>CM075671.1:266120209-267457209 GCA_037962975.1 Clitoria ternatea
TCGCAAACAGCCACCCCTTACCAGTTAAGCTTATTTAATTTGTCACTATTTCTCAAGTTAAACCAAATATAATTAACAAATGATTTTCTACTTCAGGAATTACTATTTTAGCAATTTAGATTCATTCGGTAAATAATTATAAAATCGGGATATTACAGTTCTCCCCCTCTCAAAAGAATTTCGTCCTCGAAATTCAATCGGTAACTTACCACAAATACTTAACTCAGAAGATTGCTGTTTACTTACCACGCGGCTATGTTTCCACAAGTAGTCACCGACTGAACCACAATTTCACTCGGAGAAGTTTTACCACCCAACGGTTTACTGACCGCACCACAATTCTCAGTCGGTAAAGCAAAAGTCCGGCCCTACCTGATTACAACTTCATTAGAGGATTTAATATATTTGGGAGTTTAAGTTAAAACGTACAATTTATTCCATTTTAATTCAGCCAATCCATTACAAGCAGGGGCACTTCCTAATTTCTTGGCCGCTCGGCCCTGTGCTCTCAACACCAACTGGTGTATTTACACCCTCGGTTTCCCAGACTCACATGAGTCATTCGGTACAACTGATAAGTGTTTTATAACACAATAAATTAGATTTAGTTTACTTAGGATTTTAATCATTATGCACTGTATTTCCTTTATTTATTGTGATTTTTGCTTTCTTTCCACTGTATTCTACTCGGGTACTTTTATTTTGCAGAAATTAATAGATTTGGAATTATTGATGATCCATTTTAAGAATGAATGAATATAAATGGAAAATGGATTCAAGAACCCAAAAAGATGATCAAAGTGTCAAAGGATGAAAACAATCAAGAACCATGAGCTATACTGTCCAAAACGCCTCAAAAATGCAAGAAAACACTTCCAGGAAAGGGTAGGAATCGATTCACCCTTACAGGAATCGATTCCCATGTGAAACATAGGCTAGGAATCGATTCAAGGCTGTTGGGAATCGATTCATAGGGCTGGGAATCGATTCCCCCCTTATAGGAATCGATTCATTGATGTTTGAAAGGCTGGGAATCGATTCATGAAGGCCAGGAATCGATTCATCATGCTGGGAATCGATTCCCACCTTTAGGAATCGATTCACACGCTGTTTTGAAGGCAAAAATCAACTGGAGGAATCGATTCATCAGTGAAATCATGCGCCGAATTATTGGAAACAACAAAAATACGCAAATTGGAGACAACTGGAACAGCTGGAAATCACATGCACCGAAAGTTTCCAACTTGCAACGCGTTTTCTTAGCTGGCTTCCTCCCTTCCTTCACCTATAAAAGGAGAAGCAATCCAAGCAGAGAAGGCATCCAGTTCTCATTCATTCACTTTGTTCCTTTCTTTTCTTTTCCTTCGTTTTCTTCTCTGTTTCGTTTCTTTCTCTTTTTATTTTCTTTTTCTTTCTTTTATTTTGTGTAAGAGTTGTGAGGATTATGAAATTGAGTGTTCCAATTTGTAATTAGTGGAGGAATATTGCAACAAGGAAATACAGTGGTAAATTATTCTGAGCTTTTGGAGAAACCCGTAAGTCTTTATTTTTTACCATGTCTTGTATGTTTTATTTTTCCATTATTTATATGAATTTGAATTATTTCATGAGTAGCTAAATTAATTATCTTGGGATGAAGAGGGTATGATAATATTTTATTTTAATGTTATTTTGACTTGGAATTAAATAAATTTCTGTTTTCCATTTAGTTCAATTATGCTTAATGCTTTTAGTAATTCCTAACAAGAACCTAAATGATAAAACTGTATACTTACGGGTATATTAGTAAGTTTAGGTAATAAATAGAATCGAGAGATTTATTTTTACCAGAAAGCTTTGAACTAAACCTAAGATTTTTGAAATGCTTTTTGTGACCTCGGTAAAACCGTGAAAGTAATCGAAATTCTTTTGAGGAAATAAAAGGGATTTTCATAAAACGATAATGGGCCTTTTTGAGGATTAAGCAGCGCTTTCCATAGGTTAGGTACATTAATAGGATTCCGAGAGGAACATATTAATTAGCTTTTGGAAAATTCGCCTTGGAAAACTTAATTCGATTCTTATTTATGAAAAGTTAAAATTCATTAAACATAAAATAGAGTCGTAATCCCCCAAAATCCCAAGATACTCTCAACTCTGATTTTTTAGTGTCAAGTAAATTTTATTTTTATTTTTATTCATATTCTGTGCAACTTTAATTTGTGCTTTATTTTATAAAAACCTTAAAAATTAATTGTGTGGATAATTAAATTTCAATATGCTGGTACTTTGAACACAGTCCCTGTGGAGAACGATAATCTTTTATATTACGCGACATAACCCGTGCGCTTGCGGGCCCTGTCAAGTTTTTGGCGCCGTTGCCGGGGACTGTTGTCCCTCAAATATCGGCAATATTGAAATTCGATTAGATCATACTTGTTAATATTTTTATTGTTATTTTTATTTTTATTTTCTTTGTAATTTTGTATTTTGTTCTATATTCTGTGTATCTGTTTTATTTTTAATTGTTTGTCATTTATTTTCTATTTATGCGACGAAGCCGTAGTGTCGATCTAAACTTAGGATTTGACCCTGAGATAGAACGTACCCTTAGAGCTTTGAGAAAACAACAAAAACAACAAAAAGAACAAAAAGAAAAACAAATGGCAGACCAACACAGACCCTTAAGAGATTTTGCAGCTCCAAGCACTAATGGGAGAGGATCTAGTATTCTTAGACCCACAGTGGAGGCTAACAATTTTGAATTGAAGCCTTCACTACTCTCAATGGTTCAACAGAACCAATTTGGAGGTTTACCCTCTGAAGATCCAAACCTTCACCTTCAAATCTTTCTTGAATACTGTGACACCCTGAAGATGAACGGAGCCACCAATGATGCCATTCGCTTAAGACTTTTCCCTTTCTCCTTAAGAGATAAAGCAAGAGCGTGGTTATACTCTCTTCCTGAAGGATCCATCACAACTTGGGAACAATTGTCCAGTGCTTTTATCAATAAATGGTACCCAAGGAACAAGACCAATGTTCTGAGAAAACAAATCATCAATTTTTCACAAAAAGATGATGAATCCTTGTATGAAGCCTGGGAAAGATACAGGGAGTTGCTAAGAGAATGTCCTCACCATGGGATAGAAAGGTGGTTGACAATCCATATTTTCTATAATGGACTAACTTCCACACAAAAGATCTCTTTAGATGCTGCAGCTGGAGGAGCCTTCATGAGTAAAAATGTTGATGAAGCTGAGAACCTGATCGAGGAAATAGCTCAAAACACTCACCAATGGAACTCTGAGAGAGGATTACCTTCTAAAACACCAGGTAAGTACTCTGTTGATGCTCTTTCCTTACTTTCTGCCAAAGTTGAAGCATTAACATTAAAACTTGATAAAATAGGGTCAACAGGTGCTACTAATATTGTTTGTGAAGTTTGTGGTGTTTCAGGACATGGAGCTACAAACTGCAACTTAGCCATGACCCCTAATCAAGAACAAGAAATGCATCAAGTAGACGCTATTGGAAACTATGGTGGAAACTATCAAGGTAACTATAGACCTCCACAAGGTCCACCTGGCTTTCAAAATAGGCCACCTCAATTCCAAAGTAACTACAAACCTCAACAAGGAACCTATATTCCACAAAAATCAAAGCTAGAATCCTTGATGGAGACATTTGTAGCTACTCAACTTAAACAAAATGATGAATTCTCTGATGCAATAAAAAACTTGGCTTCAAAAGTGGACTCTCTTGCCACTCACAACAAAATACTGGAAAATCAAATTGCCCAACAAGCCTCCTATTCTCAAAGAGCACCGGGAACATTTCCTGGGAAACCAGAGGCTGGACCATCTAACCAAACCATGGCTGTCACTCTTAGGAGTGGTACTCAATACGATGGGCCAGTTGACAAGACAAAAAAGGAGGAAAAGAAAGTCGATGAATCTTTATCTCATCCAGTAATTGAAGAAGAGAAACCACAAGAAAAGAAGGAGGAAGTTAAGCCATATCAGCCTCCCATTCCATTTCCTCAGCGCTTAGCCAAAGCAAAGTTGGACAAACAATTTGGTAAGTTCCTTGATGTTTTAAAGAAATTGTATATTAATATTCCTTTTACAGATGCTTTGCAGCAAATGCCTACATATGCAAAGTTCTTGAAGGACATTCTGTCCAACAAAAGAAGACTGGAGGAAGATGGTACAGTTACACTTACTGAAGAGTGCAGTGCTCTAATTCAAAAGAAACTTCCACCCAAGCTCCAAGATCCAGGTAGTTTCTCTATTCCTTGCATGATTGGTGACATGAATATAGATAAAGCATTGTGTGATTTAGGAGCAAGTGTGAGTTTAATGCCATTATCTGTTGCTAAAAAGTTAGGATTGGGTGAACTAAAACCTACTAGGATGTCTTTACAATTGGCTGATAGATCTGTAAAATATCCTGTAGGAATTTTAGAGGATGTTCCTATTAAGATAGGAAAATTTTTTATACCTGCTGACTTTGTTGTGCTTGAAATGGACGAAGATTCTTTGATTCCTATTATTTTAGGTAGACCATTTTTAGCAACTGCAGGTGCTGTGATTGATGTCAAGAATGGTAAGTTGTCTCTAACTGTTGGAGACCAAAAAGTTGATTTCAACTTGAAAAATGTTTTAGAAAAACCTTATAATGATGTTTGCTGTACTGTGGATTTTGTCGAACAAGTGGTAAAGGAAGCAACCCTTCCTAATGACCCACTTGAAACTATTTTCCTGATTGAGTCGACAGAAACATCTGATTGCTCTGAGGCCCCACATGATACTGAGGTCATGTGTGACAAAGTGGTAAGCCCCAATGTGGAATTAAAACCTTTACCAGCTTCATTAAGGTATGAATTTCTTGGTCCTAATTCCACATATCCTGTGATTATCAATGCTGAATTGAATCCATCTGAAACTGAAAAACTTTTGAAACAACTTAGGTTGTATAGAAAGGTAATAGGTTATACAATGGATGATATCAAAGGGATTAGCCCTTCTCTTTGTATGCACAGGATTACTGTAGAAGATGAAAGTAGGCCCACAGTAGAACCACTTAGGAGATTAAATCCTAAAATGCAAGAAGTGGTTAAAAAGGAAATTTTAAAATTGCTTGATGCTGGAGTCATATATCCTGTTGATAGTAGTAAATGGGTAAGTCCTGTCCATGTGGTGCCTAAAAAGGGGGGAATAACTGTGATTGAAAATGATAAACATAACTTGATTCCTACTAGGATCGTTTCTGGTTGGCGCATGTGCATTGATTATAGGAAGTTAAATAGCGCCATGAAAAAAGATCATTTTCCCCTCCCTTTTATTGATCAGATGCTTGAAAGACTTGCGAAACACTCTTATTTCTGTTATTTGGATGGGTATTCAGGTTTTCATCAAATTCCCATTCATCCATCTGATCAAGAAAAGACTACCTTCACTTGCCCTTATGGGACTTATGCTTACAGACGTATGCCTTTTGGTTTATGTAATGCACCTGCAACTTTTCAAAGGTGTATGCAAGCAATTTTTTCTGATCTTATTGAAAATGTGATGGAAGTCTTTATGGATGATTTTTCAGTGCATGGTTTGGATTTTGATAATTGTTTAACAAATTTGTGCCAAGTCTTGCAGCGTTGTGAAGAAACCAATTTGGTTCTAAATTGGGAAAAATGCCATTTCATGGTAAGAGAAGGCATAGTTCTTGGACACCTGGTGTCTGAGAGAGGTATAGAAGTTGATAAGGCTAAAGTGGAAGTGATTGAAAAATTGCCTCCACCCACAAATGTGAAAGGTATTCGGAGTTTTCTTGGACATGCAGGGTTTTACCGTAGGTTTATTAAAGATTTCTCCAAGATCACAAAGCCTCTTACAACTCTTCTGGGTAAGGATGTGCCTTTCAATTTTGATTCATCTTGTATGGAAGCTTTTTGTAGGATAAAGCAAGCTCTAATCTCTGCCCCCATCGTACAACCACCTGATTGGAAACTCCCATTTGAGCTGATGTGCGATGCGAGTGATTACGCAGTGGGAGCTGTGTTGGGGCAAAGAAAGGATAAAAAGCTCCATGTAATTCATTATGCCAGCCGGACGCTAGATGATGCTCAGGTAAATTATGCCACAACTGAAAAAGAACTGTTAGCTATTGTCTTTGCTTTTGATAAATTTAGGTCTTATTTAGTAGGTTCACATGTTATTGTTTACACTGACCACTCTGCCATTAAGTATCTATTGAATAAAAAGGAAGCAAAGCCTAGATTAATTAGGTGGATTCTAATATTACAAGAATTTGACTTGGAAATTAAGGACAAGAAGGGTACCGAGAACTTGGTCGCTGACCACCTATCTAGGTTGACATCTGAAAAAGAAGAAACAGATAATATTCCCATCAATGAATCTTTTCCAGATGAACAACTCTTGAATCTTAGTATCCAACGTGTTCCTTGGTATGCTGATTTTGTAAATTTTCTTGCATGTGGTATTTTACCTCCTGACCTTAGCTTTCAGCAAAGGAAAAAGTTTTATGCAGATGTCAAACATTATTATTGGGATGAACCCCTCCTATTCAAGCAATGTGCTGATGGTTTGATTCGAAGATGCGTTTCACAAGATGAGGTCCATGATATTTTGAACCATTGTCATTCTCTTTCCTGTGGAGGGCACATGAGCACCTCCAAGACAGCAGCTAAAATATTGCAAGCTGGGTTCTATTGGCCACATATTTTTAAGGATGTACGTAAGTATGTTCTAACTTGTGATGCGTGCCAAAGAACAGGTAACATTGGTAAGAGACATGAAATGCCATTGAATACCATTTTAGAAGTTGAATTGTTTGATGTATGGGGTATTGATTTTATGGGACCTTTTCCTTCCTCTTTTGGAAATCAGTTCATATTAGTAGCAGTTGACTATGTGTCAAAATGGGTGGAAGCCATTGCTTCACCCCATTCTGATGCTAAGACTGTTATTAAACTTTTCAAGAAAATAATATTTCCAAGGTTTGGGGTCCCAAAATGTGTTATAAGTGATGGAGGGTCTCATTTTATTGAGAAAACTTTTCAGACCCTTCTAAAGAAATATGGAGTTAAGCATAAGGTTGCTACACCTTATCACCCACAAACTAGTGGACAAGTTGAGGTATCCAATCGGGAAATTAAAAATATTCTACAAAAAGTGGTGAATACATCACGTAAGGATTGGTCTATTAAGTTAGATGATTCCTTATGGGCGTATCGAACCGCATACAAAACTCCCATTGGAACCACACCTTTTAAGCTAGTATATGGGAAGCCCTGTCATTTACCTGTTGAGCTAGAATATAAATCTTTTTGGGCTGTTAAAACTCTTAACTTTGATCATAAGGCTGCAGGTGAACGTAGGTTGTTGGAATTAAATGAGCTTGAAGAACTCCGTCTAGATGCATACGAAAATGCCAGAATTTATAAAGAAAAAACCAAACAATGGCATGATCGTCACATCCAACGGAGAACATTTAATCCAGGTGATATGGTTTTACTGTTTAATTCCAGACTGAAGCTTTTTCCAGGTAAACTGAGATCCCGATGGTCGGGACCATTCAAAGTGACAAAAGTCTTTCCCTTTGGAGCTGTCGAACTATGGAGCGAGAAATCTGGTACATTTAGAGTAAATGGACAAAGAGTAAAGCATTACTTCACCGGTCAACCAATACAACAAGCAAGTGACTTGGACTTGTTTGATGCTCCTGATGAGTAAATCCAAACGGTGAGAAGTCTGGCTGAAGACTTAAAACTTAGCACTGATAGGGAGGTAACCCTATAAAAAGTTGTTGTTTTATTTTAAGCTTTTATTCTAAAAAAAAAAAAAAAAAAAAAAAAAAAACCAACTATGTCAGATGCTGGTTTGGGGTTATTACAGGTAAGTTTTCTTATCCTGTTATCATCCATTTTAACATTGAGGACAATGTCAAATTCTGGTTTGGGGTGGTAGGTAAGAAAACTTAACTGTTTTGTTTACGTTGTGTGATTGTCATTTTATTATGCATGTGTGTTTTCTTTATTTTGTTTGTAATCTTGTAATTTGCCATGATTGCATGATAAAGTTACTTTGAATACAAGGCTAAAGTATCTAAGGATTTCAAAATTTTGAGTAAAATTTTTAAAATTTGATTGTTTAAATGCCAAATAAATGCTTAAATGAACCTTATGTGATTAAAATTTTCTTTGAAAAGACTTTCCATGGTTAGACTTGAGCCAAAATGGGTTGTTTATCAAACAAATTTTCAAAACTCATATCTTCTTGATTGAGTGAATCTCATAGTCATTAATATTCTAGAACTTGTTTTTCAACCAATTCAA
This sequence comes from Clitoria ternatea, assembly GCA_037962975.1. Taxonomy (NCBI): domain Eukaryota; kingdom Viridiplantae; phylum Streptophyta; class Magnoliopsida; order Fabales; family Fabaceae; genus Clitoria; species Clitoria ternatea. Next base: position 266,128,545 of record CM075671.1, read on the forward strand.
AATGGTTTTTGATTATATGTCTTAGGATGATAAAGGCACAATTAGGTCTTATTCTTAAGCCTCAGAATTTTGCATAATTTGACCCCTAGTTGTCCCTTTTGAGCCTAAAAGTGAAAATTTTTCCTTGAAACCTTTCATTGACTGATACTCTCTTAATGGTGAAAAAGTTGGAAATTTAGTGGAGCAAAGAAAGAAAAAAGGACTTAAGAAAAATATGTATTGAATGCAAAGAAAAGCAAGAAAAAGAAAAAGAAAATCAAAAGGATGATATTGAATGAATTCTAAAAAGTCCATAAAAGTTCAAAAATTTGCTCTGTTAAATTTATAATGGTGATTTGAATCATTCATGACTGTTAAAGCCCTTTTGTATTCCATTTTTCTTGAAATTCCTACCTTAACAACCCAAGGCCACATTACAACCTTTGAAAGACCTTTAGACTTTGACATATTTTCTATTTAAACTGTGGAGTTTCTGGTTTATTAACAAGCTTATGGTAATATTTTTTGACTATGATGATCTGAGTGATACACAAACCATGAAACACTTTGAGTGAAAATTGAGAGAAGAGTATCCTCTGTCTTGATAATGAAAATTAATTCACATAAGAAAATTAATATTGGCATTTGAATAAATCTTTTTCTCTGTTTTGGATTCCTTAGTTTATTAAGCTTAGTGTTTTCTGTATTTTATCTTGTGAATATGGTGATTGCTTGAGGACAAGCAATGCTTTGGTTTGGGGTATTTTGATAAGTGTTTTATAACACAATAAATTAGATTTAGTTTACTTAGGATTTTAATCATTATGCACTGTATTTCCTTTATTTATTGTGATTTTTGCTTTCTTTCCACTGTATTCTACTCGGGTACTTTTATTTTGCAGAAATTAATAGATTTGGAATTATTGATGATCCATTTTAAGAATGAATGAATATAAATGGAAAATGGATTCAAGAACCCAAAAAGATGATCAAAGTGTCAAAGGATGAAAACAATCAAGAACCATGAGCTATACTGTCCAAAACGCCTCAAAAATGCAAGAAAACACTTCCAGGAAAGGGTAGGAATCGATTCACCCTTACAGGAATCGATTCCCATGTGAAACATAGGCTAGGAATCGATTCAAGGCTGTTGGGAATCGATTCATAGGGCTGGGAATCGATTCCCCCCTTATAGGAATCGATTCATTGATGTTTGGAAGGCTGGGAATCGATTCATGAAGGCCAGGAATCGATTCATCATGCTGGGAATCGATTCCCACCTTTAGGAATCGATTCACACGCTGTTTTGAAGGCAAAAATCAACTGGAGGAATCGATTCATCAGTGAAATCATGCGCCGAATTATTGGAAACAACAAAAATACGCAAATTGGAGACAACTGGAACAGCTGGAAATCACATGCACCGAAAGTTTCCAACTTGCAACGCGTTTTCTTAGCTGGCTTCCTCCCTTCCTTCGCCTATAAAAGGAGAAGCAATCCAAGCAGAGAAGGCATCCAGTTCTCATTCATTCACTTTGTTCCTTTCTTTTCTTTTCCTTCGTTTTCTTCTCTGTTTCGTTTCTTTCTCTTTTTATTTTCTTTTTCTTTCTTTTATTTTGTGTAAGAGTTGTGAGGATTATGAAATTGAGTGTTCCAATTTGTAATTAGTGGAGGAATATTGCAACAAGGAAATACAGTGGTAAATTATTCTGAGCTTTTGGAGAAACCCGTAAGTCTTTATTTTTTACCATGTCTTGTATGTTTTATTTTTCCATTATTTATATGAATTTGAATTATTTCATGAGTAGCTAAATTAATTATCTTGGGATGAAGAGGGTATGATAATATTTTATTTTAATGTTATTTTGACTTGGAATTAAATAAATTTCTGTTTTCCATTTAGTTCAATTATGCTTAATGCTTTTAGTAATTCCTAACAAGAACCTAAATGATAAAACTGTATACTTACGGGTATATTAGTAAGTTTAGGTAATAAATAGAATCGAGAGATTTATTTTTACCAGAAAGCTTTGAACTAAACCTAAGATTTTTGAAATGCTTTTTGTGACCTCGGTAAAACCGTGAAAGTAATCGAAATTCTTTTGAGGAAATAAAAGGGATTTTCATAAAACGATAATGGGCCTTTCTGAGGATTAAGCAGCGCTTTCCATAGGTTAGGTACATTAATAGGATTCCGAGAGGAACATATTAATTAGCTTTTGGAAAATTCGCCTTGGAAAACTTAATTCGATTCTTATTTATGAAAAGTTAAAATTCATTAAACATAAAATAGAGTCGTAATCCCCCAAAATCCCAAGATACTCTCAACTCTGATTTTTTAGTGTCAAGTAAATTTTATTTTTATTTTTATTCATATTCTGTGCAACTTTAATTTGTGCTTTATTTTATAAAAACCTTAAAAATTAATTGTGTGGATAATTAAATTTCAATATGCTGGTACTTTGAACACAGTCCCTGTGGAGAACGATAATCTTTTATATTACGCGACATAACCCGTGCGCTTGCGGGCCCTGTCAACAACTACAACTCACACCGGGTACAAACCCAAAATTGTATCACATGGACACGTTATGGGGGTTAATCATCTAGTTGGGAGTAATCTAATGGGTAAACAACATCACTGATCCCCAAAAACACCCACTCCTGACCAATTCCTCTCGGTTTAAACACTTGGGTTTTCAAAATCTGACCACAAGATTTCTTCCTCACACCTAAATGGACGCTCAAAAGGGCTCCCATGTGCTCCAGTCAGTACCATTCGCTAGGGTTTAATTCACACAGGCACCACGCTCGGCGTGGAAATCTTAGGTTCCTACCCATGCTTTTGGCTAAACTCACTCACTCGGAGTCTCATTTTCGTCCAGAAGGATTTTCTTCGGGAAAATCACTCGGTTGGACATCACAAGGGCATTAAGAATTCTACACTCGGCATCTTTCTTCGTAGAGTCGTCCAACAAGGTTCCATTCTACATAGAAGTGATACACTCTGAGACACACCACTCGAATCTCACCTGACTCAGAATGTTTCGCTCGGATACTATCCTCCCAACTTAGTAATGGTACTCTCTATGAGGTTTTACTCAGAACACTCTAATCCTCACTCAGTAATGCTTCCTCATAAGGCTTCACTCGGAATTATCCCCACTTTTACACACTCGGGATACACGAATCCCTTCCCAAGCAAATCCTTACTTTGCAATTTAGTTTGGTTTAAAAAAAATAAATCCTGTTTTCCTTTTTAGGCTTATCATATCACTCGGTTAATCTTATCAAACTTACAGCTTCATTGACAAATTGACCGCCTTTCTCATCCCAGTAATTAACCAACTTTTTAGTAGCTAATCCGTACCCGACGACCTCTAATCCGCTCGGGGGCAGACATACTAAGGTCAAATAAACCCCCTATCTTCATTCTAACGCATAACCGTATAACACTCACTTAATATAACTCTCACAATCACTCGGGACCGCCTGAAAGACTCACCATCACCATAAGTAGTTACAGCTTCACCTGCCTGACTCATGAATTGCTGCATCCAACTTATAGGTTGACGTCTCATTCCTATAGGGTTACAACAATTACATGGTCACTGCAACGTGTACGCTACCACATTACCTAAGGCAGGAAGAGTCATCTCAGAGCAGCGTACCTCACACGAACCAGACTTCACCCAACTAATATAAATTTACACGATAGTTAATGGCAGTTCACACATATAAGTAATACACCCACTTTATCATCACGCATCACATAGGGTACATCACGTATCAATAATCATGGAAATTATTCGTCACTTCTGTAAAACAGTTGATAGCAATACAACAATCGGCTCCTAGCCAATACCGAGTAATTATTTCTTCTAATCCTATTCAGCACAAAATCACGGCTCGGATTAAATCCTTAATCCCCAGCAATGTGATGACATCACTCATTCGGTTTCATGCAATTCATTCAGGTTTAAGCAATTCTCAATCACATATGTTATAACACACCATAAGCTTCAGCAACAGCACTAATGTACATACAGACACTCAGTCAAATGTCACACCAATTATTCATGGTTATATCATTATTTACTACAGCATACATCATAATCATAACACACATTGCACTTGACATATACATACGCCCATCCAATCAGATTTACCCAAATCAATTCCAACCATATTAAGGGTTTCATTCACAATATCACATTCACACATTCACATAGTTCACACTGAGCTTATTTATTCTCATAAGTGCAGGCACAGTCATTCAATCAGAAATTGTACTTATAACACGCATTCATCCAGTCGGCGAATCAAATGTATACGATGTGTTCGCCAGGAGTCCAACTCCAATGCACTCGGCGTTTGCCTTGGGTCCAACCCAAGGACTTCCATTAAGCATCCAATGCTCATGCTCCAAGCATGGCCTCGAGTCCAACTCGGAGGTCTTTTAGGATTAATCTCAGAATCCTCAATATCCCACGCATTCATCTGATTGCCCATTTGGAAGAGCATTCGACGCTGATACATTCCATCACACACAGCTCTTATTCGTTGACTCACAGCATATGTCACTCGGTATTCTCATTCACACACATATATATATCCTTTAGACGGGTATCATCACAACGATTTACAATTAATGGCTATCATACTATCCGGGTGTTGCATGCATCACTGAGCAATCATACACAGATCACATATTTCAATCATCAACAACTGTCATATTCGAATATAGAGCAATACATATAAGCACTTCACCCAGAATCTATCCAAGATAAATATATCCATCAATCATTCACTTAGTTATCATAGACCAGGAATCAAGACTCTATCATGATCTAATTATTCAATCAGGTTCACACCTAATCACCTATATCATATATCACGCAAGGTTCATGTGCTAGGTTACAAAATATTCATCACAATTAGCATTCGGCAGCAATGGTGACACTCCTATTTTACAAGTATTCAGTCAGTATTCATAGAATTATTAGCATGCATTCGTGGACGGAATCGTACAATCACTAAACAGTTTACAACGCCACAATCCAGGAGTCACATGCATCATTACGCAATCATAGTGCAGCTACCAACACATCTCACACACAACATATCACATGTTAATCATTCAAACCTCAATGAGCTACTACGCAATTGTTCTACTCAGCTCGACAACTCGCAAGGTTAATAAACTATCAGATTTAGAATCCCTAAGGGGTCATTATTCCTATTGGTCTAGCATTTAGTCATCACTCACTTGGTTTCCTCAATCGCCACTGAGACGCAACCCCAATTTTAACATACTTCCGACCTCACCTTCACTCACTTATTACACACCCAGATTTTCAACCTAGGAACTACAACCCATCCCTTATACTGCAAATCACATACTTCATGTATCATTCATTTATCACACGTTCAAATTTCTTAACAAGGCACAAGCGTACAACCACACCATTCATAGTCAGCATATACCAATTTCAACAGAGAATCATAACATATATCATCATACAATAGAATATCATAAGCAATCTAGGACAAACTGGCATAATATACTCAACCGCCCACAAACAGTAGGCAAACCTTGGCCATGGACCTTTTGGTCTGCTCTGATACCAAAATGTAACACCCTAATTTAATAAAATAACTAAAAACCAATACGGGGAAAATTTTTTTCCAAAATTAAGTAACCAACGACTATAAGGCAACCGGACAACACAAAGGGCGGAGTGCAAGGAAGGACAAGGGAAATGAGAGATCATCCACACGCATAAGGCAACCAACAGAAGGTTAAGACTGGAACCGGTTCGTTGGGTTTAGTGTAACATACCAGCGCCAGGGCAGATTACGTAATATCATTGGCTCACTCAGGCGGGGTCTGATACCGCCTAGGCGGGGTATGATAATGCAACAGCAGATGGAGGGAAATTCTAAAAGAGGAACTCTTCCACGAGTAACACTGGTCACTCAATAGGAGGAAATAGATAAGGGGAAGATGTTAATACATTCACACGCGTAGCACTCGGTAGAAAGGCGGAGTTCGGATCATCCTACCTGGCTAGGCGGGGTATGTTTGTCCTGGGCGGACTCAACCACAACGCCCAAATCAGGGGTCAACACCGGTGTCTGGATTGCATTAGCATCACGACGGAGGGAAAGGTAATTGAACGGTGTCCCATTCCAACAACTACTCGCTCCAGTGCGAGTCCTCACGCTTGGGTGAATTGCCCCTATACTTCGGGCGGGGTGTGACAACGTCTGGGCGGACTCGACCACAACGTTCAAGCCGGATTGCAAATGGGGTGGTAGGCAAGGAATAAAAGAATATACACACGTATGACAATCAGGGGAGGGAGCAAGGCTAAGACCGACCCGTACTGTCCAGCGAAACACAGCAGCGCCTGGGCGAAGACTAAGATAACACTGACTCGCTCAAGCGAGATCCGACGTCGCCTGAGCGAAGCATAACAATGCAACCACGGAAGGAGGAAGTGATTACACCGCCGTCCAGTACGGCAAGGCACAACAGCGCCTGGACGGACTACATCACAACGCCCACTCACTCAGGCGATGTCCAACACTGCCCAGCGAGACATAATAGTACGACAACAGAGGAGGGAGGTACATAGGCGGAGTCTCACATTGATATCGGCTTGCTTCAGCATGGTTCCACGCGCTTGGGCGAACCGCCCTAGTTACTTGGGCGAGGTATGACACCGCTTAAGCGAGGTCAGCACAACGCCCCTCCAACACAAACACAAGGTAATTTCTAGATCGGATAAGGACAAGGGTTCACTCGGTAAGTCCGCCCTCACTTTCACCCGGGAGTCCTCTCATCAGGCCTTACACAATACTCGTTCATCCAAGGTATTTTACTCAGAGTTCATCATCGTTCAACAAGAAGGCATAGCCATTCGTAGTTCCACTCGGAGTTGACTCCCCAACCACGTCCACTCGGAAATCATTAATTGAGCAGTGTTCTAACCATCAGCATCCTTCAAAACACGACCACTCGGATACAACATAATGTGCGCACCTAATTATGCACTTGGAATACGTCATTCATTCCTCAACACCTGTTATCAACATAATACCTGTATATGTATGAACATGCACTCGGTTTACAATGACTCAATTACCTATACGCATATATATATATATATATATATATATATATATTCATGTTCATTACACCACACTGTTATTATGAGCCGGCCAAGGCTACAACTGACGAACATGACACATACAAAATAAACACTTGAGGTCGGAGTACCCCTCACTCAGACCTGAGACCTTATCATCACTTCAGAATCTGACCTGCATACATACTGAAAAATGGTGCAGGGGTGAGCATCTTAAATTTTAAATGACAGATACCGACTCAGTGTTAACCCTCGGTGGAACCGGGTTTTGTCAATTGGCAAGCGCACCAATCGTTTGTAGTTTTCGAAATTTAGATATCGTTCCACTGGGATTGAAAGTCCAATAACAACAGTAATTTTCTACTTACTATGGTAAATGTGAAGGAAATTATAAACAAAAGAATGATTTATATACAGTTTATACAGTATTCACAAGATAGCATGATTGAGTAATTCATAGGATAAAAGAAAATAAAATCTATCTAAAAAGTCGAGTTGCAATCTAGAATAGGTAAGATACTTGAGATAAACACAGATAAACAAATTATGTTGGAAATTGGATCCCTAATCTAGAATAACAATGAGGAACTCAAGACATGCATATTTAATCATCAAGTTTCATGTCATTGCAGCTTAAAATCATTATAACCGATCCCTCGTGATATAAATTCTAAGAATTCACCGTAAAGTCCGATCCCTCGTGAGCTTTCTCAGTAAAAACTTGCATTAAGACCTGGCCTTATGGCAACAATGGTTAACAACCCCTATAGAATTGAGATACCAAGGGTATTCCAACTTTTTACTTTCGTCAAAACTAGTTTCAATACGGCATAAATAATCATTCTCCCATTTGACATTTACACTAATAAAACCAGTTTCGATACACATGAAAATCATTCTCCCGTTTGACGTTCATATTAATAAAAGGTTGAAATACTAACATGGACTTGAATCATAAACATGCAGAGGTCGAATTCACAACATTATACTCAATAGATTAGTTCACCAATTCCAACATAAACAAATTAGTTACACATGGTAAAAGTAAAGACAACACTTACAGAGTTTGACATTACAAAGACGATGGAAACTTCACGATACAACGATCACAATACACCGAAACACACTCAAGTATCTAGAAAACTATTCTAGAACTACAACTCACAAAAGAAGTACTCAAGGTCGAGCACAAGAGAGAAGAGAAGAGAAGTGTATGGAATGGGATGCTATGAATGGTGTTGGATGGCCCTATTTATAGGGCTGAGCAAGGGTGCTGACGCTACGCGTCCCTGTGACGCTACGCGTCAGACTCCTGACTCAGCCTCCATTAAACACTTGATAATGGCCACTTTCAATAATTAATCTTGATCATGCCTGGCCACTTGGACATGTTTCCACGAGTTTTTGGCCATTTATGCTGATTGGGGTGGCCCTTGGGCTGAGTGGGGTGCCCATTATTGAGTCCAAGTGGGGTGGTTGGCCAAAGTGGGAGTGGAGACCACGCAGCACTGAGGCTACGCGTGGCTTTGATGCGTAGCGTCAGCATCAAAAGTAGCTCTTGATGCTACGCGTGGGGTGAGGCTACGCGTCAGCTCCTCCAGTGTAATTTTCTCTTGATTTCTTAACTTTTTCACTGTAAAACTAGAGAAAATTGATCAAGGGCAGATTATTTCCAACAACACTCATTTATTGAATTTAAATCCTAATTTTCTAACAAATTAAACTTATTTTTATAATTTTTATGAAATTTTTATTTAAGCTTTTATTGAAAATTTGAGGACTAACACTCAGGTTGCCTCACAATTTTACGACAATATATATATACACACAATTATACATGGCAACAGTTATAGTCAGAGTAGCATCAATCAACCAGGACATACGAAAGACTCTTACCGATCGGAATCCACCAATTGTCACTCGGCCTTATACACGCATCAATTCAACAACATTAACATACGATAATCAGTGACTTAATAACAATACCCATGGATGAGAACGCATATGTTAAATATTTCTCAATCAGAATTCAACAATTTTTACTCGGCTACACACCTAACATTTCAATAACATTGATATATATACATATTTTCATGAAACAGGATTCACTTAGCATCCAAGGCAGGTTCACACGGAATAATTCACTCGGACATACACATTCATCATCTCATTAACACTTCGCATGCGCAACCAATTCCAACATTGTCAACAGATAATAAACACATATTATTTCACTCGGTTCCGCATTCGTGTGTATCGGTTTAGACGTTGCAACGTAGGCTCTCAGCCTTTTTACACATAGCTCTCAGCTATCAAATCAGCTCTCAGCTGCTTGGCCGTTTTACAGGTACCCAACCGTTTGTCCACAGGTAACACCAGCGCTCTCAGCGCCAACGGAGGTGTTCACAGGCAGCCCGAGTCCCACTCAAGGGCTACCTTGAGTCCCACTCAAGGATTTTATAGCGTCCCATGCTTTAAAACCCATGGTAGTGTCCCACACTATGTGCTCTCAGCATAAACGCATCCCATGCGCCACACGCGGATTCATCACACACACACAGAGTTCATATACACGGCCATACATGCATCTCATGCAATCGGCATCATACATCATTAGCATTCAAATGGCACATGCATCTCATGCAATCAATGCTGGACATTAACAGTACTCCACACACAGTATTTAACTCATGCACACATCCTCTTATTCAATCAGACATCTTTCACATGCAGTCGGTAATACATATCATCAGGACTCCGCCTGTTAATTCAACACACACAGCTCCCATGTAATCATCATCATCGTTCCATTAACAACATGTGATTCCAATACAATCAATATCAATCAGTATCAAGCTTCTATGAGCATTTTCATCAACTTCAAGTTAACATGCATTCAGTTCACAGCAGCATCAAGGCTTAATCAGCGCAGGTATTTATACGAAGAATGACAGGCTCATGCAAGCATTCCAATCAATCATGATACAATATGCAATCAGTATATAACAGTACCAGAACTTAATCAACACATGCATTCCTATGAACATGCACAGATTCAATAAAGCATTCTCATCAACACAACACAACATGCAATCGGGTTCCATGGTAACGGGCTCAACAACGCCTGCATTTCTAAGGAAGATGCTAACATGCAACACTCATCTTTCACTCGTCATGCAACTGGGCTGTACACACTCGCATGTAACACAACACACAATCAGAGCACGGATATAGCAAGCATCAGCACTCGGAACCTGTTCATAACCCATGCATTTAAGATAGAAGATACTCCCCCTACATTTAGAAGAACCTCAGAAGCCTTTCCGTTCTTGTCGTTGGGTCCGATGTCCTTCTCCTGGTTCGTTCGGTCTTCCTTGACCCTGTCGTATCCTGCGCCTGATTCTGGGATGGAGTGTGGTCCGTTCTCCAGTACTGCAATCAAGATCTCCACTGGGGCTTGGCAGTTTCGAGCAAGAAGAGGAAGTCGACGAAGGAATAAGGGAACAAGGAAGGAGGCGGGTTGCATGCAGAGGGAATGCACACCCTCTCCCTCACTGGCTCGTCGATTAAGGAAGGAGGACTTCCGACCTTCAGCCACCACTGTCTCGAGCTCACGGGAACAGCGAGTAGAAAAGAAGAAGAGGATAAAGAGAGTGAAGAGCGAAGAAGAGAAGAAGAGAAATCTGAAGGAGATGCATAACTCCAAGGCACTTATATGTGTAAGCATGCGTGTGCACGAGGAAGAGGGAGTGGGGTGGGAGAGCGTGAGTTCAGCAGCTCCACTCACGGACTCACCAATTGTAAATAGCCACCCCTTACCAGTTAAGCTTATTTAATTTGTCACTATTTCTCAAGTTAAACCGAATATAATTAACAAATGATTTTCTACTTCTGGAATTACTATTTTAGCAATTTAGATTCATTCGGTAAATAATTATTAAATCGGGATATTACAACTGGGCCATGAACTATCAGCATAGCACACCTAAGAATCCTAACCAATTGATCCGTCCTCTACCTGTACCAGGGTCCCAACGTTTATCATTCTATTTCATCTGACTGACCCAGGCTTAAAATAACCCCTAGGTAGTTCATAAACAATTAGGCTAGGGTAGCGTCCAGTCTCCTATCTCCCAAATCAACATTACAACAGTAATACCCTTCACTATTGTCTACAACAAAACACATAGGCATTGAATCACACAAATCATTATTAATCAGGTATCAATTTAACAGAATACTACAGGCAAGGATGACAATTGGTTATATTGCACACAACCGCCCACTATCAGTAGGCAAACCTTGGCCATGGACCTTTTGGTCTGCTCTGATACCAAAATGTAACACCTTATTACTTGCAACTAATAATTCCAAAAATATGAGAAAATTTTTCACAAAAGCAGTCACGGTTTATTCGACATAGAAAGAAGGAGGCAGGCAAGAAAAACAAGAGCATTCATACATATAGGGTATTTTACAGAAAACTAAGGCTGGGGTTGGTTCGTTGGATTTAAGGCAGCACATCAGCGCCTGGGCGGATTGCACAACATCATAGGCTCGCTCAGGCGAGGTCTGATACCGCCTAGGCGGGGTATGATAATGCAAAAGCGGATGGAGGGAAATTCTAAATGAGAAACTCTTCCACAAGTAGCACTAGTTCGTTCAGTAGGAAGTGATGGGTAAGGGGAAGGAGAAAGGAGAAGTACGAGTGCAGTAGTGGTTTGTGGAGGAGAAGGGGCCTAAATTTATTCCGCCCAACGCAACTCGGTATGGCAACGCCTGGGCGGACTCAACCACAACGCCCAGGCCAGGGTCAACACCGTTGTTGGGGTCACATTAGCTCCACAACGGAGAGGAAGGATAATGGGACGGTATCTCACTCTGACCTTTACTCGCTTCAGCGCGAGTCCTTACGCTTGGGCGGATTGCTCTAGCACTTGGACGAGGTACGACTCCGCCCACGTAAACCCGACATGAGTCTTCCTAGTCCGCACTCGCTGGAGCGGTTATGTTGCTCGCTGAAGCGAGGAACTTCACTCAGAAAATTGGAAGGTTAAGTCTCACTCGGCTTTGAACACTCTTAATATTACTCGGGGAATTCGCCCATCAACTTTTACACCATATAAGTTCATCTAAGGTATCTTGCTCAGAATCCAACTAAGCATCACCGCTCGAAAAGGAAGGCCTAGCCATTTATAGTCTCACTCGGAGATGGCTCCCACAGCTAAGTTTACTAGGAGAATCATTGACTTAGCTGTATTCTATCCATCATTCTCCTTCCGTTTACTCAAGCCCAAGTCACCAGCATGCAACATATATGTACCTACATGACCATGCATTCGAAATACTCATTACCTTCCTTCATTCATTCGTCAGCGCCTGGTATCCGATGCAAGCACAGGTTATCAACATAAACCATATACGTATATAAATATGCACTCGGGTCGTAATAGTTCAGATTACTTATATATAAATTTATATTCATTATACAACACTGTTATTATGAGCCGGCCAAGGCTATGACTGACTTAAACGAAATAAATGCGATACAAGCACTCAACAGTCGGAGTGCACGTCACTCGGACTTGAGGTCTTCATACCATTCCAAGTCCAACCTGCATACACTGAAAAATGGTGCAGGGGTGAGCTTTTACATATAAAGTAATAGTTATTGACTCGGATTTTACCTCAACCTCAATTATATGATTCACATGGCTTAATCCACAAATATATATCTACTGCCAATTAATTATAAGAGCCGTACAACATCATCCAATCAGTAATCACACAATAACATATCTTCTCAATCATACATCGCATGGCAATTGGCAACAACCTCAATACATACATAGTCATTCAGTCGGAATTCACTCATATGACGTCATCCAGTCGGTATTCATTCCAATATTCAATTTCATGCAATTCATGTATTTCAATAACCATACTCATACACACATGCATGCGGATCCGACTTAGAGCATGATTTTAGTTACCAATTCCTTCCTTGCCCCTCGTCCATTAGCCCTTCCCGTGTGGTACCGGCCACCCATTGGCGTCTCGAGACTCCTCTCTAGCTCCTACGGCTACCACAGGCCCTCATGGAACTAACTAGGACAGGAAATGGCACTTCGTATGTGCAACCTCATGCAATACCACACAAGCATTCAGATTCACTCGAAATTCTACAATTCCACTACAGCATCACATACATTCATTATAGTAACTCATACAAGCAAATCAGCAAATCACTACCCCTTTTTAACTCATTATTACCTGCATTCGGTTAACATGCTCAGAAACATTAACATGCACTAATAGATGGAATCACCCACAAAGCAGTTCACAAACATCACCAACCCGGGGGTTGCATGCATAATTACTTACTCACAACACATTGAACTACACATCTCACACATAATACATCACATTAAAGCAAGCACCCGGAATCCGTCCATAAACCATATACTTGACATATAAAGCGCCCCCTACCTGCTGTCGGGTTCAGGGACTCCTCAAGTTGTAGTGAAGATCGATCGTCCTTCTGCTACTCCTCTTCCAACAGCCTTCGAGCTCAGCGTTGGTCCTGGGCCAGAGTTGCTCTTTCTTCCAACAGGTTCGTCTTCCCCACGGCTCCAAGGCACTTCCCAGCACAGCTTCCAGCTGGGACACTATCAGCTTCAAGCGGAAGGAGAAGAAGAAGAAGAAGAAGAAGAAGAAGAAGGAGAAAAAGAAGAGAACAGTAAAAGGAAGAGACCAGATGTGCGCATGAAGGAGAGCTGTCCAGCGTGACTGATGAGGGAAATAGAGAGCTGAAGTTCTTTTATACCTCTAGGGGTACATGCGTCCTTTCACCTGGCATTAACATTATTATTTATTCAATTATTTCTAACCAATCAGCAATTACTCTAATTAACCATTAATCCTAATTCTGTAATTACCCTTACTAATAGCTTTGATCCGGTCCTAACACCGGCCCCCAAGAGCATGGCTTTAATGCTTTGCCAGGTCAGCATTTTGAACGAGGTAAATACGCTTCAAATACGGAGTATATACAACTAAGGCAAGTAACTCCCCCTAGGCATGTTACTCCGCCAGGGCATGTTACTTCGCCAAGGCATGACACTCCGTCAAGGCATGATACTCCGCCAAGGCTCATAACTCCGCCAAGGCGCATAACTCCGCCAAGGCGCATAACTCTCTCTGATCGTCTTTCTAAGTCTAAAAGTATTCTGAAATACTGACTTGAGCGTCGGAGAACGATTGCAGGTACCGCCCCCAATCGGGTCAAGACAAAGGAGAGACCTCCCGGTGGACTGTGACACCGCCCACTCCAACTGTGTCAGGGCATAGAAGACAATTCTAGGCGGACTATGACACCGCCGCAGTATGAGTTACACTCCGCCCCAGTGTGGTCCAGACTCCACCTTAACATACGTAGACACTCCATATCTGAACATTTACGCAAATCGCTTTGTATCAGATTGAGCTGTTTCAGAATCTAACTTTACACCCCCCGTAAAGGACGGATCAAGCTTAATCTCAATTGGTGATTAGATTGAGAATCGGGATGTTACAGTTCTCCCCCTCTCAAAAGAATTTCATCCCCGAAATTCAAACACATGCTTAGCCTCAATGAACCACTCGGAAAATCGCTGTCATACCACAATAAGTGATTACACCTTTATGCATCTCAAGTATTCGTACATTGCTTAAACTCCAGTCGGTATAATTGGTTTCCAAAGAAATCTACCGACCGCTCCGCCTAGAAAACCGAGACATCACTCTTAACTTTTTTCTACTCGGAAGCGTCACCATCGACTCGGAATAACATTCCTTTCTTTCACTCAAACTTACTTTAACAAACAGATCGGAATACCACAGCCATGCTCCGACTGCGACTCTTCGCCCCTCCACGTCTCCGACTGCTTCGCAATTTCTAATCAGCATAAATAAAACAACACTTCATAGTCTTTAGTACATTCGGGATTCCATTCCCCACGTAGTTACCTCCACTCAACTCTGCCAGTCCATTATAACCAATGGTACATCAAGTTCCTTGGCCGCTCAGCCTTACACACTCAATGTTAATCGGTGCACATCCTCCAACTGTCCCTTCAGTCCCAATGGAGTCACTCGAAATTCAAGCCTACTCCAACTACAAATCTGAGTTCCAACTCAGCGGCTTCGACATCAATCCGAACATATTTATGGATAATTTTACCCCTCGGGTACTAACTCTTTCTCGGGATAATTCACTCGGAGACTTACCCATTCATAGCCCCAGATTCCGACCAGACGTTTATTTGGTAAAATTAGTCAGGGGCACAACCTACAGACTTAAAATTTTCGCATGATAAATCATTTACTTTGTACTATTCCACTCGGAAACGTCACGCTCCGAGTCACACCACTCGGATCTTACCCTACTCAGAAGTGTTACACTCGGAAACAATTTCCTTAACTTAGCAATGATCCTCTCTATGAGGTTCTACTCGGAACACATAACTTCACTCAATAATCCTTTCTCTCAAAAGGTTTTACTCGAAATTACATTCCTTCACTTCACTCATAATCATCTCTACCTCCTGTTACTTAAATTATATTAACCTTTCCTAAGTAAATCTTGCCTCATTAATTATCTCAGCTCATAAATCATGACCTTCCCTCGAATCCTCAATATTACTCGGCTAAACCATAAACTTCTAATCCTGGTGTTAGGTTGGGTCACAGATATATATACACTCAGCAACTAATTGTTCCCATCGGGATCCGGGCTACCATCAATGAATACTTGTCATACCAACATTATTACTACATTCCCAATAATGGCTGTAACAGTTTCTAAACGTTGTTCTAGGTATATCAGGGACCTTAATCTGCTCTAGCGGCATTCTAAGCGTCAATTGACTCTGGTAAACTGAGTCGCACATAATTAATCCTCCAAATCTTCAGTACTCTGTAGTGGTTATTATTTCCTATAGTTAACTTACTCAGTTGGTTGGCAATCAAGGCATGACCACACACCACCGCCACACCTTTTGATCAGTAACACAAGGTACTCATATTGGCAAGATCACCTTTCTGTCCCCGACAGTCAACACCACTTTCATAATCAACCATACCCCACATAACCTCTGATTCTCTCAGAGGTAAGCACCTCAGTGCCAAAAAAATCTCCTATCCTCCTCTGAATACACTATCAATTACCATCCACTCGACATACTCTCACTTTTACTCAGGACAGCCCGATAGACTCACCATCACCATAAGCAGTTACAACCTCACCTGCCCGACTCATGAATTGCTGCATCCAACTTATAGGATGACGTCTCATTCCTATAGGGTTACAGCAATTACATAAAGTCACTGCGAGAGTGTAAGCTACCACAATGCCCATGGTATGTAGAGTCGTCTCGGAACAGCATAGCTCACACCGACTGTACTCACACAGGTAATACTAGAGCACATGAAGTTAATGACAATTCACATAAATTTATAAATAACACATTTATATCAACATCATCGTTATGCACCGACTAGGGTACATCACACAACAACCGTCATAAGTTATCAATTACCATTACTATAAAAGTGTACAATAGCAATAGATTTCCGACTCACACAGGGTTCATACCTCATCGCTGAATCTTATCCTCATAAAGCTATAATCTGACAGTCTATTATTCCATCATGTCGTCACTCATCAATCAGTTGGAGCCTAACAATTCATTAATCCCACTTGAGTATACATCTCGAGGTTACCATATAATTTCCGATTAAACAACAAGTTTTTGCCTTAGTGGACTCTCTTCGCCAATCATAAGTACAACCCTCCTATTGGATGTACAATCAGCCTCATCACACGAGTTCTGCCATTTCTCTACTCAATACCCAATCACACCCAGGACTCAACACTACCATTTCTTTATCCATCAAGTATCATGCATTATTTGCACTTTACCATATGGCTATTTAATCCTCAAGGAGTTACCATACAATTGCCTTACTCGGTTCAGCAACTCACAGGGTTAATCAATTCATCAGAATCAGAATTTCTAGGGGTAATCAAGTACCCGTCGTAGGCACTCTCACAACATCCAATTATCACCGAGCCTAGATCACCATAGTGTCCAATTCCATAAGTCTAACAGTATAAGGTCATGCTAAATCCAATCGGTTTTCTACACCTTGTGCGTCACGATTCGATCAATAATTTACTCGGTTTTCAGTCATAACGCCGAGTCTAGCCCAAGTCATCACACAATGGTAATCCAAGCCTCAATGAGTTACTACACACTTGCTTTACTCGGGCTCAACTACTCACAAGATTAATAAATTATCAGACTTAGAATTTCTAAGGGGTCACCACTTACCCATCGTGGGTCACACCCAAAATATCCAAATATTATAAAGCCCAATACCATTCACTTAGTCTTCTCTTACCACAACCGAGACAATATTCAAACCCAACAGGTATTCTATGTCACGTTCATTCATTCATGATCATGCCCAATTAACTGGGTCACCAGACCTAGTGGTCCAGCATCTAGTCCATCAGTCACTTGGTTTCCTCACCAACCACCGAGACGTAATCCTAACTTGACATATACCCGATCTCGTCCTTGTCTACTTATCGCACACCCAGATTTTTAACTCAGGAAACTGCAATAAATTACTTATGCCATAAACTACACCATTTTCAACTCGAACATAAGAGTTCTAATCCATTCAACAAGCATGACTTGGCCATGAACTATCAGCATAGCGCACCTAAGAATCCTAACCAATTGATCCGTCCTCCACCTGTACCAGGGTCCCAACATTTATCATTCTATTTCATCTGACTGACCCAGGCTTAAAATAACCCCTAGGTAGTTCATAAACAATTAGGCTAGGGTAGCGTCCAGTCTCCTATCTCCCAAATCAACATTACAACAGTAATACCCTTCACTACTGTCTGCAACAAAACACATAGGCATTGAATCACACAAATCATGATTAATCAGGTATCAATTTAACAGAATACTACAGGCAAGGATGACAATTGGTCATATTGCACACAACCGCCCACTATCAGTAGGCAAACCTTGGCCATGGACCTTTTGGTCTGCTCTGATACCAAAATGTAACACCTTATTACTTGCAACTAATAATTCCAAAAATATGAGAAAATTTTTCACAAAAGCAGTCACGGTTTATTCGACATAGAAGGAAGGAAGCAGGCAAGAAAAACAAGAGCATTCATACATATAGGGTATTTTACAGAAAACTAAGGCTGGGGTTGGTTCGTTGGATTTAAGGCAGCACATCAGCGCCTGGGCGGATTGCACAACATCATGGGCTCGCTCAGGCGAGGTCTGATACCGCCTAGGCGGGGTATGATAATGCAACAGCGGATGGAGGGAAATTCTAAAAGAGAAACTCTTCCACGAGTAGCACTAGTTCGTTCAGTAGGAAGTGATGGGTAAGGGGAAGGAGAAAGGAGAAGTACGAGTGCAGTAGTGGTTTGTGGAGGAGAAGGGGCCTGAATTTATTCCGCCCAACGCAACTCGGTATGGCAACGCCTGGGCGGACTCAACCACAACACCCAGGCCAGGGTCAACACCGTTGTTGGGGTCACATTAGCTCCACAACGGAGAGGAAGGATAATGGGACGGTATCTCACTCTGACCTTTACTCGCTTCAGCGCGAGTCCTTACGCTTGGGCGGATTGCTCTAGCACTTGGACGAGGTACGACTCCGCCCACGTAAACCCGACATGAGTCTTCCTAGTCCGCACTCGCTGGAGCGGTTATGTTGCTCGCTGAAGCGAGGAACTTCACTCAGAAAATTGGAAGGTTAAGTCTCACTCGGCTTTGAACACTCTTAATATTACTCGGGGAATTCGCCCATCAACTTTTACACCGTATAAGTTCATCTAAGGTATTTTGCTCAGAATCCAACTAAGCATCACCGCTCAGAAAGGAAGGCCTAGCCATTTATAGTCTCACTCGGAGATGGCTCCCACAGCTAAGTTTACTAGGAGAATCATTGACTTAGCTGTATTCTATCCATCATTCTCCTTCCGTTTACTCAAGCCCAAGTCACCAGCATGCAACATATATGTACCTACATGACCATGCATTCGAAATACTCATTACCTTCCTTCATTCATTCGTCAGCACCTGGTATCCGATGCAAGCACAGGTTATCAACATAAACCATATACGTATATAAATATGCACTCGGGTCGTAATAGTTCAGATTACTTATATATAAATTTATATTCATTATACAACACTGTTATTATGAGCCGGCCAAGGCTATGACTGACTTAAACGAAATAAATGCGATACAAGCACTCAACAGTCGGAGTGCACGTCACTCGGACTTGAGGTCTTCACACCATTCCAAGTCCAACCTGCATACACTGAAAAATGGTGCAGGGGTGAGCTTTTACATATAAAGTAACAGTTATTGACTCAGATTTTACCTCAACCTTAATTATATGATTCACATGGCTTAATCCACAAATATATATCTACTGCCAATTAATTATAAGAGCCGCACAACATCATCCAATCAGTAATCACACAATAACATATCTTCTCAATTATACATCGCATGGCAATTGGCAACAGCCTCAATACATACATATTCATTCAGTCGGAATTCACTCATATGACGTCATCCAGTCGGTATTCATTCCAATAATTCAATTTCATGCAATTCATGTATTTCAATAACCATACTCATACACACATGCATGCGGATCCGACTTAGAGCATGATTTCAGTTACCAATTCCTTCCTTGCCCCTCGTCCATTAGCCCTTCCCGTGTGGTACCGGCCACCCATTGGCATCTCGAGACTCCTCTCTAGCTCCTACGGCTACCACGGGCCCTCATGGAACTAACCAGGACAGGAAATGGCACTTCGTATGTGCAACCTCATGCAATACCACACAAGCATTCAGATTCACTCAGAATTCTACAATTCCACTACAGCATCACATACATTCATTATAGTAACTCATACAAGCAAATCAACAAATCACTACCCCTTTTTAACTCATTATTACCTGCATTCGGTTAACATGTTCAGAAACATTAACATGCACTAATAGATGGAATCACCCACAAAGCAGTTCACAAACATCACCAACCTGGGGGTTGCATGCACAATTACTTACTCACAACACATTGAACTACACATCTCACACATAATACATCACATTAAAGCAAGCACCCGGAATCCGTCCATAAACCATATACTTGACATGTAAAGCGCCCCCTACCTGCTGTCGGGTTCAGGGACTCCTCAAGTTGTAGTGAAGATCGATCGTCCTTCTGCTACTCCTCTTCCAACAGCCTTCGAGCTCAGCGTTGGTCCTGGGCCAGAGTTGCTCTTTCTTCCAACAGGTTCGTCTTCCCCACGGCTCCAAGGCACTTCCCAGCACAGCTTCCAGCTGGGACACTATCAGCTTCAAGTGGAAGGAGAAGAAGAAGAAGAAGAAGAAGAAGAAGAAGGAGAAAAAGAAGAGAACAGTAAAAGGAAGAGACCAGATGTGCGCATGAAGGAGAGCTGTCCAGCGTGACTGATGAGGGAAATAGAGAGCTGAAGTTCTTTTATACCTCTAGGGGTACATGCGTCCTTTCACCTGGCGTTAACATTATTATTTATTCAATTATTTCTAACCAATCAGCAATTACTCTAATTAACCATTAATCCAAATTCTGTAATTACCCTTACTAATAGCTTTGATCCGGTCCTAACACCGGCCCCCAAGAGCATGGCTTTAATGCTTTGCCAGGTCAGCATTTTGAATGAGGTAAATACGCTTCAAATAAGGAGTATATACAACCAAGGCAAGTAACTCCGCCTAGGCATGTTACTCCGCCAGGGCATGTTACTCCGCCAAGGCATGACACTCCGTCAAGGCATGATACTCCGCCAAGGCTCATAACTCCGCCAAGGCGCATAACTCCGCCAAGGCGCATAACTCCGCCAAGGCGCATAACTCTCTCTGATTGTCTTTCTAAGTCTAAAAGTATTCTGAAATACTGACTTGAGCGTCGGAGAACGGTTGCAGGTACCACCCCCAATCGGGTCAAGACAAAGGAGAGACCTCCAGGCGGACTATGACACCGCCCACTCCAACTGTGTCAGGGCATAGAAGACAATTCTAGGCGGACTACGACACCGCCGCAGTGTGAGTTACACTCCGCCCTAGTGTGGTCTAGACTCCACCTCAACATACGTAGACACTCCATATCTGAACATTTACGCACATCGCTTTGTATCAGATTGAGCTGTTTCAGAATCTAACTTTACACCCCCCGTAAAGGACGGATCAAGCTTAATCTCAATTGGTGATTAAATTGAGAATCGGGATGTTACATATTGGATGAAAAATTCTGGATTTTCTTTGTCCTAACACTGCACCTATTGCATAATCACTTGCATCACACATGATTTCAAAATCAAGATTCCAATCGGGTGCAACTATGGCAGGTGCAGTAGTTAGTTTTTCCTTCAACATTTGAAAAGCAAGCAGACATGATTTATCAAATTGAAAAGAATTCTCTTTTTACAGCAGATTACTCAAAGGTTTAGAAATTTTCGAAAAATCTTTTATAAACCTTCGGTAGAATCCTGCATGACCTAGAAAACTCCTGACATCTTTGACATTTATTGGTGGGGGTAATTTTTCAATAACTTCAACTTTTGCCCTGTCCACCTCAATGCCTTTGTTTGAAATGGTGTGACCCAACACTATGCCTTTAGTTACCATAAAGTGACATTTTTCCCAATTGAGCATTGAATTGGTTTCTACACACCTTTTCAACACAGTATCAAGGTTTTCTAAACAAGAATGAAATGATTTACCAAAGACGGAGAAGTCATCCATGAAGACTTCTATGCATTTTTCCACAAGGTCTGAAAAAATTGCCAGCATGCACCGTTGAAAAGTGGCTGGAGCATTACATAGTCCAAAAGGCATCTTTCGATATGCAAAAACACCAAAAGGGCAAGTAAATGCGGTTTTCTCCTGGTCTTCTAGAGCCACTGCTATTTGATTATAGCCTGAGTATCCATCCAGAAAACAATAATAAGCTTGTCACGCCAACCTTTCCAGCATTTGGTCCATGAATGGCAATGGAAAATGATCTTTCCTTGTTGCTTGGTTGAGCTTCCGGTAGTTTATGCACATTCTCCATCCCGTTACTGTTCTGGTTGGAATTAACTCATTATTTTTATTCTTCACCACCGTCATGCCACCCTTCTTTGGTACCACTTGAACTGGGCTCACCCATGTACTATCTGAAATAGGGTAGATCATTCCGGCTTCGAGCAACTTCAGCACCTCTTTCTTCACGACCTCTTTCATGATTGGATTTAATCGTCTTTGAGGTTGAGCCACTGGTCTGTATTCCTGCTCCATAAAAATATGATGCATACAATACGATGGACTGATGCCTTTCAAATCACTTAATTTCCAACCAATAGCTTGCTCATTCTTTTTCAGAATTTCAATCAGCTTTTCTTCTTCTTCTTTCAACAAAGTGCTGTTGATTATTACTGGTTTATTACCTTGGTCATCTAAAAAGACATATTTCAGATTTGGAGGTAATTCTTTCAATTCTAACTTATGAACCTCAGGACTTTGTTTTTCATCTAGTTTTTCCACTTTGCTTTCCTCGCTTGTCATCACCTTACCGGCTTCAAGACTTTACAAAACCTCTTGCACTTCATTCATCTCCATATTATTAAAACTCTCAACAACATTCACTAGAGCCTTTTCAAGAGGGCTTGAATTATTCATCTTGTGAAGCTGTTTTGAAATTGTCTCCTCTTCCACATCAATTTTGAAACAACTCTGCTTGTCTGCAGGATATTTCATGGCTTCAAAAACATCAAAATTGACTTCCTCGTCTTGGACTCTTACTTTTAATTTCCCATCATCAACATCTATGATAACTTTTGCAGTCTTCATAAATGGTCGTCCCAAGATCAAAGGTACTTCTGAGTCTTCTTCCATATCCATGATCACAAAATCTGCTGGAAACACGAATTTATCTACTTTTACTAGAACATCTTCTGCAACTCCATAAGGGAACTTCATTGATCTATCAGCTAATTGGAGAGTCATTCTAGTTGGTCGAATTTCCAGATCACCAATTCTCTTCAGCATAGATAATGGCATCAGATTAATGCTTGCTTCTAGGTCGAGTAATGCTTTTCCTACTAGCAGGCTACCAATGGTGACAGGAATTGTAAAACTTCCCAGATCTTTGGTCTTCTGCAGTAATACTTTTTGAATTATAGCACTACACCCAGCCTCTAATTCTACTGTCTCCTCAGAAAATCTTCTTTTCTTTGTCAGTAAATCCTTCATAATTTTTGCATAAGTAGGCATCTGCTCCATGGCTTCCATAAATGGCACATTGATATGTAATCTCTTGAATATGTCCATGAACCTAGCAAACTGCTTCTCTTTATCCCGCTTTGAAGGATTTTTGGGATAAGGCATGCTTTTCAGCTGTGGTATACCTTCATCCACCTTCATCTTTCCTTTCTCTACATCACTCTTTTTATCTTTCTCCTTTTCTTTTTCTTTATTTACAGTCTCACTCTTTTCATTCTCATCTTTTTCTCTATTTTTTTCTTTTTCTTTTTCTTTCAAAAATCTTTCTTCTTCCTTTTCTTTTTCACCCAACTCTACACCTGTAGTTTTTCCACTTCTGGTCATCACTGCCTGACATTGCTCCTTAGGATTCGCTTCAGTGTTGGCTCCATATTGAGGTCTTTTTTGTTCTGCTATTTGACGGGCAAGCTGTCCAACCTGAGTCTCTAGATTCCTAATGGAAGCTTCTGTGTTCTTCTGATTTGTTAGAGAAGCTTGCATGAACTTTTCCAATGTATCTTCCAATCTAGTTGTCTTTTCCATCAGAGACGGTCCTTGTTGGTGGGCCTGTGGTCTATTGTATGTACTAGCCTCTTGCCTCCAACCTTGGCCTTGATTTGCATTGTTCCTCCATCCCTGAAATGGTTGATTAGTAAAATTGGAATTAAAATTATTTTGTCTACCTTGATTGTTCATGTAATGGACAGCTTCTTCCTGCGACCCACAATGTCCATTTGGATGGTCACCTCCACAAAAATCACATCTTGCATTTATTTGTTGCTGAGGTTGTGCAGATTGAACTGAGTGCAATTGTTGAGGAAGTTTGGCCATCTGTTGAGTTAAGGCTTCGATCTGTTGGGTCAAAATTTTGTTTTGAGCTAAAATAGCATCAGAAGTATTCAGGTCAAGAATTCCTTTCTTTTGTACTTGCTACCTATCATGCTGTGCTTGATAGTCTATGGATGACAAAGCTTCTATGATTCTAGTAGCTTGGTCAGCATCTACTGTCATCATTGTTCCACCAGCAGCAGCATCTAAAATCATCTTTGTGTCAGGCCTTAGCCCATTGTAGAAAATGTTCAGCTGTGCTATATCTTTAAATCCATGATTTGGACATTTGCGTAATAAGGACTTGAATCTGTCCCATGCTTCACAAAAAGGTTCTTCCATTCCTTGACGGAAAGTTGAAATGTCAGACTTTGCTTTTATGAATCTTGACGGTGGAAAGAAACGAAACAGGAATTTCTCCTCCACACTAGACCAATTATTCAAGCTTTGGTTTGGATGCGATTGTAACCATTCTTTGGCTTTCCAAGCTAGAGAAAATGGGAACAAGCGGAGATATACTGATTCAAGATCTCCTTGCTCAAAGCCCATAGTACCTACCAATTCATAAAATGTAGCTAAGTGAGTATATGGGTCTTCATGTGACATCCCAGTAAATTGGTGAACACTAATCAAGCTAAGAAATGCTGGTTTCATTTCCAAAGCTCTGGTTTGTGGGATTGCTATGCTTGAAAAATATCTGGGTCCTTGTTGGTTTGCATAGTCTCCCAAGGTACGCCTTGGTGGTTGACATCCTTCCATATTTTCAAGTTTTGGAATGGTTGTTGGTGTTGAGATTGGAGAAGAAGAAGAAGAAGATTGGTCCTCCTCTTATTGTACTTTTGCTTTGGCTTTGATTTTCTTCAAAGTCTTCTCAATTTCAGGATCTATTTTAGCCTGTTCTTTGAATCCCTGACTTCTTAATATCATAAGCAAAGCTAGCAAAAGAGAGGTTAACCAAGAAAATGATACAAAACAACACAAAAATACACTACATACAGTATTCACACACCGTAATAACTTAATTCAATTACTTCGATCCCCGGCAACGGCGCCAAAAACTTGCTGGTGTATTTTAAGAGAATCAAGTTTGTATAATACACTCTAGGAGACGTGCCAAGTTTTAAACATGGTAGTTGTAGTTATAAAGGATATCGTTCCCACTAAGGATCATCAGCAATTAAAACTTAAAATATTACGGCGGATTAAAACGATTGTTTTCATGGTTTTTGAGTTCAAAATATAAACTGCAATATGTGAACGAATATGCAATGAAATAAAAGGAGTTTATCAAATTGTAACAACTGGGATTAGGATTCACCGATCTTACCTTCCGATACACAACGTATATTCATGAAAACAGGGTTTGAACTATAATACTTTACGTCATAATCAATGTCATTCGTATCAATTCCTTGACTACGAAATTCATAAAAACAGATTTGATAACGTCAATCCCTTGATCGTTTCAAATCCATTCCATCATTACGACCGATTGTTTAGACGTTCAATGCGTTAAATACCATCCCTGGTTATTTACTCACAATGAGCATTTCATTTAGATCTGTTTTCAAAAGTTATTTTCCAACAACAATGTAAACTTAATTCAAGAAACTAGTGATCAAGTAGATTCAGGCAGTGAACACAAAACGAAATACCAAGAATCATAGAACAAATTTACCCGATTCATGAATATATCATTTATGATCTTTAAGTAAGAAAGGCTACATCCAATCCCAAGGAGAGGTTTAGCCACTCATGGTGGTCATTACAACTTAGAAAAGATAAAGAAAAGACAGAGTACAAAGTGTTTCTAACTATCCAGCTCTCTTTTCCCAGCCGCCATGCAGTATGCTTATATAAAAGAATACTAGCTCAAGCGAGTTTATATTTCGCTCAGGCGAGGAGCATTCTTCAGCACGAAGGAAACCCATGTCCTGCTTCATTATGGGCTTGATTCGCTCAAGCAGTTCAGATTCGCTTAAGCGAGTCTTCATATTTGATACTTCATTCCATTTCGCTTGAGCTGTTTCTTCATCCACTTCAGCGAGCCCTTTAAAATTTGGTTCTGGACAAATTTCGCTTGAGCGAAATAATGTCGCTCAAGCGACCTCTACATTGCTGCATTCTGGAAGAAGTTTGCTGGCTTTTCTATTCAAAACGCTTGAGCGAGGCTACTGCTATTTCATTCTGTACCAATCTCGCTCAAGCGGCCTCAGTGTTTGCTCGGGCGAATACTTCATTTTTCAATACTGGCTTGATTTCGCCTGGGCGCATCACTCCTCGCTCAAGCGAGTCTTGACCTGATACTGTTATTTGTTAAATTCATGGCTCGCCCAAGCGAGCTCTTCAAATTTTCCTCAGCGACCATGATTCGCTCCAGCGATATACTCTCCGCTTGAGCGAATATCACTCTGTTTGCTCAACACTTAGTGGATTTTCTTCATTTCTTTTCTTTTCTTCTTTCTTCTTTGAATTTTCCTGAGATTGCAACAAAATTAGCCAATCAACCTGTACAATGTTCATATCACTATTTATTTTCTATTTAGCTTACAAAATTAACAAACATTGTACATTATATCTAATTTATGCTTCATTAATCATGCAAAATATAGGTAAATTGGACATCTATCACTACTCTTAGCCAGTCTCACTCGGTAATTTCAAACTAAATCCCAGTCATCTCAATCAGTCTCACTCGGAATTGGCTTATATACTTAAGACAGTAAGGTTCTCAACCACAATTAACCAATCTCCACTCGGAAGTAGTCCAGTAGAGTATATCTCACTCGGGAGGGGAGTCATACCCATAGACTCACTCGGAAAGGGTTCAGCCTCCTATATTTCTCTCGGAATGGCTCCTTCTACTATTTTCCACTCGGTTTCCTAATCATACACATACGAAACCATTCGGAATCCTTCCCAAATAATTCCACAACATATTCCAGTCGGTAGGAAGCATCAAATCAACATAAATATAAGTATATATGTACTCTTTCACTCGGAATACTTCAATCAGAGGAGTTTCCTTCGGAAAAGGAAGCATTTGGTAAGGTTTGACTCAGAAACGAGCCTTTCTAGGGTGTTTTGACTTGGAATTTCACCCAGAAGTGGTTCTCTTGAACACACTTCACTCAGAATTACTTCTCAGGTCAGAACTCCACTCGGTGGTATCCCTCTCAGTCATGTTTTACTCAGAAAACATGACACTGACTCGGAATTCCATCCTTCACTCGGAATTTATAATTATTCACTCGAAATTCCTCTCTGTTACTCGGAACAGAGCCCTTTTCACTCGGAATTTGCATAATTTCATTAATGGTCTATATAAATTCCATTATTATTTATAAAAATGACATTTTTGAGATACCACAGACCATCAACAGGGTATATATTGACTTATTCTTACTTACAAACCTTCTATAATTCAAAAATTACAAGGGTAAAACTGTTTCTAAAAACAGGGATGTTACAACATCTCCTCAAACTCTCTTTATACCGATCCCATGCTTCCATCAAAGATTCACCTTCTCTTTGTTGGAAACACGTGATTTCATTACGCAACTTCGCATATTTAGAAGGAGGAAAGTACTTAATCAAAAATTTTTTTGCAAGTCCTGCCAAGTGGAAATACTACCTCTCGGTTGACTCTGCAACCAGGCTTTTGCTCTGTCCCTTAGAGAAAATGGAAACAATCTCAGTCGGATTGCCTCTTCAGGGACTCCATTCATTTTTAATGTATCACAAATTTGGAGGAAGGTTGCTAGATGCAAATTTGGATCCTCAACCTCACTTCCTCCAAACTGTTCATTTCTTACCAACTGCAGTAAAGCTGGTTTAAGTTCAAAATTATTTGCTGAAATCGGTGGCCTAAGGATGCTAGATTGCGATCCTTCTTCAGTAGGCCGAGAGTAGTCACCTAATGTAACTCTCCTCTGTTCCATTTCTTTTTGTTCTTTTTGCTTTTTCTCTTTTCTCAGTTTATATTCTAACAAATCGATATCAGGATCAAAGAAGAAAGGTTCTCCTCTGCTCCTTGACTGCATACAACAAATGTCAAACAAAACAATAATTCACAGCTATGACTACAGCTACACGAAAACAACAAACTACTTCTGATAAAAAAACAAAATTCAAACTACGTATTAAATGCAAACAAAAGTAAACGGTTCAGTCTAGTACCGGTCCAAGGATTGTTGAGTTGCGAAATCTCCGAGTCATTATTTTGATATGTAATTCTCAGAAGATTTATGCTTTGGCAAGCGCACCAGTCGTTAAAATTGTATTATATTTGATCCTCCCATAGGGATTGTGGTAAGTACCTCAATCTCAGACTAGTACAAGCTGAACCAACACAACCATAGAAAGTTCATTCGGTTTTTGTTGTTTTAATGTTTTCTAGTTATTTTTATATTTCCAGAAATAGTATTAAGATGAAATGTGAAAGGTGATCAATAGAAAATAGGTCAGGATTGCTTCGGTTCATAAATTTATCAAGAAACATGCAATTAAAGTATAATCAACTTCATAATCCAGAGGATAATCCGCTTGTAGTTATTCCCTAATTCCTTAGGTGAAAAGCACTAATCCTTAAGCATCGAACCTTAATTCCTTAAGTGCTCAATTAACCTAAGAATCTAATGTGAAATTGGAGACTCTAACTATTCACCTAAATTGATTAGGCCTGAACTAGCTAGAAAGCTGGAAGTTACCATGATTCCTCAATGGCGAAGTTCTTCATCAGTTCTGGATTTGTCAATCCAACAATTCAGATCTACTCCTCAGCTTGTTCGCCTCAGGATCTAGAAGTTGATTTCCTCACTCACAGCTTCAAGATCCCATTGCTCACCTTCGTAATCCCAACCTTAGGGATTTAGAACTCCATTGACTTCGGTTCCATCGAAGGATTGTGGAACGTCATGGAGGAGAGATTAGAGAGAGAAAGTGAAGTAGTGAGATGTTCGAAGTTTTGAATGAATTGTGTTCGATGTATTCTATGTGTATCTGTCTCTGTTTTTCACAGAATATGTATAAATATATATATAGGCATCTACCTAACAAACTAACTTAACTAATAACTTAGAAAGCTTAAGTTAATGAATAAACTAACTAACTAATTACATAATTACAGAATAATTAACTAATTACAGCTCAGCTCTTAACAGATTCCAGTTCATCATTAGCTAATCACAGCACAGCACTACTAATAACAGCTCACTACTTAAATTACTAAGGTGCAGAAGTAGGAGAGAAGGCAGCAGGAAACAACACTGGTGCCGAGTGTCTTCTGGAGGAAACATTCAATGTTTTAAATAACAGCCTTCTCGCTTGAGCGAACTGGGTTCTCGCTTAAGCGAACTTGAAATATGTACTGCAGTATTGCTTTCTTGCTTAAGCGTGATGGAGAAGCTTGGGCGAGAGTGATATTTTGAGGTCACGCTTAAGCGTAAGCTTGCTTGCTTGAGCGAATTTCTGACCCTCGCTTGAGCGAATTTAACTCTCGCTTGAGCGAGTGGTGTAACATCCTTGTTTTTAGAAACAATTTTATCCTTGTAAATTTTAATTATGGAGGGTTTGTAAGCAAGAATAAGTCAATATATACCCTGTTGATGGTCTGAAGTACCTCAAAAATGTCATTTTTGCACGTAATAATAGAATTTATATGGAATATTAGTGAAATTATGCAAAAACCGAGTGAAAAGGGCTCTGTTCTGAGTGACAGAGAAGAATTCCGAGTGAAGGATTAGAAATTCCGAGTGAAGGAGAGAATTCCGAGTCAGTATCATGTTTTCCGAGTAAAACATGACTGAGAAGGCTACCACCGAGTGAAGTCCTGACCTGAGAAGCAATTCTGACTGAAGAGTGTTCAAAAGAATCACTTCTGAATGAAAATCTGAGTGAAAATACCCTAGAAAAGCTCGGTTCCGAGTTGAATGTTTCCTTTTCTGAAGGAAATCACTGTGGTTGGAGCATTCCGAGTGAAAGAATACATAAATACTTCTATTTATGTTAATTTGATGTTTCCTTTCTGACTGAAGTATGTTGTGGAAACAATTGGGAAGGTTTCCGGATGGTTTTGCTTAGGAAACCGAGTGGAAATGGTGGAGGGAGTCAATTCCGAGTGAGATACACTCCACTGGACCAAAAACCGAGTGAGAGAAGTACGTATGGGTATTGGTTCGAGAGGTAATGGCCTAAACCGAGTGAATTGAGTGAAGAAAGACTCAGATTTTCGGGTGAAGATTCTGAGACAGAGAGGACTCGGTCTAAAGAGGTATTACCGAGTGAGAGAATCGAGTGCCTGAGTCGGTTTCCAAGAAATTCCGAGTGAAGAATTGCAATTGTGACTCGGAAGTGGGAATTCCAGTCGGAATTCACTGACAAAAGTGTTAACTGAGTGTAATTTCACTCGGTATTCACTGACAGAAGTGCATATTGACTTCAATTTTTTCTTTTAATGATATTTAAATTCAATCGTACGCATTATGGACAGTGGACGACCGGAAATGGGCACTAACTCAGCATATATCTTTGTTTAATCATCAGTGACCTTTCCATTAGCGATCCACTAATAGCCCACTCAGAAAAGCTATCTCCTACTTGTCTTCCCACTCACTTCCTCCCTATTTAAACGAGCTCAAGGTCCTTAGAACTCACACCACACACACGACCCAAACACCTTTCGTCACTCTCCTTCCCAGCAAGTCTCTTTCTCTCTTTTTCCTTCCATTTTACCCTTCCACGATTCATTACATAAATTCCCTTAGCTCCTTGGCATCAATTCTCCGCTTGACGCATCTCCGGGGCTTCAACCTCTTCCCTGTCACTGGTTACTAAATTAAAGAAACAACAGCAAGGGTGAGTGTTTGGTATCATAATTAATATAGAATGACAATTTAATAACAAGTTACATATTTACTGGTTTTGGGTTAAGCCATTTTTGTTACCTCTTGTTCTCATCTTCTACTTACCAATCATGAATTCAATTCCAATTCTTTTCCCCAACTTACCAATCATAACCAACAATTGCCATAAAGCACATTCATATCATCACACAATATTAACAATGCATCGAATAACACAACTGACTCTCATATCAATTCGACGCCTAGTATCCGGATACTAAAAGGATCGGCCTTCAGCTGGGGGTCCTACTTGACACCCCGTGAACCCTGCTTGGCTCACCGAGTCCTGCTTGACTCTCCACCTCGACCACTGGGTCCTACTTGACCACTGGGTAGCTCAACTAGGCACAAAAACCACGGGAGCCGAAAATGAGGGGCTATAACATACCGTTGGCCGTCCCACACCACATAGTCATACATACAGTTCACATTTCACATGTCATAAGTGGCCATTAACAATAATTTCTCATCACTCGGGTGACCTGCTTGTCGAACCCGACTCACATTGCTACAACACCGATTGTCACAGCATCTAGCATTTTCACAATCATCATCCTCATAAGCCACACACACACCTGATCTTCAAGCAATCGGTGTCCACAGTCACACATGTATAACATACGCACACAACATCTTATCACAAATGGCCAGCCATAATACATATACTTATCAATTGGGGCGACCTACTTGTCAAGCCCGTCATCACAATGCCACTATACACATTAATTCATCATAATATCAAGCATTCTCATCTCATAATCACTATAACTCATACACAAATTTTCATTCATACAAGCATACATGTACAATTATCATTCATTATAACATCTCATTATTCCCATGTTTAATTCAATGACTTAATTCAATCATACTTATCTATTCTAATTAATTATAACCCGAACACCCCCCTTACCTCGATTCTGAGCTCCGACGACTCGTTCTCGATGTGGTTAACATTCTTTCGACACTGTGTCCAATGTCCTACATCCGAAATCAACACCCACTTCACCGTTCGACCCTCCGACGACTGTTTCGTTACCTACGGAGGTCGAAACGCAAAACCCGTCAATGTTAAACCATCCTTATTACTTTAAAGACCATTTTTAAGCTCTCATGCACTAGAGGAGTGGAAAACAAGGCCTCCTCCCACCATGCATGACCATTCGATTAGGGAGTGAAAATGAAGAAGGAAGAGGTAACTCAATTCAAAGGGTCCATTGTACTCACCTCGAAGCCACGATCTCAAAAACGTGGTTACATTGAGGTTTTGACGTGAAACGATCCCCCCCATTGGAAGCCCCAAGTTCACGGCAATGGTGAGGAAGAAGAAGAAAAGAAAATGGCGTGAGAATGAGGAAGAAGATGATCAGACTTTATTATTTTAAGACCCAGGGGTGAAATGGTCATTTTCCCATTTCTTTTATAATTTCTTTAAGATTTTACTTAAGCCTTTACCTTTTACCTCATCGGTAACTTCAAATTTTTACTTTCTTCTAATTACACTTCATTTAACCTTTTATAATTAATCCTTAAATAAATTCATTTATTTCCATAATATTTAATTATTTATAATTGTATTTTTAATAATAACAATAATTCCCAAAATCTTAATAAATCTTGTTGGGCAATTATTAATATTTTCCGTCAATTAAAATTTTTCTAAAATATTAGGGATGTTACATCCACCCCCCCTAAAAGGGGATTTCGTCCCCGAAATTAACGTACCTTATTGAAAAAGATCGGGGTACAACCGCCTCCTGTCTGGCTCCAGTTCCCATGTATAAGTCACTCCATTTATATTTTGTCACTTCACTTTTACTAATTGTACTTCTTTGTGTCTCAATCGTTTAGCTTGATAACCTTCAATGCAAGGATGTACTACCTCCCCAGTTAAATCTCCCTTTAGCTCAGTGGAATCTTCAGGTACAACCATCAAACCACAAGGAATATATGCTTTTAATTGCGAAACATGGAATACATCACGAATATTTGTCAACGCACGGGGGAAGATTCAATCTGCATGTTACTTCACCAATCCGTTCTAATATCTGGTAGGGTCCAATATACTTCGGGTTAAACTTATGACTCTTCAGTATCCGACCTACACCTTTGGTAGGTGAAACCTTTAGGAATACCTAATTTTTCCACCTGAAATTCAAGTGACCTACGACGATTGTCATAGTAGCTTTTCTGACGTTCTTATGCAATTTTCACCTTTTCACGAATCCTTACCACCTGATCATTCATTCCTTGAATTAACTCGGGCCCCAAAAGGATTGCATCTTTATTTTTCTTCCAACATAAAGGTGTACGACACCGTCTAGTATATAAATCTTCATATGGAGCCATACCAATATTACTATAATGACTGTTGTTATAAGTGAACTTCACTAATGACAAGTATCTTTCCCGTGAGCCACCTTGCTCTAGTACACATGCTCTAAGCATATCTTCTAAGGTCTGAATTGTATGCTTAGATTGATCATCGGTTTGAGGATGTTAAGTAAAACTCAGTCTTAGCTCAGTACCTAATTCCTGCTGTAAACTTTCCAGAATCTGGAAGTGAATCGAGGGTCACGGTTTGAAACAATACTTGGAGGCACACCATGCAACCGTACAATTTCAACGATATACAATCTAGCCTATCAATCCAATGACTATTTCATGTTCATAGCCAAGAAGTGAGTACTCTTGATCAACCTGTCCATAATCACTCGTATTGCACTACAACCAGAACGGGTAGGAGATAACCCAGATACAAAATTCATCATGATACTTTCCCATTTCCACTTTGGAATCTCCGAAGGTTGAAGTAAACCTGGGGGTCTCTGGTGTTCGACCTTACACTTCTGACATATCACACAAGATCTTACATATTCAATTATTGCTTTCTTCATTCCTAGCCACCAGAATTCTTTCTTGTAACACCAGGATAAACACCTAAAGAACTTTTATGTGCATCTGACAAATTCCATTATTGCTTCTGGTCAATTCCATATTCTTACTTCTGGTTTGAGTGTCAAGCAATTCCAGTAACTTTTCATCGTTCTCTTGGGTCACCGCTAATGATTTTAGAAATTCATTGGAGATCTTCAACATCCAACTATCATTTGATCTGGGGCATTCATAATAACTCCAATATTCATATCATGAAAAATTTCCAACAACTCTTGTTCTTTACCCACCAAGAAGGCTACATGTAATACTTATCTACTCAAGGCATCGACCACAACATTTACTTTTCTAGGATGGTACTTTAAATCAAAATTGTAATCCTTTAGGTATTCCACCCATCTCCTTTGTCTCATGTTTAAATATTTCTAATCGAATAAGTATTTCAACTCTTAGGGCTACTAAATACCACAAAACAAGAACCCTATAAATAATGACGCCAGATTTTAATGTAAATGCCGCTGCCGCAAGCTCTAAATCGTGGGTAGGGTTATTCTGCTCGTGCGGTCTCAATTGTTTTGAAGCATAGGCAATCCCTCTATTATCCTGCATCAGCACACATCCTAAATCAAACTTAGATGCATCACAATATACTACAGCTCCTTCATCATATCAGGTAGTGCAAGTACCAGCGCTGAAGTCAAGCATTGCTTCAAAGTTTGGAAACTCAATTCGTATTTTCTCGTTCGCACAAACGGATTTTCCTTTGGTTTATCTTGTTTCCTTAATTCCTATCGATACTTCCTCGATTCCCCACTAAGTGTACCTTAGGAGGAATTTAAGTTATCCAATTTCCTTTTAAGGTCATCTTTTCTCTATAAGAAATCTAGTAATAATTCATAACAACTACCGTGTCACAACATTTACTTTTCTATACTCATTATTCGTCAGTTACCAAATCTCATCCTCATTTGTTCCTCATTTCTAATCGTTTACCAATTTCAGAATTACGATCCATACACTTCTCTTTTCTAAATCTGATCATTCAAGATTGGCTACAACATGTCTGTCTCCTCGACTCCACACGACCTCAACT
The DNA here is from genome assembly GCA_037962975.1 of Clitoria ternatea. Lineage (NCBI taxonomy): Eukaryota > Viridiplantae > Streptophyta > Magnoliopsida > Fabales > Fabaceae > Clitoria > Clitoria ternatea. Next base: position 266,163,782 of record CM075671.1, read on the forward strand.
ACCAGTGCAACTACCTGAGGTGATCAGTCTCAGGAGTTCAACACTCTGTAGTTAAGTCATGTGAAAGTCGGGTATACAATCTAACTATTCATATCATCAATCGATATGCAAACTGTTTACATCACAATTCATTTCCCTATGTCTATTGGAAACTCTATACTGAGTTAGTGTTAAAAGGAACCCACGGTGGCCAGCCGCTATGATTCCCATGTAACACTAATATCAATGTAAAGCACAAACGACTAGGTAAAACTTCTCTTCATTCTCATGATTTATCTGCTTAATTACCTTTTAATTACTTCCTTTTAGTGTCATCCAATCACTACTTCTCTTATCATGTACGTAACAGTCCGGTGTACATATACTTCACTTGATCATCATTCATATAATACATCCTTTGAGTCCTTCCCTGAGTAAAATGTCACCTCACCAATTATATCACTAAAAATTATTACTAGTCACTCTTCTTCTATTACCTTCAACTTATACAGGCATTCTTACACCGTCATTCATCAATTACTCATAATTTCCTTTAATATCCATTAATCAATCGCCTAACAATAGGAATATGACATACTTATAGCACTTAATTAAATCCGCTTCATAAAGCAGTATAGGAGGTTCACCCCCCCCCTAAAAAGTTAACCTTACCACAACGTTGCTGCTTCACATTACATTATCATTCATCCATTCAATCCTCTATCCTCCAGCTTCATAAAATCAACATTCTTTAATCACAAGTACCGTTGCACCTAATCTCTTAAACTACGTCCAACCATCATCTCTCGATTTATTCATAAACCCCTTCTATTTACCCATACCACTAATACATTTACGTTTTTTGTTGCTTACTCAACGCTATTAACATACCACCAATTGTTCTCTAACTTTAAACTCAATACAAGACAATTTATTACTACAACTTATTCCTTCATCTTGAGGGTTTTCGTATTGTTCATCAAGTAGATTCAACACCAAAAGTGAGCAACTAATATCTATCATCGTTCATAGAAGGTAGAAGGATATAGGGAATTCACCCTTCCCAGGAATAATCGTATTATGGTATTCATCAACTTATTTCATTCTACGCATTATCAAACTTTAGTATTCAAACAAACTTATAGCTACCAACACACTTACCACTCTCATTTCACTACGAGAGTTAACCTTTTTGCGTTATACCTATTTGTAGATGTCCACTTCGAGACGCGCATATACACACATATATATATATATACTTACTTTAAATATCATTTCCATTTCAATCTGCCATTCGTGTGTTTCATCTCTGTCCCATCTCGTCTAATATTTATAGTATGGACTAAATTCAGTCCTACTCATTATTTGAGAAAATTTTGAGAAGAGGTCATCTTCTCCACCCGTCATAAAATAATTCTATGATAACCAAACACATCACCAGTACTAACCAATGATCTACTAGGAATAGAATATTTACCTCATGCACATATAAAACACAACGCCACCAGAGTGCCAAGGGAATGATGCCAAGTTAACCTGTTACAACTCAATTAACACACAAGCAATTGCAATACAATGTAAAAATAGTCTGACATGGGACTCAAACAATCCTCTAACACTGCCCATTCACCCGGCTCTAGAAAGAACCGCTCTGATACCACCTGTGACATCCTTGGTCATTTTATATTTATTTTTATTCAATTAACTAATTTTATAATAATTTTTTTTTCGCGTTTATAAGTAATTAATCAAGTCCTGCTCCAAAATGACATTTGCTTTCTAATACACGTATTTAAAGTAATAAACAGTAACAATTTAATTAATCAAATAAATTAAGAAAAGAAATTTAGTTACAATAAGCAAAAAAGAGAAATATGAAACCTAAGGTACATTCGCTTGAGCTAAGTTTAACTCGCTTGAGCGAAATCAGGAGTCTTTGCTTGGGCGAAACCAGATTCGCTTGAGCGAGGGGCACATTTCTTTCCTAAGCGAGACAGCGGAGCGCTTGAGCGAGGAAACAAGTTTGCATCAGTAACCAATCTCGTTTGAGCGAAATATATCTCGCTTGAGCGAGGTTGCTCCAGTAATCACAGAAGCTCACTGTCCCATTTTCGCCTGGGCGAGGTACCTCTTGCCTGGGCAAAAATTGTCCAGTGTTGAATTTTTTTCCTCCTCGCTTGAGCGCCATCCATTTTGCTTGGGCGAAAATACTCCAGAGGCCATCCCTGATTCTTTTATTAATCTCGCTTGGGCGAAATTGTCACCCGCTCGGGCGAGAGCAGGCCAGTGACAATTTCCCCTGTTTCAAAACAATCTCGCTCGAGCGAGATTCTCACTCGCTTGAGCGAGTTATACAGGAGTGAGGCAGAAACGAGAGTCTTCCCAACTTTACACCTGAATTATTACTTTCTACCAATTAAACACTTACTAATACATCATCTTTCTTCATCACTCATCTACAAATTCTCACAACCACATGAAATGCTAGGACTTAAGATTTACTTCATTCATTCATGCAATTCAGCATCAACAACATTATATTCAAACTATCATTCATACCATACCTATGATCTAAAATCATCATCATTTCACATACTTCATAAAATGGTACGAACACACATACACACAATCATTCATTAAACCTAACATCATCAAGCTTTGCAAACTTATCCTTTACCTCATTGAGTCATGGATGAAAACTGATCATAAACATAAAATTAACATTACTCACATGTGCATCAATACCATACTACTCCATCAATAGGAATTCATATCTTCATCATAAATTTATAACCTCTTCAATTAATATCCAGGTTCTATTCCTTATCCATCACATTCATGATCATGGTGACAATATACCAAATTAACTACACACACATAAACAACATCTAAACTTAACATACATAAATCACAACACACATTACACCCATAGTTCATTACATAAATTCCCTTAGCTCCTTGGCATCAATTCTCCGCTTGACGCATCTCTGGGGCTTCAACCTCTTCCCTGTCACTGGTTACTAAATTAAAGAAACAATAGCAAGGGTGAGTGTTTGGTATCATAATTAATATAGAATGACAATTTAATAACAAGTTACATATTTACTGGTTTTGGGTTAAGCCATTTTTGTTACCTCTTGTTCTCATCTTCTACTTACCAATCATGAATTCAATTCCAATTCTTTTCCCCAACTTACCAATCACAACCAACAATTGCCATAAAGCACATTCATATCATCACACAATATTAACAATGCATCGAATAACACAACTGACTCTCATATCAATTCGACGCCTAGTATCCGGATACTAAAAGGATCGGCCTTCAGCTGGGGGTCCTACTTGACACCCCGTGAACCCTGCTTGGCTCACCGAGTCCTGCTTGACTCTCCACCTTGACCACTGGGTCCTACTTGACCACTGGGTAGCTCAACTGGGCACAAAAACCACGGGAGCCGAAAATGAGGGGCTATAACATACCGTTGGCCGTCCCACACCACATAGTCATACATACAGTTCATATTTCACATGTCATAAGTGGCCATTAACAATAATTTCTCATCACTCGGGTGACCTGCTTGTCGAACCCGGCTCACATTGCTACAACACTGATTGTCACAGCATCTAGCATTTTCACAATCATCATCCTCATAAGCCATACACACACCTGATCTTCAAGCGATCGGTGTCCACAGTCACACATGTATAACATACGCACACAACATCTTATCACAAGTGGCCAGCCATAATACATATACTCATCAATTGGGGCGACCTACTTGTCAAGCCCGTCATCACAATGCCACTATACACATTAATTCATCATAATATCAAGCATTCTCATCTCATAATCACTATAACTCATACACAAATTTTCATTCATACAAGCATACATGTACAATTATCATTCATTATAACATCTCATTATTCCCATGTTTAATTCAATGACTTAATTCAATCATACTTATCTATTCTAATTAATTATAACCCGAACACCCCCCTTACCTCGATTCCGAGCTCCGACGACTCGTTCTCGATGTGGTTAACGTTCTTTCGACATTGTGTCCAACGTCCTACATCCGAAATCAATACCCACTTCACCGTTCGACCCTCCGACGACTGTTTCGTTACCTACGGAGGTCGAAACGCAAAACCCGTCAATGTTAAACCATCCTTATTACTTTAAAGACCATTTTTAAGCTCTCATGCACTAGAGGAGTGGAAAACAAGGCCTCCTCCCACCATGCATGACCATTCGGTTAGGGAGTGAAAATGAAGAAGGAAGAGGTAACTCAATTCAAAGGGTCCATTGTACTCACCTCGAAGCCACGATCTCAAAAATGTGGTTACATTGAGGTTTTGACGTGAAACGATCCCCCCCATTGGAAGCCCCAAGTTCACGGCAATGGTGAGGAAGAAGAAGAAAAGAAACTGGCGTGAGAATGAGGAAGAAGATGATCAAACTTTATTATTTTAAGACCCAGGGGTGAAATGGTCATTTTCCCATTTCTTTTATAATTTCTTTAAGATTTTACTTAAGCCTTTACCTTTTACCTCATCGGTAACTTCAAATTTTTACTTTCTTCTAATTACACTTCATTTAACCTTTTATAATTAATCCTTAAATAAATTCATTTATTTCCATAATATTTAATTATTTATAATTGTAATTTTTAATAATAACAATAATTCCCAAAATCTTAATAAATCTTGTTGGGCAATTATTAATATTTTCCGTCAATTAAAATTTTTCTAAAATATTAGGGATGTTACAATGATCGTAGGGATCCAAGTTCCAAAAATATTTAAATCAATGATGAGAACCAATGAGTTCATTTGTACCACATGGAACTTGGGCGGACCCTGATCGCTCTAGATGATTGGAATGGTGATATTCCAAAGAATGAGAAGAAGATGAAACGATTTATTGGGCCCACATGCATCATGAGACTTAACCAAAGATAAATCATAATAAATCTGAACTCATGCATTCATTACAACATATTTGATTGTTATAATTGTGAATATGTTATATGTATACGATTATGTGATGATAATATGCTTGATTGTTATAAATATGCTAAATGTATGATCTATGTGACATTGTATGATAACTAGATTATGTTCGCACCGGATGAACCAATCAGGGTCTTGGGTTATACTCACCCTTACTGTTGAACATTTTTCAGAGGAATTAGAAACTCAAGAACCCGAGTGTGAAGATCAGCAATACGCTGAACCCATTGAGAATAATCATTAAGGATAGAATATTTATAATCAGACACCGGATGACTGTATAATATTTAAGGGTGCCTGCGTGCCCCATTCTGTTAAGAGTACAATTATTTACAGTTTATGAATGACTATGTGATATATACAACATTACTTCCGCTGATCTGCCACGTATTTATTTAAAAAAAAATATTCACTTTTTCTAAAAAACTGTTAACACTCTCAGTTAAATGGGATGAACCTACAGAAGGGTTTGTCTTATCTAACCGAGGGTGTTACAAATGGATTATTCAATCAGCATTCTAAAGTTGACGCTCGGGTTCTTCTTTTTATCTTCGGTTCCCTGTTCTTATTTTGGAGTCGGTATCTTTTGGACTCTTTTCAGTCGGATTTGTGAAGTCTCACTCGGATTTTCCAAATCTTGCTCGGCTTTTTCCTTTCGGCTTGAGCACTCTTTTTCCTGCACCAATAAACAACTAATTTGCCCAGCGTTTGTTCACTGATTGTCCAATATTTGTAAGCTGGGTTAATGATATTATAAATAAACTCAATTTCTTAATTAATTAATGTTTTTAATCAGCTTCTTACATAAATTAAGCACTTTTGAAATAATTAAATAAACTATAATTTATTAGCAATTAATTAAATAATAAGGCTAAACTAATCACTAAACAATGAATTAAGTCAACTAAAAAGGCAAAATAATTAAGTCTTTTCAAGACTTATCAGCGACCTCTACCAAAGGTACCAACTTGTTCCGCAATTTCTTTACGGAATATCCGACAATGCGAACCGAAACAGGAGAAACAGATAAATCCTTGCGTACGTCAATCTCGTCCACAGGAATCACATGTAGAGGATCATAAACATATTTCCTCAACTGCGATACGTGAAACACGTTGTGTAGGTTAGCAAGATGCGGAGGAAGTGCTATCCGATAAGAAACCTCACCAATCCGCTCCAACACCTCATAAGGTCTGATAAATCTAGGGCTTAATTTCCCACTCTTCAACACCCTTCCAATGCCTTTATCACGCGAGACCTTCAGGAATACATGATCACCAACTTGAAACTCAAGTGGTTTATGTCTCTTGTCATAATAACTCTTCTGCCTATCTTGGGCAATCTTCATATTCTCTTGTATCTTTTTAATCTGTTTGGTAGTTTCTTGAATAATCTCCAGCCCTAAGACCAAATTTTCACCAACTTCAAGCCAACACAAGGGAGTTCTACACTTCTTTCCATACAACGCCTCATAAGGTGCCATACCAATATTGGTATAGAAGCTGTTATTGTATGTGAATTCAATCAACGGTAGGAATCTCTCTCAATACCCACCGTGCTCAAGAACACAAGCTCTCAACAAATCCTCCAAGCTTTGTATAGTTCTCTCCGATTGTCTATCAATTTGAGGGTGATATACGAAACTAAGCTTCAACTTAGAACCCAACTCATCATGCAAATGTCCCCAAAATCGAGAAGTAAAACGAGGATCACGGTCGGATATGATGCTGGATGGAACACCATGCATCCTAACAATCTCCTTGATGTATATTTGTGCCATTTTCTCCAAAGAACTTTTTGTATTAATGGGCAAAAAGTGAGCACATTTTGTCTAACAATCTAGAATCACCCATATAGCATCGTTCCCAGCACGAGTTCTGGGTAGTCCAGAAACAAAATCCATAGCTATGCTATCCCATTTCCAAACCGGAATCTCCAACGGCCTCAAAAAACCAGATGGTCTCTGATGCTCAACCTTCGCCTTTTGACAAATAAGGCAAGATGCTACAAAATTGGCCACATCACGCTTCATACCAGGCCACCAAAAATTCTTTTTCAAATCTTGATACATCTTGGTGGAACCAGAATGAATACTCAATATGCTTTTATGGGCTTCCTCAAGTATACATTTTCTAACATCACCACTTGAAGGAACATAAATTCGGCCCTTCACACGCCAAATACCATTATGACCTTCTACTAAGAACAAATTTTTCCCTTTTTCTTGGGTTTTCTTCATCTCAATTAGATACTCATCATTGGGTTGTTGCGCCTTCACATATTCAAGAAATTCATTAGTAACCTTCAACATCTCCAGCGCCATTTTCTTGGGAGTGTAAGTCTCCACGCCTACATTTAAATCTCTAAATTGTTCAATCAACTCCATCTCCTTTGCCATCATCATGGAAACATGCAATGACTTCCGGCTCAATGCATCGGCAACTACATTCGCCTTACCGGGGTGATACTTCAATTCAAACTCATAGTCTTTTAGGAACTCCATCCACCGCCTTTGGCGCATATTTAATTTCTTCTAGTCAAACAAGTGCTTAAGGCTCTTATGATCACTAAAGACTATAAACTTGGAGCCATACAAGTAGTGTCGCCACAACTTTAATGCAAATACCACCGCCGCCAATTCTAGATCGTGTGTGGGGTAGTTAACCTCATGCGGTCACAACTGTCTCGACGCATAGGCTATTACATGCTCCTTTTGCATCAACACATATCCAAAACCAAGCTTAGACGCATCGTAATATACCATGAATTCATCCATCAAATTGGGCAATGCTAACACCGGTGCAGTAGTAAGCCTTAACTTCAACTCTTGGAAACTTTCCTCATAATCACGGGTCCACACGAAAGATTGGTTCTTCCGAGTCAACTTCATTAGTGGTAAAGCCAAATGGGAAAACCCTTCAATGAATCTCCGGTAGTAACCGGCAAGACCAAGAAAACTCCTTATCTCCGTCACAGACGTTGGTCTTTCCCAAGCCATCACAGATTCAACTTCAGATTTATCCACAGTAACTCCATCATTCGAAATAACATGTCTAAGAAATTGGACCTCAGATAGCCAAAATTCACACTTAGAGAGCTTTGCATACAACTCCTTTTCGTGAAGGATAGTCAACACAAGACAAAGATGTCTTTCATGCTCTTCATGACTTTTGGAGTACACCAAAATGTCATCAATAAACACCACGATGAATTTGTCAAGATAGTCATGGAAGATGCGATTCATGTAGCTCATGAAAATCACAGGTGTATTCGTCACCCCAAATGGCATCACTACATACTCATAGTGTCCATATCACGTTCGGAAAGCAGTTTTTGGAATATCTTTAGTCTTCACCCGAATTTGGTGATATCCGGAACGCAAATCAATTTTCAAAAACACAACAGCACCCTTCAATTGATCCAAAAGATCATCAATACGCGGAAGATGGTATTTATTCTTAATGGTTAGTTTGTTGAGTTGGCGATAATCAACGTACAATCTCATGCTCCCATCTTTCTTCTTTACTAACAACACAGGAGCACCCTAAGGAGACACACTTGGGCGAATGAACTCCCGTTCAAGCAATTCTTCCACTTGTTTCTTTAATTTTGTCAACTCTACAGGAGACATTCGATACGGTGCTCGGGAAATAGGTTCCGCACCCTGAATAAGATCGATAGAAAATTCCACTTCTCGTGGAGGAGGTAATCCGGGAATCTCTTCCGGAAACACATCGGGAAATTCTAAAATAATAGGAATTCCACCAGATTGGGATGCACCATTCCCATCAACCAAGCAGAACGTCATGAGAATTGAGAGATACCTCGCACATTAAAGCCTTCAGTGTTAGAGATTGGGAAAATCACCATCTTGCTATGACAATCCACCAAAACCTTGTTGGCGGGCAACCAATCCATGCCTAGAATAACATCCAGATCTTTCATAGGTAAACATACGAGGGATACAACAAATTTTCTACCCTCCAAGTCTATCTCGACATTCTCACATCGAGTCACCAATCTTAAGCAAGAACCGGTCGGTGTAGTCACCAATATTGAACCTTTTATCATACTCACAGGCACCCGCACGCGCCTCACAAAATCTTCAAAAATAAAAGAGTGCGTAGCACCTGAATCAAATATCACATTAACAACATTACCATGTATCTGGCACTCATTTTGGACAAGATCTTCAGCTTGTGCTGCTTTTTCACCAGTCACGGCAAAGACTCTTCCAGCCATTTGTTGATTAGCACCACGATTTGGGCCATTCTGACCACTATTAGCATTACCTCGGCCGTTTCCATTACCACGACCGTTACCACCATTTTGGTTGCCATTTCTTCCACCATTACCGTTTCCATGACCACGGCCTCTAAAAGCACCGTAGCCTCCACAGTTTGCATTATCACATGGCACAATATCTGCGCATTCAAAGGACAATTGGGGCAGATATGCCCCGGTTGGTTGCATCTGTAGCACACCACTGATTCTTCATGATTGCAGTCTCTAGCCAAATGATTTCCACCACATCTAAAACAACGAAGTCCTTGTCCATCACCTCGGCCACCAACAACACCATTCCTTCTGCCACCTCATCCACCTCTGAAAGAAGAGGACCCACGTACAAATCGTCTATTGTTCTTAAAGTTGCCTTTCTTCTTAAAGCTAGAAGATTGGCCTTTCAACTTGTAATCATGCCCTGAGTAACTCCTTGGAGCAATATCATTTTCTTCAAAAATTCTACACTTATCCACAAGAGTAGGAAAACTCCTAATCTCTTGGTGACAAATCGCCTTCTTGATTCCTTGGCACAGTCCATTTTTAAATTTAACACACTTCGAAGCTTAAGTGCCCTCTTACCGAAAGGGAGGATAAAACACACATAACTCTTCAAATTTCGAAGCATACTCTTCAACTGACATGCCTCCTTGCTTGAGTTCCATGAATTCATGCTCTTTCTTATTCTTATAACTCTCAGGAAAGTATTTCCTAAGAAATTCCGCCTTGAAATTCTCCCAATTTAAAGGAGTGTGGGCAGCAATCATACGCCCCTGAGTGAGGATCCACCAAGATTCGGCCTCATTGCGAACCATGAACACTGTATATTCCACCTTCTGAGCTTCGGTACATTCTATGCTAGCGAATATACATTCCAAGTCACGGATCCAGACATAAGCATCTTCTAGCTTATAGCCTCCATGAAATTCAGAAGGCTTTCGCTTAAGAAATTGGTCAAGACCTTGATTCGGCTGACCAATAGGTTGTTACCGTTTAAATATATCGGCAAAGCGATTAAAGGCTTCAGCCATAGCGACTGTATCAGCATTACGCCTATTCGCTATCACTCAATCTATATACAACAACATAAACATAATTAGAAACTTAATGTTTCTTCACCCAATGTGCATACATATCATTCATCATTATCTTCCTTGACACAAGCATCATCATAATGCATTTTATAATTATAAGGTAAATATGAGAAAGGAGCTGCCTGGCCGGGCTCAACAACCATCATGTAATAATCTTATTTCAATGACAACCATCATAATTCACCCATATAATTTACAAATCAATCAGCCACAAGCAATAAACACATGGACAACATCATTTATAATCGTATCAAGAGCAATGAATGCTCTGATACCAGGTTAAGATGCCCCAAAAATCAGGGAAAATTTTTCACGTGTTTGAAAATATTAATTAATCAATAGTTAGAGTGATGAAGTATTATCTCTATCCCCCTGGATCTATAATGAACCACTCCCATATATGAAGATATGGGAGGGTGAAATCAAAAGATAATTTACAATCAGAGTCAGCGGAAGAATTACATAATAATGAGGAGTAAGACTTAAAACGTTTAAAGTTCATTAATAAAACCAGATGCTCAATTAATAATGTGAAATTAAAGTTGGAAACATATAAGGTAAAATGCTAAGTAATAATTAATTTAATAAAACATCAGGTGCCACTCGTCCAGGCGAGAATCAATTCGCTTGAGCGAACCAGAGTAACCACGCTTGAGCGAACGCTGAGGAACCTGGGCGAAAGGGAGAAATAAACATCAGGACTCAGCTCGCTTAAGCGAGCCTTGTCTCACTTGAGCGAGATACAAAAGAAGGCATTGAGTGAGGCAGCGAGATGCTTAAGCGAAGGAAGGAAAAGGCATCAGGTCCCAATCTCGCTTGAGCGGCACATGACTCGCTTGAGCGAGATTGTTCCAGAAACGATAATGACTCACTGGCCAATTTTCGCTTGGGCGAGGCACCACTCACCTGGGCGAAAATCGTCCAGTTTTAAAAACCTTTTTCCCTCGCTTGAGCGCTCACCCCTCCGCCTGAGCAAAAATCGACAAGAATCTAACCTCTGATTCTGTGGCAATTTTGCTTGGGCGAAACACACCCACGCTTGGGAAAAAATGGGCTAGAGGCCAAAACTATGATTCACATCAATCTCGCTCGAGCGAGATTCCCACTCGCTTGAGCGAGTTTTGCAGAAACTCTGCAGAAATGAGAATTTCATCTAACTTAGCACAGGAAACATTAATCTACTACAATTTATTTAATTCCTACATGATTTACACATTACAGGACACCTTTGTAACTTGCTTCATTCAACATTAACCATTAAAATTCATTCTAATTCATGGAATTGTAAGGAATCCAACACACCAATTCATATAATGCTATAATCTAAGAACCACATAATCCTTTCATTGAATCAAATAGCATAAACATCATCATGCTAATATTAACTCCATGCATATAATCTAAATTCAACATCATCTCACAAGATCCATGAAATAGCATAAAAACATAGCAATCCTTCATTGATCAAAGTCAAGTATCATGAACTATTCTTTACATCATTTGGGTCATGAATGAAAATTGGCCTTACACACACATGTCCAATTTTCTCCCATGACCTCCAAAATTATCAATCATTACAAAATTGAGTATATAAACACCATATACTCCACAAAATAAATTCATGGCGGCCAAGGCTTACATAATCCCATTCCATATTTACCTTCTTCAAACTCGGCCTTCAAAATGGTAGGATTTAAGTCATACCTACACCAACTTTAAAAATAGCAACAGGGAGGTGAGTAATATAATCCAAATGAATTAAAGTCATACATTATGATGAAATACATATATACTTGCACAAATAGCAATCATTACTCCATATCATAAAACATACATAATACATCTCATAATCTCAAGTATACATTCACAATTTTATTCATTTGGATTGCCAAACACACACATAAGGTTAGTATCCAACTCTCTCCCCTATTAATTCTCATTCATCCATTGCCACCATGGACTTTCAACTAGGCATATCTCCAGCTATATGCAAATGCTCTTAAAGCTAATGCATATGCACAAGAATTTCTCATCAAACAATACAGATCCGACTGTGGGAAAATATAACCTTAATTTAATTGTGGGACAAGCATAGGTGTGCTACTATGCCCCTACTGTAGTGGAAAAAATTATGTACATATATATCTCAATTTATGCATGCTTACATCCTCATAATTTTTACTAGTACCAAACCGCTATCGCCCATCTGTAGCATTAGTCACCCCGTGACTTGCGGATCAACATCGTGGCCTCAATTACCACAAGTGCTACGGGCCCCTCCCAAACACACATCGAGAGAGCCGTGTCCCGTCGGACACCGAGGTAAACTCACTCACCATAGAGCCGCCCGCCCACTGGGCCCGCCACATAGGGTGCCTCATCACCAAACTATGGACAGCTTTGTGACTCATACACCGAGTCATAGGGGAAAAACCACAATACGCTCGTGCACTGAGCCGCCCTCCCACTGGGCCCGCCTAGTGGAACCCCCTAATATTCCACATACACAGCTATGATATGCCATGGATGCAATGCAAATGCAAATCAAATGCACCCTCATACTGTGCATCCTAGATGCCACTCCATATTCAATCATTCACTACCACCACTTGGTGGATTCCAATATTCTCATCATTCTCATGCAATCCTAATTCTTTTTTGAATTTATTAACATTAATAGTTAGTGGCATACACATTCAATAAATCATACACATATCTTTGGGATATTCACATCACAATTCTAATTCACACATGGTTTTAAACCATCATCATACTTCATCAACATAGTATCATCACAACATCACAATATTATCCCAAATACAATGCCACACAATAATTATTATTCTAAATGCATTCCAATCATAACATTATCACAACATCTATTCAACAATCATCAACATAATCATAAATACATATTTTTACATCATCAATGGATGAAATCATGCATTTAGAATAGTTACCCCCTCCTATCTCAAGTGAAGTAGTGATCAACGCGGTCCGATGGTCCCGCCTCGTCAATGGGGTCACTTCCTACATCACAACACATTACACAATCAATTTTCTACTTACCCATTAAGACTTAAATACTTATATATATCAATAACTTGATGTTTATATTATTTTAACTCTCAAACCTCTTTTATTTAATTTTATCCACCATACCCACCATGGGTTAGGTGCTACCATATATTGTTATGCACTCTAGAACCAAACCCTTTCACGGTTTTCTCCATTATTGACTTCCAGCAACAAAATACCATCACCAATGACCCTTATTCATCATAACCCATATTTATTGCCAACAATAAATGCTCATCAACCTCCATTATACATTTCCCCTAAATTTATGAAGCTAGGGTTTTATAAAAATTCCAACCACCTTCATAAATACTCTTCTCCTTCTAATCATAAATGCATCCACCTTCATTACTTCCCAAAGGAATCTTACTCTCATAAAAACCCACCTTAAAACTCATGCATTAAATGCCTTAAATGAACACCCATTTACATGCATGGTTCCCAAAACTCATATCATCATATAACCATGGCAAAGACCCAAATAAATAGTGAGTATTTCTTACCTCACACCCAAAAACGAAATGGGTTTCTAAAGAGAGGATGGTGACACGAAAATGAAGGAAGGAGAGGAGAAAACTGCAGCTCCACTAGCCTCCTTCAAGTTCCCACCAAAATAAAAATAAAAGGAAATAGAAGATGAGACCAACTTGCTAGGGTTTTGGAAGAAGAAAAGAGAGAATAAAGAAGATGATGATGAAGAGGAGAAGAAGTGAAATGCATATATCCACAACTTCAGCAATCCCACGTGAATAGAAAAGAAAAATTGGGGTTTTCAATTTATTTTTATTCCCATTTATTAAAACTCCACGTTTTATAACCAACAGGTTCTTAGTTCGGGCTCAATATTTCATCTGAAAATTATTCTAAATACATATTCGGATTCCTAATAATATTTTCAATAGCCCTGACCAATATCATCCTAATCCGAGATACTTGGTCCGACTCCATATCTTAACCGAGCTTAATTTCAGCTTAACCGGTCTCCATAATTTTCTAACAGTCCTCAAAATTATCAATTTAATTATTCTCAATAGTTTGGGACGTTAAATACTCCACATACCAATTTCTAATATTTATTCTGGTAATTAATTCTCTATTTTAAAATTTGGGATGTTACAAGAGGCACTTCGTAATCATTGCTGACTTTGAACATAGCGGCTAGGGTGGCTAAAGCATCTGCCATTTGGTTGTCCTCCCGTGGGACATGATGGAAGATAATTTCATCGAATTCTTTGATCATCTCTTTGATATGAGTATGATAGGGAACTAGTTTACTGTCTCTAGTTTCCCACTCATCTTTCAATTGATGGATAACCAAAGCAGAATCTCCATAAACTTCTAGGATTTTTATTCCCATGTTCAGAGCCGCTTGCATACCTAGAGAACATGCTTCATATTCCACAATATTGTTGGTGCAATCAAAACACAGCCAAGCGCAAATAGGGATAAATTCCTTATCAGGTAAGATCAGGATAATCCTAATTCTGTGTCCTAGCGTGTTGGAAGCCCCATCAAATCTTATGACCCATCTGGTTTCTAGACCCTCTTCTCCTTTGAAAAGGGCCAAAATATCCTCATCTAGGAAATCATGCCACATTGGTTGGTAACTGTCAATGGGTTGGTGTGCCAAGTAATCTGCTAGCGCACTCCTTTTGATTACCTTTTGGGTGACATATGTTATGTCATATTCTTTCAGTAATACTTGCCAACGGGCAATCCTCCCAGTCAGGGCAGGTTTTTCAAAGATATACTTAATGGGATCTATCTTAGATACCAACCAGGTGGTATGATTGAGCATGCATTGCCGTAAGTGCCGTGCAGCCCAGGCCAATGCACAACATGTCTTTTTGAGAGAAGAGTATCTCATCTCATATTCAGTAAATCTCTTGCTCAAGTAGTAGATAGCATATTCCTTCCTTTCAATCTCATCATGTTGACCTAACACGTATCCTATGGATTCTTTCAGCACGGTCAAATATAAGATTAGTGGTCTCCCATGAACGGGCGGTACCAAGACTAGCGGCTCCAACAAGTACTGCTTTATCTTTTCAAATGCAATCTAGCAATCCTCATTCCACTGCCCAGGCTGGTTCTTGTGAAGCAATTTGAAAATTGGCTCACAGGTTGCCGTCATTTGGGAAATGAATCGGGCAATGTAATTCAATCTTCCCAGGAATCCTTGGACTTCTTTTTCAGTATGAGGATGAGGCATTTCCAAAATTGCCTTGACCTTGTCAGGATCAACTTCTATTCCTCTCTCGTTCACGATGAATCCTAATAATTTGCCAGATCTTGCGCCAAAGGTGCACGTAGCGGGATTCAATCTAAGCTTGAATTTCCTTAACCTTTGGAAAAGTTTTCTCAGATCAGCAATGTTCTCCTCCTCAGATCTGGATTTGGCAATTATGTCATCCACATAGACTTCTATCTCCTTGTGCATCATGTCATGGAAGAGAGTCACCATTGCCCTTTGATAGGTGGCTCCTGCGTTTTTCAATCCGAAGGACATTACTTTGTAACAAAAGGTTCCCCATAGAGTGATGAACGTGGTCTTTTCCATATCTTCTGGTGCCATCTGTAACACCCTCGGTTAAATAAGATAGACACTTCTGTAGGATCATTCTTTTTAACTAAGAGTGTTAACAGTTTTCAGAATAAGTGAATATTTTTTTAAAATAAAATAATGGCAAATTAGTAGAAGCAAATAGTAGATATATCATATAGTCATTCACAAACTATAAGTAATTATACTCTTAACAGAATTGGGGCACGCAGGTACCCTTAAACATTTATACAGTCATCCATTGTCTTACTATTCGTTAATAAATATTCTACTACATATATTCCTTATTTAATGAGGGCTCCCAGTTGGTTCAATATATTACTGTTCGTCATACTCTGGTTCTTGGTTTCCTAGCTCCTCTGTTATTAATCAACAGAAAAGGTAAGTATAAACCCTAGACCCTGAAAATTCCTGGTGCGGACATATCCAGACAACAAATAATATATAACATAAATCATACAATTAACATATTTACAAATATAACAATCAAGGATGTTGTCATAGAATGCATGAATTTGGTTTATTATAATTCATTTTTAGTTAAATCTCATGATGCATGTGGGCCCAATAAATCAATTCACTATCACCATTATCTCATTCTTTTGCATTCGTCCTGCTTAAACTGCCTCTTGGGCACAACGTTTCCATTCTAGAGCGATCGGAGCTCACCAAGTCCCCCATTCATTTTTTTACTCATCGTAATGTACGAATGAACTCACAGGTTCTCATCATTATATTATCTTGGGACTTGGCTCTACACGATCATAGTTATATTCTGTTATTTAGTCAAAGTACACCAGAATTGCATCGTCTGACCCGGCTTCAGGCGCGACTCTGATGCCACTGGGTTTCTGTCCCGGTTGTACTCCCAAGATTCTCCTCAGAGATCGAACGTGAATGTCCTCCAGCGTACCAAGTGTATGCTCTAGTTTTACTCCCTCAAAAATATTTTCATGATGCAAAATGCTTTATTTTTCTTATTTGATCCTTGGGTATCTATGTGTTTCTAGTCTCATGATATTTATTCTTAAGTTCTTGGGTCCCATCAATTTCTCAGACGTTGTAAGTCATTTTTATTATTTTAATTATTCTTATTCTAGAAAATATATCGATTATATCTTGGTTAAAATAACGCTTCGTTTAAAGAGTAAGTAATATGTTCCTTATTTCATTACTCTTAATTAAAACAATAATAATTTCAATAACAATAATAATAGTTAACAGTATTAATAATAAGAATAACAATAATAATAATAATGATAACAATAATAATAATAATAATAATAATAATAATAATAATAACAGCAATAATAATAATAATAATAATAATAATAATAACAATAATAATAATAATAGCAATAATAATAATAATAATAATAACCAGAATAATGATAATAATAATAATAATCATATTCATAATTATAAGTTCCTTATTTCATTATTCATAAATAATCAATAATAATATTAGTCACAATAATAATAATAATAATAATAATAATAATAATAGAAATAAGAATAATAACGATAATAATGATAATAATAATAATTTTGATAATAATAATAATAATAATAATAATAATAATAATCATAATCATAATCATTATTCAAAACTTCCTCCCCGGAATTCACATAGACACTCATGGTTCTTAATATTTTCACAATTCAATACTGATCATATCATTTAATTCATCATGGTTAATAATAATCAACACAACCAATTAATCATATACGTATCAATAAAACTGTGTAAAATAAATATATAAACATTAAAACATTTAATTTTAAAAAAATAATTCCTGAACCTGTCCTGGAAAGGTGAGGACCAGAGGTACCTTAACCCTTTCCTAACACTCAGTTTTCCCCCAAAATACCAGAGAATATACCCCCCTTACCTTTAATGGAGTTGAGGACGTTCCGTTATTTCCCTTGCTTCAGCTCACAGTGAGGAGAAAAGGAAAATAAGAGAGAAAAATACTTGCACGGAGAAAAAAAATAAGAAAGAGAGAGTTTTACTAATTTTCGTTGGTTCTGAGAGTTCAGACTTGGGAGTGAGTTGTGGTATTAATTTAATAATGCAGAAGACAAGTGGGGGACAAGCTTTCTCGGGATTGAAGATTAGGTGAGTTAATTATGTGAATAATGGAGATTTTTGGATAGAAAGTGAGCTGTATTTGACCATCTCTGCCACCTACGTACAAGAGTTAGTATGATTGAAGTGAATATATATTAAAATATATAAAAGGTGCTATAATTGGAGTGAAAAGGTGCAAGTCTGATAATGGAATGGCCCAGTTAGCCACTAGGAATGGACATCACGTCAATGGATCCATAAGTCGGTCGGGTTCTAGCTGATGAGTGCATAAACCAGTCGGATTCCATAGAACAGTAACGCGAATGCTGGCGAGTGCATAAACCGGTCGGATTCTAGCAGGTATGGAGCAGGTCGTGCTCAGTCCTGCCCTGGACCAGTCGGTTTCCATTGATCAGTCCCCTTTCCATTCTGACGTTGGTCGGTTAATCTGTTTCCGAGAGGTTCCATCAGAATCTCTCGTTCAATATAGTTCACTCGGGAGGGATTTCACTTGGAAGTATTTCTGCTTGAAACACTCGGTCGGCTTTTCCTTCCCTGGAGGTGACTCAGTCGGAATTACCTCACTCGGACTCACTCAGTAAATATCTCACTTGGATATATATATATATCCATCTGACAATGTTCTCAGTCGGCCACTTCTCCTTTCCGAATGGATCCTCTCGGAATTGTCCACTTGGATATATCTTGACTGAATTAATTATTCAAAGTCCCCCTTCACTCGAAATACTTCACCCAGAGGTGCATAACTCAGAATTCAAATTACTGAAAGGATCATTCAAAATTGTTACTCGGAAATGTTATAATTGAGAGGTTATTCAGAGTCAACCTCTCTCTGTTCTAGAGTCCCTCACCTGAAGTGACTCACTCGGTATATATTTCAGTTGGCGTCAGGTAAATTGCACTCAACTTAGAGATAGCCCACTCGGATATTTATTACTCAGAATAAGTTTTCCTTTGATTGAACGTACTTCTCTCGAAACGTTGTACTCAGAGAAGTTTCATTAGGAAAAGGAAGCACTTGACAAGGTTTGACTCAGGAACGAGTCACTCAGAGGCATTTGACTTGGAAACAAATCATTCGAGGATGTTTGACTCGAAAATGAGTCATTCGAAGGTGTTTGACTCGGAAGCGAGTCATTCGAAGGTGTTTCACTCGAAACTTTCACCCAGAAGTAGTTCTCTCGAACACACTTCACTCCAAATGTCTTCGAGGCCAGGACTCCACTCGGTAGTGGCTCTCTCGGTCATGTCTTACTCGGAAAACATAACCTTTGTGAACACCTATTTCATTTTCGAGTGAAATGACTCGGAATAGTCATTTCCGAGTAAGGAGTCTCCGACTGAGACATGGCCGAGTGGTATGTTGATGTATGGTGATATGATATGATGCATATCTCGCTCAAGCGAGTGGGAATCCCGCTCAAGCGAGAAGGAAAAGTTTTATATACTGGAACAATTTCGCTCAACCGAGACATGTCTCACCCGAGTGAGATTGATACCTGATGCATATTCTTTTCCTTCGGGTGAGACATTGCTAAGTGAATTGTCTCTAGGTGGGGTGTTTCCGAGTGGAGGTTTCCTGATTGAAACCACTGAATGAAAAGGGGACTGTCCTTGAATGAATACTTACCGATTAGATGTTTCTGAGTGAAGGATTCCCGATTGAAGCCAGTCTGAATGAAAAAGTGAGTCTGATTTTAGATGAATGCATCTGAATGAGCACATCTAAGTGGGAAGCATTGTTGAAGCTGAGTCCCAAATTCTGAGTGTGGGGAAGACCGACTCCGAGTGAAATGAACAGGCTGAGAGAAGCTTTTCTGATTAAAGTGAACAGACTACTGGATGAAGCTTTTCGGATTGAAGTGAACAGGTTGAGTCCCGAGTGAGCATATCCGAGGGTCAATTGTCGAATAAAACTCTTATGATTCAAAGGTAAAGCAGGATTCTGAGTGAATATATCCGAGTGAATACACTCAAAAGATTGAAGTTGTGTTGTAAATTCTGAGAGGAAAGAAGACCAGCTCCGAGTGGTCAGATTCTCAATTTCTCAATTCTGATTGAAGTGTAAAGGATAACTCCGAGTGAAGCAATCCCAACATCCAAGAACATCATGATTGAAGATAAGACCGACTCCCAAGATCAGTTTCGAGTAAATATATCCGAGTGGTCAAATTTTCCCAAAGTTCCATGCTGATCGAAGAAACAAGGACGACCCATAATTGTATATCCGAGTGGGTTGATGCACACATGGAACAATTCTGAGTGGAAAGACCAAGATTGATGAATATGTCTGATTGAATTACTCTTGAGCCATGTATCCGACCAAAATTTCTCTATGATTCAATCCCAGTGATGTGATTTCGAGTGAAACTTACTTCACGATTGAATCAATTTAAAGTCAAAGAAAGAATGGTACTGACCTGTCGGCCAAGCATATATCCGGGTAAAACATTTCGAAGAACCGATTGAATCAATTTTTAAACAAAGCATTTCTGAATGAAATAATTTTGAGTGAATCCTTCAAGCAGTGAAGTTTTGAGTGTCACTTTTGAAGAAATTTCGAGTGAATGTTTCAAACAAAAACAAGATCTGAGCCAAATACTACCGATTGAAACAATCCCAAGTCACTCCCTCTTTAGTCAGTACCGAGTGAAGCCTCTTCAGTCAGCACCAAGTGAATCCCCTTCAGTCAGCACCGAGTCACTTACTCGTCAGTCAATACCAATTGAGTCATTTTTCAGTCAGCACCGAGTGAGTCCTTTCACTCAATTTCCAAGCCATTTTTACCCAATCCCGAGCCATTTTCCACCCATTCCCGAGCCACTTTCCACCCATTTCCGGGCTACTTTTAAACCATTTCAGAGCCATACTTCAACCATTTCCGAGCCATACTTAAACCATTTCTGAGCCATCCTTCAACCATTTCTGAGTCCTCCTCAGTCAGTTCCAAGTCACTTTTTACTCGGTTCCGATTGAATGTGTCAACCATAATTGTTTGCTCATCCAGCCCTTCATAACCACGATACTAACCCTCCTCATAGCAACTACACCGACCAATAAAGTAACACCGAGCAAAGCTTTCACTCGGTTTTTGTAGGAACAGCACCTTTTCTACTCGGTCTTATGTACAAAAGGCACCTTTTCCACTCGGTCTTGTGCATAAAAGGCACCTTTTCCACTCGGATTCTGGAGAGAAAGTGAAATCTGAGTCAGATTATACCAATTGCGCATGCTGACATGGATTTCCACTATCCAAGTGGATCCTTGAATTAAGGGGGCGGCTCACAACAAGACAGGAAGAAAATGATAAAGAATTCCCACCAGCCTCCATTCTTCGTGATTGTCAAAGATCCAGGTTGTTTCCAACATATCATCCAAGTTGGTTTGTCAATCTCGTGGGGCAGCTGGTAACAAGACAAAGGAAAAATAATAAGTTATTCATCAGCTGTTATTCCCCATTAGAAGCCAAGCTGTTCCAGTAATCAGCACGCACCTAAAATGTTCTATAAATACAACATCCAAAGAGAAGAAAATGGGGCATTCATTTTAGAGAAAAGCGGGAAGCCTTCATATTAAAGAGAACTCTGGAGCATTTAGAGAGAAGAAATACTATCCTCTCTCTCCTACACCATCCTCCCCTCTCTCCACATCGTTCTCTCCCCTCAACTCTCCACAACCGACCTCCCTTCTCATACACTGTCCTATTTCCTCTCACTCAACACCATCCCCCTCAAATCCTCTCCACACAGCCCTCACCACACCGTCTCACTCTCCCTTTAAACCAACAGTTCTCTTCCCTCTTCCTCTCTTTACTCGGTCCAGCCCCCCTTAAACTCAACATCGTCCCTCATTCTCTCTACACCATCTTCCACTCTCTCACTACTGCCCTCTCTCTCACTCGTTCCTCTTTCTCTTCACACCGTCCCTCTTTTCTCCACCAAAATCATCCTCATCTTCCCACACCGTCCCTTTCTTCTCCACCAAAACCAGCCCCCACTCCTTTTTCTCCTCACCCACACCGTACAGCTTCCTAAACCACGATGTCCCTATCTTCCTCTCCCTTCGTAGTACCGTCCTCCTTCCTCACCAAATCAAAATAACACCGTACCTCTCCTCTAAAAAGAACCATACCGTATAGCCCCCTAAGGCCAACACTGTCTCCCTCTCTTCTCTACACCGTTCTCCACAATAACAGCCCCTCAAATCCTCATCACACCGGTCCCACTCTCCTCCCTCATATTTTTTAGTACTTGTATTTATTTATTTTCTGTTGATTTAATTGTTGTTCAATGACTTTGTCTTCCTTTTCAATTATTAATTAATATCTATTGATTAATAAATATTAATAAAAATGAGTGCTTCACACATTCTATTCGGACTAGTATAAAAGGTGTAATAATTATTATTATTGTTATTATTATTGCAATTTTTATTACTTTTTATTTATTTATCTATTTATTTATTTTAAAAAAAGGAGGAGCGAGTTTAATTTGGACGAGACGTCCTGTTAATCTTATTTTTTTAGAAAAAATGGAGTGAGTTTAATTTGGACGAGACGTCCTGTTAATCTCATGTAAATATTCCGTGTTTATTTTTGTTTATTTTTGTATATTTTGTCATCTCGTATATTTTCTTTTCATGAAGAAGTTAAAATAATTATTGGCCTAATTATAATGCGCACTATCATATTGAGGTAACCATTTTTATAACGGATAGTTGTGAGGTGCTAATACCTTCCTCACCTGTAATTAGACTCCCGAACATGGAATTTCATTTTTTATAACCAGTGCTTTAACAAAAGGTTTTTCCAATATTTTATCCTAAAAAATATTAGTGGCAACTGATAAGTGTTGATTAAGCATTGATTTCATGACTTATTTGAACTAATTTTGTAAAGACTTGAGGTAAATTGATGAATTATTAAAGGAAGTGAGCATGAATCTTTTAAGTAGTGACGGATAGGTGTATAAAAGAAATATTGTGTTAAAACTCTTGGAAAGTTGCAGGAAATTCAACAGGAAAGCAAGGCAAGCTTAAGCTTGAGCAGGCAAGCTTAAGCGTGAAAGATCAAGCTTAAGCTTGAGCAGGCAAGCTTAAGCGTGGAAGGGCAAGCTTAAGCGTGAAAGGGCAAGCTTAAGCGTGAAAGAGCAAGCTTAAGCGTGATCGGGAGCATTTGAAGACAGCAAGCTTAAGCTTGAACAACCAAGCTTAAGCTTGAACAAGCAAGCTTGAGCTTGAACAAGTTGGAGAGCATCAGGACCTCTCACGCTTGAGCATGAACACTAGGCGCTTAAGCGTGGAATGATAAAAATGGAAGCCTAAGCGTGGATTAAGAGTGGGCAAGCGTGAAGTTGGACAAGGAAGGCCACGCTTGAGCGTGGCTGCAGTGGTTTAAGCGTGAAACATTTAATGAGTATCAGGACCCTTCACGCTTGAGCGTGACCATCAAGCTCAAGCGTGACTCATACAACATGGGTCTCTTAATTCTTTATTCACCAATGATGCGATGCCAACTCACCCATTTTCTTGTGTTTCTACAAGTCTCTGAAAGATGTTGCATGGGTTTTACGCAAGTGGGCATGGGAAGCTAGAGCACAACCTCTATAAATCAAGCTGTAAACAACATCAGATTCAATCCCCTGTATTTCATTCACAATCCAAACTTTCCATTATTTTCTGTATTCATTCTTTTGATGGTGAAAATGCAAAGCATGAGTAGCTAAGACTCCCTTATGGGATTGGCTGTAATCCATTCAACACTGAAGTAATACTGTTGTAAGTTTTTATTTAGTAATGAGATTTGATAAGTTTCTGTATTTCCTTCTGTGTTTAATGCCTGAAAGTACTTGATCACTATTTTCTTATTTTAAGTTTTCTCAAGTATGCTGGGAAGTGACTTTTGAAAGTAGATCTGAAAGAAATACTTATTGTGAGTAGGTAGCCAGGGATGGCGTCTAACACAATAAACGTCAAAACAATCGATCGATAATGCTGGGATGATTTCAAAGTGACTAAGGGATCAGCGGTTTGAAATCATTCTTATGAATTTTGTAGTCGAGGGATCGATACAAATGACTGTGATTGTGATGTAGAAATTATCTTTTCGATTTACTTATATAAAAACTTTTGCAGCTTACAGAAGGTGAAGATATGATGAAGCCAATCCCTGTTTTACAAAATTGATTTCTCTCAAAAACCATTCACTGTATCTTTTACAAATTTAATTCTCTGTTATTTGTTACTTTTTCATTCAACATCATTCACAATAAAACAAACTAAAAACCTTCTGCCTAATCAATTCAAAACTAAGATCTTCATTCTAACACCTCCTTAGTGGAACGACAACTATACTATATTACAACTTCTGTGTTTAAACTTGGCACAAGCATTCCATTGAGTTCATATTATACAACCTTGATTCTCTTTCATTGAACTCATTCATTCCAATATAAGGAAAACAACATCATCAGCGACTCCCTATTTTTTTTTCTTTTCAAACAAAAATCGTTTTGAGGGCCGCGATCCCGGTCGTGATAACCTTCACTCGGCATTTCAACCTTCAGTCGGAATTTCCAATCTTCACTTGAAATTTCAACCTTCAGTCGAAATTTTCAACCTTTACTTGAAATTTCTCTTGGTTAGTCAGAACAGATCCCTTTCTTCACTCGGACAGTCTTATCTAAGACATGTTTCACTCAGAAAATGGACAATATCATTAATGGTCCATATAAAATCCATGATTATGCATAAAAATAAAATTTTTAGGATATTACAGACCATCCACAGGGTATTTATTCACTTATTAACACTTTACAGACCTTCCATACTTCAAAATTACAAGATTAAAATTGTTACTAAAGCAGGGATGTTACACTCTCTCCCCTTTTTGGGAATTTCGTCCCAAAATTCAAAGTTGAAATAATTGAGGGTGCAATTCTCTGATCTTTTCCTTAATTTATGAAGTAGCATCCCTATCATCTGTCTGACTCTAAACTACTTTGACCAAAGATATTTCCTTGCCTCTTAGCTGTTTGAGACATCGGTCAACAATCTTAACTGGTGATGCTTCAAAGGTAAGGTTTTCTTTCAGAATAAACTGATCAGGACTCAACACATGATCAGGGCTTGGTACATATTTACAGAGTTGAGAGACATGAAAGACATTATGAAGGTTTGTTAGCTCGGGTGACAGAGCAATACGGTACGTATGGGTTCCTATCTTTTGCAGAATCTGATAGGGTCCTACGTATCTGGGACTTAACTTCTTGGCCTTTAGAGCTCTTCTTACTCCAGTGGTAGGGGTAACTTTGAGAATGGTTTCCCTCCTCAAATTCCAATGGCTTCCAACATTTGTTGTAGTAACTCTTTTGTCTATCTTGTGAAGCCTTCATTGCCATTTGGATATCTCAAACTTGTTCTGTAGTCTTCTAGACAATCTCTGGTCCAATTATCATCTTTTTACTTGTCTCATACCAACACAAGGGTGTACGACATTTTCTTCCATATAGAGCTTCATAAGGGGCCATTCCGATGCTAGCATGATAGCTGTTGTTGTAAGTGAATTCAACAAGTAGAAGATATTCTTGCCAACTTCCCCCATGTTCTAAGACACAAAGATGTAACAGATCTTCAAGAGTCTTGGTTATCCATTCTGATTGTGCGTCTCTCTGTGGATGATATGCGGAACTTAACTTTAGGCGAGTTCCTAGAGCTTGTTGCAGGCTCTTCCAAAATTGTGATGTGAAATAAGGATCTCGGTCAGACACAATTGTAGTGGGTGTTCCATGTAATCGTATGATTTCCTTGATGTAGATCTGGGTGAGTTTCTCTAGAGAATACTTCATATTGATAGGGATAAAGTGAGCGGTCTTTGTTAATCGATCTACGATTACCCAAGTAGTATCATATCCACTTGATGTTCTAGGAAGTCCAGTCACGAAGTCCATAACAATCTCATCCCATTTTTATTCTGGAATCTCTAAAGGTCAAAGGATCCTACTTGGTCATTATTGTTCCACCTTTACCTTCTGACACATCAGGCAAGCTGTTACATATTTAGTGATATCCCTTTTCATTCCTTGCCACCAGAATATTTTCTTCAAGTCCTGATACATCTTGGTTGATCCTGGATGGATACTGTATTTACTTTTAAGGGATTCATCAAGGATGGATCTTTTAAGATCTGTGTTGACTGGAATACAAAGTCTTTGTTGATACCTGATCACCCCATATTCATCTTTGCTAAATTCTGAGCCTTCTTCTTTTGTCTTTCCTGCTAGATCTTATAATTCCTGATCATTGGCTTAAGCTTTCTTAACTTGTTCCAGGAAGTCATTTGAAATTCTTAGCATTCCAACCATAAGGCTTCGCCTTTTTGGTGTTACTGCCAGATTCAGATCGTGAAACTGTTCGATCAATTCTAACTCCTTTGTCATCATATGTGATAGGCGTAGTGCCTTTCTGCTGAGTGCATCAGCTATAACATTTGCCCTTCCAGGATGATATCGGAGTTCAAAATCATAACCTTTGATGAATTACATCCACCTACGTTGTCGCATATTTAGTTCTTTCTGGTTGAATAGATTCTTTAAGCTCTTATGGTCACTGAAGATTTTAAAGTATGTGCCATATAAATAGTGTCTCCAAATTTTCAAGGTAAACACAACTGCAGCTAGTTCCAAGTCATGTGTAGGATAATTAACTTCATGTGGTCTTAGCTGTCGTAAGGCATAAGCAATTAGCTTTCTTTCTTGCATTAGAACACATCCTAGTCCTTGTCTTGACGCATCACAATACACTTCATATGGCTTGGCAGGATCTGGAAAAATCAAGACAGGTGCACTAGTGAGTCGTTGGCGTAACTCTGTAAAGCTGCTTTCACATTTGTCGGTCTATTCAAATGGTTGATCTTTACGTGTCAGCCTAGTTAAAGGTGCTGCAATTCGAGAGAAATTCTCGATGAATTGACGATAGTATCCAGCAAGTCCAAGGAAACTGTGAATTTCTATCACATTCTTGGGTTGTTCCCAATTTAGTACAACTTCTACCTTTGTAGGATCCATGGCAATTCCCTCTTTAGAGATCACATGTCCCAGAAATTTTACTTCAGTCAACCAAAATTCACACTTTGATAACTTGGCGTATAATTATCTTGCTCGTA
Source organism: Clitoria ternatea (assembly GCA_037962975.1). Lineage (NCBI taxonomy): Eukaryota > Viridiplantae > Streptophyta > Magnoliopsida > Fabales > Fabaceae > Clitoria > Clitoria ternatea. The sequence goes on from CM075671.1 coordinate 266,191,045, forward strand.
GCGTATTTAGAATAATTCAGAGATGTTCTTCATGTTCTTTATGGCTCTTGGAGTAGACAAGAATGTCGTCAGTGAATACCACTACGAATTTGTCCAAATACTCATGGAAGATCCGATTCATGTATCCCATAAAGACTGCAGGTGCATTGGTAACTCCAAAGGGCATGACAAGATACTCATAGTGCCCATATCGTGTCCTGAATACTGTTTTAGGTATATCATCTTCCTTCACCCTTATTTGATGATAGCTGGATTGTAGATCAATTTTTGAGAAGATAGTGGCTCCTCGTAGTTGGTCTATCAAATCATAAATCCTTGAAAGAGGGTATTGGTTCTTGATCGTAGCTTTATTCAACTGATAATAGTCAACGCACAACCGCATACTGCCATCCTTCTTTTTGACTAGAAGAACTGGTGCTCCCCAAGGTGAGACACTGGGTGTAACATCCCAGTTTTTGAAGTTAGATACCAAATAAAGATTTAATAATAAGAAAATTAAAAGTAAAGAATTAGTTGTTAATCATAATCAGTATAGCCTGAGAGTTAATGACAACATTAATTAGACTTAATTGGTGGGACGTGGCTGTCTGTGATTGGTGAAAGGTATGAGTGGACTGCGACTCACACTTTCCCATCCCACTTCTTCCCCTCGCATGCGTATATAGATACGTATTCAGTATCACCGTGGGTGCAAGAACAACTTCTCCCACTACTCCACTTTCTCTCTTTTTCTTCTTCGTCTCCATCTTCCTTCCGTTTCCCCTGTTTCTGTTCGTCACGATGACAGTGCGGGAAGAAGGTCAGAGCCCCGTCAGGTGAAGAGCGATCGTTGGAGTAGAGAAAGAACGACACCTCAACTCCGGACCAAGTGCAGAGTACGACGGAGTGAAGGAAGGCTGAACGAATCAGTAGAAGGGCGTCAGATTCAACATCGAAGAGCAGAAGAGCTTCTTGGAGTCCCTTTCGTAGGTAGGGGGCGCTTGTATGTTAAATGCATGGTCCACGAACGGTACCGGACGAATGTTCTGTTTGATTGTATGTGCATGCGGTTGTGATGATTGGATCCTATACATGATTGGAGATTCTGAATCCCGTGTGTTTATAGTGGTTGAACCATAAATGCTTGTTATCTAGATGGTGGTAAAGTAGTATGTTAGCATGGATAATCACGGATGGTATGCATGGTTCTATACTTGTTAATGCTGTGAGAATATGAATGTGTGCTTGTTAGTTGAATTGTCAGATGGTATTACTTGATTGCTGATGGTTGATCATATTGGTGTAAATAATGAAACGAGTAAAGGTTGCATTGAATCCGTTCCTACTCAATGGTTATGGAAGAGATATCGGTGATGTGATGACACTTGTTGGTAGATGCATATAACTGCATGTGTAGGAGTGGGGCGACCCGTGGAAGGTCAAGAGCCCCGAGGGAATGACTTCCAGTTACAGACCCCGGCTAGATTCCGAGGGAGCTCGTGGTAGCCGTAGGAGCTAGAGAGGAGTCTCGAGACGCTAATGGGAGGCCGGTACCACGCGGGAAGAGCTGAAGGACGAGGGGCCAGGAGAGGGGAAAACTGTGACAGAAAGTCATCACTCGAGTCGGATCCGCAGTCATGCATGTAAATATGAGGTTGATTAGAGTAGTACGTATAACGCGTATGGAGTGTTATGAATGATTTTCGAGTACGGGGAATATCTGTATGTGTTATATGTGTATCTTAAATGTCACTTGCCGAGTCTAACTTTAATTAATTTGAAACCGATTGAATGGATGTGAATGTGCATGCTGACACTGATACCGAGTCCTTGATTGTCATTTTACATGTAAAAGCTCACCCCTGCAGTGGCTATACTTTCAGTGAACATCTCTTGGAAAGAAGGATGAAGGAGGACGAGTACAGGACAATGAATCCGAAGTGCTGTTGGAGCATATGTCTATATGTGTATATGTGTATATCTGTGTAAATGTTGTGTATAACGTTTTGTTAAGCCTTGGTCGGCTCATGTTTTGGTTGTAGTTCTTAAATTAAAACTGACAGCTTTGGGTAACAGAAGTCATGATGAAGTTTTTGTAATTACATGAATGTTTTCGTTTATATAAGTATATGTTGTGTGCTCTTCTATACTGTAAGTGAGGTTAAGCGGGGAGAGGACTGTATGAGGACTCCCGAGTAACAGTAGGCATGAAACCCCGAGTGTTGGAGGTCGGTGTGGCTATGGGTAAATAGTGGGTATAAGCTTGGGGTTGAGAGGATGAATAAAGAGTTTAAATATGCTTCTAATGATGGAGGAACGAAAGACGAGTGAAAACCTCGAGTTATTCCCTACTGTGAGAGGAGTTCAATTGGCGGTTTAGGGAGGATTGGATCCTAAGTGTAAGGTATTGATAATCCGAGCGAAGGATGTATAGTCCGAGTGAGTAAGGATCGGTGTCCCGAGTGGTTGGGTTTGGAGAAGCCGAGTGAGACTTAACTTCCCAATTTTTCCGAGTGAAGTTCCTCGCTTTAGCGAGCAATACACTCGCTCCAGCGAGTGCGGGCTAGGAAGACTTATGTTGGATTCACGTGGGCGGAGTCATACCTCGCCGAGGTGCTAGAGCGGTTCGCCCAAGCGTGAGGACTTGCGCTGAAGCGAGTAGTTGTCAGAGTGGGATACCGCCCAATTACCCTTCTTCTCCGTCGTGGCGCTAATGGGACCCCAACAACGGTGTTGACCCCGGCTTGGGCGTTGTGATTGAGTCCGCCCAGGCGTTGCCATACCTAGTTGAGTTGGGCGGAATAAGTTCGGACCCCTCCTTTCCTCCACAATCTACTACCGCACATGTACATCTCCCTTCTCCTTCCCCTTACCTATTTCCTCCTACTGATTGACTAGTGTTACTCGTGGAAAAGTTCTCTTTGTGAATTCCCCTCCATCCACCGCTGCATTACCATACCCCGCCCAGGCGGTATCAGACCCCGCCTGAATGAGCCAACGATATTAAGTAATCCGCCCTTGCGCTGGTGTGCTGCATCAAATGAACCGGTTCCAGTCTTAGCCTTCTGTTAATTGCCTTATACGTATGGATGACCTCTCATTTCCCGTGTCTTTCCTTGCACTCTGCCCCTTTTATTATCCGGTTGCCTTATAGACTATTTGGTTTACTTAATTTTGGAAAAATTTCCCCGTTTTTGGGTTTATTTCATTTTGTTAAATTAGGGTGTTACACTGGGTCTAATCATTCCTTTCTCTAAAAGTTCTTCTATTTGCTTTTTAAGCTCACTGAGTTCCTTGGGTGACATTTGGTAAGGAGCAATAGAGATTGGTCCTACGCCCGGTATAATGTCAATACTGAATTCAACTTCTCGCTTTGGAGGTAACTCTTGTATATCATCAGGGAAGACTTCTGGAAATTCTTGAACAACAGGAATCTGATCAATTTGAGAAGTGTCCTTGCTTTCAGTATCAGTAAGGATCATGTATAGCTAGACTTCTTTTGTTGGAATTACCTTTTCTGAGCTAACATGACAAGAATCAGTGACTTGATCACATTCAGATGTAGTAGACTCAAGAGAGATGGATATATTATGACAGTCAATAAGAATATGGTTGGCAGCAAGCCAATTCATCCCTAGAACAATACCTAGATCAATCAAGGTAAACATATCAGATCTACTTGATAAACTTTCCCTTCGATGTTGAGAGGACATTCTAAACATATGCAAGTAGGGCAAATGGGCTTATTGGCAGCAGTCGTGACAATCATCTTATTGGGCAGAGAGGTTGTAGGTAGCTTTAAATGTTTTACACAATTCTCAGATATGAAAGAGTGAGTGGCTCCAGAATCATATAATACATTTAACAGAGTACTTCCTATAAAGCATGTACCTTGTACATGGTCATTCTCTTGTGATATCTCCGCACCATTCATGGTAAAAACTCTAGCATTTCCTCCCTGTCTTCCAGCCGAGCCATTTTCGGGCCTTCTAGGATTATTATTTTGATTGAAGTTGTTGTTGCGGTGAACATTCTGCATCCTCGGGGCATTATTTGCAGGGGTATTTGTAGCAGGTCCTCTATTCCCTTGGCTTGTTGGTCACACTACCTGCTTTTGAGTCATCTGTTGCTGGTTATTAGTATTTTTGTACCAACATTCAACATCATGATGTCCAGCCCGTCCACAAATTATGCAAATTTTACCTCTTTTAGTATAATTTACCGCCATATGTGGTCCTCTACAGATATAGCATTTCAAGTTCTGACTATTCCCTTGATCCCTTGAAGGAATTCGGTTGGCTGAGTAGGATGGTCAGAAATATGGTCGATCTACTCGAAAATCCCTTCTTTGTTGTCGGTCTGGCATACGTCATTCTGGACCATAATTAGACGTTCCAGGTCATCAAAGATTAGAGGTATTTTCAAAGATACGGCATCGGTCAACCAAATTAGAGAATTGAGTGATTTGTTGACAACATATAGCTTAACGGATTTCTTGTCATAGCCCTGCTTCAAATTTTACGCATCTCGACGTTTCTCCCATTTGGGTGTAGTAGAGACAACATTTGGCCAATTCATCAAATTTAGAAGTATATTCCCCAACTGTCATATTACCTTGTTTCAGATTAAAGAATTCCTGCTCCTTCTGCCTCCGTATGTCTTCAAGGAAGTATTTAGCAAGAAATTCTGCCTTGAATCATCCCCAAGTAATGCCGTGTCCATCAGTTGTTAATCTGATTATAGCATGAGTCCACCAGTGCTCTGCTTCCCCAACCAGCATGAAGATGGCAAAGGTTATCTTGTCCTCGTCAGGGCATCGCATAGCGGTAAAAATCTTTTTGAGGTGATCAATCCATAATTGTGCTCCTTCTGGATCAAAGCCTCCCTTGAATTATGTAGGATTGTTCCTCTGAAAGTCAGCCAGTCCTTGGCTTTGCCTAGTAGAAACATGAGGTAATTCTTGTTGTTCTATTACCTCCACAATTCGAGTAAGAAGTTCCTCCATGACATGATCATTGTTTCGGCGAGCCATTAGGAAATTGCTGAAAGAATATCAACAAAAAGATTCAGGGTATATGTTATGTGGAGAATTCTACATAGGAAATTTAGTCTTAGGTGTTTTATGGATTGTTCAATATTTCCATCAGAGTACGTGGAAACCTAATGGTCCACTTCCCAAGCTTAATGAATCGACTATGTTCTGATACCACCAATGTAACACCCTCAATTAAATAAGATAGACCCTCCTGTAGGATCATTCTTTTTAACTAAGAGTGTTAATAGTTTTTAGAATAAGTGAATATTTTTTTTAAAATAAAATAATGGCTGATCAGTGGAAGTAAATAGTAGATATATTACATAGTCATTCACAAACTATAAGTAATTGTACTCTTAACAGAATTGGGGCATGCAGGCACCCTTAAACATTTACATAGTCATCCATTGTCTTATTATTCATTAATAAATATTCTACTATATATATTCTTCATTTAATGAGGGCTCCCAGTTGGTTCAATGTATTGTTGTTCGTCATACTCTGGTTCTTGGTTTCCTAGCTCCTCTATTATTAATCAACAGAAAGGGTGAGTATAAACCCTAGACCCTAAAAGTTCTCGGTGCGGATATATCCAGACAATAAATAATATATAACATAAATCATACAATTAACATATTTACAAATATAACAATCAAGGATGTTGTCATAGAATGCATGAATTTGGTTTATTACAATTTATCTTTAGTTAAATCTCATGATGTGTGTGGGCCCAATAAATTAATCCACCATCACCATTATCTCATTCTTTTGCATTCGTCCTGCTCAAATTGCCTCTTGGGCACAATGTTTCCATTCTAGAGCAATCGGAGCTCACCAAGTCCCCCATTCACTTTTTTACTCATCGTAAGGTATGAATGAACTCACAGGTTCTCATCATTATATTATCTTGGGACTTGGCTCTACACGATTATAGTTACATTCTGTCATTTAGTCAAAGTACACCAGAATTGCATCGTCTAACCCGGCTTCAGGCGTGACTCTGATGCCATTGGGTTTCTGTCCCAGTTGTACTCCCAAGATTCTGTTCGGAGATCGAACGTGAATGTCCTCCAGCGTACCAGGTGTATGCTCTAGTTTTACTCCCTTAAAAATATTTTCATGATGCAAAATGCTTTATTTTTCTCATTTGATCTTTGGGTATCTATGTGTTTCCAGTCTCATGATATTTATTCTTAAGTTCTTGGGTCCCATCAATTTCTCAGACGTTGTAAGTCATTTTTATTATTTTAATTATTCTTATTCTAGAAAATATATCGATTATATCTTGGCTAAAATAACGCTTCGTTTAAAGAGTAAGTAATATATTCCTTATTTCATTACTCTTAATTAAAACAATAATAATTTCAATAACAATAATAATAGTTAATAATATTAATAATAAGAATAACAATAATAATAATAATGACAATAATAATAATAATAATAATAATAACAGCAATAATAATAATAATAATAGCAATAATAATAATAATAATAATAATAAGCAGAATAATGATAATAATAATAATAATCATATTCATAATTATAAGTTCCTTATTTCATTGTTCATAAATAATCAATAATAATATTAGTCACAATAATAATGATAATAATAATAGAAATAAGAATAATAATGATAATGACGATAATAATAATAATTCTAATAATAATAATAATAATCATAATCATAATCATAATCATTATTCAAAACTTCCTCACCGGAATTCACATAGACACCCATGGTTCTTAATATTTTCACAATTCAATACTGATCATATCATTTAATTCATCATGGTTAATAATAATCAACATAGCCAATTAATCATATACGTATCAATAAAAATGTATAAAAGAAATATATAAACATTAAAACATTAATTTTAAAAAAATAATTCCTGGACCTGTCCTGGAAAGGTGAGGACCAGAGGTACCTTAACCCTTTTCTAACACTCGGTTTTCCCCTAAAATACCCAAGAATATACCCCCTTACCTTTAATGGAGTTGAGGACGTTCCGTTACCTTTAATGGAGTTGAGGACATTCTGTTATTTCCCTTGCTTCAGCTCACAGTGAGGAGAAAAGGAAAATAAGAGAGAAAGAGACTTGCACAGAGAGAAGAAAATAAGAAAGAAAGAGTTTTACTAATTTTCGTTGGTTCTAAGAGTTCAGACTTGGGAATGAGTTGTGGTATCAATTTAATAATGCAGAAGACAAGTGGGGGACAAGCTTTCTCGTGATTGAAGATTAGGTGAGTTAATTATGGGAATAATGGAGATTTTTAGATAGAAAGTGAGCTGTATTTGACCATCTCTGCCACCTATGTACAAGAGTTAGTATGATTGAAGTGAATATATATTAAAATATATAAATGGTGCTATGATTAGAGTGAAAAGTTACAAGTCTGATAATGGAATGGCCCACTTGGCCACTAGGAATGGACATCACGTCAATGGATCCATAAGTCGGTTGGGTTCTAGCTGATAAGTGTATAAACCGGTCGGATTCCATAGAACAGTAACACGAATGCTGGTGAGTGCATAAACCGGTTATATTCTAGCAGTTATGAAGCAGGTCGTGCTCGGTCCCGCCCTGGTCCAGTCGGTTTCCATTGATCAGTCCCCTTTCCATTCTGACGTTGGTCGGCTAATCTGTTTCCGAGAGGTCTTTGTAATGCTTGTTGCGTTGGCTATCTCTAAAGCCTGAAATGAGGTTTCAAGGGCTTCCTCGGTTGCTTCAATGTATGGGGTGTTGGCAGGTTTACTGACCAACAAGTCCTCTTCTCCGGAGACAATCATCAACTTGTTGTCAATGATGAATTTAAACTTCTGATGCAAAGTAGAAAGGACTACCCCAGCAAAATGGATCCACAGTCCCGCCCAGCAAACAACTGTATACGGGCCTAATATCCATGACTTGAAAAAGGATTTGGAAGGTTCATGGTGCAGCCTGTATAGGTAGTTTAATTTCCCCTATAACCTCCCGGCGAGTTCCGTCAAAAGCCCAGACTACCATAGAACTGGGTCTTATATGTGTCCCATCAAAAGGTAACTTTGCCAATGTAGATTTCGGCATCATATTTAGGGATGACCCATTGTCAACAAGCACCCTTGCCATGATATGATCTTGCCATTTCATGGAGATATGAAGGGCTTTGTTGTGCCCTCTTCCTTCCACTGGTGTCTCGTCATCCATAAAGGTCAAATAATTGTTAGCCATTATGTGTCCCACTATGCCCTCGAACTTATCTACGGGCAAATCATGCTTCGCATATGCCTCACTCAAAACCTTCATCAGTATGTTCTGGTGCGGTTCAGAACTCATCAGTAAAGATAACAAAGAAATCTTTGTCGAGGTATGGTTCAGTTGGTCGAACACCTGGTAATCACTATGGCAGATGAATCTTAGAAATTGTTGGGCTTCCTCTTCAGTTATAGCCTTTTTTGCTTCACTAGTGGGTTCTCTCTTTCCAGGTCTGATCTCTCCTGTAGCTTTGTCAAGTTTTGGTTCTAGGGGAGCAAATACTCTTCCACTCTGGGTGACACCCCCAATTCCAACAATGTTCGTGACAGGGGATGATGGCGTAGAATCAACTACTTCAGAACTAGTAACAACCACATCAGTGCCATACTTCCACGGTACAGCTCGTGAATCCTTATAAGGAAATGGGGTTGGCGCATTCACCGTGATAACAGTTTTAGCAGGTGTCGGGGCCACCGGTGCATTCTTGTTATAGAATATAACCAGAGGCTTTAGAGCTCGAGCTCAGCTTTGCTCTTGTATCATGTTTATCCTGTCCTCATGACACTTGTAAACTTCTATAACATGACTGTCCATAAATTCTTGAAGGGTTTTTTGGAAGTCCCATCACTTCATAAACTGAGGGTCATTACACTCTTCATCCCATGATCCTTCCATCAATCCCATCTTAAGCATATGGGAGTGAATCATTTCCAACGGCATTTGGATGTCCTCAACCTTGGAAATACATTCTTTATCTCTCTCTACAGCATTGACACTTGGTCTCCCGTGGTTAGGAAGATGGTTGGTTGTCACATTCGGGCTTCCCTTTTTGGAGCTTATCCAATCAGCCCTGATTAGATCTTTTACTTTAAACTTCAGTGCTAGGCAATTCTCGGTGGAATGCCTCGGTGCACCGGCATGATAATCGCACCGTGCATTCAGGTCATACCTTCTAGGATAAGGTAGCTGAAGTGGTTTCAGAGGGTAAGGTACTACCAGTGTATTTTCAAGGAGATGGGGAAGAAGCTCAGTGTAAGTCATGGGAATTGGATCAAATTGCACTTGAGTACGGTCATTATTCTGCCTCCTTGGATTTGGATTTGGCGGGTTCATTCATGGTGGTTGGTATAGTGTTTGTGGTGGTGCAGGTGGTCGAATAACAGGTGGTCAAAAATATGGTGTGTTTGAATTTGGGATTGCAGCCACATATGGGTGTGGTGCATTATGATAAGTCGACGGAAAGGTAACGGGGGTAGGTGGTCTGGGCTGGTTCCTTCTTTGGTTATGAGAGACTAGGTTGGTCTCTCCTTCTCTTCACTTACCTTCTCTAAGTGAAGGTTTCCTTGCTGCACCAACCCCAGATGGGCCTTGAGTAATCTTCCTAGCCTGCAGGCCATTCTCTATTCTTTCTCCGATAGTGACGATGTCGGAGAAATGGGATGAAATGCTTCTAATCATCTTATCATAGAAGGGTGACTAGAGCGTATCAATGAATGTGGAAATCACCTCCTTTTCTGATAGAGATGGGTCAACCTGTGCTACTACCTCACACCACTATTAGGCGTACTCTTTAAACGTCTCGTTGTCCTTTTTGGTCATGTTCTGCAACTGTACTCTATCTAGCGCCATGTCTAGATTATACTTATACTATTGCATGAAAGCATCTGCCAGATCCTCCCAACAGCGTATACGAGATTGTTCAAGATGATTGTACCAAGTCAAAGGTGCTCCAGCCAGACTATCTTGGAAACAATGAATGAGCAAAAGGTCATTGGAAGTATATGAAGCCATCTTCCGGCAGTACATGGTAAGATGGTTCTTTGGACAGGTTAGCCCCTGACACTTATTAAATCAGGAATTTTGAATTTGGGAGGAATAACAACATCGGGAATCAGACAAAGTTGTGCAGCACTGCCCATTCCAAACCGGATCGTTCCTTCCATATCTCTTAAATGCCTTTCCAGGAACTCTAACCTTCCCTCCTGGGTAGCAGCAGTAGCACTTGGACCTACAATAACATAATGACTAGTACTCCTGATTGGTTGGTCGACATATACTGGGTTTGTATTCAGCAATGAGGTGTGGTGTCTGGCTGTTGCTTGGGTAGCTTGTGGTTGTGTGGCTTGTGTATGAATGTCTTGTGCATGGATCGGAATTGTTTGAGGATCCTGGATAAGTGGGACGTTTGGTTGTGCCATATGAAAGATCGTTTCTTAATAATCAGGCTCTTCTTGAAGTGGTGGAAAATAACCCTGTGGCGGTCCATATTACGGAAAGGGTATGACATTACCTTCTGCATCTATGAAGATAGGCTGCTGAGTGTCAGCAGGGTTTGATTTCCTAACGTGAACTGTTAGGGGAGGTGCAGCAGGGTTTGAGCTTTGCCCTCCAACAGGTCCCTGAGTGTGTCGAGGAGTGGGTGGTCATTGTCTAGCGTCTTTAACACCTACTGAAGAATCTCCCTCTGTGACTCTCCTTTCGAGAAGCTTGGCCATCTCAGCCATTGGTTCTTTCAGCTGATTGACTTTAGCTCTCAAGCTCTTATTTTTTTGCTCTATTTCAGCCATGAGTTTTGTATTAAGCCTAGTCGTATAAGGATATCTACCCGTTATGTCTGGGAGGTCAATGGGAAATTGTTAAAAAGAAAGCATTAAATAAAAGCAGTAAAAGAAAAACAAATAGTATGGTATATGAAGCGATCACAGAACTCGGCCAGTATCCTCCGACCTTTTCAGAACCATGTTCAAAAGTGATAAATGGAAATTAACATGAGACAGTTGTGAAGACAAGAGAATCCTTTTTTCCTAAAATCTAATAATACATTACTGCTACCAGTCTATTTTTTATGCAAAAAAAGTAAATTAGCCATTCCTAGCTCGGGCAATCATGGCCCTCATTTTATAAATCCTTTCTCTACAGTAATCAAGGAAAGTCATAATTTCTCTTGGGGTGTTAAGAGGATTAACCATCCCTTCAGCTTGCTTAAGTAAGAGCAGGAGGACTTCCAAAACTCCATTAGCCAAATGTGCCAAGTGGGCGAAGCGATTCATCCATGAATGAATAACTTCATCTTGCTGTGTTATTTCAGTTTTCAAAACATGGATAACTTCACCAAATTCTTGTTCAGCATCTATCATGCGCCATTGCTCGCTATTTATCTCATGCTGGCAAGCTTCTACCAATTCATCAAGTTGATGCTCTAATCGGCTAACTTGTGATTGCAGAAGCTCTTTTTGCACCAGAGCATTTTGCTCGCGCTCTTTGGCCTTTTCCAACATGTCCCTTAAGAGTTGCTTGTCAGTCAACATGGTATCCCTTTGCTTGTTCTTCATTCTCAGTTGAGTATTAGCTGTTCGGAGGCACTAACTTTGTTTCCTCAAGTAATCCCTCTCGATTTTTCTCTTTTTTCCAATCTCCTTGATAGTTTGCTTGCTTTCTAAGTTCTCCATTTTCCGCAGGGCATATTCTTGTTAAGACATCAGCAAGTCTTTCTCTAGCTCTTTATTTTTGGTGATTAACTCTTTTATCTTGGCTTTCACTGTCTCTTCTTCAAGGGTAGGTAGGGTAACATGTGTGCTCGTTGGGAGATAGGAGGGACTCCTAAAAGGCAGCTTGACAATAGAAACCCTATTTAGGACCCATTGATAGTACTCTTCCTTCACGACGTGGCTTCGAGTTCCTAGTTCTTTCCCTTGTCTGTGGACTTTCTTCCATGCATTTGCTATATCCCGAATGACAGAGGTACAATCTTCTTCTGAGTAGTAAATGTTGTTCAAGTGACCTCAATACTCAAGAGGGGGGGTGAATTGAGTTTTAAAAACTTTGAATTTGAATGCCTTTGAACTTGATTTTTATATCCAATTTTACAAGAGAATGCAAGTGAAATCAAGTTAAAGGTAGTATGCAATGCACAACAAGGATAAATTTAGCTGAAGCAATTTAACAAACACTTGGTGGGCAGTATTTGAAATGTATCAAATTAGGCAAGTTCAAGTATGCAATTCTCAATCAATCAACACAAATCAGCCAATTGCAGTATATGAAAGTAAAAGAGTAAGGGAGAGGAGCTTGCAAACCGATATAACGAGTTCCACCAACACCGGTGTATGTCTCGCCTCTAAGCAACCCACTTAGAGGATTTCCACTATTGAAGTTTAGAGATACAAGCTATGAGCAATTGCAGCTTCCTAGTGTCCCACACTCAAGAACTCAATCCTCACTAGCACAAGGGCAACCCACCCAATCTCTCAAACTCTCAATACCCAAAGGTTGAACCCCAACCTTTGTGACCACTCAACCTAGAGTGAAAATCTTTGTGTTTGTTGAAGTGTTTACAAGGAAATGACTCTCTTAATAGAGTAGATGTACAAGTGAAAGATCACACAAACTTTAACTCTCAAGATGAGAGGATGTACAAATTTAAACTCAGAGTATACAAGAAAGATGGCTTACTAAGCACAAGAACAAGTGAAGAATTATAGCTTCTTGTTGTGTATTTTGTGCTTGAGTTCCTCTTGAATTTATAGAGCCATTAGAGAAGCTTTAGGGTCTCCTAGCCATTGCAAGATAGTGGTTCCAGCTTGTCTTTGCGTATTCTGAGATTGGGTTGTTGGTTCCCACTTAAATCTGTCTTTTTAGTGGTGTTTCCCACTTCTTGAATCGATTCGTAGTGCCTTGAATCAATTCAGAGCATTCTGACTTATGCAATTTAGAGTTCCAGATTCGTATGAATCGATTCGAGCTTTGTTTGAATTGATTTAGAGCATTCTGTTTGGGTTTCCTGGGTTGCCAGCTTCGAATGAATCGATTCAGGGTCAAGGTGAATCAATTCAGAGCATTCTGTTTGCAAATTAAATGACTTCCAGGTGTTTGAATCGATTCAGGGTCATGGTGAATCGATTCAACCCATTCTGTTTCCTGTTTTTGGTGACTTCCAGGGCTGTGAATCGATTCCTTCGTGGTTGAATCTATTCAGGCTTTGTAATTTGATATTTTTCCATGCCTGTAGGTCATCCATTAATATGATGTAATCCATGAATGCTCTTCTTTGTCTTTGTTTATTGGTTTCTTGATTTCTTGACCTTGGGAAACTATTTTCTTCCTGATACTTGATTTTATATGACACCTTTGTTTGGTTTCGATTATTTTTGATTCATGAAAAGTTTGCAATGCTTGTTTCCTTGTCATTATCAAAACCTGTTATCAACAAGCAAATACATTCTCCCCCTTTTTGATGATGACAAACAATGGCCATCTCTTTGGGGTGTTAATAGCTAATAATTTTAAGGAGGCAGTCCTAATGAGTTATTTTAAAGAATCAGAGTATGTCTCCCCCTTTGTTTAATCAAATGATTATTTCTTTTTCAGAAAAGTATGTCTCCCCCTTTGTTTTTCAATCAATTGTTTTTCAATCAAACCTTTTTCTTCAAATGCCCTTTGTCATTATCTCTCCCCCTTTCAAGTATTTGTATCTCTCCCCCTTTGTCATTATCAAAAACAAAATTTGAGAGTATTCAATCAATCGAGTAATAATCACATGCCGCATAAAATAACTCAAATGTGACAACAAACAATATAATTATCCAAGCATTTAACAAAGTAGCCATGTAATTAACCAAAGTAAATAAGGGAAATGTTTCAAAAGGACAATTAAGTCTGAACATAAAAGTAAATAATTATTGGACATAGAAAGCATAAAGTGCAAGAAGTCAATCAAGGCTGAGGAAAATGGATGCTTGAGATTTGAGTGGCAAGCTCTGTGTATCGTTCTTCCATATTTGCCTCAAGCTTGTCCAGGTGAGCATTGAGGTTTGCTTCCATAGTGCTTAGGCGCTGATCCATGTGGGCAGTGAGTCGGGCAAACAAATCATCAGTAGGAGCGGGTGGAGGAGGAGGAGGAGCATCGTCTTCAGCATGGTTACGGGGGCGTCGAAGAAATTGCCATAGTCCATGATATTCGACGATATTCATCTTTGTGAGATGAGTTTTTCCAATTGGTGCTTTAGGACCTATAATTTCTTTGACTTCATTTTTCAGGTCCACTTTGTAGTGGCGGAGCAGTTTGGTGATGAAGATGGCATAAGGAAGATGATTAAGATTTTGAGCTTTGATCATATAGTGCCTTACCAAATCGATCCAGTTAATGTCCTTCTGATTTATAATGGCCCAGAGCAGCAAGATTTATGCTTCATATAGTCTTGCATAATTTCCACCGGAAGGGAGGAGAATTTTTACCAGGACATAGTGTAGAAGGCGGTGGTCAAGGCTTAGTGTTCCAACGGTGCTAGAGGGACCGGCAAGATTGAAGAAGGTTCTTGCCTCTAAAGGGTTGTAGTTCCATGCAAGAGGTGGTTCCTTGCCATGGAAGGAAGCATTGCTGAGAGGAAGCAATCCTATTTTGTTTATAACTTCATTGTCAAGAATGATAGTCTTGCCCTTCACTTTGGCAATGTATCGAGCATCTTGGAGGCGCAAGGATGAATAGAAGACTCGAATTAATTCTGGATAGATGGTGACTTCCTCAAGAGCCATAAATCCTACAAGCTCTTGTTGATGAAGAGTATTGAGAAGAGGAAGTCCAGAAATCTCAAAGAAGGGGACATCTAACCAATGAGGGGAGATAAGGTGTTTTTCAGAAAATGAGGATTGGTACCTTTCCAATTCCTTTTGAGTAGTGAAGAACCTTGAGAGATCAGAATGTTGAGGGATTGAAGCAGTAGCAATGTTGGCTCTTTGCTTCTTGCGAGGTTGGGAAGAAGATGCCATTGAAGGTGGAGAAGTTGAGAGGTAGTTTTAGAGAGGAGGTTGGGTGGTTTTAGGAGGGAGAGTGGGAGATAGTGGAAGAGATTGGGTGAATCGATTCGAGTGTCACGTGAATCAATTCGAGGGATTGGGTGAATCGATTCGAGCATCACTGTTTTAAAGAGAATTGAACAATCAGGTGCCTGAATCGATTCGAAAAGAGGGTGAATCGATTCGAACGTCTCTGTTTTGAAAGATTTTGAACAATCAGGTACTTGAATCGATTCGAAGGGATGGTGAATCGATTCGACCGAGCCTGTTTCACTCCAGATTGTATTTACAGCCATCCTAATCTATGCAAGGCATAAAATGGTTCATTTGGATCATCAAGGCTTTGTTTTCATGAAGATCTTTTACCTTCTTATTAGCCAATAACAGTTATCAATCAATCAATACACAAAATTAAGAGCAAATGCAATTTGATATATCTAAAATACCTAATTCTCTTCTAATATGTATGAATTATTCTTTGGCTAATGGTTTGGTGAAGATATCTGTTAATTGCTTAGATGTATCATCATGTTCAAGCAAACAATCACCCTTTAGTACATGGTCTCTAATGAAATGATGTCTAATCTCAATATATTTGGTTCTAGAATGCATTACAGGATTCTTTGAGATACTGATGGCACTAGTATTATCACATTTAAGAGGCACATGGTCCAATACAACTCCAAAGTCTAGAAGTTGTTGTCTCATCCAAAGGATTTGAGCACAACAACTACCAGCTGCAACATATTCTGCCTCAGCTGTTGATAGCGCAACACTTACTTGTTTCTTACTATGCCAAGAGACAAGAGAACTACCAAGCAAGTGACATGTTCCGCTAGTGCTTTTTCTGTCAAGTTTACATCCTACAAAGTCTGAATCAGAGTAACCAACTAAAGTGCATTCAGCCCCTTTGGGGTACCATAAACCAACATTTTGAGTCCCAACTAAATATTTCATTATCCTTTTTACTGTAGTGAGATGTGATTCTTTAGGACAAGCCTGGTATCTAGCACACATACACACAGCAAACATGATATCTGGTCTACTAGCAGTTAAGTAAAGTAAGGATCCTATCATACCTCTATATTTTGTGAGTTCAACATCCTTACCTTTCTCATCCTTGTCCAAATAGCATGAAGTGCCCATGGGTGTGGCAATATCATTTGCTTTGTCCATGTTGAATTTTCTAAGTAGTTCTTTGCAGTACTTGGATTGATTAATGAATGTGCCTTCATTGGTTTGCTTAATTTGAAGTCCAAGGAAGAAAGTGAGTTCTCCCATCATGGACATTTCAAATTCTTCCTGCATTAACTTAGCAAACTCTTTGCACATTGACTCATTAGTGGCACCAAATATTATATCATCAACATAAACTTGTACCAATAGTATGTTATTCTTTTTATGCTTTATGAACAAAGTTGTATCAACCTTTCCTCTTTCAAAATGATTTTCTAAAAGAAATTTACTCAACCTTTCATACCAAGCTCTTGGAGCTTGTTTCAAACCATACAAGGCTTTCTTTAATTTGAAAACATGATTTGGAAATTGATAGTTTTCAAAACCTGGAGGTTGATCAACATATACTTCCTCTTGAATGTATCCATTCAAGAAAGCACTTTTAACATCCATTTGGTACAATTTGAAGTCCCTACAGCATGCGAAGGCTAATAGTAATCTAATTACTTCTAATCTAGCTACGGGTGCATACATTTCTTCATAGTCAATGCCTTCTTCTTGATTATAGCCTTTAGCTACTAGCCTAGCTTTGTTCCTAGTAATAATACCATTTTCATCCAGTTTATTCCTAAATACCCATTTGGTTCCTATTATTTGGTGATCATTGGGTCTTGGCACAAGCTCCCAAACTTCATTTCTTTCAAATTGATTTAGCTCTTCTTGCATGGCCAACATCCAATGTTCATCAATAATAGCTTCATTAATGCATTTGGGTTCTATTTAGGATACAAAGGCTAAATGATTACATGTATTTCTAATTGCATTACGAGTACTTACACCTTTTGATATGTCACCTATGATGTTGTCCATGGGATGATTCTTTAAAGTGATCCATTGTTGTGGTTCCTCATGTTTGGCTTCATTTGTGTCTTTGATTTCTCCTTCCTTGTCATCTAAGGTCAATTCTTGAAGAGTACCTACAAGATCATCAACATCTTCCTTTCTCGGAGGGTTATGGCTATTTTCATCAAACTTTACATGAATGGACTCTTCAATGGTGTTTGTTTGTTTGTTGAAGATTCGATAAGATTTACTAGATTGTGAATATCCTAGGAAAATTGCCTCATCAGCTTTAGCATCAAACTTCCCTAGATTATCTTTTCCATTATTGAGCACAAAACATTTACATCCAAAAATGTGAAAATATGAAATGTTGGGTTTTCTTCCCTTATAGAGTTCATAGGGGGTTTTCTTTAGAATAGGTCTTATTAAACATCTATTCATGACATGGCAAGCGGTGTTAACGGCATCGGCCCAAAAGTGTTTTGCAATATTATTTTCACTTAACATGGTTCTAGCGAGTTCTACCAAGGATCTATTTTTCCTCTCAACAACTCCATTTTGTTGTGGAGTTCTAGGAGCTGAAAAATTATGATTGATACCATGTTTTTCACAGAATTTTTCAAAATAGTGATTTTCAAACTCTCCCCCATGATCGG
The DNA here is from genome assembly GCA_037962975.1 of Clitoria ternatea. NCBI lineage: Eukaryota > Viridiplantae > Streptophyta > Magnoliopsida > Fabales > Fabaceae > Clitoria > Clitoria ternatea. Next base: position 266,208,765 of record CM075671.1, read on the forward strand.
TTTTAATGGATGCAATTTTTGAATTTTGCTCAACTTGGATAATCTTAGCAAGTTTCTTGAATGCATGATATGCTTCATTTTTATGAGCAAGAAACAATGTCCATGTATATCTAGAATAGTCATCTACAATAACTAGACCATAGTAATTACTTCCAAAGCTTTTGATTTTGGATGGTCCAAATAAGTCCATGTACAAAAGTTGTAAAGGCCTTTGTGTGGAAACAATGTTTTTGGATTGAAAAGATGCCTTTACTTGTTTTCCCTTTTGACATGCATCACAAAATCTATTTTCAAATTTAAGCTTAGGTAAACCAATTACTAATTCTTTGGAAACGAGTTTGTTTAAGTGGTCTACATGTATATGAGCTATTCTCCTATGCCATAGCCAAGTTTCATCCTCTTTTGTAATGAAGAATTGTTCATCATTTGTAGACAAACTATCCACATCAATCATGTAAATGTTACCAATCCTTTTTCCAACATATTTGACCTCTTTGTTTAGCTTATTCTCAATTATACAACAATTGGATTCAAATAAAACTCTATATCCTTTGTCACATAATTGACTTATGCTAAGCAAGTTTTGTTTGAGTCCTTTAACATACAGCACATCACTAATGGAGGTAGAGGAGTTTTTACCGATATTTCCGATACCAAGTATTTTACCCTTGGTATTGTCTCCATAAGTGACATTTCCTTTCCTTTTGGGAGTGAATGATATGAACTTGCTTATGTCTCCCGTCATATGCTTTGAACACCCACTATCTAAATACCAATGGGTGTTGCTTGCCTTGAAGCATACCTACAAAACAAAATCAGTTTAGAGAACTAGGTACCCATTTTATGTTGGGTCCTTTAAGGTTAGCTTGTGGTAATGTTCCTTTGGGAACCCACACCTTTCTTATGACCTTTGGCCCTAGTTTTATAACACTACACCTATAAGCACTATGTCCTTTGAAACCACAATGATTGCATTTTATAAAAGGTGAAGATAATTTGCTTGGTGGTACAAAGAAATTTTTATAGTGTTTTTCTCTTTTGTGATTGCTATGTTCTTGATCATATCCTAACCCGGTTTTATCAAACATGCATCTTTGTTGGCCAAGCAAAATATTCAAGTTGTCTCATCCATTAGTAAACTTTTCTAATGTTCTATTTAGGTCTACAACCTTGGCTTCTAACATAACGCATCTTTTTGCAAAGTCACTTGGTTTATCCTTAGAACATGCTTGAACATTTTCTAATTCTTCTTTTAAGCTTTCATTTTCTTTGCATACTTCCATAAGATGCATTTCAAGGGTATCACTAGTTTTCCTAGATGACTTAAGCCTATTAGAGACTTTTATAAATTTATCATATAACTCCTTAAAAGCATCTAGTAGTTCATTCTTATCTAAGTCAAGAAGGTTTACCTCATTATCTTCTTCTTGGTGATTGGCCATTAAGCAAAGATTTGCTTCCTCATTGTCCGAATCGTCAGAACTACTTACATCTTTCTCATCCCAAGCGATGTAAGCTCTTCTTCTTCCTCGTTTATCCTTGCCCTTCATTTTAAGATTTGGGCAATCCGCCTTGAAGTGCCCTTCCTTGCCACATTCGAAACAACTAGGTGAAGAAGAAATTTTATTTGAAGTTGGCTTTTTACCTTGGGGTTTGAAGTTCTTTTGGAATCTTTTGTTCTTCATGAATCTTCCAAATCATTTTATAAACAACCCAAATTCCTCTTCTTCATCCATGTCACTGCATGATTCTTCTTCATGTGTAGAGGTGGCTTTGAGAGCTAAGCCTTTCTTCTTGGAGGATTTTTCTTCTTCCTCCGCTAGCTTCAAGACTTTTAGTTCTTGCTTTTGCTCTTGTAATTTCCCAAAGAGTGTTGCAAGAGACATCTCATTGATGCTTGGAGATTGTTTTATAGCTGTACAAGTGGTTGCCACTCCCTGCTAAGACTTTTTAAAACTTTATGCACAAGTTCTTTGTTAGTGTAAACTTTGCCAAGAGTAATGAGATGATTAATAATAAGAGTAAATCTCTTCTGTATTTCTACAATGGTTTCTCCTGAGTTAATTCTAAAGCTTTCATATTGACTTGTCAAGGTACTAATCTTGGAGTCCTTCACATCGCTAGTACCTTCGTGAGTTACTTGAAGAGTATCCCACATTTCCTTAGCGGATTGACAAGTCATTATTCTAAAAAATTCATCTGGACCCAACGCCATAGTGATTAGATTTTTTGCCTTATAGCCATATTGTACTTTCTTTTCTTCATCACTAGTCCATTCATCCATTGGTTTTTCAACATTTTTAATATCAACAGTATGCATTGGTATATAAGGACCATTTTTAATGGCATTCCAAACTCTCAAATTGATAGATTGAATGAAGATTCTCATTCTTTCTTTCCAAAATGCATAACCTTCCCCATTGAAAGCGGGAGGTCTGTTTATAGCACCACCCTCTGGAAAAAGGTTGTGAGAACTTAAGGCCATCTAGTCTCTTGAAGCTGTTAAGCTTAATTTACCAAGAGTCAAGCTCTGATACCACATGTTGTTCAAGTGGCCTCAATACTCGAGAGGGGGGTGAATTGTGTTTTAAAAACTTTGAATTTGAATGCCTTTGAACTTGATTTTTATATCCAATTTTACAAGAGAATGCAAGTGAAATCAAGTTAAAGGTAGTATGCAATGCACAACAAGAATAAATATAGTTGGAGCAATTTAACAAACACTTGGTGGGCAGTATTTGAAATGTATCAAATTAGACAAGCTCAAGTATGAAATTCTCAATCAATCAACACAAATCAACCAATTGTAGTATATGAAAGTAAAAGAGTAAGGGAGAGGAGCTTGCAAACCGATATAACGAGTTCCACCAACACTGGTGTACGTCTCGCCTCTAAGAAACCCACTTAGAGGATTTCCACTATTGAAGTTTAGAGATACAAGCTATGAGCAATTGCAGCTTCCTAGTGTCCCACACTCAAGAACTCAATCCTCACTAGCACAAGGCAACCCACCCAATCTTTCAAACTCTCAATACCCAAAGGTTGAACCCCAACCTTTGTGACCACTCAACCTAGAGTGAAAATCTTTGTGTTTGTTGAAGTGTTTACAAGGAAATGACTCTCTTAATAGAGTAGATGTACAAGTGAAACATCACATAAGCTTTAACTCTTAAGATGAGAGGATGTACAAATTTAAACTCAGAGTATACAGGAAAGATGGCTTACTAAGCACAAGAACAAGTGAAGAATTATAGCTTCTTGTTGTGTATTTTATGCTTGAGTTCCTCTTGAATTTATAGAGCCATTAGAGAAGCTTCAGGGTCTCCTAGCCATTGCAAGATAGTGGTTCCAGCTTGTCTTTGCGTATTCTGAGATTGGGTTGTTGGTTCCCACTTAAATCTGTCTTTTTAGTGGTGTTTCCCACTTCTTGAATCGATTCGTAGTGCCTTGAATCGATTCAGAGCATTCTGACTTATGCAATTTAGAGTTCCAGATTCGTATGAATCGATTCGAGCTTTGTTTGAATCGATTCAGAGCATTCTGTTTGGGTTTCCTGGGTTGCCAGCTTCGAATGAATCAATTCAGGGTCAAGGTGAATCGATTCAGAGCATTCTGTTTGCAAATTAAATGACTTCCAGGTGTTCGAATCGATTCAGGGTCATGGTGAATCGATTCAACCCATTCTGTTTCCTGTTTTTGGTGACTTCCAGGGCTGTGAATCGATTCCTTCGTGGTTGAATCGATTCAGGCTTTGTAATTTGATATTTTTCCATGCCTGTAGGTCATCCATTGATATGATGTAATCCATGGTTGCTCTTCTTTGTCTTTGTTCATTGGTTTCTTGATTTCTTGACCTTGGGAAACCATTTTCTTCCTGATACTTGATTTTATATGACACCTTTGTTTGGTTTTGATTGTTTTTGATTCATGAAAAGTTTGCAATGCTTGTTTCCTTGTCATGATCAAAACCTATTATCAACAAGCAAATACAGTAAATGATAAAAGAAGTAAGGGATTCTTCATTGGGTGGCCTAAGAAAGGGGTAGGCTAGCTGACGTTTGGCTATGACAGGGTTATAATTAATGCATCCCTGAGTACCCATGAGAAGAACGTTTGGGTAATTTCCACAATGATGAATTATGGTGTCAACCTTTAACCACTGTGGATACCACCTTACTTTATCAGCCATAAGCCCTAGCAGGTGATTGGCCTGTTCACACCCATTCTTTATTACTAACTGGCATAACTTCAGATCAGAGATAAGACATTCAACTTTGCCGACTTGGTGGAAGACATGTGACGTAAGCCATACATATAGAGCAGGTAAACAGCAAATGATTCTCTTTCTATCTTGTGTATAGCAAAAGTCCATGGTGCAGTACATATTTGCCAAGATAGTAGTGACAGGGTTTTCAGACTTGAACTTACGGTCAAGGAAAATGCCAATAGCATCATAGTCCACGTAATTATCAATATTAGGAAACAAGATAACTCCATAAATGGTGAGAGCCAAGGTATCCATGAAGGCTTCCCAATCTCTTTTCTCAGCCAGCAGGTGCATGTGCTTCTCAAAATATTCCCGATCAAACCCCAGGATCTGATTTCTATTCAGTTGAGCACTCCTTAACACTTCCGGGTGAATCCTTAAGACATTAGCGATGGTAACAATATTCGCTTGACGTCCAAGGTGGCGGTAAGGCATTTGTCTTTCTAATGGCATCCCCAGAATTTGTTCAAACTCCTCAACAGAGGGAGCCAATTGAAAGTCTCAGAAGGTGAAACAATAGAGAGGTGGATAATAGAACTGAATTAAAGTGGTATTTGCCTCGACTTGTACCTCCACTTCTAGCAACTTTAGAATCCTCCCATATTTCCTTGAGAAAATTATTTTCTGATTCATGTCTAATTTCTTCCCTAATGCTTGTAAACTGGTTGTATCGACTTACCTGGCCTTAACATGCTGTAATTTTTTCAACTCGGGTACATTTTTACCACAACTATCCGATCTCATGTTAATTTCCATATTTCACTTAGAGTTACTGGCTAAGCTCTTGATAGCCTCCTGTAAGAACATAAGGAAAAGAAAAATCAGTCATTGGGAACTGACATGCTTTGCAAATCGATACTCCCCTAGTAACTTTCTTGAAAACATTTTTATATTTAGGGAAGTTACGATCTGACAAAACTTGCAATAAATCAAGGATCATGTGAGCTATGGATTTTCTGATCATTGTCAATAAAGAAAAATGATTTTTTATATATTTTTTTTGTAAAATTTTTTTTGCTTTTTTTTCGATGATTCAGATGATCCGTAACTCAAGACCCTAAGACTTAAGTAAATATAAAAGGAAAGGACCACTTGCCTATTAAAGGATCACTAGTTAAAAGTAAGTTATTCATTTTTTTTTGAAAAAGTAATCCACTAAGTAGGCAAGTGGTCCTCTAATTTGGATCAGAAGGGAAAGTGAGAATGAGAAAAAGTAGAAGTAAAGTTTGCCCCTTTGTGCCTTAAGTCGGGTTCTTCTGAAGGTCTCCTAATGGTTCTAAGATTTGTCTATCAGTGATATCTCGCATTAGGTGGTCTATTCTAAAACTTCTAAAGGTCACTAGAGCCAAGATCTTACTCATGATGTTGACCACAACAGTAGGAAGTCTACTAGGTGTGGGCACCATGAATAAGTCGAACTCTAGCTGAGATTCTCACGGTAACCAGACAGGAAGTACATCCCAAATGGCTCCGCTACCAACCTCCCCTAATCTTAAGTTTTATTTGGGCCCAGGTATAGGGTCCCACTCAAAAGTGTGTGCAAATTATGAGTGTAGTGTGTGAAAGAGGCATTCAATACCTGTACCTTACTCATCCTGCACATAGAACAAACACAAAGCAACAAAATAGTCATCTATCCTAGGGTTCAATGATCACACCGACATTAACAGAACATAAATGACAGAATACAAACAAAACAAAAACCATATACAAATATTGACAGAAAATAAAATAAAGGGAAAAGTTAAATAATTAATATGATAATTAAAATATACGCTATCAAATTGATTGACTTGACTCTCTAAGTCCCCAGTGGAGTCACCATCTATCGCGACTGCGATCACTGCGGCACTGCCGACCCTTTAAAAATTTTAAAACGTGGTTTTGAAATCCTTTCGAAAAGAAAAACAGGGGGTCGCCACCAATATTTTTTAGGATAAAATACCGGGAAAACCTTTTGTTAAAGAATTGGTCATAAAAATGAAGTTCCAAATTTGGGAGTCTAATTACAGGTGAAGAAGGTATTAGCACCTCACAACTGTCCATTATGAAAATGGTTACCTCAATATGATAGCGCGCATTATAATTAACCCAGAAATTATTTTAACTTCTTCATGAAAAGAAAGCATACGAAATGACAAAATATACCAAAATAAACAAAAATAAACATAGAATCTTTACATGAGATTAACAGGACGTCTCGTCCAAATTAAACTCGCTCCACCCTTATTTTAAAAAAAAGTAATAAAAATTGCAATAATAATAATAAGAATAAGAATAATTATTACAACTTTTATGCTAGCCCAAATAGAATGTGTGAAGCATTCATTTTTATTAATATTTATCAATCAGTAGAAATTAATTAATAATTGAAAAGGAAACAAAGTCACCGAATAACAATTAATTTAATAGAAAATAAATAAATACAGGCATTAAAAATGAGGGGCAGAGTGAGACCGGTGTGGTGAGAAAGGAGCTGGACGGTGTTGTAGGCTTGAGGGGAGCTGAAAGTATGGATTTTAGGAGCAGGACGGTGTGGTGTGAAGGGAAGAGGTGCTAGACGGTATGTTTTAAGGAGAGGGACGGTGTTGGAGGATTTAAGGGGGGCTGGACGGTGTGTTTTAAGGAGAGGGACGGTGTTGGTGGATTTGAGGGGGCTGGCGTTATTTTGAGGGGACGGTGTTTGAGAGGAGAGAGGACAGACAGTGTGGGTTAGGAGAGAGGATGGACAGTGTGGGTTAGGAGAGAGTGAGGGGCTGTACGGTATGTTGAAGGGAGAGGGACGGTGTTGGTGTGGGTTAGGAGAGAGTGAGGGGCTGTACGGTGTGTTTTAAGGAGAGGGACGGTGTTCGATGGTGTTGTGAGGGACGTTGGATGGTGTTGAGTCTAGGAGGAGAGGGGGGTGTTGGAGGAGGAGGACGGTATGGTGGATTTGAGAAGAGAGTAACAGTATGGTTTTTGGGAGGAAATGGACGATGTTTGAGAGGAGGAGGACGGACAGTGTGGGTTTTAAAGCTGTGTTTCTTCTCTCTAAAGAAAAATGCTTCAGGGATCTCTCAAAATGAAGGCTTCCAGATCCTTTTCTTCTCTTTTGTTGGGGTATTTATAGAAGTCCCAAGTGTACATTGATTGCTTGAACAGCCTGGCTACCAATGATGGGAACAACAACTGATGAATAACTTATTATTTTAATTTTTGTTTGTTATCAACTGCCCCATGAAATTAGCAAATCAACTTGGATGGTGTGTTGGGGAAACATCCTGGACATTGACAATCATAGAGAACGGTGGCTGGTGGGAATTCTTTATTATTCGTTCCTTTGTCTTGTTGTGAGCCACCCCCTATAATTCAAGGATCCACTTGGATAATGGAAATCCATGTCAGCATGGGAAATTGGTGGAAATATGGAGTCTGCATTTTCCTTCTGACTCGGATTAGTGCTTCAATCAGTATCCATCCATAGTGGGAGTCAATCTGAGAGGAATAAATGCTCTTATATAAAAGACCGAGTGGGAATCAATCTGCTCACATAAAAGACCGAGTGGAAATCAATCCGAGAGGAATAAATACTCTCATATAAAAGATCGAGTGAGAATCAATCTGCTCATATAAAAGACTGAGTGGGAATTAATCTGCTCATATAAAAGACTAAGTGGGAATCAATTTGAGAAGAATAAATGCTCTCATATAGAAGACCGAGTGAAAACTGGAATCCACAGGTCGGATCCGACCTCTGACACTCGGTGTGGGATTAAATTCATAGATTATTGACTCAGAAATTGTTTTCTAAGAAGCATTCATCAGGTCCTCTGCCACTCAGAATTTCTTCACTCAGTGTTGCTTTGTCAGGATGTTGTCACTGCTTGGAGCATTCACTCGGAATTACTTCAATCAAAGGTATTTTGCTCGGAACTTGTCACTGCTTAAAGCATTCATTTGGAATTGTTTTAATCGGAAGTGTTTTGCTTGGATCTTGTCTCTGCTTGAAGCATTCACTCGGAATTACTTCAATCAGAGGTGTTTTGCTTGGATCTTGTCTCTGCTTGAAGCATTCACTCAGAATTGCTTCAAAAGTGACTCACTCAGAGAGCATTTGCTCGGAACTTCACTACTTGAAACATTCACTTGGAATTATTTCAGTCAGAAGTGCTTCTGCTCAGAACATTCATTCAGCCCTCTTCTCTCACATGTAATCTACTCAGGAATGCCTCATTCGGTGAAGTCTTCATTTAAAATTGATTCAATCGACATTTCAAAAATGTTTTACTTGGCTATATCCCTGGCCGATAAGTCAAAAACATTTTTTCTTTGACTTAAAGTTGATTCAATCAGGAAGAAAGTTTCACTCAGAAACACATCACTGGGATTGAATCACTTGGAGAAACCTTGCTCGGATACATGGCTCAGGAGTAATTCAATTGGACACATTCATTATCCTTGGTTTTCACTCAGAATTGTTTCAACTGTGCATCTGACCACTCAGACGTATTTACTCGGGAATCAACCTTATATTTCAATCAGAATGTTTCACTCGTCAACCAATTCACTTGAATGTATTAACTCAGGAGCCGGCTTTCTTTTCAATCAGAATGGTTTTTTAATCGACAATCAACTCACTCGGATATGTTCATTCAGGAGTCGGACTCGGAATGGTTTCAATTGTTAATCAAACCATTCGGATGTGTTCATTCAGGAGTCAGATTTGGAATAGTTTCAATTGTTAATCAAACTATTCGGATGTGTTCATTCAGGAGTCAGACTCAGAATGGTTTCAATCGTTAATCAAACCATTCAGATGTGTCCATTCAGGAGCTTCCTCTACTCGGACAATAGTCTTTGGGATAGTTTTGTTCACAATTAGTCCATTTTTCACTCAGAGTGGCTGCAACCGAGGACCTTCCACTTGGATTTATTTCCAATTGAGGGATACTCACTCATAACCAGTCTCATTTCACTCGGAATGTCTTTCCCTCAGAATAACCCACTCAGAAATCATCATTCAAACACATGGGAATTAAAAAATCTTTACCCAAGCCTTTTCTTGAAGCCTTTTCTTCATTTGGAAATATCTCCTACACTTGAGGCCCACTTGGAAACTCTTTATTTGGAGACATAGCACTTGGCCACGTCTCACTCGGACACTCTTTACTTGGAAATGATCATTCCGAGTCATCCTACTCAGAAATAATCATTTCCGAGTAGTTTTTTTTTTTAGAATTCTTTTCACTTGTGGATATCAATCGGAGCCTAAGACAGTCCTGAAGATGAGCATAAATAGAAGGGATTCCAAGTGACAAAAATTCCCCATTCTTGGTGAAAATTGACTGGACCGAAATAGGTGTTCACAACAGCACTCCTCTAATATTTCTTTCCTAAGATTTTCATTTTCAGCCCGATGAAAAATATCCACTTTCCATGTATAGTGACATCCTTCTTCCTCCAATATAGGTACTTTCAACAGCTTGTTCAAAATGTTACCAGTTAGGGGGATGGTGACTCCTCTCAAGAAGGAAGAAAAAGGAAACTTATCCTCCATAGAATGAGTCCTCAGATTAGCATAAAATTCTCTAGTGAGTTCCTGGTAACCATTGCCTAAGTTCTCATTAAAGAACTGCCATCCCCTTTCAATCATAGCAGCTTACACATTAAAATTAGCATATTTTCTCCCTCAAGAACCAGAGATCTATCCCTTATTACTCCTCTGGTTTTAAACTTTTCCTCATAATCTTGGGCGGCTTTAAGATCTCTAAACCTATGCCCATCAAAACTCTCAATTGTCTGAGATTTATTTCTCTCACTAAGACTTTAACTTGTTTTGGGTGGTGGGGAATCAGAGATACTGACAGTAACCGCCCCCTTTCCTTTATCTTTTGGGGTTTTCTTCATATTTTCCACTTCAACAATTTCTTCAGGTTTTTTCAAAAAATATTTATGATCTTCTTATCATTGTGAGTGTTAAAGATGGTGGTTAAAAAGCCTAAATGGAAACAAGTACAAAAACCAAACAATCACAGCAAACCGAAAAATGTAAGATGAATGGATATGAAGAATGGAAAAAATTTAAACTTGAAACAGTAAGATATTAATTGTGTAACTAAGAATTGAAAATAAGAAGTGTAAAGATGGTACCTTTTTAAGGAATCAAAAGTTGTGCCTTTTCCTCTTCAAACCCAAAGTTTCCAACGTAGAAAGTTAGGGTTTGTACACTGAGGGGGTTTTATAATATTAAACCCACTACCTGCAGAAAGCGTAGCTACGCTACAATCTTGGTGTACCAACGCCCAAATTAATTCATATAGGAAGCATCAAGTATGATATTCGCTCAAGCGCTCTAAACCACGCTCAAGCGCCAAACAAACAGTATCAGAGGTCTTCAATATTGGCACTCACGCTCAAGCTCACAGCAGCGTGCTTAAGCGAGAACTTGGAATAGTATAACCTCAGCCCCGATCACGCTCAAGCGTGAGCTTGGGGCGCTTAAGCGTGGCACTTATCTATAAGGCATGCTCAAAGCATGGTCAGCAAGGGTCAAGCATAGATATTTTCTATCAAGTACCAGTGGTCACGCTCAGGGCTTGTTAAATCCCACTCAGGCGCAAGATACAAAAAGTAGTCATGCATCATGATCACGCTCAGAGCGTGCGGACTAACGCTTAAGCGTGAGATACAATAGGAAATAATTCGCTCAAGCGACGGTAAGGCACACTCAAGCACAAGGAGGAAATCATCAATCACGCTCAAGCGTATTGAATGTTCACTCAAGCATGAGAATTAGTGGCTCGCAGATGAGCTCACGCTCAGGCAAAGATAATGTGCACTCAAGCACGAGTTGCAACAGGGGGGTACATAGTACGATCACTCTCAAGCTTAATAAGCTTTTACTTAAGCGTGTAGGAATAACAGGAGCTTCTCGCTTAAGCTCACATGGTTTCACTTGAGCGAGAAGACAAGACTTTGGTAATTTGCATTCTATATGAAATTCACTTAAGCGAAAGATGCTTCGCCTGAGCAAAATAAAGAAAATGGATGCACTTGCTTAAGCTCACAGTGTATTCGCTTGAGCGAATAGAAGGATCCAAACCTGGAACAATTCTTGCTTAAGCGTGAATAAATCACACTCAAGCGACTGGTTCAACATATCAGGTCTCGCTCATGCGTAAATAGATTTCATCTAAGCGACTGGACAAACAGGAGGTCACGCTTAAGCGTAACTAGATTCACTCAAGCAAACCAGGGTTCCTGATTCTAATTCTAACTAATGAAATTGCAAGTACATGTACTGAAAATTGAGCATCTGAACACTCAGACCTTATTCAAAAATTTACTAAATTATTCATACTTTATTCATAAAGATTTTAGTTTTCTTTTATTATTTCCAACACAGAAACACCAAATGCAACAATCAACATGTAGGGTTGCCTCCTTAAAGCGCTTCTTTAAGGTAACTAGCTTGACCTTCTGACATCTAAGATGATGCCTGCAACAACATAGAAGTTTTCTGCCTATCAAACTCTCCTCCAAAGTAGAGTTTGAGTCTTTGGCCATTCACCTTAAAAGTTCTATCAGTGGTTGGGTCTTTCAATTCAATTGCACCATGAGGAAAAACCTCATTCATAATAAAAGGTTGATGATCCATGATTTAGCCTTAATTCCTTGCTTTAAATGTGTATAATTTGCCATTGCTAATTGTGTAATATTATGCATTTTAACATATTTTCATAATTCAAGCTTTATTTAATATTAAATGAATTAGGCGATAATCTTTAAATGAAATAATAAATCTTACTTGATTTTCTTTATATTGTAGTGAATAATTGAGGTTGCAATTGGGAAATCATAAAATTGAGCATCAGGTCTGACGCGTAGCGCTGGTACCACGCGTAGCGTGGAAGCAAATTCGCAACACTGACGCGCAGCGTCAAGACCACGCGTAGCGTCAACAGTGACGAGGATCCCATTAACAGGCTGTATGCAACTTCAGAAGTGGAGGATTTATTTATATTAAAGCACTTATTGGCCAATCCATTACAGACATACGGCACTATCTCAGTGGGGAACATGCAGCACAAGTGTCCAAGCATTATTGAAGAATTATTGGATGAAATAATGTATTCTGAGTCAGAAACCCTCACGCGTAGCCTCACAACTACGCGTAGCGTGGAAGCAGATTCGCAACGCTGAAGTGTAGCGTCCTGCTGACGTTTACCTTTGCTTTCACTATAAATAGGACCATTGCCAAAGGTTTCAAACACACCTGAATTCACGTTTTCTCTCTTTTCTCTCTTTGTTTCTATAAGCATCAGAGGAAGGCACAAAGCCTCCTCCTCTCTTCTTCCCCTTCTTTGCTCCATTCCGGGTTAGTTTCTTTTCTTTGTAGTTGTTATTATGGAGGGCTAAAACCCTAGATTGATTTTCTTGGAGAATATTGTAATGTAATTTTGAGGTCATTATCTTTAATATAGTATGCTTTTATTATTGTTATTTCTTCATAATCTTACTCTTCTTATTTAATTCCATTCTGTTTAATTAAATTTGTATGCTTAATCGGTTTAATTATTTAAATGGAATAAAATAAGGTTTTAAATTAGAATGGATTAAGGAAATATGCATGCTTAATGAATATTTTCATAATCACTTTTAATAATTATGGTTTGCTTAATTCCATAATTTGAGAATAGATTATGTATATAGGCGATGTTCTTATGTATGCTCAATAATTCCTAGATTTTACGATCTTGACTCCTTTTGCTTAATTAGGATGCTTGATTAAAATATTCATTTTTAAATGAAAGTAAAGGAATTGTGAATTGAAAAAGACACTTAGTTGATTAATTCAAATTGAGCTAAGAAATTGACAGTAATGAAAGTATACAAATTATCTTTAGTGAACCAAGGATAAATTTATTTACAATACTCCAAGAAAATCAATTGCTTGTTAATTATTTTTTTAAATCCTATATTTACTTTGTTTTAATTTTAATTGTGATAACAAAAACCAATCAAACCCCCCCCCCCCCAATTTTATGTTTGTTGAACTTATGTTTGTAAAAATTTTAGTTGTTGAGTTTTTATTTTTAAATTGTTAAAAATTAGTTTAAGACTTGATTTTTCCTAAATTTTTGTGTTGATCCGTGAGAGAACGACCTAGGTTGACACCCTAGTACTACATTAATTAATTTTAATGTACTAATTTGACGGAATAACGACTGTAAAAATATCAACGTCAAATTTTGGCGCCGTTGCCGGGGATCAACAATCTTTAGGAAAAACTCTTGTTTTAAATTAATTTTTTTTTAAACTGAAAAAAAAACTTCTTTTGTTTGTTTGTTTTATTTCTTTTGCATGATTTAGGATTTTGATGATTTATTGCTCATGATGATCAAATATCTTGTTGTATGCTATGTATGACTAGAAGAACTTTTGAGCATTTATATTCATTTGATCCTGAAATTGAAAGAACTTTTCATAGGTTAATTAGAGAAGCTAGATTTAATAATAACTTTGTTGATATTGATAGTGATAGTATTTTTTCTGAATCTGTTGAAAGTACTACTGCTAGTTTTTCTGATATGGCTGAACCTCGTGAAAGAACTCTTAGAGAACTAGCTGCTCCTGAATTCACTTACGAAAGTTTGTGTATTCAATATCCTGATGAGGATGTCCCTTTTATTCTTAAGACCGGACTTATACACTTGTTGCCTAAGTTTCATGGTCTTGCGGGTGAAGATCCGCACAAACACCTCAAAGAATTCCACATTGTGTGTTCCACAATGAAACCCCAAAACGTTCAAGAAGACCATGTCTATCTTAAAGCGTTTCCTCATTCTTTAGAGGGTGTTGCTAAGGATTGGTTGTACTACCTTGCTCCAAGATCAATCACAAGTTGGAATGACTTAAAGAAAATGTTCTTGGAAAAGTTCTTTCCTGCCTCTAGAACAACTGCAATCCGTAAAGACATATCTGGCATTAGGCAACTCTCTGGAGAAAGTCTTTATGAGTATTGGGAGAGATTCAAGAAACTCTGTGCAAGTTGCCCTCATCACCAAATTTCTGAACAACTTCTTCTTCAGTACTTCTATGAAGGTCTGCACCACGTTGATCGCATCATGATTGATGCGGCAAGTGGAGGAGCTTTAGGAGACATGACTGCTGCTGAAGCAAGAAACTTGATTGAAAAGATGGCATCCAACTCTCAACAATTTGGTGTGAGAAATGATTCTTTCAAACCCATGTTTGATTCCAATTCTAGTTCATCGGGAATTAAATTGGAGAGCAAACTTGATGCTCTCACCACTCTGGTCACACAATTGGCAGTAAATCAAAAATCCATGACTGCTAAAGTATGTGGCATCTGCTCTTCACAAGAGCACCCCACTGATTGTTGTCCTTCTCTATAAGAAAAGGATAATAATAATCCCCAAGCTTATGCAGCTAACATCTACCATGATAGACCTCCACCACCACAAAACCATGACCTTTCCACCAACAAATACAATCCAGGTTGGAGGAACCATCCAAATTTGAGATGGGGCAACCAAAAACAAAATCCCCAACCCCCATTTCAAAACAATGCACCAACCTTCCAAAGAACTACACCTCAACCATCCACAAGTGGCCCTTCTTTGGAGGATCTGGTGAAACAAATGGCTGCACAGAACATAGAGTATCAACAGAGAAATGATGCTACCATCTAGAGTTTAAGCAACCAAATTGGGCAATTGGCTTCATCATTAAGCCAGTTACAATCTCAAAACTCTGACAAATTACCATCTCAACCAGCTGTAAATCCAAGAAATGTGAGTGCAATTCAGTTAAGATCAGGTAAGAACCTTGAAATACCCATACCCAAGGAACCTGAAAAACAAACAACTAAGCCTAAAATAGTTGAGAATAATGTACCCTCTACAACCAAGTCTGAAATGCAACCATCCCAATTTCCACCTCATATCCCTCTTCCTTTCCCACCAAAAGCAATTCCAAGTAAGAAGATGGAAGAAGTGGATAAAGAAATTTTGGATACTTTCAGGAAAGTGGAAGTGAATATACCTCTTCTTGATGCAATCAAGCAAATTCCCAAATATGCCAAATTTCTGAAGGAGTTGTGTACTCACAAGAGGAGACTCAAAGGTAATGAAAGGATAAGTATGGGAAGGAATGTATCTACACTGCTTGGTAAGGAAAATATCCCTGAGAAATGCAAGGATCCAGGTACGTTTTCTATACCTTGTATCATAGGCAATAACAAATTTGAAAATTGTATGTTAGATTTAGGAGCTTCAATAAATGTTATGCCTATGTCTGTTTTTAAATCTTTATCTCTTGGAAATTTACAACCTACTGGTGTAGTAATTCAGCTAGCCAATAGGAGCACTGCTTACCCTGCTGGAGTTATAGAGGATGTTTTGGTTCAGGTAGAACAACTTGTTTTCCCTGCTGACTTTTTCATACTTGATATGGAAGAAGGTATGCCTCAAATTCCTGTTCCTATCATTTTGGGAAGACCATTTTTGAAAACAGCTCGAACCAAAATAGATGTTCATTCTGGAACTCTCTCTATGGAATTTGGTGACACGAGAGTTCAATTTAATATTCTTGATGCCATGAAATACCCATCTGAAAATCATTCTGTTTTCCAAATTGACATTATTGATGAACTAGTTTTTGAACATTTTTCTAATGTTGATTTGGAATACATGGATGATTCAAACAAATGTTTTGCATGCAATGATTCTGGAAGTTGTGATATTTGTGCTGAAATTGATAAATACATAAATTCTGATTCAGAATCTTTAGATATACCTGTTAACCATAAGGAGCTGTATGCAGGATTTCAAGAAAATTCTAACAAAATTTTTGAGGTGCAAGTAACAGAATCAAAACCTACTTTGTTAGTTCCATCTGTTTTGCAGGCACCTAAGTTAGAATTGAAACCCCTACCTGAGAACCTCAAGTATGTATACTTAGGGGATAATGAACAGCTCCCGGTGATAATTTCCACTTCTCTTGATGAAAATCAAGAAGAAAAATTGTTGCAGGTATTAAAAAGACATAAGAAGGCTATAGGATGGACATTGGCAGACATTCCTGGAATTAGTCCATCCATGTGCATGCATAGAATATTTCTGGAGGAAAATACTAAAGCAGTAAGACAGCCCCAGAGGAGACTCAACCCTGTAATACTTGATTTGGTTAAGAAGGAGATTACCAAGCTTCTACAAGCAGGAATCATTTATCCTATCTCTGATAGCCAATGGGTGAGTCCGATTCAAGTGGTTCCTAAGAAAACAAGGATCACAGTTGTGAAAAATGAAAAGGATGAATTGATCCCAACTAGAGTGCAGAATAGTTGGAGTGTCTGTATTGATTACAGGAGACTAAACCAGGCAACAAAGAAGGACCATTTCCCTTTACCCTTCATTGACCAAATGCTTGAGCGTCTCACAGGTAAGTCTCACTACTGTTTTCTTGATGGATTCTCTGGATATTTTCAGATTCATATTGCACCTGAGGATCAAGATAAGACCACATTCACCTGTCCCTTTGGCACATTTGCTTATAGGAGAATACCATTTGGCCTATGCAATGCCCCTGGAACTTTCCAAAGGTGCATGATAAGTATTTTTCATGACTTCATTGAAAATTGCATAGAGGTGTTTATGGATGATTTTACTGTATATGGATCTTCATTTAATGCATGCCTTGATAGTTTGGATAAAGTTTTAAACAGATGTATTGAAACTAACCATGTCTTGAACTATGAAAAATGTCATTTTATGGTTAAACAAGGAATAGTTTTAGGGCATGTAATCTCTGAGAAAGGAATTGAGGTAGATCCTGCCAAGATAGAAGTTATATCACAATTGCCTTACCCCTCTTGTATTCGAGAGGTTCATTCTTTTCTTGGTCATGCAGGATTCTACAGAAGATTCATAAAGGATTTTAGCAAGAAGGCTAGGCCACTATCCAGTCTACTTTAAAAGGATGTGGTATTTGAGTTTGATGAAAAGTGTAAGGAGGCTTTTAATTGCCTCAAGCAAGCATTGACCACTACCCCAATAATCCAAGCACCTGTTTGGACAGCCCCATTTGAGTTGATGTGTGATGCCTCTAATTATGCATTGGGAGCTATCCTTGGTCAAAAGATTGACAAGCAACCTAGGGTCATCTACTATGCATCTAAAACTTTAGATGCCGCCCAGGTAAATTACACCACCACTGAGAAAGAGCTCTTGGCCATTGTTTTTGCATTAGATAAGTTTAGATCTTACCTACTCGGTTCTCGAGTAGTTGTCTTTACTGACCATGTAGCTCTGAAGTACTTGTTGAAGAAAGGTGAGTCCAAGCCAATATTAATTCGTTGGATGCTTTTGCTCCAAGAGTTTGACTTGGAAATTCGTGACAAAAGTGGAACACAAAACATTATGGCAGACCATTTAAGCAGAATTGAGAATGCTCCTGATTCGGCACCTATTCGGGACGATTTTCCCGATGAACATCTCATGAGTATTTCTAACTCTTTTGATACACCTTGGTTTGCTAACATTGTAAATTATCTTGTTGCTTCTGTTTTTCCACCATGTGCATCTAGAAACCAAATTTCAAAATTAAAAAGTGATGCAAAGTATTATATTTGGGATGACCCATATTTGTGGAAATTGTGTAATGATCAGGTGATTCGAAGATGCATTCCCGATCATGAAATAGAATCAGTTCTTCGATTTTGCCATGCTTCACCAGTTGGTGGACATTTTGGTCCATAAAGAACAGCGAGAAAGGTGTTGGATTCTGGTTTATATTGGCCCACAATTTTTAAGGATGCATGGAGAATTTGTAACACCTGTGAGAAATGCCAAAGAGCTAGTAATGCTACCACGTGGAGACAACAGATGCCTCAACAACCAATGTTGTTTTGTGAAGTATTTGATGTTTGGGGCATTGATTTTATGGGTCCATTTCCTCCATCCTTTGGTTTTACTTACATTTTATTGGCTGTTGATTATGTTTCTAAATGGGTGGAAGCTAAAGCCACCAGAACTAATGATGCTCGAGTTATTGTGAATTTTTTTAGATCACAAATTCTTTGCAGGTTTGGCATCCCGAGAGCAATCATCAGTGATCAAGGAACACATTTCTGCAACAGGACCATGCAAGCTATGCTCAGGAAGTATGGGGTTGTTCATAGAATCTCTACTCCATATCACCCCCAAACCAATGGTCAAGCAGAAGTCTCTAACAGAGAGATCAAAAGAATCCTAGAAAAGATAGTACAGCCTAATAAAAAGGATTGGAGCAGGAAATTGGATGATGCTCTTTGGGCACATAGAACAGCTTTTAAGGCACCTATAGGAATGTCTCCCTATAGAGTTGTTTTTGGTAAAGCATGTCATCTTCCAGTGAAGATTGAGCATCGTGCTTATTCGGTTGTAAAAGCTTGCAACTTAGCACTTGATCAAGCAGGTGAAGAAAGAAAATTACAACTGAATGAGCTGAATGAGATCCGTTTGGCAGCTTATGAGAACTCGAGGTTCTATAAGGAGAAAACAAAGAAATTCCATGATAGCTCAATAGCTAGAAAGGATTTTACTACTGGACAGAAAGTGCTACTGTTTAATTCCCAGTTGAAACTGATGGCCGGAAAATTGCGCTCCAAATGGGAAGGACCTTTCATTGTTACGAATGTATTTCCCCATGGAGCTGTGGAAATAAAAAGTGAAAACTCCAACAAAAGCTTCAAGGTTAATGGACAACGTTTGAAGCCATTTCATGAAAATCCTTCACTTGTGGATGTTACAATGGAGGAACATGTTTTGGGGGAACCACTTCTTGATCCCCCTTGAGGGAGTTTTTCTTACCCATCTCTTTACTTTTTCATTATATTGTCTATTTTGTATGCTCTGTCTTACATTGAGGACAATGTATGATTTAAGTATGGGGGTGGGATCATTTATGTGTTGTTGTGTGATTAAATTTTATGTGCTTTTATTAAAAAAAAAGATTTTGTGTGTGTTTTTGTTTTAAAAAGGCATGTTTTATTGGAATTTTAAGATATGCATGAGTAACAAGTAAATTCTTTCATGTCTGATATGAGCTTAATGATATGTTATAATTTGAACTCAAGCAATTTTGGTATGATGAGAATGACATGATAATTGATAGATGATCATATATGATAGAATTATACCTTGTGAGATTTTTGAGCCTTTAAATTTGATGGATCACTTTAAACCATCTTAATCCTTTCATGTATGATTAATTCCTGAAAGCTTACATCTTAATTTTTGTCTTGTTTCTTGATGATACTTGAAACTCATATGAATGTATTTGAAATGATACAGGCATTTTGTTCAGTTGAGCCACTAAGCCAGATAAACCTACCATGAACAAATTATCTTTTGCTAGCCATTTTGAGCCTATTTAACTATTTCCTTGTTGCAGCTCAAATAAGCCATGGATGAAAAACCAAAAATATACCTACCTTAAGAAGTATATTGAAGCTTTGGAATCAAGTCAAAAACAGGCATTCAAATAAGTGTGGGGGTGTGCAAAAAGGAATTGTAACTCTGGTTCCAAGTGTTATGCAATCTCATTAAAAAAAAAAATTATGATTGCGACCTAATATCATACAATAAATGTTTTACCCTCACTATTTGCCAGTTAAATTAATTGCTTCATCATTCTTTTTGGTATTTAAAAAAAAAATAAAAAAAATTCATCCATTTTAACCTTGGCCACATTACAACCCTACAAAGCCCTGTTGATCTATACATGCATTTAAGTTGATTGTGGAATTGAGAAACTTGCCAAATTTTTAGACTGTCTATTTTTCAGGAATTGTTTTGAGAGTATACACAAACCTTAAACACTTGAGAGTTAAGAGTATGTCTTGTGAGGTTCTATCACTGATGATTTTCTTTTTAGTTTAATTTAATTTTCACATGCCTAAGTGTTTGAATGATTTTTATATATATCTTAATGCTCTGTATCTTGCATGTTGAATAACTCTTGTTTCTCTGTATATTCCTAAGATTTCATGCCAATTCTGGGTGATATTATTTTCAACTTAATGTTTTCAATAAATTGTGATACTTGTTTTTATTTTGATTTTGCCCAGGAGTGCAAAAGAATAAGTGTGGGAGTATTTGATGATGCATGATTTAGCCTTAATTCCTTGCTTTAAATGTGTATAATTTGCCATTGCTAATTGTGTAATATTATGCATTTTAACACATTTTCATAATTCAAGCTTTATTTAATATTAAATGAATTAGGCGATAATCTTTAAATGAAATAATAAATCTTACTTGATTTCCTTTATATTGTAGTGAATAATTGAGGTTGCAATTGGGAAATCATAAAATTGAGCATCAGGTCTGACGCGTAGCGCTGGTACCACGCGTAGCGTGGAAGCAAATTCGCAACACTAACGCGCAGCGTCAAGACCACGCGTAGCGTCAACAATGACGAGGATCCCATTAACAGGCTGTATGCAACTTCAGAAGTGGAGGATTTATTTATATTAAAGCACTTATTGGCCAATCCATTACAGACATACGGCACTATCTCAGTGGGGAACATGCAGCACAAGTGTCCAAGCATTATTGAAGAATTATTGGATGAAATAATGTATTCTGAGTCAGAAACCCTCACGCATAGCCTCACAACTACGCGTAGCGTGGAAGCAGATTCGCAACGCTGAAGCGTAGCGTCCTGCTGACGTTTACCTTTGCTTTCACTATAAATAGGACCATTGCCAAAGGTTTCAAACACACCTGAATTCACGTTTTCTCTCTTTTCTCTCTTTGTTTCTATAAGCATCAGAGGAAGGCACAAAGCCTCCTCCTCTCTTCTTCCCCTTCTTTGCTCCATTCCGGGTTAGTTTCTTTTCTTTGTAGTTGTTATTATGGAGGGCTAAAACCCTAGATTGATTTTCTTGGAGAATATTGTAATGTAATTTTGAGGTCATTATCTTTAATATAGTATGCTTTTATTATTGTTATTTCTTCATAATCTTACTCTGCTTATTTAATTCCATTCTGTTTAATTAAATTTGTATGCTTAATCGGTTTAATTATTCAAATGGAATAAAATAAGGTTTTAAATTAGAATGGATTAAGGAAATATGCATGCTTAATGAATATTTTCATAATCACTTTTAATAATTATGGTTTGCTTAATTCCATAATTTGAGAATAGATTATGTATATAGGCGATGTTCTTATGTATGCTCAATAATTCCTAGATTTTACGATCTTGACTCCTTTTGCTTAATTAGGATGCTTGATTAAAATATTTATTTTTAAATGAAAGTAAAGGAATTGTGAATTGAAAAAGACGCTTAGTTGATTAATTCAAATTGAGCTAAGAAATTGACAGTAATGAAAGTATACAAATTATCTTTAGTGAACCAAGGATAAATTTATTTACAATACTCCAAGAAAATCAATCGCTTGTTAATTATTATTTTAAATCCTATATTTACTTTGTTTTAATTTTAATTGTGATAACAAAAACCAATCAACCCCCCCCCCCCCCCCCGCAATTTTATGTTTGTAAAAATTTTAGTTGTTGAGTTTTTATTTTTAAATTGTTAAAAATTAGTTTAAGACTTGATTTTTCCTAAATTTTTGTGTTGATCCGTGAGAGAACGACCTAGGTTGACACCCTAGTACTACATTAATTAATTTTAATGTACTAATTTGACGGAATAACGACTGTAAAAATATCAACGTCAAAGGTCCAGACCACTTGGATCTTAGTTTTCATGGAAAGAGTCTCAATCTAGAGTTAAACAACAAAACCTTATCATCTTTTTGAAACTATTTTCTATTTATCCACTTATCATGCCACCTCTTAGTTTTCTCTTTGTAAATTAAGGCACTCTGATAAGCATTGAGTCTAAACTCCTCAAGTTCATGGAGTTTTTGGACTCTTTCCTCTTGAGATTGGTCAAAGTCCATGTTTAATAACTTTGTGGCCCACCATGCCTTATGTTCTAACTCCACAGGAAGATGGCAAGCCTTACCATATACCAACTGATAAGGAGACATGCCAATTGGAGTTTTAAATGTTATCTTATAGGACCACAATGCATCATTCAATCTCACAGACCAATCCTTCCTAGACTTCCCTACCACTTTCTCTAATATTCTTTTAATTTCTCTATTAGACAGCTCAACTTGTCCACAAGTTTGTGGATGGTATGGAGTAGATACCTTATGCAGTACCTCATAGTGTCTCAGGGCTTTCTCCATGGTTTTATTATAGAAATATGACCCTCTATCACTAATGAGGACTCTAGGGACTCCAAATCTAGAGAAAATGTTCTTCTTTATAAACCTAAGCACCACATGTGCATCATTGGTTCTGGTAGGGATTGCCTCCACCCACTTGGAGACATAATCCACAGCAATAAGGATATACTCATTGGAGAATGTATTTGGAAATGGTCCCATGAAGTCGATGCCCCAAACATCAAATAACTCCACAACTAAAATATTTGTCAAAGGCATGCCAGCTTTAGCAGAAAGATTTCCACTTCTTTGACACTTATTACACCTTTGCACATATACTTTAGCATCCTGAAAAATTATTGGCCAATAAAAGCCACATTGAAATACTTTTGCCGCTGTTCTGGAGGCACCATGGTGTCCTACATAATAGGAGTCATGGCAGTGCCACAAGAGTCTTTCTTACTCAGATTCAGGCATACATCTTCTAATAATTCTATCTACTCCTATCTTATAAAGAAATGGATCATCCTAAAGAAAAGTTTTACTGTCATGAAAGAATTTTTTCTTTATCTGGGATGTTTATCCTTCTGGTACCACAAAGGCACTTTCAAAGTTGGTCATATCAGCATACCATGGCCCTGTGATAATTGCCATCAACCTCTCATTTGGAAATTCCTCTTTAATTAAAATAGAATCAGATTCACCCTTAAGACAAGAGAGTTGATCAGCCACTGAATTCTCTACTCCTTTTTTATCTCTTATTTCTAAATCAAACTCTTAGAGTAAAAGAACCCATCTGATCAATCTTGGCTTTGATTCTTTTTTAGCTAGCAAGTACTTGATTGCTGAATAATCTGTATACGCAATGACCTTAGCACCAATCAAGTAAGCTCTGAATTTATCAAATGCATACACCACAGTAAGCATTTCTTTTTTAGTGGTGGTGTAATTTATTTGATTCTCATTTAATACTTTGCTAGCATAATAAATGATATGTGTTAATTTTTCTTTCTTTTGACCCAGTACAGCTCCTACAGCAAAATCACTTGCATCACACATTAGTTCAAATGGTAAAGACCAATCCGGTGCTGTAAGGATTGGAGCTGAAATTAATCTTTGTTTCAAATTTTCAAAAGCCTTGACACAATTTTCATCAAAAACAAAAGCATGATCTTTCACAAGTAAATCAGTCAAAGGCTTAGCTATTTTTAAAAAATCTTTTATAAATCTCCTATAGAAGCCAGCACATCCTAAGAAACTCCTCACTCTTTTCATATTGATTGGAGGAGGAAGTTTTTCAATGATATCAATCTTGACTCTGTCTACCTGAATGCCCTTAGCAGAGATTTAGTGGCCAAGGACTATCCCTCCTTTAACCATAAAGTGACATTTTCCCAGTTAAGGACAAGATTAGTCTCCTGACATCTCACCAGCACCTTAGAAAGGTTGCTGAGGCATATATCAAAGCTATTTCCAAATACAGAGAAGTCATCCATAAACACCTCAATGAAATTCTCTACCATGTCCCCAAAAATTGCCAGCATACACCTTTGAAAGGTAGCTGATGCATTGCACAAACCAAAAGGCATGCGCCTATATGTAAAGATTCCATAAGGATAGGTAAAGGCTATCTTCTCTTAATCTTTTGGATCAACCACAATTTGGTTGTAACCAGAATAACCATCAAGGAAGCAGTAATACTCATGACCTGACAGCCTCTCAAGTATTTGATCTACAAATGGTAAAGGAAAGTGGTCTTTTCTAGTAGAGTCATTAAGCTTTCTATAATCTATGCATATTCTCCAACCTGTAGTTGGTCTAGTGGAAATGACTTCACCTTTTTCATTCTTAACAGTGGTCTTCCCTCCTTTCTTAGGCACCACTTGGACTGGACTAATCCAAGCGCTGTCCGAGATAGGATAGATAATTCCTGCATCAAGAAGTTTAACCACCTCTTTCCTTACAGCTTCTTTCATTATGGGGTTTAATCTTCTTTGTGGCTGAATAATAGGGGAATAGTCATCTTTCATTAAAATTTTATGCATACAAAATGATGGACTAATTCCCTTTAAATCAGAAATGTTCCAGCCAATAGCAGATTCATGTTTCCTTAAAACCCCTATTAATTTTTCTATATCCTTATCTCTTAAATCAGCATTAATGATTACAGGATGTGATTCATTATCTCCTAAGAACATATATTTCAAATGAGAAGGCAAAGGTTTTAAATCATGTTTTTCTTCAGACACTTCCTTACCTTTCTTAATTTCAGTAATATTCATATTTTCTTTATTTTTATTTTCAAACTCACATGCTTCAAGTAGGTTCAGCAACTCAGTATGTGAGTTATTTAACTCCTCAATCTCAGAGTCAAAATCATCCTCAAAAAAGGCTTGTAAAACCTCTTCTTCAGTTTTTAACAGTATAAGAGTCTTATAACTTTTAATTTCTTCAATCATAAAACAATCCATCTTCTCAGCTGGATGTTTCATAGTGTAACATCCTGAATTTTAAAATAGAGGATTAATTAAGGAAAATAAATATTGACAAGTTGAATATGAATTTTTTAATGTCCCAATAAATTGAAATTAATTAAATTAATATTTTTAGGGGCTGTTGGTAATTTATGGAGACCGGTTAAGCTGAAAATAAGTCCAGTTGAGATATAGGTGTCAGACCAAGTATCTCAGAATGAGATGATATTGGTCAGGGCTGTTGAGAATAATATTGGGAATGTAACATCCCAAATTTTACAAAAATGAATAATTAATGAGAATGGCAAGTTGATGGTTATTGATGATGATGTGTAGGAATATATGGAACCATGGTGGCAAAGTATGAATATATATATATATATATATATATATATATGGAGATGAGCTTGAATTTAATACGGATAATATGTTGGAATTAAAATTTTGTAAATAGGAATGCTCAATTAGGCCGTATGATACCTTTATAAGGTGTATGAACCATGGGATGAATCCAATTGGGTTTATAATGAAGAATTCCGAGTATGAATGTTTAGAGTGAGTTTTAGATGTTCCATGTGTCGCGTATGAAGTCTTGGTTGTGATTAATTTGACTTGAAAAGGAGAATTTCCTGCGTCAGGTTGTGAGGATTGCCAATTCTGGGTGAAATCCGATTGTCTCGCTCAAGCGAGATGGGACCTCGCCTAAGCGAGAGTCCCATGTTTCAGTATATTGGCCCCTGGGGTAGCTTCGCCCAGGCCACAAGGGGCTTCGCTGAGCGGGGTTGATGGAATTAGCTACTGGCCCGATTTCGCTTAGGCGAATGAACAGTTCGCTCAAGCGAAGATGCTGGGAGGATCAAGGATTTGGGTACTGGACGAAACCCGCCCGAGCGAAGAATTTAGGGAATGACTTTCGCTCAGGCGAGACCATTAGAATGGTGAGTGGACGAGTGTATAAGTGAATCCTGCCCAAGGGGAAAAACTCTTGAGTGAACCCTGGGTGACTCAAGTCTGAGTCATGACTTTCTGAGTGAGGGAGTGGGCCTAAACCGAGTGGAAGGCTCGTGAATGTGATGATCTAGGCAGTGGAGTCCCGAATGGGGAATTTCCGAGCTTAGTGTAACCTGTTCCGAGTGGAGTACATTCTGATGTTCAATTCCGAGTGAGGCTTAAGTATGTGGATTTTCCGAGTGATAAAGATTTGTGATTGATCCGAGTAAGAGGTACTCGAGAAGGACACTGTCTAGGAAGACTAGTTCATGTGTTGTAGAGTGAAAGCATGAGTAAAAACCCGAGTGGGGAAGGTTTGGGTATTTCCGAGTGGAAACACCGAGTGAACCTCTTCCGAAGGAAGAGTGATTATAATGGATCCGATTGAGGTGTCTTAGGAAGTCCTCTTCCGAGTGAACGAGGTTAGGTATACATTCCGAGTGACCAAATATTGGATAAATCCGGGTAAGATAGCTTAATGGATTTCTCCGGGTGATGAGGTCAGGGTAATTTCGAATGGAATTTGATGGTGGAAATTCGAGCGAACGTCTTCCGAGGGAAGGGTTGTTGTGATGGTTCAGATAGGAAATATTCTAAGTATATGATTGTATATTCTGAGTGAGGAGAGTTTATGGATTCCGAGTGGAATAGCCATTTTTACCGAGTGAATAGAACCCCTGATTCTGAGTGAAGGGATACCGAGTGGAGCCCGTGTGAGTAAGTACTCAGATTTAGAATGAACTTACCGAGGGAATGACTGATTGAGGTGACTCGGTTCTGGAAACAGATTACCGAGTGAAATACTTATTGAGTGATGACTCGAATCTGAAATAGATTGCTGAGTGATTAGCCAAGTGAGAATTGGACGGCCTTAATGATTCTGCCGAGTGAAAATCCGAGTGTTAGGAGTCGGTTTTGAATGATTTCACCGAGTGAGCAACCGAGTGTGATGAGTCGGTTTTAAAGCAATTTGCCGAGTGAAAACCAAATGAATGTTGGATCAGTTTTGGGGGTTATTCTGCCAACAGAAACCCGAGTGCTGGGAAGAATTCCTGTCGGATTCGCTTAAGCAAATTAATACCTTGCTCAAGCGAGTGAGTGTGGAAAATTGTTATTGGAGTTGTTTTGATTGTGCGAAAGGAAAGGTTCACGCGAATGGGGCTGTCTCACTCAAGCGAAGTGGGTTTCGCTTGAGCGAGTGACACCTCTGTCTGTATTTTTCCCTTCCTTGTTCTCGGTTTCGATTGTACCTCCCTTCTTTTCTCTCGGTTGTGTATAATGACCCTTCTTTTACTCGGTTCTGAGGACATAAAAGGATATTAAAGTAAATATAACATGGCAAGATGGATTATTGAGCTGCCATTTTTAATTATGAGGTAACAGTGAGATATTTTTTTAAGGGGAAACGAATATTAAAAACATAAACTCCCACTTTCTTCCCACTTTTCACGTCACTTTTCCCCTTCTTCCCCATTCTTTTTCTTCGTTTTCTTCCCTTCTCCATCTCCTCCTTTCTTCTCTCCAAAACCCAGCCGTGTGGAGTGTTTTCTCCTCTTCCACCATTTTCATTTCTTGTGGAAGCTTGAAGGAGAAGCTTGAACTGGACCCAATTTCTCCCCCTTCTCCCACTCTATTTTCCGTGTGGATTTCTCTCCATGGAAAGTTTATGTTAGCTCCTGGGTGAGGTAAGTTCTCCACCATTCTTTATGAGTTTTATACCCTAGATGTTGGGTTCTATGTATTTGTGGGAGAGTATTTATGGCATATGGGTTGTTAGGAGAGCATTAATGTGGAAAACCCTAAGATGGGGTGGCTTAAGTGTGAGCCCTTACGAGTGGCTAATAAGGCACTTAAGATTAAGGTAGGGAGGTAATGAGAAATAAATGGGTATTAATGATGTTGATGGGTTTTTAGTGAAACCCTAACTCTAATAAATTGGGGGGAAGTGTGAAAGAAGAGTAAAATGTATGCTTAACGATATTAGAGAATGAGATTAATGATGAATAATGACCATTGATAATGATTGATAAGCATGAGTATTAGTAATAGTTATTGGGGTCTAATAAAAACCCTTACATTATGAAATGGGAGAAAGGTATATATATAATAAATTATTGGATGATGGAAAATGATAGTGAAAATGGTAGAGGACCATTGATGGTGAAACCCATGAATAAGTGTTGTTATGAAATATATAAAAAAAAAAAGAATGTGAATATTAAGTCATAATGATTGTGATGGCATTTGAATGATTAAGGTAATATGGATGACATTTTAGATGAGGGATAAATGTGATGTTTTTGTAATTGGGAATGGTTAACCCTTTTAGATCTAGAGGATCTTGGTTTTGAGAAAGGAATTCCCGAAGCCTAATATAGTTGCATAAGTTAGTGTTCATCAAATCTAGGACTTGATGTTGGGCTTTATGATAAGCTAGTGAATATTTAAGAACTATGAGGGAATACCTTGTAATGGCTTATTAATTGTATGAGTGTATATGTATAATATGTAGATCGTATTTCGAAGGGTGCAAAGGAGCTCTTGGAGCATTGGAATGGTTCGGATCTTCCCTTAAGGTAGGAGAGGAGTTAACATTTAAATTGCATGAGTAAATTTAGTAGTGATTGTTGTATGTGATGGATACTCATGCTTGCCTTGCCATGTATATGTATTGAATTAGTTAAAATGACAATTTGATAATTATTGAGAACTATTATGATATTCTTGTGATGGTGTAAGTAATTGACTTGCATGTGTGTGAGGCAATTATGGTTGCTATATATGTATATGTAATTCGTAACACCTTATTGCCACGTGTGTGGATTAATATTATGATGATTGCTATGCCCTTTGATATCCATGTGTGGATTATTATGAATGATGAGATGAAAATCCACTAAATGAAGTGTGGTAATATTGATGAATAATATGTGATGTTGAAATGCCATAGTGGCTATTTACAAGTATTGACTTGTGTGTATGATGTGGAATATATGTGAAAACATGTTGAGATGGAAATGCCACATTAAAACTTGAAAATAATAATTATGAAACCAACAAGGTCGAAACCCACTAAGGTGTATGGTGGTGTTGGTGATTGTGATGTTGATGATGATGATGTTTGATGAGTGGCATTTAGGATCCACAGAGTGAGGATGCATTTGATTTGTAATTGCATTGCATCCATGGCATATCATAGCTGTCTATGTGGAATATTAGGGGGTTTCACTAGGCGGGCCCAGTGGGAGGTGATAAGTGTTTTGCTTATATTGAGTTTGCTGAAAGAGAATCAAGTTTGTATAATATGAACTCAATGAAATGGATGTGCCAAGTTTAAACACAGAAGTTGCAATATAGTATAGTTGTCGTTCCACTGAGGAGGTGCTAGAATGAAGATCTTAGTTTGAATTGATTAGGCAGAAAGTTTCAGTTTTGATTTGTTGTGAATGTTGCTGAATGAAAAACAGTAAGTAACAAAATAACAGAGGATAGCACTTTGCAAAATATAACAGTAAATGATGTTGGAAAATCAGCTTTGTAAAACAGGGATTGGCTTCATCACATCTTCACCTCTGTAAACTGCATAAGTTTCCATATAAGTAAATCGAAAAGATAAGTTCTACGTCACAATCAAAGTCATTTGCATCGATCCCTCGACTACAAAATTCATAAGAATGATTTTCAAACCGCTGATCCCTCAGTCACTTTGGAAACCATTCCAGCATTATCGATCGATTGTTTTGACGTTTGTTGCGTTAGATGCCATCCCTGGCTACCTACTCACAACAAGCATTTCTTTCAGGGTCTGCTTTCAAAAGTCACTTCCCAGCATACTCAAGAAAACTTAGAACAAGAAAATAGTGATCAAGTACTTTCAGGCATTAAACGCAGAAGGAAATACAGAAACTTTATCAAATCTCATTACTCAATGAAAACTTACGACAGCATTACTTCAGTGTTGAATGGATTACAGCCAATCCCATAAGGGAGATTAGTTACTCATGCCTTGCATTTTCACCATCAAAGAAATGAATACAGAAAATGGAAAGTGTGAAATGAAAAATACAGAGGATGAAATGATGTATCAGATGATATGATATTCATGATGATGCCCTGTTTGTAGCTTGCTTTATAGGAGTTTTTGGCTTAGTTTCTCTTACCCACTTACGTAGAACCCATGCGGCATCTTTCAGAGACTGGTGGAAATAGCAGAAAGTGGATGAGTTTGCATCGCATTACGGGTGAATAAAGAATTAAGAAGCCCACGCTGTGTGAGTCACGCTTGAGCTTGCTTGTCCACGCTTAAGCGTGGTTCCTTGGTTCAACATATGTACTCCACGCTCAAGCCACGCTCAAGCGGGATTGAGGTCACGCCCAAGCGGCTTCTGCTCACGCTTGAGCGTGAGATGACCTGATGCTGTTCCTTCTTCCATTTCAGTCACGCTTTAAGCTTCTTGGTGCCACGCTTGGGCGTCAATCATGCATGAAGTCACGCTTGAGCGAGCTCGGGCTCACGCTCAAGCGTGAGGGGCTGTTGGTGTGTTCCTTGCTTCACTTAGGTGCATGGGCAACGTGGCTTCCACGCTCAGGCGTGTAGTGTACCACGCTTCAAGTGTCCTTTGCTTGATGCTCTTAGTTTCTTCAAAGCTTTTGACAAGTTGTTCCTGATTTTCAGATTTGAAGCTTCTCCCTTTATACTAAAAATCATGCTCAACTATTTATTAATTTTGTTAAGTTATTCAAAAAATAGTTCTAATTGAGCCATGAATTTAATCATAAAATAAGCACTCATCAAACTCTCCCCAACCTAGATTTTTGCTTGTCCTCAAGTAAAAAAAAGATTTGAAAAGGGAAAACAAGCATTTAAAAATCTGAGTTTCTGTTGCAGACGAAAGTTTAAAAGGCAATAATCTGGGTTAATGTCTAGACAAATGATTTTATTAATACCAATTCCTTAAAATGTAATGCACCATTACCTTATTCATAAAGCATGTAACCCCTTGCTGTAAGAATATAGAATTTCCCATTATTTCTTACCATGTGTCTGTTTGGCTCATCCATCATTAGAACTGTTCTGTTAACATTGCCCGTCATTTCTAGTAAAACCAAAATTCAAATGAATAGCAAGGATCAGAAGGTCTTTTAAGGGTGTAATGAGGCTGGGTTAACAAGAAACTTTGGTTTTTCTGGGTTTCAAAACGCATGTTTTAAAGAAGAGCATAAGTGTTTTTGGTTGATTTAGAAGGCTCCTTCTCTGCATTGAAACTTCAGACTTTCTTTTGTTTTACTCCAGCTCTTTTATACAATCTTTGGAGAGCTTACTTATTCTTTCTGCATTTTCTTCTACTGCCTCCATTTGTTTCATCTTCTTTTGAGAAAATTATTTTATGCTCTTTTTCAAGATGAACATGCAGGTGAGATAGAATTTTTGCTTTTATGCTTAGCTTAGGGTAGAGAAAAAAAAAATTTCATGCTTTTATGGCTCAAAGATGGGCTGCCAAAAAAAATCGGATATTTTTATCAGGGTAGCTTTTTGGCTCTTGGCTAATTATTTTTCAAAATTGCCTTATCATTTCCTTGCTTGTTTCTTAAGAAAAAGGTTTAATTAGAAAATCAGTCAATGCTAATTTAACAAATTCAAATGAGGCTCTCAAGTGTTTAGATTTTTCTCACCTCTCATCAAGATATAAAGGTTACTTCCTTATTCTAACAGAAAAGGGTTCAAGTCATATAAACAAGCAACAATACATGCATTCCAGTTCCTTGGTTCTTAATTAAGTCATTTTGCCTAAAAAAATCAGTGTTGTTGCCTAAAAACATTGTGCTGCTTAGAAACTTTTCTTTGTTCAAAAAGTGAAATCTTTGGTTGGGGTTTTCAGGGATGTTCAAAGTCTTAATCATCAAAACAGGAATAATCAAAAACAAACAAGAATAATCACAAGCAGATAGGAATAATCACAGGCATATAATCTCAAACAATTTCTAAAGTGTGCTGTACTAAAGATAAAGTATGTACTAAAGATAAAGTAAAGCTATAAATTGTCAAACTAAGTAGCAATTTTAATTGTCAAGAACTGAAAGCATTAAAAAGTTTCACTCTTCCTCGGATGAGTCCTCCTCTGTTCCCAAGTCTCTTTCTGGAGGTCCCTGAGTTAAAGTTCCTGGCCTATCCTCCTGTGTAGCCTCACCTCCTCCCACAAACGGAGGCCTGTCCCCAGGCCAAGCAAGCAGGGCCTCAAACTGGGCAGGTGGCATCCATGGATTGTGTTGACCTGCAGGAATGCTATGATAAAGGCCATTGTGAACATGTAACAAACCTCTATGCTGAGCGTTCTGCTGGGCTAGGAGATGGCTGTTTTGAACTTTCAGGATGTGAATGCCTTGTAAAATTAGGTTGGCTTCTGTGCTGAGGGGGGGGTGGGCAGGTGCAGTGCTGAATGCTTGCTGTGCTGCTTGTGGGGCATGTGGAGGAGGTGCATCAGTTGCAGGGAGTGCTGGATTGCTACAGTAACGCTCAATGAAGCGTTTGTCTATTGAAGGCCTGATTGGTTTGAGGTCTTGTACCTCAACACCATGAGCTGCACAAAAATCAGTGATAAAGGCAGGAAAACCAAGACTCCCTTTTACCTTTTGACCTGCCTGGGAGTACTTCTGGTCAGAAATCATAAACTTGTGGATTTCATCCGATAATACTTGGGCTAGATCAATAGATATGTCCTCTCTCAGAATGCAGTATAGGAGATAACACCTGCTAAAAATCAAATCAGAAACATGAGCGTTGGGTCCTATGTTAGCTAATAAGAAGGAAGTCCAAACTTGAGCAACAGTAGTCATGTCCTTTCTTAAAACTCTCAGTGGTGTCTCTCCTTGCCCCATTTGAAAATGGTGTCCTGGAACACAGATAGCGGCTTCAAGGTCATGTGTGGCAATGAACTGGTTCCTTGCAACCATGGCAGCATATTCGCAGATTTCCCCTTCTCCTAGGGTCATGATGTTCCCCAAGTAGAAATTGATTGTGTCCCTGTCATATGAGAGCCAGGTACCCCGCACATAGGTTTTTCGTTCCCCCCCTCCATCTCTTGTCCACGCGTTTGCATAGAATTCTCTTACCACTTCAGGGTCAAATTTCTCCCTTGGGTAACATACTTTTAGCCAATTTCTCCTTCTTATAATCTACAGGAAGGCATCGCATTCTCCCAAGGCCAAGTCTACTTTCCGTTCTGGTATGAATGTCCAATTTGAGATGTCTTCATACCGCTTGCTGTTACCTTTCTTCCTAAACCTTGGAGCATCATCTTGTTCATCTGCTCGTGGTCTTTTGCCCTTGTTCTTTCGGGAACTCCTTTTTGGGGAAATGGTGGCAGGGGGAGTTGGTGCAGTTTGCTTGGTTCTGGCCATCTGCAAGAAAGTTAAGAATCATTTTGCACTTAAGATTCTTCCTTTCGGTACTTTTATCAAACATTCAGCATGCATTAGAGGAATGTGAAACAGAAAAGGGACATGCATTACAGTGAAACACAAGAGCCAAACCTTAAACCTCTTTCTCTGAACAATCCAGAAAAACAACCAAGCATAGATCATGGTGGTTATTAAAAACAGGGAGAAAAGATATCAATGTGTGCAAAAAGAAAGGTATCAATCTTCCCTAACACAGTAATCATATGCTGTTAATTCAAAAAGAGGGTAGTGCAGTGGTTACCTGGGAGGATCCGAGCGTGCTAGAGAGAATGGTTTGCAAAATAAAAGTGTGATTTATGAAATGAAATGGGAAAAGACAATTATTGGAGAAGAGAGTGCGGTTATAAAACTTAGAGAGTCAAAAGGTTATTGAACGGTTATGCGGGTGAGAGAGTGGGAAGTTTCAAAATTCTGCATTTATTAGCATCAGGGGCTGTTTTTCATTCTCACACTTAAGCGCCATGATGTCACGCTTGAGCGCGAGAGTTCCATGCTTGAGCGCCATATATCCCCGCTTGAGCGTGATCGGCCTGGTCCAGAGTCTGAGAATGAAGACTTCACGCTTGAGCGTGTTTCTGTCACGCTTGGGCGTAAGAGATGCGCGCTTGAGCGTAGGGTTATCACGCTTGAGCGTGTGTGCATTGTTCCAAGGTATACTTTCCTCGCTCATGCTGATGTTTATCTCGCTTGAGCGTGTAGCAAAATTTCAATACCCGATGCTCTATTCAATGTCTCGCTTGGGCGCATGTCTGGCACGCTTGAGCTCAGGGATGTTGCGCTTGAGCGCCAAAGTATCACGCTTGAGCGTGATCAACCACCTGATGCTTAGTTTAACTTCTCGCTTGGGCGCAAGGGTCTTGCTTTGAGTGTGGTAGCCTCTGATTGCTGTCCAGGTCCTTTCGTTTAAGCGTGAAAGGTCACGCTTAAGTGAGATCGGGTTTATTTTGTTGAAGACTTCTTTAGCAGAGGTGCCACGCTTAAGCTTGACTCTCACGCTTAAGCTTGATGAGGATGACTTAGGACTTACCTTGGCTCGCTTAAGCTAGATTATCCACGCTTGAGCGTGGTGATGTCCTCATGTCTCTCTGAATTCAACCTCCAGCTCCAGTTTTGTTTGCCTTTGTTTGAGACTCTTCTACAAGGTAAACAGAAACTTTTTTATTTTTTATTTTTATTTTTATTTTTATTTTTGAAAAATTTTCAAAGAAATAAAACACAAAAGATTGGGTTGCTTCCCAATAAGCGCTTGTTTAACGTCATTAGCTCGACGCCTGAGTTTGATCATGGGTCTTTTAACAGGGTGTCAGTGGCAACCTTCTCCACTTCTCCCCCTAAATAGGGCTTTACTCTCTGTCCGTTCACGACCCAAGTTCTTTCAGATTTTGGATCTTGCAACTCAATAGCTCCATAAGGTTTCACCTCCCTGACAATAAAGGGTCCTGACCATTTAGACTTGAGTTTTCCTGGGAATAGTTTCATCCTTGAGTTGAAAAGAAGAACAGATTGTCCCTGGTGAAAACTTTTCTTCATGATGTGTCTATCATGGTAAACCTTCATTTTCTCTTTATAGATCCTGGATGAGTCATAGGCATGATTCCTCCATTCTTCCAACTTGTGCATCTGAATCTTCCTTTCTTCAGCTGATGCCTTTGGGTCATAGTTGAGGGTTTTTAGTGCCCAAAATGCTTTATGTTCAAGTTCCACTGGAAGATGGCAATTTTTACCATATACCAACTGATAAGGTGAAAATCCAGTTGGTGCCTTGTATGCTGTTCTATAGGCCCATAAAGCGTCATCTAACTTCAATGACCAGTCTTTTCTGCTTTGGCTGATTGTCTTCTCCAATATCCTCTTAATTTCTCTGTTGGATAGTTCCACTTGGCCATTAGCCTGAGGATGGTAAGGGGAAGTTACTTTGTGCTTGACTCCATAATGTTCAAGGCATCTTTGGAGTTAACTGTTGCAGAAATGAGAGCCTCCATCACTTATTAAGACTCTTGGGGTGTCAAACCTGCTGAAAATGTGTTTTTTAAGAAATTTGATGACAGTTTTGGCATCAGCTTTAGTACATGTCATGGCTTCCACCCACTTAGAGACATAGTCTACTGCCACAATTATGTACTCATTTGAGAATGACATTGGTAATGGCCCAGTAAAATCTATGCCCCAGCAATCAAAGACTTCTATTTCAAGGATGGCAGTCAAGGGCATCTCATGTCTTTTTGATATGTTCCCTGTCCTCTGACATGCTTCACAATGCTGCACAAAAACATTAGCATCTTTAAACAAAGAGGGCCAATAAAAACCTGATTGGAGGATCTTTGCTGCTGTTCTTTCCCCATTGAAATGTCCTCCATAGGGTGAGCTGTGACAGTGCCATAGGATGCTCTCAGCCTCCTCTTGGGACACACATCTCCTCAAGATGTGATCTGATCCAAGTTTGAATAGGTAGGGGTCATCCCATATGAATTGCTTCGCATCCCTTAGAAACTTCTTCTTCTGCTGCCATGAAAGGTCATCAGGCAGTACTCCAGCAGCTTTAAAGTTGGCCATGTCTGTAAACCATGGTCGTTCTTTCAGCATCAGTAGCTTTTCATCAGGAAATTCTTCCTTCACTTCAGGTTGGAGCCGTGTGACTTCCTGATTGACAAGTCGGGACAAATGATCTGCAATAAAATTTTCGCTGCCCTTTTTGTCTTTGACTATTAGATTGAATTCTTGCATTAGCAAGATCCATCTAATTAGTCTGGGCTTAGAATCAGATTTATTCAACAAATATTTAATGGCAGCATGGTCAGTAAAAATAGTGATTTTGGAACCAATCAGATAAGGTCTAAATTTCTCCAGGCCATACACTATTGCTAAGAGTTCTTTTTCTGTTGTTGCATAATTTGTTTGTGCAGGGTTTAAAACTTTACTAGCATAGTGTATAACATGAAAAATTTTAGCCTTTCTTTGTCCTAATACGGCCCCAACAGCATAATCACTGGCATCACACATTATTTCAAAATCTAGTCCCCAATCAGGGGCAACTATTACAGGTGCACATGTTAGTTTATGCTTTAGAGTTTCAAAAGCATGTAAACAAGAATCATCAAAAATGAAAGGAGTGTCTTTGTTTAAGAGATTACTCAAAGGCTTTGCAATTTTTGAGAAGTCCTTGATGAACCTTCTATAAAATCCTGCATGGCCCAAGAAGCTTCTGACTCCTTTTACATTTCCTGGTGGTGGCAATTTCTCGATTACTTCCACCTTGGCTTTGTCCACTTCAATGCCTCTTTTGGAGATTTGATGTCCTAACACAATGCCTTCAGTCACCATGAAGTGACATTTTTCCCAATTCAAAACCAAATTGGTGTCTACACATCTTTTCAATACAGTGGTCAAATTTTTCAAACATTGGTCAAATGAAGAACCAAAAACAGAGAAATCATCCATGAAAACCTCTATGCATTTTTCCACCAAATCAGAGAAGATAGCAAGCATACATCTTTGAAATGTTGCAGGGGCATTGCACAATCCGAAGGGCATTTTTCTGTATGCAAATACCCCAAAGGGACATGTGAATGCTATTTTTTCTTGATCCTCAGGTGCAACTGCGATCTGGTTATACCCTGAGTATCCATCTAGAAAGCAGTAGTATGCTTGACCTGCAAGTCTTTCTAGCATTTGATCCATGAAGGGCAGAGGGAAATGATCTTTCCGGGTAGCAGTGTTTAGTTTCCTGTAATCGATACACATCCTCCATCCTGTGACAGTTCTTGTAGGGATCAATTCATGTTTCTCATTCTGTATGACAGTGATTCCTCCTTTCTTTGGAACAACCTGCACAGGGCTAACCCAAGAGCTATCAGAAATAGGATAAATTATACCAGCTTCTAGTAACTTGGTTACCTCCCCTTTTACAACTTCCTTCATAGTTGGGTTCAAGCGTCTCTGTGGCTGAGCAATTGGTTTGAATTCTTGTTCCATGTAAATGTGATGAGTGCAGTAAGCTGGGCTTATTCCCTTCAAATCTTCCAGCCTCCATCCAATTGCTGTTGAATGTTCCTTCAACACTTGAATCAACTGCTTCTCTTCTGTACCTGTCAATTCCCTGTTAATAATAACAGGTTTTTGGTTATCATTATCAAGAAAGACATATTTCAAGTGTGGAGGTAAAGCTTTTAACTCCACTTTTGGTGGAACAACTTCTTTTGTTTCCTCAGATAGCCTCCCGAAGTGACTTTCTTTTTGAGCATCTTGCGTGTCCTTGTTCTTGTCTTCATCCATTGCTCCAATGTTCAGCTCATCCAGTGGATCTTTGTTGAACCATTCGTTGGTTTGCTCTCTGATGGCTTCTTCTTCAACATCAATTTTGAAGCACTGTTGTTTGTCTTTTGGGTATTTCATTGCATCAAACATATTGAAATTTACTTCTTCATCTTGCACTCTCACTTTTAACTTCCCGTCATCCACATCAATGATTACTTTTGCGGTCTTCATGAAGGGTCTCCCCAAAATGAGAGGTACTTCTGCATCTTCTTCTATATCCATTATGACAAAATCTACAGGAAACACAAACTTGTCAACTCTTACCAGTACATCTTCAGCTATGCCATATGGAAATTTCATAGACCTATCTGCCAGCTGGAGGGTCATCCGGGTTGGCTTCACCTCAAGATCTCCAATTTTTTTCACCATTGAGAGAGGCATTAGATTAATGCTTGCTCCCAAATCCAAGAGTGCTTTTCCTACTGGTAGAGTACCAATAGTTACTGGGATTGTGAAACTTCCGGGGTCTTTTGTTTTTTGTGGCAGTGCCTTTTGAATGATGGCACTGCAGCCTGCTGCAAGCTCCACTGTTTCTTCAGAAAATCTCTTCTTCTTTGTTAACAGCTCCTTCATAAATTTAGCGTAAGTTGGCATTTGCTCCATGGCTTCCATAAAAGGTATGTTTATTTGTAACCTTTTGAAGATATCCATAAATCGTGCAAATTGCCTTTCCTTGTCCATTTTTGAAGGGTTTTTTGGATACGGCAAGCTCTTCAGTTGCGGTGTTGGGTCGTCCACCTTCTTCTTCCCTTCTTTTATTTCTTTCTTTTTTTCAACCTCCTCCTTCAAATTTACATCATTATTCTTCTTTTCACTAACTTCCTCTTCTGTTTCTTTTTCTTTTTCTACTTTTTCTTCCACCTTGTCATTCTCTTTTTGTCCAATGACCTTTCCACTTCTTGTTGTGATTGCTTTGCATTGCTCCTTTGGATTTGGGTGTGTATTGGCTCCAAATTGGGAGTTGTGATGCTCTACAATTTGGCGAGCC
This sequence comes from Clitoria ternatea, assembly GCA_037962975.1. Lineage (NCBI taxonomy): Eukaryota > Viridiplantae > Streptophyta > Magnoliopsida > Fabales > Fabaceae > Clitoria > Clitoria ternatea. Next base: position 266,247,486 of record CM075671.1, read on the forward strand.
AATTGCCCCACTTGTGTCTCCAGGTTTCTTATCGAAGCATCAGTGTTCTTTTGGTTGGTGATTGAGACCTGCATGAATTTTTCTAGAGTGTCCTCTAGTTTTGATGTCCTTTCTATCAATGAAGGACCTTGTTGATAAGGTTGCTGTCTGTTGGATGTGCTTGCTTCTTGCTTCCATCCACCATTTTGACTATTCCCCCATCCCTGTGAAAAATTATTGGGGTAAGTATTGTTATTGAAATTACTTTGCTTACCTTGGTTATTCATATAGAGGATGGATTGGTCTCCTTGTTCTCCTTGGCAGTGTCCATTCTGATGTTCTCCTCCACAAAAGTCACATCTCATTTGTGCTTGTTGGTTTCCTGTAGAGGACTGTACAGCATGCAGTTGTTGCGGGAGTTTTGCCATTTGCTGTGTCAGAACTTCAATTTGTTGTGTCAAAATCTTATTTTGAGCCAAAATGGCATCTGTTGTATTAAGTTCCAACACTCCCTTCTTTTGGATTTGTGTTCTGTCATGCTGAGCCTGGTAATCTGTGGATGATAATGCTTCAATGATCCTTGTAGCTTGCTCTGCATCCACTGTCATCATGGTTCCTCCAGCTGCTGCATCCAAAATCATTTTAGTATCACCCTTTAAACCACTGTAAAAGATATTCAATTTGGCAATATCTTCCAGTCCATGGTTTGGGCATCTTCTGAGGAGAGATTTGAAGCGTTCCCATGCTTCACAAAAGGGTTCATCATGGCTTTGTTTAAATGTTGTGATATCTGATTTAGCCTTGATGAATCTGGATGGTGGGAAGAATCTGTGTAGGAATTTTTCCTCCACTGTCTCCCAGCTGTTCAAGCTTTGATTTGGGTGTGACTGGAGCCATTCTTTAGCTTTTCCTGCAAGAGAAAAGGGAAACAATCTTAGGTATGCTGCCTCAATTACTTCCTGTTCAAATCCCATTGTTCCTACCAATTCATAGAATGTGGCCAAGTGAGTGTAAGGATCTTCACTGGACATTCCATGAAATTGATGGGAACTAATTAAACTAAGGAAAGCAGGTTTTATTTCTATAGCCCTGATTGTATTTGGTATAGCAATGCTTGAGTAGTGTCTAGGTCCTTGTTGCAATGTGTAATCTCCAGGTGTTCTCCTTGGTGGATTTTGATTATTGCTGTTGTCCTCCATTGTAACAGAGGAAGTTTGTCCTACGTGGAAGTTCTGCTTGGCTTTCTTGATTTTCTTGAGGAACCTGTCTATCTCAGGATCAAATGCAAGTTGTTCTTTTGTACCCTGTCCTCTCAAGATCATAAATCAAGAACTCAAAGTAGCAAGGTTACTAAAAAAAATAAAAAACAAATTACAAATAAGTTTATTTACACTGTCTTGTCAATTTAATGCTAAAATATTCAAACTTAAATCACCTCCCCGGCAACGGCGCCAAAACTTGATAAGTGTTTTGCTTATATTGAGTTTGCTGAAAGAGAATCAAGTTTGTATAATATGAACTCAATGAAATGGATGTGCCAAGTTTAAACACAGAAGTTGCAATATAGTATAGTTGTCGTTCCACTGAGGAGGTGCTAGAATGAAGATCTTAGTTTGAATTGATTAGGCAGAAAGTTTCAGTTTTGATTTGTTGTGAATGTTGCTGAATGAAAAACAGTAAGTAACAAAATAACAGAGGATAGCACTTTGCAAAATATAACAGTAAATGATGTTGGAAAATCAGCTTTGTAAAACAGGGATTGGCTTCATCACATCTTCACCTCTGTAAACTGCATAAGTTTCCATATAAGTAAATCGAAAAGATAAGTTCTACGTCACAATCAAAGTCATTTGCATCGATCCCTCGACTACAAAATTCATAAGAATGATTTTCAAACCGCTGTCCCTCAGTCACTTTGGAAACCATTCCAGCATTATCGATCGATTGTTTTGACGTTTGTTGCGTTAGATGCCATCCCTGGCTACCTACTCACAACAAGCATTTCTTTCAGGGTCTGCTTTCAAAAGTCACTTCCCAGCATACTCAAGAAAACTTAGAACAAGAAAATAGTGATCAAGTACTTTCAGGCATTAAACGCAGAAGGAAATACAGAAACTTTATCAAATCTCATTACTCAATGAAAACTTACGACAGCATTACTTCAGTGTTGAATGGATTACAGCCAATCCCATAAGGGAGATTAGTTACTCATGCCTTGCATTTTCACCATCAAAGAAATGAATACAGAAAATGGAAAGTGTGAAATGAAAAATACAGAGGATGAAATGATGTATCAGATGATATGATATTCATGATGATGCCCTGTTTGCAGCTTGCTTTATAGGAGTTTTTGGCTTAGTTTCTCTTACCCACTTACGTAGAACCCATGCGGCATCTTTCAGAGACTGGTGGAAACAGCAGAAAGTGGATGAGTTTGCATCGCATTACGGGTGAATAAAGAATTAAGAAGCCCACACTGTGTGAGTCACGCTTGAGCTTGCTTGTCCACGCTTAAGCGTGGTTCCTTGGTTCAACATATGTACTCCACGCTCAAGCCACGCTCAAGCGGGATTGAGGTCACGCCCAAGCGGCTTCTGCTCACGCTTGAGCGTGAGATGACCTGATGCTGTTCCTTCTTCCATTTCAGTCACGCTTTAAGCTTCTTGGTGCCACGCTTGGGCGTCAATCATGCATGAAGTCACGCTTGAGCGAGCTCGGGCTCACGCTCAAGCGTGAGGGGCTGTTGGTGTGTTCCTTGCTTCACTTAGGTGCATGGGCAACATGGCTTCCACGCTCAGGCGTGTAGTGTACCACGCTTCAAGTGTCCTTTGCTTGATGCTCTTAGTTTCTTCAAAGCTTTTGACAAGTTGTTCCTGATTTTCAGATTTGAAGCTTCTCCCTTTATACTAAAAATCATGCTCAACTATTTATTAATTTTGTTAAGTTATTCAAAAAATAGTTCTAATTGAGCCATGAATTTAATCATAAAATAAGCACTCATCAGGAGGGCGGCTCAGTGCACGAGCGTATTGTGATTTTCCCCTGTGACTCGGTGTATGAGTCACGAAGCTGTCTATAGTTTGGTGATGAGGCACCCTATGTGGCGGGCCCAGTGGGCGGGCGGCTCTATGGTGAGTGAGTTTACCTCGGTGTCCGACGGGACACGGCTCTCTCGATGTGTGTTCGGGAGGGGCCTGTAGCACTTGTGGTAGTTAAGGCCACGATGTTAATCCGCAAGTTGCTACAGATGGGCGATAGCGGTTTGGTACCAGTAAAAGATGTTGTCGAGATGCATGCATGTTTTGAGATATGTGTACACATTTTACTACTGCAGTAGGGGCATAGTAGCACACCTATGCTTGACCCACAACTTGGTGTTTATTCCCACAGTCGGATCCGCATTTGTTGTTGATTATTCCATTGTGCATATGCATTAGCCATAAGAGCATTTGCATATAGCATGAAGATATGCCAGAATATGATGATGATTGAGGATGATTGAGATGATGGTATTGGTGCTGATGAGATGAGAAGTTAATATAATGGAAGACCACATAAAAGTAAGAGAATATATGAATAAATGAAATGATGTGAATATGACGATCTGTATTTACGGCCCAATGTGATGAAGGGCGTGACTGTTTACGATTAATGATGATAATGAATATGAATGCCCTTGTTGATAAGTGGCTGGTGATTGTGTATATGATTATGTATGTGCTTGTGCTTATTTATGATATGAATTGCGATTCATGAGGCTTGCATGCCTATTGTGATAATGAGGTAATGAACGAATGATAATTTAATATTTTGATAGCAGAGCACACATGACGTTGTATGCATATACACATGATCACAATATATATATTATTCGTCATTTTGAATGTTTAACTCACTCTCCCATGTGGTCTCCTTTTTAGCATTGTGATGTAGGTCGCCATGGGATAAGTTTGGATTTAAAGATCAAGATTTGGTAAAGGTATATAGTGGTAGAGGAAGTGCCTTGGCCGGCATCATTTATGGATTCTTATGTATTGATTAAATGGTATATGATGAAATAGATGATTTAAAGATTTTGAGTATGTATAAGACAATCCTTTGAATTGATGGATGATGAATGATATATATATATATATATATATATATATAGAATGTAAGAGATGATTTGATGTGTATTAGAAGGATTGAAATTGAATGATGTTAATTGATGGTTGTGATAGTCGGGAGAAGATCCCCGAATGTAGATGAATATATTTATGTATATGTAATTATATCTTAGGCATTACATGCTTATATAATTATGTAAAAGGATGATGGATGTCTATTAGGCTTACGATATGCCATTGCGTGTTTTGCCGAGCCTTTTCTCATATCGTCATATATGGGACTAGGCGTGTGCCCGGTATACACATTCTTATTCCGTTGTAAACTCTATTATTTTCGTATACCGTTATGGGCAATTTATTTATCGATCCAGCTTCAGGTTTTATAATCTCACCCTCTGGTTTCTCTGTGATTTGGGTCATGATGTGGTCATGGTGATGTCTTAGAAATATTTTCAAACGTGAAAAATTTATTCGCAATTTTTATTAATTATGTCGATCACATCGGGATTCGAGTACAGAAAATCAGGGGTGTTATAGGGAATCCGAATATACATTCGGAACAATTTTTAGATAAGGTATTGAGCCTGGACGGAGAACCTGTTTGTGGAAAAATGATGAATTTTATTGAATGAAACTAAAATAAACCCAAAAGCCTAAAATTTCCTCCTCCTATTCATGTGTACACACTGAAGCTTTTGGCAAACACTCTCTACCTCTTTTCTCTTCATCTTACTCTCCATTTCTCCTCTATTCTTCTTCTCTTCTTCTCCTAAAAACCTTGTGTATTTTTATGTTGATGTAGGTTTTGATAATGACACAACAAATGAAGGATCAAGATCAAACATATATATTTATGGATGAATTAATTATGTTTGATGATGGAAAATTGATGAAATGGTTCAAGGCATTTAAAGAAGCTTAAATTAGGTGAAAATGATCAACAAATGTGCCTAAGGATCAAAAGAACAAAGCCATATGCAAGTACATGTCAAAAGGATGAAAAATGCACAAGAAAATGGAGAATCAGCATGATGAATCGATTCATGCCCATCATTGAATCGATTCATGCGTGGTAACAGGCCCAGGATGTGCAAAACAAATGATTGAATCGATTCATCCTTGTTAAGAATCGATTCATGCGTGTTCAAAGTGCCCAGGATGTGTTTTTCATTGAATGAATCGATTCACTCCTTACTTGAATCGATTCACACGTTGTGATTTGCCCAGTAACATTAGTTTAATTGCTTGAATCGATTCTTGTAGCTGTCAGGGGCCAAAATGCACGCTGGAATCATATAAAAATTGAAGAGAAATATTCAGAATTCAAAGTGAGACATTGTTGGAAAATTCAAAGCAAGGCTTCACACTTTGTCCCTCTCCACATGCATGTGTTTTATTGGAAATGGAATTAATTTGAATTAAATCAAACATGCACATGCCATGTTCTTCTTGGAGACATTAAAAGCTCATTGGAATTGCAATGCCATTTTGAATGGAGACACACATGTTCCAAGTTCAAGCTCCCAAGGAATTTAATATTGCAACATGCCATACCATTGGAGCCTATAAATAGAGAAGGAGTTGAAGGCAAAACTTACACCAAGCAATTGAAGCATTTCCATTTGCTTACTTCTTCCTCCTTGCTTCATTCTCTTCTACTCATTCTCTCTTGTTCTATATTGGCATATTCTCTTAGTGAGTTATTTAAGAGTTAGAGAGAAAATATTTTGTGAGCTAAATTTGTATATCCTCTCTTTGAGAGTTATGTTTGTATGAGCTTTAAATTGTGTATCCACTCTAGTGAGAGAGTTATCATTGTAACCATTAAAACACCAAAATCCCTTAGAGGTTTGGGTTGAGGGTTCAACCTTGTAATTGTGAGATTGAGAGATTGGGTGGGGTGCCCTTGTACTTGTGAGGATTGGGTTCTTGAGTGTGGGACACTAGGAAGCCGCGATTGCTCAAAGTTGTATCTCTAATCTCCAATAGTGGAAATCCTTCAAGTGGGTTGCTTGAAGGCGAGACGTACACCGGGGTGGTGGAACTCGTTATATCGGTTTGCAAATTCTCTCTTCCCTAAACTCATTTAATTTGTGCACTTAAATTGTTCACTTGATTCATTATATCATTCGTAATTAAATTGGACTAAGTGCATGCTATAAGTTGCAAACTATATTGGTTAACATTGTTGAAGTTAGATTAAATTAAATCCATGAATCAAATGTCTTAAACATTGTTGGATTTAATTATTGAGGAAGTAAAATATTGGTGTTAACAACTTGGTAAATTATCATGCTTAATTAATTTGTTAGAAGTTGTTTAAGTTACACTTATATTGGAATTAATCATTGCATGACAAGTGTTTCAAGAATTGCCTAAACAAATAACTTGCTTATCAAAATCAATTCTTGAACATAGTACTTTAGTATGACATGTGCTTCATAATTGTTACATCCTTTATATTGCATCATTTGTGTATTACTAACCGATTTGAAAGGGATTCCGCACGAAAATTTGAAATACTCAATTCACCCCCCCCTCTTGAGTATCGAGGCCTTGGCTAACAATTGGTATCAGAGCTTGACTCTTGGAAGATCAAGCTTAACCGCTTCAAGAGATCAAGATGGCCTCTACTTCTTATGATGCATTTCCACAAGGTGAAATAATAAATAGACCACCAATCTTCAATGGTAAAGACTTTGTTATTTGGAAAGAAAGGTTGAAAATCTTTATCCAAGCCTATGACCTCAAGGTATGGAATGCTATTCAATTTGGTCCTTTTATTCCTAAATACATAGTTGATAATATAGAATGTATGAAGCCCATGAACTTATGGACTAAGGAAGAAGAAAGAAAGGTACAATTTAATCTTAAAGCTAAAATTCTTATCACATTAGCATTAGAACCTAATGATGTTTCTAGAGTTATTACTTGTAACAATGCTAAAGAAATGTGGGAAACTCTTGAAACAATTTATGGAAATACTAATGGTGATAAAGATGCAAGAATTAGTACTCTTTCTAGTCAAGATGAAGAATTCGAAAGAAGCATTGAAAAAGAGACCAACGAGAAGGAAGAAGAAATTGCATGCCTAATGACAAAGCACTCTCAAGATGATGAGGTATGCTCTTTAAATGCTTTTAGTGATGATAGTGATGATGAAATTGATAAAGATGAATTGCTAGAAGCTTTTAAAGAATTGCATGAAAAATTTGTCTTGTTATCAAAGAAATATGCATGCTCAAAACAAACCATTTTGAAGCTTGAAAAAGAATTGCATGATGTTCACATAGAAAAAGAATATCTTAGAGCTCAAAATGATAAATTAGTAGCTTCAAATGCATCTCCTAGGACTTGTAATGGAAATAAAGATTGTATGCTAATTGACAAATGTATGCTTCTTGAAAAAGAGAATAAAGAACTAAAAGAAGCACTTAGTAAGCTTACAAGTAGTCAAAAGAATCTAAGTGCACCTATTAAAGATCAAAAGCATACACTTGATAGAAGAAAAATAGTTCATTACAAGAACCCTTGTGCATCCTACAAAGAAAAATCCAAATCTTCTCTTAGATGCACAAACCATGAAAGAAAAGAGAACTCATTGCCTAATTGTTTTAAAAGGAATCATATAGAACATAATAAGAACCATTACAATTCTACTATGACTTACTCTTTGGATGCAACATGTTTTTATTGTGGAATATATGGTTATATATCTTCTAATTGCTTTATAAAGAAATCCCGTCAAAAATATACAAGAAAGGTATGGATTCCAAAAACAAATTTGAAATCCTAAACTAACAAGAAAGGACCCAACTTTTAAAGGGTACCATAAAACTTGACAATTTGTAGGAACACTTTCAATCGGCAATTTCTCATTGACGAATTACCAAGGAATCAAGAATCACAATCTTCACTCAAAGAACAAGGGATGAAAAGGATAAGGACGTAGGCTTCACACATCTACAAGGTACGATCGGATCCTTACTCTAGTTGATCAATTATCATGTTTGCTATGTGTTTGTATGCTTGATTATGTTAAAACATCTATGGACTTGATTGATAATTTTTTTTGAAGTGTCTAAATAATTTTTGTAAAGCCAAATTCCATATTTGTTCATAATGAATTTAGATGTGTGAAAATCAAACTTTGATTTAAATGATTGGTATAAAGTTTGATGAATAATTGCTTGGATAATATGTTTGATTCTATGAAAAACTTAAGATATATTTATCCATGTATGTTAGAAAGGATTGAAACATCAAAGTGTTGAAATGATAAATTGTGATGCTTAGATTCAAAATGATGCATGAACTCTTGATGACTAAATTTGGATGATGTATGCATTATGAATCCTTGATAATGTATGAATTCTTTATGACATGAATTTTTGATTGAACATGAATACTTGATGATGCATCACTTATTGAACAAGAGAAATGTTGGTAACTAAGTGGTATCTAAATAACAAGCATCTTCCTTTAACAATGGTTTCAATTGAATTAGTAAGGGGAAGATATCATGGGGACATATTCTTGATTATATACTTGTCACTATGCGTTGATGATAAATACATATGTTATGACAAGTTGATTATGACAAACTTTAAAGTTGCTTTGAGTTAGAACTATGTTATGCTTACATGTTTTACAAAGTGTCCATCTTAGGCAAAATATTTTCTATGAAATTATATGTTGGTTTTGATAATGCCTAAGGAGAAAGTATGTATGCTTTATGTATGTTATAACAAGTGTTTGCCTAGACTTTAAATAACTAGTAACGTTATAGGCATACGCTAAGAGACAATGCATTATGATACATGACATGACCTTCCTTGATACACCATACTTGAGCAAATTGGCATCTATCTTGAGTGACATCCACAATATATGTTTAATGATGCATGATCTTGAATGTGACAAGAAATTTGAATATATGCATCGTTGAGATTGAAAAGAGTTTTTGAACAAATATTATGAAGTATGATGTATGCTTGAATGTCAATAATCTTGTGATAATATGCTTAAATGGTTATAATTGATATCAAGAGCTTAAATTGGAAAATCCATCTAGTGATATCATGACTAGATACTAGCAACAAGTGGCATGGACAATGAATAAGAAATAAATGGTGTTGATCAAGAAAAGAATGTTTGACACAAAAAGGGTCATGAGAAAAATCATATAGACATATTGGCATGTGTTACAATACAAATGCATGAGTAAACAAACAAGTTGTATTAATCATTCCACCATTGCTATGATACCTACACTTGAGTGCATATTGTTGAAAATTCTTCTATGATTACCACTTTGATTGAAGATTGACTAGTGAATTTTATATACAATTGGTATCTAAATTTTGAGTGGTATCTATTAAAAGGTGATCATGTGCTTAAGAAATAAACAAATGGCATCAAACTTGCTAAATAGGCCAACATGAACAATTGGTATCAATTAGCTTAAGAATTACATCAATTAGCTTAACAATTGGTATTCAATTACAATTGGTATTCAATTACATGTGTTAATAACATTTGGTATTAGACTTGATCAAATTCGTGTAATTGGGTTCATAACAATTAGTATCAAAATATATGTGAAAAGGGGAGAAAATATCATGATATCTTAGTGTCTATTAAATGACTAAGGAGAAGATATATCTTGCATGATACATTATGATCTTTTAACAATTGGTATATCTTTCAACAATTAGTATCTATTAAATGCATGACATGTGTTCAACAATTGGTATCAAACTTCATCAAATTGATTTCACATGTTAATAAGTGGTATATGTTTTTATAAGTGACATCAATTACAATAGTAAGGGGGAGCATACACATGAATGAATATCCATCATTTTACCTCTTTATGTTTATGTCTATGGCATTTATGCTTACAATTTTATTCTCTTATATGCTTACTTGGAAAAATCCTTGTGTGTTTGATAATGCCAAAAAGGAGAAAACTATGTGCTTAGTTGAAATGATTTTGTGCTTATTTGAAATGATATGTTTGCTTACTTGGAAAGAATCATGTGACGCTTACCATACTTGAAAGTGATATTAATTACATGATTGAAAATGAGTTAGCAATCAATTATATGCTTACTTGATGAATGAACTATGTGATTGATTAATGACTCTAAATGCATCAAATTGGCATATACACTTGATCATGTTATGAGTTTTTCTTGCTCTAAATCTCTCTTATTCGATTACATGAGTTTATATCTTGATGGCATAGAATATAATTAAGATTATGATCTTTTTGATGATGCCAAAGGGGGAGAAGATTAGTGAAAGAGTTAGTAAAGTGTTATTTATGCCAAAAGGGGATAATTACTATGATTATTGTTTTATCATAAGGAAAGTTTTTGATGATGCCAAAGGGGGAGAAGATTATAGGAAGATATATATATACACCCTAAATGGAATAAAGTCTTTTACAAAGGAGGAGAGATAAAGAGAGAAATATATAAGAAAGGGGGAGAAGATATACACTATCTAAATGGCATAAAAATATCTTGTAAAAGGTGAGAGATCTTTAAAGTGTTGAATGATTAAGGGGGAGATGATTAAGAGGAAGAGAACATATATTAAAGAGGAGAGACCTTATTAAAGGGGAGAGATCTTTTATCCTTAATATTCTCTTCTTAACTTGTGCCTATGATTTCATCAACAATTGGTATCAAATTGTATGTGATAGGGCAAGTCTTTCTTGAAATATATTTGAATTGTTGTGATACTAACACCCCAAGAGACAAGCATTTGTTGTCATCATCAAAAAGGGGGAGAATGTATTTTTATGTTGATGTATCGATCCAGCTTCAGGTTTTATAATCTCACCCTCTGGTTTCTCTGTGATTTGGGTCATGATGTGGTCATGGTGATGTCTTAGAAATATTTTCAAACGTGAAAAATTTATTCGCAATTTTTATTAATTATGTCGATCACATCGGGATTCGAGTACAGAAAATCAGGGGTGTTATAGGGAATCCGAATATACATTCGGAACAATTTTTAGATAAGGTATTGAGCCTGGATGGAGAACCTGTTTGTGGAAAAATGATGAATTTTATTGAATGAAACTAAAATAAACCCAAAAGCCTAAAATTTCCTCCTCCTATTCATGTGTACACACTGAAGCTTTTGGCAAACACTCTCTACCTCTTTTCTCTTCATCTTACTCTCCATTTCTCCTCTATTCTTCTTCTCTTCTTCTCCTAAAAACCTTGTGTATTTTTATGTTGATGTAGGTTTTGATAATGACACAACAAATGAAGGATCAAGATCAAACATATATATTTATGGATGAATTAATTATGTTTGATGATGGAAAATTGATGAAATGGTTCAAGGCATTTAAAGAAGCTTAAATTAGGTGAAAATGATCAACAAATGTGCCTAAGGATCAAAAGAACAAAGCCATATGCAAGTACATGTCAAAAGGATGAAAAATGCACAAGAAAATGGAGAATCAGCATGATGAATCGATTCATGCCCATCATTGAATCGATTCATGCGTGGTAACAGGCCCAGGATGTGCAAAACAAATGATTGAATCGATTCATCCTTGTTAAGAATCGATTCATGCGTGTTCAAAGTGCCCAGGATGTGTTTTTCATTGAATGAATCGATTCACTCCTTACTTGAATCGATTCACACGTTGTGATTTGCCCAGTAACATTAGTTTAATTGCTTGAATCGATTCTTGTAGCTGTCAGGGGCCAAAATGCACGCTGGAATCATATAAAAATTGAAGAGAAATATTCAGAATTCAAAGTGAGACATTGTTGGAAAATTCAAAGCAAGGCTTCACACTTTGTCCCTCTCCACATGCATGTGTTTTATTGGAAATGGAATTAATTTGAATTAAATCAAACATGCACATGCCATGTTCTTCTTGGAGACATTAAAAGCTCATTGGAATTGCAATGCCATTTTGAATGGAGACACACATGTTCCAAGTTCAAGCTCCCAAGGAATTTAATATTGCAACATGCCATACCATTGGAGCCTATAAATAGAGAAGGAGTTGAAGGCAAAACTTACACCAAGCAATTGAAGCATTTCCATTTGCTTACTTCTTCCTCCTTGCTTCATTCTCTTCTACTCATTCTCTCTTGTTCTATATTGGCATATTCTCTTAGTGAGTTATTTAAGAGTTAGAGAGAAAATATTTTGTGAGCTAAATTTGTATATCCTCTCTTTGAGAGTTATGTTTGTATGAGCTTTAAATTATGTATCCACTCTAGTGAGAGAGTTATCATTGTAACCATTAAAACACCAAAATCCCTTAGAGGTTTGGGTTGAGGGTTCAACCTTGTAATTGTGAGATTGAGAGATTGGGTGGGGTGCCCTTGTACTTGTGAGGATTGGGTTCTTGAGTGTGGGACACTAGGAAGCCGCGATTGCTCAAAGTTGTATCTCTAATCTCCAATAGTGGAAATCCTTCAAGTGGGTTGCTTGAAGGCGAGACGTACACCGGGGTGGTGGAACTCGTTATATCGGTTTGCAAATTCTCTCTTCCCTAATCTCATTTAATTTGTGCACTTAAATTGTTCACTTGATTCATTATATCATTCGTAATTAAATTGGACTAAGTGCATGCTATAAGTTGCAAACTATATTGGTTAACATTGTTGAAGTTAGATTAAATTAAATCCATGAATCAAATGTCTTAAACATTGTTGGATTTAATTATTGAGGAAGTAAAATATTGGTGTTAACAACTTGGTAAATTATCATGCTTAATTAATTTGTTAGAAGTTGTTTAAGTTACACTTATATTGGAATTAATCATTGCATGACAAGTGTTTCAAGAATTGCCTAAACAAATAACTTGCTTATCAAAATCAATTCTTGAACATAGTACTTTAGTATGACATGTGCTTCATAATTGTTACATCCTTTATATTGCATCATTTGTGTATTACTAACCGATTTGAAAGGGATTCCGTGCGAAAATTTGAAATACTCAATTCACCCCCCCTCTTGAGTATCAAGGCCTTGGCTAACACCTTGAGCTTGTGTGGTGATCCCTTCCCTCTCTATTTTTCATTGAAGAGGACTTGGAAGCCTGGAGTTCTTCCCTCTTCTTCCTCTCATTTTTGTGCTACCTTTCTCCCTCTCTTGAACCCATTTTGTTTTGGGTGTGAGGTAAGCCCTTTCACTATTTCAGAATGGATTGATGACGATATTATTGGGTATTATGATTTAGAGAAGAAATGCATGTACATGGGTGTTTATTAGAGCATTTAATGCTTATGCCCTAGAATGGATCATCATAAATGTAAGTATTTATGAGGAGATAATGGTAGTTGGTGCATTAGTGATGGTAGAGAATGAGGTTTTATGATGTATTAATGAATGTGGATGGGTTTTGGAGGAAACCCTAACCTTAAAGTTTGAGGGAAAATAGCTAACGTTAGTTTAAGAATGTATTCTATGGAGAAATATATGTCGTCGAGGAATATGAATATTGGTAGAAGGAGTTTTTTGAAGCTCGGGGATAGGGTTGTCTTGCAACCCTTGAATTTAATGATGGTGGCTTAATGGAAAGGAATTCCCGAAGCCTAATAAAAGATAAAAATGGTATCTACAACATGTCTAGTACATGTTGTGAAATTCTAAATACGAATATGACTAAATAGAATTGAATTAATAACTTGAGTAGTTGATTGATTAAGGTTTTACATGAATGTGAATGTAGAACGTATTCCGAACGACGAGGCGGGAGCGTCTTATTAATCAGAATTCTTCTCTTGAGGTAGGAAAGGAGTCTAAGTTCTAAATGCATGAATTCGAATGTTATTTGATTATGGTATGTAGTGTTATGCATGTTAGCCTTGCTTGAATATTGTGAGAAATGATGATATGTGGTGTGATGTAAATAAAATGGTTGGCAACATGCTTTGGTGCATTTAGAATATTCATGGTATGTTATGTAAAGGTGTGTAGTGAGCAGTGATATGATGATAAGTTGTATTTACCATGAATATGATATGAATGTTGATGTTGTTCGTTGAGATTGAGAATAAGGAGAATGCCACCCAAAGATTTAAACTAATAAGAACAATCAATGTTAATAAAAGCCTTGTGATGGTGTTAATGATGTTGGATGATAAGTGGCATGTATAGGATGCATAGAGTAAGGAATACATATGATCTGCATTTGCATCCATGGCATACTGCATAGCCGCCATTGTGGAACACTAGGGGAATTCCCTCGGCCGACCCAGTGGGAGGGTGGCTCGGTGCATGAGCAAGTTGTATTTTCCCCTGTGACTTAGTGTAAAATCATGAAGCCGCCCATGTATTGCTTCGGGGAGTTACATGTGGCCGACCCTTGTAGGGGGTGGCTCTTGATGAGCAGGTGACCCCGGTGGTCTTTAAGATCATAACCGCCATGATTTAATATCTGGCTGGCCCACAACACCATATGTTGATATGTTGTGTACCACGGTCATGGTGATAATGACCAGGTGTTGCAAGATGGGCGATGCGGTTTGGTACCAGTAAAACGATTGGTGAATGCATGCAATTTAATGAATAAGTGTACATATTTTACTACTGTAGTAGGGGTGTGGTTAGATGACCATGCTTGAATCCCACATATAGTGTTGAATTCCCACAGTCAGATCTGTAATTGTTGAAATACTCCTTTATGCATATGCATTAGCTTAAGAGCATTTGCATATAGATGGAGGTATGCCAAAGTGGTGAGATATGATGATGATTGTGAAGAGGTTGTAAAAATATGATTTAAGACAACATAAAAGATATGAATACTGTAACACCCTCGGTTAGATAAGACAAATCCTTTTGTAGGTTCATCCTATTTAACTAAGAGTGTTAACAGTTTTCAGAAAAAGTGAATATTTTTTTTTAAAATACTTGGCAGATCAGTAGAAGCAATATTGTATATATCACATAGTCATTCACAAACTGTAAGTAATTGTACTCTTAACAGAATGGGGCACGCAGGCACCCTTAAATATTATACAGTCATCCGGTGTCTGATTATTAATAACAAGTAATCTATCCTTAATGATTGTTCTCAATGGGTTTAGCGTATTGCTGATCTTCACACTCGGGTTCTTGAGTTTCTAATTCCTCTGAAAAATGGTCAACAGTAAGGGTGAGTATAACCCAAGACCCTGATTGGTTCATCCGGTGTGGACATAATCCAGTTAACATACAATGTCACATCATACATTTAGCATATTTATAACAATCAAGCATGTTGTCATCACATAATCGTATATTTAGCATGTTCACAATTATAACAATCAAGCATATTACCATGAAATAAATCGTACATATAACATATTCACAATTATAACAATCAAATATGCTGTAATGAATGCATGAGTTCGGATCTATTATGATTTATCTTTGGTTAAGTCTCATGATGCATGTGGGCCTAATAAATCGTTTCATCTTCTTTTCATTCTTTGGAATATCACCATTCCAATCATCTAGAGCGATCAGGGTCCGCCCAAGTTCCATGTGGTACAAATGAACTCATTAGTTCTCATCATTAATTTAAATATTTTTGGAACTTGGATCCCTACGATCATAGTTACACTCTGTCATTTAGTCAAAGTACACTAGAATTGCATCGTCTCACCCGGCTATCAGGCGCGACTCTGATGCCATTGGGTTGCCGTTCCAGTTGTACTCCCAAGATTCTTCATGGAGATCGAACGTGAGTGTCCTCCACTGTACCAAGTGTATGCTCTAGAGGTTTTTCTTCTTCAAAAATATTTTCATGATGCGAAATGCATTATTTTTATCATTAGATCCCTAGGTATCTTATGTATTTCCAGTCTCATCTTATCATTCTCAAGTTCTTTGAATTCCATCAATTATTTAAACCTTGTAAGATATTCGTTTATTAATTTTAGAAATATAACTATTATATATATTCTTTTATAAAAAGTAAAATAATATATATTCTTTATGTAAATACGCATAATTTGGATATTAACAATGTATAATAATAATAAAACTAATAATAATGATAACAATATTAAGTTTGACAATAAATAATGATAATAATAGAATAAGAATGTTAATTATAACTTACCAATAACTTAAAAAAATATTGAAGATTGGTTTCCAATTGAGAATTCAAGTGAAAAACACTAAAAACAGAGTTTTCCGAGTAGAACAGGGGTAAATCTGAGTGAAATAGGTATGATTCCGAGTGGAATCATACAGAGAAGGGTTCTCTAAGCAATCTGGCTAAAAATCCGAGTGAAATTGTACTGGAAGGCTGTTTTTCGACTGAAACAGGTCTGATTCCGAGTGGAATAAATTATGTCCGAGTAGAAATGTTGATTTCCAAACTTTTTGAGAAAAATAGGTTTAATACTGAGTGAGAAATTGAGTTTGCCGAGTGAGATGAGTTGAATACGAGTGAAACTGAATTATCCGAGTAAAATAAGTCTGTTTCGAGTGAAAAATCATTCTGCTGACTAGAATACCTTCGAGTAAAGTAAATCCGAATGAAATAATCCTGATTCCGAGTGTGAATACCTAATCTTTTATGTGAATACCTTCGAGTATTCTGCTGACTAGAATACCTAATCTTTTATGTGAATCAATTTTCAATGTCAAGACTTGAGATACTCTTCTCACAATTTTCACTCAAGTGTTTCAAGGTTTGTGTATCTCTCAAATCATCATAGTCAAAAAATATTACCATAAGCTTGTTAATAAACCAGAAACTCCACAGTTTAGATAGAAAATATGTCAAAGTCTAAAGGTTTTTCAAAGGTTGTAACATGGCCTTGGGTTGTATTGTCAAGGTAAGAATTTCAAGAAAAATGGAATACAAAAGGGCTTTAACAGTCATGAATGATTCAAATCACCATTATAAATTTAACAGAGCAAATTTTAGGACTTTTATGGACTTTTTGGAATTCATTCAATATCATCCTTTTGATTTTTTTTTTCTTTTTCTTGCTTTTCTTTGCATTCAATACATATTTTTCTTAAGTCCTTTTTTATTTCTTTGCTTCACTAAATTTCCAACTTTTTCACCAATAAGAGAAGATCAGTCAATGAAAGGTTTCAATGAAAAATTTTCGCTTTTAGGCTCAAAAGGGGCAACTAGGGGTCAAATTATACAAAATTCTGAGGCTTAAGAATAAGACCTAATTTTGCCTTTATCATCCTAAGACATATAATCAAAAACCATTTTGAATTGGTTGAAAAACAAGTTCTAGAATATTAATGACTATGAGATTCACTCAATCAAGAAGATATGGGTTTTGAAAATTTGTTTGATAAACAACCCATTTTGGCTCAAGTCTAACCATGGAAAGTCTTTTCAAAGAAAATTTTAATCACATAAGGTTCATTTAAGCATTTATTTGGCATTTAAACAATCAAATTTTGAAAATTTTACTCAAAATTTTGGAATCCTTAGATACTTTAGTCTTGTATTCAAAGTAACTTTATCATGCAATCATGGCAAATTACAAGATTACAAACAAAATAAAGAAAACACACATGCATAATAACAATCACACAACGTAAACAAAACAGTTAAGTTTTCTTACCTACCACCCCAAACCAGAATTTGACATTGTCCTCAATGTTAAAATGGATGATAAAATGATAAGAAAACTTACCTGGAATAACCCCAAACCAGCATCTGACATAGTTGTTTTTTTTTTTTTTAAAGCTTAAAATAAAACAACAACTTTTTATAGGGTTACCTCCCTATCAGTGCTAAGTTTTAAGTCTTCAGCCAGACTTCTCACCGTTTGGATTTACTCATCAGGAGCATCAAACAAGTCCAAGTCACTTGCTTGTTGTATTGGTTGACCTGTGAAGTAATGCTTTACTCTCTGTCCATTTACTCTAAATGTACCAGATTTCTCGCTCCATAGTTCGACAGCTCCAAAGGGAAAGACTTTTGTCACCTTGAATGGTCCCGACCATCGGGATCTCAGTTTACCTGGAAAAAGCTTCAGTCTGGAATTAAACAATAAAACCATATCACCTGGATTAAATGTTCTCCGTTGGATGTGACGATCATGCCATTGTTTGGTTTTTTCTTTATAAATTCTGGCATTTTCGTATGCATCTAGACGGAGTTCTTCAAGTTCATTTAATTCCAACAACCTTTGTTCACCTGCAGCCTTATGATCAAAGTTAAGAGTTTTAACAGCCCAAAAAGATTTATATTCTAGCTCAACAGGTAAATGACAGGGCTTCCCATATACTAGCTTAAAAGGTGTGGTTCCAATGGGAGTTTTGTATGCGGTTCGATACGCCCATAAGGAATCATCTAACTTAATAGACCAATCCTTACGTGATGTATTCACCACTTTTTGAAGAATATTTTTAATTTCCCGATTGGATACCTCGACTTGTCCACTAGTTTGTGGGTGATAAGGTGTAGCAACCTTATGTCTAACTCCATATTTCTTTAGAAGGGTCTGAAAAGTTTTCTCAATAAAATGAGACCCTTCATCACTTATAACACATTTTGGGACCCCAAACCTTGGAAATATTATTTTCTTGAAAAGTTTAATAACAGTCTTAGCATCAGAATGAGGTGAAGCAATGGCTTCCACCCATTTTGACACATAGTCAACTGCCACTAATATGAACTGATTTCCAAAAGAAGAGGGAAAGGGACCCATAAAATCAACACCCCATACATCAAACAATTCAACTTCTAAAATTGTATTCAATGGCATTTCTTGTCTCTTACCAATGTTACCTGTTCTCTGGCAAGCATCACAAGTTAGAACATACTTACGTACATCCTTAAAAATATTTGGCCAATAGAACCCAGCTTGCAATATTTTAGCAGCTGTCTTGGAGGTGCTCATGTGCCCTCCACAGGAAAGAGAATGGCAATGATCCAAGATAGCATGGACATCATCTTGTGAAACACATCTCCGAATCATACCATCTGCACATTGCTTGAAAAGGAGTGGTTCATCCCAATAATAATGCTTGACATCTGCATAAAACTTTTTCCTTTGCTGAAAGCTAAGATCAGGAGGTAAGATACCACATGCAAGAAAATTTACAAAATCAGCATACCAAGGAACACGTTGGATACTAAGGTTCAAGAGTTGTTCATCTGGAAAAGATTCATTGATGGGAATATTATCTGTTTCTTCTTTTTCAGATGTCAACCTAGATAGGTGGTCAGCGACCAAGTTCTCGGTACCCTTCTTGTCCTTAATTTCCAAGTCAAATTCTTGTAATATTAGAATCCACCTAATTAATCTAGGCTTTGCTTCCTTTTTATTCAATAGATACTTAATGGCAGAGTGGTCAGTGTAAACAATAACATGTGAACCTACCAAATAAGACCTAAATTTATCAAAAGCAAAGACAATAGCTAACAGTTCTTTTTCAGTTGTGTCATAATTTATCTGAGCATCATCTAGCGTCCGGCTGGCATAATGAATTACATGGAGCCTTTTATCCTTTCTTTGTCCTAACACAACCCCCACTGCGTAATCACTCGCATCGCACATCAGCTCAAATGGGAGTTTCCAATCAGGTGGTTGTACGATGGGGGCAGAGATTAGAGCTTGCTTAATCCTGCAAAAAGCTTCCATACAAGATGAATCAAAATTGAAAGGCACATCCTTACCCAGAAGAGTTGTAAGAGGCTTTGTGATCTTGGAGAAATCTTTAATGAACCTACGGTAAAACCCTGCATGTCCAAGAAAACTCCGAATACCTTTCACATTTGTGGGTGGAGGTAATTTTTCAATTACTTCCACTTTAGCCTTATCAACTTCTATACCTCTCTCAGACACCAGGTGTCCAAGAACTATGCCTTCTCTTACCATGAAATGACATTTTTCCCAATTTAGAACCAAATTGGTTTCTTCACAACGCTGCAAGACTTGGCACAAATTTGTTAAACAATTATCAAAATCCAAACCATGCACTGAAAAATCATCCATAAAGACTTCCATCACATTTTCAATAAGATCAGAAAAAATTGCTTGCATACACCTTTGAAAAGTCGCAGGTGCATTACATAAACCAAAAGGCATACGTCTGTAAGCATAAGTCCCATAAGGGCAAGTGAAGGTAGTCTTTTCTTGATCAGATGGATGAATAGGAATTTGATGAAAACCTGAATACCCATCCAAATAACAGAAATAAGAGTGTTTCACAAGTCTTTTAAGCATCTGATCAATAAAGGGGAGGGGAAAATGATCTTTTTTCGTGGCGCTATTTAACTTCCTATAATCAATGCACATGCGCCAACCAGAGACAATCCTAGTAGGAATCAAGTTATGTTTATCATTTTCAATCACAGTTATTCCCCCCTTTTTAGGCACCACATGGACAGGACTTACCCATTTACTACTATCAACAGGATATATTACTCCAGCATCAAGCAATTTCAAAATTTCCTTTTTAACCACTTCTTGCATTTTAGGATTTAATCTCCTAAGTGGTTCTACTGTGGGCTTACTTTCATCTTCTACAGTAATCCTGTGCATACAAAGAGAAGGGCTAATCCCTTTGATATCATCCATTGTATAACCTATTACCTTTCTATACAACCTAAGTTGTTTCAAAAGTTTTTCAGTTTCACATGGATTCAATTCAGCATTAATAATCACAAGATATGTGGAATTAGGACCAAGAAATTCATACCTTAATGAAGCTGGTAAGGGTTTTAATTCCACATTGGGGCTTACCACTTTGTCACACATGACCTCAGTATCATGTGGGGCCTCAGAGCAATCAGATGTTTCTGTCGGCTCAATCATGAAAATAGTTTCAAGTGGGTCATTAGGAAGGGTTGCTTCCTTTACCACTTGTTCGACAAAATCCACAGTACAGCAAACATCATTATAAGGTTTTTCTAAAACATTTTTCAAGTTGAAATCAACCTTTTGGTCTCCAACAGTTAGAGACAACTTACCATTCTTGACATCAATCACAGCACCTGCAGTTGCTAAAAATGGTCTGCCTAAAATAATAGGAATCAAAGAATCTTCGTCCATTTCAAGCACAACAAAGTCAGCAGGTATAAAAAATTTTCCTATCTTAATAGGAACATCCTCTAAAATTCCTACAGGATATTTTACAGATCTATCAGCCAATTGTAAAGACATCCTAGTAGGTTTTAACTCACCCAATCCTAACTTTTCAGCAACAGATAATGGCATTAAACTCACACTTGCTCCTAAATCACACAATGCTTTATCTATATTCATGTCACCAATCATGCAAGGAATAGAGAAACTACCTGGATCTTGGAGCTTGGGTGGAAGTTTCTTTTGAATTAGAGCACTGCACTCTTCAGTAAGTGCAACTGTACCATTTTCCTTCAGTCTTCTTTTGTTGAACAGAATGTCCTTCAAGAACTTTGCATATGTAGGCATTTGCTGCAAAGCATCTGTAAAAGGAATATTAATATACAATTTCTTTAAAACATCAAGGAACTTACCAAATTGTTTGTCCAACTTTGCTTTGGCTAAGCGCTGAGGAAATGGAATGGGAGGTTGATATGGCTTAACCTCCTCCTTCTTTTCTTGTGGTTTCTCTTCTTCAATTACTGGATGAGATGAAGATTCATCGACTTTATTTTCCTCCTTTGCTGTCTTGTCAACTGGCCCATCATATTGAGTACCACTCCTAAGAGTGACAGCCATGGTTTGGTTGGATGGTCCAGCCTCTGGTTTTCCAGGAAATGTTCCTGGTGCTCTTTGAGAATAGGAGGCTTGTTGGGCAATTTGATTTTCCAGTATTTTGTTGTGAGTGGCAAGAGAGTCCACTTTTGAAGCCAAGTTTTTTATTGCATCAGAGAATTCATCATTTTGTTTAAGTTGAGTAGCTATAAATGTCTCCATCAAGGATTCTAGCTTTGATTTTTGTGGAATATAGGTTCCTTGTTGAGGTTTGTAGTTACTTTGGAATTGAGGTGGCCTATTTTGGAAGCCAGGTGGACCTTGTGGAGGTCTGTAGTTACCTTGATAGTTTCCACCATAGTTTCCAATAGCGTCCACCTGATGCATTTCTTGTTCTTGATTAGGGGTCATGGCTAAGTTGCAGTTTGTAGCTCCATGTCCTGAAACACCACAAACTTCACAAACAATATTAGTAGCACCTGTTGACCCTATTTTATCAAGTTTTAATGTTAATGCTTCAACTTTGGCAGAAAGTAAGGAAAGAGCATCAACAGAGTACTTACCTGGTGTTTTAGAAGGTAATCCTCTCTCAGAGTTCCATTGGTGAGTGTTTTGAGCTATTTCCTCGATCAGGTTCTCAGCTTCATCAACATTTTTACTCATGAAGGCTCCTCCAGCTGCAGCATCTAAAGAGATCTTTTGTGTGGAAGTTAGTCCATTATAGAAAATATGGATTGTCAACCACCTTTCTATCCCATGGTGAGGACATTCTCTTAGCAACTCTCTATATCTTTCCCAGGCTTCATACAAGGATTCATCATGGGTCGTGTGTGTGGTGTGAGTCCTGAGAACCTTGAGTTGGTTTAAATAGGGAGGAAGTAAGTGGAAAAACAAGTGGGGGACAGCTTTTCCGAGTGGGCTGTTAGTGGAGTGCTAATGGAAGAGTCACTAGGGATTAAATAAAGATATATGCTGAGTCAGTGTCCATTTCTGGTCGTCCACTATCCATAATGCGCATAATTGAATTTAAATATCATTAAAAGACAAAATTGAAGTCAATACGCACTTCTGTCAGTGAATACCGAGTGAAATTACACTCGGTTAAGAGCTATTCCGACTGGAATTCCTACTTCCGAGTCAACAATTTCAAGGCCCGCTTAAGCGAAGCTTTAATTCTTCACTCAGAATTCCTTTGAAACCTCTTCAGACTCGGTTTCTCACTCGGTAATACCTCTTCAGACCGAGTCCTCTCTTTCTCAGATTCTTTACTCGGAAATCCGAGTCTTCCTCACTTTATTCACTCGGTTTAGGCCAATTTCTTCAATTATATTTCCAATTAAGGTTTATTTCAACCATTAGCTCTCGGAACAAGGCATACACGTATGAGTCTCACTCGGTTTTGGTCCAGTGGAGTGTATCTCACTCGGAATTGACTCCCTCCACCATTTCCACTCGGTTTCCTAAGCAAATACATAGGAAACCGTTCGGAATCCTTCCCAATTGATTCCACAACATACTTCAGTCAGAAAGGAAGCATCAATCAACATAAATAGAAGTATTTATGCATTCTTTTACTCGGAATGCTCCCACCACAGCAATTTCCTTCAGAAAAGGAAACATTGAACTCGGAACCGAGTCTTTCTAGGGTGTTTTGACTCGGATTTTCACTCAGAAGTGATTCTTTTGAACACTCTTCACTTAGAATTGCTTCTCAGGTCAGGACTTCACTCGGTGGTAGCCTTCTCAGTCATGTTTTACTCGAAAAACATGATACTGACTCGGAATTCTCTCCTTCACTCAGAATTTCTAATCCTTCACTCGGAATTCTTCTCTGTCACTCGGAACAGAGCCCTTCTCACTCGGTTTTAGCATAATTTCACTAATATTCCATATAAATTCTATTATTACGTGCAAAAATGACATTTTTGAGGTACTACAGACCATCAACAGGGTATATATTGACTTATTCTTGCTTATAAACCCTCCATAATTAAAATTTACAAGGATAAAATTGCTTCTAAAAAGAGGGATGTTACATTCTCCTCCCCTTTTAGGAATTTCATCCCGAAATTCAAAGTTAAAACAATTGAGGGTACAATTCTCTCATTTTCTCCTCAATTTCCCAAGTAGCATCCCCATCATCTGTCTGACTCCAAACTACCTTGACCAAAGGAATTTCTTTGCCTCTTAGCTGTTTGAGACGTCGATTAGCAATCTTAACTGGCGATGTTTCAAAGGTAAGGTTTTCTTTCAGAACAAATTGATCGGGACTTAGAACATGATCAGGGCTTGGTACATATTTGCGAGTTGAGAGACATGAAATACATTGTGAAGGTTTGTCAGCTCGGGTGGCAGAGCAATGCGGTACGCATGAGTTCCTATCTTTTGCAGAATCTGATAGGGTCCTACATATCTGGGGCTTAACTTCTTGGCCTTCAAAGCTCTTCCTACTCCAGTGGTAGGGGTAACTTTGAGAAATACATGGTCACCTTCTTCAAATTCTAATGTCTTCTGACGTTTGTCATAGTAACTCTTTTGTCTATCTTGTGAAGCCTTCATTGCCATTTGAATCCTCTGAACTTATTCTGTTGTCTTCTGAACAATCTCTGGTCCAATTATTGTCTTTTCACCAGTTTCATACCAACATAAAGGTGTACGGCACTTCCTTCCATACAAAGCTTCATAAGGGGCTATTTCGATGCTTGCATGATAGCTGTTGTTGTAAGTGAACTCAATAAGTGGAAGATATCCTTGCCAATTTCCACCATGTTCCAAGACACAAAGACATAACAGATCTTCAAGAGTCTTGATCGTCCTTTCCGATTGTCCATCTGTCTGTGGATGATATGCGGAACTTAACTTCAGACGAGTTCCTAGAGCTTGTTGCAGGCTCTTCCAAAACTGTGATGTGAAACGAGGATCTCGATCGGACACAATTACAGTGGGAGTTCCATGTAACCGTACGATCTCCTTGATATAGATCTGGGTGAGTTTCTCTAGGGAATACTTCATATTGACAGGAATAAAGTGAGCGGTTTTTGTTAATCGATCCACGATTACCCAAATAGCATTATATCCAGCTGATGTTCTGGGAAATCCACTCACGAAGTCCATAGCAATCTCATCCCATTTCCATTCTGGAATATCCAAAGGACGAAGGGTCCCACTTGGACGTTGTTGTTCCGCCCTTACCTTCTGACACATCAGGCAAGCTGTTACATACTCAGCGATATCCCTTTTCATTCCTTGCCACCAAAATAATTTCTTCAAGTCCTGGTACATCTTGGTTGATCTTGGGTGGATACTGTACTTACTTTTGTGTGCTTCATCCAGGATGAATCTTTTAAGATCTATGTTGACTGGAATTTAGAGTCTCTGTTGATACCTGATCACCCCATATTCATCTTTGCTAAACTCTGAGACTCCTTCTTTTGTCTTTTCTGCTAGATCTTGTAATTCTTGGTCGTTGGCTTGAGCTTCTTTGATTTGTTCCAAGAAATCATTGGAAATCCTTAGCATTCCAACCATAAGGCTTCCCCTTTTTGGTGTTACTGCTAGATTCAAATCGTGAAACTGTTCAATCAGTTCTAACTCCTTTGTCATCATATATGATAAACGTAAAGCCTTTCTACTGAGTGCATCAGCCACAACATTAGCTTTTCCTGGATGATATCGGAGTTCAAAATCATAATCTTTGATAAATTCCATCCATCTACGTTGTCGCATATTTAACTCCTTCTGGTCGAATAGATACTTCAAGCTTTTGTGATCACTGAAGACTTCAAAGTATGTACCATACAAGTAGTGTCTCCAGATTTTCAAAGCAAACACAACTGCAGCTAATTCCAAGTTGTAACATCCCAGTTTTGAAATTAAATGGTGAATGAAGAATAAACCATTAAGACTTGATTCCAACTAGAAAAGAACTGTTAATTACATTTAACTAAGTAGGTTTAAGCCATTAAAATATGGAAATGGTGGTGGTCAGGGGATGGGGTGGAGTGCACGTGGCTGCTGGGCACACACTCTCCCATCCCACTCTTCTCTTACTGTGCGCATGTACATATATATATAAAACGTGAGCCTTTGGTGATGAACGCACTTACTATTTCTTCAGACTCCCTCCTCCGTCGCTTCATCCTCTACTTTTCCTCTCTTCGTCTCCATCTTTCTTCTTCTTCTATCTTACTCTTCGCTCCTGGAGATCTTGGTTGCAGTACTGGAGAACGGACCACACTCCATCCCAGAATCAGGCGCAGGATACGACAAAGCCAAGGAGGACCGGACGAACCAGGAGAAGGACATCGGACCCAACGACAAGAACGAAAAAGGTTTCTGAGGATTCTTCTAAAGGTAGGGGGCGCTTGCATGTCGAATGCATGGTCTAAGAACGGTACCGGATGAACGTACCACTGAGTGTGTGTGTGTGTGCATGTATTTATAATCATTAAAACTGATGCATGGTTTAAGACTCTGATAGTGATTTTCGTAGCGATGGTGTAGCCTGTTAATAGATGATGGTGATGAATGATATGCATGGATCTATTTTCTGTCACTATGAAAAATATGTATGTGCATGCTCTTAATTGGATTGCTTAATGTTGTTAGTCTGATGACCGATTGTAACATGCGCTGGTGTGATTGACTGAATGATTACGAGTAGTGTGGGAAATCCGTTCTTGCTTAATGACTACGGCGAAGGTGTTCGTGGCGCGATGATGTGTATTAATGAATGTGTTAGTTGCATGAGTGAGAGTGGGGTGACCCATAGAAGGTCAAGAACCCCAAGGGAAACGACTTCCAGTTACCAATCCTGGCTAGATCCCAATAGTGCTCGTGGTAGCCGTTGGAGCTAGAGAAGAGAGTCTTGAGACGCCGTGGGGAGGCCGGTGCCACCTGGTAAGAGCTGAGGGACGAGGGGCCAGAAGAAAAGGGGACCGTAACTGAGAGTCTTTACCCGAGTCGGATCCGTAGGCATGCATATAGAAATAAGGCTGATTGTGGTGGTGTATAAATCTATGTATGTATATGTGTATGATTTTGAATGCATGAATATATATTTGGATGTGGAATAAACTCTGTGTATTATGTGTGTCATGAATGTTGTTTGAACTGTATGAACTTGGTTACTTGTGAAAGGTTGAATGATAGCAGGAGCGTGTATTGACGCTGATACTGAGTCTGTGAGTATTATTTTACATGTAAAAGCTCACCCCTGCAGTGGCCATTTTCAGTGAATGTCTCTCGTGAGGAGGATCAGAAGCAGAGCTGGAATGCTGGGCGGAGTGCTGATGCATTTGGAAGGCTTAATTAAGGTGTTGTTAGATTAAGCCCTGACTGGTTCATACCGGATGTTAATGTTTTGGGATGAATAGAAGTTTATGGACAAGGAGAAATCCGATTTTTGTGTTGTAAATATTAACATACACTCTTATGTATATATGGATGTATGGTTTTGTGTGTGTGATGCTATGTGCTGCCTTGTTTCATAATTGTGCTTTAATGGAAACGCAGGGACGGTATGATTGAGCAGGTTATAGCCAAGTCAGAGTGAATTGAGAATTGTCTTAGGAAAATTTATGTCGGATACGTTGGGCGAAGTCGTACCCCGCCCGAAGTATGAGAGCAATTCGCCCAAGCGAGAGGACTCACGCTGGAGCGATGTAGTTGTTAGATTGGGACACCGTTCAATTACCTTTCCTATTCGTTGTGATGCTAATGCAACTCAGACCCCGGTGTTGACCCCGGATTTGGGCGTTGTGGTTGAGTCCGCGCAGGCGTTGCCATAATTAGTTGAGTTGGGCGGAATAGGTTCAGACTCCTCCTTCTTCCGCAATCTACTACCGCATATGTACCCTGTAACTCCCCGTTTTCTGAGTGAAGTGCGAGCGTGAGGATTTACCTAGTGAACCCTTATCCATATTCGATTGAGGCATTACCTTGTGTTTGTGTTGAAGAGGCGTTGTGCTGATCTCGTTTAGGCGGTGTCATACCTCGCCCAAGTAACTAGGACGGTTCACCCAAGTGCGTGGAAACATGCTGAAGCAGGTAGATGTCAACTCGAGATTCCGCCTATGTACCTTCCTCCTCCGCTGTCGTATTATTATGTCTCGTAGGGCGGTGTTGGACATCGCCTGAGTAAGGGAACGTTGTGATGTAGTCCGTCCAGGCGTTGTTGTGCCTTGCCGAACTGGACGGCGGTGTAATCACTTCGTCTTTCCTTCACAAATTACTCCTGTATATGTATGTCTCTCTCCTCTCTTCCCTTACTTATTCCCTTCCACTAAATGACCAGGGTTACTCGTGGAAAAGCTTCCTTGTGAAATTCCCTATCCGCTGTTGCATTACCATACTCCGCCTGGACGGTGTCAGACCCCGTCTAAGCGAACAAACGGTGTTGTGTAATCCGCCCTGGTGCTGGTGTGTTACGATAAACCCATTGAGCCGGCCCCAGTTTTAGCTTCTCTATAGGTTGCTATATGTGCGTGAATGCTCCTCGTTTCCCCCTTGCCTGCTCCCTTCTATATTAAATGTTACGTGACTGTTTTGTGAAAAAATTTTCTCATATTTTTGGAATTATTAGTTGCAAATAATAAGGTGTTACATTTTGGTATCAGAGCGGGCCGAAAGGTCCAAGGCCAAAGTATGCTTACCAAGTGTAAGCGGTGGTGTGTGTGTCTTTTTGATTGAATGGTTGAAATTGTTCTGATGCTAGTTGCCTTGATTGATGTTGACTTGAGGACAAGAGGTTGTTTTCCCTGGTCCAATTATGTGTATGACTTAGGCGAATGATATAATGTGCTAAGCTATTAATTGTTGGACTAATAACTAGATCGGTAGTAAGTGGCTCCGTATACTTATCCTTAAATGTCAATTTCAGGATAAGGAATGGCGCATCGTCAAAGTATGGAGGCTATAGCCACAGCATTCCAACGCTTTGCGGATGTATTTGAAAGGCAAGACCAGACTCGACCTGAGGATGGCCATGTGCTGGACCGCTTCCTGAAGAGGAAGCCGAGTGAATTCTTAGGAGGACGGAATCCTGAGGCGGTGTTCAAGTGGACTCAGGAATTAGAGAGAATTTTTAGGGGTCTTCGCTGTACCGAAGCCCAGAAGGTGGAGTGCGCAGTGTATATGCTGTGAGATGAAGCGGAGAATTGGTGGAAAATAGCCATAAGCCGATTCCCTAAAGATGATAATCAGCTGACGTGGAACGATTTCAAGGCCTGCTTCTTAGACAAATACTTTCCCGACACCGTGAGGAGTCGGAAAGAGATGGAGTTTATGGAGTTAAAACAGGGCTCCATGACTGTGGAAGAATACGCGACCAGATTTGAGGAATTGTGCCTATTCTATCCGCCCTTCCAGCAGCCAGGAACGGAGAACTCCAAGTGTCTTAAGTTTGAGAACGGACTGAGATCGGATATCAAGAGGGCTTGCAGATACCATGAAATCCGGAGTTTCCCTGCATTAGTGAACAAATGTAGAATATTTGAAGAGGATGACAGGGCCCATTCGGGCCAGTGCAGCAGAGCTAACCAGCACCTGAGGCCTCAGCAATCACGTTTTAAGAGGCCAGGGAACGTGAGGAGGAATGAACCCTTCACTGGATATCAGAATCAGGGTGACCGAGGGAGACAAATGAGTGGACGACCAAGATATGGCGGATGCTTTAAATGCGGCGGTGACCACTTTGCTAAGGATTGCAGTGATACAAATGTTAAATGCTACCACTGCGGAGAGAAGGGACACGTTCGTCCTGACTTCCCCCAACTTCGCCAGGCAAACGCCAATGTACGTCAAGGAGGATCTCAAGATAGAACCCGAGTGAATGATAACCAACGACCTGGTGGCAGAGGCAACGGAACCAGAGGAAATATGATGCGTGCTCCGAACAGCCGAGAGAGGAATACCGGTCCGCCAGCAGCAGGAAGGATCTACACCATTAATGCAGAAGATGTTGCACCAGCAAACGACTTAGTACAATGTAAGTGCTCACTTGGAATGAATACGCTTAATGTTGTTTTCGATTCGGGGGCTACCCATTCTTTTATAGCTGATGAGTGCGTGGAACGGTTGAAGTTACCAACTGTGTCTATGGATCGGACTTTGGAAGTGGCCAGCCCCACTGGCGCTAATGTGTTCACATCGTCAATATGTAAAAATGTAGCATTTGAGTTGTATGATCGGAGTTTCACCTTCGATCTGATTTGCATGCCCTTGAAGGGTCTTGACATCGTACTCGGAATAGATTGGCTTTCAGCCAATAAGGTATTAGTAGATTGTAGAAACCGAGAGATAGTTTTCCCAAAACAACCCACTGAAGATGACACGGCACTAGGTATAACCCAACTATTTATGATGCTTTGTCTAACCAAAGATGAGAGTGAGACCCTAGTGAACGAAATTTCGGTTGTCTGCGAATTTCCAGAAGTGTTCCCAGAAGACGTTCCGAGTGTGCCTCCCAATAGAGAAGTTGAATTCTCTATAGACTTGATCCCTGGAGCCGAACCGGTCTCCAGTGCACCCTACAGAATGTCCTCAACTGAATTGGCAGAGTTGAAGAAACAAGTGGATGAGTTACTTGAGAAGCAGTTCATTAGACCAAGCGTGTCACCATGGGGCGCACCTGTGCTACTTGTTAAGAAGAAGGATGGCAGCATGAGACTTTGTATAGATTATCGACAGCTTAACAAGCTCACAATCAAGAATCGATACCCACTGCCTAGAATTGATGATTTAATTGACCAGCTGCGTGGAGCCTCAGTTTTCTCGAAAATTGACTTACGATCGGGATATCACCAAATCCGAGTGAAGGACTCGGACATTCCTAAAACTGCCTTTAGGACTCGGTATGGTCACTACGAGTATGTAGTGATGCCGTTCGGTGTGACAAACGCCCCTGCTGTTTTCATGAATTACATGAACAGCATATTCCACTCCTTCTTAGATCGGTTTGTTGTTGTCTTCATCGATGACATTCTAGTTTATTCTAAGACGTCTGAGGAGCATGAAGGACACCTCAGAACGGTACTCCAAGTGTTGAAGGAGAAACAATTGTTTGCAAAGCTCTCGAAGTGCGAATTCTGGATGGATGAGATCCACTTCCTCGGGCATGTGATCTCCGAGCGAGGCGTCTCGGTGGATCCTGCGAAGGTAGCTGCTGTAATAGCATGGGGGAGGCCCAGATCGGTCTCAGAAATAAGAAGTTTTATGGGCTTGGCAGGTTATTATAGGAGGTTCATCGAAGGTTTTTCTAAGTTGGCATTACCCCTGACTAAATTGACTCGGAAGAATGTTCCTTTCGTGTGGAGTCCGGAGTGTGAGAACAGCTTCCAAGAGCTGAAGAATAAGTTGACAACTGCTCCGGTGTTGGCATTACCTGAGTTACGAGAAAGCTTTGTGGTCTATTGTGACGCGTCCGGACTCGGATTAGGGTGTGTACTCATGCAGAAAGATCGAGTGATAGCATATGCCTCTCGACAATTGAGACCCCACGAGCAGCATTATCCGACCCATGACTTGGAGCTGGCAGCAGTAGTTTTTACATTGAAAATCTGGAGGCATTACTTGTACGGGTCCAAATTTGAAGTGTACAGCGATCATAAGAACCTCAAATACCTATTCGACCAAAAGGAGCTGAACATGAGGCAGAGGAGATGGATTGAGTTTTTGAAGGACTACGATTTTGAGTTAAAATACCACCCAGGTAAGGCAAATGTCGTGGCCGACGCTTTGAGTCGGAAATCCCTCCACATAGCAGCCATGATGGCAAAAGAAGTTGAGTTGTTGGAGCGGTTCCGAGACATGAACTTGCATGTTGACACCCCTTCCTCTCAGAAGATGACAATCGGTACGTTGAGGATTGCCAATGAATTCTTAAAATCCGTGTACGAACAGCAACAGGCGGACTCTTACCTAGCTGAAATGAAGGAAATTCAGGCCAAAGGAAAGGACTTATCATTGGCAGAGGGGTCAGATGGGATCTTCCGGGTGAGAGACAGAATATACATACCGAGTGAAGGAAGATTGAGAAGAATGGTGCTTGATGAAGCCCACAAAAGCCTACTCAGCATTCACCCAAGAACCACGAAAATGTACCACGACTTGAGGAGACAGTTCTGGTGGCCCGGACTAAAGAAGGATGTGGCGGAGTACGTGGCCCGGTGTATCACTTGTCAGAAATCAAAGGTAGAGCACCAAAAACCGTACGGTGTAATGCAGCCTCTAGAGATCCCCGTGTGGAAATGGGACTCAATTGCGATGGATTTTATCATGGGATTACCCAAAAACCGAGCGGGCCATGATGCAATTTGGGTCATTGTTGACCGATTGACGAAGAGTGCACACTTCTTACCTGTAAATATGAGGTACCCATTGCATAAGTTGGCTCGAATCTACATTCAAGAAGTTATCCGACTGCATGGCATACCTACTTCCATCGTATCGGATAGGGACCCTAGGTTTACGTCCAGGTTTTGGACCAACATGCATCAAGAATTGGGGACGAAGCTTTGGCTTAGTTCTGCCTACCACCCCCAATTGGATGGACAATCCGAGCGAACAATTCAGAGTCTAGAAGACTTATTGAGAGCGTGTGTGTTAGAGTACGGTGGGGACTGGGAGCAGTACCTTCCCTTGATCGAGTTTACGTACAACAACAGCCATCATCACAGCATTGGCATGGCACCTTACGAGGCATTATATGGGCGTAGATACCGAACCCCACTCTGCTGGTCGGAAGCGGGTGAAAGTCTACTATTGGGACCAGACATCGTGAAACAAACCACAGAACAGATCCGAGTGATAAGGGAGAAGATGAAAGCATCACAAGACAGGCAGAAGAGCTACCATGACAAGCGCATCAAGCCATTGGAATTTTCAGTCGGAGATCGAGTGTTTCTGAGAACCTCTCCGAGTAAAGGAGTTGGACGAGGCTTAAAAAGTAGGAAGTTAAGCCCTCGATACATTGGACCTTACGAGGTGTTAGAACGGATCGGCCCCATAGCATACCGCCTCGCATTACCAACTCACTTGTCCCGATTGCACAACGTATTTCACGTGTCTCAACTAAGGAAGTATTTGCATGACCCCAGCCACACGATGCCTGACGACGAGGTAGAGATCAAGGAAGACCTAACCACTGTGACTACACCGATTGGAATCGTGGACCGATCGGTAAAACGCTTAAGAAACAAGAACGTAAGGCTAGTTAAGATGGAGTGGCAACAAGGCAAGACCACCTCCTGCACGTGGGAACGTGAAGACGCCATGCGACAGCAGTACCCCGAGTTGTTTACCTAGGTAAGTACCGACTGAATTTCGGGGACGAAATTCTTTTTCAGTGGGGGAGAACTGTAACATCCCAGTTTTGAAATTAAATGCTGAATGAAGAATAAACCATTAAGACTTGATTCCAACTAGAAAATAAATGTTAATTACATTTAACTAAGTAGGTTTAAGCCATTAAAATATGAAAATGGTGGTGGTCAGGGGATGGGGTGGAGTGTACGTGGCTGCTGGGCACACACTCTCCCATCCCACTCTTCTCTTACTGTGTGCATGTACATATATATATAAAACGTGAGCCTTTGGTGATGAACGTACTTACTATTTCTTCAGACTCCCTCCTCCGTCACTTCATCCTCTACTTTTCCTCTCTTCGTCTCCATCTTTCTTCTTCTTCTATCTTACTCTTCGCTCCTGGAGATCTTGGTTGCAGTACTGGAGAACGGACCACACTCCATCCCAGAATCAGGCGCAGGATACGACAAAGCCAAGGAGGACCGGACGAACCAGGAGAAGGACATCGGACCCAACGACAAGAACGGAAAAGGTTTCTGAGGATTCTTCTAAAGGTAGGGGGCGCTTGCATGTTGAATGCATGGTCTAAGAACGGTACCGGATGAACGTACCACTGAGTGTGTGTGTGTGTGCATGTATTTATAATCATTAAAACTGATGCATGGTTTAAGACTCTGATAGTGATTTTCGTAGCGATGGTGTAGCCTGTTAATAGATGATGGTGATGAATGATATGCATGGATCTATTTTCTGTCACTATGAAAAATATGTATGTGCATGCTCTTAATTGGATTGCTCAATGTTGTTAGTCTGATGACCGATTGTAACATGCGCTGGTGTGATTGACTGAATGATTACGAGTAGTGTGGGAAATCCGTTCTTGCTTAATGACTACGGCGAAGGTGTTCGTGGCGCAATGATGTGTATTAATGAATGTGTTAGTTGCATGAGTGAGAGTGGGGTGACCCATAGAAGGTCAAGAACCCCAAGGGAAACGACTTCTAGTTACCAATCCTGGCTAGATCCTAATAGTGCTCGTGGTAGCCGTTGGAGCTAGAGAAGAGAGTCTCGAGACGCCGTGGGGAGGCCGGTGCCACCTGGTAAGAGCTGAGGGACGAGGGGCCAAAAGAAAAGGGGACCGTAACTGAGAGTCTTTACCCGAGTCGGATCCGCAGGCATGCATATAGAAATAAGGCTGATTGTGGTGGTGTATAAATCTATGTATGTATATGTGTATGATTTTGAATGCATGAATATATATTTGGATGTGGAATAAACTCTGTGTATTATGTGTGTCATGAATGTTGTTTGAACTGTATGAACTTGGTTACTTGAGAAAGGTTGAATGATAGCAGGAGCGTGTACTGACGCTGATACCGAGTCTGTGAGTATCATTTTACATGTAAAAGCTCACCCCTACAGTGGCCATTTTCAGTGAATGTCTCTCGTGAGGAGGATCAGAAGCAGAGCTGGAATGCTGGGTGGAGTGCTGATACATTTGGAAGGCTTAATTAAGGCGTTGTTAGATTAAGCCCTGACTGGTTCATACCGGATGTTAATGTTTTGGGATGAATAGAACTTTATGGACAAGGAGAAATCCGATTTTTGTGTTGTAAATAATAACATACACTCTTATGTATATATGGATGTATGGTTTTATGTGTGTGATGCTATGTGCTGCCTTGTTTCATAATTGTGCTTTAATGGAAACGCAGGGACGGTATGATTGAGCAGGTTATAGCCAAGTCAGAGTGAATTGAGAATTGTCTTAGGAAAATTTATGTCGGATACGTTGGGCGGAGTCGTACCCCGCCCGAAGTATGAGAGCAATTCGCCCAAGCGAGAGGACTCGCGCTGGAGCGATGTAGTTGTTAGATTGGGACACTGTTCAATTACCTTTCCTATCCGTTGTGATGCTAATGCAACTCAGACCCCGGTGTTGACCCCGGATTTGGGCGTTGTGGTTGAGTCCGCCCAGGCGTTGTCATAATTAGTTGAGTTGGGCGGAATAGGTTCAGACTCCTCCTTCTTCCGCAATCTACTACCGTATATGTACCCTGTAACTCCCTGTTTTCTGAGTGAAGTACGAGCGTGAGGATTTACCTAGTGAACCCTTATCCATATTCAATTGAGGCATTACCTTGTGTTTGTGTTGAAGAGGCGTTGTGCTGATCTCGTTTAGGCGGTGTCATACCTCGCCCAAGTAACTAGGACGGTTCGCCCAAGTGCGTGGAAACATGCTGAAGTAGGTAGATGTCAACTCGAGATTCTGCCTATGTACCTTCCTCCTCCGCTGTCGCATTATTATGTCTCGTAGGGCGGTGTTGGACATCGCCTGAGTAAGTGAACGTTGTGATGTAGTCCGTCCAGGCGTTGTTGTGCCTTGCCGAACTGGACGGCGGTGTAATCACTTCCTCTTTCCTTCACAAATTACTCCTGTATATGTATGTCTCTCTCCTCTCTTCCCTTACTTATTCCCTTCCACTAAATGACCAGGGTTACTCGTGGAAAAGCTTCCTTGTGAAATTCCCTATCCGCTTTTGCATTACCATACTCTGCCTGGACGGTGTCAGACCCCGTCTAAGCGAACAAACGGTGTTGTGTAATCCGCCCTGGTGCTGGTGTGTTACGATAAACCCATTGAGCCGGCCCCAGTTTTAGCTTCTCTGTTGGTTGCTATATGCGCGTGAATGCTCCTCGTTTCCCCCTTGCCTGCTCCCTTCTATATTAAATGTTACGTGACTGTTTTGTGAAAAAAATTTCTCATATTTTTGGAATTATTAGTTGCAAATAATAAGGTGTTACACAAGTCATGTGTGGGATAATTAACTTCATGCGTTCTTAGCTGTCTTGAAGCATAAGCAATAACTTTTCTTTCTTGCATTAGGACACATCCTAGTCCTTGTCTTGACGCATCACAATACACTTCATATGGCTTGGTAGGATCTGGCAAAATTAAGACAAGTGCACTTGTGAGTCATTGGCGTAACTCTGTAAAACTGCTTTCGCATTTGTCAGTCCATTCGAATGGTTGATCTTTACGAGTCAGCTTAGTTAAAGGTGTTGCAATTCGAGAGAAATTCTCGATGAATCGACGATAATATCCAGCCAGTCCAAGGAAACTGCGGATTTCCATCACATTCTTGGGTTGTTCCTAATTTAGTACAGCTTCTACCTTTGTAGGATCCACAGCAATTCCTTTCTTAGAGATGACATGTCCTAAGAATTTCACTTCTGTCAACCAAAATTCACATTTTGAAAACTTAGCGTACAATTGCCTTGCACGCAAAGTGTTTAGAACAATTCGAAGATGCTCCTCGTGTTCCTCATGACTCTTGGAGTAGACGAGAATATCGTCAATGAATACAACCACGAATTTATCCAAGTACTCATGGAAGATTCGATTCATGTATCCCATAAATACTGCAGGTGCATTTGTAACTCCAAAGGGCATAACAAGATACTCATAGTGCCCATATCGTGTTCTGAATGCCGTTTTGGGTATATCGTCTTTCTTTACTCTGATTTGATGATAGCCTGATCGCAGATCAATCTTCGAGAAGATAATGGCTCCTCGTAATTGGTCCATCAAATCATCAATCCTTGGAAGAGGGTAACGGTTCTTGATTGTAGCTTTATTCAACTAACGATAGTCAAACATAATCGCATACTACCATCCTTCTTTTTGACTAGAAGAACTGGTGCTCCCCAAGGTGAGACACTGGGTCTAATCATTCATTTCTCTAGAAGTTCTTCTAATTGCTCTTTGAGTTCACTGAGTTCCTTGGGTGACATCCGGTAAGGAGCAATAGAGATTGGTCCCACGCCCGGTATAATATCAATGCTGAATTCGACTTCTCGTTCTGGAGGTAGCTCTCGTATGTCCTCAGGGAATACTTCTGGAAATTCTTGAACAACAGGAATCTATTCAAGTTGAGAAGTGGCCTTACTTTCAGTTTCAGTAAGGATCATGTATAGTTGGACTTCTTTTGAGATTACCTTTTCTGAGCTAACAAGGCAAGAATCTGTGACTTGATCACATTCAGATGTAGTAGACCCGTGAGAGATGGATCTATTATGACAGTCAATCAGAATATGATTGGCAGCAAGCCAATTCATCCCTAGAACAATGTCTAGATCAATCAAAGGTAAACATATCAGATCTACCTGTGCGAGTAGAGCAAATGGGCTTATTGGCGGCAGTTGTGACAATCATTTGATAGGGCAGAGAGGTTGTAGGAAGCTTTAAATGTTTTACACAATTCTCAGATATGAAAGAATGAGTGGCTCCAGAATCATATAATACATTTAATAGAGTACTTCCTATAAAGCATGTACCTTGCACAAGATCGTTCTCTTGTGATACTTCTGCACCATTCATGGTAAAAACTCTGGCATTTCCCCCTGGCCTTCCGGTTGAGTTGTTTCTGGGCCTTCCAGGATTATTGTTCTGTCTGAAGTTATTGTTGCGGGGAATATTTTGCATTCTCAGGGCATTGTTGGTAGAGACATTTGCAGTAGATCCTCCACTTCCTTGACCTGTTGGTCGTACTGCCTGTCTTTGAGTTTCTTGTTGGTTATTTTTATTCCTGTACCAACAGTCAACATCACGATGTCCGATCCGTCCATAAATTGTGCAGTTTCTACTACTTTGGTTCTCCTGACCTTTAGGAGGAATTCGGTTGGCTGAGTTAAAAGATCGGAAATATGGTCGATCTCCTTGAAAATCCCTTCTTTGCTGTCGATCTGGCATACGTCGCTCTGGCCCATGATTAGACGCTCCAGGTCATCGAAGATTAGAGGTGTTCTCAAATATACGGCATTTGTCAACCAAAGTAGTGAATTGTGTAATTTGTTGACAACATATGGCTTGACGAATCTCATGTCGTAATCCTGCTTCAAACTTTGCGCACCTTGACGCTTCTCCCATGTGGGTGTAGTAGGGACAACATTTTGCCAGTTCATCAAACTTAGCAGCGTACTCCCCAACAGTCATATTGCCTTATTTCAGATTAAAGAATTCCTGCTCCTTTTTCCTCCTTATGTCTTCGGGGAAATATCTAGCGAGAAATTCTGTCTTAAATCGTCCCCAAGTAATGATATGCCCATCAGTAGCTAGTCTAACTCTAGCATGAGTCCACCAGTGTTCTGCTTCTCCAACCAGCATGAAGACAGCAAAGGTTACACAATCCTCATCAGAACATCGCATAGCAACAAAAATCTTTTCAAGGTGTTCAATCCATAGTTGTGCTTCTTCTGGATTGAAGCCTCCTTTGAACTGCGTAGGATTGTTCCTTTGAAAATCAGCTAATCCCTGTCTGGCAGAAGCATGAGGTAACTCTTGTCTTTCTATTACCTCCACAATTCTGGTAAGAAGATTCTCCATCACGTGATTGTTATTTTGGCGTACCATTAGGAATTTGCTGAAAGAATATCAACAAATAGATTTAGGGTATGCGTTATGTGGAGCATTCCACATAGGATATTTAGTCTTAGGAGTGTTATGGATTGTTCAATATTTCTATCAGAGTACGTGGAAACCTAATAGTCCACTCCACAAGCTTAATGAATCGACTATGCTCTAATACCACCTTTGTAACACCCTTGGTTAGATAAGACAAATCCTTTTGTAGGTTCATCCTATTTAACTGAGAGTGTTAACAGTTTTCAGAAAAAGTAAATATTTTTTTTTAAAATACTTGGCAGATCAGTAGAAGCAATATTGTATATATCACATAGTCATTCACAAACTGTAAGTAATTGTACTCTTAACAGAATGGGGCACGCAGGCACCCTTAAATATTATACAGTCATCCAGTGTCTGATTATTAATAACAAGTAATCTATCCTTAATGATTGTTCTCAATGGGTTTAGCGTATTGCTGATCTTCAAACTCGGGTTCTTGAGTTTCTAATTCCTCTGAAAAATGGTCAACAGTAAGGGTGAGTATAACCCAAGACCCTGATTGGTTCATCCGGTGTGGACATAATCCAGTTAACATACAATGTCACATCATACATTTAGCATATTTATAACAATTAAGCATGTTGTCATCACATAATTGTATATTTAGCATGTTCACAATTATAACAATCAAGCATATTACCATGAAATAAATCGTACATATAACATATTCACAATTATAACAATCAAATATGCTGTAATGAATGCATGAGTTCGGATCTATTATGATTTATCTTTGGTTAAGTCTCATGATGCATGTGGGCCTAATAAATCATTTCATCTTCTTTTCATTCTTTGGAATATCACCATTCCAATCATCTAGAGCGATCAGGGTCCGCCCAAGTTCCATGTGGTACAAATGAACTCATTGGTTCTCATCATTGATTTAAATATTTTTGGAACTTAGATCCCTACGATCATAGTTACACTCCGTCATTTAGTCAAAGTACACTAGAATTGCATCGTCTCACCCGGCTATCAGGCACGACTCTGATGCCATTGGGTTGCCGTTCCAGTTGTACTCCCAAGATTCTTCATGGAGATCGAACGTGAGTGTCCTCCACTGTACCAAGTGTATGC
This sequence comes from Clitoria ternatea, assembly GCA_037962975.1. Lineage (NCBI taxonomy): Eukaryota > Viridiplantae > Streptophyta > Magnoliopsida > Fabales > Fabaceae > Clitoria > Clitoria ternatea. The sequence goes on from CM075671.1 coordinate 266,287,064, forward strand.
TCTAGAGGTTTTTCTTCTTCAAAAATATTTTCATGATGCGAAATGCATTATTTTTATCATTAGATCCCTGGGTATCTTATGTATTTCCAGTCTCATCTTATCATTCTCAAGTTCTTTGAATTCCATCAATTATTTAAACCTTGTAAGATATTCGTCTATTAATTTTAGAAATATAACTATTATATATATTCTTTTATAAAAAGTAAAATAATATATATTCTTTATGTAAATATGCATAATTTGGATATTAACAATGTATAATAATAATAAAACTAATAATAATGATAACAATATTAAGTTTGACAATAAATAATGATAATAATAGAATAAGAATGTTAATTATCCGAGTAAAATAAGTCTGTTTCGAGTGAAAAATTATTCTGCTGACTAGAATACCTTCGAGTAAAGTAAATCCGAATGAAATAATCCTGATTCCAAGTGGAATCAGGTTGATAAGAGTTTCCTGAGTAAAGATAAGATAAATTCCAAGTGAAACATAATGATGAAACATTTTTCTGAGTAGAATAAAATAAAATTCCGAGTAGAATTAGAGTGAAAGTAACTTTCTGAGTGAAAATAATGTATTTTCCGAGTAAAATGTTCTATCCGAATGCTCAGGTCGGTTTTTCATAAAATCCGAGCTTATTACCCACTGAATCCGATTGAAACTAAGCAAAACCAAGTTGTTATAGGTGTAAAACCGGTCGGATTAACATTAAACAGAACCTATTATCATTAAATCCATCTTCCATTCATAATTTTCACTGGAAATCACACGGTACCCATGATTCTTAGTATTTTCAGTCCAATAAGTACATATTATTTCACAATTCATCACTGATTATATACACTCGGTAACAGATATATATATATATACATGCATATACAGATAACAATTTAAAGCATTTAATTCATACACACTGAATCTGTCCTTCACTCGGTTTTCCCACAAGGCACCCAAGAATATACCCCCTTACCTCAATGAAGTTCCTGGATGGAAAGAAAGAGGTTCCCTTCACTGTCCTGCTTCAAATCCGAGTGAAATAGAAGGGAAAAGAGAGAAAGAAACTTGCTGGGAAGGAGAGTGATGAAGGGTGTTTGGGTCGTGTGTGTGGTGTGAGTCCTGAGAACCTTGAGTTGGTTTAAATAGGGAGGAAGTAAGTGGAAAAACAAGTGGGGGACAGCTTTTCCGAGTGGGCTGTTAGTGGAGTGCTAATGGAAGAGTCACTAGGGATTAAATAAAGATATATGCTGAGTCAGTGTCCATTTTTGGTCGTCCACTATCCATAATGCGCATGATTGAATTTAAATATCATTAAAAGACAAAATTGAAGTCAATACGCACTTCTGTCAGTGAATACCGAGTGAAATTACACTCGGTTAAGAGCCATTCCGACTGGAATTCCTACTTCCGAGTCAACAATTTCAAGGCCCGCTTGAGCGAAGCTTCAATTCTTCACTCGAAATTCCTTTGAAACCTCTTCAGACTCGGTTTCTCACTCGGTAATACCTTTTCAGACCGAGTCCTCTCTTTCTTAGAATCTTTACTCGGAAATCCGAGTCTTCCTCACTTTATTCACTCGGTTTAGGCCAATTTCTTCAATTATACTTCCAATTAAGGTTTATTTCAACCATTAGCTCTCGGAACAAGGCATACATGTACGAGTCTCACTCGGTTTTGGTCCAGTGGAGTGTATCTCACTCGGAATTGACTCCCTCCACCATTTCCACTCGGTTTCCTAAGCAAATACATAGGAAACCGTTCGGAATCCTTCCCAATTGATTCCACAACATACTTCAGTCAGAAAGGAAGCATCAATCAACATAAATAAAAGTATTTATGCATTCTTTTACTCGGAATGCTCCCACCACAACAATTTCCTTCAGAAAAGGAAACATTAAACTCAGAACTGAGTCTTTCTAGGGTGTTTTGACTCAGATTTTCACTCAGAAGTGATTCTTTTGAACACTCTTCACTCAGAATTACTTCTCAGGTCAGGACTTCACTCGGTGGTAGCCTTCTCAGTCATGTTTTACTCGGAAAACATGATACTGACTCGGAATTCTCTCCTTCACTCGGAATTTCTAATCCTTCACTTGGAATTCTTCTCTGTCACTCGGAACAGAGCCCTTCTCACTCGGTTTTAGCATAATTTCACTAATATTCCATATAAATTCTATTATTACGTGCAAAAATAACATTTTTGAGGTACTACAGACCATCAACAGGGTATATATTGACTTATTCTTGCTTACAAACCCTCCATAATTAAAATTTACAAGGATAAAATTGCTTCTAAAAAGAGGGATGTTACAAATACCATATAATGGTTGTGTGACAATTCAATGGTTGAATATCGTGATTATGTGTATGCTTATATGCTTTGTGTGAAATTATATTGGTATATGACATGGTGAATATTATTGATTTGTAAAGTATACTTTTGTGGACGCATATGTACATAATCACTTGGTATTCATATTCATACCTTTGGAATGTGGACTCACTCTCCCATGTTGTCTTTTTTTTAGACTTATGATGCAGGGCATTCATGGGAAGAGTAAGCATTTTAAAGTATATATTTTGGCTGTGGAGGTAAATAGTTGTATAGGGAGCGCCTTGGTCGGCGATATATATATATATATAGATTTTGTGTAGCATGAGATATAATGAATGCTTGTTTTGAAAATTTAGATGATAGGTGATTTTGGAGGGTCATGGAGGAAAATGAGAAGTAGCGTGTGTAACTCATTTTCATTCGTGACCCTATGTATGTATGAAGGATTAATTTATAATGGAATTTCCATATATGTTGATGAATGAATGAAGAATTATATTTGAGTATTAATTTTATGAAGTAGAAGAAATGATGAATTGAATTTTATACGTTTGATGAGTTGTAATGGGAACTTATGAGTATGATGGTTTAGAACAAGTTTTAAACGACTCATATGATGATTGAGATGTAATGAATTCTGGTAAAATAGATTGAGTTAAATTTTGGTAGGTTGTGTTGTATAAATTCTAAGTTTCTGCATGTTATCCGATGATCTCGCTCAAGCGAGATGGGTTCTCGCTCAAGCGAGAGTCCCTTATTTTTGGCAATTGGTTTCTGGGCAATTTTCACTTAGGCGCGAGTGAACCTCGCTCAAGCGATATTGTCCCAGTATCAGTGTTTGGTTACTGGATGAAATTTGCCCAGGCGAATGGGGTCTCGCTGATGTGAATATTTTTACAGTCGTGATTCCGTCAAATTAGTACATTAAAATTAATTAATGTAGTACTAGGGTGTCAACCTAGGTCGTTCTCTCAAGGATCAACACCAAAATTTAGGAAAATCAAGTTTAAAATTAATTTTTTTATAAACAAAAATAAAACAACTAAAATTTATTTTTACAGACAGAAGTTCAACAAGCATACACTGGGGGGGTTTGTTTGATTGTCACAGAAATTTAATACAGAATACAAGAATACAGAATAAATGTGAAACAAATAACTAACAAGTGATTGATTTTCTTGGAGTATTGCAATTTATTTTATCCTTGGATTTGAAAAGAATTCTATACATTTTCCTTATTATCGATCTCTTAGTTCAATTTGAATTAATCAACTAAGCGTCTTTTAATTCGTAATTCCTTTACTTTTATTCAATAAAAATGAAGATTTTAATCAAGCATCCTAATTAAGCAAAAGGAGTCAAGATTTTATATTCTAGGAATTATTAAACATATATAGAACATTGCCTACATACATAATCTAACTTCAAGGTTATGGAATTAAGCAAACTACAACTATCAAGATTGATTTTGAAACATTCATTAAGCATGTATATTTCTTAATCTATCTTAATACAATTCTTATTCAATTCTAACTGTATAATTAAATTGATTAAGCATACAACTTAATTAAACAATATAGATATTAAATAATTGAGCTAGAATTATGAAGAGATTAATAACAAGGAAATGTATTAAAAATCAAAACCTCAAAAATAACATTACATTAACCTCCAAGAAAATCAATCTAAGGGTTTTAGCCCTCCATAACTAAAACAAACTAAAAACAAGAAAGATCAAACCCAGAATAGGAGAGAAGAATTTCCTCCTAAAGGCTTTGTACCTCTCTTACTCCGAATGAATATGCTGGAGGAATGGTGTGTTTGAAGCCTTTGGCATTGGTCCTATTTATAGTGAAAGCAAAGGTAAAGCAGGACGCTACACTTCAGGGTTTCGAATTTGCTTCCATGCTACGTGTAGTTGTGAGGCTACACATGATGTTTTCTGACTCAAAATACATTATTTTCTCCAATAATTCCTCAATAATGCTTAGACACTTGTGATGCATGTTCCCCACTGAGATAGTGTCGTATGTCTGTAGTGGATTGGCCAATATGTGTTTAATATAAATAAATCCCCCACTTCTGAAGTTGCACACAGCCTGTTAATGGGATCCTCATCACTATTGACGCTACGCGTAGTCTTGACGCTACGCGTAGTCTTGACGCTACGCGTCAGCTCTTGAGGTCTCATGCTACGCATGGTACTGGCGCTACGCGTCAACCCTGATGCTTAACTTCATAATTTCCCAATTGCAACCTCAGTTATTCACTACAATATAAGGGAAATCAAGTAAGATTTATTATTTCTATTTAAAGATTATCCCCTAATTCATTTTAAGATCAAATATTAAATAAAGCTTGAATTGTGAAAATATGTTAAAATGCATAATATTACACAATTAGCAATGGCAAATTATACACATTTAAAGCAAGGAATTAAGGATAAATCATGCATCATCAGATACTCCCACACTTATTCTTTTGCACTCCCAGGCAAAATTAGAATAAAAACAAGTATCACAATTTATTATAAACATTAAGTTGAAAACAATAACACACAGAATTGGCATACTTGTCATGAAATCTTAGGAATATACAAAGAAACAAGAGTCATTCAACATGCAAGATACTGAGCATCAAGATATGTATAAAAATTATCCGAACATTTCAACATGTGAGAATTAAATCAAACTCAAAAGAAAATCATAAATGACAGAACCTCATAAGACATACTCTCAACTCTCAAGTGTTTTGGGTTTGTGTATATTCTCAAAACATTTCCTGAAAAACAGACAGTCAAAAAAAATTTGGCAAGTTTCTAAATTCCTCAATCAACACAAATGCATGTTGTGACACCCTAAAAATAGGGGTTAATAATTTTTTTTTACGTTTTTATTTAGAAATAAATGCCTGGATCTATAATAAGCCACTCCCATATATGAAGATATGAGAGCCAGGTTCATAGACCATGAAGCCACAAAGAGAAAGGAAGGCAATAGTAATGAAAACCATTCACAGCGGAAGAACAACAGCGCCTAAGCAAACCCACAATACAGCGTGCACTCGCTCAAGCGAGATACAGCACGCTTGCACGAGACAGCCCAACTCGCTCGGGCGAACGCCCCTTCGCTTAGGCGAAGCCGATCCAAAAGCCTCCCAACAACATACACCCGCTGGAGCGAATCCTTCTTTCGTTAAAGCGAGAAACCACAGTCGGCAATCCCATCACTCGGAATCCAGAATTCCCTTCACTCGGGAATACCCCAACACTTGCCTCCCTTGGAAGCCCTTAACTTAGTCACTAAATTTTTATCCACAGAGGCCACACACAATAATCCATTCGGGAAATGGGGGTTATCCCACTCGGTATACATCAAACCCTTACTCGGAATATCTCTCAATCAAACGCCACTCGGCATAACCCAACCTTATTTCACTCGGGAGTATTCTACAAGTCCATCACTCGGTACACCATTCATAAACTAACTCATCTTCTGAGCAGTATCTTACTCGGTAACTAATACCAAGACCGACCAATACTCATTCGGCTTCCCACTCGGCATTCATGCCTATTCTCACTCGGAGAATACATAGATCTTCCTTCACTCAGAAGGGATCTCCACAACCATACTCCACTCGGTATTTATTCACTAAGTAAATCACTCAGATATCTGGAATACTTAACCACTCGGGGAAAACCATTAAATCAAGTCCCACTCGGACTCATTCCATACTTAGACATTCAGAATACACATTATTTTATTCACTCAGAATAGGTACCCATGTTCACTTGGAATACATGAATAACTCATACACTTAGAATATATTCAATCTAATCCATCATAACAACTCCTCACCACAAAAGTGACACACACACGGATTTCCACTCGGGAATATACAAACTCATCCCTGTTGGTGTATGCACTATGAGCTTTTATGTTTTTTCATTTGTATCATTTTTCTACTTATCAATAGAATAAATATTTCAGTTTAAAATTGTTTTAAACATATTTATCCTTGGAGTAATAGGTCATATAAAAATTTATTCCTAAAATGTCCCTAGTTAAGTATTTACATGGGGACATGTAAATACACTGAGACTACTGTGTGAGTGTACTGATGACCTGATCTTACAGATCATAGATATAGATGATATCGAGTCTTCACATGGGTACACATTAAGAGTAATGATGTACTGGACAGACCCACCATGAGAACGTTGCATGGATCGTTACATGATTGTCATAAATGATTCTCAATGTGATAATGGTATATGTAGTCTTTCGACCTGAAGTCACTACGATTCCTACATGAGGAGTTTATTGTTTTAATACAATTAAATGTCTTCTGTAACAAGAGGACTATAAAGGTTGTGATTAGGCAATAAACAAATTATGCAGAGGGATGTAAGTGATGTAGATGGGATTTGTCTCTCCTATGTGACAGGAGTGATATCCATAGGCCACTTGATGAAGTAAGACTAAGAAAACGCATGGCCATGCTAGAAAGAATAAATATTAGATATTTATTCGGATCCAGTCTACTCCGGTATCAAGTAAAATAAATTGGGCCGTACAAGGATGACGCGACCATGCCTTGGGCCCAATTAGGATATCGTGACAAAAGGAATAAACGTATTAAATAATTATCACTTATAGGTTATGTTGATAATATTCGGACATAATGATGCATTGCTAGATGCGTCTCTTATTTTATATTAATAATAAAATAGTTTATTATTAATATGACCGGGTATTTTACCTATAGGGTCACACACATAGAGTAAGCCCATCAGAAAATGTTGTCTTATTTTAGTTGGACTAAAATAAAGCTATTGGGCCTAACTCATTTGGAATGAGTAAGGAGCCCACTTTTAGAGAGAACAAATTAGGTCAAACCTAAGCCTATAAATAGAGCATAAGATGCTCATAGGCCGTTCACTCAAGTGAGACACAAATTCGCAAAAGTTACAAGAGCTACACGCCGTCAAACTAGCAGTTGGCAAGTGTTGCGATTCTGGTGGGAGTGCTCATGTGGACTCCTAAAGGACGAGGCTACAACTGCTTCGGAGTTCTTCAAGAGGTAACCTAAAATAATTTCGAAATTGTTTTGTGCTTTGAAACACAGAACCTTGCAAATCATATGGAATCCCTTTTATTTTTCCGCTGCTCATGCTTAGGGATTTCCTAACAATCCCCACTTAGGATTTACCCATATTTTCACTCGGGATATTCAAGTCATTCCCCATTCAGGGTTTACCCATATTTTTCACTCAGTAATACTTAGGGCCGTAATCACTTGGGAAAAGGGCCACATATTTAGCCTCACTCGGCTCGGCTCCCACAATAATGTTTCACTCGGAATTCTTTACCTTAACATTATTCTATCCAACATTATTTATATTCCAGTCGGTAAGTGTAACACCCTAATTTTTTTTAATAAATAATAAACTTGAAAACAGGGAAAATCTTTTTTTCCCACAAAATAGCCACTGGGCAATCGGCAAAGAAAAGAAGAGGAAGGCAAGGGAAAAGAATATTCATACGTATAGCAATCAGCGGAAGAGACAAGGCTTGAACTGACTCATTCGGTTTAGCGAGACACATCAGCGCTGGGGCGAATTCCATGACAACAGCCTTCCAGCAGTACACATTCGCTAGAGCGGATCCTTCATTCACTGAAGTGAGAAGCCTCACACGGCAGATTCATCACTCGGCATCGGGACATCCATACACTCGGTAAACGACTAAGTCCACTTGAAAGTTTATTCCTAAGTCCATTTGGTATTCCATAACTTAGCCTTTCAATTTTATCCATACGGCCACCCCTATACTCCACTCGTACACTGAGGGTTATCCCACTCAGATTCCAGAACTCCTTCTCACTCGGAATATACATCTTTCACTCGGATTATCAATGTTTTACCCTTAGAATCCATTCTATTCTAAACCACTACACTAACTTCTCTCTCAGGAGAGAATCGCTCAGGGTTTTCACTCGGGAATACGAAGTCTTCCTCACTCGGGTTTTACTTATATTTTTTACTCGGTAATGACCGCTCTCATTATCACTCGGGGATTCTCTCATTAGATCTTACGCAGTATAGGTTCATCCAAGGTATTTTACTCAGAATCCATTAAAGTATCATTATTCAAACAAGAAGGCATAGCCATTTGCAGCCCCATTCAGAGTTGACTCCCCAATTACGTCTACTTGGAAATTATTAACTGAGCAATATTCTAACCATCAACACCTCTCAGTCTACCCAGACACAAACCACCCGTATACAACATATATGTACATACATAATCATACACTCGGAATACCCAATACCTTAACATCATTCATTCCTCAACACCTGTTATCAACGTGAACTATATACGTATAAAAACATGCACTCGGGTCACAATAGCTCAAATTTCTTATATATATATATATTCATATTCATTACACCACACTGTTATTATGAGTCGGCCAAGGCTACAACTGATGAAACATGACAAATTACAAAAATAAGCACTCTACGGTTGGAGTGCACCCCACTCGGACCTAAGACCTTATCATCACTTCAGAGTCCAACCTGTACACACTAAAAAATGGTGTAGGGGTGAGCTTTTACATATAAAGTGACAGCTATTGACTCGGACTTTACCTCAATTCTTAATTATATAATTTACCGGGTTCAATCTATAACGATATATATATATTGCCAATTAATTTAAGAGTCAGACCACATCATTCAATCAGAATTTGCACAATAACATATATTCTCAATCATAGCATCACACTGCACTCAGCAACAGTATCAATACTTGTATATTAGTTCGGTCGGAATTCACTTGTACGACATCATCTAGTCGGAGTTCATTCAATTCATTTAATCCATGCAAATCACAATAATCTCAATAACAATGCTCATAGACTCATGCATGCGGATCTGACTTAAACAGTGAGTTTAGTGCAGATTCCTTCCCGGTCCCTCGTCCACTAGCCCTTTCCGTGTGGCACCGGTCACCCCGTGACGTCTCGAGACCCAGCTCTAGCTCCATCGGCTACCACGGGTCCTGATGGATCTAACTAGGAATCTGACTGGAACTCGTTTTATGTGACTCTAGATGCCTTTCCGACCCCCCGTCCACTAGCCCTTTCCGTGTGGCACCAGTCACCCCGTGACGTCTCGAGACCCAGCTCTAGCTCCATCGGCTCCCATGGGTCCTCATGGAACTGGTCAGGAATCTAGGAATCATTCCACATATGCAATCCCATGTAACTCCACAATAAACATCCAAGCTTACCAGACGCGTCTCACACAGCCATCAATGGGTCACAACCGATCCCCCACACAACATTCAAATTCATTCGGAATCCCATATTCCATTACAACAACACATGCATCTATCATAATAACTCACAACAGTAAGCATGGTAACCACATTACAGCACATCCACTCAACATCTTTAACAGAGTCAGCATACTTTTCCACACGGCATTCAAAATGGAAATCACGTATCAATTCACATCTCAAAATGTAGCGGGACCCCCGTACATTCTCTGCGTAGCGCCTTATTACCGACCCACGTGTTTAATGGCCCGTTTAAAAATTTATTTTTTTTTAAATTATTTCAAATGGGTTATAATTAATTAATTAACACGTTGCATGGTGAATGGTTATGGTCTTAGTTATTTTATTTAAATACAGCCTGCGTGCTGTGCCTCTCTTCATTCTGTTGTATTTCTTTTCTCAACCCTTCACTCGTATGTAAAGCGAGTTTCTTTAAAAATCTTGTAATCTTGATCGAGTCAACAAAGTAGAGATCTAGAAGAAAACTAGAGTGGTGACTCTAAGCACTTTTGTCTTTGAAAGGAACCAAGGAGTGGTGACTCCAAGAGGATGGTGGGTTCAAGAAGTAGGACTTCATGAAGCCTTGGCTATATAGTTCCTCTAGGTTTATTTATTTATTTATTTATTTATTTTCTTCTAGGAAGACCATAACCATCTCACAATTTCGTTTGCATGTTTTGGGGATAATTTTATTACGTTAAAGCGTTTAACAAAGACGGTAATTTTAAAATAAATTAAAATCCCTCAAAATAATATTAAGTTATAAACGCCTTCCAATAAGTACACTCGTCAACACTAATGTCAATAAATAGTGGGTCTGCCAAAGCAGGGCACTATTATTTATATTAGTAAGACGCGATGGGATAATGGTAATATCCAAACTGTTTTATTGGGCTTTAACTTAACTAAGTTTTCAATTGGATTGAATATAACTTAGAGGCGTAAACATTGGGCTAAATATTCATAAGATGAATAATTAGTAATGGTTACTTAACCCAATGACTAAGAGTTGTATAAAGATACAATTGGAAAAAGTTTTCTACCTAAATAACTAAGTATTAGGTGATCAGCCAAAGCTGACTTAACGCTTGGCAAAATATGGATCTTAGCCCACTAGAAAATCTTCCAACGGGATTTTCTGATTCGTGGAGGGTATTTTATTTTGAATCGAAATAGTGGGAGACATATTTAATTTAAATGACCATAATTTAAATATGTTTTGAAAATGATACTTACTACATATTTTCTGTTTTAGATAACCATGACGTCAAACACACCTTCAAACCTTTCGTTGCGATCAATCCTAGACAAAGAAAAATTGTCTGGTTCTAACTTCCTTGACTGGTATAGAAATTTGAGGATTGTCCTCAAACAAGAGAAAAAGCAGTATGTCCTGGAAGGTCCGATTCCAGAACCACCCGCAAACAATGCCTCTAAAGCTGACAAGGATGCTTACAAGAAGCATCAGGATGACGCTTTAGATGTCCAATGCCTTATGCTGGCAACCATGTCTCTTAAGCTTCAGAAGCAACATGAGCACATGGAGGCTTTCGATATGATCGAAAACCTAAGGAAACTATATCAAGGTCAAGCTGACCAAGAAAGATATGAAGTTTCTTCAGCCCTATTTACCTGCAGACTTGAAGAGGGAGGTTCTGTAGGACCTCATGTGCTCAAAATGATTGGGTACTTGGAGAATCTAGCTAGGCTAGGATTCCTCTTCCCTTAGAAGTTGGCTACCGATCTCATTTTGAAATCATTACCTGATAGTTTTAAGCCAGTCATCATGAATTACAACATGAATGCATTGGATAAAACATTGCCAGAGCTACTCAATATGTTGAGGACTGCTGAGCCCAATATTTCTAAAGGAAAGGGCAAGGCCATAATGATGGTCAATTCTGGCAAAGGTAAAGGAAAGGGCATGTATAAAGGCAAAGGAAAGGCTATTGTAGGAAATGGCAAGAAGATTTGGAAAGGCAAGGATAAGCCAAGTACATCAGCCTTAAAACCTGTGGACGAGGTGGCTAAGGAAGGTAAATGTCACCATTGTGGACAAAAGGGACACTGGAAGAGAAACTGTCCAAAGTACCTAGAAGAGCTTAAGAAGAAGGGAAGTGAGACTTCCACTTCAGGTATTTTTGTTATAGAAATTAACATGTCAACTTCAACATCATGGGTATTAGATACTGGATGTGGATCTCATATTTGTCCTAATGTGCAGGATCTAAGAAGGAGTAGGCAGTTAATGAAGGGCGAGGTAGACCTACGTGTTGGAAATAGAGCAAGAGTTGCTGCATTAGCTATAGGGACTTATTTTTTATCCTTGCCCTCAGGGTTAGTCCTTGAATTGGACAATTGTTATTTTGTTCCGGCAATAAGGAGAAATATTATTTCTGTTTCTTGTCTTGATAAGAAAGGGTTTTCCTTTACAATAAAGAACAATAGTTGTTCTGTTTATTTAAAAGACATGTTTTATTGTTGTGCAAATTTGAGTAATGGACTTTATGTTCTAGATCTCGAAACCCCTATCTATAACATTAATACTAAAAGGGTTAAAACAAATGATTTAAACCCAACTTATCTTTGGCATTGTCACCTAGGACATATAAATGAGAAACGCATTTCTAAACTCCATCAAGATGGATATTTAGAATCTTTTGATTTTGAATCAATAGATACATGTGAATCTTGTTTATTAGGGAAGATGACCAAGACCCCTTTTACCGGAAAAGGTGAAAGGGCGAGTGATCTTCTTGGCTTGATACATAGTGATGTATGTGGGCCCATAGGGACAATGGCTAGGGGAGGTTTTAGTTACTTCATCACTTTTACTGATGATTTCAGTAGATATGGATTTGTGTTTCTCATGAAACATAAATCAGAATCCTTTGAAAAGTTCAAGGAGTTTAAACATGAAATAGAGAACCAACTTGGCAAGACAATTAAAGCACTTCAATCCGATCGAGGTGGTGAATATTTGAGCCTAGAGTTTGATGAATATCTTAAAGAGTGTAGGATTATATCTCAACTTACTCCCCCTGGAACACCAGAATGGAATGGGGTTTCTAAGCGGAGAAATAGAACCTTGTTGGACATGGTTCGATCAATGATGAGTCAAACTGACCTCCCTAACTCATTCTGGGGACATGCTTTGTTGACAGCAACTTTCACACTTAACCGTGTTCCATCAAAGGCTGTCATAAAGACACCATATGAGATATGGACTGGGAAACGACCTAGTATGTCTTTTCTTAAGATTTGGGGCTGTGAAGCTTATGTTAAACGCCAAAGTTCTGATAAATTTGGGCCCAAGTCAGATAAATGTCTTTTTGTGAGATACCCAAAAGAAACTATGGGTTATTATTTTTACAATCCTACTGAGGGCAAAGTGTTTGTTGCTCGGAATGCTGTATTCTTAGAAAGGGAATTCATATCTGTAAGAATCAGTGGGAGGAAAGTAGAACTTGAAGAAATTCAAGACTCACAAGGCATTGAAGAGCCAATGGTGGAAGTGGAGCAGGACCCACAAAATGTTGTGATAACACCATCTCTAGTAGCACAAGACTTGCGTAGATCAGGTAGAATACGTCAACAACCTGAAAGATATGGATTTCTTGTAACTCAGGAAGGAGATGTATTCCTAATGGATCAAAATGAGCCAACATCTTATGAAGAGGCCATTGCAAGTTCAGAATCTAAGAAATGGCTAGAAGCCATGGAATCTGAAATGGACTCCATGTACACTAATCAAGTTTGGAACTTGGTTGATGCACCTGAAGGGGTAAAACCTATAGGATGCAAATGGGTTTTCAAAAAGAAAACTGACATGGATGGTAATATAAGTACCTTTAAAGCAAGGTTGGTGGCTAAAGGTTTCAAGCAAATACATGGTATAGACTATGATGAAACTTTTTCCCCAGTTGCTATGCTAAAGTCTGTTCGGATTCTGCTTGCTATTGCTGTATACCACGATTATGAGATATGGCAAATGGATGTCAAGACTGCTTTCCTTAATGGAAATCTTCTTGAGGAAGTGTACATGACACAACCTGAAGGCTTTGTTAAGCCTGAAGCATCCAGGAAGGTGTGCAAGCTACAACGTTCTATATATGGACTTAAGCAAGCTTCCAGAAGCTGGAATCTTCGTTTTGATAAAGCTGTTAAACAATTTGGCTTTTCTAAAAATGAGGATGAACCTTGTGTCTACAAGAAGGTTAGTGACTGCACAATTGTTTTTCTGGTCCTGTATGTTGATGACATACTACTTATTGGAAATGACGTTCCTACTCTTCAGTCTGTGAAGAGTTGGTTGGGAAGCTGTTTTTCTATGAAAGACTTAGGTGAAGCAACCTACGTGTTGGGAATTAAGATCTATAGAGATAGATCAAGAAAACTTCTTGGCCTAAGTCAGAATACATACATAGACAAAGTGTTAAAAAGGTTTAACATGCAAGATTCCAAGAAAGGAACTTTGCCTATGGCTCATGGCATAAGCTTATCAAAAGCTCAATCTCCTTCCACTAAAGAAGAAAGAGAACGGATGAATAAGATTCCATATGCATCTGCTATTGGATCAATCATGTATGCCATGATATGTACCCGACCAGATGTCTCGTACGCTTTAAGCATGACGAGCAGATACCAGTCTGATCCTGGTGAAAGTCACTGGAGTGCTGTCAAGAATATCCTGAAGTACTTAAGAAAAACTAAGGATTCATTCTTGATATATGGAGGGGAAGAAGAGCTCATTGTAAAAGGTTACACTGATGCTAGCTTCCAAACTGATAAGGATAACTCAAGATCGCAATCTGGGTACGTGTTTTGTCTAAATGGTGGCGCTGTAAGCTGGAAGAGTTCAAAGCAAGAGACAGTTGCTGATTCTACTACAGAGTCTGAGTATATTGCTGCCTCAAATGCTGCAAAAGAGGCAGTATGGATCAAGAAGTTCATAACAAAACTTGGGATTGTTCCTAGCATTATGGACCCTATAAGTCTCTACTGTGACAATAGTGGAGCAATCGCACAAGCTAAGGAACCTAGATCACATCAACGATCCAAGCATATACTTAGGCGATTTCATCTCATTCGAGAGATCCTTGACCGAGGAGATGTAAAGATATGTAAGGTGCATACTGATGAGAATATTGTTGACCCACTCATAAAACCTCTTACACAACAAAAACATGAGGGGCACACTAGATCATTAGGCATTAGGCAAATGTCTGATTGGCTCTAGTGCAAGTGGGAGATTGTTGGTGTATGCACTATGAGCTTTTATGCTTTTTCATTTGTATCATTTTTCTACTTATCAATAGAATAAATATTTCAGTTTAAAATTGTTTTAAAACATATTTATTCTTGGAGTAATAGGTCATATAAAAATTTATTCCTAAAATGTCCCTAGTTAAGTATTTACATGGGGACATGTAAATACACTGAGACTAGTGTGTGAGTGTACTGATGACCTGATCTCACAGATCATAGATATAGATGATATCGAGTCTTTACACGGGTACACATTAAGAGTAATGATGTACTGGACAGACCCACCATGAGAACGTTGCATGGATCGTTACATGATTGTCATAAACGATTCTCAATGTGATAATGGTATATATAGTCCTTCGACCTGAAGTCACTACGATTCCTACATGAGGAGTTTATTGTTTTAATACAATTAAACGTCTTCTGTAACAAGAGGACTATAAAGGTTGTGATTAGGCAATGAACAAATTATGCAGAGGGATGTGAGTGATGTAGATGGGATTTGTCTCTCCTATGTGACAGGAGTGATATCCATAGGCCACTTGATGGAGTAAGACTAAGAAAACGTATGGCCATGCTAGAAAGAATAAATATTAGATATTTATTCGGATCCAGTCTACTCCGGTATCAAGTAAAATAAATTGGGCCGTACAAGGATGACGCGACCATGCCTTGGGCCCAATTAGGATATCGTGACAAAAGGAATAAACGTATTAAATAATTATCACTTATAGGTTATGTTGATAATATTCGTACATAATGATGCATTGCTAGATACCGCTCTTATTTTATATTAATAATAAAATAGTTTATTATTAATATGACCGGGTATTTTACCTATAGGGTCACACACATAGAGTAAGCCCATCAGAAAATGTTGTCTTATTTTAGTTGGACTAAAATAAAGCTATTGGGCCTAACTCATTTGGAATGAGTAAGGAGCCCACTTTTAGAGAGAACAAATTAGGTCAAACCTAAGCCTATAAATAGAGCATAAGATGCTCATAGGCCGTTCACTCAAGTGAGACACAAATTCGCAAAAGTTGCAAGAGCTACACGCCGTCAAACTAGCAGTTGGCAAGTGTTGCGATTCTGGTAGGAGTGCTCGTGTGGACTCCTAAAGGACGAGGCTACGACTGCTTCGGAGTTCTTCAAGAGGTAACCTAAAATAATTTCAAAATTGTTTTGTGCTTTGAAACACGGAACCTTGCAAATCCTATGGAATCCCTTTTATTTTTCCACTGCTCATGCTTAGGGATTTCCTAACAATCCCCACTCAGGATTTACCTATATTTTCACTCGGGATATTCAAGTCATTCCCCATTCAGGGTTTACCCATATTTTTCACTCAGTAATACTTAGGGCCGTAATCACTCGGGAAAAGGGCCACATATTTAGCCTCACTCGGCTCGGCTCCCACAATAATGTTTTACTCTGAATTCTTTACCTTAACATTATTCTATCCAACATTATTTATATTCCAGTCGGTAAGTGTAACACACTAATTTTTTTAATAAATAATAAACCTGAAAACAGGGAAAATCTTTTTTTCCTACAAAACAGCCACTGGGCAATCGACACAGAAAAGAAGAGGAAGGCAAGGGAAAAGAATATTCATACGTATAGCAATCAGCGGAAGAGACAACGCTTGAACCGACTCATTTGATTCAGCGAGACACATCAGCGCTGGGGCGAATTCCATGACAACAGCCTTCCAGCAGTACACATTCGCTGGAGCGGATCCTTCATTCGCTGAAGCGAGAAGCCTCACACGGCAGATTCATCACTCGGCATCGGGACATCGATACACTCGGTAAATGACTAAGTCCACTCGAAAGTTCATTCCTAAGTCCATTCGGTATTCCATAACTTAGCCTTTCAATTTTATCCATACGGCCACCCCTATACTCCACTCGTACACTGAGGGTTATCCCACTCGGATTCCAGAACTCCTTCTCACTCGGAATATACATCTTTCACTTGGATTATCAATGTTTTACCCTTAGAATCCATTCTATTCTAAACCACTACACTAACTCCTCTCTCAGGAGAGAATCGCTCAGGGTTTTCACTCGGGAATACGAACTCTTCCTCACTCGGGTTTTACTTATATTTTTCACTCGGTAATGACCGCTCTCATTATCACTCGGGGATTTTCTCATTAGATCTTACGCAGTATAGGTTCATCCAAGGTATTTTACTCAGAATCCATTGAAGTATCATCATTCGAACAAGAAGGCATAGCCATTTGCAGCCCCACTCGGAGTTGACTCCCCAATTACGTCTACTCGGAAATTATTAACTGAGCAATATTCTAACCATCAACACCCCTCAGTCTACCCAGACACAAGCCACCCGTATACAACATATATGTACATACATAATCATACACTCGGAATACCCAATACCTTAACATCATTCATTCCTCAACACCTGTTATCAACGTGAACTATATACGTATAAAAACATGCACTCGGGTCATAATAACTCAAATTTCTTATATATATATATATTCATATTCATTACACCACACTGTTATTATGAGCCGGCCAAGGCTACAACTGACAAAACATGACAAATTACAAAAATAAGCACTCTACGGTCGGAGTGCACCCCACTTGGACCTGAGACCTTATCATCACTTCAGAGTCCAACCTGCACACACTAAAAAATGGTGTAGGGGTGAGCTTTTACATATAAAGTGACAGCTATTGACTCGGACTTTACCTCAATTCTTAATTATATAATTTACCGGGTTCAATCCATAACAATATATATATATTGCCAATTAATTTAAGAGTCAGACCACATCATTCAATCGAAATTTGCACAATAACATATATTCTCAATCATAGCATCACACTGCACTCAGCAACAGTATCAATACTTGTATATTCGTTCAGTCGGAATTCACTTGTACGACATCATCTAGTCAGAGTTCACTCAATTCATTTAATCCATGCAAATAACAATAATCTCAATAACAATGCTCATAGACTCATGCATGCGGATCCAACTTAAACAGTGAGTTCAATGCAGATTCCTTCCCGGTCCCTCGTCCACTAGCCCTTTCCGTGTGGCACCGATCACCCCGTGACGTCTCGAGACCCAGTTCTAGCTCCATCGGCTACCACGGGTCCTCATGGATCTAACCAGGAATCTGACTGGAACTCGTTTTATACGACTCTAGATGCCTTTCCGACCCCCCGTCCACTAGCCCTTTCCGTGTGGCACCAGTCACCCCGTGACGTCTCGAGACCCAGCTCTAGCTCCATCGGCTACCACGGGTCCTCATGGAACTGGTCAGGAATCTGGGAATCATCCCACATATGCAATCCCATGCAACTCCACAATAAACATCCAAGCTTACCAGACACGTCTCATACAGCCATCAATGGGTCACAACCGATCCCCCACACAGCATTCAGATTCATTCGGAATCCCACATTCACACACATTTCACACACATATTACATTAAAGCAAGCACCAGGGACCCGGTCATAAACCATACGCTTGACATGCAAAGCGCCCCCTACCTGCTGTTGGGGTTCAGAGACTCCTCAAGTTGTAGTGCTGACCGATCGTCCCTCTGTTACTCCTCCAACAGCCTTCGAGCTCAGCGTTGATCCTGGGCCAGAGTTGCTCCTTTCCTCTAACGGGTTCATCTCTGTAACATCCGCATTTTAATTAAAACGACCAAGTTAAATAAAAAGTCAACAAGTCAACACCTCCCTTAATTTAATTTAATTAATTAAGATGTAACAGAATAATTAGCGTGGAAGCATGGTGGCATGGGCAGGATTATCGCGTTTTCCCCCATCCCACCATACTGCACTCCGCGTGAGTGTATATATATATATATGTGGGTGATGGTCATGCTCTTCACGCAGAGGACCGAGTGAGCTTCCTTCTTCGTTCTTCATTCCTCTTGTTTTCTCTCTTTCCTTCTCCGCTCTCCAGTCCATCCCCTGTTTCGAGAACCAAGGTGACGGTGCTACAGTGGAGCAGAACTCCCCACACTTGAGAGGACGATCGTCAAGTGAAGCAGCAGAGAGGAGAACCACCACCCAAGCAGGAAGAAATCCCTCGGAGCTTCGTAATTGGTAGGGGGAGTATCTTCTATCTTAAATGCATAGGTTATGAACAGGTTCGAGTGCGGATGCTTGCTATATCCGTGCTCTGATGATGTATTGCGTTGCATGTTAGCACCTTTCTCACAGATGTATGTGTTGCAGGATCTCAGTTGCATGTTGAGTTGTGTTGATATGAATGTCTGACTGAAGCTACCCAGGTTATAGAAATGCATATGTTGAAATGATTGCTTTAATAGATTGTTGTGTATAGGAAATGCCTGCTTTAAACAAATTTGACGCTGTCTTACTCCGATTGCATGTTAGGATGAGATGAATTGAAATGCCTGAGCAAACTTGTGATTTTTAGAATGATGCATGTGTTGAATGAAGCTATAAACTGATTGCATGTTTGGATCGAACGAAATGTGTGGATATCTGAATATGGAATGATAACTGATTGCATGACAGCTATATATATTGAGTCCGGATAATGTGTACTACTGGTTGCATGGTGTGTGTATGTGCTTGAATGCGAGAATGCATGCATGAAATAAATGTTGTGCGTTGAATCCGTGTGTGGCGCATGGGATGCGTTGTGCTGGGAGCACGTAGTGTGAGACACTACCTTCGGTCATCCAGCGTGGGACGCTGTAAAATCCTTGAGTGGGACTCGAGGTAGCCTTTGAGTGGGACTCGGGCTGTCTGTGAACACCGCCGTTGGCGCTGAGAGCGTTGGTGTCACCTGTGGACAAACGGTTGGGTACCTGTAAAATGGCCAAGCAGCTGGGAGCTGATTTGATAGCTGAGAGCTATGTATACAAAGGCTGTGATGCCTACGTTGCAACGTCAGACCGATACACACGATGCGGAACCAAGTGAAATCTTCTGTGCTTATCATTGTTAATATTACTACTACTGTTAATGTTGTTGAAATTGATTAAGCATGCCGTGTGGGAAATGAATGGGTGAAATGCGTAAGACTAAGTGGATGCTCTGTGCATGTGTTATTGACTGAAATTTTTTATGCATTTGATATCATGTAAGAGTATACTGAACGTGCATGCCAAGTAATCCATTCCGTGTGTACGTACCCTAGATGCTGAAAGAAAACTGTTTTTGTGACTATACGTGTATATGTATATACATGCAAGTGTATCTGTGTCATTGAAAATGCTATGACTATGGTCAAGTGACGATCGGTAAATATAGAACGGTAAGAGTTACTTATATATGTCTTGACTGATGGATGTGGCCCTGATCTTAATTGTGTTGTACGTATGTATATTGTTGTGTAATTGGCAGATAACCTGAGTCGGTATCTATCATTTAAAATTTTAGATGCTCACCCCTGCAGTGGCCATTTTTCAGTGAATGTCTCTAGAGATGAGGACCAGAAGCAGAGTCGGAACGCTGGGCGAAGTGATGATGCATTTGGAAGGCTTAATTAATGCGTTGTTAGATTAAGTCCTGACTGGTTCATACCGGATGTTAATGTTTTAGGATAAATGAAACTTTATGGACAAGGAGAATCCGGTTCTGTGTTTGTAAATATTGACATGTGCTCTTATTATATATATCTGGATGTATGGTTTCGTGTGTGACATGCTATGTGTTACCTTGTTTCATGTTTGTGCTTTAATGGATACGCAGGGACGGTATGATTGAGCAGGCTATAGCCAAGTCAGAGCGGATTGAGAATTGTCTTAGGAAAACTCATGTCGGATACGTTGGGCGGAGTCGTACCCCGCCCGAAGTATGGGGACATTACGCCCAAGCGAGAGGACTCGCGCTGGAGCGATGTAGTTGTTAGAATGGGACACCGTTCAATTACCTTCCTATCCGTTGTGATGCTAATACAATTTAGACCCCGGTGTTGACCCCGGATTTGGGCGTTGTGGTTGAGTCCGCCCAGGCGTTGTCATAATTAGTTGAGTTGGGCGGAATAGGTTCAGACTCTTCCTTCTTCCCTAACCTACTACCGCATATGTACCCTGTAACTTCCTGTTTTTCTGAGTGAAGTGCGAGTGTGAGAATTCACCTAGTGAACCCTTGTCCATACCCGATTGAGAAAATTACCTTGTAGTTGTGTTGAAGAGGCGTTGTGCAGATTTCGTTAGGCGGTGTCATACCTCGCCTGAGTAACTAGGACAGTTCGCCCAAACGCGTAGAACTATGCTGAAGCAAGTAGATATCAACTCGAGATTCCGCCTATGTACCTTCTTTCTCCGTTGTCGCATTATTCCGTCTCTCTGGGCGGTATTGAACATCGCCTGAGTAAGTGAATATTGTGATGTAGTCCGCCCATGATAAATATACCCCGCCTAGCCAAGTAGGATGATTCTAACTCCGCCCTCCCATCGAATGCTACGCGTGTGAATGTATTAACATCTTCCCTTACCTATTTCCTCCCGTTGAGTGACCAGTGTTACTCGAAGGGAAGCCTCCTTGTGAAATTCCCTATCCGCTGTTGCATTACCATACTCCGCCTGGACGGTGTCAGACCCCGTCTAAGCGAACAAACGGTGTTGCGTAATCCGCCCAGGTGCTGGTGTGTTACGATAAACCCATTGGGCCGGCCCCAGTTTTAGCTTCTCTGTAGGTTGCTATATGCGCGTGAATGCTCCTCGTTTTCCCCCCTTGCCTGCTCCTTTCTATATCAAATGTTACGTGACCGCTTTTGTGAAAAATTTTCTCATATTTTTGGAATTATTAGTTGCAAATAATAAGGTGTTACATTTTGGTATCAGAGCGGACCGAAAAGTCCAAGGCCAAAGTATGCTTACCAAGTGTAAGCGGTGGTGTGTGTGTCTTTTTGATTGAATGGTTGAAAATTATTCTGATGCTAGTTGAACTTGATTGATGATTGACTTGAGGACAAGAGGTTGTTTTCCCCTGGTCCGATTGTGTATAACTTAGACGAATGACATAATGTGCTAAGCTATTAATTATTGGACTAATAACTAGATCGGTAGTAAGTGGCTCCGTATACTTATCCTTAAATGTCAATTTCAGGATAAGGAATGGCGCATCGTCAAAGTATGGAGGCTATAGCCACAACATTCCAACGCTTTGCGGATGTATTTGAAAGGCAAGACCAGACTCGACTTGAGGATGGCCATGTGCTGGACCGCTTCCTGAAAAGGAAGCCGAGTGAATTCTTAGGAGGACGGAACCCTGAGGCGGCGTTTAAGTGGACTCAGGAATTAGAAAGGATTTTTGGGGGTCTTCGCTGTACCGAGGCCCAGAAGGTAGAGTGCGCAGTGTATATGCTGCGAGATGAAGCGGAGAATTGGTGGAAAATAGCCAGAAGCCGATTCCCCGAAGATGATAATCAACTGACGTGGAACGATTTCAAGGCCTGCTTCTTAGAGAAATACTTTCCCGACACAGTGAGGAGTCGGAAAGAGCTGGAGTTTATGGAGTTAAGACAGGGCTCCATGACTGTGGAAGAATACGCGGCCAGATTCGAGGAATTATGCCTATTCTATCCGCCCTTCCAGCAGCCAGGAACGGAGAACTCTAAGTGCCTTAAGTTTGAGAACGGATTGAGATCGGATATTAAGAGAGCCTGCAGATACCATGAGATACGGAGTTTCCCTGCATTAGTGAACAAATGTAGAATATTTGAGGAGGATGACAAGGCCCATTCGAGCCAGAGCGGCAGAAACCACTATTCCCTGAGGCCCCAACGACCTCATTTCAAAAACCCAAGCAATGCCGGTAGGAACAAGCCTTTTTCCAGATATGAAGGACGGAATCAACCTGGAAGACGACCAGTGGTAGGAGACAGAAGGTGTTTCAAGTGTGGAGGAAATCACTTTGCCAGAGACTGCAAGGATGATGGTGATGTAGTGTGCTTACACTACAACAAGAGGGGACACATCCGCCCCGACTGCCCCCAACTACACCAAGCAGACGTTAATGTGCGTCAAGGAAGATTTCAAGAAAGGAACCGAGTAAATGATGACCAACGTCCTGGTGGCAGAGGCAACGGAGCCAGAGGAGACGGGATGCGAGGGAGGAATACCGGCCCAACAGCAGCAGGAAGAATCTACACCATCAATGCAGAGGATGTTGCACCAGCAAACGACCTAGTACAATGTAAGTGCTCACTTGGAATGAATACGCTTAATGTTGTTTTCGATTCGGGAGCTACCCATTCTTTTATAGCTGATGAGTGCGTGGAACGGTTGAAGTTACCAACTGTGTTTATGAACCGGACTTTGGAAGTGGCCAGCCCCACTGCCGCTAATGTGTTCACATCGTCAATATGCAAAAATGTAGCATTTGAGTTGTATGATCGGAGTTTCACCTTCGATCTAATTTGCATGCCCTTAAAGGGTCTTGACATCGTACTCGGGATAGATTGGCTTTCAGCCAATAAGGTATTAGTAGATTGTAGAAACCGAGAGATAGTTTTTCCGAAATAGCCCACTGAGAACGGCACGACACCAGATATAACCCAACTATTTATGATGCTTTGTCTAACCAAGGATGAGAGTGAGACCCTAGTGAACGAAATTTCGGTTGTCTGCGAATTCCCAGAAGTGTTCCCAGAAGACATTCCGAGTGTGCCTCCCAATAGAAAAGTTGAGTTCTCTATAGACTTGATCCCTGGAGCCGAACCGGTCTCCAGTGCACCCTACAGAATGTCCTCAACTGAATTGGCAGAGTTGAAGAAACAAGTGGATGAGTTACTTGAGAAGCAGTTCATTAGACCAAGCGTGTCACCATGGGGCGCACCTGTGCTACTTGTTAAGAAGAAGGATGGCAGCATGAGACTTTGTATAGATTATCGACAGCTTAACAAGCTCACAATCAAGAATCGATACCCACTGCCTAGAATTGATGATTTAATTGACCAGCTGCGTGGAGCCTCAGTCTTCTCAAAAATCGACTTACGATCAGGATATCACCAAATCCGAGTGAAGGACTCGGACATTCCTAAAACTGCCTTTAGGACTCGGTATGGTCACTACGAGTATGTAGTGATGCCGTTCGGTGTGACAAACGCCCCTGCTGTTTTCATGAATTACATGAACAACATATTCCACTCCTTTTTAGATCGGTTTGTTGTTGTTTTCATCGATGACATCTTAGTTTATTCTAAGACGTCTGAGGAGCATGAGGGACATCTCCGAGCGGTACTCCAAGTGTTGAAGGAGAAGTAATTATTTGTGAAGCTCTCGAAGTGCGAATTCTGGATGGATGAGATCCACTTCCTCGGGCATGTGATCTCTGAGCGAGGCATCTCGGTGGATCCTGCGAAGGTAGCTACTGTAATAGCATGGGAGAGGCCCAGATCAGTCTCGGAAATAAGAAGTTTTATGGGCTTGGCAGGTTATTATAGGAGGTTCATCGAAGGTTTTTCTAAACTGGCATTACCCCTGACTAAATTGACTCGGAAGAACGTTCCTTTCGTGTGGAGTCCGGAGTGTGAGAACAGCTTCCAAGAGCTGAAGAATAAGTTGACAACTGCTCCGGTGTTGGCATTACCTGAGTTACGAGAAAGCTTCGTGGTCTATTGTGACGCGTCCGGACTCGGATTAGGGTGTGTACTCATGCAGAAAGATCGAGTGATAGCATATGCCTCTCGACAATTGAGACCCCATGAGCAGCATTATCCGACCCATGACTTGGAGCTGGCAGCAGTAGTCTTTGCATTGAAAATCTAGAGGCATTACTTGTACGGGTCCAAATTTGAAGTGTACAGCGATCATAAGAGCCTCAAATACCTATTCGACCAAAAGGAGCTGAACATGAGGCAGAGGAGATGGATTGAGTTTTTGAAGGACTATGATTTCAAGTTAAAATACCACCCAGGTAAGGCAAATGTCATGGCAGACGCATTGAGTCGGAAATCCCTCCATATAGCAGCCATGATGGCAAAAGAAGTTGAGTTATTAGAGCGGTTCCGAGACATGAACTTGCATGTTGACACCCCTTCCTCTCAGAAAATGACAATAGGTATGTTGAGGATTGCCAACGAATTCTTAAAATCCGTGTACGAACAGTAACAGGCGGACTCTTACCTAGCTGAAATGAAGGAAATTCAGGCTAAAGGAAAGGATTTATCCTTTAGAGGGGTCAGATGGGATCTTCCGGGTGAGAGACAGAATATACATACCAAGTGAAGGATGATTGAGAAGAATGGTGCTTGATGAAGCCCACAAAAGCCTACTCAGCATTCACCCAGGAACCACGAAAATGTACCACGACTTGAGGAGACAGTTCTGGTGGCCCGGACTAAAGAAGGATGTGGCGGAGTACGTGGCCCGGTGTATCACTTGTCAGAAATCGAAGGTAGAGCACCAAAAACCGTACGGTGAAATGCAGCCTCTAGAGATCCCCGTGTGGAAATGGGACTCAATTGCGATGGATTTTATCATGGGATTACCCAAAAACCGAGCGGGCCATGATGCCATTTGGGTCATTGTTGACAGATTGACGAAGGGTGCACACTTCTTACCTGTAAATATGAAGTACCCATTGCATAAGTTGGCTCGGATTTACATTCAAGAAGTTATCCGACTGCATGGCATACCTACTTCCATCGTATCAGATAGGGACCCTAGGTTTACGTCCAGATTTTGGACCAGCATGCATCAAGAATTGGGGACGAAGCTTTGGCTTAGCTCTGCCTACCACCCCCAATCGGATGGACAATCCGAGCGAACAATTCAGAGTCTAGAAGATTTATTGAGAGCGTGTGTGTTAGAGTATGGTGGAGACTGGGAGCAGTACCTTCCCTTGATCGAGTTTACGTACAACAACAGCCATCACCACAGCATTGGCATGGCACCTTACGAGGCATTATATGGGCGCAGATGCCGAACCCCACTCTGCTGGTCAGAAGCAGGTGAAAGTCTACTATTGGGACCAGACATTGTGAAGCAAACTACAGAGCAGATCTGAGTGATACAGGAAAGGATGAAAGCATCACAAGACAGGCAAAAGAGCTACCATGACAAGCGCATCAAGCCATTGGAACTTTCAGTCGGAGATCGAGTGTTTCTGAGAACCTCTCCGAGTAAAGGAGTTGGACAAGCCTTAAAAAGTGGGAAGTTAAGCCCTCGATACATTGGACCTTACGAGGTGTTAGAACGGATTGGCCCCGTAACATACCGCCTCGCATTACCAACTCACTTGTCCCGATTGCACAACGTATTTCACGTGTCTCAACTAAGGAAGTATTTGCATGACCCCAGCCACACGATGCCTGACGACGAGGTAGAGATCAAGGAAGACCTAACCACTGTGACTACACTGATTGGAATCGTGGACCGATCGGTAAAACGCTTGAGAAACAAGAACGTAAGGCTGGTTAAGGTGGAGTGGCAGCAAGGCAAGACCACCTCCTGCACGTGGGAACGCGAAGATGTCATAAGACAGCAGTACCCCGAGTTGTTCATTTAGGTGAGTTACCAACTAAAGCTTCACATGAATTACCAACTGAATTTCGGGGACGAAATTCTTTTTAAGTGGGGGAGAACTGTAACATCCCCATTTTAATTAAAACGACCAAGTTAAATAAAAAGTCAATAAGTCAACACCTCCCTTAATTTAATTTAATTAATTAAGATGGAACAGAATAATTAGCGTGGAAGCATGGTGGCATGGGCAGGATTATCGCGTTTTCCCCCATCCCACCATACTGCACTCCGCGTGAGTGTATATATATATATATGTGGGTGATGGTCATGCTCTTCACGCAGAGGACCGAGTGAGCTTCCTTCTTCGTTCTTCATTCCTCTTGTTTTCTCTCTTTCCTTCTCCGCTCTCCAGTCCATCCCCTGTTTCGAGAACCAAGGTGACGGTGCTACAGTGGAGCAGAACTCCCCACACTTGAGAGGACGATCGTCAAGTAAAGCAGCAGAGAGGAGAACCACCACCCAAGCAGGAAGAAATCCCTCGGAGCTTCGTAATTGGTAGGGGGAGTATCTTCTATCTTAAATGCATGGGTTATGAACAGGTTCGAGTGCAGATGCTTGCTATATCCGTGCTCTGATGATGTATTGCATTGCATGTTAGCACCTTTCTCACAGATGTATGTGTTGCAGGATCTCAGTTGCATATTGAGTTGTGTTGATATGAATGTCTGACTGAAGCTACCCAGGTTATAGAAATGCATATGTTGAAATGATTGCTTTAATAGATTGTTGTGTATAGGAAATGCCTGCTTTAAACAAATTTGACGCTGTCTTACTCCGATTACATGTTAGGATGAGATGAATTGAAATGCCTGAGCAAACTTGTGATTTTTAGAATGATGCATGTGTTGAATGAAGCTATAAACTGATTGCATGTTTGGATCGAATGAAATGTGTGGATATCTGAATATGGAATGATAACTGATTGCATGACAGCTATATATATTGAGTCCGGATAATGTGTACTATTGGTTGCATGGTGTGTGTATGTGCTTGAATGCGAGAATGCATGCATGAAATAAATGTTGTGCGTTGAATCCGCGTGTGGCGCATGGGATGCGTTGTGCTGGGAGCACGTAGTGTGAGACACTACCTTCGGTCATCCAGCGTGGGACGCTGTAAAATCCTTGAGTGGGACTCGAGGTAGCCTTTGAGTGGGACTCGGGCTGTCTGTGAACACCGCCGTTGGCGCTGAGAGCGTTGGTGTCACCTGTGGACAAACGGTTGGGTACCTGTAAAACGGCCAAGCAGCTGGGAGCTGATTTGATAGCTGAGAGCTATGTATAAAAAGGCTGTGATGCCTACGTTGCAACGTCGGACCGATACACACGATGCGGAACCAAGTGAAATCTTCTGTGCTTATCATTGTTAATATTACTACTACTGTTAATGTTGTTGAAATTGATTAAGCATGCCGTGTGGGAAATGAATGGGTGAAATGTGTAAGACTAAGTGGATGCTCTGTGCATGTGTTATTGACTGAAATTTTTTATGCATTTGATATCATGTAAGAGTATACTGAACGTGCATGCCAAGTAATCCATTCCGTGTGTACGTACCCTAGATGCTGAAAGAAAACTGTTTTCGTGACTATACGTGTATATGTATATGCATGCAAGTGTATCTGTGTCATTGAAAATGCTATGACTATGGTCAAGTGACGATCGGTAAATATAGAACGGTAAGAGTTACTTATATATGTCTTGACTGATGGATGTGGCCCTGATCTTAATTGTGTTGTACGTATGTATATTGTTGTGTAATTGGCAGATAACCTGAGTCGGTATCTATCATTTAAAATTTTAGATGCTCACCCCTGCAGTGGCCATTTTTTAGTGAATGTCTCTAGAGATGAGGACCAGAAGCAGAGCCGGAACGCTGGGCGAAGTGATGATGCATTTGGAAGGCTTAATTAATGCATTGTTAGATTAAGTCCTGACTGGTTCATACCGGATGTTAATGTTTTGGGATAAATGAAACTTTATGGACAAGGAGAATCCGGTTCTGTGTTTGTAAATATTGACATGTGCTCTTAATATATATATCTGGATGTATGGTTTCGTGTGTGACATGCTATGTGTTACCTTGTTTCATGTTTGTACTTTAATGGATACGCAGGGACGGTATGATTGAGCAGGCTATAGCCAAGTCAGAGCGGATTGAGAATTGTCTTAGGAAAACTCATGTCGGATACGTTGGGCGGAGTCGTACCCCGCCCGAAGTATGGGGACATTACGCCCAAGCGAGAGGACTCGCACTGGAGCGATGTAGTTGTTAGAATGGGACACCGTTCAATTACCTTCCTATCCGTTGTGATGCTAATACAATTTAGACCCCGGTGTTGACCCCGGATTTGGGCGTTGTGGTTGAGTCCGCCCAGGCGTTGTCATAATTAGTTGAGTTGGGCGGAATAGGTTCAGACTCTTCCTTCTTCCCCAACCTACTACCGCATATGTACCCTGTAACTTCCTGTTTTTCTGAGTGAAGTGCGAGTGTGAGAATTCACCTAGTGAACCCTTGTCCATACCCGATTGAGAAAATTACCTTGTAGTTGTGTTGAAGAGGCGTTGTGCAGATTTCGTTAGGCGGTGTCATACCTCGCCCGAGTAACTAGGACAGTTCGCCCAAACGCGTAGAACTATGCTGAAGCAAGTAGATATCAACTCGAGATTCCGCCTATGTACCTTCTTTCTCTGTTGTCGCATTATTCCGTCTCTCTGGGCGGTATTGAACATCGCCTGAGTAAGTGAATATTGTGATGTAGTCCGCCCATGATAAATATACCCCGCCTAGCCAAGTAGGATGATTCTAACTCCGCCCTCCCATCGAATGCTACGCGTGTGAATGTATTAACATCTTCCCTTACCTATTTCCTCCCGTTGAGTGACCAGTGTTACTCGAAGGGAAGCCTCCTTGTGAAATTCCCTATCCGCTGTTGCATTACCATACTCCGCCTGGACGGTGTCAGACCCCGTCTAAGCGAACAAACGGTGTTGCGTAATCCGCCCAGGTGCTGGTGTGTTACGATAAACCCATTGGGCCGGCCCCAGTTTTAGCTTCTCTGTAGGTTGCTATATACGCGTGAATGCTCCTTGTTTTCCCCCCTTGCCTGCTCCCTTCTATATCAAATGTTACGTGACCGCTTTTGTGAAAAATTTTCTCATATTTTTGGAATTATTAGTTACAAATAATAAGGTGTTACAGTCTCCCGCATAGCTCCAAGGCACTTCCTGCACAGCCTTCCAATAGGAATACTAACAGCTCCAGTTAGAAGAAGAAGGAGAGGAAGAAGGCAACGGGGAGTGGAATCAGAGCTGTATTGATGTTCCTCAGAAGCTCTCGGCTCTCTCACTGTTCGAGTGGCGACGTGAATGAGAGTGAAGAAGAAGAGAAACAGGGAAGAAGAGACCATATGCACGCACAAGGAGAGCTGACCAGCATGAATTAATGGAGGGAAGAGAGAGTTGAGGTTGTCTTATACTCCTAGGGACACATACGTCCTTTCGCCTGGCACTATTATTATTATTATCATTATTTATTCAATTATTTTCTAACCAATCAGCAATCAGTTAAATTATTCATTAATCCCAATTCTGCAGTTAATCCTTTAATTAATGGCTTAGTCTTAATCGGTAATTTAATTAAAAATCGGATGTTACAGTTCTCCCCCTCTCAAAAGAATTTCATCCTTGAAATTCAAACACACGCTTAGCCTCAATGAACCACTCGAAAAATCGCTGACATAACACAATAAGCAATTACACCTCTATGCATCACAAGTATTCGTACATTGCTTGAATTCCAGTCGGTACAATTGGCTTCCAAAGTAACTCACCGACCACTCCACCCAGAAAACCGAGACATCATGCTTAACACATTTCCATTTGGAAGTGGCACCATTAACTCGGAATAACATTCTTTTCTTTCACTCAGACTTACCTCAACAAACAGATCAGAATACCATAGTCATGCTCCGACTGCAACTCTTCGTCCACGTTTTTGACTGTTTCTCAATTTCTAATCAGCATAAAACAATTCTTCATAGCCTTCATTACATTCGGGACTCCATTTTCCACGTAGTTACCCCCATTCAACTCTGCCAGTTCACCCTAGCCATTGGCACTTTCCAGTTCTTTGGCCGCTTGGCCATATACTCTCAACACCATTCGGCATATTCACACCATCGGTTTCCTGACTCGAACGAGTTACTCGGCACAATAATAAAATCACATAAAGCATAGGCTTGACATTGTGTCGTGGGGAACACATCCTTAGAGGTTATTCAACCAGTTAGGAAAAATTTCAGTCGATAAACAACACCACTGACTCCCAAAATACTCACTCCCGACCGATTTCTCTCTCGGACCAAACCCTTGGGTTTTCAAAACCTGACCACAAAATCTCTCTCTTACACTAAAAGGAACACTCAAGGAATTTCCATGTGTTTCAATTAACACAATTTACCCGGATTTGATTCGCATATGCACTACACAAAATTTTGAAATCTTAGATTCCTACCCATGCTTCCGGTTAATTCCATGCTTTCATCCTGAGAGTTTTACTCGGTCCTTTTACACAAACATCACTCGGGGTTCGAGGGTAATTCTCACCCGGAAATCCTTCCATTTACCAGAAATTCACTCGTAACTCGAGTCTACCTCAAAACCAAACCTGAGTTTAAGCTCAACAGTCCCAACCACTGACCTGAGTACGACTTCAATTAAATCCTTCACTCGGATATCTACTTCCTCTCGGAGCCCCCCCTTTACTCGGAAACTTGCACACTCTAAGTTCTATTTTTCAACCAGAAGGACTTTTCTTCTGGAAGGTCACTCGGTTGGACATCCCAAGGTATTAGGAATTCTACACTCGCAATCTTACTATTTAGAATCATTCCACACGGTGCCATTCCACTCGGAAGTGATACACTCCGAGTCACGTCACTCGAATCTTACCTTACCCAGAAGGTTACGCTCAGACACTATTCCCTTAACTTAGTAATGATCCTCTCAATAAAGTTCTACTCGGGACACCATAATTTTCACTCAGCAGTTCCTTCCCACAAGGTCTTCACTTGGAATTGTCTTCACTCTTACACACTCGGAATTTACTAACCTTTCCCGAGCAATTCCTAACCTTACAATTTAGTTTAGCTCCAATCCTGGTTTCCTCATTAGGCTCACAGTATCACTCGGTTAAGCTTTCAAAACTCCAACTTCAGTGACAGTTTGATCACCCTTCATATTCCATTACAAATTATCCTTTTAGTAGCCAATCCGTACCCAGCAACCTCTAATCCTCTCAGAAGCAGACACGACAAGGTCAAACAAACCCTCTTCCTTTATTTTGGTAAACAATCGCATAACACTCATTTAATATAACTCTCATCATCACTCGAAATCGTCTGAAAGACTCATCATCACCATAAACAGTTACAGCTTCACCTGCCCGACTCATGAATTGCTGCATCTAACTTATAGGATGACGTCTCATTCCTATAGGGTTACAACAATTACATAGTCACTGCAACGTGTATGCTGCCACATTACCTATGGCAGGAAGAGTCATCTCAGAGCAGCATGCCTCACACGGACCAGACTCACTCAACTAATACTAATTCACACGGTAGTTAATGGTAGTTCACACACATAAGTAATACACCTACATCAACATCATGCATCACATAGGGTACATCACGCATCAATAATCATGAAAATTATTTATCACTTCTGTAAAATAGTATGGTGGCAACACAACAATCGGCTTCTAGCCCACACTGAGTAAATATTTCCTCTAAATTTTAGTCATCACAAAACCATGGCTTAGATCAAATTCTCAATTCTCAGTTATATGATAACATCATTCACTCGGGTTCATGCAATTCAATCAGGATTAAGGAATTCACAATCACACACACTGTCATAACACACCAGGGACTAGGAAATGGCACTAATGTACATACAGACACTCAGTCGGATTCATACCAATTATTCATGGCTATGTCATTGTTCATCACTGCATGCATCATAACCATAACCACATATTGCACTCAACAATAGCATCGATATATATATATGTACTCATCCAATCGGATCTATCCAAATCAATTCCAAACTATTAGGGGTTTCATTCACAATATCATATCCACATGTTCATATAATTCACATTGGGTCCAATGCCCATCATAAGCGTGTACACAGACATTCAATTACGTAACATAGGTTACTACTACTGTAGAACGGTGCAATGGGGGGTAGATTTCCAACCCCACAAGTATACGCCTAGTCGCTCGCTTGTACAACTTTCTCAGTACTGATGACTTAAACTCTGTCTACAGCTGGTCGATCCGCACTCCTCCCACGGTTGTTTGGGGCAAATCTCCTGTTATCTCTAGTTCTATTGCCTCTGCCACCGTTCCCCCGACCATTATTTCCGCAGTCTCTCTCTCGGAAACCTCCACGGGATGCATCAGTATTCGATCGTCGCAGCAGTGGGCAGTTAGGGCGAATATGCCCTCTCCCATTGCAATGGAAACACACGACGTCATCTCCCTCTTCACAGTCTTGGGCAAAGTGATCACCACCACATATAAAACACTTACCGTACTTTGGGCGACTACCAGCACGACCATCTTGATTACCCCTGCCTCCGAGCCTAGAAGGGAGTCTGCTCCTTGATGAGTGCTTATTTTATGATTAAATTCATGGCTCAATTAGAACTATTTTTTTGATAACTTAACAAAATTGATAAGTAATTGAGCATGATTTTTATTATAAAGGGAGTATTAAGAAAAGAAGTTTGAAATTTGAAAATCAGTGAACAACTTGTCAAAAGCCTTAAAGAAACAAAGAGCATCAAGCAAAGGATACTTGAGCGTGGTACACTACACGCCTGAGCGTGGAAGCCACGTTGCCCATGCACCCAAGTGAAACAAGGAACACATCAACAGCCCCTCACGCTTGAGCGTGAGCCCGAGCTCGCTCAAGCGTGACTTCATGCATGACTTACGCTCAAGCGTGGCACCAAGAAGCTTAAAGCGTGACTGAAATGGAATAAGGAACAGCATCAGGTCATCTCACGCTCAAGCGTGAGCAGGAGCCGCTTGGGCGTGACCTCGATCCCGCTTGAGCGTGGCTTGAGCGTGGAATACATATGTTGAACCAAGGAACCACGCTTAAGCGTGGACAAGCAAGCTCAAGCGTGACTCACACAGCGTGGGCTTCTTAATTCTTTATTCACCCGTAATGCGATGCAAACTCATCCACTTTCTGCTGTTTCCACCAGTCTCTGAAAGATGCCGTATGGGTTCTACGTAAGTGGGTAAGAGAAACTAAGCCAAAAACTCCTATAAAGCAAGCTGCAAACAGGGCATCAGGGGATCTCCTATCACATCATACATCAGATTCATCCTCTGTATTTTCATACTTTACATTTTCTGTATTCATTCCTTTGATGGTGAAAATGCAAGGCATGAGTAACTAATTTCCCTTATGGGATTGGCTGTAATCCATTCAACACTGAAGTAATGCTGTCGTAAGTTTTCATTGAGTAATGAGATTTGATAAAGTTTCTGTATTTCCTTCTGCGTTTAATGCCTGAAAGTACTTGATCACTATTTTCTTGTTCTAAGTTTTCTTGAGTATGCTGGGAAGTGACTTTTGAAAGCAGACCCTGAAAGAAATGCTTGTTGTGAGTAGGTAGCCAGGGATGGCGTCTAACGCAACAAACGTCAAAACAATCGATCGATAATGCTGGAATGGTTTCCAAGGTGACTGAGGGATCAGCGGTTTGGAAATCATTCTTATGAATTTTGTAGTCGAGGGATCGATGCAAATGACTTTGATTGTGACGTAGAACTTATCTTTTCGATTTACTTATATGGAAACTTATGCAGCTTACAGAGGTGAAGATGTGATGAAGCCAATCCCTGTTTTACAAAACTGATTTTTCCAACCTCATTTACTGTTATCTTTTGCACAATATTATTCTCTGTTATTTTGTTACTTGCTGTTTTTCATTCAACAACATTCACAACAAACCCAAACAAAAACTTTCTGCCAAATCAATTCAAACTAAAGTCTTCATTCTAGCACCTCCTCAGTGGAACGACAACTATACTGTATTACAACTTCTGTGTTTAAACTTGGCACATCCATTTCATTGAGTTCATATTATACAAAACTTAATTCTCTTTCAGCAAACTCAATATAAGCAAAACACCATATCAAGTTTTGGCGCCGTTGCCGGGGAGGTGATTTAAGTTTGAATATTTTAGCATTGAATTGACAAGACAGTGTAAATAAACTTGTTTATAATTTGTTTTTATTTTTTAGTAACCTTGCTACTTTGAGTTCCTGATTTATGATCTTGAGAGGACAGGGTACAAAAGAACAACTTGCATTTGATCCTGAGATAGACAGGTTCCTCAAGAAAATCAAGAAAGCCAAGCAGAACTTCCACGTAGGACAAACTTCCTCTGTTACAATGGAGGACAACAGCAATAATCAAAATCCACCAAGGAGAACACTTGGAGATTACACATTGCAACAAGGACCTAGACACTACTCAAGCATTGCTATACCACATACAATCAGGGCTATAGAAATGAAACCTGCTTTCCTTAGTTTAATTAGTTCCCATCAATTTCATGGAATGTCCAGTGAAGATCCTTACACTCACTTGGCCACATTCTATGAATTGGTAGGAACAATGGGATTTGAACAGGAAGTAATTGAGGCAGCATACCTAAGATTGTTTCCTTTTTCTCTTGCAGGAAAAGCTAAAGAATGGCTCCAGTCATACCCAAATCAAAGCTTGAACAGCTGGGAGACAGTGGAGGAAAAATTCCTACACAGATTCTTCCCACCATCCAGATTCATCAAGGCTAAATCAGATATCACAACATTTAAACAAAGCCATGATGAACCCTTTTGTGAAGCATGGGAACGCTTCAAATCTCTCCTCAGAAGATGCCCAAACCATGGACTGGAAGATATTACCCAATTGAATATCTTTTACAGTGGTTTAAAGGGTGATACTAAAATGATTTTGGATGCAGCAGCTGGAGGAACCATGATGACAGTGGATGCAGAGCAAGCTACAAGGATCATTGAAGCATTATCATCCACAGATTACCAGGCTCAGCATGACAGAACACAAATCCAAAAGAAGGGAGTGTTGGAACTTAATACAACAGATGTCATTTTGGCTCAAAATAAGATTTTGACACAACAAATTGAAGTTCTGACACAGCAAATGGCAAAACTCCCGCAACAACTGCATGCTGTACAGTCCTCTACAGGAAACCAACAAGCACAAATGAGATGTGACTTTTGTGGAGGAGAACATCAGAATGGACACTGCCAAGGAGAACAAAGAGACCAATCTATCCTCTATATGAATAACCAACGTAAGCAAGGTAACTTCAATAACAATACTTACCCCAATAACTTTTCACAGGGATGGAGGAATAGTCAAAATGGTGGATGGAAGCAAGAAGCAAGCACATCCAACAGACAGCAACCTTATCAACAAGGTCCTTCATTGACAGAAAGGACATCAAAACTAGAGGACACTCTAGAAAAATTCATGCAGGTCTCAATCACCAACCAAAAGAACACTGATGCTTCGATAAGAAACCTGGAGACACAAGTGGGGCAATTGGCTCGGCAAATTGCAGAGCATCACAACTCCCAATTTGGAGCCAATACACACCCAAATCCAAAGGAGCAATGCAAAGCAATCACAATAAGAAGTGGAAAGGTCATTGGACAAAAAGAGAATGACAAGGTGGAAGAAAAAGTAGAAAAAGAAAAAGAAACAGAAGAGGAAGTTAGTGAAAAGAAGAATAATGATGTAAATATGAAGGAGGAGGTTGAAAAAAAGAAAGAAATAAAAGAAGGGAAGAAGAAGGTGGACGACCCAACACCGCAACTGAAGAGCTTGCCGTATCCAAAGAACCCTTCAAAAATGGACAAGGAAAGGCAATTTGCACGATTTATGGATATCTTCAAAAGGTTACAAATAAACATACCTTTTGTGGAAGCCATGGAGCAAATGCCAACTTACGCTAAATTTATGAAGGAGCTGTTAACAAAGAAGAAGAGATTTTCTGAAGAAACAGTGGAGCTTGCAGCAGGCTGCAGTGCCATCATTCAAAAGGCACTGCCACAAAAAACAAAAGACCCCGGAAGTTTCACAATCCCAGTAACTATTGGTACTCTACCAGTAGGAAAAGCACTCTTGGATTTGGGAGCAAGCATTAATCTAATGCCCCTCTCAATGGTGAAAAAAATTGGAGATCTTAAGGTGAAGCCAACCCGGATGACCCTCCAGCTGGCAGATAGGTCTATGAAATTTCCATATGGCATAGCTGAAGATGTACTGGTAAGAGTTGACAAGTTTGTGTTTCCTGTAGATTTTGTCATAATGGATATAGAAGAAGATGCAGAAGTACCTCTCATTTTGGGGAGACCCTTCATGAAGACCGCAAAAGTAATCATTGATGTGGATGACGGGAAGTTAAAAGTGAGAGTGCAAGATGAAGAAGTAAATTTCAATATGTTTGATGCAATGAAATACCCAAAAGACAAACAACAGTGCTTCAAAATTGATGTTGAAGAAGAAGCCATCAGAGAGCAAACCAACGAATGGTTCAACAAAGATCCACTGGATGAGCTGAACATTGGAGCAATGGATGAAGACAAGAACAAGGACACGCAAGATGCTCAAAAAGAAAGTCACTTTGGAAGGCTATCTGAGGAAACAAAAGAAGTTGTTCCACCAAAAGTGGAGTTAAAAGCTTTACCTCCACACTTGAAATATGTCTTTCTTGATAATGATAACCAAAAACCTGTTATTATTAACAGGGAATTGACAGGTACAGAAGAGAAGCAGTTGATTCAAGTGTTGAAGGAACATTCAACAGCAATTGGATGGAGACTGGAAGATTTGAAGGGAATAAGCCCAGCTTACTGCACTCATCACATTTACATGGAACAAGAATTCAAACCAATTGCTCAGCCACAGAGACGCTTGAACCCAACTATGAAGGAAGTTGTAAAAGGGGAGGTAACCAAGTTACTAGAAGCTGGTATAATTTATCCTATTTCTGATAGCTCTTGGGTTAGCCCTGTGCATGTTGTTCCAAAGAAAGGAGGAATCACTGTCATACAGAATGAGAAACATGAATTGATCCCTACAAGAACTATCACAGGATGGAGGATGTGTATCGATTACAGGAAACTAAACATTGCTACCCGAAAAGATCATTTCCCTCTGCCCTTCATGGATCAAATGCTAGAAAGACTTGCAGGTCAAGCATACTACTGCTTTCTAGATGGATACTCAGGGTATAACCAGATCGCAGTTGCACCTGAGGATCAAGAAAAAACAGCATTCACATGTCCCTTTGGGGTATTTGCATACAGAAAAATGCCCTTCGGATTGTGCAATGCCCCTGCAACATTTCAAAGATGTATGCTTGCTATCTTCTCTGATTTGGTGGAAAAATGCATAGAGGTTTTCATGGATGATTTCTCTGTTTTTGGTTCTTCATTTGACCAATGTTTGAAAAATTTGACCACTGTATTGAAAAGATGTGTAGACACCAATTTGGTTTTGAATTGGGAAAAATGTCACTTCATGGTGACTGAAGGCATTGTGTTAGGACATCAAATCTCCAAAAGAGGCATTGAAGTGGACAAAGCCAAGGTGGAAGTAATCGAGAAATTGCCACCACCAGGAAATGTAAAAGGAGTCAGAAGCTTCTTGGGCCATGCAGGATTTTATAGAAGGTTCATCAAGGACTTCTCAAAAATTGCAAAGCCTTTGAGTAATCTCTTAAACAAAGACACTCCTTTCATTTTTGATGATTCTTGTTTACATGCTTTTGAAACTCTAAAGCATAAACTAACATGTGCACCTGTAATAGTTGCCCCTGATTGGGGACTAGATTTTGAAATGATGTGTGATGCCAGTGATTATGCTGTTGGGGCCGTATTAGGACAAAGAAAGGCTAAAATTTTTCATGTTATACACTATGCTAGTAAAGTTTTAAACCCTGCACAAACAAATTATGCAACAACAGAGAAAGAACTCTTAGCAATAGTGTATGGCCTGGAGAAATTTAGACCTTATCTGATTGGTTCCAAAATCACTATTTTTACTGACCATGCTGCCATTAAATATTTGTTGAATAAATCTGATTCTAAGCCCAGACTAATTAGATGGATCTTGCTAATGCAAGAATTCAATCTAATAGTCAAAGACAAAAAGGGCAGCGAAAATTTTATTGCAGATCATTTGTCCCGACTTGTCAATCAGGAAGTCACACGGCTCCAACCTGAAGTGAAGGAAGAATTTCCTGATGAAAAGCTACTGATGCTGAAAGAACGGCCATGGTTTGCAGACATGGCCAACTTTAAAGCTGCTGGAGTACTGCCTGATGACCTTTCATGGCAGCAGAAGAAGAAGTTTCTAAGGGATGTGAAGCAATTCATATGGGATGACCCCTACCTATTCAAACTTGGATCAGATCACATCTTGAGGAGATGTGTGTCCCAAGAGGAGGCTGAGAGCATCCTATGGCACTGTCACAGCTCACCCTATGGAGGACATTTCAATGGGGAAAGAACAGCAGCAAAGATCCTCCAATCAGGTTTTTATTGGCCCTCTTTGTTTAAAGATGCTAATGTTTTTGTGCAGTATTGTGAAGCATATCAGAGGACAGGGAACATATCAAAAAGACATGAGATGCCATTGACCACCATCCTTAAAATAGAAGTCTTTGATTGCTGGGGCATAGATTTTACTGGGCCATTACCAATGTCATTCTCAAATGAGTACATAATTGTGGCAGTAGACTATGTCTCTAAGTGGGTGGAAGCCATGGCATGTACTAAAGCTGATGCCAAGACTGTTATCAAATTCCTTAAGAAACACATTTTCAGCAGGTTTGGCACTCCAAGAGTATTGATAAGTGATGGAGGCTCTCACTTCTGTAACAGTCAACTCCAAAGATGCCTAGAACATTATGGAGTCAAGCACAAAGTAACTTCCCCTTACCATCCTCAGGCTAATGGCCAAGTGGAAGTATCCAACAGAGAAATTAAGAGGATACTGGAGAAGACAATCAGCCAAAGCAGAAAAG
Organism: Clitoria ternatea; assembly: GCA_037962975.1. NCBI lineage: Eukaryota > Viridiplantae > Streptophyta > Magnoliopsida > Fabales > Fabaceae > Clitoria > Clitoria ternatea. Next base: position 266,326,668 of record CM075671.1, read on the forward strand.
ACTGGTCATTGAAGTTAGATGATGCTTTATGGGCCTATAGAACAGCATACAAGGCACCAACTGGATTTTCACCTTATCAGTTGGTATATGGTAAAAATTGCCATCTTCCAGTGGAACTTGAACATAAAGCATTTTGGGCACTGAAAACCCTCAACTATGACCCAAAGGCATCAGCTGAAGAAAGGAAGATCCAGATGCACAAGTTGGAAGAATGGAGGAATCATGCCTATGACTCATCCAGGATCTACAAGGAGAAAATGAAGGTTTACCATGATAGACACATCATGAAGAAGAGTTTTCACCAGGGACAATCTGTTCTTCTTTTCAACTCAAGGATGAAACTATTCCCAGGAAAACTCAAGTCTAAATGGTCAGGACCCTTTATTGTCAGGGAGGTGAAACCTTATGGAGCTATAGAATTACAAGATCCTAAATCTAAAAGAACTTGGGTCGTGAATGGACAGAGAGTAAAGCCCTATTTAGGAGGAGAAGTGGAGAAGGTTGCCACTGACATTCTGCTAAAAGACCCATGATCAAACTCAGGTGTCGAGCTAATGACGTTAAACAAGCGCTAATTGGGAGGCAACCCAATCTTTTGTGCTTTCTTTCCTTAAAAATTTTATTTCATTTTAAAGTTTCTGTTTACAAAGGCAAACAAAACTGGAGCTGGAAGTTGAATTCAGAAAGACATGAGGATATCACCAAGCTCAAGCGTGGATAATCTAGCTTAAGCGAGCCAAGGTAAGTCCTAAACCATCCTCATCAAGCTTAAGCGTGAGAGTCAAGCTTAAGCGTGGCACCTCTGCTAAAGAAATTTTCAAACAAAATAAACCCGATCTCGCTTAAGCGTGACCTTTTACGCTTAAACGAAAGGACCTGGACAGCAATCAGAGGCTACCACGCTCAAAGCAAGACCCCTGCGCCCAAGCGAGAAAATAAACTAAGCATCAGGTGGTTGGTCACGCTCAAGCGTGATACCCTAGCGCTCAAGCGGAACACCCCTACGCTCAAGCATGCCAAACATGCGCTCAAGCGAGCCATTAAATAAAGCATCAGGTATGAAAGTTCTGTTGCACGCTCAAGCGAGACAAACACAAGCCTGAGCGAGGGGAGCGTACCTTGGAGCAACACCCACACGCTCAAGCGTGATAACCCTGTGCTCAAGCGCGCAACTCTTACGCGCAAGCGTGACAAAAACACGCTCAAGTGTGACATTTTCATTCTCAGACCCTGAATCCAGGCCGATCACGCTCAAGCGTGGGTATATTGCGCTCAAGCGTGGAGCTTTCGCGCTCAAGCATGAAATCATGGCGCTCAAGCGCGATAATGCAAAACAGCCCCTGATGCTAATAAATGCAGAATTTTGAAACTGCCCACTCTCTCACTCACATAACCGTTCATCAACCTTCTGACTCTCTATGTTTTGTAACTGCCCTCTCTTTTCCAATAATTGTCTCTTCACTCTCATCTCATAAGTCACGCTTTTATTTTGCAAACCATTCTCTCTTGCACTTTCGGATCCTCCCAGGTAACTGCTGCACTATCCTCTTTTTGAATTTCAAATCATTAGACTACTGTGTAGGGAGAATTGATACATTCCTTTTGAGAATATATTGAAGCCTTTAAATAACTTCTTCCTGTTTTTTTTATGAATGCTATGAGTTATGCTTGGTTGTTTCTGAATTGTTTAGAGAAAGACGTTCAAGCTTTGCTCTTGTATTTCAAATTCTTTGTAATGCATGACCCTTTTCTGTTTTACATTCCTTTAATGCATGCTGAATGTTTGATAAAAGTACTGAAAGGAAGTATCTTAAGTGCAAAATGGTTCTTAACTTTCTTGCAGATGGCCAGAACCAAGCAAACTGCACCAATTCCCCCTGCCACCACTTCCCCAAAAAGGAGTTCCCGAAAGAACAAGGGCAAAAGACCACGAACAGATGAAAAAGATGATGCTCTAAGATTCAGGAAGAAAGGCAACAGCAAGCGGTATGAAGACATCTCAAATTGGACATTCATACCAGAAAGGAAAGTAGACTTGGCCTTGGGAGAATGCGATGCCTTCCTGCAGATCATAAGAAGGAGAAATTGGTTAAAAGTATGTTACCCAAGGGAGAAATTTGACCCTGAAGTGGTAAGAGAATTCTATGCAAACGCCTGGACAAGAGATGGAGGGGGGGAACGAAAAACCTATGTGCGGGGTACCTGGCTCTCATATGACAGAGACACAATCAATTTCTATTTGGGGAACATCATGACCTTAGGAGAAGGGGAAATCTGCGAATATGCTGCCATGGTTGCAAGGAACCAGTTCATTGCCACACATGACCTTAAAGCCGCTATCTGTGTACCAGGACACCACTTTCAAATGGGGCAAGGAGAGACACCACTGAGAATTTTAAGAAAGGACATGACTACTATTGCTCAAGTTTGGACTTCCTTCTTATTAGCTAACATAGCACCTAACGCTCATGTCTCTGATTTGATTTTTAGTAGGTGTTATCTCCTATACTGCATTCTGAGAGAGGACATCTCTATTGATCTAGCCCAAGTACTATCGGATGAAATCCACAAGTTTGTGATTTCTGACCAGAAGTATTCCCAGGCAGGTCAAAAGGTAAAAGGGAGTCTTGGTTTTCCTGCCTTTATCACTGATTTTTGTGCAGCTCATGGTGTTGAGGTACAAGACCTCAAACCAATCAGGCCTTCCATAGACAAACGCTTCATTGAGCGTTACTGCAGTAATCCAGCACTCCCTGCAACTGATGCACCTCCTCCACATGCCTCACAAGTAGCACAGCAAGCATTCAGCACTGCACCTGCCCACCCCCCCCTCAGCACTGAAGCCAACCTGATTTTACAAGGCATTCACATCCTGAAAGTTCAAAACAGCCATCTCCTAGCCCAGCAGAACGCTCAGCATAGAGGTTTGTTACATGTTCACAATGGCCTTTATCATAGCATTCCTGCAGGTCAACACAATCCATGGATGCCACCTGCCCAGTTTGAGGCCCTGCTTGCTTGGCCTGGGGACAGGCCTCCGTTTGTGGGAGGAGGTGAGGCTACACAGGAGGATAGGCCAGGAACTTCAACTCAGGGACCTCCAGAAAGAGACTTGGGAACAGAGGAGGACTCATCCGAGGAAGAGTGAAACTTTTTAATGCTTTCAGTTCTTGACAATTAAAATTGCTACTTAGTTTGACAATTTATAGCTTTACTTTATCTTTAGTACAACACACTTTAGAAATTGCATGAGATTTTCTGCCTGTGATTATTCCTATCTGCTTGTGATTATTCTTGTTTGTTTGTGATTATTCCTGTTTTGATGATTAAAACTTTGAACATCTTTGAAAACCCCAACCAAAGATTTCACTTTTTGAACAAAGAAAAGTTTCTAAGCAGCACAATGTTTTTAGGCAACAACACTGATTCTTTTTTAGGCAAAATGACTTAATTAAGAACCAAGGAACTGGAATGCATGTATTGTTGCTTGTTTATATGACTTGAACCTTTTTCTGTTAGAATAAGGAAGTAAGCTGTATATCTCGATGAAAGGTGAGAAAATCTAAACACTTGAGAGCCTCATTTGAATTTGTTAAATTAGCATTGACTGATTTTCTAATTAAACCTTTTTCTTAAGAAACAAGCAAGGAATTGATAAGGCAATTTTGAAAAAAATAGTTAGCCAAGAGCCAAAAAACTACCCTGATAAAAATATCCGATTTTTTTGGCAGCCCATCTTTGAGCCATAAAAGCATGAAAAATTTTTTCTCTGCCCTGAGCTAAGCATAAAAGCAAAAATTCTACCTCACCTGCATGTTCATCTTGAAAAAGAGCATAAAATAGTTTTCTCAAAAGAAGATGAAACAAATGGAGGCAGGAAAAGAAAATGCAGAAAGAATAAGTAAGCTCTCCAAAGATTGTATAAAAGAGCTGGAGTAAAACAAAAGAAAATTCTGAAGTTTCAATGCAGAGAAGGAGCCTTCTAAATCAACCAAAAACACTTATGCTCTTCTTTAAAACATGCGTTTTGAAACCCAGAAAAACCAAAGTTTCTTGTTAACCCAGCCTCATTACACCCTTAAAAGACCTTCTGATCCTTGCTATTCATTTGAATTTTGGTTTTACTAGAAATGACGGGCAATGTTAACAGAACAGTTCTAATGATGGATGAGCGAAACAGACACATGGTAAGAAATAATGAGAAATTCTATATTCTTACAGCAATGGGTTACATGCTTTATGAATAAGGTAATGGTGCATTACATTTTAAGGAATTGGTATTAAGAAAATCATTTGTCTAGACATTAACCCAGATTATTGCCTTTTAAACTTTTGTCTGCAACAGAAACTCAGATTTTTAAAAATGCTTGTTCTCCCTTTTCAAATCTTCTTTTTACTTGAGGACAAGCAAAAATCTAGGTTGGGGAGAGTTTGATGAGTGCTTATTTTATGATTAAATTCATGGCTCAATTAGAACTATTTTTTTGATAACTTAACAAAATTGATAAGTAATTGAGCATGATTTTTATTATAAAGGGAGTATTAAGAAAAGAAGTTTGAAATTTGAAAATCAGTGAACAACTTGTCAAAAGCCTTGAAGAAACAAAGAGCATCAAGCAAAGGATACTTGAGCGTGGTACACTACACGCCTGAGCGTGGAAGCCACGTTGCCCATGCACCCAAGTGAAACAAGGAACACATCAACAGCCCCTCACGCTTGAGCGTGAGCCCGAGCTCGCTCAAGCGTGACTTCATGCATGACTTACGCTCAAGCGTGGCACCAAGAAGCTTAAAGCGTGACTGAAATGGAATAAGGAACAGCATCAGGTCATCTCACGCTCAAGCGTGAGCAGGAGCCGCCTGGGCGTGACCTCGATCCCGCTTGAACGTGGCTTGAGCGTGGAATACATATGTTGAACCAAGGAACCACGCTTAAGCGTGGACAAGCAAGCTCAAGCGTGACTCACACAGCGTGGGCTTCTTAATTCTTTATTCACCCGTAATGCGATGCAAACTCATCCACTTTCTGCTGTTTCCACCAGTCTCTGAAAGATGCCGTATGGGTTCTACGTAAGTGGGTAAGAGAAACTAAGCCAAAAACTCCTATAAAGCAAGCTGCAAACAGGGCATCAGGGGATCTCCTATCACATCATACATCAGATTCATCCTCTGTATTTTCATACTTTACATTTTCTGTATTCATTCCTTTGATGGTGAAAATGCAAGGCATGAGTAACTAATTTCCCTTATGGGATTGGCTGTAATCCATTCAACACTGAAGTAATGCTGTCATAAGTTTTCATTGAGTAATGAGATTTGATAAAGTTTCTGTATTTCCTTCTGCGTTTAATGCCTGAAAGTACTTGATCACTATTTTCTTGTTCTAAGTTTTCTTGAGTATGCTGGGAAGTGACTTTTGAAAGCAGACCCTGAAAGAAATGCTTGTTGTGAGTAGGTAGCCAGGGATGGCGTCTAACGCAACAAACGTCAAAACAATCGATCGATAATGCTGGAATGGTTTCCAAGGTGACTGAGGGATCAGCGGTTTGGAAATCATTCTTATGAATTTTGTAGTCGAGGGATCGATGCAAATGACTTTGATTGTGACGTAGAACTTATCTTTTCGATTTACTTATATGGAAACTTATGCAGCTTACAGAGGTGAAGATGTGATGAAGCCAATCCCTGTTTTACAAAACTGATTTTTCCAACCTCATTTACTGTTATCTTTTGCACAATATTATTCTCTGTTATTTTGTTACTTGCTGTTTTTCATTCAACAACATTCACAACAAACCCAAACAAAAACTTTCTGCCAAATCAATTCAAACTAAAGTCTTCATTCTAGCACCTCCTCAGTGGAACGACAACTATACTGTATTACAACTTCTGTGTTTAAACTTGGCACATCCATTTCATTGAGTTCATATTATACAAAACTTAATTCTCTTTCAGCAAACTCAATATAAGCAAAACACCATATCACTCCTACCAGAGTCATCCTGTCTCTTGAAGTGAGAGTGTTAAGGCTTCAAAGAGGGGTTGGCCCTGCTGCTCTGGCCCGAGTGGGCCTTGTCATCCTCCTCAAATATCCTACACTTATTCACCAATGCAGGAAAACTCCGTATCTCTTGGTATCTACAAGCTCTCTTAATATCAGATCTCAATCCATTCTCGAATTTAAGGCACTTAGAACTCTCCGTCCCAGGTTGTTGGAAAGGTGGGTAGAATAGGCACAACTCTTCGAATCTGGTCGCATACTCCTCCACAGTCATGGAGCCTTGTTTCACCTCCATAAATTCCAACTCCTTCCGACTCCTTACTGTGTCGGGGAAGTACTTCTCCAAGAAGCATGTCTTGAAATCGTTCCATGTCAGCTGAGCATCATCATCAGGGAATCGGTTTCTGGCTATCTTCCACCAGTTTTCCACCTCGCCTCGCAGCATGTATACTGTACATTCTACTTTCTTGGCCTCGGTACAGTGAAGACCCCCAAAAATCCTTTCCAGCTCCTGAGTCCACTTAAACGCTGCCTCAGGGTTCCGTCCTCCCAGAAATTCGTTCGGCTTCCTCTTCAGGAAGCGGTCCAGTACTTGGCCCTCCTCAGCTCGAGGCTGGCCCTGCCTCTCAAACACGTCTGTAAAGCGTTGGAATGCCGTGGCTATAGCCTCCATGCTTTGACGATGCGTCATTCCTTATCCTGAAATTAACACCCTTCAAGGATAAGTATACCAAGCCACTTACCACCGATCGGATTTCAGCCTAATGTTCAGTAACTTAGCACATCATACTATTTCTATATGCTACACAATCAATTGGACCAGGAGGGGGAACAACCTCCTATCCACAAGTCAATATTAATCAGGTTCAACTAACATCACAATCAGGATGACCACTCGGTCAGAAGCACACAACCGCTTACACTCGGTAAGCATACCTTGGCCTTGGACCTTTCGGTCTGCTCTGATACCAAAATGTAACACCCTAATTTTTTTTATTTTTTTTAATAAATAATAAACCTGAAAATAGGGAAAATCTTTTTTTTTCCATAAAGCAGCCACTGGGCAATCGATAAAGAAACGAAGAGGAAGGCAAGGGAAAAGAATATTTATACGTATAGCAATCAGCGGAAGAGACAAGGCTTGAACCGACTCATTTGGTTCAGCGAGACACATCAGCGCTGGGGCGAATTCCATGACAACAGCCTTCCAGCAGTATACATTCGCTGGAGCGGATCTTTCATTCGCTGAAGCGAGAAGCCTCACACGGCAGATTCATCACTCGGCATTGGGACATCCATACACTCGGTAAATGACTAAGTCCACTCGAAAGTTCATTCCTAAGTCCATTCGGTATTCCATAACTTAGCCTTTCAATTTTATCCATACGGCCACCCCTATACTCTACTCGTACACTGAGGGTTATCCTACTCGGATTCCAGAACTCCTTCTCACTCGGAATATACATCTTTCACTCGGATTATCAATGTTTTTCCCTTAGAATCCATTCCATTCTAAACCACTACACTAACTCCTCTCTCAGGAGAGAATCGCTCAGGGTTTTCACTCGGAAATACGAACTCTTTCTCACTCGGGTTTTACTTATATTTTTCACTCGGTAATGACCGCTCTCATTATCACTTGGGGATTCTCTCATTAGATCTTACACAGTATAGGTTCATCCAAGGTATTTTACTTAGAATCCATTGAGGTATCATCATTCGAACAAGAAGGCATAGCCATTTGCAGCCCCACTCGGAGTTGACTCCCCAATTACGTCTACCCAGAAATTATTAACTGAGTAATATTCTAACCATCAACACCCCTCAGAGTACCCAGACACAAACCACCCGTATACAACATATATGTACATACATAATCATACACTCGGAATACCCAATACCTTAACATCATTCATTCCTCAGCGCCTGTTATCAACGTGAACTATATACATATAAAAACATGCACTCGGGTCACAATAGCTCAAATTTCTTATATATATATATATTCATATTCATTACACCACACTGTTATTATGAGCCGGCCAAGGCTACAACTGACGAAACATGACAAATTACAAAAATAAGCACTCTACGGTAGGAGTGCACCCCACTCGGACCTGAGACCTTATCATCACTTCAGAGTCCAACCTGCACACACTAAAAAATGGTGTAGGGGTGAGCTTTTACATATAAAGTGACAGCTATTGACTCGGACTTTACCTCAATTCTCAATTATATAATTTACCGAGTTCAATCCATAACGATATATATATATATTACTAATTAATTTAAGAGTCAGACCACATTATTCAATCAGAATTTGCACAATAACATATATTCTCAATCATAGCATCACACTGCACTCAGCAACAGTATCAATACCTGTATATTCGTTCGGTCAGAATTCACTCGTACGACATCATCTAGTCGGAGTTCACTCAATTCATTTAATCCATGCAAATCACAATAATCTCAATAACAATGCTCATAGACTCATGCATGCGGATCCGACTTAAACAGTGAGTTCAGTGCAGATTCCTTCCCGGTCCCTCATCCACTAGCCCTTTCCGTGTGGCACCGGTCACCCCGTGAAGTCTCAAGACCCAGCTCTAGCTCCATCGGCTACCACGGGTCCTCATGGATCTAACCAGGAATCTGACTGGAACTCGTTTTATGCGACTCTAGATGCCTTTCTGACCCCCCGTCCACTAGCCCTTTTCGTGTGGCACCGGTCACCCCGTGACGTCTCGAGACCCAGCTCTAGCTCCATCGGCTACCATAGGTCCTCATGGAACTGGTCAGGAATCTGGGAATCATCCCACATATGCAATCTTATGCAACTCCACAATAAACATCCAAGCTTACCAGACGCGTCTTATACAGCCATCAATGGGTCACAACCGATCCCCCACACAGCATTCAGATTCATTCGGAATCCCACATTCCATTACAACAACACATGCATCTATCATAATAACTCACAACAGCAAGCATGGTAACCACATTACAGCACATCCACTCAACATCTAACAGAGTCAGCATACTTTTCCACACGGCATTCAAAATGCAAATCACGTATCAATTCACATCTCATGCATTCGGGGATAATGGTAACACACACACATATTCACTCAGCAAACTCAGATTTTAACAACATGCATCACAGAAATATTAACAGGCACTCAAAGACGAAGTCACGCAAGCCTCAACCTTTCACAGATACCCCAATTCGGAAGTTGCATGCACAATCAGTCAATCACCACACATCGATCTACACATTTCACACACATATTGCATTAAAGCAAGCACCAGGAACCCGGTCATAAACCATACGCTTGACATGCAAAGCGCCCCCTACCTGCTGTCGGGGTTCAGAGACTCATCAAGTTGCAGTGCTGACCGATCGTCCCTCTGTTACTCCTCCAACAGCCTTCGAGCTCAACGTTGATCCTGGGCCAGAGTTGTTCCTTTCCTCTAACGGGTTCGTCTCCCCCACAGCTCCAAGGCACTTACAGCACAGCCTTCCAATAGGAATACTAACAGCTCTAGGTAGAAGAAGAAGGAGAGGAAAAAGGCAACAGGGAGGAAGAAGAGGACAGGGAGTGGAATCAGAGCTGTGTTGATGTTCCTCTAGAAGTTCTCGGCTCTCTCACTGTTCGAGTGGCGACGTGAATGAGAGTGAAGAAGAAGAGAAACAGGGAAGAAGAGACCATATGCACGGACAAGGAGAGCTGACCAGCGTGAATTAATGGAGGGAAGAGAGAGTTGAGGTTGTCTTATACTCCTAGGGACACATGCGTCCTTTCGCCTGGCACTATTATTATTATTATCATTATTTATTCAATTATTTTCTAACCAATCAGCAATCAGTTAAATTATTCATTAATCCCAATTCTATAGTTAATCCTTTAATTAATGGCTTAGTCTCAATCAGTAATTTAATTAAAAATCGGGATGTTACAGTAAGAAGCATCAAATCAACATAAATCACTTATCTATATATGCTCTCTGATTCACAAATCCAACTACCCATTCAGCAATACTCTTCAACCGATTCATAATTGTGTTATCAATATAACATACATATATATATATATATACATACACTCGGATAATTCCATCTTAACACAAGACCCATTATCCGATACAAGTTCATGATTTCAATGTAAATCTTGTATATAAACATGCTCTCGGATCCAATACATATATTATTTGTATTCATTATACAACATCGTTATGAGCAGGCCAAGGCTTTAATACATCAAATATACTCGGTACATTATATTATGCACACAACCTCATCATAAACACCCAACACTCGGGTTAAGGCCATCATATCATTCCAAACTGACCTGCATACACTAAAAAATGGTGTAGGGGTAAGCTTTACATATTAAATGACAGTTATTGACTCGGATTAATCTTAGAATCCACAACATAATTATATATATGTATCATCAATCAGTACAACATACACTACCATTCAATATGAACAATCACAAACATCTTCCGATCAGGTTCTCACTCATTTCACTCGGCTATAAAGCCTAACATCCTCATCAATAATATAATCCTTCAATCAGATTTCACCCCAAGTCTATCCCAATACTATATTAACAATATTCATACTCTGAGCCATACTCAAGGAGTCTACCTGAGCCCAGCTCCAGGACTTAATCATATTCATATATTGTCATCTGATTGTCAATCGGTAATAGAAGTCCAACGCTGTCCAGTGATGAATCGGATGCATACGGTTTCATTCACTCGGCGTCTAATGCCAATGCACTCAGCATTTCATTAAGCGTCTCATTTCACGCTTAGTGCCCCAGGCACCGCCTGAGTCCAACTCGAGGTCTTTTATCATATTCAACAATAGGACCACGTCCTCTTCACTCTGGGTCATACCCTTCGTGGCACCCCGCAAGGTGATATACTCAACACGTATGCATTTACATTCAACTCATATTCATTCGATTACCCACTCGGTAATAGCGTTCAACATTAAATTGCACTCGGCAATTCCACAGCCAATCAGATGACTCAGCTCATATTACATCCTCTCGGCAATCACTATGCCATCCACTCGGATTATCATCATCCTCGAGCCTCACATGCTATTTTATGGGATCCACTTGGCCTTAGCATTTCTAGGCCTCACACCATTTTATATAGAATTCCACTCGGGAATCAACACTAGTAATCATCCCATGCCAATATTTTACTTGGGAATCACCTAATCCCACAAATAGATGCACTCAGCATTCAGATCATAAACATCATGCATCCAATGCATTTAACATAACATTAATAATCACATACATCTCAAGTATTTATTCATCATATGCATTTCATACATTCTAGCATGAACATCATCAACAAGCATCATACTTATCATGGACGGATAATCATATACCATACACATAATAGATATCATACATCCGGGCTACACTTTATCAACATGCAATACAATAACACAACACATTACAGTGTATATTTTCACCTGGAAACCCGTCCATAAACCATACATTTAAGATGCAATAGCCCCCTTACCTGGAATGAAGTTCCAGAAATCACATGGGCCACTCGGCCAAGCCACAGCAGCACTCTGCTCGGTTTCCAAACGTGGGAAGAGCCAAAATGGCTTCTAGTCGTCCCGCAACACGCTCACAGCCATGGAGAACCAACATAATCTCCACACAAGCCTCAAAGCCACTAAATCAGTGGAGAAGCTCCCAAGCACAACACAAGCTGTTCCACACTTCCATCAGCACCGTCCTCACCACCATGAAGGACAACCAAGCTTTCATGCATGCACCATCCATCTCTACTTTCTTCACACAAATAGCACAACCTCACATAGTGGATCATCTTTCCACAACCGAGGCACACCATACACTGCTGGCTCCCAACCAAGCCACAAACAGCTGACCACATGGAGGAAGAAGGAGGAGAAGAAGGATCACCAGGGAACAGGGAAGAAACCTGAACCCAGCCTCCACACACAGCCATACGCTGATTCCTCCATCATGCTGTCCCTCACACAGCCACACCATTCCACTCGGTTCAATATAGTTCATGAGTGGAAGAAGAAGATGAAGGAGAGGACGAAGATAAAGCAGGAGCTCCAACAAGTTCTAGAGAGAAGGAGGAGCATTTCTCTCCTCCATAGCATGCACCAATGAGGAAATGAGAGAGTGAGTAGGGAAATAAAAGAGTGAAGTCCTTATCTTCACATGTTGTTCCTCTTCACAACCACTCTGCTCAACTCACACATATTCCACTCAAGTGCTACTCAGTCTTTGAGTAGAAGGAAAAGATAAAGAAGAACAGCAAGAAGAAGGAGATGAAGCAGAGGGTAAGAAGAGTCTCCAGAGAGTCTAGAGAAAATGGAAGAATGGTTCTCATTCATAATGTACCCAAAGTATATGAGTAGGGGTACGCGTAAAACGTAAAGTGGAAGTATTCATCATTCCAATGCTCTGTGACAGCAGCTCCCCTTTCCTATCATATCTTAATTTAATGTCCATCACCTCACCATTAAGACTTGTCCCATTAGCCATCATTATTCCCATTGCAGCGTGATTAAAGAGAGAGAGAGAACCAAAGTTCACACACTCACCACAATGCACATGTGTGGTCATTTGGCCTTATTATGATAATCATTATTATTATTTTCCTCTTAGTGAATTTCACCTAGAGTCCCAGCATCAGACTCCCTTCACTCGCTCAAGCGTCCCAAGCTCGCTTGAGCGACCAACACTCAGTATGTATTTCCTCTCTCTTTCTCTCGCTCGAGCGCGGCCACACCCGCTTGAGCGAGAACCGTCCAGTGTCTTTACCAACATCATTTGCACGTACCTCGCTTGAGTGGATCACCGTCTCGGCTGAGCGAGATATTGCCCAGAAGCTAATTTCCACTCATTAATCACTCTCTTTTAAATTCTGATTGTCAACTATAAAATGAAGGTTTTAAAACACCTCTCATTACCATATTGCTCATCTTCATAAAAATTTGGGATGTTACACATATGTAGATCAACAGGGCTTTCCAGGGTTGTAATGTGGCCAAGGTTAAAATAAGTGGTAAAAGTTTTAGGATTATGGCAAGTACCAAAAAGAATAAAGAGCAAATAATTTTACAGGTGAGCATGAGGATATAACACTTTGTGTTCTAATTTTTTTTTGTAGCAATCATCAAAATATTTCTTGTTATTCATTTTTTTTTATCTTTTTCTTATGCAATTGTATAACACTTAAAACAAGCGTTGCGACTCTTTTTTTTTATACCCCCACATTTATGAATGCCTGATTTTGACTTGATTCCAGAGCTCCAATATATTCCTTAAGGTAGGTATATTTTTGGTTTTTCATCCATGGCTTATTTGAGCTGCAACAAAGAAATGGTTAAATAGGCTCAAAGTGGCTAGCAAAGAATAATTTATTAATGGTAGGCTTCTATGGCTTAGTGGCTCAATTGAACAAAATGCCTGTATCATTTCAAATACATTCACATGAGTTTCAAGTATCATCAAGAAACAAGACAAAAATTAGGATATAAGCATTCAGGAATTTATCACACATGAAAAAATTAAGATGGTTTAAAGTGATCCATCAAATTTTAAAGGCTCAAAAATCTCACAAGGTATAATTCTATCATATATGGTCATCTCTCAATTATCATGTCATTCTCAACATACCAAAATCGTTTGAGTTTAAATTATAACATATCATTAAGCTTATATCAGACATCAAAGAATTTACCTGTTACTCATGCATATCCTAAAATTCCAATAAAATATGTCATTTTAAAACAAAAACACACACAATTTTTTATTTTTAATTCTTTTTTTTTTTGAAAAATAGTCACACAAAATTAATCACACAATAAAATCAACAACACATGAATGATCCCACCCCCACACTTAAATCATACATTGTCCTCAATGTAAGACAGAGCACACAGAATAGACAATATAATGAAAAAGTAAAGAGATAGGTAAGAAAAACTCCCTCAAGGTGGATCAAACTCAAATACCACATCCTTTTGAAGCAGATTGGATAGTGGTCTAGCCTTCTTGTGCCTTCCCATTTCTTGTAGAGATTTTTCTTCTTGATTTTCATCAAGAGAAGTAAAGATTATAACCGGAAGCTCCTCATCATTTCCCAAGTATGAATACTTGAGGTTTTCAAGTAAGAGATTTAGCTCCAGATTGGGTGCCTGCAAAGTAGATAGAACTAACAAAGCAGATTTGGATTCTTGCACCTCAAAAATTTTGTTAGAGTCTTCTTGAAAATCTGCATTTAGAACAAGTATTTCTATAGACTTTAAATCAGCAGTTATGTATTTGTCAATTTCAGTACAAATATCACAATTCTAAGAATTATACTATATGAATCATCTATACATTCTAAATCAACATCAGAAAAATGTTCAAAAACTAGTTCATCAATAATGTCAATTTGGAAAACAGAATGATTTTCAGAAGGGTGTTTCATGGCATCTAGAATGTTAAATCTTACCTTAGTGTCACCAAATTCCATAGAAAGGGTTCCAGCATGGACATCAATTACAGTTCGGGCTATTTTCAAAAATGGCCTTCCTAAAATTATAGGAACAGGGATATCAGACCTACCTTCTTCCATATCAAGCACGTAAAAATCAGCCAGAAAAATAAGTTGATTTACATGAACCAGAACATCCTCTATGACTCCAGCAGGGTAAGCAGTGCTACTATTGGCTAGTTGAATTACTACACCAGTTGGTTGTAAGGTTCCAATAGACAGAGATTTAAAGACAGACATAGGCATAACATTTATTGAAGCTCCTAAATGTAACATGTAATTTTCAAATTTGTTATTGCCTATAATACAGGGTATAGTAAACGTACCTGGATCCTTGCATTTCTCAGGGATATTTGAAACTTCTTTACTAAGCAGTGCAGATACATTCCTTCCCATGTTTATCCTTTCATTTCCCTTGAGTCTCCTTTTGTGAGTATACGGTTCCTTCAGAAACTTGGGATACTTGGGGACTTGTTTGATTGCATCAAGAAGAGGTATATTTACTTCCACTTTCCTGAAACTGTCCAAAATTTCTTTGTCTACTTCTTCCATCTTCTTGCTTGGAATTGCTTTAGGTGGGAATGGAAGAGGGATATGAGATGGAGCTTGGGGTGGTTGTATCTCAGACTTTCTTGAGCTTGAAGAGGGTACATCATTCTCAACTGTTATAGGCTTAGTAGTTTGTTTCTCAGGTTCCTTGGGTATGGGTACTTCAAGGATCTTACCTGATCTTAACTGAATTGCACTCACATTTCTTGGATTTATAGCTGGTTAAGATGGTAATTTGTCAGAGTTTTAAGACTGTAATTGGTTCAATGATGAAGCTAATTGTCCAATTTGGTTGCTTAAACTCTGAATGGTGGCATCATTCCTCTGTTGATACTCCAAGTTCTGTGCAGCCATTTGTTTCACCAGTTCTTCCAAAGAAAGGCCACTTATGGATGGTTGAGATGTAGGTCTTTAAAAGGTTGGTACATTGTTTTGAAATTATAGTTGGGGATTTTGTTGTTGTTGGTTACCCCATCTCAAGTTTGGATGGTTCCCCCAACCTGGGTTGTATCTGTTGGTGGAAAGATCATGGTTATGTTATTGTTGTGGTGGTGGAGGTCTATCATGGTAGATGTTGGCTGCATAGGCTTGAGGACTATTATCATTCTTCTCTTATAGAGAAGGATAACAATCAGTGGGATGCTCTTGTGAAGAGCAAATTCCACACACTCTAGCAGTCATGGATTTTTGATTAACTGCCAATTGTGTGACCAGAGTGGTGAGAGCGTCAAGTTTACTCTCTAGTTTAATGCCAGATGTACTAGAATTTGAATCATATATGGGTTTGAAAGAATCATTTCTAACACTGAATTATTGGGAACTGGATGCCATCTTTTTAATCAAGTTTCTTGCTTCAGTAACAATTATGTCTCCTAAAGCTCCTCCACTTGTTGCATCTAACATGTTGCGATCAACATGGTGCAGACCTTCATAAAAGTACTAAAGAAGAAGTTGTTCAGAAATTTGGTGGTGAGGGCAACTTGCACAGAGTTTCTTGAATCTTTCCCAATACTCATAAAGACTTTCTCCAGAGAGTTACCTAATGCCAGATATATCCTTCCGGATTGTAGTAGTTCTAGAGGTAGGAAAGAACTTTTCCAAGAACATTTTCTTTTAAGTCATTCCAACTTATGATTGATCTTGGAGCAAGGTAGTAGAGCCAATCCTTAACAACACCCGCTAAAGAATGAGGAAACGCTTTAAGATAGACATGGTCTTCTTGAACGTTTTGGGGTTTCATTGTGGAACACATAATGTGGAATTCTTTGAGGTGTTTGTGCGGATCTTCACCTGTAAGACCATGAAACTTAGGCAACAAGTGTATAAGTCCGGTCTTAAGCATAAAAGGGACATCCTCTTCAGGATATTGAATACACAAACTTTCGTATGTGAATTCGGGAGTAGCTAATTCTCTAAGAGTTCTCTCACGCGGTCCAGCCATATCAGAAAAATTTTTAGAATTATTTTCAACAGATTAAGTAAAAAATACTATCACTATCAATATAGACAAAGTTATTATTAATTCTAGCTTCTCTAATTAACCTATGAAAAGTTCTATCAATTTCAGGATCAAATGAATATAAATGCCCAAAAGTCCTTCTAGTCATACATAGCATACAACAAGATATTTCATGATCATGAGCAATATATCATAAAAATCCTAAATCATGCAAAAGAAATAAAATAAAACAAAAAAAAATTTATTTTTATTTTTCTTAATTTATACAAAAAAATTAATCTAAAACAAGAGTTTTCCTAAAGATCGTTGATCCCCGGCTGCGGCGCCAAAATTTGACGTGAATATTTTTACAGTCGTGATTCCGTCAAATTAGTACATTAAAATTAATTAATGTAGTACTAGGGTGTCAACCTAGGTCGTTCTCTCAAGGATCAACACCAAAATTTAGGAAAATTAAGTTTAAAATTAATTTTTTTTACAAACAAAAATAAAACAACTAAAATTTATTTTTACAGACAAAAGTTCAACAAGCATACACTGGGGGGGTTGTTTGATTGTCACAGAAATTTAATATAGAATACAAGAATACAGAATAAATGTGAAACAAATAACTAACAAGTGATTGATTTTCTTGGAGTATTGCAATTTATTTTATCCTTGGATTTAAAAAGAATTCTATACATTTTCCTTATTATCGATCTCTTAGTTCAATTTGAATTAATCAACTAAGTGTCTTTTAATTCGTAATTCCTTTACTTTCATTCAACAAAAATGAAGATTTTAATCAAGCATCCTAATTAAGCAAAAGGAGTCAAGATTTTAAATTCTAGGAATTATTGAACATATATAGAACATCGCCTACATACATAATCTAACTTCAACATTATGGAATTAAGCAAACCACAACTATCAAGATTGATTTTGAAACATTCATTAAGCATGTATATTTCTTAATCTATCTTAATATAATTCTTATTCAATTCTAACTGTATAATTAAATTGATTAAGCATACAACTTAATTAAACAATATAGATATTAAATAATTGAGCTAGAATTATGAAGAGATTAATAACAAGGAAATGTATTAAAAATCAAAACCTCAAAAATAACATTACATTAACCTCCAAGAAAATCAATCTAAGGGTTTTAGCCCTTCATAACTAAAACAAACTAAAAACAAGAAAGATCAAACCCGAAATAGGAGAGAAGAATTTCCTCCTAGAGGCTTTGTACCTCTCTTACTCCGAATGAATATGCTGGAGGAATGGTGTGTTTGAAGCCTTTGGCATTGGTCCTATTTATAGTGAAAGCAAAGGTAAAGCAGGACGCTACACTTCAGGGTTGCGAATTTGCTTCCACGCTACGCGTAATTGTGAGGCTACGCGTGATGTTTTCTGACTCAAAATACATTATTTTCTCCAATAATTCCTCAATAATGCTTAGACACTTATGATGCATGTTCCCCACTGAGATAGTGTCGTATGTATGTAGTGGATTAGCCGATATATGTTTAATATAAATAAATCCCCCACTTCTAAAGTTACACACAGCCTGTTAATGGGATCCTCGTCACTGTTGACACTACGCGTAGTCTTGACGCTACACGTCAGCTCTTGAGGTCTCATGCTACGCATGGTACTGGCGCTATGCGTTAGCCCTGATGCTCAACTTCATAATTTCCCAATTGCAACCTCAGTTATTCACTACAATATAAGGGAAATCAAGTAAGATTTATTATTTCCATTTAAAGATTATCCCCTAATTCATTTTAAGATCAAATATTAAATAAAGCTTGAATTGTGAAAATGTGTTAAAATGCATAATATTACACAATTAGCAATGGAAAATTATACATATTTAAAGCGAGGAATTAAGGATAAATCATGCATCATCACTCGGCTGAGCGAGGGTGAGGGGAATTAGCCACCAGACAAAATTTGCCCAAGTGAAGGATCTTGAGGATGGCATTCACCCAAGCGAGGCAAGTGAAAAACCGAGTGTTAGGAAGCCTAGACCGAGTGGCTTGTTTTTTCCGAGTGGAAAACTGAGTAAGAGAAGACGCAGATTTGGATTGTTTTTACTGAATAGAAAACTGAGTGAGAGATGGGTCGGTCTGGATTATTTTGCCGAGTGGAAAACTGAGTGAGAGATGGTCAGCCTTGGAATTATTTAGCCGAGTGAAAGACTGAACGAGAGGAATCGATTCTGGAATAAGTTCACCGAGTGAAAACCTGAGTGCTGGGAAGCTTTGTTGAGCGAGCGAGTATAAGCTCGGCTCTGGAAGTTATTTGCTTAGGCGAAAAGGTCTCGCCCAAGAGTGTAATGGGTAGTATTGATACTGGTCGAATTTCGCTTGAGCGAATGGCCTCGGTTGAGGTGCTCGCTGATGCGAGTTGGTATTGAATTCGGTTCTGGATGATTTTCGCCCACGCTCACTGGCTCCGCCTAAGCGAGGGTTGTGTGTCTCGCTCAAGCGAGTCGGATTTCGCTTGAGCGAAGTGACCCCTGTAACTCCCTTCCTCTTTTCGCTCGACATACTCCTGTCTCACCTGAGCGCTCTATGTATGACTCGCTCAAGCGAGTGGGTATCTCGCTTAAGCGAAGGGTGCCTGGATGGCCCAAAATGCATTGTTCAAATTATTTTCCTTCTTCTTCATACTAAATCTTGATTCCAAATTATTTTATGAACACTTAGGTATAAAATCGTGCTTCTTAATTTTAAAATGATTGATCTCTTAAAATTCAATTACATAACGCTAATTTACTCAACCTTATTCCGCTATTTTAATTAAAGAATTCTTTGAGGTTAATCCTCTTAACTTACTTTTTTATATCTTCATATATGAGACAGGTCTTTGATAGGTCCAGAGAATTAAATGAACAGCTTCACCACTTACAACTATCATGAATTAGTTACACTAAAATTGTAAAAAATTTACCTCTATTTTTGGGGTGTCACAACCTGGTATCAGAGCATTTGTTGCTTTTGATACGATTATGATTGATGTTGTACATGTGATTATTGGTTGTGGTTGATTTGTTTATGGAATACTTGATTGAGTGGTGACTATTGTCATTGAATTGAGATTGTTGTATGGAGTTGTTAAGTCCGGCCAAGAGTCCTTACACTATTTACCTCTAATTATGAATGTGTTGTGATCACGTATTGAAATGATATGATTATGTGGTGTAATACATGATAGGCCTATGATTGCTGAAATTCCTGAATTCATAAGTTGAAAAGTTATTGTTTGGTCTAGTGTACTTATGTGTGAGCCATGTTCTAATGTATAGGCATAAGATATGGCTGGTAGACCAAATCGTGAGGCTGCTGCTATGGCAAACGCCTTGAACTGATTCATCGATCTCTTGGAAAGACAAGGCCAGCTGAATATGGGATAAGGTTCCCAAGGTCTTGACTTGTTTCTTAAGAGGAAACCTTCAGAGTTTCATGGAGGTTATAAGCCCGAAGATGTGTATGCATGGATAAATGACTTGGAAAGAATATATGCAAGTTTCGAATGTTCTGAAGTGCAAAAGGTGGAATATGTTGTCTTTATGATCCGCGATGAAGCTGAAGCTTGGTGGCGTCTTACTAGGGGACGAATGATATCTGTTGATGTTCCCTTGGTTTGGGAAAACTTCAAGTTGGAATTTTTGAAGAAGTACTTTCCGGATAGCTATAGGAGCAAGAAGGAGCTTGAGTTCATGGAGCTTAAGCAAGGTGGTATGACGGTGAAGGAGTATGCCTCCAAATTTGAAGCATTATGTGTATTTTATCCACCCTATCAACAAGAGGGTACTGAAGCTTCAAAATGTGTGAAGTTTGAAAATGGGTTAAGGCCCGAGATCAAGCGGGCTATTCAGCATCAAGAAATAAGAAGTTTCCCGACGCTTCTGAATAAGTGTCGAATTTATGAAGAAGATGATATGGTTCCTTCAACACATGGAAAACATGAGCCTAAGTTGAATGGCCAATTTACTAGTTTCAAGAAGCAAGTACACTTTAATAAGAGATTCTTCCGTGGTGGGTCCTTAAACACTAGGGGACGAGGTGCTCCTAGAGGCGGTCATGGCGGTGGTAACCAAGGCCGTGGAAATGCCCAAGGCATAACTTGCTACAAGTGTGGTGCCAACCATTTGGCCTGTGATTGCCCTTGTGATGACGTTGTGTGTTTCCAATGCAACCAACCTGGGCATATTCGTCCAAATTGTTCAATGAATGCAAGAAGTGCTAATGTTAACACTCCTAACCGCATGAACTATGGTACTAACTGTGGTGGTTTTGGTGGCCGTGGACATGGAAATGGTGATGGCCAATATGGTGGCCGTAATAGTAGCCATGGTGGCAATCACAACGGTGGAAGAAATGGTCGAGTTAACGACCGTGGTGGAAGAAATGGAAACCGAAATGGTGATGATTAAGTACAAGCTGCGGGAAGAGTATTTGCAATTACTGGTGATGAAGCAGCTCAGGCTGAAGATCTCATCCATGGTGAGTGTGAAATTCTTGGCACTCTGGTGCATATTATTTATGATTTTGGTGCTACACACTCATTTATTTCTGAAGATTGTGTGAGGCGCTTGCGGGTGCCTGTGTGCATGAAGAAGGGTTCTATATTGGTGACTACACCGACCGGTGCTTGCTTAAGATCAGTAACTCGATGTGAGGACATCGAGATGAACCTTGAGGGTAGGAAATTTGTTGTATCCCTCGTATACTTGCCTATGAAGGATTTGGATATTATTCTAGGCATGGATTGGTTATCTACTAACAAGGTCTTAGTGGATTGCCATAACAAGACGGTGATCTTCCCGACTTTGAATGCTAAAGGCTTTGATGTACAAGGTATTTTTGAGCTTCTCATGATATTCTGCTTGGTTGATGGGAATGGTATTTCCCAATCTGGTGGAATTCCTATTGTTTTAGAGTTTCTCGACGTGTTTCCAGAAGAGATTCCCAGATTACCTCCTCCATGAGAAGTGGAATTTACTATTGATCTTATTCTGGGTGCCGAACCTGTTTCCCAAGCTCCTTATAGGATGTCTCTTATGGAGTTAGCTGAGTTGAAAAAGCAAGTGGAAGAATTGCTTGAACGGGAGTTTATTCACCCAAGTGTGTCTCCTTGGGGTGCTCTTGTGTTGTTAGTGAAGAAGAAAGATGGGAGCATGAGATTGTGCATTGATTATCTCCAACTCAACAAACTAACCATTAAGAATAAATACCCTCTTTCATGTATTGACGATCTTTTGGATCAATTGAAGGGTGCCGTTGTGTTTTTGAACATTGATTTGTGTTTCGGATATCACCAAATTCGGGTGAAGACCGAAGATATTCCGAATACTACTTTCCGAACGTGATATGGACACTATTAGTACGTAGTGATGCCATTTAGGGTGATGAATGCCCCTGTGATTTTCATGAGCTACATGAATCGTATCTTCTATGAATATCTTGATCAATTTGTAGTGGTGTTTATTGATGATATTTTAGTGTATTCCAAGAGTTATGAAGAGCATGAAAGACATCTTCGTCTTGTGTTGACCGATCTTTGAGAGAAGGAGTTGTATGCAAAGCTCTCTAAGTGTGAATTTTGGCTGTCTGAGGTCTAATTTCTTGAATATGTTATTTCAAATGATGGAGTTGTTGTGGATAGATCCAAGGTTGAAGCTGTAATGGCTTGGGAAAGACCGATATCTGTAACGAAGATAAGAAGTTTTCTTGGTCTTACCGGTTACTACCGGAGGTTTATTGAAGGATTTTCCCATTTGGCTTTACCACTAATGAAGTTAACTCGTAAGAATCAATCTTTTGTGTGGACCCGAGAATGTGAAGAAAGTTTCCAAGAGTTGAAGTTGAGACTTACTACCATACCGGTGTTAGCATTGCCTGATTTGACGAACGATTTCGTGGTATACTGTAATGCATCTAAGCTTAGTCTTGGATGTGTGTTGATGTAAAAGGAGCATGTGATAGCCTATGCGTTGAGACAGTTGTGACCGTATGAGGTTAATTATACCACACATGATCTTGAATTAACGGCGGTGGTGTTTGCATTGAAGTTGTGGCGACACTACTTGTATGGCTTGAAGTTTGTGGTCTTTAGCGACCACAATAGTCTTAAATATCTATTCGACCAAAAGGAGTTGAATATGCACCAAAGACGGTGGATGGAGTTCCTAAAAGACTATGAGTTTGAATTAAAGTATCATCCCGGCAAGGCAAATGTAGTTGCTGATGCATTGAGTAGAAAATCATTACATATCTCCATGATGATGGCGAAGGAGATGAAGTTGATAGAATAATTTAGAGATTTGAATGTGGGTGTGGAGACTTACACTCCCAAGAAAATGACGTTGGAAATATTGAAGATTACAAATGAATTTCTTGAATATGTGAAGGCGCAACAACCCAATTTGATCAGGATGAAGAAGACCCAAGAGAAAGGGAAGAATTTGTTCTTAGTAGAAGATCAAGATGGCATTTGGCATGTGAAGGGACGAATTTATGTTCCTTCAAGTGGTGATGTAAGAAAATGTGTACTTGAGGAAGCTCATAAAAACATATTGAGTATTCATCCTGGTTCCACCAAGATGTATCAAGATTTAAAGAAGAATTTTTGGTGGCCTGGTATGAAGTGTGATGTGGCGAATTTTATGGCATCTTTCCTTGTTTGTCAGAAGGCTAAGGTCGAGCATCAGAGACCATCTGGTTATTTGAGACCGTTGGAGATCCCTGTTTGGAAATGGGATAGCATAGCTACAGATTTTGTTTCTGGACTACCCATAACTCGTGCTGGAAACGATGCTATATGGGTGATAGTAGACCGGTTGACGAAGTGTGCTCACTTCTTGCCTATAAATATGAAGAGTTCTTTGGAGAAATTGGCACAAATATATATCAAGGAGATTATTAGGCTGGATGGTGTTCCGTCCAGCATCATATCCGACCGTGATCCTCGGTTTACTTCTCGGTTTTGGGGACGTTTGCATGATGAGTTGGGTTCTAAGCTAAAACTTAGTTCCGCATATCACCCTCAAACTGATGGACAATCAGAGAGAACTATACAAAGCCTGGAAGATTTGTTGAGAGCTTATGTTCTTAAGCATAGTGGATGTTAGGAGAGATTTCTACCGTTGATCGAATTCACATACAATAATAGCTTCCATTCAGTGTTGGCATAGCACCATATGAGGTGTTGTATAGAAGAAAGTGTAGAACTCCCTTGTGTTGGCTTGAAGTTGGTGAAAACTTGGCCTTAGGGCCAGAGATTATCCAAGAAACTACCTAGCAGATTAGAAGGATACAAGAGAATATAAAGATTGCTCAAGATAGGCAGAAGAGTTATTATGACAAGAGGCATAAGCCACTTGAATTTCAAGTTGGTGACCATGTATTTCTAAAGAGTGGGAAGTTGAGCCCTAGGTTTATTGGACCTTACGAGGTTTTGGAGCGGATTGGCGAGGTTGCTTATTGAATAGCACTCCCTCCGTATCTTGCTAATCTACACAACGTGTTCCATGTGTCGCAGTTGAGAAAAATATGTTTATGATCCTCTACACGTGATTCCTATGGACGAGATTGATGTACGCAAGGATTTATCCATTCCTCATATTTCTGTTCGCATCGTCAGACATTCCGTGAAGAAATTGCAGAACAAGTTGGTACCTTTGGTGGAGGTCGCTTGGAAACATGGAAATGTAGAAACGTTCACATGGGAACGCGAAGACGATATCAGAGAATGGTATCCCGATGTATTCGAATCTGGTAAGTTAAATTTCGAGGATGAAATTTTCTTTTTGGAGGGGTGAATTGTAACATCCCAAATTTTAAAATAGAGGATTAATTAAAGAAAATAAATATTGACAAGTTGAATATTAATTGTTTAATGTCTTAATAAATTGAAATTAATTAAATTAAGATTTTTAGGGGCTGTTGGTAATTTATAGAGACCGGTTAAGCTGAAAATGAGTCCGGTTGAGATATGGGTGTCGGACCAAGTATCTCGGAATGAGATAATATTGGTCAGGGCTTCTGAGAATAATATTAGAAATCTGGATATATATTCGAAACAATTTTTAGATAAGGTATTGAGCCCGAACGGAGAACCTGTTTGTGGAAAAATGATGAATTTTATTGAATGAAACTAAAATAAACCTAAAAGCCCAAAATTTCCTCCTCCTATTCACGTGTACAAGCCAAAGCTTTTGGCAAACACTCTCTACCTCTTTTCTCTTCATCTTACTCTCTATTTCTCCTCCATTCTTCTTTTCTTCTTCTCCCAAAAACCTTGAGCTTGTGTGGTGATCCCTTCCCTCTCTATTTTCATTGAAGAGGACTTGGAAGCCTGGAGTTCTTCCCTTTTCTTCCTCTCATTTTCATGCTACCTCTCTCCTTCTCTTGAACCCATTTTGTTTTGGGTGTGAGGTAAGCTTTTTCACTATTTTAGAATGGATTGATGATGATATTATAGGGTATTATGATTTAGAGAAGAAATGCATGTACATAGGTGTTTATTAGAGCATTTAATGTTTATGCCCTAGAATAGATCATCATAAATATGAGTATTTATAAGGAGATAATGGTAGTTGGTGCATTAATGATGGTAGAGAATGAGGATTTATGATGTATTAATGATTATGGATGGGTTTTGGAGGAAACCCTAACCTTGAAGTTTGGGGGGAAATAGCTAACATTAGTTTAAGAATGTATTCTATGGAGAAATATATGTCGTTGAGGAATATGAATGTTAGTAGAAAGAGTTTTGTAAAGCTTGGGGATAGGGTTGTCTTGTAACCCTTGAATTTAATAATGGTGGCTTAATGGAAAGGAATTCCCGAAGCCTAATAAAAGATAAAAATGGTATCTACAACATGTCTAGTACATGTTGTGAAATTCTAAATACAAATATGACTAAATAGAATCGAATTGATAACTTGAGTAGTTGATTGATTAAGGTTTTACATGAATGTGAATGTAGGACCTATTTCGAACGACGAGGCGGGAGCGTCTTATTAATCAGAATTCTTCTCTTGAGGTAGGAGAGGAGTCTAAGTTCTAAATGCATTAATTCGAATGTTATTTGATTGTGGTATATAGTGTTATGCATGTTAGCCTTGCTTGAATGTTGTGAGAAATGATGATATATGGTGTGATGTAAATAAAATGGTTGGCAACATGCTTTGGTGCATTTAGAATATTCATGGTATGTTATGTGAAGGTGTGTAGTGAGCAGTGATATGATGATAAGTTGTATTTACCATGAATGTGATATGAATGTTGATGTTGTTCGTTGAAATTGAGAATAAGGAGAATGCCACCCAAAGATTTAAACTAATAAGAACAATCAATGTTAATAAAAGCCTTGTGATGGTGTTGATGATGTTGGATGATGAGTGGCATGTATAGGATGCATAGAGTGAGGAATGCATATGATCTGCATTTACATCCATGGCATACTGCATAGCTGCCGTTGTGAAACACTAGGGGAATTCCCTCGGCCAACCCAGTGGGAGGGTGGCTCAGTGCACGAGCAATTTGTATTTTCCCCTGTGACTTAGTGTAAAGTCACGAAGCCGCCCATGTATTGCTTCGGGCAGTTACATGTGGCTGACCCTTGTAGGGGGTGGCTCTTGATGAGCAGGTGACCCCGGTGGTCTTTAAGATCACAGCCGCCATGATTTAATATCTGGCCGGCCCGTAACACCATATGTTGATATGTTGTGTACCACGGTCATGGTGATAATGACCAGGTGTTGCAAGATGGGCGATGCGATTTGGTACCAGTAAAACGATTAGTGAATGCATGCAATTTAAAGAATAAGTGTACACATTTTACTACTGCAGTAAGGGTGTGGTTAGATGACCATGCTTGAATGCCACATATGGTGTTGAATTCCCACAATCAGATCTGCAATTGTTGAAATACTCCTTTGTGCATATACATTAGCTTAAGAGCATTTGCATATAGATAGAGGTATGCCAAAGTGGTGAGATATGATGATGATTGTGAAGAGGTTGTAAAAATATGATTTAAGACAACATAAAAGATATGAATACCATATAATGGTTGTGTAACAATTCAATGGTTGAATATCGTGATTATGTGTATGCTTGTGTGCTTTCTGTGAAATTATATTGGTATATGACATGGTGAATATTATTAATGTGTAAAGTATACTTGTGTGGACACATATGTACATAATCACTTGGTATTCATATTCGTACCTTTGGAATATGGACTCACTCTCCCATGTTGTCTTTGTTTTAGACTTGTGATGCAGGGCATTCATGGGAAGAGTAAGCATTTTGAAGTATATATTTTTGCTGTGGAGGTAAATAGTTGTATAGGGAGCGCCTTGGCCGGTGATATATATATATATATATATATATATATATATATATAGAAATATTTTATGTAGCATGAGATGTAATGAATGCTTGTTTTGAAAATTTAGATGATAGGTGATTTTGGAGGGTCATGGAGGAAAATGAGAAGTAGCATGTGTAACTCATTTTCATTTGTGACCGTATGTATGTATGAAGGATTAATTTACAATGGAATTTCCATATATGTTGATGAATGAATGAAGAATTATATTTGAGTATTAATTTTATAAAGTAGAAGAAATGATGAATTGATTTTTATACGTTTGACGAGTTGTAATGGGAACTTATGAGTATGATGGTTTAGAACAAGTTTTAAATGACTCATATAATGATTGAGATGTAATGAATTCTGGTAAAATAGATTGAGTTAAATTTTGGTAGGTTGTGTTGTGTAAATTCCAAGTTTTTGCATGTTATCTAATGATCTCGCTCAAGCGAGATGGGTTCTCGCTCAAGCGAGAGTCCCTTATTTATGGCAATCATTTTCTGGGCAATTTTCGCTTAGGCGAGAGTGAACCTCGCTCAAGCGATATTTTCCCAGTATCAGTGTTTGGTTACTGGATGAAATTCGCCCAGGCGAATAGGGTCTCGCATGAGCGAGGGCGAGGGGAATTAGCCATTGGACAAAATTCTCCCAAGCGAAGGATCTTGAGGATGGTATTTGCCCAAGCGAGGTAAGTGAAAAACCGAGTGTTAGGAAGCCTAGACCGAGTGAGAGAAGACTCAGATTTGGATTGTTTTTGCCGAGTGGAAAACGTAGTGAGAGAAGACTTGGTGTAACACCCTATTCTTCATAAATAAATAAACCCAAAAACAGGGAAATTTTTCAAAAAAAAAAAAGCCATAAGGTAACCGGGTACAATTAAGGAAGAGGAAGGAATGCAAAAGAAAAGAAAACCATTCACAGCGGAAGAATAAAAATGTTTAAGCGAACCCACCAACACCACGCTTACTCGCTCAAGCGAAACCCAGCGTCGCTTGAGCGAGACAGCCCACTCGCTCGGGCATGCACACGTCCGTCTAAGCAAACCAACCAAGGGCCTTCTTAGCAATTCGCACTAGTTGGGCAATGCCTTATTCGCTGAGGCGAGCAACTCCACTCGGTATACCCATCACTTGGATTTCAGAATTTGAGTTCACTCGGAAAGGTTTTTACTCATAACCAGTCGGATTAATCTTTATACCTACCAGCTACTTTCGGGGGTTACCTACACTCCATAATTTCGCCCTTACAGAGTACCAATGTTGACTACTCGGAAAGTAATAACTATCTCACTCGGGATCCAAGGTGTCTTTCGCTCGGAATATCATTCTTGATCTTCTATTACTCGGGTATCCCGCTCGTTTCTCACTCGGCAATTACAATCCTTCTTACTCCAGCCCTCTTACTAACTCTAGCTTCACTTAAGAATACCCTAGCTCTCAATCATCTTACCACAATGGTTTTCACTCGGAATCTTATAGGTTACTCATCAGTCAGGGAAAACACTCACTCGGTCAGTCCTCACTCGGAAATGTATCGAAGTTCTCTACTCGGGGAAAATCCTAACAACTTATCACTCGGAGGGTCTTCCAGGCCAATCCCCACTCGGAACTATACAACTCCATTCACTCAGAACGTCTAAACCTTCTTTCCCTCGGACTAATTTACTAACCCACTCTCTACAGCAGTAACTTAACTCCATTTTTACTGGTCATACCAACTTCACACCCTCGGAAAGCATGAACATATATCGCTCGGATGTCACGCACAGTATGGGACACACATACAGTATGGTAAAAGTATATGTATGTAGGAGTGCATATAGATAATTACAAGCACAATAGCATACTCTCAACTCAAGAAGGTTCAGATTCTAGTTTAAGAGACTAACATCAAAACACGAGCCGGCCAAGGCTTAACCAAAACATTATACACAATATCTATACATATACATATAGTTCCGTAGTGCACGACCAATCCACCCAGCGATCAGCCCCACCTTTACTCGTTGTTTCGAGAGACATTCACTGAAAATATTGCCACAGTAGGGGTGAGCTTTTACATTTAAAATGACAGTTAATGATTCGGCGTCGGTATCAATACTTGCATTCCCGTTCACTCGGTTTGCATTCAATTTAGGTTTCAGTCATGCAGAATATGGTAATTTCAAAGACATATACTTACATACATATTACGTAAGATGAATTTCAATCATACAAGTATACATCAACTTATTCAGGATTCACTCGTATCACTCCGAGCCATTCCATTCACGCTACCCTAACCAACGTTTCATCTACATGCATGCCTGCGGATCCGACTTAAGCAATGATTTTTAGTTACAGGTTCCCTTACTGGCCTCTCGTCCATTAGCCCTTCCCGCGTGGTACAGGCCTCCAATTGACGTCTCGAGACTTAACTCTAGCTCCTACGGCTACCACGGGCTCTCACCGGATCTAGCCAAGGGCCTGTAGCTGGAGATCATTTTATTAGGTTCCTGACCTTCCTCGGGTCACCCCATTCCTCTACATGCAGCCTATATGCTTAAACAATGAACACCCTCAATTATCCGACTCATTCTTTATAACCATGAGCGTCACATCCGGTCCAGCATATTTCCTACATTCAATCATTCATTGTACTAGCATGCACAGTACTCAACAGTTCATGTGTATAATATCTTAATGAAATCAATCAACAATCATACATACGTTTCCTCCCAGTATTAACAATAATAAGAACATGCATTACATGCATTTAGATATAACCAACTATCAGAATTCAACGCAACGACCCTAAATACTTGCATGCAATGGTATATCTATAATCAGAACTCTGCAATCACACATATGGCATTCAAGGATTTATAATCATGCGTTGCACACAGTCATCACAGACACATTCATACACTCACATGGTAATACGTTTATCCTGTACCGTCCATCGACCATGCATTTAGCATGCAAGCGCCCCCTACCTTCTGGAGGGACTCGTGAAGCTTTTCTGCTTTCCGACGTTTAGTTTGATGCTCTATTTGCCTCATTCAGTCTTCTTCGCACAGTCGTACTCTGCAATCGGCTCGGGTTAAGAAGTCGTTCTTCCTCTGCTTTGATGATCTTCCTTCACCAGCCGGAGGGAGCTCCAACTCTTCTGCAGCAGCGTCGTCGTGGCTTCCAGCAACAGAAAATAGAGACAAAGAACAGGGGAGAAGAAGAAGAAGGAGAAGAAAGAATGAAGAAGAGAGAAGTAGCGGAAGAGAAGGGCTGAAAGAAAAATGAATGGCAAAGAGGCCCAATAGTCATATTTATATATGCATGCACGAAGAAAGAATAGTGGGGTGGGAAAGCGTGAGGTAGCGGTCTGCTTACGTCACACCCATTAACAATTAGCCAACAATTAATAATTAATCACACTTAACCAGCCATTTATTCTCTTAGTTAAATTAATCAAGTTAATTATAATTAAGAAACAATCTTCCCACTTGCAATTATTATTTCAATGACTCAATTTCACTCAGAAGTTAATTAAAAATCGTGATGTTACACTTGGATTTGGATTGTTTTTGCCAAGTAGAAAACTGAGTGAGAGATGGTCGGCCTTGGAATTATTTAGCCGAGTAAAAGACTGAACGAGAGGAATCGGTTCTAAAATAAGTTCACCAAGTGAAAACCCGAGTGCTGGGAAGCCTTGCCGAGTGAGCGAGTATAAGCTTGGCTCTGGAAGTTATTTGCTTAGGCGAAGAAGTCTCGCCCAAGTGTGTAACAAGTAGTATTAATACTGGTCAAATTTCACTTGAGTGAATGGCCTGGGTTGAGGTGCTCACTCAAGTGAGTCAGTATTGAATTCGGTTATGGATGATTTTCCCCCACGCTCGCTGGCTCTGCCTAAGCGAGGCTTGTATGTCTCGCTCAAGTGAGTCGGATTTTGCTTGAGTGAAGTGACCCCTGTAACTCCCTTCCTCTTTTTGCTCGGCTTACTCCTGTCTCGCCCGAGCGCTCTATGTATGACTCGCTCAAGCCAGTGGATATCTCGCTTGAGTGAAGGGTGCCTGGATGGCCCAAAATGAATTGTTCAAATTATTTTCATTCTTCTTCATACTAGATCTTGATTCCAAATTATTTTATGAACACTTGGGTATAAAATCGGGCTTCTTAATTTTAAAATGATTGATCTCTTAAAATTCAATTACATAACGCTAATTTACTCAACCTTCTTTCGTTGTTTTAATTAAAGAATTCTTTGAGGTTAATCCTCTTAACTTACTTTCTCATATCTTCACATATGAGACAGGTCTCTGATAGGTCTAGGGAATTAAATGAACAGCTTCACCACTTGTAACTATCATGAATTAATTACACTAAAATCATAAAAAATTTACCTCTATTTTTGGGGTGTCACATATAGCATTGAAGACATTAACAGTTACTTGCTCCTCTTGAACTCTCAGCATGAGTTCTTCCTTCTCTACATCAATTAAAGCTCCACCTGTAGCTAAGAAGGGTCTTCCTAAAATCAATGGAATTTCTCTATCAGCTTCCATATCTAAAACTATAAAATCTATTGGGAAGATGAATTTATCTACCTTAACTAAAAGATCTTCCAGTATCCCATGAGGATATTTGATAGACCTATTAGCCAACTACAAAGTCATGCGAGTGGGTTGCAGGTCATTAATTCCTAACTTACTCATTAAAGACAAAGACATCAAGTTTATGCTAGCTCCTAGATCACATAAGGCACTTCCTACATGAACATCCCCTATTGCACAAGGTATTGTAAAAGATCCAGGATCTTCTAGTTTTTAAGAGAGTTACTTTTGAATAATTGCACTGCACTCTTGAGTGAGAGTAATTGACGTTGAAATTTTTGCAGTCGTTATTCCGTCAAATTAGTACATTAAAATTAATTAACGTTGTACTAGGGTGTCAACCTAGGTCGTTCTCTCAAGGATCAACACAAAAATTTAGGAAAAATCAAGTCTTAAACTAATTTTTAACAATTAAAAATAAAAACTAAACAACTAAAAATTTTTACAAACATAAGTTCACTAACATACAATTGGGGGGGGGGGTTTGAATGATTTTTGTTGTCACAAATAAAATTAAAACAAGGTAAATAAAGGATTTAAAACAATAAATAACAAGTGATTGATTTTCTTGGAGTATTGTAAATAAATTTATCCTTGGTTCACTAATAATAATTTGTATACTTATTAATGTTAATTTCTTAGCTCAATTTGAATTGATCAACTAAGCGTCTTTTTCAATTCACAATTCCTTTACTTTCATTTAAAAATGAATATTTTAATCAAGCATCCTAATTAAGCAAAAGGAGTCAAGATCTTAAAATCTAGGAATTATTGAGCATACATAAGAACATCTCCTATATACATAATCTATTCTCAAATTATGGAATTAAGCAAACCATAATTATTAAAAGTGATTATGAAAATATTCATTAAGCATGCATATTTCATTAATCCATTCTAATTTGAAATCTTATTTTATTCCATTTGAATAATTAAACCGATTAAGCATACAAATTCAATTAAACAAAATAGAATTAAATAAGTAGAGAATGATTATGAAGAAATAACAATAATAAAAGCATACTATATTAAAATTAATGACCTCAAAATTACATTACAACATTCTCCAAGAAAATCAATCTAAGGGTTTTAGCCCTCCATAATTACAACTACAAACAAAGAAACTAACCCGGAAATGAAGAAGTTGCTGGAAAATTCCAACAGAGAAGAGAAGAGAGGAAGAACATATGAAGGAGGATAATGAAGAATGAATGAAGAATGGTGTGTGAAGCCTTCCTCTTGGTGCCTATTTATAGGAATCAAAAAGCAAGCATATGCCATAAAAAATTTCAATGGAAGGAGCACTCTTCAATAATCAAATCCATGGTGCTCCATTATCAATTTAAGTGCTCCATGATCAGCTTGAGTGCCTTGCCCAACATCTTCAGTGCCTTGCCCACTTTCCAGAAGCTTGAAAACGTGTTTCTGGGCCAATAATACACTCATGAATCGATTCAATGGTGATATGAATCGATTCATGCGTTTAAAATGCAATCCTGGGCCAAAATACTTCGTATGAATTGATTCATTTAGGGAAAGAATCGATTCAATGCTGTTGAAAATCAAATGAATCGATTCAATTTGCAAAATTTCACTTCCTGGGTGCATGAAGTCCGTATGAATCGATTCAGGAGGGGGATGAATCGATTCATCCCCCTGATTCTCCCTATTTTGTGTATTTTTCCACCCTTTTTGAGATTTTTTTGCATATAGCTTGATTCCTTTGATCCTTAGGCACTTTGATCTTCATTTTGGATTGGCATTCTTGAGTTTCTTTGATCTATTTTCTTTTGGCACAAATTAACAATCAAATATTACATAAAGATCAAATGATAAAAATGTGTTAAAATGCAATATGTTACACACTAAGTGATGGCAAATTATACACATTTAAAATCGAGAATTAAAGATAAATCATGCATCATCAAATACTCCCACACTTATTCTTTTGCACTCCCGGGCAAAATCAAAATAAAAACAAGTTTCACAATTTATTGAAAACATTAAGTTGAAAACAACAACACACAGAACTGGCATGCTTGTCATGAAATCTTAGAAATATACAAAGAAACAAGAGTTTTCAACATGAAAGATACAGAGCATCAAGATATATATAAAAATCATTCAAACACTTAGGCATGTAAAAATTAAATTAAACTGAAAAGAAGATCATAAGTGATAGAACCTCACAAGACATACTCTCAACTCTCAAGTGTTTAAGGTTTGTGTATACACTCAAAACAATTCCTGAAAAATAAACAGTCTAAAAATTTGGCAAGTTTCTTAATTCCACAATTAACATAAATGCATGTATAGATCAACAGGGCTTTCACAGGGTTGCAATGTGGCCAAGGTTAAAATGGATGAAATATACATATTTATATATATATACCAAAAAAAATAATGAAGCAATTAATTTTACTGGCAAACAGTGAGGGTAAAACATTTATTGTATGGTAAAATATTTTTTTTTTATGAGATTGCATAACACTTGGAACAAGAGTTGCAATTCTTTTTGCACACCCCCACACTTATTTGAATGCCTGTTTTGACTTGATTCCAAAGCTTCAATATACTTCTTAAGGTAGGTATATTTTTGGTTTTTCATCCATGGCTTATTTGAGCTGCAACAAGGAAATAGTTAAATAGGCTCAAAATGGCTAGCAAGAGATAATTTATTCATGGTAGGCTTATCTGGCTTAGTGGCTCAACTGAACAAAATACCTGTATCAAAATACATTCATATGAGTTTCAAGTATCATCAAGAAACAAGACAAAAATTAAGATGTAAGCCTTCAGGAATTAATCACACATGAAAGGATTAAGATGGTTTAAAGTGATCCATCAAATTTTAAGGCTCAAAAATCTCACAAGGTATAATTCCATCATATATGATCATTTCTCAATTATCATGTCATTCTCAACATACCAAAAATGTTTGAGTTCAAATTATAACATATCATTAAGCTCATATCAGACATGAAAGAATTTACTTGTACTCATGCATATCTTAAAATTCCAATAAAACATGCCATTTTAAAACAAAAACACACACAAAATCTTTTTTTTTTAAAACAAAATTTAATCACACAAAAAAAAAACACACACACAATAACACATAAATGATCATCCCACCCCCACACTTAAATCATACATTGTCCTCAATGTAAGACAGAGCATACAAAATAGACAATAGAATGAAAAAGTAAAGAAATGGGTAAGAAAAACTCCCTCAAGGGGGATCAAGAAGTGGTTCCCCCAAAGCATGTTCCTCCATTGTAACATCCACAAGTAAAGGATTTTCATGAAATGGCTTCAAACGTTGTCCATTAACCTTGAAGCTTTTGTTGGAGTTTTCACTTTTTATTTCCACAGCTCCATGGGGAAATACATTTGTAACAATGAAAGGTCCTTCCCATTTGGAGCGCAATTTTCCGGCCATCAATTTCAACCGGGAATTAAACAGTAGCACTTTCTGTCCAGCAGTAAAATCCTTTCTAGCTATTGAGCTATCATGGAATTTCTTTGTTTTCTCCTTATAGAACCTCGAGTTCTCATAAGCTGCTAAACGGATCTCATCAAGCTCATTCAGTTGTAATTTTCTTTCCTCACCTGCTTGATCAAGTGCTAAGTTACAAGCCTTTACAGCCCAATAAGCACGATGCTCAATCTCCACTGGAAGATGACATGCTTTACCAAAAACAATTCTATAGGGAGACATTCCTATAGGTGCCTTAAAAGCTGTTCTATGTGCCCAAAGAGCATCATCCAATTTCCTGCTCCAATCCTTTTTGTTAGGCTGTACTATCTTCTCCAGGATCCTTTTGATTTCTCTGTTGGAGACTTCTGCTTGTCCATTGGTTTGGGGGTGATATGGAGTAGAGACTCTATGAACAACCCCATACTTCCTGAGCATAGCTTGCATGGTCCTGTTACAGAAATGTGTTCCTTGATCACTAATGATTGCTCTCGGGATGCCAAACCTGCAAAGAATTTGAGATCTAACAAAATCCACAACAACTCGAGCATCATTAGTTCTGGTGGCTTTAGCTTCCACCCATTTAGAAACATAATCAACAGCCAATAAAATATAAGTAAAACCAAAGGATGGAGGAAATGGACCCATAAAATCAATGCCCCAAACATCAAATACTTCACAAAACAACATTGGTTGTTGAGGCATCTGTTGTCTCCATGTGGTAGCATTACTAGCTCTTTGGCATTTCTCACAGGTGTTACAAACTCTCCATGCATCCTTAAAAATTGTGGGCCAATACAAACCTGAATCTAACACTTTTCTTGCTGTTCTTTGTGGACCAAAATGTCCACCAACTGGTGAAGCATGGCAGAATCGAAGAACTAATTCTATTTCATGATCGGGAATGCATCTTCGAATCACCTGATCATTACATAATTTCCACAAATATGGGTCATCCCAAATATAATACTTTGCATCACTTTTTAATTTTGAAATTTGGTTTCTGGATGCACATGGTGGAAAAACAGAAGCAACAAGATAATTTACAATGTTAGCAAACCAAGGTGAATCAAAAGAGTTAGAAATACTCATGAGGTGTTCATCGGGAAAATGGTCCCGAATAGGTGCCGAATCAGGAGCATTCTCAATTCTGCTTAAATGGTCTACCACAAGGTTTTGTGTTCCACTTCTGTCACGAATTTCCAAGTCAAACTCTTGGAGCAAAAGCATCCAACGAATTAATCTTGGCTTGGACTCACCTTTCTTCAACAAGTACTTCAGAGCTGCATGGTCAGTAAAGACAACTACTCGAGAACCGAGTAGGTAAGATCTGAACTTATCTAATGCAAAAACAATGGCCAAGAGCTCTTTTTCAGTGGTAGTGTAATTTACCTGAGCAGCAT
Organism: Clitoria ternatea; assembly: GCA_037962975.1. Lineage (NCBI taxonomy): Eukaryota > Viridiplantae > Streptophyta > Magnoliopsida > Fabales > Fabaceae > Clitoria > Clitoria ternatea. The sequence goes on from CM075671.1 coordinate 266,363,085, forward strand.
CTAAAGTTTTAGATGCATAGTAGATGACCCTAGGCTGTTTGTCAATCTTTTGACCAAGGACGGCTCCCAATGCATAATTAGAGACATCACACATCAATTCAAATGGAGCTGTCCAAACAGGTGCTTGGATTATTGGGGTAGTGGTCAATGCTTGCTTGAGACAATTAAAAGCCTCCTTACATTTTTCATCAAATTCAAATGCCACATCCTTTTGAAGCAGATTGGATAATGGCCTAGCCTTCTTGCTGAAATCTTTTATGAATCTTCTGTAGAATCCTGCATGGCCAAGAAAAGAACGAACCTCTCGAACACAAGAGGGGTAAGGCAAATGTGATATAACTTCTACCTTAGCAGGATCTACCTCAATTCCTTTTTCAGAGATTACATGCCCTAAAACTATTCCTTGTTTTACCATAAAATGACATTTTTCATAGTTCAAGACAAGGTTAGTTTCAATGCATCTGTTTAAAACTTTATCAAGACTATCAAGGCATGCATTAAATGAAGATCCATAGACAGTAAAATCATCCATAAACACCTCTATGCAATTTTTAATGAAATCATGAAAAATACTTATCACGCATCTTTGAAAAGTTCTGGGAGCATTACATAGGCCAAATGGCATTCTCCTATAAGCAAATGTGCCAAAGGGACAGGTGAATGTGGTCTTATCTTGATCCTCAGGTGCAATGTGAATCTGAAAATATCCAGAGAATCCATCAAGAAAACAGTAATGAGACTTACCTGCGATACGCTCAAGCATTTGGTCAATGAAGGGTAAAGGGAAATGGTCCTTCTTTGTTGCCTGGTTAAGTATCCTGTAGTCAATACAGACTCTCCAACTATTCTGCACTCTAGTTGGGATCAATTCATCCTTTTCATTTTTCACAACTGTGATCCCTGTTTTCTTAGGAACCACTTGAATTGGACTCACCCATTGGCTATCAGAGATAGGATAAATGATTCCTGCTTGTAGAAGCTTGGTGATCTCCTTCTTAACCACATCAAGGATTACAGGGTTGAGTCTCCTTTGGGGTTGTCTTACTGCTTTAGTATTTTCCTCCAGAAATATTCTATGCATGCACATGGATGGACTAATTCCAGGAATGTCTGCCAATGTCCATCCTATAGCCTTCTTGTGTCTTTTCAATACCTGCAACAATTTTTCTTCTTGATTTTCATCAAGAGAAGTGGAAATTATCACCGGGAGCTGTTCATTATCCCCTAAGTATACATACTTTAGGTTCTCAGGTAGGGGTTTCAATTCTAACTTTGGTGCCTACAAAACAGATGGAACTAACAAAGTAGATTTTGATTCTGCTGTTTGCACCTCAAAAATTTTGTTAGAATTTTCTTGAAATCCTGCATACAGCTCCTTATGGTTAACAGATATATCTAGAGACTCTGAATCAGAATTTATGTATCTATCAATTTCAGCACAAATATCACAACTTCCAGAATCATTGCATGCAAAACATTTGTTTGAATCATCCATGTATTCCAAATCAACATTAGAAAAATGTTCAAAAACCAGTTCATCAATAATGTCAATTTGGAAAATAGAATGATTTTCAGATGGGTATTTCATGGCATCAAGAATATTAAATTGAACTCTCGTGTCACCAAATTCCATAGAGAGAGTTCCAGAATGAACATCTATTTTGGTTCGAGCTGTTTTCAAAAATGGTCTTCCCAAAATGATAGGAACAGGAATTTGAGGCATACCTTCTTCCATATCAAGTACAAAAAAGTCAGCAGGGAAAACAAGCTGTTCTACCTGAACCAAAACATCCTCTATAACTCCAGCAGGGTAAGTAGTGCTCCTATTGGCTAGCTGAATTACTACACCAGTAGGTTGTAAATTTCCAAGAGACAAAGATTTAAAAACAGACATAGGCATAACATTTATTGAAGCTCCTAAATCTAACATGCAATTTTCAAATTTATTATTGCCTATGATACAGGGTATAGAAAACGTACCTGGATCTTTGCATTTTTCAGGGATATTTTCCTTACCAAGCAGTGCAGATACATTTCTTCCCATACTTATCCTTTCATTGCCCTTGAGTCTCCTTTTGTGAGTACACAACTCCTTCAGAAATTTGGCATACTTGGGAATTTGCTTGATTGCATCGAGAAGAGGTATATTTACTTCCACTTTCCTGAAAGTATCCAAAATTTCTTTGTCCACTTCTTCCATCTTCTTGCTTGGAATTGCTTTTGGTGGGAAAGGAAGAGGAATATGAGGTGGAACTTGGGGTGGTTGCATCTCAGATTTGCTTGTGCTTGAAGAGGGCACATCATTCTCAACTATTGTGGGCACATCTGTTTGTTTTTCAGGTTCCTTAGGTATGGGTACTTCAAGGTTCTTACCTGATCTTAACTGAATTGCGCTCACATTTCTTGGATTTGCAGCTGGTTGAGAGGGTAACTTATCAGAGTTCTGAGATTGTAACTGGCTTAATGATGAAGCCAATTGCCCAATTTGGTTGCTTAAACTCTGGATGGTAGCATCATTTCTCTGTTGATATTCCAAGTTCTGTGCAGCCATTTGTTTCACCAGATCCTCCAAAGAAGGGCCACTTGTGGATGGTTGAGGTGTAGTTCTTTGGAAGGTTGGTGCATTGTTTTGAAATGGAGGTTGGGGATTTTGTTGTTGGTTTCCCCATCTCAAATTTGGATGGTTCCTCCAACCTGGATTGTATCTATTGGTGGACAGGTCATGGTTTTGTGGTGGTGGAGGTCTATCATGGTAGATGTTAGCTGCATAGGCTTGGGGACTATTATTATCCTTTTCTTGTAGAGAAGGACAACAATCAGTGGGGTGCTCTTATGAAGAGCAGATTCCACACACTTTAGCAGTCATGGATTTTTGATTTACTGCCAATTGTGTGACTAGAGTGGTGAGAGCATCAAGTTTGCTCTCCAATTTAATTCCAGATGAACTAGAATTGGAATCAAACATGGGTTTGAAAGAATCATTTCTCACACCAAATTGTTGAGAGTTAGATGCCATTATCTCAATCAGATTTCTTGCTTCAGCAGCAGTCATATCTCCTAAAGCTCCTCCACTTGCCGCATCAATCATGTTGCGATCAAAGTGGTGTAAACCTTCATAGAAGTACTGAAGAAGAAGTTGTTCAGAAATTTGGTGGTGAGGGCAACTTGCACAAAGTTTTTTAAATCTCTCCCAATATTCATAAAGACTTTCTCCAGAGAGTTGCCTAATGCCAGATATGTCTTTACGGATTGCAGTTGTTCTAGAGGCAGGAAAGAATTTTTCCAAGAACATTTTCTTTAAGTCATTCCAACTTGTGATTGATCTTGGAGCAAGATAGTACAACCAATCCTTAGCAACACCCTCTAAAGAATGAGGAAACGCTTTAAGATAGACATGGTCTTCTTGAACGTTTTGGGGTTTCATTGTGGAAAACACAATGTGGAATTCTTTGAGGTGTTTGTGCGGATCTTCACCCGCAAGACCATGAAACTTAGGCAACAAGTGTATAAGTCCGGTCTTAAGAATAAAAGGGACATCCTCATCAGGATATTGAATACACAAACTTTCGTAAGTGAATTCAGGAGCAGCTAGTTCTCTAAGAGTTCTTTCACGAGGTTCAGTCATATCAGAAAAACTAGCAGTAGTACTTTCAACAGATTCAGAAAAAATACTATCACTATCAATATCAACAAAGTTATTATTAAATCTAGCTTCTCTAATTAACCTATGAAAAGTTCTTTCAATTTCAGGATCAAATGAATATAAATGCTCAAAAGTTCTTCTAGTCATACATAGCATACAACAAGATATTTGATCATGATGAGCAATAAATCATAAGAATCCTAAATCATGCAAAAGAAATAAAATAAACAAACAAATAAACAAAAAATTTTTTTTATATTAAAATTTTTTTTTCAATTAAAAAAAATTAATTAAAAAAAATTAATTTAAAACAAGTGTTTTTCCTAAAGATCGTTGATCCCCGGCTGCGGCGCCAAAATTTGACGTTGAAATTTTTGCAGTCGTTATTCCGTCAAATTAGTACATTAAAATTAATTAACGTAGTACTAGGGTGTCAACCTAGGTCGTTCTCTCAAGGATCAACACAAAAATTTAGGAAAAATCAAGTCTTAAACTAATTTTTAACAATTAAAAATAAAAACTAAACAACTAAAAATTTTTACAAACATAAGTTCACTAACATACAATTGGGGGGGGGGGGTTTGAATGATTTTTGTTGTCACAAATAAAATTAAAACAAGGTAAATAAAGGATTTAAAACAATAAATAACAAGTGATTGATTTTCTTGGAGTATTGTAAATAAATTTATCCTTGGTTCACTAATAATAATTTGTATACTTATTAATGTTAATTTCTTAGCTCAATTTGAATTGATCAACTAAGCGTCTTTTTCAATTCACAATTCTTTTACTTTCATTTAAAAATGAATATTTTAATCAAGCATCCTAATTAAGCAAAAGGAGTCAAGATCTTAAAATCTAGGAATTATTGAGCATATATAAGAACATCGCCTATATACATAATCTATTCTCAAATTATGGAATTAAGCAAACCATAATTATTAAAAGTGATTATGAAAATATTCATTAAGCATGCATATTTCCTTAATCCATTCTAATTTGAAATCTTATTTTATTCCATTTGAATAATTAAACCGATTAAGCATACAAATTCAATTAAACAAAATGGAATTAAATAAGTAGAGAATGATTATGAAGAAATAACAATAATAAAAGCATACTATATTAAAATTAATGACCTCAAAATTACATTACAACATTCTCCAAGAAAATCAATCTAAGGGTTTTAGCCCTCCATAATTACAACTACAAACAAAGAAACTAACCCGGAAATGAAGAAGTTGCTGGAAAATTCCAACAGAGAAGAGAAGAGAGGAAGAACATATGAAGGAGGATAATGAAGAATGAATGAAGAATGGTGTGTGAAGCCTTCCTCTTGGTGCCTATTTATAGGAATCAAAAAGCAAGCATATGCCATAAAAAATTTCAATGGAAGGAGCACTCTTCAATAATCAAATCCATGGTGCTCCATTATCAATTTAAGTGCTCCATGATCAGCTTGAGTGCCTTGCCCAACATCTTCAGTGCCTTGCCCACTTTCCAGAAGCTTGAAAACGTGTTTCTGGGCGAATAATACACTCATGAATCGATTCAATGGTGATATGAATCGATTCATGCATTTAAAATGTAATCCTGGGCCAAAATACTTCGTATGAATCGATTCATTTAGGGAAAGAATCGATTCAATGCTGTTGAAAATCAAATGAATCGATTCAATTTGCAAAATTTCACTTCCTGGGTGCATGAAGTCCGTATGAATCGATTCAGGAGGGGGATGAATCGATTCATCCCCCTGATTCTCCCTATTTTGTGTATTTTTCCACCCTTTTTGAGATTTTTTTGCATATAGCTTGATTCCTTTGATCCTTAGGCACTTTGATCTTCATTTTGGATTGGCATTCTTGAGTTTCTTTGATCTATTTTCTTTTGGCACAAATTAATAATCAAATATTACATAAAGATCAAATGATAAAAATGTGTTAAAATGCAATATGTTACACACTAAGTGATGGCAAATTATACACATTTAAAATGGAGAATTAAAGATAAATCATGCATCATCAGTAATCATCTCATCTTCCTTAAGCTTTTTCTTCTTAGATAAAAGTTCTTTCAAAAATTTAGCATATGAAGGCATCTCTTGCAATGCCTCAACAAAGAGAATATTTATATGAAGCTTTTTAAACATATCCAAGAACTTAGCAAACTTTTGCTCCTCTATTTGTTTCTTAAATCTATGTGGAAATGGAGCATTCTTTAGTTTCTCAGGAGTTAGCTTAACAGCTTCCTCCAATATCAAATCAATCTTTTTCTTTTTCTTTTGATGAACTTGGTTTTGTTTTTCTTTCTTTGTTTTTACTTTATTTTAAGTTTTATCAACGGCTTGTTCACTTTCCTGCTCTATTTCTTTTTCTTCATCTTTTTCTAAACTATTTTCTTGACTTGGAGTAGGAATAAGAACTTTCCCACTCCTAGTGGTTATTGCCTTGCAATGTTCCCTAGGATTTACCTCAGTGTCTCCAGGAAAATTGTCAGACTGTCTCTCAGCTAATTATTTTGACAGTTATCCATCCTGATTTTCTAAATTTCAAATGGACGCTTCTTGATTTTTAAAACTGGCCTGAGTGGCCTGAATGAACTAAGACAACACATTCTCAAGTTCAGACTTTTCTTTAGAAGAAGGGGGAAAAGGTTGTTGTCTATTTGTGGTTTGATTTTGTGGTATGTTTTGATTCAAATGTGGACCTTTCTATCCATGAAAAATTAGGGTGATTCCTATAGTTAGGATTAAAGGAATTAGAGGGATAACTCCTTTGAAATTATTGCTGCCCTATGTAATTTACTTGCTTAACAGGCATATTTGGATCACATATGCCATTTTCATGGTCTCCACCATAAAAATCACAGCTCATCATACAAACTTGACTAGGCTTTTGAAGTTCTAAAATCTGTAAACTTAATTTCTCTAAAGCCTGAGTCATCAACTTACTTTGAGCCAAATAAGCATCCTGTGCTTCTAATTCCAATATCCCTCTCTTAGGGATTTGGCTCCTTTCACTAACTAAACATTCAATAGAAGCCATTACATTAATCAACTCTATAGCTTCTTCTACTGTTTTAGTGGTCAATGAACCTCCAGCTGAGGCATCAATCAAGACCCTAGTTGCTGGTCTTACACCATTATAAAATATGGTAACTTGCTGCACATCAGTGATTTAATGATGAGGACATTTCCTTAAACTCTCTTTATACCTATCCCATGCTTCCATTACAGATTCACCCTCTCTCTACTGGAAACAAGTGATTTTAGTGTGCAACTTGGCATATTTGGAAGGAGGAAAATATTTAATTAGAAATTTTTTTTGTAAATCCTCCCAACTGGAAATACTACCTCTTGGTTGGCTTTGCAACCAAGCCTCAGCCCTGTCCTTTAAAGAAAAAGGAAATAATCTCAGTCTAATTGCCTCTTCAGGGACTCCATTCATTTTCACAGTATCACAGATTTCGAGGAAGATTGCTAAATGTAAATTTGGATCCTCAACCTCAATTCCTCTGAATTGATCATTTTGAACCAACTACAGCAAAGTCAGTTTAAGTTTAAAGTTATTGGCTGCAATCGGAGGCCTAAGGATGCTAGATTGCAATCCTTCATCAGTAGGCCTAGAGTAGTCACCTAGTGTAACTCTCCTCTGTTCCATTTCTTGCTGTTCTTTTTGCTTTTTCTCTTTCTAAGCTTACGCTCTAACAAATCAATATCTGGATCAAAGAAGAAAGGCTCTCCTCTGTTCCTTGACTACATACATGACAGGGCCCGCAAGCACACGGGTTATGTCACGTAATATAAAAGATTATCGTTCTCTACAGGGACTGTGTTCAAAGTACCAGCATATTGAAATTTAATTATCCACACAACTAATTTTTAAGATTTTTATAAAATAAAGTACAAATTAAAGTTGCATAGAATATAAATAAAATAAAATTTACTTGACACTTAAAAAATCAGAGTTGAGAATATCTTGGGATTTCGGGGGATTAAGACTCTATTTTATGTTTAATGAATTTTAACTTTTCATAAATAAGAATCGAATTAAGTTTTCCAAGGCGAATTTTCCAAAAGCTAATTAATATGTTCCTCTCGGAATCCTATTAATGTACCTAACCTATGGAAAGCGCTGCTTAATCCTCAGAAAGGCCCATTATCGTTTTATGAAAATCCCTTTTATTTCCTCAAAAGAATTTTGATTACTTTCACAGTTTTACCGAGGTCACAAAAAGCATTTCAAAAATCTTAGGTTTAGTTCAAAGCTTTCCGGTAAAAATAAATCTCTCGATTCTATTTATTACCTAAACTTACTAATATACCCGTAAGTATACAGTTTTATCATTTAGGTTCTTGTTAGGAATTACTAAAAGCATTAAGCATAATTGAACTAAATGGAAAACAGAAATTTATTTAATTCCAAGTCAAAATAACATTAAAATAAAATATTATCATACCCCCTTTATCCCAAGATAATTAATTTAGCTACTCATGAAATAATTTAAATTCATGTAAATAATGGAAAAATAAAACATACAAGACATGGTAAAAATAAAGACTTACGGGTTTCTCCAAAAGCTCAGAATAATTTACCACTGTATTTCCTTGTTGCAATATTCTCCACCAATTACAAATTTAAAAATCTCACTTTTACAGCCCTCACACTCTTACAAAATAAAAGAAAGAAAAGAAAATAAAAAGAAAGAGAAGAAAAATGAACAGAGAAAGAAAAAATGGAAAAGAAGAAAACTAAAGAGAAAACGAAGAAAGGAAATCTGATGTGGTTGATGGAAGTGATTGCTTATTTGCTCCTGGTTGCTCTTCCTTTTATAGGCGAATGGATGAATGAATCCAGCTAAGGAAAACGCGTTTAATTTGCAAGTGGAAGAAACTTTCGGTGCATGTGAATTCCAGCTGTGCCAACTTGTTTCCAATCTGCATATTTAATATATCCAATAATTCGGTGCTTGGATTTTAGTGAAGATCGGTGCAAAATAAAGAAATTCAGAGTGGAAAAACGTTATTCTCCCACAAATCCGAGTGAAAGCTTGCTGGAGGGTGCTTTGCTGAGTACTGGACGGTGTGTTGGTTACTGGGCGTTGTTGGTTGCATGGGCGTTGTTGGTTTGTATGTGGCAGGTATGGTGATATGAGGGACAGTGGAGTTGCTGGACGGTGTGGTGGATGGAGAGAGGTGAGGATGGTTGGGCGGTGTTGAGAGGTGAGGACGGTTGGGCGGTGTTGAGAGGTGAGGATGGTTGGGCAGTGTTGAGAGGTGAGGACGGTTGGGCGGTGTTGAGAGGTGAGGACGGTTGGGCGGAGTTAAGAGTGTTGGAAAGGAAAAGAGTATGGGCGGTGTAGGTGTTGAAGAGGATTGTTGGGCGGTGTTGAGAGGTGAGGACGGTTGGGCGGTGTTGTGAGGTGAGGCCGGTTGCTGGGCGGTGTCATGGATTAGGAGCTTGGGCGGTGTCATGAATTAGGAACTTGGGCGGTGTTGGTTGGGGATTGTTGGAGGAGACCGTCTCGCTCAAGCGAAAGGTCTTGTTTCACTCGGTGCGGTTAAAACTCTGCTCGGATTTTGCATTGGAATTCTTCAGTCGGCCTTCATGCTTTTTACTCAGAATGGCCTTCAGTCTTTAATCAATTCACTCGGAATGGCTTTCTCTTTTACTCAGGAACTTGCACTTGAAGAGTTAGAATTTGACTGATTGAATTTCTTCTTATGTCCGAGCTTTGCTTTGCTCGGAAATGCATTTTTCTGACCCAACTCACTCGGAATTCCTTTCCTTGGAGACTTCTCACTCGGGCTCAGTGTGAAACATAAGAGTCTTCCCGAGTGTGATTCATTTCTGGTCAGATTTTTCCTTGTTTTTGACCCTTTATTACCTTAATTCCTGCAAAATAACATACCCAAGTAGAATAGAATGGAAAGAGAGCAAACATCGCAATAAATAAAAGGAAATACAGTGGATAATGACTAAATTCTATGCAAACTAAATCTATTTTATTGTATTAAAAAGCACTTATCAAAATACCCCAAACCAAAATATTGCTTGTCCTCAAGCAATCACCATATTCACAAGATAAAATACAGAAAACACTAAACTTAATAAACTAAGGAATCCAAAATAGAGAAACAGATTTATTCAAATGCCAATTTTTATTTACTTATGTGAATCAAATTTCAATGTCAAGACTTGAGATACTCTTCTCACAATTTTTGTAACATCCCCATTTTAATTAAAGCAACCAAGTTAAATAACAAGTCAACAAGTCAACACCTCCCTTAATTTAATTAACTAAGATGTAACAGGATAATTAACGTGGAAGCATGGTGGCATGGGCAGGATTATCGCGTTTCCCCATCCCACCATCCTAATCTCCACGCGGGTACTTATACAGGCGAGGTCATGCTCTTCACACAGAGAATTCCGCGAACTCCCTTCTTCATTCCTCTTGTTTTCTCTCTTGCCTTCTCCGCCCTCCAGTCCATCCGCTGCTTCGAGAACCAAGGCGACGGTGCTGCAGTGGAGTGGAACTCCCCACACGAGAGAGGACAATCGCCGAGTGAAGCAGCAGAGAGGAGAACCACTACCCAAGCAGGAAGAAATCCCTCGGAGTTTCGTAATTGGTAGGGGGAGTATCTTCTATCTTAAATGCATGGGTTATGAACATGTTTCGAGTACTGATGCTTGCTATATCCGTGCTCTGATGGTGTATTGCGTTGCATGTGAGTGTGTATAGTTCAGTTCCATGACGAGTGAGAAATGAGTGTTGCATGTTAGCACCTTTCATGCAGGTATGTGCTGCAGGATCTCGCATTGCATGTCGGGTTGTATCAATATGAATGCTTTAATAAATTGTTGTGTATAGGAAATGCCTGCCTTAAATAGATTCTGACGCTGTCTTACACCGATTGCCTGTTAGGATGAGATGAATTGAAATGCCTGAGTAAACTTGTGATTTTTAGAATGATGCATGCGTTGAATGAAGCTGTAAACCGATTGCATGTCTTGATCGAACGAAATGTTGTAGATGTCTGAATATGGAATGATAACTGATTGCATGGAAGCTATATATTGAGTCCAGGTAATGTGTACTACTGATTGCATGGTGTGTGTGTGCTTGAATGTGAGAATACATGCATGAAATAAATGTTGTGCGTCGAATCCGCGTGTGGCGCATGGGATGTGTTGTGCTGGGAGCACGTAGTGTGAGACACTACCTTCGGTCATCCAGCGTGGGACGCTGTAAAATCCTTGAGTGGGACTCGGGGTAGCCCTTGAGTGGACTCGGGCTGTCTGTGAACACTGCCGTTGGCGCTGAGAGCGTTGGTGTCACCTGTGGACAAACGGTTGGGTACCTGTAAAATGGCCAAGCAGCTGGGAGCTGATCTGATAGCTGAGAGCTATGTATAAAAAGGCTGAGATGCCTACGTTGCAACGTCTGACCGATACACACGATGCGGAACCGAGTGAAACCTTCTGTGCTTATCATTGTTAATATTACTACTACTGTTAATGTTGTTGAAATTGGTTAAGTATGCCGAGTGGGAAGTGAATGGGTAAAATGCGTAGGACTGAGTGGATGCTCTGTGCATGTGTTATTGACTGAAATTTAATTATGCATTGGATATCGTGTATGAGTATACTGAACGTGTATGCCAATTAATCCATTCCGTGTGTACTTACCCTAGATGCTGAATGAAAACTGTTTCATGAATATACGTATATATATATGCATGCAAGCGTATCCGTGTTATTGAAAATGCTATGACTACAGTCGAGTGACGATCGGTAAATATAGAACGGTAAGAGTTACTCATATATGTCTTGACCGATGGATGATGCCCTGATCTTAATCGTGTTGTACGTATATGTATTGTTGTGTAATTGGCAGATAACCTGAGTCGGTGTCTATCATTTAAAATTTAAGATGCTCACCCCTGCAGTGGCCATTTTTCAGTGAATGTCTCTCGAGATGAGGACCAGAAGCAGAGCTGGAACGCTGAGCGAAGTGCTGATGCATTTGGAAGGCTTAATTAATGCGATGTTAGATTAAGTCCTGACTGGTTCATGTCGGATGTTAGTGTTTTGGGATAAATAGAACCTTATTGACAAGGAGAAATCCGATTTTGTGTTTGTAAATATCGACATATGCTCTTATTATATATATCTGGATGTATGGTTTCGTGTGTGACATGCTATGTGCTACCTTGTTTCATACTTGTGCTTTAATGAATACGCAGGGACAGCATGATTTAGCAGGCTACAGCCAAGTCTGAGTGAATTATGAATTGTCTCTAGGAAGACTTATGTCGGATACGTTTGGGCGGAGTCGTACCCCGCCCGAAGTGTGGGGGCAATTCGCCCAAGCGTGAGGACTCGCGCTGAAGCGAGTAATTATCAGAGTGAGATACCGCCCATTATCCTTCCTATCCGTTGTGGCGCTAGTGCGACCCCGACAATGGTGTTGACCCCGGCTTGAATGTTGTGGTCGAGTCCGCCCAGACGTTGTCATAAGTAGCTGAGTTGGGCGGAATAAGTTCAGGCCCCTCCTTCCTCCACAACCTACTACCGCATATGTACACTGTGACGTCCCAATTTTGAAGTTAAAAAACCGAGAGAGAAAGGAGTTCAATTTGTGGTTTAGGGTGGATTGGATCCTAAGTGTAGGCATTGATAATCCGAATGAAAGATGTAAAGTCCGATTGAGAAATTCCCTTGTGTTTGTGGGGCGTTGTGCTGACCTCGCTTAGGCGGTGTCATACCTCGCCCAAGTAACTAGGACGGTTCGCCCAAGTGCGTGGAACCATGCTGAAGCAAGCAGATATCAACGTGAGACTCCGCCTATATACCTTCCTCCTCCGTTGTCACATTATTATGTCTCGCTGGGCGGTGTTGGACATCGCCTGAGTGAGTGGACGTTGTGACGTAGTCTGTCCAGGCGTTGTTGTGCCTTGCCGAACTGGACGGCGGTGTAATCACTTCCTACTGAACGAACTAGTGTTACTCGTGGAAGAGTTTCTCCTTTAGAATTTTCCTCCATCCGCTGTTACATTATCACACCCCGCCTAGGCGGTATCAGACCCCGTCTGAGTGAGCCAATGATATTACGTAATCCGCCCTGGCGCTGGTCTGTTACACTAAACCCACGAACCGGTTTCAGTCTTAGCCTTTCCGTCATTGCCATATGCGTATGAGTGTTTTTATTTCCCTTGCCTGCTTCCTTCTATATCGAATAATACGTGACTATTTTTGTGAAAAATTTTCTCATATTTTTGGAATTATTAGTTGCAAACAATAAGGTGTTACAATTTTCACTCAAGTGTTTCAAGGTTTGTGTATCTCTCAAATCATCATAGTCAAAAAAAATATTACCATAAGCTTGTTAATAAACCAGAAACTCCACAGTTTAGATAGAAAATATGTCAAAGTCTAAAGGTCTTTCAAAGGTTGTAACGTGGCCTTGGGTTGGATTGGTAGGAATTTCAAGAAAAATGGAATACAAAAGGGCTTTAACATCATGAATGATTCAAATTATCATCATAAATTTAACAGAGCAAATTTTGAACTTTTATGGACTTTTTTGGAATTCATTCAATATCATCCTTTTGATTTTTTTTTCTTTTTCTTGCTTTTCTTTGCATCCAATACCATATTTTTCTTAAGTCCTTTTTTATTTCTTTGCTCCACTAAATTTCCAACTTTTTCACCATTTAGAGAATATTAGTCAATGAAAGGTTTCAAGGAAAAATTTTCGCTTTTAGGCTCAAAAGGGGCAACTAGGGGTCAAATTATACAAAATTCTGAGGCTTAAGAATAAGACCTAATTGTGCCTTTATCATCCTAAGACATATAATCAAAAACTATTTTGAATCGGTTGAAAAACAAGTTCTAGAATATTAATGACTATGAGATTCACCCAATCAAGAAAATATCGGTTTTGAAAATTTATTTGATAAATAACCCATTTTGGCTCAAGTCTAACCATGGAAAGTCTTTTCAAAGAAAATTTTAATCACATAAGATTCATTTAGACATTGATTTGGCATTTAAACAATCAAATTTTGAAAATTTTACTCAAAATTTTGAGGTCCTTAGATACTTTAGCCTTGTGTTCAAAGTAAATTTGTCATGCAATCATGGTAAATTACAAGATTACAAACAAATCAAGGAAAACACACATGCATAATAAAATAACAATCACACAACATAAACAAAACAGTTAAGTTTTCTTACCTACCACCCCAAACCAGAATTTGACATTGTCCTCAATGTTAAAATGGATGATAACAGGATAAGAAAACTTACCTGTAATAACCCCAAACCAGCATCTGACATAGTTGTTTTTGTTTTTTTTGTTTTTTTTTAGAATAAAAGCTTAAAATAAAACAACAACTTTTTATAGGGTTACCTCCCTATCAGTGCTAAGTTTTAAGTCTTCAGCCAGACTTCTCACCGTTTGGATTTACTCATCAGGAGCATCAAACAAGTCTAAGTCACTTGCTTGTTGTATTGGTTGACCTGTGAAGTAATGCTTTACTCTCTGTCCATTTACCCTAAATGTACCAGATTTCTCGCTCTATAGTTCGACAGCTCCAAAGGGAAAGACTTTTGTCACCTTGAATGGTCCCGACCATCGGGATCTCAGTTTACCTGGAAAAAGCTTCAGTCTGGAATTAAACAATAAAACCATATCACCTGGATTAAATGTTCTCCGTTGGATGTGACGATCATGCCATTGTTTGGTTTTTTCTTTATAAATTCTGGCATTTTCGTATGCATCTAGACGGAGTTCTTCAAGCTCATTTAATTCCAATAATCTTTGTTCACCTGCAGCCTTATGATCAAAGTTAAGAGTTTTAACAGCCCAAAAAGATTTATATTCTAGCTCAACAGGTAAATGACAGGGCTTCCCATATACTAGCTTAAAAGGTGTGGTTCCAATGGGAGTTTTGTATGCGGTTCGATACGCCCATAAGGAATCATCTAACTTAATAGACCAATCCTTACGTGATGTATTCACCACTTTTTGAAGAATATTTTTAATTTCCCGATTGGATACCTCAACTTGTCCACTAGTTTGTGGGTGATAAGGTGTAGCAACCTTATGCTTAACTCCATATTTCTTTAGAAGGGTCTGAAAAGTTTTCTCAATAAAATGAGACCCTCCATCACTTATAACACATTTTGGGACCCCAAACCTTGGAAATATTATTTTCTTGAAAAGTTTAATAACAGTTTTAGCATCGGAATGGGGTGAAGCAATGGCTTCCACCCATTTTGACACATAGTCAACTGCCACTAATATGAACTGATTTCCAAAAGAAGAGGGAAAGGGACCCATAAAATCAACACCCCATACATCAAACAATTCAACTTCTAAAATTGTATTCAATGGCATTTCTTGTCTCTTACCAATGTTACCTGTTCTCTGGCAAGCATCACAAGTTAGAACATACTTACGTACATCCTTAAAAATATTTGGCCAATAGAATCCAGCTTGCAATATTTTAGCAGCTGTCTTGGAGGTGCTCATGTGCCCTCCACAGGAAAGAGAATGGCAATGATCCAAGATAGCATGGACATCATCTTGTGAAACACATCTCCGAATCATACCATCTGCACATTGCTTGAAAAGGAGTGGTTCATCCCAATAATAATGCTTGACATCTGCATAAAACTTTTTCCTTTGTTGAAAGCTAAGATCAGGAGGTAAGATACCACATGCAAGAAAATTTACAAAATCAGCATACCAAGGAACACGTTGGATACTAAGATTCAAGAGTTGTTCATCTGGAAAAGATTCACTGATGGGAATATTATCTGTTTCTTCTTTTTCAGATGTCAACCTAGATAAGTGGTCAGCGACCAAGTTCTCGGTACCCTTCTTGTCCTTAATTTCCAAGTCAAATTCTTGCAATATTAGAATCCACCTAATTAATCTAGGCTTTGCTTCCTTTTTATTCAATAGATACTTAATGGCAGAGTGGTCAGTGTAAACAGTAACATGTGATCCTACCAAATAAGACCTAAATTTATCAAAAGCAAAGACAATAGCTAACAGTTCTTTTTCAGTTGTGGCATAATTTACCTGAGCATCATCTAGCGTCCGGCTGGCATAATGAATTACATGGAGCTTTTTATCCTTTCTTTGTCCTAACACAACCCCCACTGTGTAATCACTCGCATCGCACATTAGCTCAAATGGGAGTTTCTAATCAGGTGGTTGTACGATAGGGGCAGAGATTAGAGCTTGCTTAATCCTGCAAAAAGCTTCCATACAAGATAAATCAAAATTGAAAGGCACATCCTTACCCAGAAGAGTTGTAAGAGGCTTTGTGATCTTGGAGAAATCTTTAATGAACCTACGGTAAAACCCTGCATGTCCAATAAAACTCCGAATACCTTTCACATTTGTGGGTGGAGGTAATTTTTCAATTACTTCCACTTTAGCCTTATCAACTTCTATACCTCTCTCAGACACCAGGTGTCCAAGAACTATGCCTTCTCTTACCATGAAATGACATTTTTCCCAATTTAGAACCAAATTGGTTTCTTCACAACGCTGTAAGACTTGGCACAAATTTGTTAAACAATTATCAAAATCCAAACCATGCACTGAAAAATCATCCATAAAGACTTCCATCACATTTTCAATAAGATCAGAAAAAATTGCTTGCATACACCTTTGAAAAGTCGCAGGTGCATTACATAAACCAAAAGGCATACATCTGTAAGCATAAGTCCCATAAGGGCAAGTGAAGGTAGTCTTTTCTTGATCAGATGGAGGAATGGGAATTTGATGAAAACCTGAATACCCATCCAAATAACAGAAATAAGAGTGTTTCGCAAGTCTTTCAAGCATCTGATCAATAAAAGGGAGGGGAAAATGATCTTTTTTCGTGGCGCTATTTAACTTCCTATAATCAATGCACATGCGCCAACCAGAGACAATCCTAGTAGGAATCAAGTTATGTTTATCATTTTCAATCACAGTTATTCCCCCCTTTTTAGGCACCACATGGACAGGACTTACCCATTTACTACTATCAACAGGATATATGACTCCAGCATCAAGCAATTTCAAAATTTCCTTTTTAACCACTTCTTGTATTTTAGGATTTAATCTCCTAAGTGGTTCTACTGTGGGCCTACTTTCATTTTCTACAGTAATCCTGTGCATACAAAGAGAAGGGCTAATCCCTTTGATATCATTCATTGTATAACCTATTACCTTTCTATACAACCTAAGTTGTGTCAAAAGTTTTTCAGTTTCAGATGGATTCAATTCAGCATTAATAATCACAGGATATGTGGAATTAGGGCCAAGAAACTCATACCTTAATGAAGCTGGTAAAGGTTTTAATTCCACATTGGGGCTTACCACTTTGTCACACATGGCCTCAGTATCATGTGGGGCCTCAGAGCAATCAGATGTTTCTGTCGGCTCAATCATGAAAATAGTTTCAAGTGGGTCATTAGGAAGGGTTGATTCCTTTACCACTTGTTCGACAAAATCCACAGTACAGCAAACATCATTATAAGGTTTTTCTAAAACATTTTTCAAGTTGAAATCAACCTTTTGGTCTCCAACAGTTAGAGACAACTTACCATTCTTGACATCAATCACAGCACCTGCAGTTGCTAAAAATGGTCTGCTTAAAATAATAGGAATCAAAGAATCTTTGTCCATTTCAAGCACAACAAAGTCAGCAGGTATAAAAAATTTTCCTATCTTAATAGGAACATCCTCTAAAATTCCTACAGGATATTTTACAGATCTATCAGCCAATTGTAAAGACATCCTAGTAGGTTTTAGTTCACCCAATCCTAATTTTTCAGCAACAGATAATGGCATTAAACTTACACTTGCTCCTAAATCACACAATGCTTTATCTATATTCATGTCACCAATCATGCAAGGAATAGAAAAACTACCTGGATCTTGGAGCTTGGGTGGAAGTTTCTTTTGAATTAGAGCACTGCACTCTTCAGTAAGTGTAACTGTACCATCTTCCTCCAGTCTTCTTTTGTTGGACAGAATGTCCTTCAAGAACTTTGCATATGTAGGCATTTGCTGCAAAGCATCTGTAAAAGGAATATTAATATACAATTTCTTTAAAACATCAAGGAACTTACCAAATTGTTTGTCCAACTTTGCTTTGGCTAAGCGCTGAGGAAATGGAATGGGAGGCTGATATGGCTTAACTTCCTCCTTCTTTTCTTGTGGTTTCTCTTCTTCAATTACTGGATGAGATGAAGATTCATCGACTTTCTTTTCCTCCTTTGTTGTCTTGTCAACTGGCCCATCGTATTGAGTACCACTCCTAAGAGTGACAGCCATGGTTTGGTTAGACGGTCCAGCCTCTG
Organism: Clitoria ternatea; assembly: GCA_037962975.1. Classification (NCBI taxonomy): domain Eukaryota; kingdom Viridiplantae; phylum Streptophyta; class Magnoliopsida; order Fabales; family Fabaceae; genus Clitoria; species Clitoria ternatea. The sequence goes on from CM075671.1 coordinate 266,381,103, forward strand.
GTTTCCCAGGAAATGTTCCCGGTGCTCTTTGAGAATAGGAGGCTTGTTGGGCAATTTGATTTTCCAGTATTTTGTTGTGAGTGGCAAGAGAGTCCACTTTTGAAGCCAAGTTTTTTATTGCATCAGAGAATTCATCATTTTGTTTAAGTTGAGTAGCTACAAATGTTTCCATCAAGGATTCTAGCTTTGATTTTTATGGAATATAGGTTCCTTGTTGAGGTTTGTAGTTACTTTGGAATTGAGGTGGCCTATTTTGGAAGCCAGGTGGTCCTTGTGGAGGTCTGTAGTTACCTTGATAGTTTCCACCATAGTTTCCAATAGCGTCTACCTGATGCATTTCTTGTTCTTGATTAGGGGTCATGGCTAAGTTACAGTTTGTAGCTCCATGTCCTGAAACACCACAAACTTCACAAACAATATTAGTAGCACCTGTTGACCCTATTTTATCAAGTTTTAATGTTAATGCTTCAACTTTGGCAGAAAGTAGGGAAAGAGCATCAACATAGTACTTACCTGGTGTTTGAGAAGGTAATCCTCTCTCAGAGTTCCATTGGTGAGTGTTTTGAGCTATTTCCTCGATCAGGTTCTCAGCTTCATCAACATTTTTACTCATGAAGGCTCCTTGACGTTGTTATTTTTGCAGTCGTTATTCCATCAAATTAGTACATTAAAATTAATTAACGTAGTACTAGGGTGTCAACCTAGGTCGTTCTCTCAAGGATCAACACAAAAATTTAGGAAAAATCAAGTCTTAAACTAATTTTTAACAATTAAAAATAAAAACTAAACAACTAAAAATTTTTACAAACATAAGTTCACTAACATACAATTGGGGGGGGGGGGTTTGAATGATTTTTGTTGTCACAAATATAATTAAAACAAGGTAAATAAAGGATTTAAAACAATAAATAACAAGTGATTGATTTTCTTGGAGTATTGTAAATAAATTTATCCTTGGTTCACTAAAGATAACTTGTATACTTATTAATGTTAATTTCTTAGCTCAATTTGAATTGATCAACTAAGCGTCTTTTTCAATTCACAATTCCTTTACTTTCATTTAAAAATGAATATTTTAATCAAGCATCCTAATTAAGCAAAAGGAGTCAAGATCGTAAAATCTAGGAATTATTGAGCATACATAAGAACATCGCCTATATACATAATCTATTCTCAAATTATGGAATTAAGCAAACCATAATTATTAAAAGTGATGATGAAAATATTCATTAAGCATGCATATTTCCTTAATCCATTCTAATTTGAAATCTTATTTAACTCCATTTGAATAATTAAACCGATTAAGCATACAAATTTAATTAAACAAAATGGAATTAAATAAGTAGAGAAAGATTATGAAGAAATAACAATAATAAAAGCATACTATATTAAAATTAATGACCTCAAAATTACATTACAACATTCTCCAAGAAAATCAATCTAAGGGTTTTAGCCCTCCATAATTACAACTACAAACAAAGAAACTAACCCGGAAATGAAGAACTTGCTGGAGAAACTCCAACAGAGAAGAGAAGAGGAACGTATGAATGAGGGAGGAAGAATTGTGTGAATGAAGAATGGTGTATCTAAGCCTTCCTCTTGTGCCTATTTATAGGAATTAGAAAGCAAACATATGCCATAAAAAATTTCAATGGAAGGAGCACTCTTCAATAATCAAATCCATGGTGCTCCATTATCAATTTAAGTGCTCCATGATCAGCTTGAGTGCCTTGCCCAACATCTTCAGTGCCTTGCCCACTTTCCAAAAGCTTGAAAATGTGTTTCTGGGCCAATAATACACTCATGAATCGATTCATTGGTGATATGAATCGATTCAGGCTTTCCAAAATGCAATCCTGGGCTAAAATTACTCGTATGAATCGATTCATTTAGGGAAAGAATCGATTCAATGCTGTTGAAACCCGTATGAATCGATTCAATTGCTTGTGAATCGATTCAGGATGCAAAATTTCACTTCCTGGGTGCTTTAAATCCGTGTAAATCGATTCAGGAGGGGGATGAATCGATTCATCCCCCTGATTCTCCATATTTTGCATACTTTTTCACCCTTTTTGAGATCTTTTTGCATATACCTTGATTCCTTTGATCCTTAGGCACTTTAATCTTCATTTTGGATTGGAATTCTTGAGTTCTTTGATCTATTTTCCTTTGGCATAAATTAACAATCAAATATTACATAAAGATCAAATGATAAAAATGTGTTAAAATGCAATATGTTACACACTAAGTGATGGCAAATTATACACATTTAAAATGGAGAATTAGAGATAAATCATGCATCATCAAATACTCCCACACTTATTCTTTTGGCAAAATCAAAATAAAAACAAGTTTCACAATTTATTGAAAACATTAAGTTGAAAACAACAACACACAGAACTGGCATGCTTGTCATGAAATCTTAGAAATATACAAAGAAACAAGAGTTATTCAACATGCAAGATGCAGAGCATCAAGATATATATAAAAATCATTCAAACACTTAGGCATGTAAAAATTAAATTAAACTGAAAAGAAGATCATAAGTGATAGAACCTCACAAGACATACTCTCAACTCTCAAGTGTTTAAGGTTTGTGTATACTCTCAAAACAATTCCTGAAAAACAAACAGTCTAAAAGTTTGGCAAGTTTCTTAATTCTACAATTAACATAAATGAATGTATAGATCAACAGGGCTTTCACAGGGTTGCAATGTGGCCAAGGTTAAAATGGATGAAATATATATATATTTATACCAGAAAGAATAATGAAGCAATTAATTTTATTGGCAAACAGTGAGGGTAAAACATTTATTTCATGGTATTTGGTAAATTTTTTTTTTTTAATAAGATTGCATAACACTTGAAACAAGAGTTGCAATTCCTTTTTGCACACTCCCACACTTATTTGAATGCCTGTTTTGTCTTGATTCCAAAGCTTCAATATATTTCTTACGGTAGGTATATTTTTGGTTTTTCATCCATGGTTTATTTGAGCTGCAACAAGGAAACAATTAAATAGGCTCAAAATGACTAGCAAGAGATAATTTATTCATAGTAGGCTTATCTAGCTTAGTGGCTCAACTGAACAAAATGCCTGTATCAAAATACATTCATATGAGTTTCAAGTATCATCAAGAAACAAGACAAAAATTAAGATGTAAGCCTTCAGGAATTAATCACACATGAAAGGATTAAGATGGTTTAAAGTGATCCATCAAATTTAAAGGCTCAAAAATCTCACAAGGTATAATTCCATCATATATGATCATTTCTCAATTATCATGTCATTCTCAACATACCAAAAATGTTTGAGTTCAAATTATAACATATCATTAAGCTCATATCAAACATGAAAGAATTTACTTGTACTCATGCATATCTTAAAATTCCAATAAAACATGCCTTTTTAAAACAAAAACACACACAAAATCTTTTATTTTTAAATTTTTTTTTTATTTTTTTTTAAAATTAAACAAAGTCACACAAAATTTAATCACACAAAACACACATAAATGATCCCACCCCCACACTTAAATCATACATTGTCCTCAATGTAAGACAGAGCATACAAAATAGACAATAGAATGAAAAAGTAAAGAGATGGGTAAGAAAAACTCCCTCAAGGTGGATTAAACTCAAATACCATATCCTTTTGAAGCAGATTGGATAGTGGTCTAGCCTTCTTGTGCCTTTCCAAATTTTGCAGCAATTTTTCTTCTTGATTTTCATCAAGAGAAGTAAAGATTATTACCGGAAGCTCCTCATCATTTCCCAAGTATGAATACTTGAGATTTTCAAGTAAGAAATTTAGCTCCAGATTAGGTGCCTGCAAAGTAGATGGAACTAACAAAACAGATTTGGATTCTTGCACCTCAAAAATTTTGTTAGAGTCTTCTTGAAAATCTGCATTTAGAACAGGTATTTCTATAGACTCTAAATCAGCAGTTATGTATTTGTCAATTTCAGCACAAATATGACAATTCTCAGAATTATTGCATGCAAAACAACTGTATGAATCATCTATGCATTCCAAATCAACATCAGAAAAATGTTCAAAAACTAGTTCATCAATAATGTCAATTTGGAAAATAGAATGATTTTCAGAAGGGTGTTTCATGGCATCTAGAATGTTAAATCTTACCTTAGTATCACCAAATTCCATAGAAAGGGTTCCAGCATGGACATCAATTATAGTTTTGGCTGTTTTCAAAAATGGTCTTCCCAAAATGATAGGAACAGGAATTTGAGGCATACCTTCTTCCATATCAAGTACGAAAAAGTCAGCAGGGAAAACAAGTTGTTCTACCTGAACCAAAACATCCTCTATAACTCCAGCAGGGTAAGCAGTGCTCCTATTGGCTAGCTGAATTACTACACCAGTAGGTTGTAAATTTCCAAGAGACAATGATTTGAAAACAGACATAGGCATAACATTTATTGAAGCTCCTAAATCTAACATACAATTTTCAAATTTGTTATTGCCTATGATACAGGGTATAGAAAACGTACCTGGATCCTTGCATTTCTCAGGAATATTTGAAACTTCTTTACTGAGCAGTGCAGATACATTTCTTCCCATGCTTATCTTTTCATTCCCTTTGAGTCTCCTTTTGTGAGTACACAACTCCTTCAGAAATTTGGCATACTTGGGAACTTGTTTGATTGCATCAAGAAGAGGTATATTTATTTCTACTTTCCTGAAAGTATCCAAAATTTCTTTGTCTACTTCTTCCATCTTCTTGCTTGGAATTGCTTTTGGTGGGAAAGGAAGAGGGATATGAGATGGGATTTGGGATGGTTGCATCTCAGATTTGCTTGTGCTTGAAGAGGGCACATCATTCTCAACTGTTGTGGGCACATCTGTTTGTTTCTCAGGTTCCTTAGGTATGGGTATTTCAAGGTTCTTACCTGATCTTAACTGGATTGCACTCACATTTCTTGGATTTGCAGCTGGTTGAGATGGTAATTTGTCAGAGTTTTGAGATTGTAACTGGCTTAATGATGAAGCCAATTGCCCAATTTGGTTGCTTAAACTCTGGATGGTAGCATCATTCCTCTGTTGATACTCCAAGTTTTATGCAGCCATTTGTTTCACCAGATCCTCCAAAGAAGGGCCATTTGTGGGTGGTTGAGGTGTCGGTCTTTGGAAGGTTGGTGCATTGTTTTGAAATGGAGGTTGAGGATTTTGTTGTTAGTTTCCCCATCTCAAATTTGGATGGTTCCTCCAACCTGGATTGTATCTGTTGGTGGAAAGGTCATGGTTTTGTGGTGGTGGAGGTCTATCATGGTAGATGTTACTTGCATAAGCTTGGGGACTATTATTATCCTTTTCTTGTAGAAAAGGACAACAATCAGTGGGGTGCTCTTGTGAAAAGCAAATTCCACACACTTTAGCAGTCATGGATTTTTGATTTACTGCCAATTGTGTGACTAGAGTGGTGAGAGCATCAAGTTTGCTCTCCAATTTAATTCCAGATGAACTAGAATTGGAATCAAACATGGGTTTGAAAGAATCATTTCTCACACCAATTTGTTGAGAGTTAGATGCCATCTTTTCAATCAGATTTCTTGCTTCAGCAGCAGTCATATCTCCTAAAGCTCCTCCACTTGCCGCATCAATCATGTTGCGATCAACGTGGTGCAGACCTTCATAGAAGTACTGAAGAAGAAGTTGTTTAGAAATTTGGTGGTGAGGGCAACTTGCACAGAGTTTTTTAAATCTCTCCCAATATTCATAAAGACTTTCTCCAGAGAGTTGCCTAATGCCAGATATGTCTTTACGGATTGCAGTTGTTCTAGAGGCAGGAAAGAATTTTTCCAAGAACATTTTCTTTAAGTCATTCCAACTTGTGATTGATCTTGGAGCAAGGTAGTACAACCAATCCTTAGCAACACCCTTTAAAGAATGAGGAAACGCTTTAAGATAGACATGGTCTTCTTGAACGTTTTGGGGTTTCATTGTGGAACACACAATGTGGAATTCTTTGAGGTGTTTGTGCGGATCTTCACCCGCAAGACCATGAAACTTAGGCAACAGGTGTATAAGTCCGGTCTTAAGAATAAAAGGGACATCCTCATCAGGATATTGAATACACAAACTTTCGTAAGTGAATTCAGGAGCAGCTAGTTCTCTAAGAGTTCTTTAACGAGGTTCAGCCATACCAGAAAAACTAGCAGTACTACTTTCAACAGATTCAGAAAAAATACTATCACTATCAATATCAACAAAATTATTATTAAATCTAGCTTCTCTAATTAACCTATGAAAAGTTCTTTCAATTTCAGGATCAAATGAATATAAATGCTCAAAAGTTCTTCTAGTCATACATAGCATACAACAAGATATTTGATCATCATGAGCAATAAATCATAAGAATCCTAAATCATGCAAAAGAAATAAAATAAACAAACAAACAAACAAAAGAAATATTTTTTTAAATTTTTTTTTAAATTTTTTTTTCAATTTTTAAAAAAAAATTAATTTAAAACAAGAGTTCTTCCTAAAGATCGTTGATCCCCGGCTGCGGCGCCAAAATTTGACGTTGTTATTTTTGCAGTCGTTATTCCGTCAAATTAGTATATTAAAATTAATTAACGTAGTACTAGGGTGTCAACCTAGGTCGTTCTCTCAAGGATCAACACAAAAATTTAGGAAAAATCAAGTCTTAAACTAATTTTTAATAATTAAAAATAAAAACTAAACAACTAAAATTTTTTACAAACATAGGTTCACTAACATACAATTGGGGGGGGGGGGGTTTTGAATGATTTTTGTTGTCACAAATATAATTAAAACAAGGTAAATAAAGGATTTAAAACAATAAATAACAAGTGATTGATTTTCTTGGAGTATTGTAAATAAATTTATCCTTGGTTCACTAAAGATAACTTGTATACTTATTAATGTTAATTTCTTAGCTCAATTTGAATTGATCAACTAAGCGTCTTTTTCAATTCACAATTCCTTTACTTTCATTTAAAAATGAATATTTTAATCAAGCATCCTAATTAAGCAAAAGGAGTCAAGATCGTAAAATCTAGGAATTATTGAGCATACATAAGAACATCGCCTATATACATAATCTATTCTCAAATTATGGAATTAAGCAAACCATAATTATTAAAAGTGATGATGAAAATATTCATTAAGCATGCATATTTCCTTAATCCATTCTAATTTGAAATCTTATTTAACTCCATTTGAATAATTAAACCGATTAAGCATACAAATTTAATTAAACAAAATGGAATTAAATAAGTAGAGAAAGATTATGAAGAAATAACAATAATAAAAGCATACTATATTAAAATTAATGACCTCAAAATTACATTACAACATTCTCCAAGAAAATCAATCTAAGGGTTTTAGCCCTCCATAATTACAACTACAAACAAAGAAACTAACCCGGAAATGAAGAACTTGCTGGAGAAACTCCAACAGAGAAGAGAAGAGGAACGTATGAATGAGGGAGGAAGAATTGTGTGAATGAAGAATGGTGTATCTAAGCCTTCCTCTTGTGCCTATTTATAGGAATTAGAAAGCAAGCATATGCCATAAAAAATTTCAATGGAAGGAGCACTCTTCAATAATCAAATCCATGGTGCTCCATTATCAATTTAAGTGCTCCATGATCAGCTTGAGTGCCTTGCCCAACATCTTCAGTGCCTTGCCCACTTTCCAGAAGCTTGAAAACATGTTTCTGGGCCAATAATACACTCATGAATCGATTCATTGGTGATATGAATCGATTCAGGCTTTCCAAAATGCAATCCTGGGCTAAAATTACTCGTATGAATCGATTCATTTAGGGAAAGAATCGATTCAATGCCGTTGAAACCCGTATGAATCGATTCAATTGCTTGTGAATCGATTCAGGATGCAAAATTTCACTTCCTGGGTGCTTTAAATCCGTGTGAATCGATTCAGGAGGGGGATGAATCGATTCATCCCCCTGATTCTCCATATTTTGCATACTTTTTCACCCTTTTTGAGATCTTTTTGCATATACCTTGATTCCTTTGATCCTTAGGCACTTTGATCTTCATTTTGGATTGGAATTCTTGAGTTCTTTGATCTATTTTCCTTTGGCACAAATTAACAATCAAATATTACATAAAGATCAAATGATAAAAATGTGTTAAAATGCAATATATTACACACTAAGTGATGGCAAATTATACACATTTAAAATGGAGAATTAGAGATAAATCATGCATCATCACTCCTCCAGCTGCAGCATCTAAAGAAATCTTTTATGTGGAAGTTAGTCCATTATAGAAAATATGGATCGTCAACCACCTTTCTATCCCATGGTGAGGACATTCTCTTAGCAACTCCCTGTATCTTTCCCAGGCTTCATATAAGGATTCATCATCTTTTTGTGAAAAATTGATGATTTGTTTTCTCAGCACATCAGTTTTGTTCCTTGGGTACCATTTATTGATAAAAGCACTGGACAATTGTTCCCAAGTTATGATGGATCCTTCAGGAAGAGAGTATAACCACGCTCTTGCTTTATCTCTTAAGGAGAAAGGGAAAAGTCTTAAGCGAATGGCATCATTGGTGGCTCCGTTCATCTTCAGGGTGTCACAGTATTCAAGAAAGATTTGAAGGTGAAGGTTTGGATCTTCAGAGGGTAAACCTCCGAATTGGTTCTGTTGAACCATTGAGAGTAGTGAAGGCTTCAATTCAAAATTGTTAGCCTCCACTGTGGGTCTAAGGATGCTAGATCCTCTCCCATTAGTGCTTGGAGCGGCAAAATCTCTTAAGGGTCTGTGTTGGTCTGCCATTTGTTTTTCTTTTTGTTCTTTTTGTTGTTTTTGTTGTTTTCTCAAAGCTCTAAGGGTACGTTCTATCTCAGGGTCAAATCCTAAGTTTAGATCGACACTACGGCTTCGTCGCATAAATAGAAAATAAATGACAAATAAAACAAACAATTACAAAAATAAAACAGATACACAGAATATAGAACAAAATACAAAATTACAAAGAAAATAAAAATAAAAATAAAAATAACAATAAAAATATTAACAAGTATGATCTAATCGAATTTCAATATTACCGATATTTGAGGGACAACAGTCTCCGGCAACGGCGCCAAAAACTTGACAGGGCCCGCAAGCGCACGGGTTATGTCGCGTAATATAAAAGATTATCGTTCTCCACAGGGACTGTGTTCAAAGTACCAGCATATTGAAATTTAATTATCCACACAACTAATTTTTAAGATTTTTATAAAATAAAGTACAAATTAAAGTTGCATAGAATATAAATAAAATAAAATTTACTTGACACTTAAAAAATTAGAGTTGAGAATATCTTGGGATTTCGGGGGATTAAGACTCTATTTTATGTTTAATGAATTTTAACTTTTCATAAATAAGAATCGAATTAAGTTTTCCAAGGCGAATTTTCCAAAAGCTAATTAATATGTTCCTCTCGGAATCCTATTAATGTACCTAACCTATGGAAAGCGCTGCTTAATCCTCAGAAAGGCCCATTATCGTTTTATGAAAATCCCTTTTATTTCCTCAAAAGAATTTTGATTACTTTCACGGTTTTACCGAGGTCACAAAAAGCATTTCAAAAATCTTAGGTTTAGTTCAAAGCTTTCTGGTAAAAATAAATCTCTCGATTCTATTTATTACCTAAACTTACTAATATACCCGTAAGTATACAGTTTTATCATTTAGGTTCTTGTTAGGAATTACTAAAAGCATTAAGCATAATTGAACTAAATGGAAAATAGAAATTTATTTAATTCCAAGTCAAAATAACATTAAAATAAAATATTATCATACCCCCTTTATCCCAAGATAATTAATTTAGCTACTCATGAAATAATTTAAATTCATGTAAATAATGGAAAAATAAAACATACAAGACATGGTAAAAATAAAGACTTACGGGTTTCTCCAAAAGCTCAGAATAATTTACCACTGTATTTCCTTGTTGCAATATTCTCCACCAATTACAAATTTAAAAATCTCACTTTTACAGCCCTCACACTCTTACAAAATAAAAGAAAGAAAAGAAAATAAAAATAAAGAGAAGAAAAATGAACAGAGAAAGAAAAAATGGAAAAGAAGAAAACTAAAGAGAAAACGAAGAAAGGAAATCTGATGTGGTTGATGGAAGTGATTGCTTATTTGCTCCTGGTTGCTCTTCCTTTTATAGGCGAATGCATGAATGAATCCGGCTAAGGAAAACGCGTTTAATTTGCAAGTGGAAGAAACTTTCGGTGCATGTGAATTCCAGCTGTGCCAACTTGTTTCCAATCTGCATATTTAATATATCCAATAATTTGGTGCTTGGATTTTAGTGAAGATCGGTGCAGAATAAAGAAATTCAGAGTGGAAAAACGTTATTCTCCCACAAATCCGAGTGAAAGCTTGCTGGAGGGTGATTTGCTGAGTACTGGACGGTGTGTTGGTTACTGGGCGTTGTTGGTTGCATGGGCGTTGTTGGTTTGTATGTGGCAGGTATGGTGATATGAGGGACAGTGGAGTTGCTGGACGGTGTGGTGGATGGAGAGAGGTGAGGACGGTTGGGCGGTGTTGAGAGGTGAGGACAGTTGGGCGGTGTTGAGAGGTGAGGACGGTTGGGCGGTGTTGAGAGGTGAGGACGGTTGGGCGGAGTTGAGAGTGTTGGAAAGGAAAGGAGTATGGGCGGTGTAGGTGTTGAAGAGGATTGTTGGGCGGTGTTGAGAGGTGAGGACGGTTGGGCGGTGTTGTGAGGTGAGGCTGGTTGCTGGGCGGTGTCATGGATTAGGAGCTTGGGCGGTGTCATGAATTAGGAACTTGGGCGGTGTTGGTTGGGGATTGTTGGAGGAGACTGTCTCGCTCAAGCAGAAGGTCTTGTTTCACTCGGTGCGGTTAAAACTCTGCTCGGATTTTGCATTGGAATTCTTCAGTCGGCCTTCATGCTTTTTACTCAGAATGGCCTTCAGTCTTTAATCAATTCACTCAGAATGGCTTTCTCTTTTACTCAGGAACTTGCACTTGAAGAGTTGGAATTTGACTGATTGAATTTCTTCTTATGTCCGAGCTTTGCTTTGCTCGGAAATGCATTTTTCTGACCCAACTCACTCGGAATTCCTTTCCTTGGAGACTTCTCACTCGGGCTCAGTGTGAAACTTGAGAGTCTGCCCGAGTGTGATTCATTTCTGGTCAGATTTTTCCTTGTTTTTGACCCTTTATTACCTTAATTCCTGCAAAATAACATACCCAAGTAGAATAGAGTGGAAAGAGAGCAAACATCGCAATAAATAAAAGGAAATACAGTGGATAATGACTAAATTCTATGCAAACTAAATCTATTTTATTGTATTAAAAAGCACTTATCAATACACCAAATGTTACACAAACAATTCAAGCTACTGCTACTGCTACACAAAAACTACTACTATACCTAAAACAAACGAAAATTAAACTACTTACTAAATACAAAAAAAACAAAATTAAACGGTTCAGTCTAGTACTGGTCCAAGGATTATTGATATTACTCAACAATCCCCGGTAACGGCGCTAATAACTTGATGCTAAATCTCCGAGTCATTAATTTGGTTGGAAAATCTTGAATTAATATTAACTTATTGTATGACTCTCAGAGGATATATTCTTTTGGCAAGCGCATCAATCGTTAAATTTGTAATATATTTGATCGTTCCCACAGGGATTATGGTAATTACCACAATCTTAGACTAGTACAAGCTGAACCAACATAATGTAGACAGAATTCATTCTGTTTTTGTTGTTTTTATGCTTTCTATGTTTTTGTATTTTCAGCAGCAATATAGGAGATGAAATGTGATGAATAAAAGATAGGTTAGGATTACTTCAGCTTACAATTTCATCAAGAAACATGAAATTAAGGTTTAATCAAGCTTCAGACTTAAGAGGAAAATTCACAAATGGTTAATCCCTAATTTCTTAGGTGAATAACACTAATTCCTAAGCATTAAACCCTAATCCTTTAGGTGGTCAATTAACAGAAAAATCTAATATGAAATTAGGGGTTGAACCCTAACTATTCACCTAATTACTAAGCCTGAATTAGTTAGGAAGTGAGAAGTTACCTAAGCCTCAACCATGATTCCTCACTGGTGAGTTTCTTCATCAGATCTGGATTTATCAATCCAACAAAGTAGATCCACTTCTCAGCTTGTTCTCCTTAAGAATTAGAAGTTGACTCCCTCAATACACTTTCAAGAATTCATTGCAAACCTTCACAATCCCAACCCTAGGGGTTTAGAAACCCATGGAAATGGATTCTGTCAAAGGAATGTGGAGAGACATGGATGAGAGAATTTAGAAAGAGAAAGGAACTAGAGAGAGATTGGAAATGGAAAAATAAATCATGTTATTATTCTCTTCTCTCTCCACACTTTATTTACAGAGTATGTACAAATATATATAGACAAATAACTAACTTACTAACTTAATTAATTATAAATAAAGCTTAATTAATAATTAAACTAACTAATCTAATTACATAATTACAAAGAAATAAATACTTATAACTTGATACTTAAATTATTAATGAATAGCAATAGTGCATCAGGCGATAGGAACAGAAATGGTACGGAGCTTCTTCTGGAGGGAAAAATAGCTTTTAAATAACCACTTTCACGCTTGAGTGTGAAGGACTCACGCTTGAGCGCGCTCGTGTTATTCACTACAGTATTGCTTTCACGCTTAAGCGTGATAGAGAAGCTTGGGCGTGGGTGATGTTTTAGAGTCACGCTTGAGCGTGAGCTTGCTCGCTTGAGCGAGGTCGTGCTCTCCTATCTTTCTTTTCACATACTTTGCATGGATCGCTCGCTTGAGCTTGTAGCCTTCAGGCTTGAGTGTGAACTGCTCCTGCACATGCACATGCAAACAAATAAATTCCTAGCGTTTGTACGCTGGGTTAGTGAATTTATAGATAAACATAATTTCTTAACTAATTACTGTTTTTAATCATTTTCTTACCTAAATTAAACACTTTTGAAATAAATAAATAAAATAAGAATTATTAACAATTTATTAAATAATAAAACCAAACTAAACAATATTTAATGAATTGAGTTAAAGAAAAGATGAAATAATTAAGTCTTTTCAAGACTTATCAGAATTGACAGTATAAAATAAAGAAAATAACGTAGACAGAGGGGAATAATCGGAAGGGGATTCTGGGCAAAGAAGGACAGCAACAGGAGGGTAGAGAGAGGAGAAGCAAGGGGGAAAAATTAGAAGGAAGCAAAGGGAATTTCAGAGTAGTGTTTCCTTGTTTGTATTTTTAGTTTTCATTTTTTTGCATTTGTTTTGGTCTTTCAATTGTGGAAGGCTAAGATTTTAGATGGATTTTCTTGGAGATTAATGTAATGTTATTTTTGAGGTTTTGATTTTTAATACTTTTCCTTGTTATTAATATCTTCATAATTCTAGCTTAATTATTTAATGTCTATTTTATTTAATTAAGTTGTATGCTTAACCAATTTAATTATACAATTAGAATTAAATAAGAATTATATTAAGATAGATTAATAAATATACATGCTTAATGAATGTCTCAAAACCAATCTTAACAGTTATGGTTTGCTTAATTCCATAACGTTGAAGTTAGATTATGTATGTAGGCGATGTTTCTATGTATGTTCAATAATTCCTAGAATTTAAAATCTTGACTCCTTTTGCTTAATTAGGATGCTTGATTAACATGTTCATTCAATTTAAATGTAAGTAAAGCAATTATGAATTAAAAGACTCTTAATTGATTAAGTCAAATTGAACTAAGAGATTGGTCATAAGGAAAATGTATAGAAATCTTTTGAAATCCAAGGATAAAATAAATTACAATTACTCCAAGAAAATCAATTGTTTGTTAATTATTTGTTTCATATTTATTCTGTATTCTTATATTCTGTATTTGATTTTATTGTGATAAACAATCAAACCAAAACCTCCCCAAATGTATTTGTATGTTTGTTGAGTTTTTATTTGTTAAAATTATTTTAAGACTTGATTTTCCTAAATTTTTATGTTGATCTTTGAGAGAACGACCTAGGTTGACACCCTAGTACTACATTAATTAATTTTAATGTACTAATTTGACGGACCACGATAGTAAAACACATCAAGGATATAGAGTATTGTTTGAATCAAATTATTACATAATTGAAAACAAGCTAAACAAGGAAGTCAAGATTGTTGGTCAAAGAGTAGATAATATTTACATGATTGATCTTGATTGTTTGTCTTCAAATGATGTACAATGTTTCATGACTAAAGAGGATGAATCATGGCTATAGCATAGAAGAATTACTCATATTCACATTGAACATTTAAACAAACTTGTCTCTAAAGATTTAGTAATTGGTTTACCAAAGCTAAAATTTGAAAAAAAAATTATGATGCATGTCAAAAGGGAAAACAAGTAAAGGCCTCTTTTCAAACTAAAAATGTTGTTTCAACTAATAGACCTTTTCAACTTTTGCACATGGACTTGTTTGGACTTTCTAAGGTCAAAAGCTTTAGTGGTAATTATTATAGGCTTATGATTGTGGATGACTATTTTATATATACATGGACATTTTTTCATGCTCATAAAAATGAAACATAGCATGCATTTAAGAAACTAGCCAAGGTTATCCAAAATGAACAAAATTCAAAAATTGCATCCATAAGAACCGATCATAGGGGAGAGTTTAAAAATCAATTATTTGAAAAGTTTTGTGAATAACATGGCATTAAGCATAATTTTTTAGCTCCTAGAACTCCACAACAAAATGAAGTGGTTGAAAGAAAGAATAGATCCTTAACGGAGCTTACAAGAACTATGTTGAATGAAAACAATACTACAAAACACTTTTGGGTCGATACGGTAAATATTGCTTGTCATGTCATAAATAGAAGCTTAATTAGGCTTATTTTGAAGAAAACCCCTATGAGCTTTACAAAGGAAGAAAACCAAATATTTCTTATTTTCATGTATTTGGATGTAAATGTTTTGTATTTTTCAATAAAAAGGATAGTCTAGAAAAGTTTGATACAAAATCTGATGAAACAATCTTTCTTGGATATTCATTATCTAGTAAAGCTTATCGACTCTTTAATAAACGAACTTGTACTATAGGAGAGTCCGTTCATGTAAAATTTGATGAGGTTAACCAAAATCCTTTGAGAAAGGAAGTTGTTGATGATCTTGCAGGAAATTTCCAAGAAATGACATTGGAAAACAAGGAAGAAGAAGAAATCAATAATGAAGACAAAAAAGAAGCCTCTCAAAATTAACAACAACAATCAAGCATTCAAAAGGAATGGATTGTATCAAGACACCATCTAATGGACAACATCATAGGTGATATTTCAAAAGGTGTAAGTACTCAAAATACAATTATAAATACTTGTAATCACTTAGCTTTTGTCTCTCAAATTGAACCAAAATCCATAAATGAAGCTATTATTGATAAACATCGGATGTTGGTCATGCAAGAAGAGCTAAATCAATTTGAAAGAAATCAAGTTTGGGAACTTGTACAAAGACCCAATGACCATTAAGTAATAGGAACTAAATGGGTTTTTAGAAACAAACTTGATGAAAATGGAATTATAACTAGATATAAGGCTAGGTTAGTTGCCAAGGGATATAACCAAGAAGAAGGTATAAATTATGAAGAAATGTATGGCCCCGTAGCTAGACTAGAAGCAATTAGATTATTATTAGCATTTGCATGTTGCAAGGACTTCAAACTTTATCAAATGGATGTCAAAAATGTTTTCTTAAATAGATACATTCAAGAAGACGTATATGTTGATCAACATCCCAGTTTTGAAAACTACCAATTTCCAAACCATGTTTTCAAACTAAGAAAAGTTTTATACAGTTTAAAGTAAGCTCCAAGAGCTTGGTATGAAAGATTGAGCAAATTTCTTCTAGAAAAAATTTTGAAAGAGTAAAGGTTGATACAACATTATTCATTAAGAACAAAAAGAATGACATACTTTTGATACAAGTTTATGTGGATGATATCATATTTAGTGCCACTAATAAAATGCTCTGCAAAGAGTTTGCTAAGATTATGCAGGATGAATTTGAAATATCAATGATGGGAGAACTCACATTCTTCCTTGGACTTCAAATTAAGCAAACTAAAGAAGGAACTTTCATTAGCCAATCCAAATATTATAAAGAGTTGCTTAAGAAATTCAACATGGACAAAGCAAATAAAATTGTCACACCTATGAGCACATCATGCTATTTGGATAAGGATGAGAAAGGTAAGAATGTTGAACTTATAAAATACCGAGGTATGATTAGATCCTTACTTTACTTAACCACTAGTAGACCAGATATCATGTTTGTTGTGTGTATGTGTGCAAGATTTCAAGCATGCCCTAAAGAATCACACCTAACTGCTGTGAAACGTATAATGAAATATCTAGTCAAAACTCAAAATGTTGGTTTGTGGTATCCTAAAGATATTGAATATACTTTTGTAGGATATTCTGACTTGATTTTACAGGATACAAACTTGATAAAAACGCAATAGTGGTACTTGTCACTTGCTTGATAATTCTCTTATATCTTGGCACAGTAAGAAAAAAAGTAAGTGCCGCATTATCAATAGCTAAGGCAGAATATATTGCGATTGGGAGTTGTTGTGCTCAAATCCTTTAGATAAAACAATAACTTCTAGATTTTGGTGTTGTTTTAGATCATGTGCCTCTTAGATGTGATAATACAAGTGTTATTAACATTTTAAAGAATCCTATATTGCATTCAAGAACTAAGCATATTGAGATTAGACATTATTTCATTAGAGATCATGTTTTAAAGGGTGATTGTGTGCTTGAACATGTTGAAACCACTAGGTAATTGGCTGATAATTTCATAAAACCCCTTGCAAAAGAACAATTCATAAACATTAGAAGAGAATTAGGAATTTTGGAAATCTCTAATATTTATTAAATCCTTCATTTATTCATATTGATCTTTGATCCTTGGATGTATGATGTTGAGAACATAAAGAATTAAGGCTTTAAGCATGAAAGATATATTAAGTAAGACCATTAAATTCATGGAAATCTTAGGATTAATGATGTTTGTGCTTGTCCATATGTGTTAAGTGGTTAAAAGCTTTATAAAACTTGAGTTTTGATGTTCTGAAATGGTATCCAAGAGGTTTGAATCGATTCATGCTGTTAAAAATGCAATTCAAGCAAGTTAGAACTCTTTGAATCGATTTATATGTGACCTTGAATTGATTCAAACACTTGATTCTTTAAATTTTTTAAAACGGAAAGCTTTGAATCGATTCATACGGGATTTGAATCGATTCAAACGTCAAAAATTGCTTATATCTTGGCTGTTTCATGTTTATTTCTCACCATTCTTCAATCCTCTTCAATTATTTTCTCCTCATTCTCTCTAAAACTCATTTTCCCTCTCTAAATCTTATCTTCCAACCACTCTTCATTTATGGCTTCCTCCTCCAATTCAAGAAAGAAGAGAAGAGAAAACATTGTTGGGTCTTCTACGCCACAAAACTCTGATCTTTCAAGGCTATTTGATACTCAAAAGGATTTGACAAGGTATTTGGATAACTTTTCTGAAAAATTACTCATCCCTCCTCATTGGCTTGATCTTCCATTCTTTGAGTCTTCTGGGTTATCTCTTCTTGATACTCTTCATCAACAACAACTTGTGGGATTCTTGATACTTAAGGTAAATCATATTTATCCCAAATTGATTCGTGCCTTTTATTCAACTTTGCGCCTGCAAGATGGTCGATACTTTGCCAAAGTGAAAGGAATCACCATTGTTCTTGACAATGAAGTCATGAACAAAGTTAGAAAACTACCTATCAATGATGCTTACTTCTTTGGCAGGGAACCATCACCTTGGTGGAACTACAATCTCCTTGAAACCTGCACCTTCTTCAACCTTTCATCATCTACCACTAGTGTAACACCCTCGGTTAGATAAGACAAACCCTTCTATAGGATCATCCCATTTAACTGAGAGGTCACAAGTTTTCATAAAAAGTGAATATATTTTTTTTTATTTTTTTTATTTTTTTTAATAAAGAGATGACAGATCAGTGGAAGCAAATAGTAGATATATCACATAGTCATTCATAAACTTAAAAAAATAATTGTACTCATAACAGAATGGGGCACGCAGGCACCCTTAAACATTATACAGTCATCTAATGTCTTTGTCATTGATAAATATTCAAACTATATAAATTCTATCTTTAATGATCGTTCTCAGTGGGTTCAACATATTGCTGTTCTTCACACTCGGGTTCTTGATTTTCTAATTCCTCTGAAAAATGGTCAACAGTAAGGGTGAGTATAACCCAAGACCCTGATTGGTTAATCCGGTGCGGACATAATCCAGTTAACATACAATATCACATACATCATACAATTGGCATATTCACAATTATAACAATCAAACATGTTGTCATGGAATGCATGAGTTGAATTTATTATGATTTATCCTTGGTTAAGTCTCATGATGCATGTGGGCCCAATAAATCATTTCTTTATCTCCTTTTTGGAATATCTCCATTCTAATTTTCTAGAGCGATCAGGGTCCGCCCAAGTTCCATATGGTACAAATGAACTCGTTGGTTCTCATCATTGATTTATATATTCTTGGAACTTGGATCCCTACGATCATAGTTACACTCCGTCATTTAGTCAAAGTACACTAGAATTGCATCGTCTCACCCGGCTATCAGGCGTGACTCTGATACCATTGGGTTTCCGTTCCAGTTGTACTCCCAAGATTCTTCATGGAGATCGAACGTGAGTGTCCTCCACTGTACCAAGTGTATGCTCTAGATATTTTTCTCCTTCAAAAAATATTTTCATGATGCGAAATGCATTATTTTTATCATTAGATCCTTGGGTATTCATGTGTTTCCAGTCTCATCATACATCCTTATAAGTTCTTGAATCTCATCAATTATTAAAACGTTGTAAGATATTTGTTCTTATTCCAGAAAATATATCAGATATATCTTGGTTAAAAATTATATTTTGTATAAGAGTAAAATAATACATTCTTTATGTAATTACTCATAATTAAAACATTAATAATGTCAATAACAATAAAGCTAAACTTCCCAATATTTTAAAAAGGATTAAAGAAGAGTTTCTAAATGAAAATCCAAGTGAAAAACATTAAAATCAAGATTTTCCGAGTGAAACAAAGGTAATTCCGAGTGAAATAAGTATGATTCCGAGTGGAATCATACTGAGAAAAGTTTTCTAAATGAACTGGCTAAAACTCCGAGTGAAATTGTACTGGAAAGTTATTTTCTGACTGAAACAGGTCTGATTCCAAGTAAAAATGAGTTTGAATCTGAGTAAAAATGATTTTCAGAGTAAAATGCTTTAAGTCCGAGTGGAAATAAGTCTCTGAGTGAAATAACTATGTTTTCCGAGTGAAATTAGATTGTGAAGTGTTTTTCGAGTGAAACAGATACTGAAAAAGATTTTCTGAGTGAAATAACTTAAATTCTGAGTGAAATCTGACTGAGAGAATTTTTCTGAGTATAAATGTTATGAATCTAAGTAAAAATAAGTTACTGAGTGGAATAAAATATAATTCCGAGTGGATTTAGTCTGAAAGGAGCTTTCTGAGTGAAAATAAGATAAGTTCCGAGTGAAACATGAGTTTACCAAGTGAAATTAGTTGAAAAGAGTTCTGTCTGAAATATATAATAGTTTACCAAATAAAATCGTGTAAAACTGATTGGATTTATATAAAACTGATTGAATTTACATAAAACCGATTGAATTTACACAAAACCGATTGAATTTACACAAAACCGATTGAATTTACACAAAACCGATTGAATTTACACAAAATCGATCTTATTATCATTTATTTCATCTCCTGTTTACAATTCTCTACTGGAATACACATAAACACATATGATACTTAATATTTTCATAATTCAGCATCAAACATATTCACTCAATCATCAAAATTTATCATAATCAATACAGATAATCAAACGTATTCATTGAATCATGAATTATACAACCAATTGAACATGTTCATAGTAATAAAAATGCATATAAACATACATAAATCAAAGCATGTAATTCAATAATTCCTGAACCTGTCCTGGAAAGGTGAGGAATAAGACTCCTTAACCCTTTCCTTCACACGGTTTTCCCACAGAGCACCCAAGAATATACCCCTTTACCTTAATGGAGTTCCTGGATAGAAAGAAAAAGGTTCCCTTCACTGTCCTGCTTCAAATCCGAGTGAGAGAGGAAGGGAATTGAGAGAGAGAAAGCTTGTTTGTAGAAGGAGAAGAAGAAAGGGAAATGATAACAGAGGTGTGTCTGTGGCTAAGTTTCGTATGTGTGTGTTCTAAGAGTCATAGTATTGGTTAATAATGAGAGAGTAAGTGGGGAACATTGGTTGGAGAATTAGGTGAGATAATGGAGCCTTTTGACTCCTTTCACAGTCAGCTTTGCATTTGATTGAAATAAAATATATAAAGGTATTATAATGGATACAACTTTCCCTTATGATTGGTTTGTTGTGCCACTCATTTTTGGATTCATGTGATTAAGTGGGCTGATCACTAGCTGAAGTGGAATTAAAAGGTGTTCAATGTTGATTTGAAGAGGTCGGTATTACGTGTGAGGGCGGTATTGAGTGTGAGGGCGGTATTGAGTGAAGTAGGGAAGGACGGTGTGTGAAGGAGTTGAGGGATACCGTCTGTGGAAGAGGACGATGTTGTGCGTCAGTAGGTTCTGATGGTTCTTACTCAGTTATATCATTCTAAACCTAATCCTTTCTCACTCGGTATATTTCAAACCAATCCGAGTCATCTCAGTCAGTCTCACTCGGAATTGGCTTATATACTTAAGACACTCAGTAAGGCTCTCAACCACAATTAACCAATCTCCACTCAGAAGTAGTCCAGTAGAGTATATCTCACTCGGGAGAGGAGTCATACCCATAGACTCACTCGGAAATGGTTCAGCCTCCTATATTTCTCTCGGAATGGGCTCCTTATACCATTTTCCACTCAGTTTCCTAATCATACACATACGAAACCATTCAGAATCCTTCCCAAATAATTCCACAACATATTCCAGTCGGTAGGAAGCATCAAATCAACATAAACATAAGTATATGTGTACTCTTTCACTTGGAATACTTCAATCAGAGGAGTTTCCTTCAGAAAAGGAAGCTTTTGGTAAGGTATGACTCGGAAAGGAGTCATTCTAGGGTGTTTTGACTCGGAATTTCACCCAGAAGTAGTTCTCTTGAACACACTTCACTCAGAATTGCTTTTCAGGTCAGGACTCCACTCGGTGGTAGCCCTCTCAGTCATGTTTTACTCGGAAAACATGACACTGAGTCGGAATTCCATCCTTCACTCGGAATTTCTAATTATTCACTCGAAATTTCTCTGTTACTCGAAACAGAGCCCTTTCCACTCAGAATTTGCATAATTTCACTAATGGTCCATATAAATTCCATTATTATGCATAAAAACGACATTTCTGAGATACCACAAACCATCAATAGGGTATATATTGACTTATTCTTACTTACAAACCTTCCATAATTCAAAAATTACAGGGGTAAAACTGTTTCTAAAAACAGGGATGTTATAACTAGCACCGTGGGAAAATTAAGCATTGATCATCGCTTACTGCATTATTGCTTAGTGAAGATCCTTCTACCATAAGGCAACAATAATTCCCGAGCTAGTGAATCTCAAATTCTTATCCTATGGGCAATGGTCAATCAAAAGGAAGTTAACTGGATCAACATGGTAAGGCAACACATGTTAGATGCTCAAAATCTCACACGCCTTCCATATGCTATTTTTATTACCAAATTACTTCGCCACTATAAAGTTGATCTTAAAAATGAAGTAAAGGAGCTTGTTGGACCACAACGGTTGATTGGAATATCTCACCTTGCTAAAATGAATATCCATGAATACCATGGTCTTTGGGAAGTTCTTTGCCATCCATGACTATCGCAACCTGGATCGCGACGACGCGGCGAGAGAGAAAGAATGGTGTAGGAAGAAACAGGGAGTCGCCACCAACGTTTTTATCCATAGGAAAAACATTGGAAAAAAAACTAAGTTCAGTAAAGCACTGGGTAAAAATTGAGATTCAAGTTCAGGAATCGGTTACGAGTAGGGAAGGTATTAGCACCCTACATCGCCTGTCAAAACAGTACCAAGATTGAAAATGCGCAACATAAATAGCCTTGCAAAAGATAGTTTATTTCTTCCCTTTTATTGTTGTATTTTTTATTTAAAAACAACAGAATGGAGTGAGAGAACTGTATAAACATAGAATGTCGAAGCGAGGTCAATGGGACGTTTCATCCGAATTAAACTCGACTTCGATATGAGACAGAGAAGGGAAGAGAATGCTAATAAGGCGTCACGCCTAAATTAGACGTTCTCGAATAAAAAAACAGGGATAGGAAAGAGATAAGTGGGACGTCTTGTCCTAAGTATCCCTTCCCTATGAATTATGGCGAGGCTTGAGCAAAAACTAGGGGGAATCAACAAGACGTCACGTCTAAATTGATTTTCACGGAAGCGACCAAAAAAGGAATATTTATGAAAGAAACATGAAAGTAAGGAAATAAATCAATAAAAAGAAATAAGAAAGATGGGCCCGACAGGGATTGAGGTCCTGCTCCTATGTATTCTTGAATTATCAAGAAATCAGGGTTACGTAGTTCTGAGTTTTTCATCCCTTTTTAAGGGAAGGCTTAGAAAATGATGATAGATGTTATTGAGGTGAGGAACTTATACAAGACGAAGTTCTTCGTACGTGTACGGATCCTAAGGAGATTGTGTAGACGGAAGTAATTCTGTACGACACTTTTTTTGGAAAAAATGGAATTTTAGGCTAGAAAATAAGACATGTGCAAGAATTCTTACTTTTGCCTTCTTTTTTTTATTTTTTTTAGGGGTAAAGGATAAGCATTGATAGTATGAGCTATACTACACAGAAAATCATAACCAACAGGAAGAAATTTGGCAGGAAAGTAAATGATGAAAATGAAGGAAATAAGGAAATGGAAAGGAACCGGTGTGGAGGGTTATGAGCCGGTGTTGTAGTTGGATTCTGGAAAGAGTGGCGGTGTTGTACCGGTGCTGGAATTGAAAGCTGTGGCAAATGTGCTAAGCTGGTGTGAGCTTCAAATGCTGGAAACCGAAGGATGCGACCGGTATTAGTAGGGGGGTTGATCCAAAGTGAGGAAATGACTGTGAATGCTGTGCAAGGACAATGGAGGTTCGACACAGTAACTTTGTACGGGGACAGTATGTAGGTTTGGTGAAGGAACAATGTGAGGGATTGATAAAGGCTGAGTCTAGGTAAGGTACGGTATGAAGGTTTAGTGAAAGGCAGTAACCTTGTGCTGGGACGGTGTAGGTACGGTGTAGTAACGATGTGAGGGATTGATAAAGGCAGTGGCTAGGTAAGGTACAGTATGAAGGTTTAGTGAAAGGCAGTAACCTTATGCTGGGACGGTGTAGGTATGGTGTAGTAACGATGTGAGGGATTGATAAAGGCTGTGGCTAGGTAATGTACGGTATGAAGGTTTAGTGAAGGGCAGTAACCTTATGCTGAGACGGTGTAGGTTCGGTGTAGTAACGATGTGAGGTATTAATGAAAGGGCGGTAACTTTGAACACTAGAGAACTTTAAGCTTTCTAAGGCTAGAGGCCTTTTGTGACGATCAAGATAGATCACTGACTGCGGACCAGAAGATCCTTTGAAGGTTTGAGGGAATCGGAGAGAATTCAGGCAGAGTTTTCTTGCAGGGAGTCAAAATCCAACCCCTTCAGCTTCTTTGGTTGGGGCATTTATAGGGCTTGAGGACATGGGCTGAGTGTTTGGGACAACCAGAGTTTCCACTCACCCATACGCGTAGTGGTGCTACCCTGGACACTACCTGTTTGTGGGAAGCAGCGGCTCAGTGGGGCATTTTAAATTATCCACTTCCGCCCCCTGTCTGCCACTTTCAGAAATGCGATTCCACGTCAGAGCGCATAAACATCCGGGGTCCTCATTCCGTTGTCAGGTTTGTGACATCGGCCTATAAAGGGAATTCCAATAATTGGTCTGATGTGATCTCTTTGAAAACTGGACTGGGGTCATATTCACACTAGTTCCGATATTACCCTTTTTGGAACCTGGACCGGTGTCGTATTTACACATTTTTTGGAACCTGGACTGGTGTTACATCTACGCTAGTTCTGATGTTACCCTTTTTTTGGAAACTGGACTGGTGTCACTGTCTCAGCCGGTGTCCATCCTTAATGGGAATTAGTCCGAGTGGCCTGACTTCATAAGAAATTGACTTGAAAATTATTTTTGAAGAAGCATTCACTCAGAATTAGAATGTCCGCTCATAGGTGATTCAGTCGGGAACTCAACACCACTTGTGTCTTCATCTAGGATGCCTTTTCCTTCAGAATGGTTTTAATCCAGAAATAATCACTCAGAAAGATATTCAGTCAGAGTCTTTTCTTCGTTCGGAGTAACTCCTTTTAAAGCTCACTCGGAAATGATCATTCGGGACCTTTTCTCGTTTGGAAATAAGTCTCACTCGGAAATCATTCAATCGGAAATGACACACCAAGGGACATTGCACTCAGAAATGAGTTAATCAGAGATGGTCTTACTCGGAAATGGCTCATTCTGGGTAATTCTTCTCGGATTTGGTAGTTTGTGAGGCACCCCACTCAGATTTACCTCTCACCGGGCTATATTCCACTCGAAAATGACTTAATCAGAGGCATTCCTCAATTAATCAGAGATCTTCTTACTTAGAGATGGCTCATTCTGGGTAATTCTTCTCGGATTTGGTCCTTTGTGAGGCATCCCACTCGGATTTACCTTTCACCGGGCTATATTCCACTCAGAAATGCTCCATTCTGAGTTATTCTACTCGGAATATCACTCAAATCCGGGGTCCAGTTCTCTCAGAATTCATTTTACTTGGGTCGGACTGAAAGAGGTGTTCACAGATGCCCCTCTTTACTTCCTTTTTCATGATAGAAGTATGAGGTAGTCATGTTTCTGAAGTGAAAAAGGGGGTAAACAGATGAACACCGATGTAAGGGCCGGGTGAGACTTCAACTGGCGTGTCAGTATCTGGTTCGTTCTTTCAAAAATTTAAATTTCCCGCTTTTGGACCAGAATGCCAAAAGTCAGGGCAAATGGGCCCCTTCTTTAATGGGCCTTGGGCCGGAATGAGGAAAGTTCTGGATCCCCGTCTCTCCACTCTATAAAAGTAGGTTCAGGGATCTCTCATTTTCACTCCTTTCTTGATACTGAAGTGCTGCCTCTCTGATATTCGAAACCTTCGGTGTTAAAATTCTGCTCCAGTGTTACAACTCTGGCTCGTACTAAGAGAACTGCACGCATCGTCTCAGCATGTAGCCATCATCTCCTTCATTTCAATTTATTAGATAGGACATGGGGGACACCGGTTCGAACAACGACTCCATTGAGGTCCTATCAGGTCCTCCCTCAATTACATCCTGGCGTCAGCCGGGGGGAGTCTTGAACCGGGGTCAGTGTCACCATAGTGGGGCAACCTCAGGGGCTTCACATCGGCTCGTCTCATCAGGACACCGTTTCTCCATATTGCCTTTGTGGGAAACTAGGGAGTTTGACACATCGTCAGACTCATCCTCATCTTTTAACTTTGGCACTACTAGTGAGAGGGGCAGCAGTACCGACCTCTATCTTACTGACGATGTGGCTTTTTACAGCTGTATCCCCTTCTTTCACCACACCGTCCAAATGGCTTCTGAAAACTCCTCTACTGGTGCTGTTGTAGCCACTGATCCTATTGAGACGAATGTCTTGGCACACCGGATTAACTGGCTAGCTGAGAAGGCCAGGGATCCCTACTTCTGGGTCCATGAAGACCCAAAGACCATTGTCTCCCGGTATGCTGAAGATGCTGCTGATGTTACTATTGAAGATGTCATCGTTCATTCCGACGTGAAGCATAAAAATAACTTTATCGTATTCTGCCCTCTCACCTCGGATAGGATCTGTCATCAACGGGGTCAAGAAACCTCTTTATGTATGAGATGGTCTTCTCCAAGATCGGCGTCCGCTTCCCTCTGATGGAGTTCGAGATGGGAGTACTCCGTTTCTTAGACTGTTCTCCCAGCCAACTTCATCCCAACGGCTGGGGCTTGGTAAGGGCCTTGGAAATACTTGGGGAATATTTTCATTTTGTCCCCACAATGGCTCTCTTTTTCACCTACTGCAGGGTTATGCGCCGGGGTAACGCTAGAGGAGGTCTGGGTTTCATCAACCTTCGCTGCGACTCCAAGGTGGTTAACTTTGAAAGTTACACCGAATCGGCCAAGACGGACGGGGTCAGCTTCAAGCACTCCTATGTCAAAGTCGAGGTCAATGCAGGGAGGCCGGTGTTCTGGGAGAATTCTGATTTTTCTAGAAGGTTTTACACCGGCTGGACTCACGAACATTTTCTCCTGACCAGCAACACCTACATGGTCAGCGAGAGTGTTCTGTCAACCGAGTCCATGAAGGTCCTGAACGCTCTGAAGGGTTACTCCAGCCTCGCCAAAATCTCCTACCAGAAGCTCTTGGGGGTAGAATCAGGCTGGGATGCTTACCTGGGTAGATTTTTACATATTTTTTTATTTATATTTTTATATATATTTTATTATAAAAAAACATATACACCGGTGCTAACATTGTCCCCCTCTTTTTTTAGGTGAGATGGCTCAGATAGACATCCTCAAGAAACTGAGGCAGGCTGCCGAAGCCTGAAATGCTGCTGCGGCCAACCAGGAAAACAAAGTGACTCCTCGTCGCACTCCGGCCAAGGTTGTGAGTATCCCGGCTGAGAATGTTGGGACCATGGCTCTGGGGCCAGTGGAAAGGGTCCCAATCAAAAGGAAAGTCCACCCCGGTGCAACCTCCAAGCAGAAAAAGCACAAGGCTTCAAAGATTATGGCTGAGGTAGAGGCGCCTCAGGACAAGCAGGCTGATCCTGTAAATACTTCTCTGGACCGGTCTCAACCAGACGACATTATCGTCAACTCCCGTCTCTCTGACTTTCTGGAATATGTTGGCGGGACACCTGCTCGGTTTGACATCCCTTTCAAGCTCAAGGCTGATCTCCCTGCTTCTGAGGCTCAAAGCGCTGCCAAAGCGGCTATCTTTAATTTGGTTGAGGCAGCCGGGGTCCTCGGCTCTTTGGGCCACTCTTATTATTCCGGTGTCGAGGCTAAGGAATGCCTAGACCGGATGAAGAAAGCTGAAGCCTTAAGAGTTGAGGCTCAGACCGCCTTGACTCAGAAGGAGGAGGAGTTGGCCAAGAGCCAACAAGACCTGACCGAACTTACAGCTGCTTATACATCGGCTGCCAAGAGGGCAGATGAAGCTAAGGCTAAAGGCAAAGCTTCAGAGGACGCTCTCCATGCTCTCCGCTCCGAACTGGAACAAGCCAAGGCTGCAAAAGCCGAGGTAGACAAAAAGAATAAAGAGCTGGCAGAGAAATTGGACGCTGTGCAGGAAGATCAGGTGAGGGAGCGGAAGGAAACTGAGGAGCAGTTGGCTGAATTTTCTGATTTAGCCGATGTCGCTTTCAGCTCCGCCGTTCCTCAGGTTGTACATTGGAATTCTACTATGCAACTTAACCTGAATGGCATAGGTATTTACTATGAATTTCATGGTGGACATCTATATGCTATGGACCGGGGTCAGGCTTCAGAACCCGAGGATGTTCCCTATGAGCCGATGCCTCTCCCCGAGGGCCAGAGCATGGAGCTGAGGACGATATCGGAGGAATCCGAAAGAACAGCTTTTGCCAGGACGGACTCCCCCAACATCTAATTTTAGGATCCCTTTCTTTTTTTTTAGCCTTGTTCCGAGATGGGCTCCGGAGTCAAACTTTTGTAATGGCCTTAGTGCCCTTTATTAATATAAGGCAATTTTTCCACATCTGCTTGTCTTTCAAATTATTTTTTTTCAAAAATATCAAAGTACAGCCAACCTGTGACCGATGTAAGATAACAACTTGAAATAACACCGTCTAAACATTAATCTGTAGTTAGGATTGAGACTTCACTTTTGCCTTAGTCGTTTGCCAGTTTAATTTGAACATCGTCCCTTCAAAGCACAACCTTGGATTAGTGCACCATGATCGCTTCGTCCTCAATTTCTATTGCCTTTAAATGGCCGGGGTAATGTGCACAACATCGGCCTTGGCAATGCCCGAATCGAACCAAGTGAACTTAATTCTATCCGAGGTAGGTTTCATGATACCGTTCATTACGGTTCACACAATAAAAACCGGTGTAACCACTGGGACATCGTCTCCTAATTCACATTGGGCTGACTTCATTCGATTTGAGGGTCATGACACCGGTTTTTTTTCTTTTTTTTACAGGAAGTGGTTAACTGGGAATTACCCTTTGAATACCATGAAGTGGAAGGACTGTCTTTCAGTTAACAAGAGGTGGGAGGATTGGTTATCGATTTCCAATCGATTAGAGATGAAGGGTGCCTCGCTTGGCGACCGGAAGATAAAAGGATGCCCTCTTAGGCGACTGAAAGGTAAAAGGATGCCATTTGTTCGGCAACAGGAAAGTAAAGTGGTAACATTTGATTGGCGACAGGAAAGTAAAGGGGTGCCATTTGATCGGTGATAAGTCTTGAAAAGAATTAATTATTCCACTGTTTATTTAACATAATTTACTAAGTATTGTCTAGTTTTGATATTATTATTTAATAATTTGTTAATAATTCATGTTTTAGTTATTTATTTCAAAAGTATGCTATTTATGTAAGAAACCGATTGAAAATATTAATTAGATAAGGAATTTTGAAGTATTTCCAAATTTACTAAGCAGCCAGCGTATAAATGCTAGGCAATTAGTTGTTTAATGGTGCAGGAACAGGGCGTACTTGAGAAAAGAAGACAAATCCGAGTGAAAATCACAAAAGCCGAGCGAGATTTGGGAAATCCAAGTGAGACTTCTCAATTCCGACTGAAAAGAGTCCAAAGACCGACTGAGTGAGACTTCAAAGACACTGACTCCAAAAGAGAACAAGGACTCAGAATATTGCATGAAGAACCTGAGCGCCAACTGCAGAATACCGATTGAATAATCAACTCGCTCAAGCGAGAGTTAAATTCGCTCAAGCGAAGGTCCAAGTTTGCTCAAGAAAAGCAAGACTACGCTCAAGCGTGACCCCAAAACATCACCTTTCACCCAAGCTTCGCCATAACGCTTAAGCGACCAAGCAACACTGTAGTATAATTCCCGAACTCGCCCAAGCGAGAGTTTAATCTGCTCAAGCAAAAACTCAGCAGCTGAAGCATAAAGGCAGTAATTTAAACACTGTTCCTTCCCTCCAACAACACACTTAGTGCAGTACTGTCCCGCTTCTAGTGCCTTCCTCTCTACTATTGCAACCTTAAGTAACTTAAGAAGTGAGCTGTCAATTAGCTGGTGCTGAGCTGTATATTAGCTAATGATGAACTGGAATCTGCTATGAGCTGAGCTGTGATTAGTTAATTATTCTATAATTATTCAATTAGTTAGTTTAGTTTAATTAAGAACTCATTTTTCAGATATTAGTTAAGTTAGTTAGTTTAGTTAGATGCCTATATATATTCATGTACATACTCTATAAAAGGAGGACAGAACAGCGTACAACATAATACACTTCATTTTCCATTTCCAATCTCTCACTACATTTTCATCTCTCTAAACTCTCCCATCCATGTCTCTTTGTATTCCTTCGATGAATCCAACGTCAATGGAGTTCTAATCCCCTAAGGTTGGGATTGTGAAGGTGAGCAATGGAGTCTTGAAGCTGTGAGCAAGTAGATCGATTTTTAAGATCCTGAGGCGAACAAGCTGAGGAGTGGAGCAGAATCGCTGGATTGACAAATCCAGAACCGATGAAGAACTTCGCCAGTGAGGAATCATGGTTGAAGCTTAGGTAACTTCCAGCTTTCTAACTAGTTCAGGCCTAATCAATTTAGGTGAATAGTTAGAGTTCAACCTCCAATTTCGTATTAGATTCTTAGGTTAATCGAGCATTTAAGGAATTAAGGTTCATTGCTTAAGGATTAGTGTTTTTCACCTAAGGAATTAGGGAATAACCACAAGCGGATTGTCCTCTAGATTGTGAAGTTCGATTATACTTAATTGCATGTTTCTTGAGGAGATTGTGAGCTGAAGCAATCCTGACCTATTTTCTATTAATCACTTTCTGTTTCTGAAAATACAAAAACAACTATAAAACACTAAAACCGAATGAACTTCATGTATTTTCTGTTGGTTCAGCTTGTACTAGTCCTAGATTGAGGTACTTACCACAATCCCTGTGATACGATCAAATATTCTACAATTTTAACGACTGGTGCGCTTGCCATAAGTGTAAATCCGAGAGTCACATTTTATTTTACTAAGATTTTTGCACCAAATTAATGGCTCAGGATTTCAGCATCAAGTTAATGGCGCCGTTGCCGGGGATTGTTGAGTAATATCAACAATCCTTGGACCGGTACTAGACTGAACCATTTTTGTTAGTTTCTGTACATGATTGTTAGTTGTTAGTAAATTTCGTTGTAAGAGTAGGATTTGTTAAATCTTGCTTGTATTGTTGTTCATAGTTACTACTGTTTCGATTTTAGTTGTTTAGTTGTTGGTACTAACCATTACAGTAGCTTTGTTTGTAGTTAGATGTTGCATTTATGTTTTTCCTAGTTCATTTGGAAAGTGAAAAGTTGCAGGTGATGGATCTTGATGACACCTTAGCAGAGTTTCTTCAATATTCACAAACGTTGTGCATGAACCATGAAGAGGAGGTACAACCAATTGAGGAGGAGCCATCGGAGTTAGAAAGGAGTTTAATTCAATTCATAAAAGTCACTCAAACCGGCCTCTAAAATTTTGACAATTCAATCATGAATATTAAAAAGCAAGTGGATTTTATTGCAAAGCAGTTAGCCGAAAAGCAAAGCAATACAAAGGTCGTACGAAGAAAAGACCAATATGAAGAGCCATGGGATGATGATGTTGGTCTAGTTGAAGAAATTAAGTTTGGGGAAGAAGAAGACCAGCTAGAAAATCTTGAAATGGATGAACCTGAACTTGAAGTTGATGTAGAAACAAAAGAAGAAGAAGAAAATATGGAAGTTCAGGGATATTTGATGGAAGAAGAGTCAATTGAAGAATGTGAAGAAGAAAGTGATATGGATTATACTTCAGAAGTGGAAGATGATAGTATATCTAGTGAAGCATTCTTTGATGATTACAATGAAGAAGATTGGTCTGAAATAGAGCAAAAGTTAACCACATCTTGGCAACACAATATTGATACTGAATTTCTGTCGGAGCCAAGTGTGAACACAGAGAAAGAAGTAGAAGTTCATGCACAAGAAGAGTTAACATGTGTAGATGTTGAGAATATAAAAGAAGAAGAAGAAATTCAGCCATGTGATGAGAAGCGTTTGCTAGTGGTGACTACTGCAGCTATGGAAATCACAAGGAAACATGAATCATCAAGTCAAGAAGAACATTGCTTGTGGCATAAAAAGAGGAAGACTAACAAAAAATAGAAAAAGAAAAAGAGTGAAGAAAAGAAAAAGAAGAAAAAATAGAAAGTTTGGAAAAGAAAAGATTGGAGGAAAGTTATGTTGAGCATTAGCTTCAAACATAATAAGGAAAAACAAGGAGTAAAGAGACCAAGAGTGAATGGACATAAGAAATGGGATCCTGGAGGATGATAATGGTGTTGGTGTGAACACCTATTTCAGCCCATCCACAAATGAAAAAAAAAAGGACTCAGAAATGATTATTTCCGAGTGGAAGGACTCGGAACAGATCAAATCCGAGTGGAATATGCCACTATTGAAGAGAAATCCGAGTGGAACTACTCAGAAATGATCAAAACCGAGTGGAACTACTCAGAAATGATCAAAACTGAGTGGAACTACTCAGAAGTGATCAAAACCGAGTAGAACTACTGAGGAATGATCAAAACCGAGTAGAACTACTCAGAATGGAGCAAATTCGAGTAGAACTACTCAGAAATGATCAAAACCGAGTGGAACTACTCAGAAATGATCAAAAACCGAGTAATAATGAAGCATTTCCGAATAGAATAGGCTCCTATTGGGGAATCCGAGCGGAATGACACATACATGATCAAATCCGAGTAGACTTACTTAGAATGAATCAATTCCGAGTGGAAAGCTTCCCTGTCAGAGCCATTCCAAGTGAAGGAATTTAAATTTCTAATTCTGAGTGTGAAGAAGTTTATTTCCGAGCGAACAATGGCCAAAATTCCAATTTCCGAGCCATTTCAATCGATTCCCAACCAATCTTCACTTATCTGAGTCCTCCTTTACCCACTTTCGAGCCATTTCAATTGGTTCTGAGTCATTTTATAATCGGATTGTGGAGAGGAAGTGAAGGCCGACCCCTTTTCCACTCGGATTTGACTCCTAATGTGGAGGAATGCTGACTGAGAGGGTGATCCGAGTGATTCTCACTCGGATTCCCCATTTTTTACTCGGATTCCATCATTTTTACTCGGATTTACACCATCCTCACTCGGATTTGACTCCTAATATGGAGGAATGCTGACTGAGAGGGTGATCCGAGTGATTCTCACTCGGATTTCCCCATTTTTACTTGGATTCCATCATTTTCACTCGGATTTGCACCATCCTCACTCGGATTTGACTCCCAGTATGGATGAATACTGATTGGAAGGTTGATCCGAGCCATTCTCACTCGGATTACACCATTTTCTCTCGGATTTCCACTCTTTTCACTCGGATTTGCACCATCCTCACTCGGATTTGACTCCCAGTATGGATGAATACTGATTGGAAGGTTGATCCGAGCCATTCTCACTCGGATTACACCATTTTCTCTCAGATTTCCACTCTTTTCACTCGGATTCACATGCTGACCTGGATTCCACCCCAAAGTGGATCCAGGAATCCCGGAGGTGGCTGGCAGACAGGGGCGGAGGTAGAGAGAATTAAAAATTCCCACCAGCTGTTGTCCCCCACTACCCAAACCGAGTAGAGGCCTGAGCTGGCATTCCACTCGGAAGTGGAAGCCTGAGTTAGCATTCCACTCAGGCCAGCCTATAAATAGGATGGGCAGAGGGCAGCTGAGGAGGAGGTATATTTTTCAGACGAGGAAACTCTGCCAAAATCCTTCGTGCTCTCTTCTCTCTCACACCAACTCTTCTCTTCTTCTCCTTCCATCATCCCTCACCATTGCTGCCCACAATCCTTCCATCCTCCAGTCCTCTCCTATTCCAATCCGTCAATCACCTTCCCACTCCCTCTAACTCCATCTTCCCTCTCGGACCAGCGTTCCTGCACCATCAGCACTCGGTTTTTGCTCAACTTTCACTCGGTAATCCCCTTTTCACTAGAATTTAGAATTTTGCATTCGTTTTCTCTTATTTCCATTCGGATCCTCACTGTTTCACTCGGATTTACTATTATTTTCACACAGATTCTTACTGTTTCACTCGGATTTATTATTTTGCATTCAGATTCTTATTATTTCACTAGGATTTACTATTTTGCACTCGGTTTCCCTTATTTTCACTCAGATTTTCATTGTTTCACTCGGATTTTCACTGCTTCACTCAGATTTTTCACTGTTTCACTCAGATTCTCACTGTTTCACTCAGATTTTCACTGTTTCACTCAGATTCTCACTGTTCCACTCAGATTTTCACTGTTTCACTCAGATTTTTACTGTTACACTCGGATTTTCATTGTTTTACTCGGATTTTCACTATTTCACTCAGATTCTCACTGTTTCACTTGGATTTTCACTGTTTCACTCAGATTTTTCACTTTTTCACTCAGATTTTTCACTGTTTTACTCAGATTTTCACTGTTTCACTCATATTGTCACTGTTTCACTCGGTTTTCCCTGTTTTCACTCAGATTTTTCATTTTTCACTCGGTTTTCCCTATTTTCAATCCGATTTTTCATAGTTTCACTCGGATTTCTCATTTTTTCACTCGGTTTTCTTATTTTTCACTCGGTTTTCTTATTCTTCACTCGTTTTTTTCATTTTTTGCACTCGTTTTCCTCTCCCACTCAGTTCTTTTTATAGTTTATATATTCACTTTTCTTAATCAGTGTCGTACGGAAAATACTTCCGTCTACACAGTCTCTATAAGATCCGTGCACGTGCGAAGCACTTCGCCTTGTATGGATTCTTCACTAAAATGATGCCTATCAATATCTTCCTAATCTTTACCTAAAAAAAACATTTAAAGAACTACGTGACCCTGATTTCTCAAAAGCTCGAGAATACGTAAGAGCGGGAAACAGTTCCTGTCGGGCCCATTTTTCTTTTATTTAATTTTTGGAGTTTTTTTTATTTTCGTCTTATTGTTAAAAGGAGGAGCGAGGTTAATTTGGACGAGACGTCCTGTTAATCTCACATTCTTAAAAAATATCTCTTTAAAGAAAAAAGAAGGAGCGAGATTAATTTGGACGAGACGTCTTGTTAATCTCATGTTTTTTTTATATCTCTTTAAAGAAAAAAGAAGGAGCGAGATTAATTTGGACGAGACGTCCTGTTAATCTCATGTTTTTTTTATATCTCTTTAAAAAAAAAGAAGGAGTGAGATTAATTTGGATGAGACGTCCTGTTAATCTCATATTTTTATCTCTTTAAATGGCGGAGCGAGATTAATTTGGATGAGACATCCTGTTAATCTCATGTAAATATTTTGTGTTGATTTTTGTTCATTTTTTTTGTTTATTTTGTCGTTCCGTACATTTTTTTTCTTTTCATGAAGAAGTTAAAATAATTATTGGGTTAATTATAATGCACACTATCAAATTGAGGTAACCGTTTTTTTAAACGGACAGTTGTGAGGTGCTAATACCTTCCTCACCTGTAATCAGACTCCCGAATCATAGAATTTCATTTTTATAACCAGTGCTTTAACAAAAGGTTTTTCCACTATTTTATCCTAAAAAAATATTGGTGGCGACTCCCTGTTTATTATTTAAAATCGTTTCGAGGGTCGGCCGCGCCGCCGCGATCCCGGTCGTGACAGATGGCGACTCCGCTGGGGAATTAGAGAGTCAAGCCAGTCAATTTGATAGAGCATGTTTTAATTAGCATAGTAATTATTTAACTTCTTCTTTTATTTTATTTCCTTGTCAATGTTTAGTTCCTGTTTTGTTTATATTCTATCATTTATGTTCTGTAAATATCTGTATGATCATTGAACCCTAGGGTAGTTGACTTTATTTTGTTGCTCTGTGTTTGTTCTATGTGCAGGATGAGTAAGGTACAGGTATTGAATGCCTCTTTCACAAACTACTCTCACAATTTGCACACACTTTTGAGTGGGACCCTATACCCGGGCCTAAATAAGCTTAAGATTAGGAGAGGTTGATAGCGGAGCCATTTGGGATGTACTTCCTGTCTGGTTACTGTGAGAACCTCAGCTAGAGTTCGACTTATTCATGGTGCTCACACTTAGTATACTTCTTACTATTTGTGATCAACATCATGAATAGGATCTTGGCTCTAGTGACCTTTAGAAGTTTTAGAACAAGCCACCTAATGCGAGGTATCATTGATAGATGAACTTTAGAACCATTAGGAGACCTCTGGAAAAACCTGAATTAAGACACAAACGGGAAAACTTTACTTATACCTTTCCTCATTCTCACTTTCTTTTATGATCCAAATTAGAGAGGACCGTTTACCCATTTAGTGGATTACTTCTTCCAAAAATAACATATTTTTAACCCGTGATCCTTTAATGGGCAAGTAGTCCTTTCCTTTTATGCACAAGTCTTTGGGATTTGAGTTACGGATGTTTTGAATCAAAAAAAAAGGGTAAAAAAAATAAAAAAAAATCAAATTTTTTATTGACAATGATCAGAAAATCCGTAGCTCACATGACCTTTGATTTGTCATAAGTTTTGTCAAATCGAAACTTTCCTGAATACAAAAATATTTTCAAAGTTACTAGGGGAGTATCGATTTGTAAAACACGTCAGTCCTAGTGACTGATTTTCTCATTTCTCATGTTCTCGCAGGAAGCTATCAAGAGCTTAGCCAGCACCTCTGAGTGAAAGTATGGAAATTAACATGAGATCGGATAGTTGTGGTACAAATATACCTGAGTTGAAAAAATTACTGCATGTTAAAGCTAGGAAGGTCGATACAACCAGTCTGCAAGCATTAGGCAAGAAATTGGATATGAATCAGAAAATGTTTTTTTTCAAGGAGATATGGGAGGATCCTAAAGTTGCTAGAAGTGGAAGTACAAGTCGAAGCAATTACTGCTTTGATTCAGTTTTATGACCCACCTCTCCGTTGTTTCACTTTCCAAGACTTTCAATTAGCTCCGTCTGTTGAGGAGTTCAAACAGATTCTGGGGATGCCACTAGAGGGACAAATGCCTTACCGCCACCTTGGACGCCATACGAATGTTCTTACCATCGCTGATATCCTAAGAATTAATCCGGAAGTCTTAAGAAGTAAGCAGCTAAATAGAAATCAAGTCCTGGGATTTGATCGGGAATATTTTGAGAAGCACATGCACTTGCTGGCTGAGAAGGGAGATTGGGAAGCCTTCATGGATACTTTGGCTTTAACCATTTATGGTGTTATCTTGTTCCCCAACATTGACAATTACATAGACTATGATGCCATTGGCATTTTCCTTGCCCGTAAATTCAAGTCTGAAAATCCCGTCACTGCTATCTTGGCAAATATATATTGCACCATGGACTTCTGCTATACACAAGGTGGAAAAAGAATCATTTGTTGTCTACCTGCTCTGTGTTAGCCAAGGCCTCGATACTCAAGAGGGGGGGGTGAATTGAGTATTTCAAATTTTCGCACGGAATCCCTTTCAAAATGGTTAGTAGTACACAAATGATGCAAGATAAAGGATATAACAATTATGAAGCACATGTCATACTAAAGTATTTTGAGTTGAATGAACTATATTCAAGAATTGATTTTGATAAGCAAGTTATTAGTTTAGGCAATTCTTGAAACACTTAACATGCTATAATTAATTTCAACATAAGTATAACTTGAAAAACTTCTAACAAATTAATTAAGCATGATAGTTTTACCAATTTGTTAACACCAATATTTTTCTTCCTCAATAATTAAATCCAACAATGTTTAAGACATTTAATTCAAGGATTTAATTTAATCTAACTTCAACAATGTTAACCAATATAGTTTGCAACTTATAGCATGCACTTAGTCCAATTTAATTAGGAATGATACAATGAATCAAGTGAGCAATTTAAGTGCACAAATTAAATGAGTTTAGGGAAGAGAGAATTTGCAAACCGATATAACGAGTTCCACCACACCGGTGTACATCTCGCCTTCAAGCAACCCACTTGAAGGATTTCCACTATTGGAGATTAGAGATACAACTTTGAGCAATCGCGGCTTCCTAGTGTCCCACACTCAAGAACCCAATCCTCACAAGTACAAGGGCACCCCACCCAATCTCTCAATCTCACAATTACAAGGTTGAACCCTCAACCCAAACCTTTAAGGGATTTTGGTGTTTTAATGGTTACAATGATAACTCTCTAACTAGAGTGGATACACAATTTAAAGCTCACACAAAAGTAGTAACTCTCAAAGAGAGGATATACAAATTTAGCTCACCCAAGATAACTTCCTTTCTAACTCTCAATTTACTCTTAAAGAGGAATTATGCAAGTTAATAAATAAAGAGAGAGCAAGTAGAAGAGCAAGAAGTAAGGAGGAAGAAGTAAGCAAATGGAAGTGCTTCAAGTGCTTGGGACAAATTTTGCCTTCACCTCCTTCTCTATTTATAGGCTCCAATGGCATGGCATGTTCAAATTTGAATTCCTCCATCACATGGCTTTGCATTATTTAATTCCTTGGGAGCTTGAACTTGGAGCATGTGTGTCTCCATTCAAAATGGCATTGTAATTCCAATGAACTTTTAATGTCTCCAAGAAAAACATGGCATGTGCATCAAGAAGCATGTTTGATTCAACTCAAATTGATTGTATTTTCAATGTGACACATGCATGTGGAGAGGAACAAAGCATGAGACATTGCCTTGGGTCTTCCAATTTGATTAAACCGAAGGAACCATTGAGTCTGCGCATGTTTTTATGTTCTGTCAGCTACAAGAATCGATTCTCATGATTCATGAATCGATTCATGCAATTAACATAAGGTCACTGTGTATTTTTCCACGTAGGAATCGATTCAAAGGAGAAAGGAATCGATTCATGCTTTACAAAAGTCACTTCCTGGGCATTTAAAGCTGTGTGAATCGATTCACACATGGAGGGAATCGATTCATTCTGTGTAAAATGCAATCCTGGGCTGTTCTTTAACGTGGGAATCGATTCATTGAAGAATGCTTGGTTTCATGAATCGATTCATGTACCTGTTTCATGAATTCTTGCACTTTGTTTTACCCTTTATAATATTTGATGAGTCATGGCTTCAATCCTTTGATCCTAATGCCTTAAAACATTTCTTTGTAATTCATCAATTTTTCATCATCAAACATAATTAATGCATCCATAAATATATATGTTTGATCTTGATCCTTCATTTGTTGTGTCATTATCAAAACCTACATCAACATAAAAATACATTCTCCCCCTTTTTGATGATGACAACAAATGCTTGTCTCTTGGGGTGTTAGTATCATAACAATTCATACATATTGCAAGAAAGACTTGCCCTATCACATACAATTTGATATCAATTGTTGATGAAATCATAGGCACAAGTTAAGAAGAGAATATTAAGGATAAAAGGTCTCTCCCCTTTAATAAGGTCTCTCCCTCTTAATATATATTCTTTTCCTCTTTAATCATTTCCCCCTTAATCATACAATAGATACCAATCATATA
Organism: Clitoria ternatea; assembly: GCA_037962975.1. Lineage (NCBI taxonomy): Eukaryota > Viridiplantae > Streptophyta > Magnoliopsida > Fabales > Fabaceae > Clitoria > Clitoria ternatea. The sequence goes on from CM075671.1 coordinate 266,420,074, forward strand.
ATAGATACCACAAAATAGTTCATCTAATTTTTAGAGCATAGTGGTAGTGTATATCTTCTCCCCCTTTCTTATATATTTCTCTCTTTATATCTCTCCCCCTTTGTAAAAGACTTTATGCCACTTAGAGTGTATATATATCTTCCTATAATCTTCTCCCCCTTTGGCATCATCAAAAACTTCTCTTATGATAAAACAATAAACATAGTAATTCTTCTCTTTTTGGCATAAATGACATTGTATTCTTTTTACTAATCTTTCCACTAATCTCTCCCCCTTTGGCATCATCAAAAAGATCATCATCTTAATTGTATTCTATGCCATCAAGATATAAACTCATGTAATCGAATAAGAGAGATTTAGAGCATGAAAAAACTCATAACATGATCAAGGATATATGCCAATTTTATGCATTTAGAGTCAATAATCAATCACATAATTCATTTATCAAGTAAACATATAGTTGATTGCTAACTCATTTTCAATCATGTAATTGATATTACTTTCAAGTATGGTAAGCGTCACATGATTCTTTCCAAATAAGCAAACATATCATTTTAAATAAGCACATAATCTTCTCCTATTTTGGCATTATCAAACACACAAGGATATTCTTCCAAGTAAGCATATAGGTGAGTAGAATTGTATGCATAAATGCCATAAACATAATCATAGAGAGGTAAAATGATGGATATTCATTCATGTGTATGCTCCCCCTTACTATTGTAATTGATGTCACTTGTAAAAATATATACCACTTATTAACATGTGAAATCAATTTGATGAAGTTTGATACCAATTGTTGAACACATGTCATGCATTTAATAGATACTAATTGTTGAAAGATATACCAATTGTTAAAAGATCATAATGTATCATGCAAGATATATCTCCTCCTTAGTCATTTAATAGACACTAAGATATCATGATATTTTCTCCCCTTTTCACATATATTTTGATACTAATTGTTATGAACCCAATTACACCAATTTGATTAAGTCTAATACCACTTGTGAGTCACTTCAATCAAGTTTAACACCAAATGTTATTGACACATGTAATAGAATACCAATTGTAATTGAATACCAATTGTTAAGCTAATTGATGTAATTCTTAAGCTAATTGATACCAATTGTTCATGTTGGCCTATTTAGCAAGTTTGATACCATTTGTTTATTTCTTAAGCACATGATCACCTTTTAATAAATAGATACCACTTATTCAACCAATGGAAGTCACAATATGAATAGATATCACTCAAAAGTTAGATACCAATTGTATATAAAATTTATTAGTCAATCATCAAATAATAGTGCTTGATGCATTCCTAGGTATCAAGGTAGTAACATAGAAGAATTTTCAACAATGTGCACTTAAATGTAGGTATCATAGCAATGGTGGAATGATTAATACAACTTGTTGGCTTACTCATGCATTTGTGTTGTAACACATGCCAATATGTCTATATGATTTTTCTCATGACCCTTTTTGTGTCAAACATTCTTTTCTTGATCAACACCATTTATTTCTTATTCATTGTCCATGCCACTTGTTGCTAGTATCTAGTCATGATATCACTAGATGGATTTGCCAATTTAAGCTCTTGATATCAATTCTAAACATTTAAGCATATTATCACAAGATTGTTGACATTCAAGCATACATCATAATGTTGTTCAAAAATTCTTTTCAATCTTAATGATGCATATATTCAAATTTCTTTTCACATTCAAGATCATGCATCATTAAACATATATGTCACTCAAGATAGATGCCAATTTGCTCAAGCATGGTGTATCAAGGAAGGTCATGTCATGTATTATAATGCATTGTCCTTTAATATACCAAGTGTTGTGACATATCATGCATTGTCTCTTAGTGTATGCCTATGATGTTACTAGTTATTTAAAGTCTAGGCAATCATACATAGAGCATACATATTTTCTCCTTAGGCATTATCAAAACCAACATATAATTGCATAGAGAATATTTTGCCTAACATGTAAGCAACTTTAAGGTTTGTCATAATCAACTTGTCATAACATTTTCTTGATATAAAGTTTAATGCCACTTGTTATGAAAAGATACTTGCTTGTTAGGAAAAATAATATATCACTTGTATACAACATATGTATTTATCATCAAAGCATAGTGACAAGTATATAATCAAGAATATGTCCTCATGATCTCTTCCTCTTACTAATTCAATTGATACCATTGTTAAAGGAAGATGTTTGTCACTTAGATACCACTAGTTAACTAACATATTTCTTGTTCAAGAATTCATATTTATTCATGCATCATTAAGCATTTATACATTATCAAGGATACATACATCATATATCATCAAGAGTTTATGCATCATTTAAGACTTTGAATTTAAGCATCAAGATTTAACATTTCCATGTTTCAATCCTTCCTAACACACATGGATGCAAACAACTTTAATCATATCTCTTGTTTTTCATAGAATCAAACATATTATCCAAGTAATCATTCATCAAACTTTATACCAATCATTTAAATCAAAGTTTGATTTTCACACATCTAAATTCATTATGAACAAATATGGAATTTGGCTTTACAAAAATTATTTAGACACTTCAAAAAAAATTATCAATCAAGTCCATAGATGTTTTAACATAATCAAGCATACAAACACATAGCAAACATGATAATTGATCAACTAGAGTAAGGATCCGATCGTACCTTGTAGATGTGTGAAGCCTACATCCTTATCCTTTTCATCCCTTGTTCTTTGAGTGAAGATTGTGATTCTTGATTCCTTGGTAATTCGTCAATGAGAAATTGCCGATTGAAAGTGTTCCTACAAATTGTCAAGTTTTATGGTACCCTTTAAAAGTTGGGTCCTTTCTTGTTAGTTTAGGATTTCAAATTTGTTTTTGGAATCCATACCTTTCTTGTACACTTTTGACGGGATTTCTTTATAAAGCAATTAGAAGATATATGACCATATATTCCACAATAAAAACATGTTGCATCCAAAGAGTAAGTCATAGTAGAATTGTAATGGTTCTTATTATGTTCTATATGATTCATTTTAAAACAATTAGGCAATGAGTTCTCTTTTCTTTCATGGTTTGTGCATCTAAGAGAGGATTTGGATTTTTCTTTGTAGGATGCACAAGGGTTCTTGTAATGAACTATTTTTCTTCCTTCAAGTGTATGCTTTTGATCTTCAAGAGGTGCACTTAGATTCTTTTGACTACTTGTAAGCTTACTAAGTGCTTCTTTTAGTTCTTTATTCTCTTTTTCAAGAAGCATACATTTATCAATAAGTACACAATCATTATTATCATTACAAGTTCTAAGAGATACATTTAAAGCTACTAATTCATCATTTTGAACTCTAAGATATTCTTTTTCTATGTGAACATCATGCAATTCTTTTTCAAGAGTCAAAATGGTTTGTTTAGAGCATGCATATTTCTTTGATAACAAGACAAATTTTTCATGCAATTCTTCAAATACTTCTAATAATTCATCCTTATCAATTTCATCATCATTATCATCACTAAAAGCATTTAAAGAGCATACCTCATCATCTTGAGAGTGCTTTGTCATTAGGCATGCAATTTCTTCTTCCTTCTCGTTGGTCTCTTTTTCAACGCTTCTTTCGAATTCTTCATCTTGACTAGAAAGAGTACTAATTCTTGCATCTTTATCATCATTAGTATTTCCATAAATTGTTTCAAGAGTTTCCCACATTTCTTTAGCATTGTTAAAGTAATAACTCTAGAAACATCATTAGGTTCTAATGCTAATGTGATAAGAATTTTAGCTCTAAGATTAAATTGTACCTTTCTTTCTTCTTCCTTAGTCCATAAGTTCATGGGCTTCATGCATTCTATATTATCAACAATGTATTTAGGAATGAAAGGACCAAATTGAATAGCATTCCATACCTTGAGGTCATAGGCTTGGATAAAGATTTTCAACCTTTCTTTCCAAATAACAAAGTCTTTACCATTGAAGATTGGTGGTCTATTTATTATTTCACCTTGTGGAAATGCATCATAAGAAGTAGAGGCCATCTTGATCTCTTGAAGCGGTTAAGCTTGATCTTCCAAGAGTCAAGCTCTGATACCAATTGTTAGCCAAGGCCTCGATACTCAAGAGGGGGGGTGAATTGAGTATTTCAAATTTTCACACGGAATCCCTTTCAAAATGGTTAGTAGTACACAAATGATGCAAGATAAAGGATATAACAATTATGAAGCACATGTCATACTAAAGTATTTTGAGTTGAATGAACTATATTCAAGAATTGATTTTGATAAGCAAGTTATTAGTTTAGGCAATTCTTGAAACACTTAACATGCTATAATTAATTTCAACATAAGTATAACTTGAACAACTTCTAACAAATTAATTAAGCATGATAGTTTTACCAATTTGTTAACACCAATATTTTTCTTCCTCAATAATTAAATCCAACAATGTTTAAGACATTTAATTCAAGGATTTAATTTAATCTAACTTCAACAATGTTAACCAATATAGTTTGCAACTTATAGCATGCACTTAGTCCAATTTAATTAGGAATGATACAATGAATCAAGTGAGCAATTTAAGTGCACAAATTAAATGAGTTTAGGGAAGAGAGAATTTGCAAACCGATATAACGAGTTCCACCACACCGGTGTACGTCTCGCCTTCAAGCAACCCACTTGAAGGATTTCCACTATTGGAGATTAGAGATACAACTTTGAGCAATCGCGGCTTCCTAGTGTCCCACACTCAAGAACCCAATCCTCACAAGTACAAGGGCACCCCACCCAATCTCTCAATCTCACAATTACAAGGTTGAACCCTCAACCCAAACCTTTAAGGGATTTTGGTGTTTTAATGGTTACAATGATAACTCTCTAACTAGAGTGGATACACAATTTAAAGCTCACACAAAAGTAGTAACTCTCAAAGAGAGGATATACAAATTTAGCTCACCCAAGATAACTTCCTTTCTAACTCTCAATTTACTCTTAAAGAGGAATTATGCAAGTTAATAAATAAAGAGAGAGCAAGTAGAAGAGCAAGAAGTAAGCAAATGGAAGTGCTTCAAGTGCTTGGGACAAATTTTGCCTTCACCTCCTTCTCTATTTATAGGCTCCAATGGCATGGCATGTTCAAATTTGAATTCCTCCATCACATGGCTTTGCATTATTTAATTCCTTGGGAGCTTAAACTTAGAGCATGTGTGTCTCCATTCAAAATGGCATTGCAATTCCAATGAACTTTTAATGTCTCCAAGAAAAACATGGCATGTGCATCAAGAAGCATGTTTGATTCAACTCAAATTGATTGTATTTTCAATGTGACACATGCATGTGGAGAGGAACAAAGCATGAGACATTGCCTTGGGTCTTCCAATTTGATTAAACCGAAGGAACCATTGAGTCTGCGCATGTTTTTATGTTCTGTCAGCTACAAGAATCGATTCTCATGATTCATGAATCGATTCATGCAATTAACATAAGGTCACTGTGTATTTTTCCACGTAGGAATCGATTCAAAGGAGAAAGGAATCGATTCATGCTTTACAAAAGTCACTTCCTAGGCATTTAAAGCCGTGTGAATCGATTCACACATGGAGGGAATCGATTCATTCTGTGTAAAATGCAATCCTGGGCTGTTCTTTAACGTGGGAATCGATTCATTGAAGAATGCTTGGTTTCATGAATCGATTCATGTACCTGTTTCATGAATTCTTGCACTTTGTTTTACCCTTTATAATATTTGATGAGTCATGGCTTCAATCCTTTGATCCTAAGGCACTTTGATAAATTCATTTCACCAAATTTGAGCTTCTTTAAATGCCTTAAAACATTTCTTTGTAATTCATCAATTTTCCATCATCAAACATAATTAATGCATCCATAAATATATATGTTTGATCTTGATCCTTCATTTGTTGTGTCATTATCAAAACCTACATTAACATAAAAATACACTCTGTATGTGTGGCTGACGTCACATGTTTTCCACCAAGTCGGCAAAGTTGAATGTCCTATTTCTGATCTGAAATTATGTCAGTTAGTAACAAAAAATGGGCGTGAATGGGCCAATCACCTGATGGGGCTCACAGCTGACAAAGTAAGGTGGTATCCACAATGGTTGAAGGTTGACACCATTATTCATCATTGTGGAAGCTACCCGAACGTTCCTCTTATGGGCACACAAGGATGCATTAACTACAACCCTGTCATAGCCAAACGACAGTTAGCTTATCCATTGCTTGGGCCACCTGATGAAGAATCACTTATTCCTTTTGTCCTTCGCTACTCAAAAGGAGATTGTACCTCTGCTATTCGGGATATAGCGAATGCATGGAATATGGTCCACAGGCAAGGAAAAGAACTAGGAGCTCGAAGCCATGCCGTGAAGGACGAATACTACCAATGGATCCTGAATAGAGTTTCCATTGTCAAGCTGCCTTTCAAAAATCCCTCCCATCTCCCGACAAGAATACCTGTTCCCTCACCTACTCTTGAAGAGGATGTTGTTCAAGTGGCCTTAATACTCAAGAGGGGGGGTGAATTGAGTTTTAAAACTTTTGGTTGGAATGCCTTTGAAATGGATTTTTATAACCAAGTTAATGAGAATATGCAAGTGAAATTAATAAGAGGATAATATGCAAAGCATAATAATGAGAAGTATTGCTGAAGCAATTTCTCAAACACCTGGTGGGCAGTATTTGAAAAGTAACAAATTAAGCAAGTTCAAGTGTGCTCTTCATAAACAATCAACAACAATAATCAATTAGCAAGCAGTATATGAAAGTAAGGAGTAAGAAAGAGAAGCTTGCAAACCGATGTAACGAGTTCCACCCAATCCGGTGTACGTCTCGCCTCTAAGCAACCCACTTAGAGGATTTCACTATTGAAGATTTGAGATACAAGCTTTGAGCAATTGCAGCTTCCTAGTGTCCCACACTCAAGAACTCAATCCTCACAAGCAAAGGGCAACCCACCCAATCTCACAATCTCTCAATACCCAAAGGTTGAACCCCAACCTTTGTGACCACTCAACCTAGAGTGAACAACCACTCAACCTAGAGTGAATCCCTTTTATGTTTGTGAAGTGTTTACAATTGAATAACTCTCTTAATAGAGTGGATGGACAATGATAGCTCACAGACTTTCTAATCTCTCAAGATGAGAGGATATACAAATGAAATGATACAAGAAAATAGGGCTTACAAAGCATAGGAGAAAGCAAAGGATTGTAGCTTCTTAGTTCTGCTTGTTGTGCTTAGGTTCCTCTTCATTATATAGGCTCATTTGTGCAGTATTGAGGGTTCCTAGCCATTGCAAGATGATGGCTCCAGCTTGTCTCAGCGTATTATAAGATTGGGTCCATGTTCCCCACTTAAATCTGTCTTTTTAGTGGTGTTTCCCACTTCTCGAATCGATTCGTAGTGCCTTGAATCGATTCGAAGCATTCTGATGTGTGCAGATTTAAGTTTCAGATCGTGTGAATTGATTCGAGCATTGTCTGAATCGATTCGAGTCATTCTATTTCTGCAGTTTGGAGTTTCTGATACGTGTGAATCGATTCAAGGCTTCTTTGAATCGATTCAAGACATTCTGTCTTCAATTAAAGTGACTCCCAGGTGTTCGAATCGATTCAGGGTCATGGTGAATCGATTCGACCCATTCTGTTTCCTATTTTTGTGACTTCCAGGGCTGTGAATCGATTCACTCATGCTTGAATCGATTCAGGCTTTGCATTTTGAGATTTTTCATGCCTGTTGGTCATCCATTTGAAGCTTGTGATGCATGGTTGCTTTCCTATGTCTTGGTTTATTGGTTTCTTGATTTCTTGAACCTTTGTGAAACCGTTTTCTTCTTTTATGTGATACCTCTAATTGTTTTTGATTCTTCGAAGACTTCGCATTTCTGGTTTCCTTTGTCATTATCAAAACCTGTTATCACATGCAAATACATTCTCCCCCTTTTTGATGATGACAACCAATGGCCATCTCTTGGGGTGTTTGATAACCAATAACAAGTTATGAAAAATAATGTCTCTGCTTGTTTATACAATTTGTCTCCCCCTTTGTTTTTCAGTAAAACCATCAAATTTTTCAAGCGTTAAAAAATACATACATGCGTACATATTTATCGCATTTCTTTAATATACTTCTCTCCCCCTTTGTCATTATCAAAAACAAACAGTTGAGAATATGCAGAAAATCGAGTAATAATCGCAGGTAACGTAGTTGAAATTTAATCATCAAAGGGGAGCCAATAAGGCAAATAATTAACCAACATAGTCATAAACCAGAGTAAAATGGCAGAAAAACAACCAAGTCTTAACATGAAATATAAGCAAAGAAAGTAAAAACAGTCAAGGCTATGGGAAATAGATGCTGGAAATCTGGGTGGCTAACTCGGTGTATCGCTCTTCCATATTGGCTTCAATTTTGTCCAGTCTAGTGTTGATGTTAGCTTCCATAGAGTTGAGGCGCTGGTCCAGATGGGCAGTGAGTCTTGTGAACAGATCATCAGTAGGAGCGGGTGAAGGAGGAGGAGGAGCGTCATCTTCAGCTTCGTGACGTGGACGTCTGAGAAACTGCCACCTGCCATGGTACTCTACAATATTCATCTTGGTGAGATGAGGTTTGCCAATAGGTGCTTTGGGACCAACCATCTCTTTGATTTCATTCTTGAAATCCACTTTAAAATGGCGGAGCAATTTGGTAATGAATATGGCATATGGAAGATGAGCGAGGTTTTGGGCTTCAATCATATGATGCCTGATCAAGTCAATCCAATTGATGTCCTTTTCATGGACAATTGCCCATAGCAGCAAGATTTGGGCCTCATTGAGCCTTGCATAATTTCCACCGGAAGGGAGGAGAATTTTGACAAGGACAAAATGTAAGAGGCGGTGATGAAGACTTAATGTGCCAACCGTGCTAGAGGGACCTGCAAGATTAAAGAAGGATCTTGCCTCCAATGGATTGTAATTCCATACAAGAGGAGGTTCTTTGCCATGGAAGGAAGCATTGCTAAGAGGGAGTAAGCCAACTTGATTCATAACTTCATTATCAAGAATGATAGTTTTACCTTTCACTTTGGCAATGTAGCGAGCATCTTGAAGGCGTAGAGTGGAGTAAAATACACGAATCAATTCGGGGTATATTGCTACTTCCTCAAGAGCCATGAAACCAACAAGCTCTTGTTGATACAGAGTAGTGAGTAGAGGAAGTCCAGAAGTTTCAAAAAATGGAAGATCAATCCAATGAGGTGAAATGATATTTTTCTCAGAAAAGGAGGATTGGTACCTTTCTAGTTCCTTGTGAGTGTTAAAGAATCTTGATAAATCAGAATGTTGAGGCATAGAGGCTGCAGCAATGTTTGCACGTTGCTTCTTGCGAGGTTGAGAGGAGGAAGCCATTGAAGGTGGAGGAGTTGAATGGAAGGTTTAGAGAGGGAGTTGAGAGGTTTGAGAAGAGAGAGTGGGAGATAGTGGGAGAGTGAAATGAGGGAATACGTGATTAAGTGGCTTAAATCAGCGTTATTACGCAGAAACTGACGCATGAATCGATTCAAGGGATGGTTGAATCGATTCGAGAGTTACTGACTTAGGAGAAATTGGAGAATCAGTCGCGTGAATCGATTCGAGGATGAGCTGAATCGATTCGAACCTCTCTGTTTGAAGGAATATGAACCAACAGGTGTTTGAATCGATTCGAGGGAAGTGTGAATCGATTCGAACGTTGCTGTTTTGAGGAATTTTGAGCCATCAGGTCTTTGAATCGATTCGAGGGAATGCTGAATCGATTCGAAGGGCTGTTTCATTCCTAATTTCACTTCTATCCATTCCAATTTATTCAAGGCATGAGGAATTTCATATAGGATCATCAAATCTACATTTCCAAGGGGTTCTTTTTCCTTAATAAAAGTTATCAAGCAATCAATACACAAGATTAAGAGATCATTCAAACACAATTTGTCATATCAAGAATGCCTAATTCTCTTCTAATGTGAATAAATTGCTCTCTAGCCAAGGGTTTTGTGAAAATATCTGCTAGTTGCTTAGATGTTTCAACATGCTCAAGTACACAATCCCCTTTTAACACATGATCTCTAATAAAGTGATGCCTAATCTCAATGTGCTTGGTTCTAGAGTGCATTACTGGATTCTTTGAGATGTTAATGGCACTAGTATTATCACATTTGATGGGTACTTTGTCTAAAACAATGCCAAAATCAAGAAGTTGTTGTCTCATCCAAAGAATTTGAGCACAACAACTACCGGCGGCTACATATTCTGCCTCAGCCGTCGATAATGCAACACTAGCTTGCTTCTTGCTATGCCAAGAAACAAGGGAGCTACCAAGTAAATGACATGTGCCGCTAGTGCTCTTTCTATCAAGTTTACAGCCAGCAAAGTCAGAGTCAGAATATCCTAAAAGATTGCATTCAACGCCTTTGGGATACCACAAACCAACATTTTGAGTACCCACAAGTTATTTCAAAATTCTTTTTACGGCAGTTAAATGTGATTCCTTAGGACATGCTTGATATCTAGCACACATGCATACTGCAAACATAATATCGGGCCTACTAGCGGTTAAATATAGTAAGGATCCAATCATACCTCGATATTTGGTTATTTCAATGTCCTTACCCTTTTTGTCTTTGTCTAGATAGCAGGATGTGATCATGGGTGTAGCTATCTCGTTTGCCTTGTCCATTCCAAACCTTTTAAGTAGTTCCTTACAGTACTTAGTTTGGCTAATGAATGTTCCATCATTTGCTTGTTTTATTTGCAATCTAAGGAAGAAGGTGAGTTCTCCCATCAAGGACATTTCAAACTCATTCTGCATGATCTTGGCAAACTCTTGACAAAGATTTTCATTAGTAGCACTAAATATTATGTCATCCATATAAATTTGTACCAAAAGAATGTCATTATTTTTGCGTTTTATAAACAGTGTAGTATCAACCTTTCCTCTTTCAAAATTATGTTCTAAAAGGAATTTGCTTAGTCTTTCATACCAAGCTCTTGGAGCTTGTTTCAAACCATATAAAGCTTTTCTCAATTTAAAGACATGGTTTGGAAATTTATGATTTTCAAAACCGGGAGGTTGATCTACATAAACTTCTTCTTGAATGAAGCCGTTTAAAAATGCACTTTTGACATCCATTTGATAAAGTTTGAAATCCATACAACATGCAAAAGCTAGCAATAACCTAATGGCTTCTAACCTAGCTACGGGAGCATACATTTCTTCATAATCTATTCCCTCTTCTTGATTGTATCCCTTTGCAACTAGTCTAGCTTTGTTTCTTGTTATTATACCATTTTCATCTAGCTTATTCCTAAAAACCCATTTGGTGCCTATTATTAGATGGTTATTGGGTCTTGGCACAAGTTCCCAAACTTCGTTTCTTTCAAATTGGTTTAACTCTTCTTGCATGGCCAACATCCAATGCTCATCAATAATGGCTTCATCAATGTTTTTGGGTTCAACTTGGGATACAAAGGCTAAGTGATTGCATGCATTTCTAATGGCGTTTCGAGTACTTACCCCTTTGGTTATTTCTCCAAGGATTTTGTCCAAGGGATGATCCTTCAAGGTTACCCAATCTTGTTGTCTCTCAATTTGTGTTGCACCTCCATCATTGTTGACTTCTTCTTTGTCTTCCAAGTTCATTTCTTGGAAAGTACCAATATTTCCAATGCCTAGGATTCTTCCTTTAGTGTTGTCTCCATAGGTGACGCTTCCTTTTCGTTTGGGAGTGAATGATGTAAATTTGCTTATGTCTCCCGTCATATGCTTTGAACACCCACTATCCAAGTACCAATGGGTGTTGCTTGCCTTGAAGCATACCTACAAAACAAAATTAGTTTAGAGAACTAGGTACCCATTTTATGTTGGGTCCTTTAAGGTTAGTTTGTGGTAATGTCCCTTTGGGAACCCACACCTTTCTTAAGACCTTTGGTCCTAGTTTCCTAACACTACACTTATAAGCACTATGTCCTTTGGAACCACAATGATTGCATTTCATAAAAGGTGAGGAGGATTTGCTTGGTGGTGCAAAGAAGTTTTTTATAGTGCTTCTCCATTTTATGATTACTATGTTCTTGGTCATATCCTAAACCGGTTTTACTAAACATACATTTTTGTTGCCCAAGTAGGATATTCAAATTATCTCTTCCATTAGTGAACTTCTCTAGTGTCCTATTTAGGTCTTCAACCTTGGTTTCTAACACAATGCACCTCTTTGCAAAATCACATGGTTTGCTATTGGAACATGTTTGAGCGTTTTTCAATTCTTCCTTTAAGCATTCATTCTCTTTGCAAATCTCCATAAGGTGCATCTCTAGAGTGTCACTAGTTTTTCTAGATACCTTAAGTCTATTGGAGACTTTTGTAAATTTATCATACAATTCCTCTAGAGCATCAAGTAATTCATCCTTATCTAAGTCATGGAAGTTTACCTCATCATCTTCTTCATGGTGATTGGCCATGAGGCAAAGGTTTGCTTCTTCATTCTCTGAGTCATCCGAGCTGCTTACCTCATTTTCATCCCATGCTATATATGCTCTCCTTCTTCCTCTTTTCTCTTTTCCCTTCTTCTTAAGATTTGGGCAATCCGCTTTGAAGTGCCCTTCCTTGCCACATTCAAAACAATTGGGTGAAGAAGAATTTTCTTTAGTGATAGGTTTCTTACTTGGGTTTTTGAAGCTTCTTTGAAGGCGTTTGCCTTTCATGAATTTCCCGAAGCGTTTCACAAATAGTCCAAATTCTTCTTCTTCATCAAGTTCACTTCCGGATTCTTCTTCTTCATTTGTGGAAGTAGCCTTGAGAGCAAGACCCTTTTTCTTGGAAGATTTTTCTTCCTCTTCCGCCATCTTTAATTCTTTCAGCTCTTGTTCCTGTTCCTGCAACTTACCAAATAGAGTGGCAAGAGACATTTTGTTTATGCTAGGAGATTGTTTGATGGCGGTAACTAGCGGTTGCCATTCTCTGTTGAGACTTTTCAACACTTTATGAATGAGCTCTTTGTTAGTGTAAGTCTTTCCAAGTGTAATGAGTTGATTAATGATGAGAGTAAACCTTTTTTGCATATCAACAATCGATTCATGAGAGTTTAATCTAAAGCACTCATATTGACTAGTAAGAGTACTAATCTTTGAGTCCTTTACATCGTTGGTACCTTCGTGAGTTACTCGTAGAGTATCCCACATCTCTTTAGCAGTTTGGCAAGTCATGATTCTAAAAAATTCATCTTGACCTAAAGCCATAGTAATAAGATTTTTGGCCTTGTAGCCACATTGAACTTTCTTTTCTTCCTCGCTTGTCCATTCATCTATTGGTTTTTCAATATTCTTACTGTCTACAACATGCATTGGTATAAAAGGGCCATTTTCAATGGCATTCCAAATTCTCAAGTCAATTGATTGAATGAAGATTTTCATTCTCTCTTTCCAAAAGGTATACCCTTCCCCATTGAAAGCGGGAGGTCTGTTTATCGCACCACCCTCGGGAAAAACATTTTGAGAACTTGAGGCTATCTAGTCTCTTGAAGCTGTTAAGCTTGATCTACCAAGAGTCAAGCTCTGATACCACTTGTTGTTCAAGTGGCCTCAATACTCAAGAGGGGGGGTGAATTGAGTTTTAAAACTTTTGGTTGGAATGCCTTTGAAATGGATTTTTATAACCAAGTTAATGAGAATATGCAAGTGAAATTAATAAGAGGATAATATGCAAAGCACAATAATGAGAAGTATTGCTGAAGCAATTTCTCAAACACCTGGTGGGCAGTATTTGAAGAGTAACAAATTAAGCAAGTTCAAGTGTGCTCTTCACAAACAATCAACAACAATAATCAATTAGCAAGCAGTATATGAAAGTAAGGAGTAAGAAAGAGAAGCTTACAAACCAATGTAACGAGTTGTACCCAACCCGGTATACGTCTCGCCTCTAAGCAACCCACTTAGAGGATTTCACTATTGAAGATTTGAGATACAAGCTTTGAGCAATTGCAGCTTCCTAGTGTCCCACACTCAAGAACTCAATCCTCACAAGCAAAGGGCAACCCACCCAATCTCACAATTTCTCAATACCCAAAGGTTGAACCCCAACCTTTGTGACTACTCAACCTAGAGTGAACAACCACTCAACCTAGAGTGAATCCCTTTTATGTTTGTGAAGTGTTTACAATTGAATAACTCTCTTAATAGAGTGAATGGACAATGATAGCTCACAGACTTTCTAATCTCTCAAGATGAGAGGATATACAAATGAAATGATACAAGAAAATAGGGCTTACAAAGCACAGGAGAAAGCAAAGAATTGTAGCTTCTTAGTTCTGGTTGTTGTGCTTAGGTTCCTCTTCATTATATAGGCTCATTTGTGCAGTATTGAGGGTTCCTAGCCGTTGCAAGATGATGGCTCCAGCTTGTCTCAGCGTATTATAAGATTGGGTCCATGTTTCCCACTTAAATCTGTCTTTTTAGTGGTGTTTCCCACTTCTCGAATCGATTCGTAGTGCCTTGAATCGATTCGAAGCATTCTGATGTGTGCAGATTTAAGTTTCAGATCGTGTGAATCAATTCGAGCATTGTCTGAATCGATTCGAGTCATTCTGTTTCTGCAGTTTGGAGTTTCTGATACGTGTGAATCGATTCGAGGCTTCTTTGAATCGATTCAAGACATTCTGTCTTCAATTAAAGTGACTCCCAGGTGTTCGAATCGATTCAGGGTCATGGTGAATCGATTCGACCCATTCTGTTTCCTATTTTTGTGACTTCCAGGGCTGTGAATCGATTCACTCGTGCTTGAATCGATTCAGGCTTTGCATTTTGAGATTTTTCATGCCTGTTGGTCATCCATTTGAAGCTTGTGATGCATGGTTGCTTTCCTATGTCTTGGTTTATTGGTTTCTTGATTTCTTGAACCTTTGTGAAACCGTTTTCTTCTTTTATGTGATACCTCTAACTGTTTTTGATTCTTCAAAGACTTCGCATTTCTAGTTTCCTTTGTCATTATCAAAACCTGTTATCACATGCAAATACAGAGGAAGCCTTGAAAGCCAAGATAGAGGAGTTAATTGTAAAAAATAAGAAGCTGGAGGAAGACCTGCTAAAATCTCAACAAGAATGTGCCCTTCAAAAAAGGGAGAACTCAGAAAGTAAGCGAACCATCAAGGAGATTGGAAAAAAGCGGAAAGTTGAAAGAGATTACTTGAGGAAGCAAAGTCAATGCCTCCGAATAGCTAATACTCAACTGAGGATGAAGAGCAAGCAAAGGGATACTATGTTGGCTGACAAGCAACTCTTGAGAGATATGTTGGAAAAAGCCAAAGAGGATGAGCAAATTGCCTTGGTACAAAAAAAGCTCCTACAATTGCAAGTTGGTCAATTAGAGCATCAGCTTAATGAGGTGGTAGAAGCTTGCCAGTGAGAGATAAACGGCGAGCGACGGCACGTGATGGATACTGAGCAAGAATGTCGTGAGGCTATCCGTGTTTTGAAAGCTGAAATGACACAACAAGATGAAGTTATTCATTCATGGATGAATCACTTTGCCCACTTGGCACATTTGGCTAATGGAGTCCTGGAAGACCTCCCGCTCCTGCTTAAGCAAGCTGAGGGGATGGTTAACCCTCTTAGTACCCCAAAAGAAATTGTAAACTTCCTTGATTACTGTAGAGAAAGGATTTGTAAAATGAGGGCCATGATTGCCCGAGCTAGGAATGGCTGATTTACTTTTCTTGCATAACAAATTGGCAGCAGTAATGTACTTTGAAATTCAGAAAGAAGGATTCTTTTGTCTCCACAACCATCTCATGTTAATTTCCATTTATCACATACTTATTACTCTTGAATGTGACGTTCTGAGGAATGGTTGGAGGGTACTGGCCGAGTTCCGTGATAACTTTGTGCACCATACTGTTTATTTTTCGTTTACCATTTTTATTTAATGCTTTCTTTTTTTAACAATTTTGTGTTTTCACTTACAATAGACACTACGGGTAAACATCCTTATCCGACCCGACTCCAAAGGAGACTCATGGCTGAAGCAGAAATCAGGGATGAAGATTTCAGAAACGAGTTCAATCAGCTAAAAGAACAAGTAGCCGAGTTGACCAAGCTTCTGGAAAAGAGAATCACAGAAGGGGATTCCTCTGCAGGTATTGAGAATAACCAACAGCAGCCTGCCACTGTACCACTCCCCCTTGGTTCCGACCCAGCAAGAACCCAAGTACCAAACACAATGACACCCCCTGTCACCATTCATGTTGGAAGACCTAACCCTGTCATTGAGACCCAGTTACCTTACGGCCAGTCTTATACACAACATACATTTGTCGGCCCTGACGGCAACCCAGTACCTTTTTCACTTTATGGCCTTCCACCAGGATACTATCCCCCGCTCGCTAACCAAGACGCCCATGACCAGCAAGCGATGAATCCTCACACTTCATACCCTACCCAGCCAAATATACCATCACTCCACCAAACCCAAAACACGCAAGCTCATGACCCATAAATTTACCAAACCCAAAACACGCAAGCTCATGACCCACAAACTCACCAAACTCAAAATATACAAGCCCCGATGACCCAGCCGACCTACAACACACAAGCCCAAAATACACGAGCCCAGGTGACTCAACCGAATTATGTTGTACAAACTATGGCCTAACCCCAAGGTCCTTCACCAAATACAGGCCTAACAAACCAGTCCCATGCTTTGCCTCCGTTCAACCAGCCACTCGGTTATCCGTATGGATACGGAACCCCCTATGGGACCAATCTCCAAGATGCAACCCGCATGGTCGCAGCTCCTCGAAAGGAAAAGATAGAAATCTTAGAAGAGCGTTTGAGGATGATGGAAGGCTCTGGAGGTTTTGGACTAATAGATGCTCCGGAGCTATGTTTAGTCACAGATGTTGTCCTCCCACCCAAATTCAAGATGCCAGACTTTGATAAGTATCGGGGAATAACTTGTCCAAAGAACCATCTCATGATGTACTGTCGAAAGATGGCATCTTACTCTTCTAATGACCAACTCTTGATCCACTACTTCCAAGATAGTCTAGCAGGGGCCGCTCTTACATGGTATGCTCACCTTGATCGGAACCATATCCGTTGTTGGAAGGACCTAACAGATGCCTTCCTTAGACAATACAAGTATAATATGGATATGGCATCCAACAGGGTTCATTTACAAAACATGATGAAAAAGGACAGTGAAACATTCAAGGAATATGCCCAACGATGGAGAGAGACAGCGGCACAAGTGGATCCCCCATTGTCGGAAAAAGAAATAGTCGCGATGTTTATTGATACGCTCCCATCACCTTTCTACGACAAGATGATTGGTAGTGTTTCATCCAACTTCTCCGACATTGTGACTATCGGGGAAAGAGTGGAAAGCGAAATACGAACAGGAAAGATCATTCAGGGCTCATCTGGGGCAAGCATGACAAGAAGGCCGGGGCCTGGGAAAAGGGATGGAGAAACTAATTCCATCTCTTCTAATCAAAAGACGCCTTCGCCAAGACCATTCTTTCCTACTATGATTCAAGCTCCCAATCCTTATGTGGCCGCTACCACTCAGAGCCCGACAGCTTATACTCTCCACTTCCGTCCACCCATGGTAAGAGCGCCAGTACCGCAACCCGTGCCATACCATCACCCGCAACAAGTGACTCGACCACCCAATCATAATCAAAACACAAGAAATTCCAACAATGAACGCTCCCCTGTGCAGTTCAATCCAATTCCTATAACATATACCAAACTTTTTCCAATCCTCGTTCAGAAAGGTCTGGTAGCTCCATCCCCTATGAGGCCGTTGCAACCTCCTTACCCAAGGGGATATGACCCAAACGCTCATTGTGATTACCATGCTGGGGCACCAGGGCATTCCACAGAAAATTGCTTGGCTTTGAAGTATAAAGTAAGGGATTTGATCAAAGCCGACTGGATTAACTTTAAGGAAGGTAGCCCAAATGTTGCCACAAATCCCCTGCCCAACCATGGAAATTCAGAGGTTAACGCCTTGGAAAATGATGAGGAGTGCGTTAGGAATGTTGCTGACATAAGAATGCCATTGAGGGTAGTTCATTCCCTTTTGCTTGAAAGGGGATTAATTGAAGGAACCTGGAGTGTGAAACATGATTGCGAACAGACTGCCGAACATCAAGGTTTCTGTGAGGTCCTTCAAAGCCTTTTGGACAGCTATATTATGCAGGTCTGTAAACGCCGTGGAGATGAGGTCGACATGATCGAGGAACAAATAGGGGCACGGATCCCTAAGCCCTTGACAATTTTTTACACCAGGAACCCCCAAGCAGCTCCTATTTTTGTACAACCAACAATCACAATTCAAGCACCCAACCTATTTGCGTTCAAAGATTCTCGGGCTGTCCCTTGGAAGTACAACACAGATGTGATCGTTGCGAGCTCGGCAACAAGTGACCCGTCTCCTTCGTCCGTCAAAAATATTGTTGGGGTGGGAGGTATAACCCGAAGTGGAAGAGTATACGCCCCTCCAGAGCCGAAGAAGGATCAGGTTACCGGAAATGCCAAGGTGGACAAAGAAGGGGCCAATGGCGAAATCAAAAGGCCTGTGACTGACAAAGAAGCCCATGAATTCTTAAGGTTTATTCGCCAGAGCGAATATCAAGTGCTCAACCAACTGACCCATACTCCTGCAAAAATCTCCTTGTTAGCATTGTTGATGAACTCTGAGCCACATCGGAAGATGTTGATGAAGGTCCTAAATGAGGCTCATGTCAGTCATGACATTCCCGTTGATAAGTTTCAAGGAATAGTGGGGCACATTGTTGCAGATAACTATCTGACCTTCACTGACGACGAAATACCAACAGAGGGGATTGGGCACAACAAGGCTCTCCATATCTCCGTAAAATGCCGAGATTACATCTTAGCAAAAGTACTTATTGACAATGGGTCGTCCCTCAACGTCATGCCAAAGTCTACATTGGCCAAATTACCATTTGATGGGACTTTTATGAAGCCAAGTGCCACGATAGTACGAGCTTTTGATGGAACTCGGAGGGAGGTTATGGGTGAGAATGAGCTGCCCATACAGGTTGGGCCGTGCATGTTCCAGGTCCTTTTTCAAGTCATGGATATCTCGCCTGCCTATAGTTGTTTATTAGGCAGGCCGTGGATCCATTCTGCTGGAGTGGTGCCCTCTACCCTGCACCAAAAATTAAAATTCATAATTGACAACAAGCTAATAATTGTTTCTGGTGAGGAAGACCTTCTGGTCAGCAAACCTCTGTCAACCCCTTACATCGAGGCAGCAGAAGAGGCCCTTGAAACTTCTTTCCAAGCATTAGAGATAGCAAACGCTACCTATGTGGGGGAAGGAGCCACAATGGCAAAAGCTTACATGCCAAGTGCATCTTTAATGATGGCAAAGATTATGCTGCATGGAGGTGATAAATCAATTTTAATACACTTATTATAGTTTTACACTTGGGGTTTATTATATAATTACTATGTTTGATAATAGTATTTTAATTAATTTTTATGTTGTTTAGTTAAATTGAAGTATTATGTATATATGTTTCAATTTTCGTTTTTTTGTATGTATCTTGAGTATCTTGCCTTATTTTGGCCATAACTTGGGCTTTTGTAATCCAAATGGTCTAATCTTGGAGCCCATGGAAAGCTAAGACAGAGGGCTACATCATGATGATCAAATTTGGTTATTTTACATCTGGAAAAAATAAAGA
Source organism: Clitoria ternatea (assembly GCA_037962975.1). NCBI lineage: Eukaryota > Viridiplantae > Streptophyta > Magnoliopsida > Fabales > Fabaceae > Clitoria > Clitoria ternatea. Next base: position 266,439,831 of record CM075671.1, read on the forward strand.
AATGGAGCTTGAATCAATCAGCCCTCATATGTCCCACCAGCATTGACATAGTTCACCAAAATACACATATCTGGAGCTCTAGGTGTCCAAATGACCTCATTCTTGCGCCAAATTCTCAATAAGACAGAGATCTACAACTTTCATGTTGAACTATTTTCAAAATTCGGCCATCTAGAAGGTCATATTGGACTTGCAAGGTGGAGAAGATAAAGAGGAGAATGCATTTCAACACCTACCATTATCTTCTTTTGAATTATTGTAATTTCAAGCCCACCAATGTTGAAAAAATGCATTAATAATCAGAAAATGAATGTATAGTATCATCATATCTTGCCTATAAATAGATGCTTGAAGTTGTAAGGAAGATACACAAGAAATACATAAGAAATACATGCTTTAGTTTCCATTATAATTCTATATCTTTGTTTTAGCTTCTTAAGTTTTAGTTCTTTCTTTTGCTTTATCTCCTTGTTCTATATTCCATCCTTCAAGTTATGGTTTTCATTTCCCTTCCTCAATATCAAGTAAGTTAATTTTATTATTTGTTATTTACTTTTATAATCAAAGTTTTAGTAAATTTAATATTAGCTTTCATTGTTAAAAATTATCATGGAAGCTTAATCTTTTAAAATCAACTCAAGGAATTTAATTTTTCTTTATGTTAACTTTGAGTTCTTGCTCTTAATATTTTGATTAAAGATAATTACTTTTCTTTGTTTCTCAAGCACTTATAATGGTAGATTATTTAAGTGTATAACCGATTGGTATATAATTAAACAATCTATAATCTAAACTGATGTTGGTTGGTTAATCAATAATCAATTTTAGAACAAAGATTAAGTTACTAAATAAGAGATTTCTATTTAGTTTCTTAACTCAATCAAATTATGGTCTTAAAGTTATTTTAGTAATTAATAAGAATATATCGATTGATTATTCTTATTAGTTCATTAATTCAATTCTAGAAGATTTTCTAGAATATAATCATTTAGGGATTCCAAATGATTCAAGATTGAGAAATTAATTATATTTAATCATATTTGTGAACAATGATTAGTTAACTAAAGATTTATTAATTCCTTGGGTTGGTTGTTTCTAAATTTGATTATTCCTACTCATAAATTTACTTTTTGCACTATCATATAATCACTTAATTTTCCTTTCAAGCTCAACACAAACCCCCCTTTATTATAACTAAATTGAGTGTAACTAATTAAACTAAGGTCCTCGAGAGACGACTAAGGTTGTTCACCTTATACTATATTAATTTAACTTTTTATTTGACCCGACAACGACAGCGTGTCAAATTTGGCGCCGTTGCCGGGGACCTTTGGTCCTAATTATTTACATTCAATTATCTAATCTATTTTACATTTTTTTTGTAGGTATATCGAAGATATTAAGGTTTGGTTGAATGTGAGCATATAAAAAATAAAAAAAAATCCACTTTATTATATTCGTATTCATTTTCTAGTAATCTCATTTTCAACCATTGAAAAAAAAATATAAATATAAAAAAAATCTTTGAATTTTTAAATATATGTTCTAAGCATTTCATAATTAAAATGATAACTTTTTCCTTTTATTACATAGTTACAGTATTTTGTTACAATATATGTAGATGTATTGTGCATGACCAGATCTAATCCCGAGACACTATATTCTTTTGATCCTGAAATAGATAGAACATTTCATCAATTAGTTAGATCATCTAAAAAACTATTAGATAATAATAATAATAATAATAATAATAATAATAATAATAATAATAATAATAATAATAATATTCTAGCTAATAACATAAATAGTGAAACTAAACCTTCAACTTCTGAATATTTGTATAACATGGCTGAAAAGACATTAAAAGAACTAGTTACACCAGATGTCACTAATCAAACATCATGCATCTTATATCCTGAGGAAGATGTTCCTTTTGTGCTTAAAACTGGTTTAGTTCATTTGTTACCAAAGTTTCATGGTCGTGCAGGTGAAGATCCTCATAAACACTTAAAAGCATTTCATATCCTTTGCTCTACCATGAAACCTGAAGGGGTTTCAGAAGAACATGTAAAACTTAAAGCTTTTCCTTTCTCCCTAGCAGATATCGCTGAGGATTGGTTATTTTACCTTCCTCCTGGCTCTATTACAAGTTGGGATGACTTAAAAAAAATTTTTCTTGAAAAATTTTTCCCCGCTTCAAGAACTTCCTCAATTAGAAAAGAAATATGTGGCATCCGGTAACATGACCGGGAAAATCTTTATGAATACTGGGAAAGATTTAAAAGATTGTGTGCTAGTTGTCCCCATCACCAAATTACGGATCAACTTCTCATACAATATTTCTATGAAGGTCTTAATCCAATGGATAGAACTTTGGTTGACGCAGCTAGTGGTGGTGCTTTGCAAAATAAAACTACAAATGCAGCAAAAACTTTAATTGAGAACATGGCTGCTAATGCTCAACAACATGCCACTAGAAATAATTCTGTAGTAATTAGAGGAGTCCATGAAATTGAAACTACTAATGATGGAGATAAAAAATGGGAAAGTAAATTTGCTGAACTAGCAACACTTATGAAAAATATTATTGTGTCTCAAAAACAACAACCTGTAACCCCTGCTAAGGTATGTTCTATCTGTACTTCATCAGATCATTATACCGATTGTTGTCCTTCACTGCAGGAAGCTAAAATTCCAGATGAAAATCCTCAAGTATATGCTGCCAACTTATACAATAACAGACCGCCACAACAACAAAATAATTATGATCTTTCTTCTAACAGATATAATCCTGGTTGGAGGAATCACCCTAATTTAAGATGGGGTAATTCCTCACAACAACCTCATGCACCTTTTCAGGCAAATACTGGACCAAGCAGACCATATCAACCTCCTCATGTACAACAACAAGCTACACAAATAGCTGCACCTTCCACTGAGAAATCAAATTTGGAGGAATTGATAAAGCAAATGTCAGTAGATAATCTGAACTTCCAAAAAAGAACTGAGGCTACAATTCAGACTCTTGAAAATCAGATTGGTCAATTGGCTACATCTTTAAACCATTTGCAGTCTCAAGGTTTAGATAAGTTGCCCGCTCAGACAATTGTCAATCCTAAAAATGTAAGTGCAATTACTTTAAGATCTGGTAAAGCTATCCATGGACCAGAAAAACAACAACAAACTAAAAATCCTATTGTCACAGAAAAACATGCAGAAGAAGTTTTAGATAGTTCAAGTAATAATAGTAATGATATATCTCTTACAAATCCTCCTTCTGCAGCTGGTCCTGATAAGCAACATATCCCTCTTCCATTTCCACAAAGACAAAAATCTATACAAAATAAGAAAATGGATGAGGAGATCTTGGAAACATTTAGAAAAGTAGAGGTAAATATACCTTTATTAGAAGCCATCAAGCAAATCCCAAGATATGCCAAATTCCTTAAAGAACTATGCCCTAATAAAAGAAGACTAAAAGGCAATGAAAGGATTAATATAAGTAGAAATGTGTCTGCATTAATTGAAAAACCTTTGTCACATATACCAGAAAAATGTAAAGACCCTGGGACGTTTACCATTCCATGCATAATAGGCAATAACAAATTTGAAAATGCCATGCTAGACTTAGGTGCATCTATTAATGTTATGCCTATGACTGTATTTACTTCACTTTCCCTTGGACCTTTGCAAACTACAGGTGTGGTTATACAATTAGCAAATCGAAGCTCTGCACATCCTGCAGGAATTATTGAAGATGTCCTTGTTAAAGTTAATGATTTAATTTTTCCTGCAGATTTTTATGTTCTAGATATGGAAAGTGAGAATTCCACCAATAAAGCTCCAATAATTTTAGGTAGACCATTCTTAAAAACAGCTAGAACAAAGATAGATGTGCATGCAGGAACACTTTCTATGGAATTTGGAGATAGTGTGGTTAGATTCAACATTTTAGATGCTATGAAGCATCCTACTGAGGATCATTCTATTTTTCAAATTGACTTAATAACTGATTTAGTTGAGGATAATATTATTAAGTTGTCTGATGATGTTAATTTTCCTGTATTGTCTGATTTTTATGATTCATTTGTTTGTGATTCATGCATGGATTCTCATCAATGCAATGTGTGTGCTGAAATTGAGAAATATTTACTTAATGATAATAATGATCCAAACTTCCTTAAAACAGAAAATATAGTTCTAGATGTTGTTTCAAAAGAATCAGAGTGTGATAATTTAATTAAAGTAGTTACAAATACATCTGATTATGTTGAAGTACAAGTTGCTGAGACAAATTCAACCAAGTTGATTCCTTCAATAATGCAGCCTCCTATGTTAGAGTTAAAACCTCTTCCTGAACATTTAAAGTATGCATATTTAGAAAAAAATAAGAATCTTCCAGTGATTATTTCTAACAAATTAAATGTTGATCAAGAAACAAGGTTGTTGCAGATTATTAAGAAGCATAAGAAAGCAATTGGTTGGACTTTGGCAGATATCCCAGGTATTAGCCCTTCCATGTGTATGCATAGAATTCTATTAGAGGAAGAAGTTAAACCAGTAAGGCAACCACAAAGAAGACTTAATCCTCAGATCCTTGATGTAGTTAAAAAAGAGGTAACAAAATTATTACAAGCTGGCATTATTTACCCTATATCAGATAGCACTTGGGTCAGCCCTATACAAGTGGTTCCCAAGAAGTCTGGAATCACAGTGGTTAAAAATGAAAATGATGAACTAATTCCTACCAGAATCCAAAATAGTTGGCGAGTATGCATTGATTACAGGAAACTTAACAAAGCAACTCGAAAGGATCACTTTCCTTTACCTTTCATTGATCAAATGTTGGAACGACTGGCAGGTAAGTCACATTACTGCTTTCTAGATGGATTTTCAGGTTACTTCCAAATTTATATTGCACCAGAAGATCAAGAAAAAACAACATTTACATGTCCTTTTGGCACTTTTGCTTATAGGAGGATGCCTTTTGGCTTATGCAATGCCCCTGGTACCTTTCAATGATGCATGATTAGTATCTTTGCTGATTTTCTTGAAAATTGCATAGAAGTATTTATGGATGATTTCACAGTATATGGTTCATCATTTGATGCTTGCTTAAATAGTCTAGATAAAGTATTACATAGATGCATTGAAACTAACCTTGTTCTTAATTATGAGAAATGTCACTTCATGGTAGAAGAAGGAATAGTTTTAGGCCATGTGATATCTAAAAAAGGCATAGAAGTAGATCCTGCAAAAATTACTGTAATTTCTCAATTACCTTATCCCTCTTGTGTGCGAGATATTCGTTCTTTTCTTGGTCATGCAGGTTTTTATAGAAGGTTTATAAAAAACTTCAGTAAGATAGCCCTTCCGTTGTCTAACTTACTACAAAAAAATATAACATTTGACTTTAATGACAAATGTAAAGAGGCTTTTGATTGCTTAAAGAAAGCTTTAACTACCACTCCTATCATTCAGGCACCAGATTGGTCACTTCCATTTGAACTTATGTGTGATGCATCAAATTATGCATTAGGAGCTGTTCTTGCTCAAAGAGTAGGTAAAGTACAACATGTTATTTACTATGCCTCACGAACTTTGGATACTGCACAAATAAACTATACTACCACAGAAAAAGAACTACTTGCTATTGTGTTTGCACTTGACAAATTTAGATCTTATTTGCTCGGTTCAAAAGTAGTTGTATTTTCAGATCATGCAGTATTAAAGTTCCTTTTAAAGAAACCAGATGCAAAACCAAGATTGATCAGGTGGATGTTGTTGCTCCAAGAATTTGACATTGAAATTAGGGATAAAATTGGAGCAGAAAATTTGGTGGCTGATCACTTAAGTAGAATTGAAAAAGAACTTGACCCAATTTCCATTAAAGATGATTTTCCTGATGAACAACTTATGGGAATACATGATTCCACTCCATGGTTTGCTGATTTGGTAAACTACTTAGTTGCTTCTGTTACTCCCATACATGCATCTAAACAACAAATAATAAAACTAAAAAGTGATTCTAAATACTATGTTTGGGATGATCCTTACTTATGGAAACTTTGTAGTGATCAAATCATTAGAAGGTGTGTACCTGAAAATGAAATTCATTCCATTCTTACATTTTGTCATACATATGCATGTGGAGGACATTTTGGACCTCAACGTACAGCACGGAAAGTTTTAGAATCTGGTTTGTATTGGCCAACAATTTTTCGTGATGCATATACGTTTTGTAAATCTTTCGAACGATGTCAAAGAATGGGAAACATATCTCGTAGAAATGAGATGCCTCAACAACCCATGTTATTTTGTGAAATTTTTGATGTTTGGGGCATAGATTTCATGGGACCTTTTCCTGTATCTTTTGGTTTTGTTTATATACTACTTGCGGTCGATTATGTGTCTAAATGGGTCGAACTGATGATTCTAAAGTTGTTGCAGATTTTGTTAAATCACACATATTTTGCAGGTTTGGTGTTTCTAAAGCCATCATTAGTGATCAAGGATCACATTTTTGCAACCGTAAAATGGAGTCCCTTCTTAAAAAATATGGAGTTATGCATAAGGTTTCAACACCTTATCACCCCCAAACAAATGGGCAGGCTGAAGTGTCTAATCGAGAATTAAAAATGATCCTTCAAAAAACAGTACAACCAAATAGGAAAGATTGGAGCAAAAGGTTAGAAGATGCTCTTTGGGCTTATAGAACAGCTTATAAAACACCTATTGGAATGTCCCCCTATAGGATTGTTTTTGGAAAATCATGTCACTTACCTGTAGAAATTGAGCACAAAGCTTATTGGGCAGTAAAACAATGTAACCTGGACTTAAATGAGGCCGGTAAAGAAAGGAAACTCCAACTACAGGAACTGGAAGAAATTCGTTTGGAAGCTTATGAAAGTTCTAAAACCTATAAAGAAAAAGCCAAATCCTTTCATGACAAACAGATCTTGAGAAAAAACTTTTTCATTGGATAAAAAGTTTTGTTGTACAATTCACGTCTAAAGCTCATATCTGGTAAGCTTCGCTCTAAATGGGCTAGCCCATTTGAAATAACTAATATCTTTCCTTATGGTGTGATTGAAATTTCAGATAAAGTGACAAACAAGGTTTTCAAGGTAAATGGGCACCGACTTAAACCTTTCTTTCAAGGGTTCCAAGAGCACATAGATACGGAGGTGTATTTGTGTGATGCCAAATATTTTGACTAATTTTTCCTAATAACAATATTTATAAAAAAAAATAAAAAAATAAAAAAATAATAAATAAAAAATAGATATCAATTAATTACATCGTCATTCTTTTCGGTGGTAACACTTGTCTTAATCATTATTACTATTATTGTTTTGGCATTATTAACATTTTCTTGCAGTAGTTAAAAGGTCATCGTCAGGCTCGTGACGTTAAACAAGCGCTTGATAGAAGGCAACCTATCACCTTTTCACCTTCTTCATCTCTACTATTCTCTATAACCTCGTTTTCTATTCTCTCTTTTCTAAACAGCCACAACTTCAAAGTAATCTGACAATGGAACAAACCCTTGCAAAACTTAAGGAAAGATTCCCTACACTTCCACGCGATGTGATTGTAAAAATTTACAAAGCTCGAGTTCAAAGGTTAAAACTACTCACATATTTTGGCATTCCAGAGGATGTTCGTTGGCTTATTGAAGCAAAGGTACGTCTCTCTGGTGAATTACATAAGTCCTATATAAAACATTTTCCAGGTATGGGACGTAGTTCTTATTCTAAAAAACGAAGAGCTAAAAGGATGGGAGTTTGCCATAAGTGTGCAAGATGGAATTGTGATACACGTTGTAGGAACCCTGGAATGGTATCTATAAATCGGGAGGACAAAATTAAATTTATAAAGGATGGACTGAGTAAAGAGAACTTGGATAACTTAATCCAAACTCTTGAGACGCATCCATGTGGAACGGTTCAAGGAGTCCTTCTGAAATTATATGATCTATTCATTCAACAAAAAGAAAACTATAGCCTTGGGAATCTGGCGTTAAACGACCCTGTTTGCCTGTTTATAAGAAAACTGGATGGGTAGCAAAAACCTCGACTCATAGAAGGCGTTTAAGCCGTTACTGGACGTAAAACCAGAGGAAGATGTGAGCCATAATCACAACTACTGTACATATTTACTGTTGTTTTCAATGTTTTACTTTTCTGAATTCACTTTGACTTTTAAAATTACCTATTTTTATTTTCTTCAATCATGTCTTTTCAAATTTCTTCATTACCGTCATTTATTTTTATATAATAATAATTATGTAAACTTTTTATCTTTCATCAATTATTTCATCTCAGTTTTTATCTATATAAGGGCGCATAACTCTATATGGAAAACACAAAAAAAAGAGATGAAAAAAATCAAATCCATTTGTGTGCTTGGTGGATTCAACAATGGTAATTGTAAGGAGTACCTAATAGCAGCTACTAAGTTGGGAAAACTATTGGCTGCGAAAGAAATAAAGGTCTTGTATAGAGGAGGAGTACAGGGTTTGAGAGGCTCCATGGCACTATCTGCACTAGTTGAAGGAAGCAACGTTTCTAGTATCATCCTACATCATGTTGGTATTACACCAGATATTGTTGTAGGAACTGAGGTAAAAGTTACAAGCCTCTATCAACGAATGGCTCGTATGGTTATAGGTGCTGAAGCCTTTATCGCACTTCCTGGAGGTTTTGGTACTTTTGAGGAAATATTTTGCATTTTATCATGGTGTAGCATGAACTTTCATAAAAAGCCATTAGGATTATTAAATATTAATGGTTTTTATAACAGTTTGTTAATGTTTTTAGATAAAGCTGTGGAACAGGGCCTTATAACTCAAGATGATCGATCATTCATTCATGCTTCATCAGATGCAGATGAATTGATTGATATTTTGCAGAGCTTTTTACCCCAACCTCAACCCCTCTTGAAGTAAGATAAGGATCACACACACAAGCGAAAGAATCCAGAACCAGACACCACCCTTCGGTTATAACTTCTTTCTCACCTTTATCTATATTTTAAAAAAAAATCATAAAAAAAAGAAAAAGAAAAAGAAAAAAAAATAGACTGTGGAAATCATATAAGACACTGAGGACAATGTCTTGAATAAGTGTAGGGGGGTCTGAGTTATATATATGGTCTAAGTTATATATATATACATATATATTTTTTATTATTTTTTTTGTGAGGGATAGACAGAGTAAAGATTAATTTGGGAAAGTTGTATCTAAAGTCATAAAGATGCATCTTTGAGAACCAAAGTCTTGAGACGTATCCTTCACTATATAGTGTCAGTATCACTTTTGTTTAATTTTTTTTTAAAATAAAAAAATAAATAATTTTTTTTTTCTTTTCTTTCATGAGTACTTTTGTTGGGATGGGCTGAGTAAAGAGTCCAAACTCTTGAGACGCATCCTCATAACAAATCTCACTCGGATTACCACAATCGTTTCACCTTCCTTATCAAAACCATTTTTCATAAAAAAATAAAAAATAAAAAAAATAAAAACACACACACACACACATAGCCACTATATTTACTTTAGTGCCGCACCTTTGCCTTTACCTTCACCCGAATCATTTCTATTCGACATCAACCATTCTGCAACCATAAACATCATCTTCATCATTCTTCAGCTGCCACACTTTGCCTTCATCCTTTTCTTTCAGATCGGAGCCATACCTCACCACTAGTCAATCATCAGGTTCTTTATTTTCTCTTAATGGATGATATAGCAGAGTCTTTCTATAGGCATACAAATGAATTAAGATGTATGTTATTGCTCTTGATGCTACTCATGGTTGTGTTGATGATATTTCTCTTATGGGTTCTAACACAAGGCCTATGAAACTTGGTTGTATGACATAATCAAATTGTTTAGTTATACTAATCATTTCACATGCAATTGAACTGACCAATTTGTTGTAGGTATCTTTGTTACTAAGCGCCCTTAAAAAAAAAGTACAGAGCAAGAAGCATAAGGAACCGGATATTAACACCAATATTTGGTTATGATTTATTTTTCCTTTTTTGTTTCTTGTTCACAAAAAAAAAATCATCATTTCCAGTTTTTTATTTTAAATTCTACATGCTTTTCACTAAATTTGTTTTTTAAATTTGTCTAAGTAATGAGTAATTGCATCACCCTTGTCCAATATTTCATGACATGTTATGAATAATTTCCTTGCATATTAATTTAATAAGTTGTTTGTGAAGATCAAATTGTATATGAATTGTGATAGATTGACCACCCTCGGTGAGATTTTGAGCTTAATTGGATGGATCATATTATGCCATCTTTCCTTTTTCTTGATTAACCTTTATTTATTAGTACTCTAGAACTTGACTTGTTTCTTTTTGATGTATTATGTTCCATGTGCATGCTTTGATGTGATTAAGGCCATTTTTTTAACTAGCCACTAGCCATATGCCTTACCTTACATACTTTCCATTGTTACCCACGTTGAGCCTATATCCATTTCTTGATTCAGCCACATAATTTGCCAATAGCCCAAAAAAAAAAACATGATCACCTTTGCTTAGGAATTGATTAGGAGTTTTGGAATTACTATGAATAAAGATTTTTGATGATTGTGGAAATGTACCCAAGATATATATGTTGTTGTTTCATTGTTCAAAAAGAAAGTAAAAAAAAATAAATAATAAAGAAAAAGAGAAAAAGAAGAAAAAGAAGAAGTGGTGAATATATGTATGAAAATAATCAGGAGGATTTATTCTCATGTTTTATCCTCCATCATGTTTCATTTTGCTAAGTATTGAGTTTCAAAATGTACTTCCACAATCACTAAATCACTTACTCGATTGCTCTTTTTCAACCCTAAGTTTAGCCATACTATTTCATTTTATCCACCCTATATCACCTTGGCCCCATTACAACCTTAATAAAGTCCTTTTGATCTCTGCATGCATATGTGTTCAAATATGGAAATTAGAAATTTGTCAAGCCTATGGTAGTGCTAATTTATTTGGGTGATTTCTGAGAGTATACACAAACCCAAACAATTGAGATATAGAGAGCATAAAGAGAACATCTATCACATTTTCATCCACTCCTTGATTTGATCACTCAATTTGTGAAACTAGTATGTAATGCTTCTTATTCACACTTATCATGACCTCTTGATATAAGGGATGGTGTGCATTACTTATTATTTTAGACTTCAAAAAAAAATCCATTATAAAAAAAAAAATTTCTGTTGTTTCTCATTTTAGTTTTTGGTTTGGTTTTGCCCTGGAGTGCAAAAGCTTAAGTGTGGGGGAATTTGATAAATCAATTTTAATACACTTATTATAGTTTTACACTTGGGGTTTATTATATAATTACTATGTTTAATAATAGTATTTTAATTAAGTTTTATGTTGTTTAGTTAAATTGAAGTATTATGTATATATGTTTCAATTTTCATTTTTTTGTATGTATCTTGAGTATCTTGCCTTATTTTGGCCATAACTTGGGCTTTTGTAATCCAAATGGGCTAATCTTGGAGCCCATGGAAAGCTAAGACAGAGGGCTACATCATGATGATCAAATTTGGTTATTTTACATCTGGAAAAAATAAAGAAATGGAGCTTGAATCAATCAGCCCTCATATGTCCCACCAGCATTGACATAGTTCACCAAAATACACATATCTGGAGCTCTAGGTGTCCAAATGACCTCATTCTTGCGCCAAATTCTCAATAAGACAGAGATATACAACTTTCATGTTGAACGATTTTCAAAATTCGGCCATCTAGAAGGTCATATTGGACTTGCAAGGTGGAGAAGATAAAGAGGAGAATGCATTTCAACACCTACCATTATCTTCTTTTGAATTATTGTAATTTCAAGCCCACCAATGTTGAAAAAATGCATTAATAATCAGAAAATGAATGTATAGTATCATCATATCTTGCCTATAAATAGATGCTTGAAGTTGTAAGGAAGATACACAAGAAATACATAAGAAATACATGCTTTAGTTTCCATTATAATTCTATATCTTTGTTTTAGCTTCTTAAGTTTTAGTTCTTTCTTTTGCTTTATCTCCTTGTTCTATATTCCATCCTTCAAGTTATGGTTTTCATTTCCCTTCCTCAATATCAAGTAAGTTAATTTTATTATTTGTTATTTACTTTTATAATCAAAGTTTTAGTAAATTTAATATTAGCTTTCATTGTTAAAAATTATCATGGAAGCTTAATCTTTTAAAATCAACTCAAGGAATTTAATTTTTCTTTATGTTAACTTTGAGTTCTTGCTCTTAATATTTTGATTAAAGATAATTACTTTTCTTTGTTTCTCAAGCACTTATAATGGTAGATTATTTAAGTGTATAACCGATTGGTATATAATTAAACAATCTATAATCTAAACTGATGTTGGTTGGTTAATCAATAATCAATTTGAGAACAAAGATTAAGTTACTAAATAAGAGATTTCTATTTAGTTTCTTAACTCAATCAAATTATGGTCTTAAAGTTATTTTAGTAATTAATAAGAATATATCGATTGATTATTCTTATTAGTTCATTAATTCAATTCTAGAAGATTTTCTAGAATATAATCATTTAGGGATTCCAAATGATTCAAGATTGAGAAATTAATTATATTTAATCATATTTGTGAACAATGATTAGTTAACTAAAGATTTATTAATTCCTTGGGTTGGTTGTTTCTAAATTTGATTATTCCTACTCATAAATTTACTTTTTGCACTATCATATAATCACTTAATTTTCCTTTCAAGCTCAACACAAACCCCCCTTTATTATAACTAAATTGAGTGTAACTAATTAAACTAAGGTCCTCGAGAGACGACTAAGGTTGTTCACCTTATACTATATTAATTTAACTTTTTATTTGACCCGACAACGACAGCGTGTCAAATTTGGCGCCGTTGCCGGGGACCTTTGGTCCTAATTATTTACATTCAATTATCTAATCTATTTTACATTTTTTTTGTAGGTATATCGAAGATATTAAGGTTTGGTTGAATGTGAGCATATAAAAAATAAAAAAAAATCCACTTTATTATATTCGTATTCATTTTCTAGTAATCTCATTTTCAACCATTGAAAAAAAAATATAAATATAAAAAAAATCTTTGAATTTTTAAATATATGTTCTAAGCATTTCATAATTAAAATGATAACTTTTTCCTTTTATTACATAGTTACAGTATTTTGTTACAATATATGTAGATGTATTGTGCATGACCAGATCTAATCCCGAGACACTATATTCTTTTGATCCTGAAATAGATAGAACATTTCATCAATTAGTTAGATCATCTAAAAAACTATTAGATAATAATAATAATAATAATAATAATAATAATAATAATAATAATAATAATAATAATAATAATAATAATATTCTAGCTAATAACATAAATAGTGAAACTAAACCTTCAACTTCTGAATATTTGTATAACATGGCTGAAAAGACATTAAAAGAACTAGTTACACCAGATGTCACTAATCAAACATCATGCATCTTATATCCTGAGGAAGATGTTCCTTTTGTGCTTAAAACTGGTTTAGTTCATTTGTTACCAAAGTTTCATGGTCGTGCAGGTGAAGATCCTCATAAACACTTAAAAGCATTTCATATCCTTTGCTCTACCATGAAACCTGAAGGGGTTTCAGAAGAACATGTAAAACTTAAAGCTTTTCCTTTCTCCCTAGCAGATATCGCTGAGGATTGGTTATTTTACCTTCCTCCTGGCTCTATTACAAGTTGGGATGACTTAAAAAAAAATTTTCTTGAAAAATTTTTCCCCGCTTCAAGAACTTCCTCAATTAGAAAAGAAATATGTGGCATCCGGCAACATGACCGGGAAAATCTTTATGAATACTGGGAAAGATTTAAAAGATTGTGTGCTAGTTGTCCCCATCACCAAATTACGGATCAACTTCTCATACAATATTTCTATGAAGGTCTTAATCCAATGGATAGAACTTTGGTTGATGCAGCTAGTGGTGGTGCTTTGCAAAATAAAACTACAAATGCAGCAAAAACTTTAATTGAGAACATGGCTGCTAATGCTCAACAACATGCCACTAGAAATAATTCTGTAGTAATTAGAGGAGTCCATGAAATTGAAACTACTAATGATGGAGATAAAAAATGGGAAAGTAAATTTGCTGAACTAGCAACACTTATGAAAAATATTATTGTGTCTCAAAAACAACAACCTGTAACCCCTGCTAAGGTATGTTCTATCTGTACTTCATCAGATCATTATACCGATTGTTGTCCTTCACTGTAGGAAGCTAAAATTCCAGATGAAAATCCTCAAGTATATGCTGCCAACTTATACAATAACAGACCGCCACAACAACAAAATAATTATGATCTTTCTTCTAACAGATATAATCCTGGTTGGAGGAATCACCCTAATTTAAGATGGGGTAATTCCTCACAACAACCTCATGCACCTTTTCAGGCAAATACTGGACCAAGCAGACCATATCAACCTCCTCATGTACAACAACAAGCTACACAAATAGCTGCACCTTCCACTGAGAAATCAAATTTGGAGGAATTGATAAAGCAAATGTCAGTAGATAATCTGAACTTCCAAAAAAGAACTGAGGCTACAATTCAGACTCTTGAAAATCAGATTAGTCAATTGGCTACATCTTTAAACCATTTACAGTCTCAAGGTTTAGATAAGTTGCCCGCTCAGACAATTGTCAATCCTAAAAATGTAAGTGCAATTACTTTAAGATCTGGTAAAGCTATCCATGGACCAGAAAAACAACAACAAACTGAAAATACTATTGTCACAGAAAAACATGCAGAAGAAGTTTTAGATAGTTCAAGTAATAATAGTAATGATATATCTCTTACAAATCCTCCTTCTGCAGCTGGTCCTGATAAGCAACATATCCCTCTTCCATTTCCACAAAGACAAAAATCTATACAAAATAAGAAAATGGATGAGGAGATCTTGGAAACATTTAGAAAAGTAGAGGTAAATATACCTTTATTAGAAGCCATCAAGCAAATCCCAAGATATGCCAAATTCCTTAAAGAACTATGCCCTAATAAAAGAAGACTAAAAGGCAATGAAAGGATTAATATAAGTAGAAATGTGTCTGCATTAATTGAAAAACCTTTGTCACATATACCAGAAAAATGTAAAGACCCTGGGACGTTTACCATTCCATGCATAATAGGCAATAACAAATTTGAAAATGCCATGCTAGACTTAGGTGCATCTATTAATGTTATGCCTATGACTGTATTTACTTCACTTTCCCTTGGACCTTTGCAAACTACAGGTGTGGTTATACAATTAGCAAATCGAAGCTCTGCACATCCTGCAGGAATTATTGAAGATGTCCTTGTTAAAGTTAATGATTTAATTTTTCCTGCAGATTTTTATGTTCTAGATATGGAAAGTGAGAATTCCACCAATAAAGCTCCAATAATTTTAGGTAGACCATTCTTAAAAACAGCTAGAACAAAGATAGATGTGCATGCAGGAACACTTTCTATGGAATTTGGAGATAGTGTGGTTAGATTCAACATTTTAGATGCTATGAAGCATCCTACTGAGGATCATTCTATTTTTCAAATTGACTTAATAACTGATTTAGTTGAGGATAATATTATTAAGTTGTCTGATGATGTTAATTTTCCTGTATTGTCTGATTTTTATGATTCATTTGTTTGTGATTCATGCATGGATTCTCATCAATGCAATGTGTGTGCTGAAATTGAGAAATATTTACTTAATGATAATAATGATCCAAACTTCCTTAAAACAGAAAATATAGTTCTAGATGTTGTTTCAAAAGAATCAGAGTGTGATAATTTAATTAAAGTAGTTACAAATACATCTGATTATGTTGAAGTACAAGTTGCTGAGACAAATTCAACCAAGTTGATTCCTTCAATAATGCAGCCTCCTATGTTAGAGTTAAAACCTCTTCCTGAACATTTAAAGTATGCATATTTAGAAGAAAATAAGAATCTTCCAGTGATTATTTCTAACAAATTAAATGTTGATCAAGAAACAAGGTTGTTGCAGATTATTAAGAAGCATAAGAAAGCCATTAGTTGGACTTTGGCAGATATCCCAGGTATTAGCCCTTCCATGTGTATGCATAGAATTCTATTAGAGGAAGAAGTTAAACCAGTAAGGCAACCACAAAGAAGACTTAATCCTCAGATCCTTGATGTAGTTAAAAAAGAGGTAACAAAATTATTACAAGCTGGCATTATTTACCCTATATCAGATAGCACTTGGGTCAGCCCTGTACAAGTGGTTCCCAAGAAGTCTAGAATCACAGTGGTTAAAAATGAAAATGATGAACTAATTCCTACCAGAATCCAAAATAGTTGGCGAGTATGCATTGATTACAGGAAACTTAACAAAGCAACTCGAAAGGATCACTTTCCTTTACCTTTCATTGATCAAATGTTGGAACGACTGGCAGGTAAGTCACATTACTGCTTTCTAGATGGATTTTCAGGTTACTTCCAAATTTATATTGCACCAGAAGATCAAGAAAAAACAACATTTACATGTCCTTTTGGCACTTTTGCTTATAGGAGGATGCCTTTTGGCTTATGCAATGCCCCTGGTACCTTTCAATGATGCATGATTAGTATCTTTGCTGATTTTCTTGAAAATTACATAGAAGTATTTATGGATGATTTCACAGTATATGGTTCATCATTTGATGCTTGCTTAAATAGTCTAGATAAAGTATTACATAGATGCATTGAAACTAACCTTGTTCTTAATTATGAGAAATGTCACTTCATGGTAGAAGAAGGAATAGTTTTAGGCCATGTGATATCTAAAAAAGGCATAGAAGTAGATCCTGTAAAAATTACTGTAATTTCTCAATTACCTTATCCCTCTTGTGTGCGAGATATTCGTTCTTTTCTTGGTCATGCAGGTTTTTATAGAAGGTTTATAAAAAACTTCAGTAAGATAGCCCTTCCGTTGTCTAACTTACTACAAAAAAATATAACATTTGACTTTAATGACAAATGTAAAGAGGCTTTTGATTGCTTAAAGAAAGCTTTAACTACCACTCCTATCATTCAGGCACCAGATTGGTCACTTCCATTTGAACTTATGTGTGATGCATCAAATTATGCATTAGGAGCTGTTCTTGCTCAAAGAGTAGGTAAAGTACAACATGTTATTTACTATGCCTCACGAACTTTGGATACTGCACAAATAAACTATACTACCACAGAAAAAGAACTACTTGCTATTGTGTTTGCACTTGACAAATTTAGATCTTATTTGCTCGGTTCAAAAGTAGTTGTATTTTCAGATCATGCAGTATTAAAGTTCCTTTTAAAGAAACCAGATGCAAAACCAAGATTGATCAGGTGGATGTTGTTGCTCCAAGAATTTGACATTGAAATTAGGGATAAAATTGGAGCAGAAAATTTGGTGGCTGATCACTTAAGTAGAATTGAAAAAGAACTTGACCCAATTTCCATTAAAGATGATTTTCCTGATGAACAACTTATGGGAATACATGATTCCACTCCATGGTTTGCTGATTTGGTAAACTACTTAGTTGCTTCTGTTACTCCCATACATGCATCTAAACAACAAATAATAAAACTAAAAAGTGATTCTAAATACTATGTTTGGGATGATCCTTACTTATGGAAACTTTGTAGTGATCAAATCATTAGAAGGTGTGTACCTGAAAATAAAATTCATTCCATTCTTACATTTTGTCATACATATGCATGTGGAGGACATTTTGGACCTCAACGTACAGCACGGAAAGTATTAGAATCTGGTTTGTATTGGCCAACAATTTTTCGTGATGCATATACGTTTTGTAAATCTTTCGAACGATGTCAAAGAATGGGAAACATATCTCATAGAAATGAGATGCCTCAACAACCCATGTTATTTTGTGAAATTTTTGATGTTTGGGGCATAGATTTCATGGGACCTTTTCCTGTATCTTTTGGTTTTGTTTATATACTACTTGCGGTCGATTATGTGTCTAAATGGGTTGAAGCTAAAGCTACTCGAACTGATGATTCTAAAGTTATTGCAGATTTTGTTAAATCACACATATTTTGCAGGTTTGGTGTTCCTAAAGCCATCATTAGTGATCAAGGATCACATTTTTGCAACCGTAAAATGGAGTCCCTTCTTAAAAAATATGGAGTTATGCATAAGGTTTCAACACCTTATCACCCCCAAACAAATGGGCAGGCTGAAGTGTCTAATCGAGAATTAAAAATGATCCTTCAAAAAACAGTACAACCAAATAGGAAAGATTGGAGCAAAAGGTTAGAAGATGCTCTTTGGGCTTATAGAACAGCTTATAAAACACCTATTGGAATGTCCCCCTATAGGATTGTTTTTGGAAAATCATGTCACTTACCTGTAGAAATTGAGCACAAAGCTTATTGGGCAGTAAAACAATGTAACCTGGACTTAAATGAGGCCGATAAAGAAAGGAAACTCCAACTACAGGAACTGGAAGAAATTCGTTTGGAAGCTTATGAAAGTTCTAAAACCTATAAAGAAAAAGCCAAATCCTTTCATGACAAACAGATCTTGAGAAAAAACTTTTTCATTGGACAAAAAGTTTTGTTGTACAATTCACGTCTAAAGCTCATATCTGGTAAGCTTCGCTCTAAATGGGCTGGCCCATTTGAAATAACTAATATCTTTCCTTATGGTGTGATTGAAATTTCAGATAAAGCGACAAACAAGGTTTTCAAGGTAAATGGGCACCGACTTAAACCTTTCTTTCAAGGGTTCCAAGAGCACATAGATACGGAGGTGTATTTGTGTGATGCCAAATATTTTGACTAATTTTTCCTAATAACAATATTTATAAAAAAAAATAAAAAAATAAAAAAATAATAAATAAAAAATAGATATCAATTAATTACATCGTCATTCTTTTCGGTGGTAACACTTGTCTTAATCATTATTACTATTATTGTTTTGGCATTATTAACATTTTCTTGCAGTAGTTAAAAGGTCATCGTCAGGCTCGTGACGTTAAACAAGCGCTTGATAGAAGGCAACCTATCACCTTTTCACCTTCTTCATCTCTACTATTCTCTATAACCTCGTTTTCTATTCTCTCTTTTCTAAACAGCCACAACTTCAAAGTAATCTGACAATGGAACAAACCCTTGCAAAACTTAAGGAAAGATTCCCTACACTTCCACGCGATGTGATTGTAAAAATTTACAAAGCTCGAGTTCAAAGGTTAAAACTACTCACATATTTTGGCATTCCAGAGGATGTTCGTTGGCTTATTGAAGCAAAGGTACGTCTCTCTGGTGAATTACATAAGTTCTATATAAAACATTTTCCAGGTATGGGACGTAGTTCTTATTCTAAAAAACGAAGAGCTAAAAGGATGGGAGTTTGCCATAAGTGTGCAAGATGGAATTGTGATACACGTTGTAGGAACCCTGGAATGGTATCTATAAATCGGGAGGACAAAATTAAATTTATAAAGGATGGACTGAGTAAAGAGAACTTGGATAACTTAATCCAAACTCTTGAGACGCATCCATGTGGAACGGTTCAAGGAGTCCTTCTGAAATTATATGATCTATTCATTCAACAAAAAGAAAACTATAGCCTTGGGAATCTGGCGTTAAACGACCCTGTTTGCCTGTTTATAAGAAAACTGGATGGGTAGCAAAAACCTCGACTCATAGAAGGCGTTTAAGCCGTTACTGGACGTAAAACCAGAGGAAGATGTGAGCCATAATCACAACTACTGTACATATTTACTGTTGTTTTCAATGTTTTACTTTTCTGAATTCACTTTGACTTTTAAAATTACCTATTTTTATTTTCTTCAATCATGTCTTTTCAAATTTCTTCATTACCGTCATTTATTTTTATATAATAATAATTATGTAAACTTTTTATCTTTCATCAATTATTTCATCTCAGTTTTTATCTATATAAGGGCGCATAACTCTATATGGAAAACACAAAAAAAAGAGATGAAAAAAATCAAATCCATTTGTGTGCTTGGTGGATCCAACAATGGTAATTGTAAGGAGTACCTAATAGCAGCTACTAAGTTGGGAAAACTATTGGCTGCGAAAGAAATAAAGGTCTTGTATAGAGGAGGAGTACAGGGTTTGAGAGGCTCCATGGCACTATCTGCACTAGTTGAAGGAAGCAACATTTCTAGTATCATCCTACATCATGTTGGTATTACACCAGATATTGTTGTAGGAACTGAGGTAAAAGTTACAAGCCTCTATCAACGAATGGCTCGTATGGTTATAGGTGCTGAAGCCTTTATCGCACTTCCTGGAGGTTTTGGTACTTTTGAGGAAATATTTTGCATTTTATCATGGTGTAGCATGAACTTTCATAAAAAGCCATTAGGATTATTAAATATTAATGGTTTTTATAACAGTTTGTTAATGTTTTTAGATAAAGCTGTGGAACAGGGCCTTATAACTCAAGATGATCGATCATTCATTCATGCTTCATCAGATGCAGATGAATTGATTGATATTTTGCAGAGCTTTTTACCCCAACCTCAACCCCTCTTGAA
Source organism: Clitoria ternatea (assembly GCA_037962975.1). Classification (NCBI taxonomy): domain Eukaryota; kingdom Viridiplantae; phylum Streptophyta; class Magnoliopsida; order Fabales; family Fabaceae; genus Clitoria; species Clitoria ternatea. Next base: position 266,460,403 of record CM075671.1, read on the forward strand.
GTAAGATAAGGATCACACACACAAGCGAAAGAATCCAGAACCAGACACCACCCTTCGGTTATAACTTCTTTCTCACCTTTATCTATATTTTAAAAAAAATCATAAAAAAAAGAAAAAGAAAAAGAAAAAAAAATAGACTGTGGAAATCATATAAGACACTGAGGACAATGTCTTGAATAAGTGTAGGGGGTCTGAGTTATATATATGGTCTAAGTTATATATATATACATATATATTTTTTATTATTTTTTTTGTGAGGGATAGACAGAGTAAAGATTAATTTGGGAAAGTTGTATCTAAAGTCATAAAGATGCATCTTTGAGAACCAAAGTCTTGAGACGTATCCTTCACTATATAGTGTCAGTATCACTTTTGTTTAATTTTTTTTTAAAATAAAAAAATAAATAATTTTTTTTTTCTTTTCTTTCATGAGTACTTTTGTTGGGATGGGCTGAGTAAAGAGTCCAAACTCTTGAGACGCATCCTCATAACAAATCTCACTCGGATTACCACAATCGTTTCACCTTCCTTATCAAAACCATTTTTCATAAAAAAATAAAAAATAAAAAAAATAAAAACACACACACACACACATAGCCACTATATTTACTTTAGTGCCGCACCTTTGCCTTTACCTTCACCCGAATCATTTCTATTCGACATCAACCATTCTGCAACCATAAACATCGTCTTCATCATTCTTCAGCCGCCACACTTTGCCTTCATCCTTTTCTTTCAGATCGGAGCCATACCTCACCACTAGTCAATCATCAGGTTCTTTATTTTCTCTTAATGGATGATATAGCAGAGTCTTTCTATAGGCATACAAATGAATTAAGATGTATGTTATTGCTCTTGATGCTACTCATGGTTGTGTTGATGATATTTCTCTTATGGGTTCTAACACAAGGCCTATGAAACTTGGTTGTATGACACAATCAAATTGTTTAGTTATACTAATCATTTCACATGCAATTGAACTGACCAAATTGTTGTAGGTATCTTTGTTACTAAGCGCCCTTAAAAAAAAAGTACAGAGCAAGAAGCATAAGGAACCGGATCTTAACACCAATATTTGGTTATGATTTATTTTTCCTTTTTTGTTTCTTGTTCACAAAAAAAAAATCATCATTTCCAGTTTTTTATTTTAAATTCTACATGCTTTTCACTAAATTTGTTTTTTAAATTTGTCTAAGTAATGAGTAATTGCATCACCCTTGTCCAATATTTCATGACATGTTATGAATAATTTCCTTGCATATTAATTTAATAAGTTGTTTGTGAAGATCAAATTGTATATGAATTGTGATAGATTGACCACCCTCGGTGAGATTTTGAGCTTAATTGGATGGATCATATTATGCCATCTTTCCTTTTTCTTGATTAACCTTTATTTATTAGTACTCTAGAACTTGACTTGTTTCTTTTTGATGTATTATGTTCCATGTGCATGCTTTGATGTGATTAAGGCCATTTTTTTAACTAGCCACTAGCCATATGCCTTACCTTACATACTTTCCATTGTTACCCACGTTGAGCCTATATCCATTTCTTGATTCAGCCACATAATTTGCCAATAGCCCAAAAAAAAAAACATGATCACCTTTGCTTAGGAATTGATTAGGAGTTTTGGAATTACTATGAATAAAGATTTTTGATGATTGTGGAAATGTACCCAAGATATATATGTTGTTGTTTCATTGTTCAAAAAGAAAGTAAAAAAAAAAATAATAAAGAAAAAGAGAAAAAGAAGAAAAAGAAGAAGTGGTGAATATATGTATGAAAATAATCAGGAGGATTTATTCTCATGTTTTATCCTCCATCATGTTTCATTTTGCTAAGTATTGAGTTTCAAAATGTACTTCCACAATCACTAAATCACTTACTCGATTGCTCTTTTTCAACCCTAAGTTTAGCCATACTATTTCATTTTATCCACCCTATATCACCTTGGCCCCATTACAACCTTAATAAAGTCCTTTTGATCTCTGCATGCATATGTGTTCAAATATGGAAATTAGAAATTTGTCAAGCCTATGGTAGTGCTAATTTATTTGGGTGATTTCTGAGAGTATACACAAACCCAAACAATTGAGATATAAAGAGCATAAAGAGAACATCTATCACATTTTCATCCACTCTTTGATTTGATCACTCAATTTGTGAAACTAGTATGTAATGCTTCTTATTCACACTTATCATGACCTCTTGATATAAGGGATGGTGTGCATTACTTATTATTTTAGACTTCAAAAAAAAATCCATTATAAAAAAAAAAAAAATTTCTGTTGTTTCTCATTTTAGTTTTTGGTTTGGTTTTGCCCTGGAGTGCAAAAGCTTAAGTGTGGGGGAATTTGATAAATCAATTTTAATACACTTATTATAGTTTTACACTTGGGGTTTATTATATAATTACTATGTTTAATAATAGTATTTTAATTAAGTTTTATGTTGTTTAGTTAAATTGAAGTATTATGTATATATGTTTCAATTTTCATTTTTTTGTATGTATCTTGAGTATCTTGCCTTATTTTGGCCATAACTTGGGATTTTGTAATCCAAATGGGCTAATCTTGGAGCCCATGGAAAGCTAAGACAGAGGGCTACATCATGATGATCAAATTTGGTTATTTTACATCTGGAAAAAATAAAGAAATGGAGCTTGAATCAATCAGCCCTCATATGTCCCACCAGCATTGACATAGTTCACCAAAATACACATATCTGGAGCTCTAGGTGTCCAAATGACCTCATTCTTACGCCAAATTCTCAATAAGACAGATATCTACAACTTTCATGTTGAACGATTTTCAAAATTCGGCCATCTAGAAGGTCATATTGGACTCGCAAGGTGGAGAAGATAAAGAGGAGAATGCATTTCAACACCTACCATTATCTTCTTTTGAATTATTGTAATTTCAAGCCCACCAATGTTGAAAAAATGCATTAATAATCAGAAAATGAATGTATAGTATCATCATATCTTGCCTATAAATAGATGCTTGAAGTTGTAAGGAAGATACACAAGAAATACATAAGAAATACATGCTTTAGTTTCCATTATAATTCTATATCTTTGTTTTAGCTTCTTAAGTTTTAGTTCTTTCTTTTGCTTTATCTCCTTGTTCTATATTCCATCCTTCAAGTTATGGTTTTCATTTCCCTTCCTCAATATCAAGTAAGTTAATTTTATTATTTGTTATTTACTTTTATAATCAAAGTTTTAGTAAATTTAATATTAGCTTTCATTGTTAAAAATTATCATGGAAGCTTAATCTTTTAAAATCAACTCAAGGAATTTAATTTTTCTTTATGTTAACTTTGAGTTCTTGCTCTTAATATTTTGATTAAAGATAATTACTTTTCTTTATTTCTCAAGCACTTATAATGGTAGATTATTTAAGTGTATAACCGATTGGTATATAATTAAACAATCTATAATCTAAACTGATGTTGGTTGGTTAATCAATAATCAATTTGAGAACAAAGATTAAGTTACTAAATAAGAGATTTCTATTTAGTTTCTTAACTCAATCAAATTATGGTCTTAAAGTTATTTTAGTAATTAATAAGAATATATCGATTGATTATTCTTATTAGTTCATTAATTCAATTCTAGAAGATTTTCTAGAATATAATCATTTAGGGATTCCAAATGATTCAAGATTGAGAAATTAATTATATTTAATCATATATGTGAACAATGATTAGTTAACTAAAGATTTATTAATTCCTTGGGTTGGTTGTTTCTAAATTTAATTATTCCTACTCATAAATTTACTTTTTGCACTATCATATAATCACTTAATTTTCCTTTCAAGCTCAACACAAGCCCCCCTTTATTATAACTAAATTGAGTGTAACTAATTGAACTAAGGTCCTCGAGAGACGACTAAGGTTGTTCACCTTATACTATATTAATTTAACTTTTTATTTGACCCGACAACGACAGCGTGTCAGGAGGGTATAAACCTAGAAGAGGGCTAGGACATGCTTTGAATGGAGAAATAGAACCAATACGCCTGCTTGATAACAGAAATGGTTTTGGATTAGGATACCGGCCCACGGCTGCCGACAGAAAAAGGGTAGAGGAAGCGAAGAGAGAAAAAATGGCTGCTCGTCTTACCGACAGAGATCCTCATACTGCAAGAGTCCTCATCTGTGATCTCTACTAGAGCTTTCGGAGCGCCAGACTGATGCCTCCAGACCAAGTCACTGTCATTGAAGAAAACTCTTGTGATAGTGTTGATTTTGTGATTGCTTGTCCACCAGGCCAAGAACTTCATAACTAGGAGGCCATCGAGCTCCCCACGACTTTGAATGTTTTGCCAAAGTAATTTGTTTATGCTTTAAGTACTTATTCGTCCCTCTGCTCTGCCTAAAGCTTTGGGACCCTTCCATGTAATAAAGGCAAAAAAAACTTGCTTTTATCATTTTCATCAATAAACGCGTATCGTAATTCAAAAAAAAAAACTCTTCGTGTATCCCTTATCCTTGTTTTAAACCCTTCTTTTTACTCGCTTGTTCTTTCTTTTTATTTGCCATATCACACTAAATTACAGATCCGAAAGTGACTCCCTTGAGGAGAGTGAGGTCGCAATCCTGTTTCCCGACTTCGATCACCCAGTTGATTACGCTGATAAGGAAGGTGGGGAAGATTGTGAACCACCGCCTGAAATGACAAGGTTGTTAGAGCAAGAGGATGAAGGGATTCAACCCTACCTAGACATAGTTGAGGTCATTAATTTGGGGAATGAAGAAAATAAGAAGGAAGTCAAGATCGGCACTACCCTAAGCAGAGAACAAAGAGAAGATTTAATCAAGTTGTTAATGGAATTTTATGATGTCTTTGCCTGGTCTTATCAAGATATGCCTGGGCTCGATGCTAGCATTGTCGAGCATAGACTACCCTTGAAACCTGAATGCCCACCAATAAAGCAGAAATTACGCCGAATGAAGCCATAAATACTTTTAAAGATCAAAGAGGAGGTTAAGAAGCAATTTGATGCTGGGTTCCTAGCTGTGGCAAAATACCCTCAGTGGGTAGCCAACATTGTCCCTGTCCCTAAAAAAGATGGAAAGGTACGGATGTATGTGGACTACCGAGATTTGAATAGGGCTAGTCCCAAGGATGATTTTCCCTTACCATAGATCGATGTTTTGGTTGATAATACAGCTCAGCATTCCATTTTCTCCTTCATGGATGGTTTCTTGGGGTATAATCAAATTAAGATGGCACCTGAAGACATGGAGAAGACCACGTTTATTACTCTATGGGGTATATTTTGTTATAAGGTGATGTCCTTTGGGTTGAAAAATGCTGGGGCAACTTATCAGAGAGCAATGGTGACTCTTTTCCATGATATGATGCATAAGGAAATAGAAGTCTACGTAGATGACATCATTGCCAAGTCTAGAACAGATGAAGAGCACATTAACGATCTAAGGAAGCTTTTTGAACAATTGAGAAAGTTCAAGCTAAGATTGAACCCCGCCAAGTGCACTTTCGGTGCAAGGTCGGGCAAGTTGCTAGGATTTATAGTAAGTGAAAGGGGGATAGAGGTTGATCCCGACAAAGTTAAAGCGATTCTTGAGATGCCTTCTCCCCGTACAGAAAGAGAGGTCCGAGGATTTTTGGGAAGGCTCAATTATATCGCCAGATTTATTTCACAATTGATGGCAACTTGTGAACCCATCTTCAAGTTACTCGGCAAGAATCAACCAGGGCGATGGGATGAGAATTGTCAAGCAGCTTTCAAAAAGATTAAGCAGTACCTACAAGAACCGCCAATTTTGGTGCCCCCAACCCCAGGAAGGCCACTTATATTGTATCTGACTGTATTGAACGAATCCATGGGCTGCGTATTGGGACAACACGATGAAACTAGAAAGAAGGAACATGTTATCTACTACTTAAGCAAGAAGTTCACTGATTGTGAAATGAGGTACTCCGCTTTAGAGCGGACTTGTTGTGCGTTAGCATGGGCCGCTAAGCGCCTAAGGCAGTACATGTTGAGTCACACCACTTGGCTAGTTTCTAAAATGGACCCCGTCAAGTACATTTTTGAAAAACCTGCCCTGACCGGAAGGATCGCTCATTGGCAAGTGCTATTAACTGAGTACGACATAATATATGTCACTCAAAAGGCCATAAGAGGAAGTGCACTGGCTGATTACTTGGCACACCAACCCATCAATGATTATCAACCGATGCAATTTAACTTCCCGGATGAAGATATCATGACACTATTCAATGAAGAAAGTGGTCAAGAGGAGAAATGGACCCTGAGATTTGACGGAGCTTCTAATGCCTTGGGACACGGAATTGGGGCTATCTTGATTTCACCCGATAAGGAATTTATCCCTATCTGCGCCAGATTGTGTTTTGACTGTACTAATAATATTGCTGAATATGAGGCATGTTCATTAGGAATCCAAGCAGCGTTGGATGCAAAAGTAAAGTTGTTGAAAGTGTATGGGGATTCTGCTTTGGTTATCCACCAATTGAAAGGCGAGTGGGAGACTAGGGACAGTAAATTGATTCCTTATTATGATCACATTAAGGAAATGATCAAGGAGTTTGACGAGATCTCTTTTCATCACGTTCTTCGGGATGACAATCAAATGGCTGATGCTTTAGCTACCCTTACCTCAATGTTCAAAGTAAGTAGTGACTACGATATGCCTCTCATCAAAGTAAAGAAGCGCTGTGAGCCTGCATACTGTCAAATGATGGAAAAGGAGTCTGATGGGAAACCTTGGTACCATGATATTAAGAGATATATCCAGAGTCAAGAATACCCCGAGGGTGCTACAGAAAATGATAAGAAGACCCTAAGGCGACTCGCCATGGGTTTCTTCTTAAATAGGGATGTACTTTACCAGAGAAACTATGACTCTGTCCTTCTTCACTGTGTTGATGCTGATGAGGCAAACAAAATCATGAAGGATGTTCATGAAGGATCTTTTGGAACTCACGCTAATGGACATGCCATGTCTAGAAAGATCTTGAGGGCTGGTTATTACTGGGTGACCATGGAAGCGGATTGCTTCACGTATGTCCGAAAATGTCACAAATGTCAGATATACACTGACCATATTCATGCACCCCTGTTATCCCTAAATGTCTTGACGGCACCATGGCCCTTCTCAATGTGGGGCATGGATGTCATTGGACCCATCGAGCCAAAAGCTTCAAACGGTCATCGTTTCATCTTGGTCGCCATCGACTATTTCACCAAATGGGTAGAAGTAGCTTCATATACCAGTGTAACAAGGAGTATTGTGGTCAAATTCATCAAGCGAGAACTGATATGCCGATATGGCCTACCATGTCAGATCATTACTGATAATGGTACGAATTTGAACAACAAAATGATAAAGGAACTCTGCGAAAGCTTCAAGATTCACCATTACAATTCCTCTCCTTATCGACCTAAAATGAATGGGGCGGTTGAGGCAGCCAATAAGAACATCAAGAAGATAATGCAGAAAATGGTAGTCACCTACAGAGATTGGAGCGAGATGCTCCCTTTCGCTCTGCATGGGTATCGCACCTCGGTTCGAACCTCGACAGGGGCATCCCCGTTCTCCCTCGTATATGGAATGGAAGCAGTTTTGCCTTTTGAAGTAGAAATCCCATCCCTTCGGGTAATGATGAAAGCAAAATTAGAAGAGGCTGAGTGGGTTCAAGCTCGACATGACCAATTAAACTTGATTGATGGAAAAAGATTGACTGCCCTCTGTCATGGTCAGTTATATCAGAGGCGTATGAAACGAGCATTCGAGAAGAAAGTACGGCCTCGACAATTTCAAGAAGGAGACCTGGTACTCAAGAAAATTTTACCAATTCAAAAGGATAATCGAGGCAAATGGACTCCTAATTATGAAGGACCATATGTTGTGAAGAGGGCTTTTTCTGGAGGAGCCTTAATACTCACTAATATGGATGGCCAGGATTTGTCAATGCCTGTAAACACAGATGCAGTGAAAAAATACTATGCTTAGGGAGGAGATGTCAGAGCAAATAAAAAAAAACAAAAAAAAAATAAAAAAAAACAAAAAATAAAATAAAAAAAACAAAACAACAAAAAAAACAAAAAAATAGGAAGAAAAGAAAATTAATGCTCGCTAAGCTGAAAACCTGAAAAGGCGGCTTAGGCAAAAGTTAGAGTGACCCGGTGAGTCGAAAACCCGAAAAGGGCGGCTCAGGCAAAAGTTAGGGTCAAATTTCTGGCGATACGAATAATCCTCTGGCTCAAAGAAGTACGAGTCCAAGCTCGTGCACGTGAATCACTGTCAAACTTACCTTTCCAAAAGCAAGGTTGAAGGGTGAACATGAAGTCGTGTTGGGGGTTAAGGCTCTCATCAGTCTCAGAGATTCATCAGGAGGATCCATGAATCTTCCCAGTTTTCATTTGTTCTGGACCTATGTGACCTCATTCATTTCATTTACCTTCTTTATTTTTCTTTCTCTATACTTGTTTAACGTGTATGAATAAAGTTCACCCTCTTCGATACGTGTTATGAATTTGGTTGATCTGATAAAAACATGTATTTTAACAAAGTAAAATGGAAGATTGGTAAACATTTAAAGTCGCAAGGGACAAGATGCTCCTGCTACTCGACCTCATCATAGGTGATCATCACAGGGACTTGGCCAGACACGCGCTCCAAAGCTATGGTTGCCTCATTCGTTCTACTTCGTCCATGAGTTCTCATAAGAGTCGCGGTTTCACAGGACTTACCCGATTTTGAAACTTATCTTTGCGTTACTTACCATTTTTCTACAGGTTATCTCACAGATAGTCATGCCAGGCACTAACACCCCAATCAAGCCCTTCAAATCCCTTCCTTGAATCGCCCGAGTTTGGCACTTCTCAAAATTCCCTCCTTAAAATGCCAAGGTTGGCACCTTTCAATGTTTTACTCTTTCATCGCCTAAGTAGGCACCTTCAAACTCTCATCCTCAATTACTAAAGTCCGTGCCTCTTGAAATATCCTCCCCAGTGGAATCATTCGCCAAAGATGGCACTTCTCAGGATCTCTCTCCCCAATGAATCCTAAACTTTCTATCAAGAGGCAGTACCTGAACCACCAAATTCTTCCCCAGTGATACTATGCTTCCCAAATAAGCTCAACTGGGACATCTTCCCGAATTCCTTTTGTTATAACCATTCTCCAAGAATCCTTCAATCATGTCAAACTGGGGCATCTCCCCAGATTTCTTTCTTTCCAGTCATAAGGCGTTTCTCCAAACTTTTTTCCAACTTGTCAAACTGAGGCATCTCCCTAGATTCCCTAAAGCTCTTTTAGGTCATGTCAAACTGGGGCATCTTCCCCAGTTTGTTATCTTTTGTCAACCCAAGGGCGGTACCCCATGCTCCTGGGAAGTTTGAACTGGGACATCACCTCGGGTCTCACTCCGTCAAAAGGAAATGTACCCCCAAGCCTCTTCAACCGCCCTAACTGGGACATCACCCCAGATTCTTCTCCCGGCCTTGAGGTAGTACCCCTAAATCTTCTAATCTTTCCAAAAATTGGAGTATTCGTCCCAGACCTTTCCCCCATTTCTTCTCTCTCCCAATCAAAAAGCAGTTCCCCGAATCATCCAAGATAGCTTGAACTGAATCATCCCCAGATTTCTTTCCTTTAGTAAGCCCATCATGCATCCCCAGTGGACCCCAGACTTTTCTTTCAGTCAAGAAGCTGTTCCCCGAGATCCCTTCAATCCTCCTAAATGGGGGCACCCTCTTTAGGTTTCTTCTATTTCAGTCAAAGGGCATTACCCCGAGCCTTTAGGACCAATGAGTTAATTTGGACGAGACATCCTGTTAGCCCCCCTGATCTCTATATTTTCTGTCAATTGAGGGTTGACCCCATCCCTTACCTTCTGTCCTCCTATTCAGGCGCACTTTACTTTCCATTTGCCTATTCAGGCACCTTTTACTTTCTGTCCTCCTATTCAGGCATCCTTTATCTTCCAGCCGCCTATCAAGGCATCCTTTATCTTTCCAGCCACCTATCAAGGCATCCTTTTACTTTCCAGCCGCCTATCAAGGCATCCTTTATCTTTCCAGCCGCCTATCAAGGCATCCTTTTACTTTCCAGCCGCCTATCAAGGCATCCTTTATCTTTCCAGCCGCCTATCAAGGCATCCTTTATTTTCCAGTCGCCTATCAAGGCATCCTTTATCTTTCCAGCCGCCTATCAAGGCATCCTTTATTTTCCAGCCGCCTATCAAGGCATCCTTTATCTTCTAGCCGCCTATCAAGGCATCCTTTATCTTTCCAGCCGCCTATCAAGGCATCCTTTATCTTTCCAGCCGCCTATCAAGGCACCCTTTATCTTTCCAGCCGCCTATCAAGGCACCCTTTATCTTTCCAGCCACCTATCAAGGCATCCTTTTACTTTCCAGCCGCCTATCAAGGCATCCTTTATCTTTCCAGTCGCCTATCAAGGCATCCTTTATCTTTCCAGCCGCCTATCAAGGCATCCTTTTACTTTCCAGCCGCCTATCAAGGCACCCTTTACTTTCCTTTCTACCGGGAGTCAACCCCGATCTTCCCACCTCCTGTTAACTGAAAGGCTCAAGTGTCAATTCCTGGCTTTTTCCCCTGCATCTAATACTTTGACAAAGGTGTTCACATCTTTACTCCCTTTCCATTTCAAAAGCAAGAAGAAACTTCATGCTTTTCTCAAGGAAAGGAAGTAAAGAGGGGCATCTGTGAACACCTACTTTAGCCCATCCGCAAATGAAAAAAAAAGGCCTCAGAAATGATCATTTCCGAGTGGAAGGACTTGGAACAGATCAAATCCGAGTGGAATATGCCACTGTTGAAGAGAAATTCGAGTGGAACTACTCAGAAATGATCAAAACCGAGTGGAACTACTCAGAAATGATCAAAACCGAGTGGAACTACTCAGAAATAATCAAAACTGAGTGGAACTACTCAGAAATGATCAAAACCGAGTAGAACTACTCAGAAATGATCAAAACCGAGTAGAACTACTCAGAATGGAGCAAATCCGAGTAGAACTACTCAGAAATGATCAAAACCGAGTGGAACTACTCAGAAATGATCAAAAACTGAGTAATAATGAAGCATTTCCGAATGGAATAGGCTCCTGTTGGGGAATCCGAGCGGAATGACACATACATGATCAAATCCAAGTAGACTTACTCAGAATGAATCAATTCCGAGTGGAAAGCTTCCCTGTCAGAGCCATTCCGAGTGAAGGAATTTAAATTTCTAATTCTGAGTGTGAAGAAGTTTATTTCCGAGCGAACAATGGCCAAAATTCCAATTTTCGAGCCATTTCAATCAGTTCCCAACTAATCTTCACTCATCTGAGTCCTCCTTTACCCACTTCCGAGCCATTTTAATCGGTTCCGAGTCATTTTATACTCGGATTCTGGAGAGGAAGTGAAGGCCGACCCCTTTTCCACTCAGATTTGACTCCTAATGTGGAGGAATGCTGACTGAGAGGGTGATCCGAGTGATTCTCACTCAGATTCCCCATTTTTTACTTGGATTCCATTATTTTCACTCGGATTTACACCATCCTCACTCGGATTTGACTCCTAATGTGGAGGAATGCTGACTAAGAGGGTGATCCGAGTGATTCTCACTCGGATTTCCCCATTTTTACTCGGATTCCATCATTTTCACTCGGATTTGCACCATCTGTTGGTGTATGCACTATGAGCCTTTATGCTTTTTCATTTGTATCATTTTTCTACTTATCAATTGAATAAATATTTCAGTTTAAAGTTGTTTTAAACATATTTATCCTTGGAGTAATAGGTCATATAAAAATTATTCCTAAAATGTCCCTAGTTAAGTATTTACATGGGGACATGTAAATACACTGAGACTAGTGTGTGAGTGTACTGATGACCTGATCTCACAGATCATAGATATAGATGATATCGAGTCTTCACACGGGTACACATTAAGAGTAATGATGTACTGGACAGACCCACCATGAGAACGTTGCATGGATCGTTACATGATTGTCATAAACGATTCTCAATGTGATAATGGTATATGTAGTCCTTCGACCTGAAGTCACTACGATTCCTACATGAGGAGTTTATTGTTTTAATACAATTAAACGTCTTCTGTAACAAGAGGACTATAAAGGTTGTGATTAGGCAATGAACAAATTATGCAGAGGGATGTGAGTGATGTAGATGGGATTTGTCTCTCCTATGTGACAGGAGTGATATCCATAGGCCACTTGATGGAGTAAGACTAAGAAAACGCATGGCCATGCTAGAAAGAATAAATATTAGATATTTATTCGGATCCAGTCTACTCCGGTATCAAGTAAAATAAATTGGGCCGTACAAGGATGACGCGACCATGCCTTGGGCCCAATTAGGATATCGTGACAAAAGGAATAAACGTATTAAATAATTATCACTTATAGGTTATGTTAATAATATTCGGACATAATGATGCATTGCTAGATGCCGCTCTTATTTTATATTAATAATAAAATAGTTTATTATTAATATGACCGGGTATTTTACCTATAGGGTCACACACATAGAGTAAGCCCATCAGAAAATGTTGTCTTATTTTAGTTGGACTAAAATAAAGCTATTGGGCCTAACTCATTTGGAATGAGTAAGGAGCCCACTTTTAGAGAGAACAAATTAGGTCAAACCTAAGCCTATAAATAGAGCATAAGATGCTCATAGGCCGTTCACTCAAGTGAGACACAAAATTCGCAAAAAGTTGCAAGAGCTACACGCCGTCAACCTAGCAGTTGGCAAGTGTTGCGATTCTGGTGGGAGTGCTCGTGTGGACTCCTAAAGGACGAGGCTACGACTGCTTCGGAGTTCTTCAAGAGGTAACCTGAATAATTTCGAAATTGGTTTTTTTGTGCTTTGAAACACGGAACCTTTGCAAATCCTATGGAATCCCTTTAATTTTTCCGCTGCTCATGCTTAGGGATTTCCTAACACCATCCTCACTCGGATTTGACTCCCAGTATGGATGAATACTGATTGGAAGGTTGATCCGAGCCATTCTCACTCGGATTACACCATTTTCTCTCGGATTTCCACTCTTTTCACTTGGATTTGCACCATCCTCACTCGGATTTGACTCCCAGTATGGATGAATACTGATTGGAAGGTTGATCCGAGCCATTCTCACTCGGATTACACCATTTTCTCTTGGATTTCCACTCTTTTCACTCGGATTCACATGCTGACCTGGATCCCACCCCAAAGTGGATCCAGGAATCTCGGAGGTGGCTGGCAGACAGGGGCGGAGGTGGAGGGAATTAAAAATTCCCACCAACCGTTGTCCCTCACTACCCAAACCGAGTGGAGGCCTGAGTTGGCATTCCACTCGGAAGTGGAAGCCTGAGTTGGCATTCCACTCGGGCCAGCCTATAAATAGGATGGGCAGAGGGCAGCTGAGCAAGAGTGATGAGTGCTTATTTTATGATTAAATTCATGACTCAATTAGACCCATTTTCTGAATAACTTAACAAAATTGATAAATAATTGAGCATGATTTTGATTATAAAGAGAGTATTAAGAAAAGAAGCTTGAAATTTGAAAATCAGTGAAATTGTCAAAAGCCTTGAAGAAACAAAGAGCATCAAGCAAGGACACTTGAGCGTGGTACACTACACGCCTGCGCGTGGAGGAAATAAAAGCTTACGTTGTCCATACACCCAAGTGAAATAATGAGGAACACACCAACAGCCTCTCACGCTTGAGCGTGAGCCCGAGCTCACTCAAGCGTGATTTCATGCATGACTGACGCTCAAGCGTGACAACATGGAGCTCAAGCGTGACAACATGGAAGAAGGAGTAGCATCAGGGCATCTCACGCTCAAGCATGGGAAGGAGCCGCTTGGGTGTAAAATCGATCCCGCTTGAGCGTGGCTTGAGCGTGGAATACATCTGTTGGATAGAGGAGCTCGCTTAAAGCGTAACAGGCCCAACTTGAAGCGAAGGATCAAGCATATGCCAAACAAAGGAACCACGCTTAAGCGTGGTCAAGAAAGCTCAAGCGCAAGACAATCAAAAAGCATCAGAGCCCTTCACACTTGAGCGTGACCATCAAGCTCAAGCGTGACTCACACAGCATGGGTTTCTTAATTCTTTATTCACCAATGATGCGATGCAAACTCATCCACTTTCTTCTGTTTCCACCAGTCTCTGAAAGATGCCGCATGGGTTCTACGTAAGTGGGCAAGAGAAGCTGAACCAAAACTCCTATAAATCAAGCTGCAAACAGAGCACAAGAGATCACATCATACATCAGATTCATCCTCTGTATTTTCATTCACACTTCCCATTTTCTGTATCCATTCCTTTGATGGTGAAAATGCAAGGCATGAGTAACTAATCTCCCTTATGGGATTGGCTGTAATCCATTTAACACTGAAGTAATGCTATTGTAAGTTTTTATTGAGTAATGAGATTTGATAAGTTTCTGTATTTCCTTCTGCGTTTAATGCCTGAAAGTACTTGATCACTATTTTCTTGTTCTAAGTTTTCTCAAGTATGCTGGGAAGTGACTTTTGAAAGCAGAATCTGAAAGAAATACTTGTTGTGAGTAGGTAGCCAGGGATGGCGTCTAACGCAATAAACGTCAAAACAATCGATCGATAATGCTGGAATGATTTCCAAAGTGACTGAGGGATCAGCGGTTTGAAAATCATTCTTATGAATTTTGTAGTCGAGGGATCGATACAAATGACTTTGATTGTGACGTAGAACTTATCTTTTCGATTTACTTATATGAAAACTTATGCAGCTTACAGAGGTGAAGATGTGATGAAGCCAATCCCTGTTTTACAAAACTGATTTTTCCAACATCATTTACTGTTATCTTTTGCAAGTGCTATTCTCTGTTATTTGTTATTTACTGTTTCTTGTTCAACAACATTCACAGCAAATCTAAACAAAAACTTTCTGCCTAATCAATTCAAACTAAGATCTTCATTCTAGCACCTCCTCAGTGGAACGACAACTATACTATATTACAGCTTCTGTGTTTAAACTTGGCACATCCATTTCATTGAGTTCATATTATACAAACTTGATTCTCTCTCAGTGAACTCATTCATACCAATATCCATCAAGAATCCTCATCAAGTTTTGGCGCCGCAGCCGGGGAGGTGATTTAAGTTTTTTAGCATTGAATTGACAAGACAGTGTAAATAAACTTGTTTGTAATTTGTTTTTTATTTTTTTAGTAACCTTGCTACTTTGAGTTCTTGATTTATGATCTTGAGAGGACAGGGTACAAAAGAACAACTTGCATTTGATCCTGAGATAGACAGGTTCCTCAAGAAAATCAAGAAAGCCAAGCAGAACTTCCACGTAGGACAAACTTCCTCTGTTACAATGGATGACAACAGCAATAATCAAAATCCACCAAGGAGAACACTTGGAGATTACACATTGCAACAAGGACCTAGACACTACTCAAGCATTGCTATACCAAATACAATCAGGGCTATAGAAATAAAACCTGCTTTCCTTAGTTTAATTAGTTCCCATCAATTTCATGGAATGTCCAGTGAAGATCCTTACACTCACTTGGCCACATTCTATGAATTGGTAGGAACAATGGGATTTGAACAGGAAGTAATTGAGGCAGCATACCTAAGATTGTTTCCTTTTTCTCTTGCAGGAAAAGCCAAAGAATGGCTCCAGTCACACCCAAATCAAAGCTTGAACAGTTGGGAGATAGTGGAGGAAAAATTCCTACACAGATTCTTCCCACCATCCAGATTCATCAAGGCTAAATCAGATATTACAACATTTAAACAAAGCCATGATGAACCCTTTTGTGAAGCATGGGAACGCTTCAAATCTCTCCTCAGAAAATGCCCAAACCATGGACTGGAAGATATTGCCCAATTAAATATCTTTTACAGTGGTTTAAAGGCTGACACTAAAATGATTTTAGATGCAGCAGCTGGAGGAACCATGATGACAGTAGATGCAGAGCAAGCTACAAGGATCATTGAAGCATTATGATCCACAGATTACCAGGCTCAGCATGACAGAACGCAAATCCAAAAGAAGGGAGTGCTGGAACTTAATACAACAGATGCCATTTTGGCTCAAAATAAAATCTTGACATAACAAATTGAAGTTCTGACACAACAAATGGCAAAACTCCCGCAACAACTGCATGCTGTACATTCCTCTACAGGAAACCAACAAGCACAAATGAGATGTGACTTTTGTGGAGGAGAACATCAGAATGGACACTGCCAAGGAGAGCAAGGAGATCAATCTATCCTCTATATGAACAACCAAGGTAAGCAGAATAACTTCAATAACAATACTTACCCCAATAATTTTTCACAGGGATGGAGAAATAGTCAAAATGGTGGATGGAAGCAAGAAGCAAGCACATCCAACAGACAGAAACCCTACTAGCAAGGTCCTTCATTAACAGAAAGGACATCAAAACTAGAGGACACTCTAGAAAAATTCATGCAGGTCTCAATCACCAACCAGAAAAACACTGATGCTTCGATAAGGAACTTAGAGACACAAGTGGGGCAATTGGCTCGCCAAATTACAGAGCATCATAACTCCCACTTTGGAGCCAATACACACCCAAATCCGAAGGAGCAATGCAAAGCAATCACAACAAGAAGTGGGAAGGTCATTGGACAACAAACAGAGAATGACAAGGTGGAAGAAAAAGTTGAAGAAGATTTTGAAACAAAAGAGGAAGTTAGTGAAAAGAAAAATAATGATGTAAGTCTGAAGGAGGAAGTTGAAAAAGAAAAAAAGAAAGAAATAAAAGAAGGGAAGAATAAGGTGGACGACCTAACACCACAACTAAAGAGCTTGCCGTATCCAAAGAACCCTTCAAAAATAGACAAGGAATGGCAATTTGCAAGGTTTATGGATATCTTCAAAAGGTTACAAATAAACATACCTTTTGTGGAAGCCATGGAGCAAATGCCAACTTACGCTAAATTTATGAAGAAGCTGTTAACAAAGAAGAAGAGATTTTCTGAGGAAACAGTGGAGCTTGCAGCAGGCTGCAGTGCCATCATTCAAAAAGCACTGCCACAAAAAACAAAAGACCCCGGAAGTTTCACAATCCCAGTAACTATTGGTACTCTACCAGTAGGAAAAGCACTCTTGGATTTGGGAGTAAGCATTAACCTAATGCCTCTCTCAATGGTGAAAAAAATTGGAGATCTTGAGGTGAAGCCAACTCGGATGACCCTCCAGCTGGCGGATCGATCTATGAAATTTCCATATGGCATAGCTGAAGATGTACTGGTAAGAGTTGACAAGTTTGTATTTCCTGTAGATTTTGTCATAATGGATATAGAAGAAGATGCAGAAGTACCTCTCATTTTGGAGGACCCTTCATGAAGACAGCAAAAGTAATTATTGATGTGGATGATGGGAAGTTAAAAGTGAGAGTGCAAGATGAAGAGGTAAATTTCAATATGTTTGATGCAATGAAATACCCAAAAGAAAAACAACAGTGCTTCAAAATTGACATTGAAGAAGAAGCCGTCAGAGAACAAACCAACGAATGGTTCAACAAAGATCTACTTGGTGAGCTGAACGTTGGGGCAATAGATGAAGACAAGAAGGACAAGCAAGATACTCAAAAAGAAAGTCACTTTGAAAGGCTGTCTGAGGAAACAAAAGAAGTTGTCCCACCAAAAGTGGAGTTAAAAGCTTTACCTCCACACTTGAAATATGTTTTTCTTGATAATGATAACCAAAAACCTGTTATTATTAACAGGGAATTGACAGGTACCGAAGAAAAGCAGTTGATTCAAGTATTGAAAGAGCATTCAACAGCGATTGGATGGAGGCTGGAAGATTTGAAGGGAATAAGCCCAGCTTACTGCACTCATCACATTTATATGGAACAAGAATTCAAACCAATTGCTCAGCCACATAGACGCTTGAACCCAACTATGAAGGAAGTGGTAAAAGGGGAGGTAACTAAGTTACTAGAAGCTGGTATAATTTATCCTATTTCTGATAGCTCTTGGGTAAGTCCTGTGCAGGTTGTTCCAAAGAAAGGAGGAATCACTGTCATACAGAATGAGAAGCATGAATTGATCCTTACAAGAACAGTCACAGGATGGAGGATGTGTATCGATTACAGGAAACTAAACACTGCTACCCGGAAAGATCACTTCCCTCTGCCCTTCATGGATCAAATGCTAGAAAGACTTGCAGGTCAAGCATACTACTGCTTTCTAGATGGATACTCAGGGTATAACCAGATCGCGGTTGCACCTGAGGATCAAGAAAAAACAGCATTCACATGTCCCTTTAGGGTATTTGCATATAGAAAAATGCCCTTTGGATTGTGTAATGCTCCTGCAACATTTCAAAGATGTATGCTTGCTATCTTCTCTGATTTGGTGGAAAAATGTATTGAGGTCTTCATGGATGATTTCTCTGTTTTTGGTCCATCATTTGATCAATGTTTGAAAAATTTGACCATTGTGTTGAAAAGATGTGTAGACACCAATTTGGTTTTGAATTGGGAAAAATGTCACTTCATGGTGACTGAAGGCATTGTGTTAGGACATCAAATCTCCAAAAGAGGTATTGAAGTGGACAAAGCAAAGGTAGAAGTGATCGAGAATTTACCACCACCAGGAAATGTAAAGGGAGTCAGAAGCTTCTTGGGCCATGCAGGATTTTATAGAAGGTTTATCAAGGACTTCTCAAAATTTGCAAAGCCTTTGAGTAATCTCTTAAACAAAGACACTCCTTTTAATTTTGATGATTCTTGTTTGCATGCCTTTGAAACTCTAAAGCATAAACTAACATGTGCACCTGTAATAGTTGCCCCTGATTGGGGACTAGACTTTGAAATGATGTGTGATGCCAGTGATTATGCTATTGGAGCCGTATTAGGACAAAGAAAGGCTAAAATTTTTCATGTTATACACTATGCTAGTAAAGTTTTAAACCCTGCACAAACAAATTATGCAACAACAGAAAAAGAACTCTTAGCAATAGTGTATGGCCTGGAGAAATTTAGACCTTATCTGATTGGTTCCAAGATCACTATTTTTACTGACCATGCTGCCATTAAATATCTGCTGAATAAACCTGATTCTAAGCCCAAACTAATTAGATGGATCTTGCTAATGCAAGAATTCAACCTAGTAGTCAAAGACAAAAAGGGCAGCAAAAATTTTATTGCAGATCACTTGTCCCGACTTGTCAATCAGGAAGTCACACTACTCCAACCTGAAGTGAAGGAAGAATTCCCTGATGAAAAGCTACTAATGATGAAAGAACGGCCATGGTTTGCAGACATGGCCAACTTTAAAGCTGCTGGAGCACTGCCTGATGACCTTTCATGGCAGCAGAGGAAGAAGTTTCTAAGGGATGCAAAACAATTCATATGGGATGACCCCTACCTATTCAAACTTGGATCAGATCACATCTTGAGGAGATGTGTGTCCCAAGAAGAGGCTGAAAGCATCCTATGGCACTGTCACAGCTCACCATATGGAGGACATTTCAATGGGGAGAGGACAGCAGCAAAGATCCTCCAATCAGGTTTTTATTGGCCCTCTTTATTTAAAGATGATAATGTTTTTGTGCAGCATTGTGAAGTATGTCAGAAGACAGGGAACATATCAAAAAGACATGAGATGCCATTGACTACCATCCTTGAAATAGAAGTCTTTGATTGCTGGGGCATAGATTTTACTGGGCCATTACCAATGTCATTCTCAAATGAGTACATAATTGTGGCAGTAGATTATGTCTCTAAGTGGGTGGAAGCCATGGCATGTACTAAAGCTGATGCTAAGACGGTCATCAAATTTCTTAAGAAAAACATTTTCAGCAGGTTTGGCACTCCAAGAGTATTGATAAGTGATGGAGGCTCTCACTTCTGCAACAGTCAACTCCAAAGATGCCTAGAACATTATGGAGTCAAGCACAAAGTAACCTCCCCTTACCATCCTCAGGCTAATGGCCAAGTGGAAGTATCCAACAGAGAAATTAAGAGGATACTGGAGAAGACAATCAGCCAAGGCAGAAAAGACTAGTCATTGAAGTTAGATGACGCTTTATGGGCCTATAGAACAGCATACAAGGCACCAACTGGATTTTCACCTTATCAGTTGGTATATGGTAAAAATTGCCATCTTCCAGTGGAACTTGAACACAAAGCATTTTGGGCACTGAAAACCCTCAACTATGACCCAAAGGCATCAGCTGAAGAAAGGAAGACTCAGATGCACAAGTTGGAAGAGTGGAGGAATCATGCCTATGACTCATCCAAGATCTATAAAGAGAAAATGAAGGTTTACCATGATAGACACATCATGAAGAAAAGTTTTCACCAGGGACAATCTGTTCTTCTTTTCAACTCAAGGATGAAACTATTCCCAGGAAAACTCAAGTCTAAATGGTCAGGACCTTTTATTTTGAAGGAGGTGAAACCTTATGGAGCTATTGAATTACAAGATCCTAAATCTGAAAGAACTTGGATCGTGAATGGACAGAGAGTAAAGCCCTATTTAGGAGGAGCAGTGGAGAAGGTTGCCACTGACATCCTACTAAAAGACCCATGATCAAACTCAGGCGTCGAGCTAATGACGTTAAACAATCGCTCATTGGGAGGCAACCCAATCTTTTATGCCTTCTTTCCATAAAAATTTTTTATTTCTTAAAGTTTCTATTTACCTTGTAGATTGCTCATCAAGAGAACCCCAAATAAAAGTCTAAAACAAAGGCAAACAAAACTGGAGCTGGAAGTTGAATTAAGAGAGACATGAGGACATCACCACGCTCAAGCGTGGATAACCTCGCTTAAGCGAGCCAAGGTAAGTCACACACCATCCATATCAAGCTTAAGCGTAGGAATCCAAGCCTTGAGCGTGGCACCTCTACAAAAAGAAGTTTTCAAAATAAACCCGATCTCGCTTAAGCGTGACCTCTTACGCTTAAGCTAAAGGACCTGGACAGCAATCAGAGGCTACCACGCTCAAAGCAAGACCCCTGCGCCCAAGCAAGAAATTAAATTAAGCATCAGGTGGTCGATCACGCTCAAGCGTGGTACTCTTGCGCTCAAGCGCAACACCCCTGCACTCAAAGCGTGAATCCTGCGCTCAAGCGAGAAAGTGAATTAAGCATCAGGTATGAAAAATTTTGTTTCACGCTCAAGCGAGACAAACACAAGCCTGAGCGAGGAAAATATACTTTGTAGCAATGCCCACACGCTCAAGCGTGATAACCCTGCGCTCAAGCGCGAGACTATTGCGCCCAAGCGTGACAAAAACACGCTCAAGCGTGAAGTTTCATTCTCAAACTCTGAATCCAGGCCGATCACTCTTGTGCTCAAAGCGTGACATTCCAGCGCTCAAGCGTGAAATGCAAAACGGCCCCCTGATGCTAATAAATTAAGAATTTTGAAACTGCCCACTCTCTCACTCACATAACCGCCTATCAATCTCCTGACTCTCTAAGTTTTGTAACTGCCATTTCTTCTCTAATAATTGTCTTTTCACTCTCATCTCATAAGTCACACTTCTCTTTTGCAAATCATTCTCTCTATCACTCTCGGATATTTCCAGGTAACTGCTGCACTATCCTCTTTTAAAATTTCAAGCATAGGACTACTATGTAGGGAGAATTGATACATTTCTTTTGAGCATATACTGAAGTCTGTAAACAACTTCTCCCTATTTTTAATGAATGCTATGATCTATGTTTGGTTGTTTCTGAATTGTTTAGAGAAAGACATTCAATTTCTTAGGTTTCAATGCATGCCCCTTTTCTGTTTCACATTCTTTTAACGCATGTTGAATGTTTGATAAAAGTCCTGAAAGGAAGTATTTTGAGTGCAAAGTGGTTCTTAACTTTCTTGCAGATGGCCAGAACCAAGCAAACTGCACCAAACCCCCATGTCACCACTTCCCCAGCAAGGAGTTCCCGAAGGAATAAAGGCAAAAGACCACGCACAGATGAACAAGATAATGCTCCAAGATTTAGGAAGAAAGGCAACAGCAAGCGTTACGAGGACATTTCAAATTAGACGTTCATACCAGAAAGAAAAGTAGACTTGGCCCTGGGAGACTGTGATGCCTTCCTGCAGATCATAAGAAGGAGGAATTGGTTAAAGGTATGTTACCCAAGGGAGAAATACGACCCTGAAGTTGTAAGAGAATTCTATGCGAACGCCTGGACAAAAGATGGAGGGGGAGAACGAAAAACTTATGTGAAGGGAACCTGGCTCTCATATGACAGAGACACAATCAATTTTTACTTGGGGAACATCATGACCTTAGGAGAGGGGGAAATCTACGAATATGCTGCCATGGTTGCAAGGAACCAGTTCATTGCCACAAATGACCTTGAAGCAGCTATATGTGTTCCAGGACACCACTTTCAAATGGGACAAGGAGAGACACCACTGAGAATTTTAAGAAAAGACATGACTACTATTTCTCAAGTTTGGACTTCTTTCTTATTAGCTAACATAGCACCTAACGCTCATGTCTCTGATTTGATTTTTAGTAGGTGTTATTTCCTATACTGCATTCTAAGAGAGGACATCTCTATTGATCTAGCCCAAGTACTATCGGATGAAATCCACAAGTTTGTGATTTCTGACCAGAAGTATTCCCAGGCAGGTCAAAAGGTAAAAGGGAGTCTCGATTTTCCTGCCTTTATCACTGATTTTTGTGCAGCTCATGGTGTTGAGGTACAAGACCTCAAACCAATCAGGCCTTCTATAGACAAACGCTTCATTGAGCGTTACTGCAGTAATCCAGCACTTCCTGCAACTGATGTACCTCCTCCACCTGCCTCACAAGCATTCAGCACTGCACCTGCCCATCCCCCCCTCAGCACAGAAGCCAATCTGATTTTACAAAGTATTCATATCCTGAAAATTCAAAACAGCCACCTCCTGGCCCAGCAGAACGCTCAGCATAGAGGTTTGTTACATGTTCACAATGGCCTTTATCATAGCATTCCTGCAGGTCAACACAATCCCTGGATGCCACCTGCCCAGTTTGAGGCCCTACTTGCTTGGCCTGGGGACAGGCCTCCTTTTGTGGGAGGAGGTGAAACTACACAGGAGGATAGGCCAGGAACTTCAACACAGGGACCTCCAGAAAGAGACCTGGGAACAGAAGAGGACTCATCTGAGGAAGAGTGAAAATTTTTTTCTCTTGAAGTTTAAATTGCTACTTAGTTTTATTTCCAATTAACAATTTACAGCTTTACTTTAGCTTTAATACAGCATACGTTAGAATTGCTTGTGATTATTATTGATTGCTTGTGATTATCTGCTTGCGATTTTATTCTTGTTTGCTTTCCTATTTTGATGATTAAGACTTTGAACATTTTTGAAAACCCCAACCAAAGATTTTATTTTTTGAACAAGAAAAGTTTCCAAGTAGCAGAATGTTTTTAGGCAACAACACTGATTTTTTTTAGGCAAAATGACTTAATTAAGAACCAAGGAACTGGAATGCATGTACTTTTGCTTGTTTACATGACTTGAACCCTTTTCTGTTAGAATAAGGAAGTAAGCAGTGAGAAATCTAAACACTTGAGAGCCTCATTCGAATTTGTTAAATTAGCATTGACTGATTTTCTAATTAAAACCTTTTTCTTAAGAAATAAGCAAGGAAATGATAAGGAAATTTTGAAAACATAGTTAGCCAAGAGCCAAAAAGCTACCCTGATAAAAATATCCAATTTTTTTGGCAGCCCATCTTTGAGCCATAAAAGCATGAAAATTTTTTCTCTACCCTAAGCTAAGCATAAAGGCAAAAATCCTATCCTACCTGCATGTTCATTTTGAAAAAGAGCATAAAATATTTTTTTCTCAAAAGGAGATGAAACAAATGGAGGCAGTAGAAGAAAATGCAAAAAGAAGAATAGTAAGCTCTCCAAAAAGGTATAAAAGAGCTGGAGGAAAACAAAGGAAAAGTCTGAAGTTTCAATGCAAAGAAGAAGCCTTCTAAATTGTTAAATAAATTAACCAAAAGCACTTATGTTCTTCTTTGAACATGCGTTTTGAAACCAAGAAAAACCAAAGATTCTTGTCAACCCAGCCTCATTACATCCTTAAAAGACCTTTTGATCCTTGCTATTCATTTGAATTTTGGTTTTACTAGAAATGACGGCCAATGTTAACTGAGCAGTTCTAATGATGGATGAGCGAAACAGACATCTGGTAAGAAATAATGAGAGTTCTCTATTCTTACAGCAATGGGTTACATGCTTCATGAACAAGGTAATGGTGCATTACATTTTAAGGAATTGGTATCATTTGCCTAGACAACAACTCAGATTATTGTCTTTTAAACTTTTTGTCTGCAACAGAAACTCAGATTTTTGAATGCTTGATTCCCTTTCCAAAATTTCTTTTTACTTGAGGACAAGCAAAAATCTAGGTTGGGGAGAGTTTGATGAGTGCTTATTTTATGATTAAATTCATGACTCAATTAGACCCATTTTCTGAATAACTTAACAAAATTGATAAATAATTGAGCATGATTTTGATTATAAAGAGAGTATTAAGAAAAGAAGCTTGAAATTTAAAAATCAGTGAACAAATTGTCAAAAGCCTTGAAGAAACAAAGAGCATCAAGCAAGGACACTTGAGCGTGGTACACTACACGCCTGAGCGTGGAGGAAACAAAAGCTTACGTTGTCCATACACCCAAGTGAAATAATGAGGAACACACCAACAGCCTCTCACGCTTGAGCGTGAGCCCGAGCTCGCTCAAGCGTGATTTCATGCATGACTGACGCTCAAGCGTGACAACATGGAGCTCAAGCGTGACAACATGGAAGAAGGAGTAGCATCAGGGTCATCTCACGCTCAAGCGTGGGAAGGAGCCGCTTGGGCGTAAAATCGATCCCGCTTGAGCGTGGCTTGAGCGTGGAATACATCTGTTGGATAGAGGAGCTCACTTAAAGCGTAACAGGGCCAGCTTGAAGCGAAGGATCAATCATATGCCAAACAAAGGAACCACGCTTAAGCGTGGTCAAGAAAGCTCAAGTGCAAGACAATCAAAAAGCATCAGAGCCCTTCACGCTTGAGCGTGACCATCAAGCTCAAGCGTGGCTCACACAGCATGGGTTTCTTAATTCTTTATTCATCAATGATGCGATGCAAACTCATCCACTTTCTTCTGTTTCCACCAGTCTCTGAAAGATGCCGCATGGGTTCTACGCAAGTGGGCAAGAGAAGCTGAACCAAAACTCCTATAAATCAAGCTGCAAACAGAGCACAAGAGATCACATCATACATCAGATTCATCCTCTGTATTTTCATTCATACTTCCCATTTTCTGTATCCATTCCTTTGATGGTGAAAATGGAAGGCATGAGTAACTAATCTCCCTTATGGGATTGGCTGTAATCTATTCAACACTGAAGTAATGCTGTTGTAAGTTTTTATTGAGTAATGAGATTTGATAAGTTTCTGTATTTCCTTCTGTGTTTATTGCCTGAAAGTACTTGATCACTATTTTCTTGTTCTAAGTTTTCTCAAGTATGCTGGGAAGTGACTTTTGAAAGCAGAATCTGAAAGAAATACTTGTTGTGAGTAGGTAGCCAGGGATGGCGTCTAACGCAATAAACGTCAAAACAATCGATCGATAATGCTGGAATGATTTCCAAAGTGACTGAGGGATCAGCGGTTTGAAAATCATTCTTATGAATTTTGTAGTCGAGGGATCGATACAAATGACTTTGATTGTGACGTAGAACTTATCTTTTTGATTTACTTATATGAAAACTTATGCAACTTACAGAGGTGAAGATGTGATGAAGCCAATCCCTGTTTTACAAAACTGATTTTTCCAACATCATTTACTGTTATCTTTTGCAAGTGCTATTCTCTGTTATTTGTTATTTACTGTTTCTTGTTCAACAACATTCACAGCAAATCTAAACAAAAACTTTCTGCCTAATCAATTCAAACTAAGATCTTCATTCTAGCACCTCCTCAGTGGAACGACAACTATACTATATTACAGCTTCTGTGTTTAAACTTGGCACATCCATTTCATTGAGTTCATATTATACAAACTTGATTCTCTCTCAGTGAACTCATTCATACCAATATCCATCAAGAATCCTCATCAAGGAGGCATTTTTTTCAGACGAGGAAACTCTGCCAAAATCCTTTGTGCTCTCTTCTCTCTCACACCAACTCTTCTCTTCTTCTCCTTCCATCATCCCTCACCATTGCTGCCCACAATCCTTCCATCCTCCAGTCCTCTCCTATTCCAATCCGTCAATCACCTTCCCACTCCCTCTAACTCCATCTTCCCTCTCGGACCAGCGTTCCTGCACCATCAGCACTCAGTTTTTGCTCAACTTTCACTCGGTAATCCCCTTTTCACTAGAATTTAGAATTTTGCATTTGTTTTCTCTTATTTCCATTTAGATCCTCACTGTTTCACTCAGATTTACTATTATTTTCACACAGATTCTTACTGTTTCACTCATATTTATTATTTTGCATTCAGATTCTTATTATTTCACTAGGATTTACTATTTTACACTCGGTTTCCCTTATTTTCACTCAGATTTTCATTGTTTCACTCGGATTTTCACTGCTTCACTCAGATTTTTCACTGTTTCACTCAGATTCTCACTATTTCACTCAGATTTTCACTGTTTCACTCAGATTCTCACTATTCCACTCAGATTTTCACTGTTTCACTTAGATTTTTACTGTTTCACTCGGATTTTCATTGTTTCACTCAGATTTTCACTGTTTCACTCAGACTCTCACTGTTTCACTTGGATTTTCACTGTTTCACTCAGATTTTTTACTTTTTCACTCAGATTTTTCACTGTTTCACTCAGATTTTCACTGTTTCACTCATATTGTCACTGTTTCACTCGGTTTTCCCTGTTTTCACTCGGATTTTTCATTTTTCACTCGGTTTTCCCTGTTTTCACTCCGATTTTTCATAGTTTCACTCGGATTTCTCATTTTTTCACTCGGTTTTCTTATTTTTCACTCAGTTTTCTTATTCTTCACTCATTTTTTTCATTTTTTGCACTCGTTTTCCTCTCCCACTCAGTTCTTTTTATAGTTTATATATTCACTTTTCTTAATCAGTGTCGTACAGAAAATACTTTCGTCTATACAGTCTCTATAAGATCCGTGCACGTGCGAAGCACTTCGCCTTGTATGGATTCTTCACTAAAATGATGCCTATCAATATCTTCCTAATCTTTACCTAAAAAAAAACATTTAAAGAACTACGTGACCCTGATTTCTCGAAAGCTCGAGAATACGTAGGAGCGGGAAACAGTTCCTGTCAGACCCATTTTTCTTTTATTCAATTTTTGGAGTTTTTTTTATTTTTGTCTTATTGTTAAAAGGAGGAGCGAGGTTAATTTGGACGAGACGTCCTGTTAATCTCACATTCTTAAAAAATATCTCTTTAAAGAAAAAAGAAGGAGCGAGATTAATTTGGACGAGACGTCCTGTTAATCTCATGTTTTTTTTTATATCTCTTTAAAGAAAAAAGAAGGAGAGAGATTAATTTGGACGAGACGTCCTGTTAATCTCATGTTTTTTTTATATCTCTTTTAAAAAAAAAGAAGGAGTGAGATTAATTTGGACGAGACGTCCTGTTAATCTCATATTTTTATCTCTCTAAATGGCGGAGCGAGATTAATTTGGACGAGACGTCCTGTTAATCTCATGTAAATATTTTGTGTTGATTTTTGTTCATTTTTTTTGTTTATTTTGTCGTTCCGTACATTTTTTTTTCTTTTCATGAAGAAGTTAAAATAATTATTGGGTTAATTATAATGCGCACTATCAAATTGAGGTAACCGTTTTTTTAAACAGACAGTTGTGAGGTGCTAATACCTTCCTCACCTATAATCAGACTCCCGAATCATGGAATTTCATTTTTATAACCAGTGCTTTAACAAAAGGTTTTTCCACTATTTTATCCTAAAAAAATATTGGTGGCGACTCCCTGTTTATTATTTAAAATCGTTTCGAGGGTCGGCCGCGCCGCCGCGATCTCGGTCGTGACAGTTGGTTTTTCTTGTACATAAATAAAGTAGTGAGAAACTGAACAGCATGAAGAAAATAGAAGAAAATAGAATCAGATTCCCTCCACGCTTGAACAAGAGGAAGTTGACGCTTAAGCATGATCTAAGCGTGACCTTGTATAAGTCTTTTCGCTTGAGCGTGTCTTCTTTTCGCTTGAACGAGATCGAGACCTGTTTCCCCTTCCGCTTTGAGCGTGAGCTCTTTTGCCTCTCAATAAACTACTCGCTTGAGCGTTATTCCACACGCTCAAAGCGTGACAGTGATACATGGCTTTTTCTGCACCTCCGCTTGAGCGCTTCAAGCTCACGCTTGAGCGCAATCGGGCCTGAGGATGTGCTGTGCATTTTTCCCGCTTAAGCGAAAGCTTAATGAGCCTGAGCGAGATTGACATGATCAGGCCACTGATACCCACTAATACCCTTTTGGATCGGAAACTTCTCATGGGGACTTTAATAAATGGTTTCTGATTGTTGATGTAATAAACAGGTCAGATGATGAATGGTGACTTATTTCAGTCAGCCTTTTATCACTCGGATCCCTCATTCCTCACTCTTCACTCAGTTTCTTTCATTTATGTGTCACTCGGCCTTCTTTTCATATATTTTGTTGTCCACTCTCACCCGTCACTCATTCCCATACTTTATCTCTTCCTCTCAGTCGTTGATTCATTCATTCGTGCTTTCAATCCACCTGAGTTCTCCCTCAGTTTCATCACCCGATCTCTCTGCATGTGTTGGTTGTTCATCCAGCCTTTCATTCACTCATTCTTTTGTCTACTTATTTTGTCACTCAATCGTCTTCTTCTTCATCCATTCGGTATTCCGATTCACTCGGACCCCTATGCAGTCATTCTTGTATTCACTCGTTTTTCTCATTCAGTCGCTCCATATCATTTTGACTTTTGTTGTTCACCTCATTTTTCACTCGATCTTCATTCCACTCGGTCAGTCTATTTCACTCGTTCTCTATTCACTCGATCATTCTTCTATTCTTCCATTCATCACTGATTCACCCGATCTTTTTCACTCATTATTTCATGAATGCTTCACCTTCCGTTTTTTCTTTTTCAGCCATTCAGTATATCCATCCACTCAGTTTCCACTGTAGTGGTTCTTTTATCCACTCAGGTTATCTCCTTCTTCGTCTGTATTTCACTCATGTTTATTCACTCGGTCGGTCAGTCATTCTTTCGTGTTCTCTCACTTGTTTTTCCATTTTTTTCCGACCTCTCATTGTTTGTTCATTCGTTTTTCACTTTTACCTGGTATAATCCACTCGGTATTCATTTACTCGTTGTTTCATTCCACTTATTTTCTTTCTTGGTTTTCTCACGCTGTACTTTTCGTTTTCATCTAGTCGTGTTTCATTTGCGATTGTCACACTCAGTATTTCCAGTCACTCAATTTCCTGTCATCTCGTTTTTCATTCCCCTAGTTTCTCCATTCACTCGGCCCCTCGCTGTATTCGTTTTGTTTACTCGGCCTTTCATTTACTCAGTATTTTATTCATTCCATTTTCCACTCCTGTCATTTTTGTTCTTCACCCAAACTCTCATTGTCATTCACTCATTCTTCATTTCTCAGATCTAGATCACTCGATTTCCTCCAATCGTTCTTTCTTTCACTCAGCCTTACTCTCATTCGTTCACTCATTCTTCATTTCTCAGATCTAGATCACTCGGTTTCCTCCAATCGTTCTTTCTTTCACTCAGCCTTACTCTCATTCGTTCTTTCTTCCACGCACTTCTCTGTTCACTCGTATCTCACGGCAGTTGTTCACTCGTCCATTCATTGTCACACTCGGTTCTCATACACTTTTCTTTATTCATTCATTCTTTCACTCATTCTGTGACCCATTCGGTATTCATTCACTCAGTACCCTTTTCATTCAGTGTTTTATTCACTTTTCCTCACTCACTCATCACTCAGTTCCTCATTCACTCGGTTTCTCGCTAGATCACTTGGTTTCTTCCACTCGTTCATCTCCGTCATCCGATCGGTATATCCTTTACTCATCTCCTTCACTTGGAATATTCTTATTCGTTCTCCCATTCATTCTTCCATCCACTGGTTTTTTTTTCATCCACCCTCAATCTACTCGTTTACTCTCCCACTCAGTCACTCTCTTTTCTGTTCGTCACCCGTCATTCAGTCTTTCATTACCGCACTCTATCTTTTTCGTTCTTCCACTTGTCGTTTTATTCACTCAGCTTTGCTCTCATTTTTCCGTTCGTCTTTTATTCATCGGTTCTTCCATTTACTCAGCATCTCTTTCATTCTTTCTCGATTCTTCTATTCACTCGGCTCTTCATTCCCCCAGTTAATCTTTCACTCGTCTTCATTTTCTCATTCTTCATTCACTCAGTATTCTTTCCATTCAGTATATTATTCACTCGTTCTTTTAATTTACCTTATTTCCATTGTGTTCCTTACCCATCTCTCCGTAATTCTCTCATTAACTCGTTTTACATTCACTCGGTTTATTTCAGTCAGTTTCTTATCCCTTCGTTTTTCTACTCGTCTCTCTCTCTGTCTTTCGTTCACGTATGTGTAATACACATATATTGTTCACTCGGCCATTTGTTCGCTTGTTTCCCTCACTGCTTCTTTCCCCAACCTCTTTCACTCAGTATTTTCATTCACTCAGTTTCCCCTGAAGTTATTCAGTTATCAACTCA
Source organism: Clitoria ternatea (assembly GCA_037962975.1). Taxonomy (NCBI): domain Eukaryota; kingdom Viridiplantae; phylum Streptophyta; class Magnoliopsida; order Fabales; family Fabaceae; genus Clitoria; species Clitoria ternatea. The sequence continues at coordinate 266,491,147 of CM075671.1, forward strand.
GCTTATCATCATCTTCTTCTGTCGTTCGCTCATTTTTTTTATTATTATTCACCCGTTCATTCATTCATTCTTTCATGTTCTTCCACTCGTTTTTCCGTTCTTACATCTACTCGTTGTTCAGTCATTCATTTTTCATCACCTAGTGTTTTTCTCCATACTCACTCCATCTTTCATTCACTTGTTCACTATTCCACTCGATCTTTTTCATTCGTCTCTCTCTTGGTTCCCTCACTCGTCACTCAGTCTCTCATTCCCATACCCTGTCTCCTTTTTATTCGTTTTTGTATCTGTTCGTTGTTTCATTCCACCTAATCTCGTTCTCGGTTTTCTCACCCATCTCTCTGTATTTTTTTTTTCGTTTCTTCATCCACCCATCCCTCATTCACTCGTTCCTTTCGTTGTGCATAACTTCTGTTGTGTTGAGAGTTTGAGCGTACACTCTCACGCTTTGAGCGTGACCACTCGTGGCTGGAAGATGAGTTCTGCGCTTAAGCGCCTCAGGCTCTCGCTTGAGCGAAATCAAGAAGACAGGATATACTATTCATTGTCTCGCTCAAGCGTGATGAAGTGAGCTTGAGTGTGAGTACCATATTGATGATACCTAATGCTGTGTTTCTCGCTTGAGCGTGATTTAACACGCTTGAGCGAATATCATACCTGATGCTTCATTTTTTTAGATTGGGCGTTGGCACGCCAATATTTCAGCGTATTTACGCGTATTGCAGGAGAAGGCACGTCTTTTAATTTCTGAGAAAGTCCAACCAGGTGCTTCCCAGCACTGCCACTCAGGTAAAAGGGAAGTATTCTAGTACCCTGACTCCTTATTTGATTTTTCGATTCTTTATTTGATAAAATATGTTAATTATATTTAATTTCAAATCCATCTTAATAATTTAAAGTTCATGAATTCTTAGGCTTCTGTCGGATATATATTAATTAATCGGTTTTTGCTTAACTCATGATCTCTGCCCATAACTATTCTTCATCATTAATTAAATGTTTACTCTGCATGCTAGTTAGTAATCTAAATGTATGATCTTACATTAAGTTTGGGGACAAGACTGGCTGATTAACTGTTATACTCATATGAGCTTTTGAGCCTGTTTTATCCTTTTCCGAGTGAGCTTGCATGCTGGTTAGTAAGACAGAATTTGCTTCAGTACTAACTAATTGATTGTATGCTAACCAATCGGAAATGATGAAGGCCTTCTTTGTTTATTTAGCCAGGGCCAAAAATAGCCTTCCTAATGTATTAATCATCCTTTGACCCAATAATTATGATTGAGCTTGAGACCCTTTTATTCGTTTTATATACCTAACGTTACAAGCCTAGTATCCAAGAAAAACCCGACTAGAGTACCCTGGATGTTCCACTGGTGAATTACTCAGTTTTTGCTTATTGTTAGGGACTAGCAATTTCTAAGTTTGGGGATAAAGAGTGTGCCTAACAGTAATTAAAGACACACTTCGACCTTGTTTATGGATAAAAATCTTGAGAAATGAAAGAAAGGCAAAGAGAAAAATGAACAAAGTTCAAAAAAGAAAAAGAGATGCAAAGCACCACAAAAAAAAATTCGATCAGAAAAGATGGAAAGAAAAGAAAGAAAAGGAAAGGAAAAGTCCGAAGGACTAAAAGAAAAAAAGGTGCAAAACAGCACGAGTTATTAAGTAGCATTCAGTCGGAAAAGTAAAGAGAGTTGTTAGTAGAGGCAATTAAGTTAGAATTGAGGCAAAGCATCAGTGGACACATCTTGTAACCTATCTATGACTCGGAAAAACAATAATTGAGCCTGTAGCCCAGCCCCACTATAAGCTTAAAAAGCCCTTACTGATCTGGTTATGTTGGCATATGGCATAACGTGTAGAACTGTTGCAAGCCTATGTTTATCTAACAAGTATACAGGTGCTGAGTGCATTTTATTTACCTTATACACCGAGAGAAGAGTTAAACACCGACCAGTGAGGAAAGCATCAACAGCTTGTCTTCCAAAGGAGGTGTAAGTATTTATACTTTTAGAAATTGCGAAAAGAAAGCATGATCGGTATTCAATAATTTTAGTATGAATTAAGTTAAGGAAAGGTTGATTGTGTTGATCAAAGGCTATTAGTTAATAAGTCTGAATATTTGCTTGAGGACAAGCAAAGTTTTAAGTTTGGGGATGTGATAAGTCTTGAAAAGACTTAATTATTCCACTGTTTATTTAACATAATTTACTAATTGTTGTCTAGTTTTGATATTATTATTTAATAATTTGTTAATAATTCATGTTTTAGTTATTTATTTCAAAAGTATCCTATTTATGTAAGAAACCGATTGAAAATATTAATTAGATAAGGAATTTTGAAGTATTTACAAATTTACTAAGCAGCCAGCGTATAAATGCTAGGCAATTAGCTGTTTAATGGTACAGGAACAGGGCGTACTTGAGAAAAGAAGACAAATCCGAGTGAAAATCACAAAAGCCGAGCGAGATTTGGGAAATCCGAGTGAGACTTCTCAATTCTGACTGAAAAGAGTCCAAAGACCGACTGAGTGAGACTTCAAAGACACTGACTCCAAAAGAGAACAAGGACTCAGAATATTGCATGAAGAACCCGAGCGCCAACTGCAGAATACCGATTGAATAATCAACTCGCTCAAGCGAGAGTTAAATTCGCTCAAGCGAAGGTCCAAGTTCGCTCAAGAAAAGCAAGACTATGCTCAAGCGTGACCCCAAAACATCACCTTTCACCCAAGCTTCGCCATAACGCTTAAGCGACCAAGCAACACTGTAGTATAATTCCCGAACTCGCCCAAGCGAGAGTTTAATCCGCTCAAGCGAAAACTCAGCAGCTGAAGCATAAAGGCAGTAGTTTAAACACTGTTGCTTCCCTCCAACAACACACTTAGTGCAGTACTGTCCCGCTTCCAGTGCCTTCCTCTCTACTACTGCAACCTTAAGTAACTTAAGAAGTGAGCTGTCAATTAGCTGGTGCTGAGCTGTACATTAGCTAATGATGAACTGGAATCTGCTACGAGCTGAGCTGTGATTAGTTAATTATTCTGTAATTATTCAATTAGTTAGTTTAGTTTAATTAAGAACTCAGTTTTCAGATATTAGTTAAGTTAGTTAGTTTAGTTAGATGCCTATATATATTCATGTACATACTCTGTAAAAGGAGGACAGAACAACGTACAACATAATACACTTCATTTTCCATTTCCAATCTCTCACTACATTTTCATCTCTCTAAACTCTCACATCCATGTCTCTCTGTATTCCTTCGATGAATCCAACGTCGATGGAGTTCTAATCCCCTAAGGTTGGGATTGTAAAGGTGAGCAATGGAGTCTTGAAGCTGTGAGCAAGTAGATCAATTTTTAAGATCCTGAGGCGAACAAGCTGAGGAGTGGAGCAGAATCACTGGATTGACAAATCCAGAACCGATGAAGAACTTCGCCAGTGAGGAATCATGGTTGAAGCTTAGGTAACTTCCAGCTTTCTAACTAGTTCAGGCCTAATCAATTTAGGTGAATAGTTAGAGTTCAACCTCTAATTTCGCATTAGATTCTTAGGTTAATCGAGCACTTAAGGAATTAAGGTTCATTGCTTAAGGATTAGTGTTTTTCTCCTAAGGAATTAGGGAATAACCACAAGCGGATTGTCCTCTAGATTGTGAAGTTCGATTATACTTAATTGCATGTTTCTTGAGGAGATTGTGAGCTGAAGCAATCCTGACCTGTTTTCTATTAATCACTTTCCACATTTCACTTTAACTCTGTTTCTGAAAATACAAAAACAACTATAAAACACTAAAACCGAATGAACTTCATGTATTTTCTGTTGGTTCAGCTTGTACTAGTCCTAGATTGAGGTACTTACCACAATCCCTGTGAGATGATCAAATATTCTACAATTTTAACGACTGGTGCGCTTGCCATAAGTGTAAATCCGAGAGTCACATTTTATTTTACTAAGATTTTTGCACCAAATTAATGGCTCAGGATTTCAGCATCAATCGGCAACAGGAAAGTAAAGTGGTGCCATTTGATCGGTGACATGAAAGTAAAGGGGTGCCATTTGATTGGCAACAGGAAAGTAAATGGGTGCCATTTGATTGGCGACAGGAAAGTAAAGGGGTGCCATTTAATCGGTAATAGGAAAGTAAAGGGGTGCCATTTGATCGGCGACATGAAAGTAAAGGGGTGTCATTTGATCGGCGACAGGAAAGTAAAGGGGTGCCATTTGATCGATAACAGGAAAGTAAAGGGGTGCCATTTGATCGGCGATAGGAAAGTAAATGGGTGCCATTTGATCAGCACGGGAAAGTAAAGGGGTGCCATTTGATCAGCGACAGGAAAGTAAAGGTTGGGGTTGACCCTCGGTTATCATGACTATGGGTTCTTGGGGAACTTCCCCTTGAACGCAAGAGAATGAATCTGGGGGATGCCCCAGTTTGACATGACTGTGGGTTGTTGGGGAACTACCCCTTGATTGAGAGGATATACCTTGGGTGATGCCCCAGTTTGACAATATCTGACGGAATCTTAGGGAACTGCCCCATGATTGAAAGAGAATAATCCTGGGGTGATGGCCCCAGTTTGACAAGATTTGAAGGAATCTTGGGGAACTACCCCTTGATTGAAAGACAATAAACTTGGGGTGATGCCCCAGTTTGACAATATTTGATGGAATCTTGGGCAACTGCCCCTTGAATGAATGAGAACAAACCTGGGGGATGCCCTAGTTTGACTGTATTTAATGGAATCCCAGGGAAATGCCCCATGACTAAGAGAATAAACCTAGGGAGATGCCCCAGTTTGACAAGATTTGACGGAATCTTGGGGAACTGCCCCTTGAATGAAGGAAAATAAACCCGGGGAGATGCCCCAGTTTGACTGGATTTAATGGAATCTCAGGGAACTGCCCCTTGACTAAGAGAATAAACCCAGGGACATGCCCCAGTTCGACAAGATTTGACGGAATCTTGGGGAACTGCCCCTTGAATGAAGGAAAATAAACCCGGGCAGATGCCCCAGTTTGACTGGATTTAATGGAATCCCGGGGAACTGCCCCTTGACTAAGAGAATAAACCCGGGGAGATGCCCCAGTTTGACAAGATTTGACGGAATCTTGGGGAACTGCCCCTTGAATAAAGGAAAATAAACCCGGGGAGATGCCCTAGTTTGACTGGATTTAATGGAATCCCGGGGAACTGCCCCTTGACTAAGAGAATAAACCCGGGGAGATGCCCCAGTTCGACAAGATTTGACGGAATCTTGGGGAACTGCCCCTTGAATGAAGGAAAATAAACCCGGGGAGATGCCCCAGTTTGATTGGATTTAATGGAATCCCAGGGAACTGCCCCTTGACTAAGAGAATAAACCTGGGGAGATGCCCCAGTTCGACAAGATTTGACAGAATCTTGGGGAACTGCCCCTTGAATGAAGGAAAATAAACCCGGGGATATGCCCCAGTTTGACTGGATTTAATGGAATCCCGGGGAACTGCCCCTTGACTAAGAGAATAAACCCGGGGAGATGCCCCTGTTTGACGAGATTTGACGGAATCTTGGGGAACTGCCCCTTGATTGAAAGAGAATAATCCTGGGGCGATGCCCCCAGTTTGACAAGATTTGAAGGAATCTTGGGGAACTGCCCCTTGATTAAAAGACAATAAACTTGGGGAGATGCCCCAGTTTGGCTGATCGAAAAAAGCTTGAAGGATGTTCCTTTTTGACGAAGAGAGGCCCTAGTGATGTCCTAGCTCGGACATTCTGGGAGTGCGGGGTACTGTCTTGGGGTCGACAAGAGATAACGACCTAGGGAAGATGCCCCGATTTGACATGATCGAAAGAGCTTTAGGGAAAACTGTCCCTTGACCGAAAGGAGAATCAGGGGAGATGCCCCAGTTTGGGTTGACTTGGAAGTATAATCCCACTGGGGAAGAATTTAGGAAGTGTAGTTTTTGGTGATTATGGTTCCACTGGGGAAGAAAATTTGGGAAGTGCCAGCTTTGGCAATTATGGTTCCCCTGGGGAAGAAAATTTGGTGATTCGGGGAAATGTCCCTTTGGGTGAAAGAGGATGGACTTGGGGTTTACTGCAGATATACCGAAGGTCTGCTAAGGAGAGAGTTGGGCAACTACACATCTTGGGAATCATGGTTCCTGGCCATCCTTTAACAGAGAAACGTGAAACTAATTAAAAACTTACAGGTGGACTTCCTTGGCGACAGGCGTTGAAGTAACTCATGGCCAAAATTTCATTGAGGTTGTTTCACAGAGTTGGTTGAGCTTGCCTGAGGTAAGATCTGGCAATGGTGTACACTTCGTTCCCCATAACTTTGTGTTTTCGTGCTTCTCAAAAACTCATTTTTAAGAAATTCTTTTTAGGCAAAACTTGTTTATTCATTCTAGTCATGAACACATTTGAGAAGAAGGGAAACTTTTCATTTATGAATAATAGATATGTACAGGTGACAACAATAATGCAAAAAATATGACAAGGTGTGAGGAATTAATGACAAGGATGGAAGGGAAGGCCTTTTAGATCCGCCATTGATTTCCTGAGAGCGATAAGATTCTGGTCTTTTCCATGATTTCTTGCTTATCTTTTGATTTTGCTTTCAAAGGCGTGACTCGACAATGGCTTCGATGCCCTAGACCCATCCCCTTGTCTGTGACTTGAAAAATTGGCGTTGTAGTGTTGAATCTATAGGGTGTGAATTTGTCTGGGCCGCTTTCGACCCCACCAATTGCTCTAACTTTTGCCTAGGTCACCTTTTCAGGTTTTCAACCTAGCGAGCCCTTTTTTTTTATGCGTAGTATCTTCTCACTGTGTCCGCGTTTATAGGCATCAGTAGATCTTCCCCATCCATGTTGGCAAGTATGAGAGCACCTCCAGAAAAAGCCTTCTTCACGACATAAGGCCCTTCGTAGCTAGGAGTCCATTTGCCCCGGTGATCTTTATGCATCGACAAAACCTTCTTGAGCACCAAGTCTCCTTCTTGGAACTGTCAGGGTCGTACTTTCTTTTCAAACGCTCGCTTCATACGCCTTTGATATAGCTGACCATGGCAGAGGGCAGTTAGTCTTTTACCATCAATCAAATTTAATTGGTCATGTCGAGTTTGGATCCATTCAGCTTCAACCAGTTTGGCTTCCATGATTACTCGGAGGGAAGGAATCTCCATTTTAAAAGGCAGGACTGCTTCCATGCCATAAACTAAAGAGAATGGGGTTGCCCCATTCGAGGTTCGGACCGAGGTACGGTACCCATGCAGAGCAAAAGGGAGCATTTCACTCCAATCCTTATAGGTTACCACCATTTTCTGTATTATCTTCTTGATATTCTTGTTGGCCGCCTCGATCGCTCCATTCATTTTTGGCCGATACGGAGAGGAGTTATGGTGAGAGATCTTAAAGCTCTCACAAAGCTCTTTCATCATCTTATTATTCAGATTTGTCCCATTGTCTGTGATGATTTGGCTCGGTAGGCCGTACCGACATATCAACTCACGCTTGACAAATTTAACAACAACACCTTTGGTTACATTAGTGTATGAAGCTGTTTCCACCCATTTTGTGAAATAATCAATGGCGACCAAAATGAAACGATGGCCGTTTGAAGCCTTTGGTTCAATGGGACCAATGACATCCATGCCCCACATTGAGAAGGGCCATGGTGCTGACAAAACATTTAGAGATGACGGGGGTACGTGAATATGATCAGCATATATTTGGCACTTATGAGATCTCCGAGCATAGGCGAAGCAGTCTGCTTCCATGGTCATCCAAAAATAACCAGCCCTTAAGATCTTCCTTGACATGGTGTGCCCATTGGTGTGGGTTCCGAAAGATCCCTTGTGGATATCCCTCATGATTCTATTTGCTTCAGCGGTATCAACACAGCGAAAAAGGATAGAATCATGGTTTCTCTTGTAAAGCACGTCTCCATTTAAGAAAAACCCCATGGCGAGCCGTCGCAGGGTTCTCTTGTCATTTTCTATGGCATTGTCGGGGTATTCTTGCCTCTGGATATATCTCTTGATATCGTGATACCAAGGTTTTCCATCTGATTGTTCTTCGACTACTTGGCAATATGCGGGTTCATGACGCCTTTCTACTTAAATGAGGGGCACGTCATAGTCATTGTTTACTTTGAACATTGAAGCGAGAGTGGCCAAAGCGTCAGCCATCTGATTATCTTCCTGAGGAACATGATGGAAAGAAATCTCTTCAAAATCTCTGATCATTTCCATAATGTGGGTGTGATAGGGGAGAAGCTTGCTATCTCTGGTTTCCCACTCACCTTTCAACTGGTGGATGACTAAAGCAGAGTCTCCGTAGACTTTCAGTGCCCTTACTTTCATATCTAATGCCGCTTAGATCCCTAAGGAGCATGCCTCATATTCAGCGACATTGTTGGTACAATCAAAACATAGCCTGGCGCAGACAGGAATGAATTCTCTTTTTAGCGAAATCAAAATGGCCCTAATTCCGTGCCCTAAAGCATTAGAAGCTCCATCGAATCTTAAAATCCATTTGTCTTTGTTACCGCCTTCTTTTTCATCGGATAATGCCAGAATATCCTCGTTTGGGAAGTTGAATGGTGTTGGTTGGTAATCTCTTACGGGTTGATGGGCTTGGTAGTCAGCCAAAGCGCTCCCTTTTATGGCTTTCTGAGTGACATATGTTATGTCGTACTCAGTTAGCAGCACTTGCCATCGAGCAATCCTTCTGGTCAGGGCTGGTTTCTCAAAGATGTACTTGATAGGATCCATCTTAGAGACTAGCCAGGTAGTGTGACTCAACATGTATTACCTTAAATGCTTTGCAGCCCATGCTAACGCGCAACAAGTTCGTTCTAATGCGGAGTATCACATTTCGCAAGCAGTGAACTTTTTGCTTAGGTAATATATGGCATGTTCTTTCTTTCCTGTTACATCGTGCTGACCCAATACGCAGCCCATGGACTCATCCAGTACCGTCATGTATAAAATCAGTGGCCTCCCAGGGGTTGGTGGTACCAATATTGGTGGTTCTTTCAAGTATTGCTTAATTTTCTCAAAAGCCATTTGGCAGTCCTCATTCCATTGCCCCGGTTGGTTCTTATGGAGTAGCTTGAAGATCAGCTCGTAGGTCGATGTCAATTGTGAGATAAATCGAGCGATGTAGTTTAATCTTCCCAAGAACCCCCTGACTTCTTTTTCTGTGCAAGGAGGTGGCATTTCTAGGATTGCCCTGACCTTGTCGGGATCCACTTCAATTTCTTTCTTGCTTACAATGAAACCTAACAGTTTGCCTGACTTTGTGCCAAACGTGTACTTGACAGGGTTCAATCTAAGCTTAAACCTTCTCAACCATTCAAAAAATTTCCTTAAGTCGCGGACATGATCTTCCGCGGTTCTGGATTTTGCAATGATATCATCCACATAGACCTCTATTTCCTTATGCATCATATCGTGGAATAAAGTGACCATTGCTCTCTGATAAGTTTCCCCTGTGTTCTTCAAACCAAAGGACATTACTTTGTAACAAAAAGTACCTCACAAAGTGACGAACGTGGTTTTTTCCATGTCTTCAGGCGTCATTTTAATCTGATTGTACCCAGAGAAACCATCCATGAAAGAGAAAATGGAGTGTTGGGCTGTGTTATCGACCAACATGTCAATATGTGGAAGAGGAAAATCGTCCTTAGGGCTGGCCCTGTTTAGATCTCGATAGTCCACACACATCCGCACTTTTCCATCCTTCTTCAGGACCGGAACTATGTTGGCTACCCATTGTGGATATTTGGCTACGGCCAAGAAACCGGCTTCGAATTATTTTTTGACCTCTTCCTTGATCTTGAGAAGCATTTCCGGTTTTATTCTCCGTAGCTTTTGCTTAACTGGTGGATATTCTGGTTTCAGAGGCAACCTATGTTCCACTATGCTGTTATCCAATCCTGGCATATCTTGATATGACCAAGCGAACATATCCTGAAACTCTCGAAGCAGTTCAATCAATTCATCTTGTCGGCCTTTGCTTAGGCAGGTGCCTATCTTGACCATTTCATCTTCCCCTTCATCCCCCAGGTTAATGATTTTGATTTCCTCCTGATGAGGTTGAATCTCCTTATCCTCTTGTTCTAACAATCTTGTCAATTCAGATGAGGGTCCAAAGTCTTCCTCACTTTCCTCGTAGATGCAATCATTTGGATAAACAGGGTCATGAAATAAATCCAGGTTTTCATCGTTCTCAGGGAAATCATTTTTGGATCTGCATTCGGGTTATATTATAAAGTGAAAAGAGAACAAACAAGTGAAAGGTTTGAGAAAAATAGAGTGCACAAAGATGAGGTGATGGGAAATAAAATGTGTTCATTGATTTTCAAAAATGAAGTAAACAAGTTTTGCCCTTGTTACAAAATGGGTCCCAGAGCCTTGGGGCATAGCAAGGGGACCACCAAATTATGAAATACAGTGATTACTCTGATAGAACGTTAATGGTTATAGGGAACTCCATGACTTCCCAATTCCTCAGCTCTTGATCTGGATGGCAAGCATATACCAGGTCTACATTGAGGTCAGGCTAATCCTCAACCATGGCAACCTGATCCGGATATATCACCCCGGCGCTCTTAAAGCTCTGATATAGATCGCAGATAGGGATTCTCGCAGTGTTGATCTCTTGACTAGTAAGGCGAGCAACTCTCCTCCCCTTCTTTTCCTTTTTAACCCTTTTCTTATCCGTCACAGTGGGCTTATATCCCAAACCATATCTATTTTTATTTTCTGAGAGACTCACCGGTTGGGTTCTGCCTTCCAAATCCCGCCCTAATCCTTTTCCGGGTTGGTACCCTTTCCGCAACATGTTCAGTGTCACTATTAGAGGTACGTTAGGGAAAGACACCTTTACAACGCTCGTTGCATTGGCAATCTCCAAGGCTTGGAAGGATGTTTCGAGGGCTTCCTCGACGGCCTCGATGTATGGAGTGGATATGGGTTTGCTGACCAAAAGGTCCTCCTCCCCTAAAATAGTCACCAACTTGTTATTGATGATGAATTTTAGTCTTTGATACAGCGTGGAAGGGACCACCCCAGCTGAGTGGATCCATGGTCGCCCTAATAAACAGCTGTAGACGGGCACGATATCCATCACTTGGAAGAGTACTTGGAAAGTACAGGGTCCAACTTTTATAGGCAATTCAATTTCTCCAATGACTTCCCTATGTGTCCCATTAAAAGCCCGCACAACCATGGAGCTAGGTCTCATGTATGTCCCATCAAAAGGCAGTTTTGCTAATATGGATTTTGGCATGACGTTCAGAGAAGATCCATTATCCACAAGTACTTTTGGCAATATATAATCTTGACATTTCACAGAAATATGGAGGGCTTTATTGTGCCCTCTTCCTTCAATAGGTACTTCCTCATCTGTGAAGGTCAAGTAATTGTTGGCAACGATATGCCCCACTATGCCTCCGAATTGTTCGACGGGTAAGTCATGCTTCACGTGTGCCTCGCTCAACACCTTCATCAACGTGTTCCGATGTGGTTCAAAACTCATTAGCAAAGACAATAGGGAAATTTTTGCAGGGGTATGGTTTAATTGGTCCAACACCTGGTAGACACTATGGCGAATAAACTTCAGAAATTCCTGGGCTTCCTCTTCAGTCACAGCCCCCCTTGTTTCACCAGAGGTTACTTCTTTCCCAGTTTTTCCTTCTCCAGTAGTCTTGCCTTGTTTGGGCTCAGGTGGCGTATACACCCTTCCACTCCACGTCATTCTTCCCTCTCTGGTTATATTTGTAATAGAGGATAATGGCATGGAGTTGACCACCTCTGGATTGGTGACGACCACATCTGTATTGTACCTCCATGGCACAGCGTGGGAACTCTGGAAGGGAAAAAGGGTTGGTGCCCTTACCGTGAAGACAGTCTTGGCAGAAGCCAGAGCCGCTGGTGTATCCTTGTTATGGTATACGACCAGGGGTTTCGGAACTCGTGCCTTACCCTGTCCCTATACCATATTTATTCATCCTTCATGGCGCCTGCAGACCTCTATGACCCGATCATTCATGAGTCTTTGAAGGGTTTCCTGGAAGCCCCTTCGCTTTACGGACTGGAGGTCATTATGCTCTTCATCCCATGACCCTTCTATTAATCCCACCTTCAATATATGGGAGTGTATTATTTCCAAAGGCATTTGGATGTCCTCTACTTTGGAAATGCATTCTTCATCCCCCTCTATAGCGTTGACATCTGGTCCTTTATGGTTTGGAAGGGGATTAGTTGTCACACTTGGGCTCCTTTCTTTAAAGCTTATCCAGTCGGCCCGGACTAGGTCCCTTACCTTAAACTTCAGCGCCAGGCAATTCTCAGTAGAATGTCCCGGTGCACCAGCGTGGTAATCATACCGGGCATTTGGGTCATACCCTCTAGGATATGGCGGTTGAAGTGGCTTTAGAGGGCATGGCACTACCATCATGTTCTTGATAAGGTAAGGGAGGAGCTCCGTGTAAGAGATGGGAATCGGATCAAATTACGGTGGGGCACGGTCATTGCTTTACCTTCTCTGATTTGGATTCGGTGGGTTGATTTGTGGCTGTTGGTATGGCGCTTGTGGTGGTTGATATGGTGCCTGTAGTGGTGCAGGCGGTCGCATGACAGGTGGGTGGAAATGTGGTGAATGTGGTGTTTGAACGGCGGCCACATATGGATGTGGTGTATTATGATAGGTTGATGGAAAGGCAACCGGGGTGGGTGGCCTCGGCTGGTTTCTTCCCTGATTATGGGAGATTAGATTAGTCTCTCCCTCTCTTCTCTTTCCTTCCCCATGGGAGGGTCTTCTTGCTGCATTAACCCCAGCTGGGCCTCGGGCGATCTTCCCTGTCCGGAGGCCATTTTCTATTCTTTCTCCGATAGTGACGATATCGGAGAAGTGGGATGAAATACTTCCAATCATCTTGTCATAGAATGGCGATTGGAGTGTGTCAATAAATGTCAAGATCACCTCTTTCTCAGACAAAGGTGGGTCAACTTGCGTTGCTACTTCACGCCACCATTGGGCGTATTCTTTGAACGTCTCGTTGTCTTTCTTGGACATGTTCTGCAATTGTACTCTATCTGGCGCCATGTCCAAATTGTACTTATACTGCTGCATGAAAGCATCTGCCAGATCCTCCCAACAGCATATACGAGATCGTTCAAGATGGTTATACCAGGTTAGAGGCGCTCTAGCTAAACTATCTTGAAAACAATGGATGAGTAGAGAGTCGTTAGAGGCATACGAAGCCATCTTCCGGCAATACATGGTAAGATGGTTTTTCGGACATGTCAGCCTCCGATACTTATCAAATTCAGGCGTTTTGAATTTGGGTGGAATAACAACGTTGGGAATTAGACAGAGTTGTGCAGGACTGCCTAATCCAAATTGATTTATTCCATCCATTTCCCTTAAACACCTTTCCAAGAACTCTAATCTTCCTTCCTAGGTAGTAGCAGTGGCAGTACTTGGACCTGCAACGACATAGTGACTAGCACTCCTGACTGGTCGGTCAACATGTACCGGGCTCTCATTCAGAATTGAGGCTTGGTGTCCAGCTGTGGCTTGGGCAGCTTGTGGTTGTTCAGCCTGTGTATGGACCGGAATCGTTTGAGGATTCCGAACAGGTGGGATGTTTGGTTGAGCCGCGTGAAGGATTGTTTCCTGATAATCCTGCCCCTCTTGGAGTGGCGGGAAATAACCCAGGGGTAATCCATACTGTGGGAAGGGTATGACATTCCCTTCTCCATCAACGAAAGTGTGTTGTTGAACTTGGGCAGGGTTCGACTTACCAAGGCGAACGGTAACAGTATGCCCTACATGGTTTGAGCTTGGTCCTTCAGCCTGACCTTGAGCGTGTCGTGAAGTGGGAAGTTGCTGCCTAGCATTTTTAACTTCTGCTAAGGAATCCCTTTCTGTGATCCTCCTTTCGAACATTTTGGCCATTTCAGCCATTTGTTCTTTTAACTGATTGACCTCAGCTCTGAGGTTCTCATTCTCTTGCTCTATTTCGGCCATGAGCTTCTTTTTAAGCCTGGTCGCATAGGGGTGCTTGCCCGTAATGTCTAAAAGATCATGACAAATGGTTAAAATCATAAAGGGAACAGTTAAAGAAGATAAAACAAAAATAAAATAAATAAATAAATAAATAAATGGGCATTCACGGGATACGATTCTGAATTTGACACGTATTCCTTGACCTTTCCCCAGAATGTCACGTTCAAAAGTACTCGGTATAACAGTATATTGGAAATTAACATGAGACAACTGTGAAGGCAAATTAATTCATCATTCCATTCATCTGTAAAGGTACAATGTTACTTGAAAGATACGATTACAACATTCAGCCATTCCTAGCTTGGGCAATCATGGCTTTCATTTTGCAAAGTCTTTCTTGACAATAGTTCAAAAATGATGATATCTCCTTTGGGGTGGATAGGGGGTTGACCATGCCTTCAGCCTGCTTCAACATTGAGGGAAAATCCTCCAAGATTCCATTGGATAGGTATCAAAACTTGGTGAAACGGTCCATCCATAAATGAATGACTTCGTCCCGTTGAGCTAACTCAGTCCCCAAAACTCGTGTGGCTTTTTGGCAGTGTCGTTCGACATCAAGGGCTTTCTTCTGTTCAGCATGTATTTCTTGCTCATAAGCTCTCATCGTTTCATCAAGCTGTTGCTCCAAATTATGGACTTGGGTTTGTAGCATTTCTTTTTGCACCAAAGCCTCCTTTCCCTTCTCCTTGGATTGTACCAGCATGTCCTTTAAAATTTGTTTTTCGGCCAATACAGCATCGCTCTGCTGACCCTTCATCTTCAGCTACGAATTGGCCACCCGAAGGCATTAATCTTGTTTTATTCTGTAATCTTCATCAATCTTTCTTTTCTTCCGCATTTCTTCCATAGCATGCCTTCCTTCGGAGTTTTCTTTCCTATGGAGGGCGCATTCTTGTTGGCATTTCAAGAGGTCTTCTTCCAGTTCTTGATTCCTTGCCTTCAGCTCTTCTATTTGGGCTCTTAGCGATATGGTAACCTTGTCCTCCATAATGCAAGGCGGAGGAACTGTGTCCACAAGTTGGTATGAAGGGCCCTTGAAAGGCAATTTCACAATAGAGACTCTGTTCACCACCCAATCTAAGTATTCAATTCTCACAGCATGGCTTCATGCTCCCAGTTCTTTGCCCATCCTATGGACCTTCTTCCAGGCATTGGCTATATCTCAAATAGTAGAGGTGTAATTCCCACTCGCATAGTACAAAACGAAAGGAGTAAGCAGTGCTTCGTCCGGCGGCCCAAGTAGAGGATAAGCCAACTGCCGCTTAGCAATAACAGGATTATAATTGATGCAACCTTGTGTCCCCATTAGAGGAACATTTGGATATCCTCTACAGCTATAAATGATGGACTCAACTTCTAGCCATTGAGGACACTATCTTACCTTTTCTGCTGTAAGGCCCACAAGGTGATTAGCCCACTCGCGCCCATTCTTCATTGCCAACTGACACAATTTCAAATCAGAGATGGGACACTCGACTTTGCATAGTTAATGAAAAGCGTAGGATGTGAGCCACACATACAGAACAGGCAAACAACAAATAATCCTTTTTCCTCCTTGGGTATGGCAGAAATCCAAGGTGCAATAGACATTGGCCAATACTGCTGTGACGGGATTTTTTAGTTTGTGCTTGCGAGTGGTGAAGACACCTATAGCATCATAATCCATGTAGTTGTCTAAGTTGGGGAATAAGACAACTCCGTAGATAGTGAGAGCCAAGGTATCGATGAAAACTTCCCATTCTTCCCTCTCTGCCAGGACATGCATGTGTTTCTCTAGAAATTCTGTTGTAAATCCAGGAATCTGGTTTCTGTTCATCTATACCCCTTTTAACATTTCAGGATGGACCTTCAAAATACGAGCAACAGAGGTGACTGACGCATGATGGTCCAGGTGGCGGTAAGGAATCTGTCCTTCCACTGGCATCCCCAATATTTGTTCAAACTCTTCTATGGAGGGTGCCAGTTGAAAGTCTTGAAAAGTAAAACATCGGAGGGGTAGGTCATAGAATTGTGCCAGAGCTGTGATGGCTTCTATTTGGACGTCTACCTCCAAGAGTTTCAGGATCTTCCCATACTTCCTTGCGAAAGTCATCTTTTGTGTCAAACTCAGTTTTTTCCCTAGTGCTTGTAAACTGTCAGTATTGACCTTTCTAGCCTTGAGGTGCAATAACTTCTTTAATTCAGTCACCCCTATATCACAGTTACTGTGTCCCATGTTAATTTCCATACTGTCTTAGAAATACCAACAAATTCAGAATCGTCCCTTACGAATATCAAGACAAAGAATGGAATTAGTTATTATCAAGTCCTAAAGATCAATGTTCCTCCCAGGGATTTGATACAAGTTTAAAAAATGGGAGGAACATGGATTTCTAAAACTCATGCGAGCTTAAAAGTCGTAGGTTTTTCCAATCGTCATTGCCACTTCAACCAGAGGGAAATGAAGTATAATTTGTTGTGGATTTTTCCTTTGACGATTAGGAGAACCTATGACTTCGGACTCAAAGATTCATGACAAAAAAAGAGAGGATCATCCATTCACCCAAAGAATACTTATGTGTTCTAAAGATTTTCCAAGACTAAGCGAATCTTTGGATGATAGATAATCCCTTTTTAATAACAGGAAAGTGAAAATGACATAAGGTAAGGTAAAGTTTGCCCTTTCATGGCCTAAGTCTGGTTTTCCTGAAGGTTTTCTCTGGACCCTAGGGCTTGTCTAAAAGTGACTCTTCACACCAGGTGGCTTATACTAGACTTCTAGAAGGTCACCAGAGCCAAGATCCTACCCATGACAGGGACGCAACAGTGGGGAACCACTAGGTGTGTATGTCACAAGAGGTCGAACTCTAGTTGGGGTTCTCACGATCACCGGATAGGAAGTACATCTTATATGATTCCGTATACCAACCCCTCCTAACTTAAGTTTCATTTGGGGCCCGGGTATAGGGCGCCACTCATAAGTGTGTGTGAGTAATTCATGAGTGTAGTGTGTGAAAGGGCATTCAGTACCTTTTTACCTTACCCCATTCTGCATAGAGAACAAACACATAACAAATATACAAAGTCGTCTACCCTAGGGTTCAATAATTATAGGAAAGTAATATGGTCCTCTATCCTAGGGTTCAACAGACATGCAAAATAATAGACAATGAAACAGATAACGAGATACAATTAAAACAAGAACAAATATTCACAATAATTTGCGGAAAATAAACAAGGGGAAGAAATCCCATCTAATAAAGGCTATATATAAAAACACGCTTTCAACCAAACTGGCCTGACTCTCTTAAGCTTCCCCAGCGGAGTCATCATCTGTCGTAACCTGGATCGCGACGGTGCGGCGAGAGAGAAAGAATGGTGTAGGATGAAACAGGGAGTCGCCACCAACGTTTTTATCCATAGGAAAAACATTGGAAAAAAAACTAAGTTCAGTAAAGCACTGGTTAAAAATTGAGATTCAAGTTCGGGAGTCGGTTACGAGTAGGGAAGGTATTAGCACCCTACATCGCCTGTCAAAATAGTACCAAGATTGAAAATGCGCAACATAAATAGCCTTGCAAAAGATGGTTTATTTCTTCCCTTTTATTGTTGTATTTTTTATTTAAAAACGACAGAATGGAGTAAGAGAACTGTACAAACATAGAATGTCGAAGCGAGGTCAATGGGACGTTTCATCTGAATTAAACTCGACTTCGATATGAGACAGAGAAGGGAAGAGAATGCTAATAAGGCGTCACGCCTAAATTAGACATTCTCGAATAAAAAAAAGGGATAGGAAAGAGATAAGTGGGACGTCTCGTCCTAAGTATCCCTTCCCTATGAATTATGGTGAGGCTTGAGCAAAAACTAGGGGGAATCAACAAGACGTCGCGTCTAAATTGATTTTCACAGAAACGACCAAAAAAGGAACATTTATGAAAGAAACATAAAAGTGAGGAAATAAATCAATAAAAAGAAATAAGGAAGATGGGCCCGATAGGGATTGAGGTCCTGCTCCTACGTATTCTTGAATTATCAAGAAATCAGGGTTACGTAGTTCTGAGTTTTTCATCCCTTTTTAAGGGAAGGCTTAGAAAATGATGATGGATGTTATTGAGGTGAGGAACTCATACAAGACGAAGTTCTTCGTACGTGTACGGATCCTAAGGAGATTGTGTAGACAGAAGTAATTCCGTACGACACTTTTTTTGGAAAAAATGGAATTTTAGGCTAGAAAATAAGACATGTGCAAGAATTCTTACTTTTGCCTTCTTTTTTTATTTTTTTTAGGGGTAAAGGATAAGCATTGACAGTATGAGCTATACTACACAGAAAATCATAACCAACAGGCAGAAATTTGGCAGGAAAGTAAATGATGAAAATGAAGGAAATAAGGAAATGGAAAGGAACCGGTGTGGAGGGTTATGAGACGGTGTTGTAGTTGGATTCCGAAAACAGTGGCGGTGTTGTACCGATGCTGGAATTGAAAGCTGTAGCAAATGTGCTGAGCAGGTGTGAGCTTCAAACGCTGGAAACTGAAGGATGCGACCGGTATTAGTGGGGGGGTTGATCCGAAGTGAGGAAATGACTGTGAATGCTGTGCAAGGACAATGGAGGTTCAACGCAGTAACTTTGTGCGGGGACGGTATATAGGTTTGGTGAAGGAACGATGTGAGGGATTGATAAAGCCTGAGTCTAGGTAAGGTACGGTATGAAGGTTTAGTGAAAGGCAATAACCTTGTGCTGGGACAGTGTAGGTACGGTGTAGTAACGATGTGAGGGATTGATAAAGGCAGTGGCTAGGTAAGGTACGGTATAAAGGTTTAGTGAAGGGCAGTAACCTTATGCTGAGACGGTGTAGGTTCGGTGTAGTAACGATGTGAGGTATTAATGAAAGGGCGGTAACTTTGAACACTGGAGAACTTCAAGCTTTCTAAGGCTAGAGGCCTTTTGTGACGATCAAGACAGATCACTGACTGTGGACCAGAAGATCCTTTGAAGGTTTGAGGGAATCGGAGAGAATTCAGGCAGAGTTTTCTTGTAGGGAGTCAAAATCCAACCCCTTGAGCTTCTTTGGTTGAGGCATTTATAGGGCTTGAGGACATGAGCTGAGTGTTTGGGACAACCAGAGTTTCCACTCACCCATACACGTAGTGGTGCTACCCTGGCCACTACCTGTTTGTGGGAAGCAGCGGCTCAGTGGGGCATTTTAAACTGTCCACTTCCGCCCCCTGTCTGCCACTTTCAGAAATGCGATTCCACGTCAGAGCGCATAAACATCCGGGGTCCTCATTCCGTTGTCAGGTTTATGACATCGGCCTATAAAGGGAATTCCAATAATTGGTCCGATGTGATCTCTTTGAAAACTGGACTGGGGTTATATTCACACTAGTTCCGATATTACCCTTTTGGAACCTGGACCGGTGTCGTATTTACACATTTTTTAGAACCTGGACTGGTGTTACATCTATGCTAGTTCCGATGTTACCCTTTTTTTGGAAACTGGACCGGTGTCACTATCTCAGCCGGTGTCCATCCTTAATGGGAATTAGTCTGAGTGGCCTGACTTCATAAGAAATTGACTCGGAAATTATTTTTGAAAAAGCATTCACTCGGAATTAGAATGTCCGCTCGGAGGTGATTCAGTCGGGAACTCAACACCACTTGTGTCTTCATCTAGGATGCCTTTTCCTTCAGAATGGTTTTAATCCGGAAATGATCACTCGGAAAGATATTCAGTCAGAGTCTTTTCTTCGTTCGGAGTAACTCCTTTTGAAGCTCACTCAGAAATGATCATTCGGGACCTTTGCTCGTTTGGAAATAAGTCTCACTCGGAAATCATTCAATCGGAAATGACACACCAGGGGATATTGCACTCGGAAATGAGTTAATCAGAGATGGTCTTACTCGGAAATGGCTCATTCTGGGTAATTCTTCTCGGATTTGGTAGTTTGTGAGGCACCCCACTCGGATTTACCTCTCACCGGGCTATATTCCACTCGGAAATGACTTAATCAGAGGCATTCCTCAATTAATCAGAGATCTTCTTACTTGGAGATGGCTCATTCTGGGTAATTCTTTCTCGGATTTGGTCCTTTGTGAGGCATCCCACTCGGATTTACCTCTCACCGGGCTATATTCCACTCGGAAATGCTCCATTATGAGTTATTCTACTCAGAATATCACTCGAATCCGGGGTCCAGTTCTCTCAGAATTCATTTTACTTGGGTCGAACCGAAAGAGGTGTTCACAATGACATGTTCATGATAATGGTGAAGAAGAAGCACCTATTCCTCCACTTGCACCTAAACCTGAGCCTACACCTGTTGCACCCTCCAACGATGACTTGTTTGCATGCCTTACTGCATACTTGGATTGTAGACTTGACACCATAGAGACAAACATCAATGCTCATCTTGATAGGATTAAAACTGATATACAAGCACTCTATGATGATCTTACATCACAAATTGTTGGCATTATATTTTTCCAACCTTAGTTAGATGATTAGTTCTTATGCTCACTTGTTGGACTTGGTTGATTATCTATGTTTTTACCTTGTGTGTTAAACACTTATTTCTGTTCTTATTTTGGTATTTATACTTGTTTGTGATGAACACTTGTTTGGTTGTTATGCATGTTTAATTTTAAAGGTTCTCTTATCTTTGTTATATACTCTCCTATTATTATTTTGTTTTTGATGATGCCAAGAAGGGAGAGAAAAGAAAGAAAAGAGTGAAAATATTGTTATACGATTTCAAGGGGGAGAGAAAAGAAGAAAAATCTTTTTTTTAATATTGTTATGCAATTTTTTTTGCTATTAATAACAAGTGGTGCAAAAGGAATTTTTTTAAAATATCAAACCTCAATAAGTGGTACATTCAACAAGTGGTAGCATCACATTGCTTCCTTATAACCAATAAGTTTCATAACAAATGGTATCAATAAAATGTTTTAGAAAATCAACAAAGAGATATCAAAATTACATTACTAAGGGGAGAAACATTCAAAGATACTATAATTGATAATAGTTAACTAATGGTATCCATTACATCATAAAAGGAAAGAACACACATAAATATTGATAGTCGTTATTTTTCTGTGAAAACTAATACCCCAAGAGATAAACATTGGTTGTTGTTATAAAAAAAGGGACAATGTATTTGCATGTTGTAAATAGGTTTTGATAATGACAAGAGATCAACAAGTGATCTAGAACAAGAAGAACAATGTTCAATGAATAATCAAAGGGGAATACACTCAGACTTGACATGCTCATAACATGGATTCAACAAACTCATGAAGAACTAGCATAAATATTGAAGAAGAATCAAATAATAAGTGCATAAGGATCAAAGGAACCAACCATGACCCAATACACATCAAGAATGCATCAAAAAGTCATTAATCTCAATAAACAACATTGCTTGAATCTATTCAAGGCCGTGTGAATCGATTCAAAAGCCTGGGAGTACCAAAATATGCAAAACAAAATGTTTTAAATCGATTCAAAGAAGCTTGAATCGATTCAAAGAAGCTTGAATCGATTCAAAGAAGTTTGAATCGATTCAAAGAAGCTTGAATCAATTCATACATCCTTGGATTGCAAAATACTCAAAACAGAATGTTTTGAATCGATTCAAAGCCATATAAATCGATTCATACAGTGGGAAACACCTTTTGACAGCTCCTTAAATTAAGATACAAGTTATATAATAGCTAGGAGCTCTCCAAGGCCTATAAATGGACCTTGAATTGATGCAAGAAGAGACACAACACAAGGTAATCAACATCCTACATCCAGAAGTCATTGTGTCTTATTCTTGTATAGTTTTCTTCAACTCTTGATTTCAAACTTGCATATTCTTAAGAGTTGTTAGATTGAGTTCTTCTATTTCTATATTTACTCTATTAAGAGTTTAAGCTTGTAAACACCATCATCAAAGCTGAGATTTTGAGTTGTCACAAACGTTGAGGTTTAACCTTTGGGTTATTGAGAGATTGTGATATTGGGTAGGGTACCTTTTGCTTGTGAGGATTGAGTTTTTGAGTGTGGGACACTAGAAAGCTGTAATTTCTCAAAGCTTGTATCTCAAATTCTTAATAGTGGAATCCTTCAAGTGGGTTGCTTAAAGGCGAGACATACACCAGGTTGGTGGAACTCGTTATATCGGTTTGCAATTTTCTCTACCTTGAACTCCTTATATTTATGCATATAAACTGTTTGATAAATTGTTTGAGCTAAATTCATGACTAGAAATCTCTTGTTCTAATAGAAACTAAACTTTCCACACCAACTCTTTGATATTTTGACTAAACCAACTATTTAGGAAGTTTTCTAAAACTGAGTATTGTTGTCATTTACTAAGTAATTAGAATATTGATTCACACTAATTATAGTGTGATACTTACTTGATTGTCATTACCTTTCTTGTCTTGCATCAAAAGTGTATCAAGAACCAATTCTAAAGGCATTCCAAGGAAAAGTTTTAAACACTCAATTCACCCCCCTCATCTTGAGTATTGAGGCGACTTGGTTAACAAATCGTAGCACTATAATCGAGGGTACCTAAGAACTGTATAGTGAATCATAACACTATAAGCGGCAGCCTTAAAGACAACATGCTTAAGAACTACCAGTGAATCGTAGTACTATATCGATAGTCTCCTGGTGAATCAAAGCACCAAAATACATATAATGTCATCAAAATGCAACAGTACATGAAATTTACAAATTTACAAATCTTTACGCTGATATAATTATCATGACATCACAATATGATTCATATACACCATGTGCTTACTCACTTCATCAATCATATCACCATACCTTAATATTATACTAAACTAACAATCATTATCCATCATTCACCAATATACACATGGTTTAACATTCAATCAATAAATCTAAAAACATCAACAGTCATAAACAGGTTATTAATATCGACTATATTCATATATCTACTCCAGGCCAAGTTAACAATTATGAATAATTCCTTAAACAATATAATATCATAAAATTAATATTTCAAAACTCATAACTACTCGATTGGTAATTCTTATCTATCGTTTGAATAGTAAATCCCTCTCGTACGTTAAAAACGTACCTAAATTTTGACTTTGGTTTTCCACTTTCGATCATAATAGAGCTCCCAAAACAAATCCTAAAAATATTGAATGACTATATTTAGGCACCCTAACGCTATCTTAAGCATACCACAACACCTAATTAGAACAATCGATACCATTGATGAGGATGTGGTACGGTGATGTGTTTGAGGTATTGGAATGAAGAGTTCACTGAGAGAGAATCAAGTTTTTATAATATGAACTCAATAAAATGAATGTGCCAAGTTTAAACACAGAAGTTGTAATATAGTATAGTCGTCGTTCCACTGAGGAGGTGCTAGAATGAAGATCTTAGTTTGAATTGATTAGGAAGAAAGTTTTTGGTTGGATTTGTTATGAATGATATTGAATGAGAAACAGTAAGTAACAAATAACAGAGAATAGCACTTGCAAAAGATAACAGTAAATGATGTTGGAAAAATCAGTTTTGTAAAACAGGGATTGGCTTCATCACATCTTCACCTCTGTAAGCTGCATAAGTCTTCATATAAGTAAATCGAAAAGATAAGTTCTACGTCACAATCAAAGTCATTTGTATCGATCCCTCGACTACAAAATTCATAAGAATGATTTTCAAACCGCTGATCCCTCAGTCACTTTGGAAATCATTCCAGCATTATCGATCGATTGTTTTGACGTTTATTGCGTTAGACGCCATCCCTGGCTACCTACTCACAACAAGTATTTCTTTCAGATTCTGCTTTCAAAAGTCACTTCCCAGCATACTTGAGAAAACTTAGAACAAGAAAATAGTGATCAAGTACTTTCAGGCATTAAACACAGAAGGAAATACAGAAACTTATCAAATCTCATTACTCAATAAAAACTTACAACAGCATTACTTCAGTGTTGAATGGATTACAGCCAATCCCATAAGGGAGATTAGTTACTCATGCCTTGCATTTTCACCATCAAAGGAATGAATACAGAAAATGGAAAGTGTGAATGAAAATACAGAGGATGAATCTGATGTATGATGTGTTCTCTTGTGTTCTGTTTGTAGCTTGATTTATAGGGGTTTTGGTTCAGCTTCTCTTGCCCACTTGCGTAGAACCCATGCAGCATCTTTCAGAGACTGGTGGAAACAGAAGAAAGTGGATGAGTTTGCATCGCATCATTGGTGAATAAAGAATTAAGAAACCCATGCTGTGTGAGTCACGCTTGAGCTTGATGGTCACGCTCAAGCGTGAAGGGCTCTGATGCTTTTTGATTGTCTTGCGCTTGAGCTTCCTTGACCACGCTTAAGCGTGGTTCCTTTGTTCAGCATATGCTTGATCCTTCGCTTCAAGCTGGGCCTGTTACGCTTTAAGCGAGCTCCTCTATCCCAACAGATGTATTCCACGCTCAAGCCACGCTCAAGCCACGCTCAAGCGGGATCGAGTTTACGCCCAAGCGGCTCCTTCCCACGCTTGAGCGTGAGATGACCCTGATGCTATTCCTTCTTTCAATTCAGTCACACTTGAGCTCCATGTTGTCACGCTTGAGCGTCAGTCATGCATGAAGTCACGCTTGAGCGAGCTCGGGCTCACGCTCAAGCGTGAGAGGCTGTTGGTGTGTTCCTCATTATTTCACTTGGGCGCATGGACAACGTAAGCTTTTGTTTCCTCCACGCTCAGGCGTGTAGTGTACCACGCTCAAGTGTCCTTGCTTGATGCTCTTTGTTTCTTCAAGGCTTTTGACAATTTGTTTACTGATTTTCAAATTTCAAGCTTCTTTTCTTAATACTCTCTTTATAATCAAAATCATGCTCAATTATTTATCTATTTTGTTAAGTTATTCAGAAAATGGGTCTAATTGAGTCATGAATTTAATCATAAAATAAGCACTCATCAACCATTTCAACAAGGTACAACTTACCAACTTATCGCTAAACTTTTCTGATCATACATGATAACTTTTGATGGTTTGAGATTACGTCAAAATAACTCCAAACATTACTCCTCGTTGCTGCCACACAAACCCAGTATAAGAAAAGAAGGATTTGAGCCATGTGCATTTCACCCACCTTGATCATGAAACCTTAATGGAAAGGGGGAGAGGGGTTTTACCTTTTTTATCATTTGGTGGTTATGGTGTCCATGGTTCAAACCTAAGAGAAGGGAGAAGAAACCTCACACCCATGCAACAAAGAAACTGTGAAGGAGAATTAAAATTCAGGCCACTATTTGCTTACCCCAATCACGAATTTTGTAATAGCAAGTAGGAATAGTAGTGAATCAAGCAAGTAGAAGGGAAGAAGAAGAAGATGTGGTGATGAAGGAAGAATATCGCAAATGTGAGGGAGAGCAACTGTACGAAGAAATAAAGAAGAAGCCTTAGTGTTTTAGGAAAAATGATCTTTTAATCATTATTATTAGTATTATAATAATTATTATTATGTTAAAATAGAATTAGGATTCAAAATTTATTACTTTAGTTTAATCAATTAAAATAGGTCATTATTTTTATTACATAGAACTTAATTAAATAAACCTATATATAATTTATCATTTAATATATTCTTTTATTATTTTCTAATATTCACACCCCAATTAAAATTATTAATTGCATCAATTAGATTACCTAACTAAAAATTTTTAGGATGTTACATCAATGTAATTCTAAATTAATATCAATCATCAATTTTAATCATAATACATCATCGTTATTTATCCACATATGTCACAACTAACTTGTATACAATATCTGACTCCTAGTATCCAGATACTAAAGGATCGACCTTCAGCTGGGGTCCTACTTAACACCCTGTGGACCCTGCTTGGCTCTCCACCTCAACCACTAGGTCCTACTTGACCATTAGGTAGCTCAACTGGATTACAAACGACTACGGGAGCCGACAAAAAGGGGTAAATCATACCGTTGGTCATCCCATACTACATAATTACATATAATATCATACAGTACATGGCTCAACATCAATAGTTCATAATCATAACCATTTGGGGCAGCCACACAACCAAGACCACTAACACATTGCCATAATATCCATCAATTCGCCATTAATTCATCAATTATAACATATCACCTGTCAATATAATAACACATGCATCGTAAAACATCATTATTCATTTTAATCCATGATTCACAACATACTACATATATATATAATTCTTATAACATAAATCATCACTTTTATTCAATTAATTAATTATCCCATCTATAATTTATAGCTTTCACTTCCTTTTTAATTTATTAATTACCAAATCATACAAATAATTCCACATATATATATATATATAATTATCATTTAACCAATTTTCCTAACTTCTCGTAACCCATCAATATTTTATAATCACCCGAGCCTAATATACAAGCCAATTCTAACTAATTACAACCCGAACACCCCCTTACCTGGATTCCACGCTTCTTCAAGTTACTCTCGGTGTCAGTCGCGTCCCACGGTCACTTGATTTGCTTCCCCATTTTCAAATCCAATACCCGCTTCACCAGTCGATCCTTTGATACTTGTTCCAATGCCTACGGTCACTGAAATGCAAAACCTGTTAGTGCATTGTCATCCTTATTATGCTAGGATCAAGACCCAAGCTTCCCATGGACATAAAAAGCAAAATCCTATCCTCCATTACCACATGCAATTCAGTTAGAGAGAGAAAGTAAAGAGGGAAGGAAAGAAACTTAAAACTGAGGGTCCTTCCATAGCCTACCTTGGTTCCCAAAGTCAAAAATGCAAAGGATTACAAGTTTCCATCACAAATCCACTAAGTTTTTGTCCCAAGATGCAAGAGAAATAGAGGGAGAAAGAAAATGGCCAAAGGTCCTATTCTGTATACATTTCTATCTCTGTTACACCAGTTTTTTAATTCTGATCCACGACGCCCATTTTACACGCTAAGATTAAAATTTTACCCTGACACTACACGATATTCCCACGCTATGCGTCAGGCAGATTTTACCATTTCCTTTAAATTTTCATTTTTAAACCATTCATTCACCTTATATTTCTTATTCCAATGTAAAAGTACCTGGAATGCTACGTGCAACCCCCCTAAAAAGGAATTTTGTCCCTGAAATCAATGTCCCTTATTGGAAAAGATCGGGATACAATCACCTCATTTTCGATTCTAACTCCTATATTTAAGAAAGTCCATTGAAGTTTTGCCATTTGACCTTTGCCAATGATACTTCTCTACTTCTCAATTGTTTGGTTTGATACGCCTTAATGCTAACAGGAACCGCCTCGACAATTAAGTCCTCCTTTACTTTAATATAGTCTTCCAATACAATCATAGAGCCGCATGGGATATACGCTCTGATGGTTCAGAGAACAGACTTAAAAGGGGGTTGAATAAGTCTGTTCACTTTTTCAAACAAAAAAGTTAAATTTAAACGTTTAGAGCGTTATGTAGCGGACCAGAATTTTGAGGAGACAGAGAGTGTGCTACTATGATTGAGTAAACGTATTTTACCCATACTTTTGCTATCGTAGATTATGAACTTAACAATCAGAATGCACTAGACTTTGATAGTAAAGAGTAAGAGAGAAAGAAATAACACACAAGAGATTTATACTGGTTCATCTCCAACTCGGAGACTACATCCAGTACCTTCAAGTCTGAAGGATTTCTATGTAAAAATATTTTACATGAATAGTTAAGACCAAGCCTACGAGTATTATTGACTCCAGCCACTCCTGGCTTAAGCACAATGATAAGTGATTTAGAACACAATAAATTAGATTTAATTCATTTAAAATTTTAAATCATTTTGCACTATATTTTCCTAATTTTCATGATTTATGCTTTCTTTCCACTGTATTCTACTCGGGTATTTTTATTTTGAAGGAGTTGATATAATTGAGACTATTGAGGACATATTTTTGGAGTAAATATATGCAAGGAAAAATGGATGACAAAAATTTAGATTTTTGAAAATGGTTTCATGCTATTAAACTTTTACAAATTTGGAAAATAATTTTATACTCCTTTTTACATTGACTTTAAAGCTTGAAAAGTTTATAATTTTATTTTTATCCATGTAAGCTTTGAGATTTCCATTTGTAAAAATTTAATATAATAAAAAAGAGCCAATGGTCATGAAACTAAGAAAATACCAAGTTTTTAAATTTTTACTCTAAATAGTTTCATGACAAATTTGGTTCCATTTTTTATGCCTAACTATTTTTACATTTTTTACTTCTCCAAAGGCAAGAAAAATACTTTATTTTGTTAAATAAACATGGTTTACAAGTGCAGAATTTTTTCTTCCACAATTTCAAGACCATATCCCGCCAAATAGTTTCAAGTCAACAAATTCATGCAATTTGGTAAATGGTTCACGGTTTTGCAAGGTTTAAAGGCAAGGAATTTGCATTCTTTATTCAAGACATCATGGTCCACAAGTCCATTATTTTCCTTCATAAATTCAGGGAGGTGTCCCACCATGGCCTACCATAACAACAAAGCTCCCATTTTGACAAAGGAATTCACGTTGGAAACCATTCAAGTTTGGTTGTTTTATGCTTTAAAAATTCAGCAATAATGCATCCAAATGGCAAGGCACATTCACGGTTTCATAGTGCAGTTTTTGGACTCAATCTTGCATTAAAGTGAATAAAAACAGCCAAGAAAACAGCCCCCATTGCCAACGTGAATTGCACTAGATCATGGTCCATTATGCTTTGATTTTCATGATTAAATTCCTTTAATAATGCAGAATTTTTAATGTAAAATTCCTCTTGTAAAACACTATAAATAGGCTTAGTTTCAAGGGGTTTGGACACACCAATTCACTCCAAGAACATCTTGGGTAGTTCCTAAGTTTAGAGACACAAATCTGAATTTTTATGTTCAGAAAATAGCGGAAAATAGTAGAAATTACGACGGGAAAAGCAGTGGTGGAATTACTTCCAGGCTTTTTGGAGAAACCCGTAGGTCTTTCTTTTACTGTATCATGTGTTGTATGCTTTGTTATTCTTTCACTAGGTGTATGAATTTAAGTTATTTTATAGGTAACTAAATTCTCTATCTTGGAATGAAGGGGTGTGACAATATTTTGTGTTAATGTTATTTTGACTTTGATATAAATAAATTTCTGTTTTTCATTTAGTTCAAATAATGCTCAATGCTCTAAGTGATTCCTAATAAGAACCTAAGTGATAAAACTGTATACTTGCGGGTATATTAGTAAGTTTAAGTAATTAATAGAATTAAGAGATTTATTGTTACTGGAAAGTTTTTGAACTAAACCTAAGGTTTTGAAATACTTTTTGTGACCTCGGTTAAACCGTGAAAGTTATCAAAAATCTTTTGAGGAATAAAAAGGGATTTTCATAAAACATTTAAAGGGCCCATCTTAGGGATTGAATATGGTTCTCCATACGTTAGGTACATTAATAGGATTCTGAGAGGAACATATTAATTAGCTTAAGGAAAATCTGTCTTGAAAAACTTAATTTGATTTTTATTTATGAAAAGCCAATTTATTAACATAAAATAGAGTCTTGATCCCCGGAATCCCAAGATACTCTCAATTCTGATTTTTAAGTGTCTAGTAAATATGTTTCTATATTTATTTTTAATCTATGTTTTATTTTACAAAAATATTAAAAATCAATTATGTGGATAATTACATTTCAATATGCTGCTACTTTGAAAACAGTTCCTGTGGATACGATAATCTTTGATATTACTCGACATAACCCATGCGCTTACGGGCCCTGTTAAGTTTTTGGTGCCGTTGTCGGGGACTGTGTCCCTCAAATATCGGTAATATTGAAATTCGATTAGATCATACTTGTTAATACCTTTTTTTGTTTTTGTTTTATTTTGTTTGTTTGTTTGTTTATTAAATTTTGTTATTTTTAGTTTCTATTTTTCCTATTTTTAATCATTATTACTATTGTATATTTATTGTCATATTTTTTTCTTTTTATTCTATTGTTATTATTTTGTTCTTTGTATTTGTGTTTACTGTTGCTGTTTTTTATCTTTTTGATTTTTTATTCTATTTTGCCCTTTATTTTCTTTTTTATGCTACGAAGTCATAATGTCAATATAAAACTAGAGTGTGACCTTGAGATAGAACACACCCTTAGAGCTTTGAGAAAACAACAAAAACATTAAAAACAAGAATAAACAAAACAAATGGCAGACCAAAACAGAGCCTTAAAAGATTTTGCTGCTCCAAGTACAAATGGAAGAGGGTCTAGCATCCTTAGACCCATAATGGAGGCTAACAATTTTGAATTGAAGCCTTCACTGCTCTCTATGGTTTAGCAGAACCAATTCGGAAGATTACCCTCCGAAGATCCAAATCTTCATCTTCAAATCTTTCTTGAATACTATGACACCCTGAAAATGAACAGAGCCACCAATGATGCCATTCGCTTGAGACTCTTCCCTTTCTCCTTAAGAGATAAAGCGAGGGCATGGTTATACTCTCTTCCTGAAGGATCCATCATGACTTGGGAACAACTATCCAGTGCTTTCATCAATAAGTGGTACCCAAGAAATAAAACTGATTTATTAAGAAAACAAATAATTAATTTTGTATAAAAAGATGATGGATCCTTGTATGGTACGTGGGAGAGATACAAGGAGATGCTAAGAGGGTGTCCTCACCATGGGATAAAGAGGTGGTTGATAGTCCATATTTTCTATAATGGACTAACTTCCACACAAAAGATCTTTTTAGATGTTGTAGTTAGAGGAGCCTCCATGAGCAAGAATATGGAGGAAGAAACCAATCTAATTGAAGAAATTGCCTAAAATACCTACCAGTGGTCTTCTGAAAGGAGTTTACTTTCAAAAACTCCCGGTAAGTATTTGACAGGGCCCGCAAGCGCACGGGTTATGTCGCGTAATATAAAAGATTATCGTTCTCCACAGGGACTGTGTTCAAAGTACCAGCATATTGAAATTTAATTATCCACACAATTAATTTTTAAGATTTTATAAAATAAAGCACAAATTAAAGTTGCATAGAATATGAATAAAAATAAAATTTACTTGACACTAAAAAATCAGAGTTGAGAGTATCTTGGGATTTCAGGGGATTAAGACTCTATTTTATGTTTAATGAATTTTAACTTTTCATAAATAAGAATCGAATTAAGTTTTCCAAGGCGAATTTTCCAAAAGCTAATTAATATGTTCCTCTCGGAATCCTATTAATGTACCTAACCTATGGAAAGCGCTGCTTAATCCTCAGAAAGGCCCATTATCGTTTTATGAAAATCCCTTTTATTTCCTCAAAAGAATTTTGATTACTTTCACGGTTTTACCGAGGTCACAAAAAGCATTTCAAAAATCTTAGGTTTAGTTCAAAGCTTTCTGGTAAAAATAAATCTCTCGATTCTATTTATTACCTAAACTTACTAATATACCCGTAAGTATACAGTTTTATCATTTAGGTTCTTGTTAGGAATTACTAAAAGCATTAAGCATAATTGAACTAAATGGAAAACAGAAATTTATTTAATTCCAAGTCAAAATAACATTAAAATAAAATATTATCATACCCTCTTCATCCCAAGATAATTAATTTAGCTACTCATGAAAGGATTCAAATTCATACACATGATGGAAAAATAAAACATACAAGACATGGTAAAAAAAATAAAGACTTACGGGTTTCTCCAAAAGCTCAGAATAATTTACCACTGTATTTCCTCGTTGCAATATTCCTCCACCAATTACAAATTGGAACACTCAATTTCACAATCCTCACAACTCTTACACAAAATAAAAGAAAGAAAAAGAAAATAAAAAGAGAAAGAAAATAAAACAGAGAAAGAAAACGAAGGAAAAGAAAAGAAAGGAACAAAGTGAATGAATGAGAACTCCATCTGGATACCTTCTCTGCTTGGATTGCTTCTCCTTTTATAGGCGAAGGAAGGGAGGAAGCCAGCTAAGAAAACGCGTTGCAAGTTGGAAACTTTCGGTGCATGTGATTTCCAGCTGTTCCAGTTGTCTCCAATTTGCGTATTTTTGTTGTTTCCAATAATTCGGTGCATGATTTCACTGATGAATCGATTCCTCCAGTTGATTTTTGCCTTCAAAACAGCGTGTGAATCGATTCCTATAAGGGGGGAATTGATTCCCAGCCCTATGAATCGATTCCCAACAGCCTTGAATCGATTCCTGGCTTATGTTTCACATGGGAATCGATTCCTGTAAGGGTGAATCGATTCCTACCCTTTCCTGGAAGTGTTTTCTTGCATTTTTGAGGCATTTTGGATAGTATAGCTCATGGTTCTTGATTGCTTTCATCCTTTGGCACTTTGATCATCTTTTTGGGTTCTTGAATCCATTTTCCATTTATATTCATTCATTCTTAAAATGGATCATCAATAATTCCAAATCTATTAATTTCTGCAAAATAAAAGTACCCGAGTAGAATACAGTGGAAAGAAAGCAAAAATCACAATAAATAAAGGAAATATAGTGCATAATGATTAAAATCCTAAGTAAACTAAATCTAATTTATTGTGTTATAAAACACTTATCAGTATTCTGTTGATGCTATTTCTTTGCTTACCACTAAGGTTGAGGCATTATCTATTAAATTCGATAAGTTAGGAGCAGGTGCTACTAACATTGTCTGTGAGTTGTATGGTGTTTTAGGTCATAATATCTCAGGTTGTCTGCCTGGAGTAACTCAAAATGCTGAGCAAGAAATGCATCAGGTGGATGCTATTGGAAACTATGGTGGAAATTATCAAAATAACTACAGACCTCCACAAGGTCTACCTGGTTTCCAAAACAGGCCATCTTCATTCCAAGGAAATCAGAGTAACTACAACCCTCAACAAGGACCTTGCATTTCATAGAAATCAAAACTAAAGTCCTTGATGGAGACATTTGTAGCTACTCAACTAAAGCAGAATGATGAGTTCTCTAATGCAATAAAGGCCTTAGCTTCAAAAGTGGACTCTCTTGCCACCCATAACAAAATATTGGAGAATCAAATTGCCCAACAAGCGTTTTTTATACGAGAGCACCAAGAACATTTCCTAGAAAACCTAAGGTTGGACCCTCCAACCATGCCATGGCTATCACTCTTGGGAGTGGTACTCAATATAATGGTCCAGTTGGCAAGACTGAGAAGAAAAGGAAATTAGATGAGTCTCCATCTCATCTGGTGAATGAGGAAGAAAAACCACAAGAAAAGAAAGAAGAGGTTAGGGTATATCAACCTCCCATTCCATTTCCTCGGCGCCTGGCTAGAGCAAAGTTGGATAAACAATTTGGTAAGTTTCTTGATGTATTAAAGAAATTATATATCAATATTCCCTTCATGGATGCTTTGTAGCAAATGCCCACATATGTGAAGTTCCTGAAGGATATTTTGTCCAACAAAAGAAGACTAGAGGGAGATGGTACAGTTGCACTTATTAAAGAGTACAGTGTAACATCCCTGTTTTTAATAATAGTTCCATTTTTGTAAATGATGAGGTATAGAAGGTCTGTAAGTGTTAATCAAAGAATAAAACACTCTATGGATGGTTTGTAATACTCCAAAATTTTATTTTTGGGTATAATTATAGAAATTACATAGACCTTTAATGATAAGATCCATTTTCCGAGTGAAACATGCCTTAGAAAGGACTGTCCGAGTGAAAAAGAGACTCTGTTCTGAGTGAAAACTATAAATTCTGAGTGACTAAAGGAATTCTGAGTGGAAAATGGAGATACCGAGTGAAAATTGTGTTTTTTGAGTGGAACATGGTCAAGAGAAGTTATTCCGAGTGACATTTTGTCTCAGAGACTCACTGCTGAGTCAAACATCTCAGGAAGACTCAATTCCGAGTCAAGTACTTCAAATGACTCATTTCCGAGTCAATTATTGCTGAGTGACTCATTCCGAGTCAAACACCCAGAAAGACTCATTCCTGAGTCAAGCTTCTTTCAAAGACTCGTTTCCGAGTCAATCATAATGCAATACCGAATGAAAGTTCTACCGAGCAAAAACCCAAGGACTGGGAATCGGTTTTAATAAATTTATCGAGTAAACAGTCGAGTGGAATAACTCGGTTTGGAGATGAATTATCGAGCAACGACTAACCTAATGTTGAGTCCTCTTTGGCAATGAAAACTGAGTGAATGATGAGCAATAAAGGATTACCTTGCCGAGTGGAAAATCTGAGTGTTGGAGTCGGACTCAAAAGAATCCTTCCGAGTATAAAAAGAATGAGGTGTTTCTGAAAGAAGAATCAGAATTGTGTAATATACCGAATGAAGCTTATGCATATTGTTCTTTTCCGAGTGGTGAAAACCTTAGAGGTTTCCGAATGAAGAACAATTCAAGGGTTTCTGCCAAGTGGAAACCTGGGAGCATTGAGTCGGTCTAAGACGACTTGACCGAGTGAAAGGATGAAGAAAGAGGAATCGGTTTTAATTAAATTACCGAGTGGATAATTGAGTAGAATGAGTTGGATTAATAATAATTTGAAACGGCCGAGTGGAAAACAGAGAAGAATGACTCAGTTTTAGAGAGAATATACCGAGTGAGATACTTTATAAATAAATCCGAGTGAATGAATACATATAAGTGTTTTATGTTGATTTGATGCTTCCCACCGACTGAAATGTGTTGTCAAATTATTTGGGAAGTATTGATGG
Source organism: Clitoria ternatea (assembly GCA_037962975.1). NCBI lineage: Eukaryota > Viridiplantae > Streptophyta > Magnoliopsida > Fabales > Fabaceae > Clitoria > Clitoria ternatea. The sequence goes on from CM075671.1 coordinate 266,525,906, forward strand.
AAGAAATAGTGATTAAGTTAAGGATTCAGAGTGGTTATATATATATATTGTGTGGTTAAGGCATTACTTGGCTTGAATATGAGTGGTGATAAATGAATAAATACTAAGTGAATAGATACCGAGTGGAAAATGGTAGTGGGAGCCCGTTCTGAGTGAATTGTAGTATGCACAGAGCCATTTCCGAGTGAGACTCGTATATGTGGGTCTTTTTCCGAGAGGTGATGGCCTTAATGGGTTTTGATTGGAAATGTAGTTGAAGAAGTTGGTCTAAACCGAGTGAACCGAGTGGAGAAAGACTTTAATACTCCTGAGTGTTGATTTCCGAATGAAGGATGTTATAATTATTCTGAGTGAAAACTATATATGTTCCGAATGAACATGGATACCATTTTCGAATGAGTAGGGTGTTATGAAATCCTGAGTGAAAATTGATTTGATGTTAAGTCGGCTAAGGGATGATTTAGTTGAGTGAGAAATAGATAAGAATAGATTCTTTGCCAAATGGAAATCCTGAGTGAGTCTGAGTGAAGAGAATCTGACTGAGTCTAGAAGAAATCCGACCGAGGGAAGAGAAATTCGATTAGATGTTTCAAGAAGAAACAATCACGAGTGAGGACAGAGAGAGACGAGTCAGTTTTGTATTGATGTTACAAAGTGGAAAACCAAACAAGACAAGTCAGTTTTAGAAACATTAGTCAAGTGAAAGACAAAAGGTGAGAGGAATCGGTAGTAGGACAGGAACACGAGTGAAACCGAGTATGTTAAGGAGAAACATTTCCGAGTGGGTATTCAATTAGGTGGAAGTCGGTTTTGGAAGGTTTTACCGATGGGACCCCGAGTGAGAAAGTGCTCGGTCTGGAGAGATTTTACCGAGTGAGAAACTGAGTATTTGAGTCGGTTTCAGATGAATTCTGAGCGAGGATTGGATGACTCGCTCAAGCGAGTCAGATTTCGCTTGAGCGAGGTGGAAATTTTACCTTGCTGACCCAAGCGTGAAGGAACCACGCTCAAGCGAGCCTTGTGCCTCGCTCAAGCGAGTCGGTTTTCGCTTAAGCGAGAAGACCCTGTAACTCTATTTCCTTCGTTCCTGCTAGTGACTGGCCCACTTGTTCACATAAATCCAAAAGGGAACAAGTCAACTACAGGGAAAGTGCACCTTTTCACTCCACTCGAAGCACCTTTTATATATATTAATATATCTTCTCTTCTATCATACAAAGCTGGCGGTGGAAAAGAGTCAAAAGGTTCCATTAATTCTCACCTAATCCTCCATTCAATGTCTTCCACTTACTCGCTCATTATTAACCCAATACTACAACTCTTAGAACATACACACACACGAAACTTAGCAACAGACACACCCTTTTATCATTTTCTCTTCGTACAAGCCTTCTCTCTCTTTTTCCTTTTCCCTCTCACTCGGAACTGAAGCAAGGACAGTGAAGGGAAGCTGCCTCAACTCCATTAAGGTAAGAGGGGACAGGGTTGTGAATATTTATGAAATGGGTAGAGTTGTATGTTGTTTTAGGATTCTAGTTTTAATTTCGTATCTTGTTGATTAATTTTGAAGCTGAAAACGTATGAATTTGACTCTGACTTCTTACTGAAAGTTATAGATCTTTTTGTTATGTGAATTTTGATACCTGATTCAACTAATTTGGATATGTATAGCAAAAGTTATAGCCAAAACACTACAACATGACCGAGTGAAATGTTTAAGCTATGTTCTGTGCATATTTTGACATTCTGGGAATTTTACAAGCATAATTAGTGGTTGATGTCTTCATGAAAGTTGTAGATAGTTGTGTTATGGATATGTAGAAAGTGATTTCAAGTCAAAATAATGTTTGTAGCTTGAGTTATGCCTAAAATACTGAAGTATGTACAAGCTGTAAATCTGTTAACTATGAAATCCGAATCTTATTTTCAAAACTGGGAATTTTGTGGTGTGAATTAGTGGTTGGTGTCTTCATGAAAGTTGTAGATAATTATATTAAGAGTAATATAGGACTCGTCTCATGTCATAACTAATTTTTTAACTCCAAAAACGTTGAAAATACTAATATATGTACGTTTTGAAAGCTCATTTGGAGGCAGTGTTGTATTTTGTGGATAAATGGTATTTTTGCTTAGAATTTGAATTTATGGTCTTCATAAAAGTTGTAGATATTTATGTTATTGAGCTACAGAAAGTGGAATCACATAAAAAGGATTTGATTTGCTCATGTTATGACTGTTTTACTAACGTATGTCGCTGTTTGGAAATGCTGAAATTTACTTATAATGGTTATTATGGATAAAAAAGATATTTTCTCTATGGGTAATAATTTATTATTGAATTCTTGAGTGATTATGAATTATTATGAATGTTGTTGAGTATCATACAGTTTTGTATATTATGGTGGTGAATAATTATGAATAACGGAATTAATTTATACGTACATGAATGCCTTGTGGTTATTGACATATGTGGTTGAAACAGTAAATCCATGATTTTGTGAATTATTATGTGTATTGTGTCCCTTGAGGACTTGTATTTTCCAAGAGGTTTTGGTAATGTGGATATCATGGTATGTTAAATGGTAATAAGAATTAAAGGCATTCATGCATCATAAGCATTTAGACGTACCATGGAATTTAGGGGTTCCATGATTGCCTACCCTGGTGGGGGGTTACTCTATGACGAGTTAAGCCCTATTTTGTTGTGCGCCATGGAGTGTAGGGATTCATGGTTTATGCAAAGCCCTACTTATGATAATTGTGTACTTCGGTACTTAAGCGCCATGAAGTGTAGGGATTCATGGTATATGCTAAAGCCCTATTTGTGTCTCTAAGAGACTATTACTGCAGTATTCCCACCAAACCAAATGGATCCAGCATGACATCATTTGACTAATTAAAGACTTATTAAATATAAATGAACTTGTTTGGCATATTCATCATATCATTATGGTTTCTTGATTGTGTTTGTGCAATTTTATTTATTTTATATTTATTCTATATTCTGTCTCACTCTTACAATAATTTTTACAGTGAATACCACCCAGAATGAAGAGTGATGCTATGGTTGATGTCTATGTGAACTATTGCTTGGATTTTGAATTTATTCTAATTTTATGATTTGTAATAAATACAACGTGTTATGTACTGTTATTTATAAATCGTTTCCGCTATGCAAATATTTCATGAATTTTATTATTCACGTCTAGTATGTATGGTAATATTCCGCTATTATCGACCTTTATGTGAACTCTGATTTTAATTTATGAACTTTAAAAAGATCTTTCAAAAATACGAAAAATTTATTCGGAAAATTTAATTAATATTTCGGGGCGTTACATACAGCGCTCTAATTTAGAAGAAACTGCCTTCAAAACTTCATGATCCAGGTAGTTTTTTATTCCTTGTATAATTGGTGACCTGATTATAGATAAAGCATTGTGTGATTTAGGAGCAAGTGTAAGCTTAATGCCATTATCTATTGCTAAAAAGTTAAGATTGGGTGAGCTAAAACCTACTAACATGTCTTTACAGTTGGCTGATAGATCTGTCAAATATCCTGTAGGTATTTTAGAGGATGTTCCTATTAAGATAGGAAAATTTTTTATATCTGCTGACTTTGTTGTGCTAGAAATGGACAAAGATTCTTTGATTCCTATTATTTTAGGTCGACCATTTTTAGCAACTGCAGGTGCTGTGATAGATGTCAAGAATGGTAAGTTGTCTCTGACTGTTGGAGACCAAAGGTTATTTTAATTTGAAAATTTCTTTAAAAAAACCTTTCAATAATGATGTTTGTTATAGTGTTGATTTTATTGACCAAGTGGTGAAGGAAGAGGAAGTTCAAATCCTTCCTTATGATCCACTTGAATCTGCTTTACCTAATGGTTTTTCTAGCACTACACAAATGCACATTGTTGATTCCTCAACTAAAGAGGTGCCGATTTCCAAAGTTAAGCTCAAACCATTCTCACCAGTGCTTAGATATTTTCAGGAAGGAAATTAAATAAAGATTCAAAACTTGTTTGAACATGACTGAGGAGGAAGAGAAGTCTTACTGAAGACTTAAAACTTAGCACTGATAGGGAGGTAACCCTATATTTGTTATTCCATTTTATGTTAAAAAAAAATGTCAAATCCTAGTTTGGGGTAACTACAGGTAAGTTTTCTTATCCTTTTATCATCCATTTTAACATTGAGGACAATGTCAAATTCTAGTTTTGGGTGGTAGATAAGAAAACTTAACTATTTTGTTTTTGTTATGTGATTGTTATTTTATTTTGCATGTGTATGATTCTCCTTGTTTTGTTTGTAATCTTGTAATTTACCATGATTGCATGATAATTAACTTTAAACACAAAGCTAAAGTATCTAAGGACTCCAAAAATTTGAGTAAAATTTTTCAAAAATTTGATTATTTAAATGCCAAATAAATGCTTAAACGAACCTTATATGATTAAATTTTTCTTTGAAAAAACTTTCTATGGAGAGACTTGAGCCAAAATGGGTAATTTATAAAAAAAATTTTCAAACCCATATTTTTTTGATTGAGTGAATCTCATAGTCATCAATATTCTAGAACTTGTTTTTCAACCGATTCAAAATGGTTTTTGATTGTGTGTCTTAGGATGATAAAGGCACAATTAGGTCTTATTCTTAAGCCTTAGAATTTTTACACAATTTGACCCCTAGTTGCCCCTTTTCAGCCTAAAAATGAAAATTTTTCATTGAAGCCTTTCATTGACTGATGATCTCTTAATGGTGAAAAAGTTGGAAATCTAGTGAAGCAAAGAAATAAAAAGGACTTAAGAAAAATATGTTATGGGATGCAAAGAAAAGCAAGAAAAAGAAAAAGAAAATCAAAAGGATGATATTGAATGAATTACAAAAAGTCCATAAAAGTTTAAAAATTTGCTCTGTTAGTTTTTGAGTTTATGATGGTAATTTGAATCATTCGTGACTGTTTAAGCCCTTTTGTATTCCATTTTTCTTGAAATTCCTACCTTGACAATACAACCCATAGCCCCGTTGTTATTCAAATGGCCTCAATACTCAAGAGGGGGGTGAATTGAGTTTTAAGACTTTTTGTTGAAATGCTTTTGAACTAAGTACCTTTCTCACAAATTAATAGTTTATGCAAGACAAAGTAAGTTTAGTGCAAGAAACAATGCAAAATAAGGAATAAAAGTTGCTAAAGCAATTTGTCAAACACTTGGTGTGTAGCACTTTAAAGCTATTAGTTCAAGCAAGTTTAAAAGGGGAAATCACAATCAACAACAATAACCCAGCTAGATGCAATGAATGAATGTAAAAGAGTAAGGGAGAAGAGCTTGTAAACCGATTTAACGAGTTCCACCACCCCGGTGTACGTCTCACCTTCAGGCAACCCACTTAAAGGATTTTCACAATTAAAGTTTAGAGATACAAGCTATGAGCAATTGTAGCTTCCTAGTGTCCCACACTCAAGAACTCAATCCTCACTAGCACAAGGGCAACCCACCCAATCTTTTAAACTCTCAATACCCAAAGGTTGAACCCCAACCTTTGTGACCACTCAACCTAGAGTAAAAACCTTTGTGTTTGGTGTAGTGTTTACAAGCAAGTAACTTTCTTAATAGAGTAGAAATACAAATGAAAGCTCACACAATTTCTAACTCTCAACAAGAGAGGATATACAAGTTCTAAGCTCAAAATTTCAGAGTATACAAAAGAATGAACTCACTAAGCACAAATGAAGGTAAGGGATGATTGCCTCTTGTTGTATATTGTGCTTGAGTTGGATGTAATTTGGTCTGTAATTGATTAGCACTTCTCCTTTAATCGATTAGATGTGAAACAGAACCCTGCTAATCGATTATGCCTTACCTTGTAATCAATTATGAGTGGCACCTGATGCATTTAATTAGGTTACACAGCATGATAATCGATTATGCCTTATGTGTAATTGATTGTGTTATAAACAGAAGCTCTGTAATCGATTAGATGTTCAGGTGTAATCGATTAGTTACATTCCAGAATCCTTATAATCGATTGTAAATGTCCTACAATCGATTAGCAGATCCACCTGATGCTTTAATTCATTTTCTGAGCTTGGTAATCGATTAGCTTCCTAGGTGCAATCGATTAGGTTATAAACAGAAGCTCTTTAATCGATTAGTTTTGGTCTAATAATCCATTAGCCTGTGTGTTTCTACAGGTCTGATGCTGTTTTGTTTGTTTCTTCAAGATCCTTTGTCATTATCAAAATATTTGATCCTGAAAGCATGTTCAAACACATTCTCCCCCTTTTTGATGATGACAAACAATGTTCATCTCTTGAAGGTGTTAGTTCAAAATAAAATTATCATATCTCTAAAATTATCTCTATCTGTAAAGACTTATCTCTAATCAATATTTCCTGATTATTATTTTTTAAAAGATACCTCCCCCTATCTAAATGAGTTTATGCCTTTAAAAAGATGTTTGTTATTTTAACCATTTGTTATTGTTAGCCAATTTTTGATTTAATTATCCACTTATTGTTATAGGCAATATTTCGTGATTTTAGCAATTAGATGAACTTCAATTATTCTCCCCCTTTGTAATCATCAAAAAATAAATAATGCAATAGAGATATAACCAAAGTAAAAGTCATTCATTAAGGGAAATTGAAATTACAGAAGCAAATTACATAATGGAAATTCAGAGACATAAAGAAAATAATAAGCAAAATGCATCCTAAACAAAGCAAAATAAACAATGGATCTAGTTATTCGGATTGAAAAATCAAAACTCAGAGATTTGATAAGAGAACTCTTCATAGCGTTGTTGCATGATTTCATAGTGCTGCTGGTCAGTCATTTAGAACTCTTACAGAGAGATCTCAAGCCTATCAAAGCGGCGATCAAGATATGAATAAAGTGAAGTGAAAGGATCAGCAGGGGCGGATGGTTCACCTTGAGTTGCAGGAGGAGCAGGGGCAGGTTCATCAGTAGGAGCTTCAAAAGGAATATTGACATTAATGCCTTCCATTTTTGAGACACAAGCTCTATTCACATAGATAATACCTATCTTAGTGAGGTGATGAGTACCAATGCAAGCTTTAGGAGGAATTTTCTCTGAGAGTTCTCCAACAAGATCAACTCCAAAGGCTTTAAAGATTTTGGTGAGAAGGATGGCATAGGGGAGCTTTTGTTGATCCTTTGCCCTGAGCATATGCAGTTCTAACATTTGAACCTAATTGATTTCCTTTTGATTTTGCATAGCCCACATCAACAAGACATCATCTTTTTCAACCAATGCATAGTTCCCACCATGAGGAGCCAAAAGTTTAACCAAAAAGAAGTGGAGGAGGTGGTTATTGACAGTTAAGTGGCCTACTAATTTATGATTGCTCCTTGGATGGGCAGCCTTCCAAAGAGATTGACGGGTAGAGATAGCATTGTATTCCCATTCATCCTTCAGATTTCCACTAACAAATTCAGCATCGTTGAGCGGTAGTTATGTGATTTCCACGAGTTGGGCATTGGTAATCCTAAGAGTCACATTCGTGACTCTTGCTTCAAGCAACCCATCAACAATCCTTAGATTGCAATAGAAAACTCTCATGAGTTCTGGGTAGTAGAATTCTTCCTTGAGAGTAAGGAAGGGAAAATGGTTATAGTGATGAAGGCATTGGGTGAAAATGAAGCTAGGGTGGTCAAAAATCTCAGCATTGATAAAGTGAGGAGAAATTATGTCTTTTTCAGAAAAAAATTTTGATAAAGTTTTGAAGGTCTCTTGGTGTGGAGAAGAACCTTGAGAAATCAAGGGGGTTGTTGGGTTGGTTCATGGAGGACCTAGCTCTCTTCACTATTCTTGAGGAAGACATGGTGAATGAGGAGAAGAATAAAGAAAAGGAGAAGAGAGTGAGAGATATTGGAGGAGCTCTAAGAGGTTTGGGAGATTGAAGAAAGGAGTGATGTGAGATGGGAGAGTGGAAGGAATGGTATTTATAAGGTGAAATTAAGGTTTAGAATGGAGAAGAAGGAGTTAATGAGGTAGAAGAGGATTGGACCAACGAGTTTTCTTGGAATTCTACAAGAAGACTGCACCTGATACGAGGCTAATCGATTAGGGGTCATGGGCTAATCGATTAGGCTGTGTTTTCTAAGGAATTTGAAATGTTTTACACAGAGAGTTATCGAATAGTGTATAGGGTAATCGATTACGTTAAAGACAGAGTCTTTGCAATCGATTAAGAGTGATGTATAATCGATTATCAGAAGATGAAACGTCAGTAATCGATTGGACAGAGGTGCTAATCGATTGGGCATGAAACAGAAGGCTAGTAATCGATTATATAACAAGATGTAATAGATTATGTATAAAATAGAAGCTTAGTAATCGATTATGTAAGTATGCGTAATCGATTAGGAACCTCAAAAATGCTTAAATTATGCAGATTTTAGACAAAAGTACTGGAGATTTAGTATATCATACCACAATCAATCTCTTCTAATGTGTATGAATTGTTCCTTTGCAAGTGGTTTGGTGAAAATATCAGCTAGTTGCTTAGAAGTTTCAACATGTTCAAGCATACAATCACCTTTTAATACATGATCTCTTATAAAGTGATGCCTTATTTCTATATGCTTAGTTCTTGAATGCATGATAGGATTTTTAGAGATATTTATGGCACTAGTGTTATCACATTTAATGGGCACTTTGTTTAAAATAACACCAAAGTCAAGAAGTTATTGTCTCAACCAAAGGATTTGAGTACAACAACTACCAGCTGCTACATATTTTACCTCAGCTGTAGATAAAGCAACACTTACTTGTTTCTTGCTATGCCAAGAAACAAGAGAGCTACCAAGCAAATTACATGTGCCACTTGTACTTTTCCTATCAAGTTTGCAACCAGCAAAGTCAGAATCAGAATATCCTATGAGAATACATTCAACGCCTTTGGGGTACCATAGACCAATATTTTGAGTCCCCATAAGATATTTCAAAATTCTTTTAACGGCGGTGAGATGTGATTCTTTAGGACATGCTTGATATCTAGCACACATACACACAACAAACATAATATCGGGTTTAATAGCTATTAAGTAAAGTAATGATTCGATCATACCTCGGTATTTAGTTATTTCAACAGCCTTGCCTTTCTCATCTTTGTCTAAGTAGCAGGATGTACTTATGGGTGTAGCCATCTCATTTGCCTTATCCATTTCAAATCTTTTAAGTAGTTCTTTACAATATTTTGTTTGACTAATGAAAGTCCCTTCATTTGTTTGTTTGATTTGTAATCCAAGGAAAAAATTGAGTTCTCCCATCATGGACATTTCAAATTCATTTTGCATGATTTTGGCGAACTCTTGACAAAGAATCTCGTTAGTAGTACCAAATATTATGTCATCAATATAAACTTGTATCAAAAGAATGTCATTATTTTTGCGTTTATAAACAAAGTAGTATCAACCTTTCCTCTTTCAAAATTGTTTTCTAGGAGAAATTTACTAAGTCTTTCATACCAAGCTCTTGGAGCTTGTTTCAAACCATATAAGTCTTTTCTCAATTTAAAAACATGATTTGGAAATTTATGATTTTCAAAACTGGGAGGTTAATCTACATAAACTTCTTCTTGAATATATCCATTTAGAAAAGCGCTTTTGACATCCATTTGATAAAGTTTGAAATCCATGCAACAAGTAAAAGCTAACAATAGTCTAATGGCTTCTAATCTAGCTACAGGAGCATATGTTTCTTTATAATCAATATCTTCTTCTTGATTATATCCTTTGGCTACTAGCCTAGCCTGTTTCTAGTTATTATGCCATTCTCATCTAATTTATTTCTAAAAACTCATTTTGTTCCTATTATTTGGTGATCATTGGGTCTTGGCACTAGTTCCCAAACTTCATTTCTTTCAAATTGGTTCAATTCCTCTTGCATGGCCAACATCCAATGTTCATCAATAATAGCCTCATTAATATTCTTGGGTTCTATTTGTGATACAAACGCTAAGTGATTACATGCATTTCTAATAGCATTTTGAGTACTTACACCTTTTGTCATTTCACCTATGACTTTGTCCAAGGGATGGTCCTTCAAAGTGATCCATTCTTGTTGTAGTTTCTATTGTACCTCCTTCATTGTTGACTTCTTCTTTATCATCCAAGCTCATTTCTTGGAGTGTACCTACAAGATCATCAACATCTTCCTTTCTCGGGGAGTTATGGCTATTTTCATCAAATTTCACATGAATAGACTCCTTAATAGTATTTGTTTGTTTGTTAAAAACTCGATAAGATTAACTAGATGAAGAATATCCAAGAAAGATTGCCTCATCAGCTTTTGCATCAAATTTTCCTAGATTATCCTTTCCATTGTTAAACACAAAGCATTTGTATCCAAATATGTGAAAATAAGAAATGTTGGGTTTTCTTCCTTTGTAAAGCTCTTAGGGGGTTTTCTTTAGAATAGGCCTTATCAAACATCTATTCATAACATGACAAGCGGTATTTACTGCATCGGCCTAAAAATATTTCATAATATTATTTTCGTTTAACATGGTTCTTGCAAACTCCACCAAAGATCTATTTTTCCTTTCAACCACTCCATTTTGTTGTGGAGTTCTAGGAGCTGAAAAATTATGACTAATACCATGTTTTTCGTAAAATTTTTCAAAAGATTGGTTTTCAAATTCTCCCCCATGATCGGTTCTTATGGATGCAATCTTTGAGTTTTATTTATTTTGGATAACCTTGGCTAATTTCTTGAATGCATGATATGCTTTATTTTTATGAGTTAGAAATAAGGTCCATGTATATCTTGAATAGTCATCTACTATTACTAGACCATAGTAATTACCACAAAGATTTTGATTTTAGAGGGTCCAAACAAGTCCATGTGCAAAAGTTGTAAAGGATTTTGAGTAGAAGCAATGTTTTTAGCTTGAAAGGATACCTTTACTTATTTTCCCTTTTGACATGCATCATAAAATTTATTTCTAAATTTGAGCTTTGGTAAACCAATCACTAGTTCTTTAGAAACAAGTTTGTTTAAATGGTCTATGTGTATATGAGCTATCCTTCTATGCCATAGCCATGATTCATCCTCTCTAGTCATGAAGCATTGCATATTATTTGAGGATAAACTATCAATATCAATCATGTAAATGTTATCAATTCTTTGACCAACATACTTAACCTCTTTGTTTAGCTTATTCTTAATTATGCAATAATTGGATTCAAATAAAACTCTATATCCTTTATCACATAATTGGCTTATGCTAAGCAGGTTATGTTTGAGTCCTTCAACATACAATACATCACTAATGGAGGTAGAAGAGTTTTTACCGATATTTTTGATACCAAGTATTTTTCCTTTGGTGTTATCTCCATAAGTGACACTTCTTTTCTTTTTAGGAGTGAATGATGTGAATTTGCTCATGTCTCCCATCATGTATTTTGAACACCCACTATCCAAATACCAATGGGTGTTGCTTGTCTTGAAGTATACCTACAAAACAAAATTAGTTTAGAGAACTTGGTACCCATTTTATGTTAGGTCCTTTTTGGTTAACTTGTGGTAATGTCCCTTTTGGAACCCACACCTTTCTTACAACTTTTGGCCCTAGTTTTCTAACATTACAATTTGAAGAGTTATGTCCTTTAAAGCCACAATGATTACACTTCATGAAAGGTGATGATGATCTTCTAGGTGGTACAAAGAAGTTTTTGTAATGTTTTTCCTTTTTGGTAGAGTTATATCCTAAACCAGTTTTATCAAACATACATCTTTTAAATTGTCTCTGCCATTTGTAAGCTTTTCTAATGTTCTATTTAAGTCTAAGACCTTGGTTTCTAAGATGTCACATTTCTTTGCAAAATTACAAGGTTTATTCTTAGAACATGCTTGAACATTTGCTAATTTTTCTTTTAGGCAATCATTTTCTTTGCTAAGTTCTACAAGATGCATTTCAAGAGTATCTGTGGTTTTTCTTGACAATTTGTATTTATTAAATAGTTTTAAATATTTATCATACAATTCATCTTTGTCAAGTTCATGATGACTTACCTCATTTTCCTCTTCAAAGTGGTTAGACATTAAGCAAAAATTTGCTTCTTCATTGTCCAAATTGTTGGAACACCTTACATTGTTTTCATCCCAGGCGATGTAAGCTCTTCTCCTTCCACCTTTCTCTTTGTTTTTCTTCTTGAGGTTTGGGCAATCTACTTTGAAGTGCCCTTCCTTGCCACATTCAAAATAATTGGGTGAAGAAGAATTTTCTTTAGGGATAGGTTTCTTACCTTGAGTTTTGAAGCTCTTTTGGAAGCATTTGTTTCTCATGAATTTTCCAAACCACTTCACAAACAGTCCAAACTCTTTTTCTTCATCAATCTCACTACATGATTCTTCTTCATGTATAGAAGTGGCCTTGAGAGCTAGGCCTTTCTTCTTGGAGGATTTTTCTTGTTTCTCCGCTAGCTTTAAATCCCTTAGTTTTGTTCTTGCTCTTGTAGCTTTCTAAATAGTGTAGCAAGAGACATTTCGTTGATGCTTGGGGATTGTTTAATGACAGTGACAAGAGGTTGTCATTCCCTGCTAACACTTTTCAACACTTTATGCACAAGTTCTTTGTTAGTATAAACTTTGCCAAGAGTAATAAGATGATTAATTATAAGAGTAAATCTTTTTTGCATCTCTATAATGGTTTCCCCAGAATTTATCCTAAAGCTCTCATATTGACTATTCAAGGTACTAATATTAGAGTCTTTAACATCACTAGTACCTTTATGGGATACTTGTAAGGTATCCCACATTTCTTTGGTGGATTGACAAGTCATTATTCTAAAAAATTCATCGGGACCTAATGCAATAGTAATGAGATTTTTAGCCTTATAATTGTATTATACTTTCTTCTCTTCATCACTTGTCCAATCTTCCATGGGTTTCTCAACATTTTTACCATTAACAGTATGCATGGGTATGAAAGGACCATTTTCAATGGCATTCCAAATTCTTAAGTCAATTGATTGAACAAAAATTTTCATTCTTTCCTTCCAAAACACATATCCTTCCCCATTGAAAGTAGGAGGTCTATTTGTGGCACCACCCTCGGGAAAAAAGATTTAGAGAATTTAAGGCCATTGTTCTCTTGAAGCTGTTAAGCTTGATCTATAAGAGTCAAGCTCTGATACCACTTGTTATTCAAGTGGCCTCAATACTCAAGAGAGGGGGTGAATTGAGTTTTAAGACTTTTCGTTGAAATGCTTTTGAACTAAGTTCCATTCTCACAAATTAATAATTTATGCAAGACAAAGTAAGTTTAATGCAAGAAACAATGCAAAACAAGGAATAAAAGTTGCTGAAGCAATTTGTCAAACACTTGGTGTGTAGCACTTTAAAGCTATTAGTTCAAGCAAGTTTAAAAAGGGAAATCATAATCAACAACAATAACCCAGCCAGATGCAATGAATGAATGTAAAAGAGTAAGGGAGAAGGGCTTGCAAACCGATTTAACGAGTTCCATCACCCCGGTGTACATCTCGCCATCAAGCAACCCACTTGAAGGATTTCCAATATTGAAGTTTAGAGATACAAGCTATTAGAAATTACAGCTTCCTAGTGTCCCACACTCAAGAACTCAATCCTCACTAGCACAAGGGCAACCCACCCAATCTCTCAAACTCTCAATACCCAAAAGTTGAACCCTAACCTTTATGACCACTCAACCTAGAGTGAAAACCTTTGTGTTTGGTGTAGTGTTTACAAGCAAGTAACTTTCTTAATAGAGTAGATATATAAATGAAAGCTCATATAATTTCTAACTCTCAACAAGAGAGGATATACAAGTTCTAAGCTCAAAATTTCAGAGTATACAAAAGAATGAACTCACTAAGCACAAATGAAGGTAAGGGATAATTACCTATTGTTGTATATTGTGCTTGAGTTGGAAAGCCATTTATAGAGCCTTGAAGGAGTGCAAAGTCTTCCTAGCCATTGTAAGTTATGGGCACTGAGTTGGAACGGGGAAATAAGCTGGTTTTCCACTTAAAAACACTTTCCTCAAATTCTGGCACGATGGTATTCGATTACGCCTTGAGCTGTAATCAATCATATTTCAAAATCTTCAGTGTAATTCAGTCTGTAATCGATTAACACTTCTCCTGTAATCGATTAGATATGAAACAGAACCCTGTAATCGATTATGCCTTACCTTGTAATCAATTATGAGTGGCACCTGATGCATTTAATTAGGTTACGCAGCATGGTAATCGATTGTGCCTTATGTGTAATCGATTGTGTTACAAACAGAAGCTGTGTAATCGATTAGATGTTCAGGTGTAATCGATTAGTTACATTCCAGAACCCTTATAATCGATTGTAAATGTCCTGCAATCAATTAGCAGATCCACCTGATGCTTTAATTCATTTTCTGAGCTTGGTAATCGATTAGCTTCCTAGGTGCAATCGATTAGGTTATAAACAGAAGCTCTCTAATCGATTAGTTTTGGTCTGATAATTGATTAGCCTGCGTGTTTCTGCAGGTCTGATGTTGTTTTCTTTGTTTCTTCAAGATCCTTTGTCATTATCAAAATATTTGATCCTGAAAGCATATTCAAACACACCCGTTACAACCATTTGAAAGACCTTTTGACTTTGACATGCCTTCTATCTAAACTTGGGAGTTTTTGGCTTATTAACAAGCTTATGGGTATCTTTTTTTACTATGATGATTTAAGTGATACACAAACCTTGAAACACTTGAGTGAAAATTACAAGAAGAGTATCCTCTGTCTTGAAAATGAAAATAGAATCACATAAGAAAATTAATCTTGGCATTTGAATAAATTTGTTTCTCTGTCTTGGGTTCCCTAATTTACTAAGCTAAGTGTTTTTTGTATCTTATCGTGTGAATATGGTAATTGCTTGAGGACAATCAATGTTTTGGTTTAGATTATTTTGATAAGTGATTTAGAACACAATAAATTAGATTTAATTCATATAAAATTTTAAATCATTTTGCACTATATTTCCCTAATTTTCATGACTTATGCTTTCTTTCCACTGTATTCTGCTCGGGTATTTTTATTTTGATGGAGTTGATATAATTGAGACTATTGAGGACATATTTTTAGAGTAAATACATGCAAGGAAAAATGGATGACAAAAATTTAGATTTTTGAAAATTGTTTCATGCTATTAAATTTTTACAAATTTAGAAAATAATTTTATACTCCTTTTTACATTGACTTCAAAGCTTGAAAAGTTTATAATTTTTTTTTATCTATGTAAGCTTTGAGATTTCCATTTGTAAAAATCTAATATAATAAAAAAGAGCCAATGGTCAAGAAACTAAGAAAATACCAAGTTTTTAAATTTTTACTCTCAATAGTTTCATGACAAATTTGGTTTCATTTTTTATGCCTAAGTATTTTGACATTTTTTACTTCTCCAAAGGCAAGAAAAATGCTTTATTTTATTAAATAAACATGGTTTACAAGTGCAGAATTTTTTCTTCCATAATTTCAAGACCATGTCCCACCAAATAGTTTTAAGTCAACAAATTCATGCAATTTGGTAAATGGTTCACGGTTTTGCAAGGTTTAAAGGCAAGGAATTTGCATTCTTTATTCAAGACACCATGGTCCACAAGTCCATTATTTTCCTTCATAAATTCAAGGAGGTGTCCCACCATGGCCTACCATAACAACAAAGCTCCCATTTTGACAAAGGAATTCACGTTGGAAACCATTCAAGTTTGGTTGTTTTATGCTTTAATAATTCAGCAATAATGCATCCAAATGGCAAGGCACATTCACGGTTTCATAGTGCAGTTTTTGGACTCAATATGCTTGCATTAAAGTGAAGAAAAACAGCCAAGAAAACAGCCCCCATTGCCAATGTGAATTGCACTATATCATGGTCCATTATGCTTTGATTTTTCATGATTAAATTCCTTTGATAATGCAAAATTTTTTAATGTAAAATTTCTCTTGTAAAACACTATAAATAGGCTTAGTTTCAAGGGGTTTGGACACACTAATTCACTCCAAGAGCATCTTGTGTAGTTCCTAAGTTTAGAGACATAAATCTGAATTTTTACGTTCAAAAGTGGGAAATAACAGAAATTACAACGGGAAAAGCAGTGGTGGAATTACCTCCGGGCTTTTTGGAGAAACCCATAGGTGTTTCTTTTACTTTATCATGTGTTGTATGCACTAGTGGAAAAAATGGATATAATCACGGTTAAAAATGGCCTTTAATCACGGTTAAAGAACCGTGGTTGTTGCAGCCATGGTTGTAGATGAGGGTCTTTAACCACGGTTAACAACCGTGGTAATAAATCAGATCTAACCACGGTTGTCGAGCATAACCGAGAATATAACAGACAATGTATATTCAGGGTTATAGTAGAAACCGTGGCACGGTTGTTTAGCATAACCGTGAATATAAGTAGTAAAAAAATTCATTTATAGACTATGTATATTCACGGTTATAGTAGAAACCGTGGATAAAAAATATCTATATTCATGGTTGTTTAGCATAACCGTGAATATAAGTAGTAAAAAAAATTCAGTTACAGACTATGTATAATCACGGTTATAGTAGTAATCGTGGAGAAATAGTGTCTATAATCATGGTTATAGTAGTAACCATAGATAAATAGTGTCTATAATCATGGTTGTTACCATAACCGTGAATAAACACCAAGGTTTTTTTTTTAATATGGTTTTTGTTTTATTGTTTCCCAAACCTGCATTCAGACAACCAGCACAATATACAGTATCCCAGCATATCCAGCAACAAACAATATATAAAAAGAATGGTATATATATATATATATAACAATTAATTTGATATGAATTCATAACAACCTAAAAAATGAAATTATATACAATTTAGATGAATGTAACCTAATAAAATGTAAACCCTAAATCCTACACTAGATACATATTTAAGAGAATAAAGATCCTATGTCTAGCTAAGTTCTTTTGCTGATTTCAATGAAGTATGAGGCTCATTGCTTTCTAACATTATCTACAAGTGTCTTAGAGAAATATGACTAGTCCTGGAAGTACTGCAAACAATGTACAAAACAATTAGAACAAAAGTTATATTTAATACATGAAATTGTTGAAATTGTTAGAAAAGTAGTCCAAATGATGAGACTTACATCTGTCCATCCATCTACTAAATGTTGTTGGACGATGGTCAGCATGGTATGCTGATAAGTGCTTTTTAATACAATAAATTAGGTCTAAATTGCTTAGGATTTTAATCATTATGCACTGTATTTCCTTTATTTATTACGATTTTTGCTTTCTTTCCACTCTATTCTACTTGGATATGTTATTTTGCAGGAATTAAGGTAATAAAGGGTCAAAAACAAGAGAAAAACGACCATAAAATGATAAAGAAACAAGAAGAACAAGCCCAAAGTAGAAAGAACTCTCTTTTTATGCTGAATTCCGACTCAGAATGCTGAATTTCGACCCAAAATATTAAAATCCGACTTAGATATGACCAAATTCGAGTGGAAGGACTCAGAATGGAGTAATTCCGAGTGGAATACTGCACTGTTGAAGGTAAATCCGAGTGGAACGACTCAAAATGACCAAAACCGAGTGGAATGACTCAGCATGGAGCGAATTCGAGTAAATACTGCACTATTAGAGCCAAATCTGAGTGGAAAGTTCCCTGTAAAAGCCATTCCGAGTGATAAATGGCTGAGGTTCAATGCTGAAATGGAATGAGTCTCGGTTGGAGGAGATTCCGAGTGGAAACTTCCCCGACTACGTTCATTCCGAGTGAAAAAAGGGGACTGACGTTGAATAGATGCTGTCCAAAGCTATTCTCCAAGTGAAAGGCTTGCTGATTAAAGTGAATCCGAGTGGGAGCTTTCTGATTGCAACTAATCTGAGTGAAAAGTTGTTCTAAGTGAATGGATTCCGAGTAGAAGAGGCCACTGAAATGAATAAATGCTGACTGAGGAGGAATCCGAGTGGTTTCACTCAGAGAAGATGGCATTCTCAAGAGGAACAAGGCATTTCCGAGTAATTCTTAGCAAGGAAGGAAAAATCCGACCGGAAATGAATCACACTCGGGCAGACTCTCAAGTTTCACACTGAGCCCGAGTAAAAAGTCTCCAAGGAAAGCACATCCGAGTGAGTTGGGTCAGAAAGATGAATTTCTGAGTAAAGCAAGACTCGGACATAAGAAGAAATTCAATCAGTCAAATTCCAACCCTTCAAGTGCTAGTTCCTGAGTAAAAGTGAAGGCCATTCCGAGTGAGTTGATTGACGACTAAAGGCCATTCCGAGTAAAAAGCATGAAGGCCGACTAAAATATTTCAAAGCAAATTCGAGTGAATTCCAAAGCAAAGCTTTAACCGAGTGGTTCAAATTCAGAGACAGCCGAGTGAAAATGATTGGGAACCGATTGAATCTGAGCCGAGTGAGTCTTCAATCAGTTCCGAATGAACTCCATGAACCTGAGCCGAGTGAATGGTTTTAGTCGGTTCTGAGTCCTTCTACAATCAATTCTGACTGAATGGCTCAATCAGAAGTTGCTCTTCAGTCAATCTTCACTCATCCTTTCATCCAGTAAACACCGACCCCCCAACAACACTGACTGGCTTTCACTCAGATCTGTGTCCAAAGTCACCTTTCACTCGGTCTTTTGCTCAAAAGGCCTCTTTTCCACTCGGATTCTAGAGAGAAAACCGACCTAATTCTCCACAATACAACCCCGGATCACTACCTCCATCAACACCGACTCCTTTCATCTCTTCACAGGCCCAACACCGGCCACAATCAACAACACTCCTCTCCACACTGTCCCCTCTCCTTTTAAAACCGACCTACACTCCACAACTCCAAACAACGGATCACTCTACACTGTCCTCAAGCCACAACACCGCCCAGCAACCCACTCAACCAATACTGCCCAGACTCTTCTCTCCAACCAACACCGCCCAGACTCTTCTCTCCAACCAACATCGCCCAGACTCTTCTCTCCAACCAACACCACCCAGACTCTCCTCTCCACGTTGTCCAGTTTGCAACCAACACCGTCCAGCACTCAGCAAACCACCCTCCAGCAAGCTTTCACTCAGATTTGTGGGAAAATAACATTTTTTCCACTCTGAATTTCATTATTCTGCACCAATCTTCACTAAAATCCAAGCACCAAATTATTGGAAATATTAAAATAATGCAAATTGGCACAGCTGGAACTCACATGCACCGAAAGTTTCCTCCCACTTGCAATTACAACGCGTTTCTTAGCTGGATCCCCCCTTTCCATCGCCTATAAAAGGAGAAGAAGTTGCAAGCATCCAGCATCAATAATCTCTTCCCATCAATTACCATCAGATTCATTTTCTTTTCTTTTCTTCGTTACTTTCTCTCTTTTTCTCTTTAGTTTTATTCTTTTCTATTTTTCTTTCTCTGTTCGTTTTTCTTCTTTTCTTTTTATTTTCTTTTCTTTCTTTTATTTTGTAAGAGTGTGAGGGCTATAAAAATGAGAATTTAAATTTGTAATTGGTGGAGAATATTGCAACAAGGAATTACAGTGGTAAATTATTCTAAGCTTTTGGAGAAACCCGTAAGTCTTTATTTTTACCATGTCTTGTATGTTTTATTTTTCCATTATTTATATGAATTTGAATTATTTCATGAGTAGCTAAATTAGTTATCTTGGGATAAAGGGGGTATGATAATATTTTATTATTAATATTATTTTGACTTAGAATTAAATAAATTTCTATTTTCCATTTAGTTCAATTATGCTCAATGCTTTTAGTAATTCCTAACAAGAACCTAAATGATAAAACTGTATACTTGCGGGTATATTAGTAAGTTTAGGTAATAAATAGAATCGAGAGATTTATTTTTACCGGAAAGCTTTGAACTAAACCTAAGATTTTTGAAATGCTTTTTGTGACCTCGGTAAAACCGTGAAAGTAATCAAAATTCTTTTGAGGAAATAAAAGGGATTTTCATAAAACGATAATGGGCCTTTCTGAGGATTAAGCAGCGCTTTCCATAGGTTAGGTACATTAATAGGATTCCGAGAGGAACATATTAATTAACTTTTGGAAAATTCGCCTTGGAAAACTTAATTCGATTCTTATTTATGAAAAGTTAAAATTCATTAACATAAAATAGTCTTGATCCCCCGAAATCCCAAGATACTCTCAACTCTGATTTTTAAGTGTCAAGTAAATTTTATTTTTGTATTTATTCGTATTCTGTGCAACTTTAATTTGTGCTTCATTTTATAAAAATAAAAAAAATCAATTGTGTGGATAATTAAATTTCAATATGCTGGTACTTTGAACACAGTCCTTGTGGAGAACGATAATCTTTTATATTACGCGACATAACCCGTGCGCTTGCGGGTCCTGTCAAGTTTTTGGCGCCGTTGCCAGGGACTGTTATCCCTCAAATATCGGCAATATTGAAATTCGATTAGATCATACTTGTTAATATTTTTATTATTATTTTTATTTTTATTTTTATTTTTTTTGTTTGTAATTTTGTATTTTGTTCTTTATTTTGTGTATCTGTTGTTGTTTTATTTTTATGATAATTTGTTTTATTTGTCATTTATTTTCTTTTTATGCGACGAAGCCGTAGTGTCGATCTAAACTTAGGATTTGACCCTGAGATAGAACGTACCCTTAGAGCTTTAAGAAAACAACAAAAAGAATAAAAAGAACAAAAAGAAAAACAAATGACGGACCAACATAGAACCTTAAGAGATTTTGTCGCTCCACGTACAAATGGGAGAGGATCTAGCATCCTTAGACCCACAGTGGAGGCTAACAATTTTGAATTGAAGCCTTCACTACTCTCAATGGTTCAACAGAACCAATTCGGAGGATTACCCTCCGAAGATCCAAATCTTCATCTTCAACTCTTTCTTGAATACTGTGACACCCTGAAGATGAACGGAGCCACCAATGATGCCATTCGCTTAAGACTTTTCCATTTCTCCTTAAGAGATAAAGCAAGAGCGTGGTTATACTCTCTTCCTGAAGGATCCATCATGACTTGGGAACAATTGTCCGGTGCTTTTATCAATAAATGGTACCCAAGGAACAAGACTGATGTGCTGAGAAAACAAATCATCAATTTTTCATAAAAAGATGATGAATCCTTGTATGAAGCCTGGGAGAGATACAGAGAGTTGCTAAGAGAATGTCCTCACCATGGGATAGAAAGGTGGTTGACAATCCATATTTTCTATAATAGACTAACTTCCACACAAAAGATCTCTTTAGATACTGCAGCTGGAGGAGCCTTCATAAGTAAAAATATTGTTGAAGCTGAGAACCTGATTGAGGAAATAGCTCAAAACACTCACCAGTGGAACTCTGAGAGAGGATTACCTTCAAAAACACCAGGTAAGTATTCTGTTGATGCTCTTTCCTTACTTTCTACCAAAGTTGAAGCATTAACATTAAAACTTGATAAAATAGGGTCAACAGGTGCTACTAATATTGTTTGTGAAGTTTGTAGTGTTTCAGGACATGGAGCTACAAACTGCCATTTAGCAATGACTCCTAATCAAGAACAAGAAATGCATCAGGTGGATGCTATTGGAAACTATGGTGGAAACTATCAAGGTAACTACAGACCTCCACAAGGTCCACCTGGCTTCCAAAATAGGCCACCTCAATTCCAAAGTAACTACAAACCTCAACAAGGAACCTATATTCCACAAAAATCAAAGTTAGAATCCTTGATGGAGACATTTGTAGCTACTCAACTTAAACAAAATGATGAATTCTCTGATGTAATAAAAAACTTGGCTTCAAAAGTGGACTCTCTTGGCACCCATAATAAAATACTAGAAAATCAAATTGCCCAACAAGCCTCCTATTCTCAAAGAGCACCAGGAACATTTCCTGGAAAACCAGAGGCTGGACCATCCAACCAAACCATGGCTGTCACTCTTAGGAGTGGTACTCAATATCATGGACCAGTTGACAAGACTGCAAAGGAGGAAAAGAAAACAGATGAATCTTCATCTCATCCAGTGATTGAAGAAGAGAAACCACAAGAAAAGAGGGAGGAGGTTAAGCCATATCAACCTCCCATTCCATTTCCTCAGCGCTTAGCCAAAGCAAAGTTGGACAAACAATTTGTTAAGTTCCTTGATGTTTTAAAGAAATTATATATTAATATTCCTTTTACAGATGCTTTGCAGCAAATGCCCACATATGCAAAGTTCCTGAAGGATATTCTGTCCAACAAAAGAAGACTGGAGGAAGATGGTACAGTTGCACTTACTGAAGAGTGCAGTGCTCTAATTCAAAAGAAACTTCCACCCAAGCTCCAAGATCTAGGTAGTTTCTTTATTCCTTGCATAATTAGTGACATGAATATAGATAAAGCATTGTGTGATTTAGGAGCGAGTGTGAGTTTAATGCCATTATCTGTTACTGAAAAGTTAGGATTGGGTGAACTAAAACCTACTAAGATATCTTTACAATTGGCTGATAGATCTGTAAAATATCCTGTAGGAATTTTAGAGGATGTTCCTATTAAGATAGGAAAATTTTTTATACCTGCTGACTTTGTTGTACTTGAAATGGACGAAGATTCTTTGATTCCTATTATTTTATGCAGACCATTTTTAGCAACTACAGGTGCTGTGATCGATGTCAAGAATGGTAAGTTGTCTCTAACTGTTGGAGACCAAAAGGTTGATTTCAACTTGAAAAATGTTTTAGAAAAACCTTATAATGATGTTTGCTGTACTGTGGATTTTGTCGAACAAGTGGTAAAGGAAGCAACCCTTCCTAATGACCCACTTGAAACTGTTTTCATGATTGAGCTGACAGAAACATCTGATTGCTCTGAGGCCCCACATAACACTGAGGTCATGTGTGACAAAGTGGTAAGCCCCAATGTGGAATTAAAACCTTTACCAGCTTCATTAAGGTATGAATTTCTTGGTCCTAATTCCACATATCCTGTGATTATCAATGCTGAATTAAATCCATGTGAAACTGAAAAACTTTTGAAATAACTTAGGTTGTATAGAAAGGTAATAGGTTATACAATGGATGATATCAAAGGGATTAGCCCTTCTCTTTGTATGCACAGGATTGCTGTAGAAGATAAAAGTAGGCCCACAGTAGAACCACTTAGGAGATTAAATCCTAAAATGCAAGAAGTGGTTAAAAAGGAAATTTTGAAATTGCTTGATGCTGGAGTCATATATCCTGTTCATAGTAGTAAATGGGTAAGTCCTCTCCATGTGGTGCCTAAAAAGGGGGGAATAACTGTGATTGAAAATGATAAACATAACTTGATTCCTACTAGGATTGTCTCTGGTTGGCGCATGTGCATTGATTATAGGAAGTTAAATAGCGCCACGAAAAAAGATCATTTTCCCCTCCCCTTTATTGATCAGATGCTTGAAAGACTTGCGAAACACTCTTATTTCTGTTATTTGGATGGGTATTCAGGTTTTCATCAAATTCCCATTCATCCATCTGATCAAGAAAAGACTACCTTCACTTGCCCTTATGGGACTTATGCTTACAGATGTATGCCTTTTGGTTTATGTAATGCACCTGCGACTTTTCAAAGGTGTATGCAAGCAATTTTTTTTGATCTTATTGAAAATGTGATGGAAGTCTTTATGGATGATTTTTCAGTGCATGGTTTAGATTTTGATAATTGTTTAACAAATTTGTGCCAAGTCTTACAGCGTTGTGAAGAAACCAATTTAGTTCTAAATTGGGAAAAATGCCATTTTATGGTAAGAGAAGGCATAGTTCTTGGACATCTGGTGTCTGAGAGAGGTATAGAAGTTGATAAGGCTAAAGTGGAAGTGTTTGAAAAATTGCCTCCACCTACAAATGTGAAAGGTATTAAGAGTTTTCTTGGACATGCAGGGTTTTACCGCAGGTTCATTAAAGATTTCTCCAAGATCACAAAGCCTCTTACAACTCTTCTGGCTAAGGATGTGCCTTTCAATTTTGATTCATCTTGTATGGAAGCTTTTTGCAGGATTAAGCAAGCTCTAATCTCTGCCCCCATCGTGCAACCAGCTGATTGGAAACTCCCGTTTGAGTTGATGTGCGATGCGAGTGATTACGCAGTGGGGGCTGTATTGGAGCAAAGAAAGGATAAAAAGCTCCATGTAATTCATTATGTCAGCCGGACGCTAGATGATGCTCAGGTAAATTATACCACAACTGAAAAAGAACTGTTAGTTATTGTCTTTGCTTTTGATAAATTTAGGTCTTATTTGGTAGGTTCACATGTTACTGCTTACACTGACCACTCTGCCATTAAGTATCTATTGAATAAAAAGGAAGCAAAGCCTAGATTAATTAGGTGGATTCTAATATTGCAAGAATTTGACTTGGAAATTAAGGACAAGAAGGGTACCGAGAACTTGGTCGCTGACCACCTATCTAGGTTGACATCTGAAAAAGAAGAAACAGATAATATTCCCATCAATGAATCTTTTCCAGATGAACAACTCTTGAATCTTAGTATCCAACGTGTTCCTTGGTATGCTGATTTTGTAAATTTTCTTGCATGTGGTATTTTACCTCCTGATCTTAGCTTTCAGCAAAGGAAAAAGTTTTATACAGATGTCAAGCATTATTATTGGGATGAACCACTCCTTTTCAAGCAATGTGCTGATGGTATGATCCGGAGATGTGTTTCACAAGATGATGTCCATGCTATCTTGGATCATTGCCATTCTCTTTCCTGTGGAGGGCACATGAGCACCTCTAAAACAGCCGCTAAAGTATTGCAAGCTGGGTTCTATTGGCCAAATATTTGTAAGGATGTACGTAAGTATGTTCTAACTTGTGATGCCTGCCAAAGAACAGGTAACATTGGTAAGAGACAAGAAATGCCATTAAATACCATTTTAGAAGTTGAATTGTTTGATGTATGGGGTGTTGATTTTATGGGTCCCTTTCCCTCTTCTTTTGGAAATCAGTTCATATTAGTGGAAATTAACTATGTGTCAAAATGGGTGGAAGCCATTGCTTCACCCCATTCTGATGCTAAGATTGTTATTAAACTTTTCAAGAAAATAATATTTCCAAGGTTTGGGGTCCCAAAATGTGTTATAAGTGATGGAGGGTCTCATTTTATAGAGAAAACTTTTCAGACCCTTCTAAAGAAATATGGAGTTAGGCATAAGGTTGCTACACCTTATCACCCATAAACTAGTGGACAAGTTGAGGTATCCAATCGGGAAATTAAAAATATTCTTCAAAAAGTGGTGAATACATCACGTAAGGATTGGTCTATTAAGTTAGATGATTCCTTTTGAGCGTATCGAACCGCATATAAAACTCTCATTGGAACCACGCCTTTTAAGCTAATATATGGGAAGCCCTGTCATTTACCTGTTGAGCTAGAATATAAATCTTTTTGGGCTGTTAAAACTCTTAACTTTGATCATAAGGCTGCAGGTGAACAAAGATTGTTGGAATTAAATGAGCTTGAAGAACTCCGTCTAGATGTATATAAAAATGCCAGAATTTATAAAGAAAAAACTAAACAATGGCATGATCGTCACATCTAACAGAGAACATTTAATCCAGGTGATATGGTTTTACTGTTTAATTCCAGATTGAAGCTTTTTCCAGGTAAACTAAGATCCTGATGGTCGGGACCATTCAAGGTGACAAAAGTCTTTCCCTTCGGAGCTGTCGAACTATGGAGCGAGAAATCTGGTACATTTAGGGTAAATGGACAGAGAGTAAAGCACTATCTGACAGGTCAACCAATACAACAAGCAAGTGACTTAGACTTGTTTGATGCTGGTGAGAAGTCTGGCTGAAGACTTAAAACTTAGCACTGATAGGGAGGTAACCCTATAAAAAGTTGTTGTTTTATTTTAAGCTTTTATTCTATATAAAAAAAAAACCAACTATGTCAGATGTTGGTTTGGGGTTATTACAGGTAAGTTTTCTTATCCTTTTGTCATCCATTCTAACATTGAGGACAATGTCAAATTCTGGTTTGGGGTGGTAGGTAAGAAAACTTAACTATTTTGTTTACGTTGTGTGATTGTTATTTTATTTTGCATGTGTGTTTTCCTTGATTTGTTTGTAATCTTATAATTTACCATGATTGCATGATAAATTTACTTTGAACACACAAGGCTAAAGTATCTAAGGACCCCAAAATTTTGAGTAAAATTTTCAAAATTTGATTATTTAAATGTCAAATCAATGTCTAAATGAACCTTATGTGATTAAAATTTTCTTTGAAAAGACTTTCCATGGTTAGACTTGAGCCAAAATGGGTTATCTATCAAACAAATTTTCAAAACCCATATCTTCTTGATTGAGTAAATCTCATAGTCATTAATATTCTAGAACTTGTTTTTCAACCGATTCAAAATGGTTTTTGATTATATGTCTTAAGATGATAAAGGCACAATTAGGTCTTATTCTTAAGCCTTAGAATTTTGTATAATTTGACCCCTAGTTGCCCCTTTTGAGCCTAAAAGCGAAAATTTTTCCTTGAAACCTTTCATTGAATGATATTCTCTTAATGGTGAAAAAGTTGGAAATTTAGTGGAACAAAGAAATAAAAAAGGACTTAAGAAAAATATGGTATTGGATGCAAAGAAAAGCAAGAAAAAGAAAAAGAAAATCAAAAGGATGATATTGAATGAATTCCAAAAAGTCTATAAAAGTTCAAAAATTTGCTCTGTTAAATTTATGATGGTAATTTGAATCATTCATGACTGTTAAAGCCCTTTTGTATTCCATTTTTCTTGAAATTCCTACCTTGACAATACAACCCGAGGCCACGTTATAACCTTTGAAAGACCTTTAGATTTTGACATATTTTCTATCTAAACTGTGGAGTTTCTAGTTTATTAGAAGCTTATGGTAATATTTTTTGAGTATGGAGATACACAAACCTTGAAACACTTGAGTGAAAATTGTGAGAAGAATATCTCAAGTCTTGACATTGAAAATTGATTCACATAAGAAAAATAAAAATTGGCATTTGAATAAATCTGTTTCTCGGTTTTGGATTCCTTAATTTATTAAGTTTAGTGTTTTCTGTATTTTCTCTTGTGAATATGGTGATTGCTTGAGGACAAGCAATGTTTTGGTTTGGGGTATTTTGATAAGTGCTTTTTAATACAATAAATTAGGTCTAAATTGCTTAGGATTTTAATCATTATGCACTGTATTTCCTTTATTTATTGCGATTTTTGCTTTCTTTCCACTCTATTCTACTTGGGTATGTTATTTTGCAGGAATTAAGGTAATAAAGGGTCAAAAACAAGAGAAAAACGACCATAAAATGATAAAGAACTAAGAAGAACAAGCCCAAAGTAGAAAGAACTCTCTTTTTATGCTGAATTCCGACTCAGAATGCTGAATTCTGACCCAAAATATTGAAATCCGACTCAGATATGACCAAATCCGAGTGGAAGGACTCAGAATAGAGTAATTCCGAGTGGAATACTGCACTGTTGAAGGTAAATCTGAGTGGAACGACTCAAAATGACCAAAACCGAGTGGAATGACTCAGCATGGAGCGAATCCGAGTAAATACTGCACTATTGGAGCCAAATCTGAGTGGAAAGTTCCCTGTGAAAGCCATTCCGAGTGATAAATGGCTGAGGTTCAATGCTGAAATGGAATGAGTCTCAGTTGGAGGAGATTCTGAGTGGAAACTTCCCCGACTACGTCCATTCCGAGTGAAAAAAGGGGACTGACGTTGAATAGATGCTGTCCAAAGCTATTCTCCGAGTGAAAGGCTTACTGATTGAAGTGAATCCAAGTGGGAGCTTTTTGATTACAACTAATCCCAGTGAAAAGCTGTTCTGAGTGAATGGATTCTGAGTAGAAGAGGCCACTGAAATGAATAAATGCTGACTGAGGAGGAATCCGAGTGGTTTCACTCAGAGAAGATGGCATTCTCAAGAGGAACAAGGTATTTCCGAGTAATTCTTAGCAAGGAAGGAAAAATCTGACCGGAAATGAATCACACTCGGGCAAACTCTCAAGTTTCACACTGAGCCCGAGTAAGAAGTCTCTAAGGAAAGCACATCCGAGTGAGTTGGGTCAGAAAGATGAATTTCCGAGCAAAGCAAGACTCGGACATAAGAAGAAATTCAATCAGTCAAATTCTAACCCTTCAAGTGCAAGTTCCTGAGTAAAAGTGAAGGCCATTCTGAGTGAGTTGATTGACGACTGAAGGCCATTCCGAGTAAAAAGCATGAAGGCCGACTAAAATATTTCAAAGCAAATCTGAGTGAATTCCAAAGCAAAGCTTTAACCGAGTGGTTCAAATTCAGAGACAGCCGAGTGAAAATGATTGGGAACCGATTGAATCTGAGCCGAGAGAGTCTTCAATCAGTTCCGAATGAACTCCATGAACCTGAGCTGAGTGAATGATTTCAGTCAGTTTCGAGTCCTTCTGCAGTCAATTCTGACTGAATGGCTCAATTAGAAGTTGCTCTTCAGTCAATCTTCACTCGTCCTTTCATCCAGCAAACACCGACCCCCCAACAACACTGACTGGCTTTCACTCGGATCTGTGTCCAAAGTTACCTTTCACTCGGTCTTTTGCTCAAAAGGCCTCTTTTCCACTCGGATTCCAGAGAGAAAACCGACCCAATTCTCCACAATGCAACCCCGGATCACTACCTCCATCAACACCGACTCCTTCCATCTCTTCACAGGCCCAACACCGGCCACAATCAACAACACTCCTCTCCACACCGTCCCCTCTCCTTTCAAAACCGACCTACACTCCACAACTCCAAACAACGGATCACTCTACACCGTCCTCAAGCCACAACACTACCCAGCAACCCACTCAACCAATACCACCCAGACTCTTCTCTCCAACCAACACCGCCCAGACTCTTCTCTCCAACCAACATTGCCCAGACTCTTCTCTCCAACCAACCCCGCCCAGACTCTCCTCTCCACGCTGTCCAGTTACAACCAACACCGTCCAGCATTCAGCAAACCACCCTCCAGCAAGCTTTCACTCGGATTTGTGGGAAAATAACATTTTTTCCACTCTGAATTTCATCATTCTGCACCAATCTTCACTAAAATCCAAGCACCGAATTATTGGAAATATTAAAATAATGCAAATTGGCACAGCTGGAACCCACATGCACCGAAAGTTTCCTCCCACTTGCAATTACAACGCGTTTCTTAGCTGGATCCCCCCTTTCCATCGCCTATAAAAGGAGAAGAAGTTGCAAGCATCCAGCATCAATAATCTCTTCCCATCAATTACCATCAGATTCATTTTCTTTTCTTTTCTTCGTTACTTTCTCGCTTTTTCTCTTTAGTTTTCTTCTTTTCCATTTTTCTTTCTCTGTTCGTTTTTCTTCTTTTCTTTTTATTTTCTTTTCTTTCTTTTATTTTGTAAGAGTGTGAGGGCTGTAAAAATGAGAATTTAAATTTGTAATTGGTGGAGAATGTTGCAACAAGGAATTACAGTGGTAAATTATTCTGAGCTTTTGGAGAAACCCGTAAGTCTTTATTTTTACAATGTCTTGTATGTTTTATTTTTCCATTATTTATATGAATTTGAATTATTTCATGAGTAGCTAAATTAATTATCTTGGGATAAAGGGGGTATGATAATATTTTATTGTTAATATTATTTTGACTTGGAATTAAATAAATTTCTGTTTTCCATTTAGTTCAATTATGCTCAATGCTTTTAGTAATTCCTAACAAGAACCTAAATGATAAAACTGTATACTTGCGGGTATATTAGTAAGTTTAGGTAATAAATAGAATCGAGAGATTTATTTTTACTGGAAAGCTTTGAACTAAACCTAAGATTTTTGAAATGCTTTTTGTGACCTCGGTAAAACCGTGAAAGTAATCAAAATTCTTTTGAGGAAATAAAAGAGATTTTCATAAAACGATAATGGGCCTTTCTGAGGATTAAGCAGCGCTTTCCATAGGTTAGGTACATTAATAGGATTCCGAGAGGAACATATTAATTAGCTTTTGGAAAATTCGCCTTGGAAAACTTAATTTGATTCTTATTTATGAAAAGTTAAAATTCATTAACATAAAATAGAGTCTTGATCCCCCTGATCCGGTCCTAACACCGGCCCCCGAGAGCATGGCTTTAATGCCTTGCCATATCAGCATTTTGAATAAAGAGAAGTATGCTTTAAATACACTACGAATACTTCTATACGGAATACATACCGCCAGGTCAAGTAACTCCGCCAAGGCATGTTACTCCGCCAAGGAACGCAACCCTGCCAAGGCATGTTACGCCACCAAGGCACCTTACACCGCCAAGGCATGTTACTCCGCCAAAGGAAGTAACCCTGCCAAAGTTGTTACTCCGCCAAGCCATAAGCTCAATATTGGCGGAATATTGAATTTCCCACACTACGTAGCGAGCCCATACTCACAACCCCGGCACGAGATTGACTCTGTCTTGAGAGGTTAATAATGGGAATCACGCTGTCACGCATTAAGGGGAATAACAATAAAATATTAAAGCACTAACGCTTTCCAGACAAGTGGTGATACCTACTACAATAATGGTGCATGTGAACAGCGTAAGGACCCACTACCTTTTCAGCATTATGCCTGAAGACAAGGAGCGGGTCCTACCAATAATGGAGCACCAGTAACTGGTATATAAACCTCTCTCAAAAAGGTATAAGGGATCTTTTCCATTTTTTCTGAACCTTACACTCTCTTACTTGCATAATTCTCTCTGACTGTCTTTCTAAGTCTCTAAGTATTCTGAAATACTGACTTGAGCGTCGGAGAACGATTGCAGGTACCACCCCCAATCGGGTCAAGACAAAGAAGACCCCGTCAGGCGGACTGTGACACCGCCACAGAGTACATTACACTCCGCCTCAACATACAAAGACTCTCCGTATTTGTATTTATACACACATTGCTTTGTATCAAAAACACATTTATATATATTTTGAGTTGTTCTACAAGCATATCTCTACACCCCCTGTAAAGAACAGTTCATTGGCATGCCCAGTGGGACCTGTAAATTTGGTAATCCCACAATCTTTGATGAATCTTCATCATTAATGGAGAGACAAGGACCAGAGGTGCAGAACGAGGATTCTCCTCCACGCAATCCCAGACGTCTTAACTTCGATAATGATGCTCAGAAAAAAGCAACGCAAGCTGATTCTCCAGATCCAAGAGATGACATGATTCGAATGTTGAGAGAAGAACTTGCAGAACTTCGTCGTGAAAAAGCGAACCCAGTGCATGAGAAAGCTGGTCCCGCAAGACAGCCACATCATGAACCACACATGCAGGAGGAATCAAGTACTCCTAACTACTCTCGTATTCCTACATACATGGAGGAGCAACGAAGCCTCCCACTGGTGAATGCTCAGCATCAAGAAGGAAGGAGAGCAGGCTCAAACGCATCCCCCTCAGGATATAAGATGAGTATCCCATTTTCTAAAAGGCTCATGAATGCACATGTACCCAGACATTTGCAAACTATGCAGCCCATTTCTATAGGGAAATACACTGGGGAAACAGATCCCTCTAAGCATTTAGATGCTTATATCTACGAGGCCATGTTTCTAGGAGCTGAGGAGGATGTCATGTGTAGAATGTTCCCCAGAACCCTTACAGGCGAAGCTCTTAGTTGGTTCAAGAGCTTACCTTCAGGTTCCATTGATTCGTGGGAGGAGCTGGCCTCAGCTTTTGGAAGCCACTTCGTGATCTCCAGGGATGCACCCAGAACCTCTCATACCTTGGCTCAGATCAAACAAGGCGACAAAGAATCTCTGAAGGATTTCCTTAAGAGATTTTACAAGGAGGCAGCCATGGTCCCTGATCTGACAGAGGCAATCCAGTTGCATATTCTCATAGAAGCTATGCAACCAAAATCACCTTTTGCTTTGTCATTGGTAAAGGGACCTCCAACCACGATGGAGGAATTTCGCTGGAAGACGTCCAAGTACGTGGGTATTGAGATGCATTTGGAAGCCACTGCATCTCGCAGTAAACCACCCCCTGCAACTCCACCTCATGACAAAGGGAAAGAGAAGTCATCGAAGAATGACAAGTCCCACCAGAGGGACAAAGTAGGGAACCAACCTTTCAAACAGTAAGACAGATGCGTGTTCAATTTTGCTTACTATGCACCACTGAACACATCATATGAGCAAATCTTGCGTGAAATAGGATGGACTACCCTCAATGTTTATGGAATTCAACGTCCACCCCCAATCAGGCGCGGTGGAAACCTAAAGAAGTATTGTGAATTCCATGAGTCAGTTGGCCACACCACAGAAGAATGTAAGCAACTCAAAAATACCATTGAGGTGCTCATTCGTGAAGGTAAACTGAAACACTACTTGTTCAAAGGCAAATCTCATGATGAGCCTGAAAAGTTTGAAAAGCGACATCGTAATCGTTCTCCGGATCCTGATAGTACTCGGGAACCAAAACGTACGGCGATATCAGAGAAAAAAAAGGCGTTGTTCTGGAGTCCGCCCAATGAGAACCAAGCCCTGAACCTAGATCACGAGGTAAAAGGCAGGTGGTAGATATGATTGCTGGAGGCTTCGCAGGAGGCGGACCCTCAAACACCGCCCGGAAAAATCATCACCGTATGATCTTATCTGTGCAGAGCAAGAACAAAGAATATCTCCCATTCAGGGACGGAGTTCAGACTCCGCCTATAACCTTCACAGATGATGATTTTGGCCCAACCATTCCTGAGGGAGATGACGCAGTAGTGATCATTGCGGTGATCGCTAATATGGATGTAAAACGCATCCTAGTTGATCAGGGAAGTTCCTGCGACGTTATCTTTTATGACTGTTTTAAACGCATGGGACTGACTGACGCTGATTTGCAGCCTTACACACAGGACCTTACAGCTTTTAATGGCGCCAAACAGCCTACTAAAGGCTACTTGGACACAAGGATTACCTTCGATAGTGAACCTGGAGCAAGGACTGTGAAATCCAGGGTTCTTGTCATTGATGTTAAATCCCCATACAATGGCATCATTGGGCGGCCTACTCTGAATGCCATGGAAGCCATCGTTTCAACCCCCCACTTGTTAATCAAGTTCATCGATAAAGATAATCAAGTCTCATCTGTCAGGGGTGACCAGGAGATGGCTCGTTATTGTTACAATTTAAGTCTTAACATGGTGAAGCTTGAAACCATGTCTAAGAAAAGAAAATTGAACGAAGGAAACAGTGCTGCGGCATCCGTCAACTTGGTGGATCTTGATCCCAGGGCGGAGTCTTCTATAGACCCACTAAATCCTTTGAAACCAACTCCTGATGGTGGTTCCAAGTCTATTGTTTTGGGCAGCACCCCGGAGCAAATTACTAACATCAATGACAAACTGGAGCCTAACATGGAAGCAAGACTGATTGCACTCCTCCATGAGTATAAGGAAATTTTTGCCTGGACAGCTGCAGACATGCCTGGTATGGATCCTAACTTTTGTTGCCACCACCTGGCGGAGTATCCTGAAACCAAGCCAGTGGCACAAAAGAAACGGCGTATGGGTCCTGCTAAGCAAAAGGCTACTTATGAACAAACTGAAGAACTCCTTAAGGCGGGGTTCATCAGGGAACTCCGTTACTCTTCCTGGCTGTCCAACGTGGTTATGGTACAGAAAGCCAATGGCAAATGGCGCATGTGCATAGACTACATTGACCTGAATAAATGTTGTCCCAAAGATCCTTATCCTCTCCCCAACATTGACAGACTAGTTGACGACTCATCAGGATACAAGTATCTATCCTTCATGGATGCTTACTCCGGATACAACCAAATTCCAATGTGTGAGGATGATCAGGAAAAAACAGCATTTATCAATGACAAAGGGGTCTTTTGCTACAATGTCATGCCATTTGGGCTGAAACGCTGGGGCCACCTACTAGCGCATGATCAACAAAGTCTTTGAGAGCATGCACACAAAGCTGGTGGAGGTTTATATTGATGATATCATCGTCAAGACTCCAGAGGGAGGAGACCATGTTGAAGACCTACGCCTTATTTTTCAACGCCTGCGGCAATATAACATGAGACTCAATCCACTAAAATGCATATTTGCTGTGCCTGGGGGGAGATTTTTGGGTTTCATGTTAACACAAAGAGGCATAGAAGCTAATCCTGACAAGTGTCGTGTGATACAAGAGTTGCAGAGCCCCAAAACATTGAAAGAGGTACAATCCCTCAATGGCAAAATCGCTGCTCTAGCACGATTCATGCCAAAAATGGCTCATCGCTCTCTCCCCTTATACAAGATGTTGAAGAAGGACAAAAAATTCAATTGGGGCCCAGAGCAAGAGGCGGCCTTCCAAAGCTTGAAAAATGTCTTAGCCAGCCCTCCAATCCTGGTAAAACCAAGCCCAGGTGAGCAACTCATTGTTTATTTGTCTGTTTCAGATGAAGCGCTGGCAGTGGCCCTGGTCAAGGAAACAGTTGAAGGCCAACAACCGGTGTACTTCACTGGTAAAACATTGCATGGTGCAGAGTGCCGTTATCAGAAGATTGAAAAGGCAGCACTTGCAGTTGTTTGGGCCTCACGACGCCTAAGACCATATTTCCATGCACATCCCATCCTGATTTGCACAGACTTGCCACTCCGTACTATATTGTTCAAGCCAGACTTAGCAGGAAGGATGATCAAATGGGCCATAGAACTCTCTGAATTCGACATATCCTACGAACCAAGAACTGCTATCAAGGCACAAGTCCTAGCAGATTTCGTAGTTGAATTAACAGGCTCTAGCCCAGATGTAGATTATTCACACTGGACAATATATGTCGATGGGTCTTCGAACAGCAAAGGATGTGGGGCAGGAATCGTTATAGAAAGTGATGACGGGGTACATCTTGAAATTTCATTGCACTTTACCTTCATTATGTCTAACAATCAGGCGGAGTATGAAGCCTGCTTAGCCGGACTCAGAGCAGCACAAGATATTGGGGCCAAAACTGTTACTCTTTGCAGTGATTCTCAACTAGTCATCTCACAAATTCTTGGTGAGTATCAGGCTAAAAAACCTCTGCTGCAATAATATTTGGACTGCGTCAATGAGTTAAAACAGCGTTTCGATGAAGTAACTTTCAAACATATACCTCGTGAAGAAAATACACATGCTGATATCCTGTCCAGGTTAGCCAGCACAAAGAAGGCGGGATGCATAACTACGGTTGTACAGAGTACTTTGGCGGAGCCAAGTATTTCCCTTCCCTCCTCAATACATATGATTAAAAGCCGCCCCGTTGATGACAACTCCTGGATAGCTCCAATAGTTCGTTACCTGGTTAATGGACAATTACGCACGAATGATCTTGAGCGAAAGAAACTAAAGAAAGAGGCACCCTATTACACACTCCTGGATGGACAGCTATACCGCCGAGGAATTTTTGTTCCTTATTTAATTTGTATAAATGAAAATGAGGTGCAAGTTGTTTTGGAAGAAGTCCATGAAGGGCAGTGTGGACATCATCCAGGGGCACGGAGTCTAATGAGAAAAATACTCAGGGCGGCGTATTGGTGGCGCACTCTGAAGCATGACTCCGCCTCATATGTTCAAAAATGCGATCAATGTCAACGATTCGCAAATCTTCACCATACTCCGGCCGAGGAAATGTCATCATCAATAACGCCCTGGCCTTTTTATCAATGGGGCATGGATATTCTAGGTCCATTC
Source organism: Clitoria ternatea (assembly GCA_037962975.1). Taxonomy (NCBI): domain Eukaryota; kingdom Viridiplantae; phylum Streptophyta; class Magnoliopsida; order Fabales; family Fabaceae; genus Clitoria; species Clitoria ternatea. The sequence continues at coordinate 266,561,582 of CM075671.1, forward strand.
CCAACTGCGCCCGGCGGTATCAAATACTTGATAGTTGGTGTTGACTATTTCACCAAATGGATTGAGGCAGAGGCAGTGGTCCACATAACGTCAGCCAGGACTCGAAGATTTGTTTATGAGAATATCATTGCGCGTTTCGGAGTCCCTGGACGCATAGTCACTGATAATGGCACCCAGTTCACAGATCGCAAGTTCACTAAACTCCTAGAAAATCTCAGCATTACGCAGATTTTCTCTTCTGTAGAACACCCTCAAACCAATGGACAAGCAGAGGTCGCCAATAGAGAAATCTTGAAGGGCCTCAAGAAACGCCTCGGTGAGGCGAAGGGAGATTGGGCAAATCAATTGTGCCACGTTTTGTGGGCATATAGGACTACCCCACATTCCACCACGAATGAATCTCCGTATCGGCTGACATATGGAGTCGAGGCTGTCATTCCCATTGAATTGACAAACCCTTCAGCTCGAGTCCTCCATTTCAATGAGGAAGCCAATCAACAGAACCTCGCACACGAATTGGAGGTTTTGGCGGAGTTGAGAGAGGAAGCCTTTGTGAGAGACCAAGCTGTCAAAGCAAAGGCCGCCAAACGGTATAATGCACGTATTTTTGAACGCCGTTTCAAAGAGGGAGATTTGGTCTTGAGAAGGGCCAACATTGGCAACAAATTTGCGCACCAAGGCAAATTGGCACCAACTTGGGAAGGTCCATACCGAGTCATCGAGGTTTTGGGCAAGGGTACATACCGCCTGGAAAACTTGGATGGCACTCCGGTCAGAAATAAATGGAACATTTTAAATTTACGCATATATTACAGTTAGTTGGGTAATACAGTATGATCTTTTCTTCCTAACTCAAGGATCTTCCTATGTATGCTTTCCTTGAAAGGGTTTCGAAAAGATATATCCCAACTCAATCCTTTATGTAGTTCGATTCTCAGTGAAATGCCTTCCTGCATTTAATCTTCACTCTAACTTTGAATTGATTATCCATGACAGAGTTTGTTCCCATGCAGATAAAACAACGACTCTAAAACTGAAGCACAAACGCATAATTCTTTATCCCGTAAAGACCAACAGACATGCAACAACGCTTCGCAAACGGAGTCAACAAAAACTCCTTGGGGGGAAAGGATTGGTGTCTCAGCTATATGCTTCACCATACCGACCCTAAGGTACAGAAAACTCCTTGGGGGGAAAGGATTGGTGTCTCAGCTATATGCTGCACCATACCGACCCTATGGTACAGAAAACTCCTTGGGGGGAAAGGATTGGTGTCTCAGCTATATGCTGCACCATACCGACCCTAAGGTACAGAAAACTCCTTAGGGGGAAAGGATTGGTGTCTCAGCTTTATGCTGCACTATACCGACCCTAAGGTCCTACAGGCCGCCTATGGGAAGAACTAGTGTCACAGCTATATGCTGCACTAATTTGCCCCTAAGGTCCTGCAGGCTTCTTGTGGATGAGCTGGTGTCACAGCTATATGCTGCACCACGCTAACCCCAAAATCCAACCAATTTCTTGCAGGATGAATTGGTGTCACAGCTATATGCTGCACCATACCGCCTCAAAGGTTCAACCAATTTGTTGCAGGATGAATTAGTGTCACAGCTATATGCTACACCACACCGCCTCAAAGGTTCAATCAATTTCTTGCAGGATGAATTGGTGTCACAGCTATATGCTGCACCATACCGCCTCAGAGGTTCAACCAATTTCTTGTAGGATAAATTGGTGTCACAGCTATATGCTACACCATAGCAATCCTGAACATTCCATCCAAAACTTGACTCCGCCTTACTTCCAATGTTTTACGGAGTACATAATCAACAAACCCAAGCACTATCAACAAGTTCAAGTAAGTTCAACACTTGTAAAATTGTGCTTCATTGAAATTCCTAAGAGGCTACTCCGCCTTCTTATGGAATCCAACTCCTTTGAAATTCCTAAGAGGCTACTCCGCCTTCTTACGGAATCCAACTCCTTTGAAATTCCTAAGAGGCTACTCCGCCTTCTTACGGAATCCAACTCCATTGAAATTCCTAAGAGGCTACTCTGCCTTCTTACGGAATCCAACTCCTTTGAAATTCCTAAGAGGCTACTCCGCCTTCTTACGGAATCCAACTCCTTTTAAATTCCTAAGAGGCTACTCCGCCTTCTTACGGAATCCAATCTCATTGAAATTCCTAAGAGGCTACTCCGCCTTCTTACGGAATCCAACTCCATTGAAATTCCTAAGAGGCTACTCCGCCCTCTTACGGAATCCAATCTCATTGAAATTCCAAAGAGGCTACTCCGCCCTCTTACGGAATCCAATCTCATTGAAATTCCAAAGAGGCTACTCCGCCTTCTTACAGAATCCAACTCCTTTGAAATTCCTAAGAGGCTACTCCGCCTTCTTACGGAATCCAACTCCTTTGAAATTCCTAAGAGGCTACTCCGCCTTCTTACGGAATCCAATCTCATTGAAATTCCTAAGAGGCTACTCCGCCTTCTTACGGAATCCAACTCCATTGAAATTCCTAAGAGGCTACTCCGCCCTCTTACGGAATCCAATCTCATTGAAATTCCAAAGAGGCTACTCCGCCTTCTTACGGAATCCAACTCCTTTTAAATTCCTAAGAGGCTACTCCGCCTTCTTATGGAATCTAATCTTATTGAAATTCCTAAGAGGCTACTCCGCCTTCTTACGGAATCCAACTCCATTGAAATTCCTAAGAGGCTACTCTGCCCTCTTACGGAATCCAATCTCATTGAAATTCCAAAGAGGCTACTCCGCCTTCTTACGGAATCCAACTCCTTTTAAATTCCTAAGAGGCTACTCCGCCTTCTTACAGAATCTAACTCCTTTGAAATTCCTAAGAGGCTACTCTGCCTTCTTACGGAATCCAACTCCATTAAAATTTCTAAGAGGCTACTCTGTCTTCTTACGAAATCCAACTCCTTTTAAATTCCTAAGAGGCTACTCCGCCTTCTTACTGAATCCAACTCCTTTTAAATTCCTAAGAGGCTACTCCGCCTTCTTATGGAATCCAACTCCTTTGAAATTCCTAAGAGGCTACTCCGCCTTCTTACGGAATCCAACTCCATTGAAATTCCTAAGAGGCTACTCCGTCTTCTTACGGAATCCAACTCCTTTTAAATTCCTAAGAGGCTACTCCGCCTTCTTACGGAATCCAACTCCATTGAAATTCCTAAGAGGCCACTCCGCCCTCTTACGGAATCCAATCTCATTGAAATTCCAAAGAGGTCATTCCGCCTCGTGGCAGAACTCCGTTTCATTGAGACTCTCAAGAGGCTACTACGCCTCACTGTTGAATTTACTTCAGTTAAATTCCTAAGAGGCTACCTCGCCTCCCTACTGAAGTTTATTTCACCAAAATTTTAAAAAAAGGCTATTCCGCCTCGTTATACTTAGTCATATTCCATTAAGTCCTCAAATGATTACTTTGTCTTCTTAACATCGTTTTGCAAGGCATAAAATCGACGGACTCAAACATTGCTAATATGGACAAGTATACATTTATAGAAAATTTACTTTATTCTATATTGCCAACATTGATAAAATCCAGAGCCTATCCTGGAACAAGGCGATGTCATAAATTGAAACAAAAACAAAACTTGCAAATTTACAGCTAGTTTTCAAGGGTCGGATGGTACCCCTTCTTGCTGGGAGGAGGTGAGCTGACCTTCTCCTGACCTGGTTAAACTTTGGGAAGGAGGCAAGTCCGCCAGGACATATTCATCATTAGGCGCAGGCATGTGACCCCCTTGAACAGGCACCATCAATTCTCCATTGATAAATTCGTAGTAGGGATGAATGCCTGTGGTGGAGAGAGCAACACCTGGATTGCGATAACGGAGTTGGCGAACAGCCATGCTGAAAGCATCATCAATCGCCGCCTCAGCTGCATCCAAGGCAGATTGTAACTCCTTGTCGAGCCTCTTATTGGTGGCATCTGAGGCAGTCTTTTCAGCTTGCAGCTCTTGAACCTACACTTCAAGGTTACCATATGCAGTTGCTGCTTCGTCCAACTCCGCCGCCCAGGCGTCTTCAGCCATGGTTTTATTTATTTCTATGGAAACCAACCTCTGCTGAAGTGTGCTCACGTCCCCGCCCAAAGTTTGGTTCTGCTGATTCAAATCTGAAACTTGCTATTTCAGCAGAACATTATCAGCCTCCACCTGGGAAAGTCCACTCACCTCCTCGCCCAATTTTTTATTATGTTCTTCTAGCAAGACTTTCTCAGCCTTCACCTTAGCCAGCTCCTCCGTCAACCTTTTGATGTCGGAGTCGACGGTGTCGAGATGTTTGTCCTTGGCCTTGATCACCTCAGACAGCTGCTCATTGTCATGTTCCAAGCTACTAATCTTTTCCACAAACTCGTGATAAGACGCTTGAAACATGTTGGCCTCGGCAGCAACGTCAGCTATACGGGGTACAGAGGCCAAGAAACCATCTATTTCTGCAAGGTGCCACCTCGCAGCCGCCGCGACATCCGGAATCTCCTCGAAGTCAATGTTGGGGCGAAGGATGAATTCTGGATCACGCCTCTCTGACTGGCGGGATCCCATATTTGCAAAGTACAAAAAGGGATTCAGACGGGACCCCGCCAGAGGCAAAGAAACAGATCGCCTGGATGACTCCCCTGGAACATCAATGAGTAAAACTGGTGTCCTTTGAGTAGTCAGATCCAAGGCAGAATCCTCAGCTGGGCGGACTGGGGAAGATTGAACTCCCTCTACTTCTTCCTCCACGACGTGGATCGGGGAAGCTTGAATTCCCTCCTCCTCCTCCCCCATAACATTTTCCTCGAGGGCGCCTTCAATACCGCCCAAGTCAGCAGAAATACCCACGACAGGTACCTCCTGAGTCTGCTCCACATCAATGGCAGCATCGATCGATGTTCCTTCCTCAGCCCTCCCCTTGCCTTTGGTCCTCCTCCTTTGCAAGGGCTGAGGATCTACCTCCTCTTCTTCCTCCTCAGCAGCTTCTGGTTCTTGGCGTTTTTTAGAACGCCTCTCAACAACAGCTGCTGAAGATCCTGCACCACCTTCAAAATTTATTATATTAGTGAATGCAGAGAAAGGAAGAGTTTTTGTTAGAGCGGCAGCCAAATTCCTCCTGGGCTGCACATTGTTCTCCGCATTAATTTCCCTGTGGCTCATTCGGATCTGCTTGATGCGCTCCATCCTCGAAATCCCAAGATACTCTCAACTCTGATTTTTAAGTGTCAAGTAAATTTTATTTTTGTATTTATTCGTATTCTGTGCAACTTTAATTTGTGATTTATTTTATAAAAATAAAAAAAAATCAATTGTGTGCATAATTAAATTTCAATATGCTGGTACTTTGAACACAGTCCCTGTAGAGAATGATAATCTTTTATATTACGCGACATAACCCGTGCGCTTGCGGTGGTAAAAGTCAACAATACAGCTCATTCCTTATCTAAAATCTCTATTATTTCCATAATTGATGCACCTAACCTCCAGTCACGAGAAAGCTTGTCCCCCACTTGTCTTGTACATTATTAAATCAATACCACACCTTTTCCAAGTCTGAATTCTCAGAACAACAAAAATTAGTAAAAGTCTCTCTTTCTTATTTCCTTCTCTATGTACAAGACACTCTAATTCCAAGCTGGGACAGTAAGAAGAAATCATTTTTCAATCAGTCTAAGACCCTTCATCAAGGTAAGAGGGGATAGGGTTGTGAATAAATATGGAATGGGTAGAATTGTATGTTGTCCTAGGATTTTCCAGAATTATTTTTGTAATTTGTTGCTCAATTTTGAAGCTGAAAACGTATGAATTTGATTCTGACTTGTTCATCAAAGTTGTAGAACTTTTTGTTATGTGAATTTTGAGACCTGAACCGAGTGATTTGGATATGTATAGCATGAGATATAGCCAAAATACTACAGTATATCTGTTCGGAATATATATCTTATATTTTGTGTATATATTAATATTCTGGGAATTATACATATGTTTTTAGACTTTGATGTCCTCATGAAACTTGTAGATATTTATGTTATGGATCTAAAGAAAGTGGTTTCAAGTTAAAAGGATATTTGTAGCTCTAGTTATGCCTAAAATACAGAAGTATGTTCATGCTAAAAATCTACTGGCATAAAATATGAATTTTATTTTTAAAACTGGGAATTTTTTGATGAGAATTAGTGTTCAGTGTCTTCATAAAAGTTTTAGATATTTGTGTTATGAGTAATTTGGAATTGGTCCCATGCCAAAATTATTTTTGTAGCTCTAGAAACGTTTGAAATACTAACATATGTACGTTTTGCTACTTTCTTTGAGATGGTTTAGTATACTATGATTATGTGATGTTTCTGTTTAGAATTTGAAATTATGGTCTTCATGAAATTATAGATAATTTCATTATAGAACTACAGAAAGTGGAATTAGTTAAAAAGATTTGATTTGCTCACATTATGGTCGTTTTACTAACGTATGTTGCTGTTATAAAATTTTGAAACTTACCTAAATGGTTATTATGGATGTTAATGATATTTTCCATGTGATAAATGATATATTTATGAATTGTTGAGGGATTATTGATTATTATGAATGTTATTGAGTGTCTTATGAATGTCATTTAGTATGTATATCTTGGTGATAAATGATTATAAATGACTAAATTAATATATATACATGAATGCCTTGTGAATTATTGAGATATGTTATTGAAACAGTAAATCCATGATTCTAAAAATTATTATATGAGATGTGTCCTTTGAGGACTTGTGATTTTCCAAGTGATTATGGAAATATTGATATCATGGTATGTTAAATTGATAAAGAGAATTAAAGGCATTCATGCATCATAAGCATTTGGACGTATATGGAATTTAGGGGTTCCATGATTGCCTACCCTGGTGGGGGGTTACTCTATTATGAGTTAAAGCCCTATTTTCGCAGGAGCCATGAGGGTGTAGGGATTCATGGTTATGCAAATTCCTACTTGTGTACTTATTTTCGCAGGATCCATGAGGGTGTAGGGATTCATGGTTATGCAAATTCCTACTTGTGCACTTATTTTCGTAGGAGCCATGAGGGTGTAGGGATTCATGATTATGCAAATTCCTACTGGTGTCTCTATGAGACTTTTTACTGCAGTATTCCCACCAAACCAAAATAGATCCAGCATGACATCATTTGACTAAGTCAAAAGAGTTATTAAATATAAATGAACTTGTTTGGCATAATCATCTTATCATTATGGTTTGTTGATTGTGTTTGTGTAATTTTTCTTATTTTATATTTATTCTATATTTGTCTCACTCTTACATTAATTTTTACAGTGCATGCTACACAGAATGACGAGTGATGCCATGAATGAAGCTTTTATGAATTATTGCTTGGACTTTGGCTTCATGTTAATTTAATGGGTTATAATAATTTAATGTACCATGTACTGTAATTTTCTATATCATTTCCGCTATATAAATGTTTTATGTTTTAATTGTTCAGGACTAGTATGCATGATAATATTCCACATTTATCAACTTTTACGTGACCTCAGAATTTAAATTACAAGTTTCGAAATGATTCTTTAAACGCAAAAAATTTATTCGGGAAAAATTTTATTGATGTCACACACAGCGAGCTTTCTTTAACTTCATAGATATTCTTCTAGATCTGATCTCTTGTTCTACGGGTAGACTGCCATCTTATTCTTCTTCCAAGGATGTTTTATATAAATGTCTGGTACTCTTTCATATTTCTTCTTCCTTACTCATACTTTCTTTAGTGTGTCTTTCCCCTTTTCATTTTCTACAATAGAATCTCTCTCTTTTTGATTCCATGCTCTCTCTAATTTTTGCTCTTGTTTAGAGTCTACTTTTGTGATCTATTTCCATACATCTTTCTTTTGAAGAGATTAGTTCAATATATAAGGGATTGTTCTAAAGAGCCCAAGAAAAGATTTTTAGATGTAGATCCTTTGAGGGATGATGTGCTCGAGGAGAAGGATGTTGCATAACAGGCAAAAGGCTTTCTTTTGTCAGAGAAAGATGTTTTAAGCACGTAATTGTAGAATAAAAAGTTTTGGGATTTGTGTGATCATGGACAGGGTAGAGGTAGCGTAAGTTTCATAAAATAGGAAGCTTTTATTCAGAGAATCTCTGAATCTATAAGACACATGTGAAAGACTTGACGTTATAGAGCATAGACTACCTTGCTTTGTCGTTATTCTTTTTGTAGGTTTTTACTTATGCGTGCTTACAAAAATGTTTTCTTGACGGTTGAGATCCTTAAGCCAGACTTAAAAAAGAATTTTCTTTTAGGTGAATTCTGGATCCTATGATTCACTGTATATTTAAACAATTTTGATAACTATGGGAGCCTTTCTTTGTTTTAAGAAAGACAAGATTAGATGTTCAGACTTTGTAGTATGCGATAAACTAATTTGAGCTAGGTCTGGTAGGTATTCAGATGCAAAGATCTTTTTCTTTTAGAGTGATTTTTCAAACTTTAGGACTTTCCATGAATCAATGAAGGTTTATCGATAAGACCAAACTTTTAAGGATTTTTTGGCATACGTACTCCCTCTATCTTTCAAACCCAATTTTTACGTTTTCCTGAAACACTTAAACTTATATATTAAATACTAACATGACACTTGATTTAAGTTAGTAAACATAATGTTAGTTATCAATAAATCTCATGGGATCTGGTTTATATAAAAAAGGTTTTATCTTCGTACCAGACTTTTTCTTCAACATGCTCTCAATTGTGAAACATGGAATACATTATGGATATTGGTCAAAGACCGAGGAAGGTCCAACCAATACGTGATGCAATAAACCCCGAGTCATTAACTTGGTTAAAAAATCTTGAATTATTATTGACTTATTATGTGACTCTCAGAGGATTTATTTTCTTTTGGTAAGCGCACCAATCGTTAAATTTGTAATATATTTGATCGTTCCCATAGGAATTGTGGTAATTACCACAATCTTAGACTAGTACAAGCTGAACCAACACAATGCAGATAGAATTCATTTTGTTTTTGTTGTTATTATGCTTTCTATGTTTTTGTATTTTCAGATACAGTATGAAAATATGAAATGTGATTAATGGAAGATAGGTTAGGATTACTTTAGCTTACAATTTCATCAAGAAACATGCAATTAAGGTTTAATCAAGCTTCAGACTCGAGAGGAAAATGCACAGATGGTTAATCCCTAATTCCTTAGGTAACTAACACTAATTCCTAAGCAGTAAACCCTAATCCCTTAGGTGTTCAATAACAGAGAAATCTAATGTGAAATTAGGGGTTAAACCCTAACTATTCACCTAATTACTAGGCCTAAATCAGTTAGGAAGCTAGAAGTTACCTAAGCCTCAACCATGATTCCTCACTGGTGAGATTCTTCATCAGATCTGGATTTGTCAATCCAGCAATGGAACTCCACTTCTCAGCTTGTTCTCCTCTTACTTCAGAAGATAATTTCTTCAATACACCTTCAAGAATTCATTGCAAGCTTCAGCAATCCCAACCCTAAGGGTTTAGAAACCCATGGAAATGGATTCTGATGAAGGAATGTGAAGAGACATGGATGAGAGAATTTAGAAAGAGAAAGGAATTAGAGAGAGATTAGAAATGGAAAAATGAATTGTGTTATTATCTTTCTCTGTCTATTTTCCACAGAGTATGTACAAGTATATATAGACAACTAACTAACTAACTAACTAACTCAATTAATTACAAAGAAAGCTTAATTAATAATTAAACTAACTAATCTAATTACATAATTACAAATAAATAATTAATTACAACGCAATACTTAAGTTACTACAGTACAACAGAAAAATAAAACAGCAACGGTGCAGCGCTTCAATTGGAGGGAAAAACATTAACCACCTTCACGCTTGAGCATGAAGGACTCGCACTTAAGCGAGTGCTCGAATTACTGAATGAAATGGAATCACGCTTGAGTGTGAGAGTTAAATCCATGGTGCAGTGAAGTCACGCTTAAGCGTGACTATGGTCCACTTGAGCGTGGTCGTGTTTTCCTTTCTTTCTTTTTACGTACTTTGCATGGATCTCTCGCTTGAGCTTGTAACCTTCAAGCTTGAGCGTGAACTGCTCCTGCACATGTAAACAAATAATTGCCTAGCATTTGTACGCTGGCTGTCCAACGTATATACGCTGGGTTAATGAATTTATAAATAAACAAATTTCCTTATATACTTTATCTTTTTAATCATTTTCTTTCATAAATTAAACACTTTTAAAATAAATAAATAAAATAAGAATTATTGACAATTTATTAAATAATAGTGCCACACTAAACAAAATTAAATAGATTAAGTTAAATTAAAGATGAAATAATTAAGTCTTTTCAAGACTTATCACATCCCTAAACTTAAAACTTGCTTGTCCTCAAGCAAATACTCAGATTAATTAATCAATAGCACTTACTCAAAACAATCAACATTTCCTTAACTTAAATCATACCATAATTATTGAATATCATTCATGCTTCCTTTTCATAAATTCTAAAAATATAATAACTCATACCTCATTTGGGAAAAAGATGGCGATGATTTTCCTCACTGGATTGGTGTTTCACTCTTCTCTCAGTGTATAGGTTTAATAATATGCACTCATCACCTGCATAATTGTTAGATCAACATAGGCTTACAACAATTCTAAACATCATGACATATGCTAGCACAATTGGATTAGTAAGGGCTTTTTAACCTTGTAATAGGGTTAGGCTACAGGCTCTATTTTTGTTTTTCTAGTTAATGTTGGGTTAAAAGATGTGCCCACTACTGCCTTACCTCAATCTTAACTTAAATGTCTTTACTAACTAGCTCTTTTTCTTTCATTATTTTCAGATAAAGGGTACTCAATTACTTGTAGTGTTTTGTTCCTTCTTCTTTTTCAGTCCTTTGGACTCTTTCTTTCTTTCTTTCTTTTTATCTTTTTCAAAAAAAAAATTTTTCAATACTATTTTTTTCTTGTGGTGCTTTACACCTTTGCTTTACTGATTTTTCACTTTTCTTTTTCTTTTACTGTTCTTCCTTTCATTTCTTAAAATACTTATCTATAATTAAGGTCAGAGTGTGTTCTTTAATTGCTGTAAGGCACACTCTTCATCCCCAAACTTAGAACTTGCTAGTCCCTAGCAATAAGATAAGACTCAGCAGTTCATCAGTGGAACATCCAGGGATAATTCACTTGGTTTTGCTCAGATAAATAGGCTTGTAGAGTTAGGTACATAATTAGAATAAAAGGGTCTCAGGCTCAAAATATAATTGTTGGTCAAAGGATAACTAATAATATTAAGGATGGCTAAATTTGGCCCTGGCTAAATTAACAAAGAAGGCCTTCATCATTTCCAATTGGCAAACATATAATCATTTAGCAAGCACTGAAGCAAATTCTGTCTCACTAAACAATAATGTAGGCACACTCAGAAAAGAATTAATAAAGGCTCAAAAGCTAACAGGTAATCAGCCAATCATGTCCCCAAACTTAATGCAAGATTATAAACTCAGATTGCTAACTAGCATGGTGAATAAACAAATAATATAGAATTGAAATAGTTATGGACAGGGATCATGAATCAAGCAATGCAAATCAATTAAGTTATCCAATTAAAGCCTTAGAATCAGCAAACTTTAAATTATTAAGATGGATGATGCATAAAACATAATTAATATAGTCTATCAATCAATGAGACGAAAAGATAGATTACTTCCCTTTTTACCTGAATGACAGTGAATGGTGAGGAATGGTGTGCATGAATTTAATAATATGATTCAGAAAAGAAATAACCACAAACAACTTAACATAGAAATAAAGTTCTATTACACTGAAAAGAAAAATACATTGTTCAAGAGAATATTTAAACAAAGTCATTACAACTTGAAAATAGCAAAATAACACATAAACAAAGTAAAAGATCAGTCATCCTCTTCTTTATTTTCTTCATTCATAGACTCATCATTATCTTGCTCAGGGTAGGGTGGAAATTCAACTGCTAAAGGTGTGTCATCAGGGGGAATGGTGAATTCAATGGAAGCCAACCATAAATCTCTGTTAGGTGGAACTCCCATTTCTTCAGTGTGATCTATATTCAATGTGGTGGTAATCTTTCTCAGCATGAGATCATGGTTTAGGACCAGATCATAGGTTCCTTGTTGTATCTTCTTCATAACCTGAAGTTCCTGTATTACCATAGAAATATCAGAAGAAGTACCTGCTCCTGTTGGAGGTGGTGGTGTAAAAGATGTTGGTCTAGGTTGTCTGGGACGCTTTGACTCTTGAGGCGTAAAATTGTCAATGTGGTTTATCACCCATTGTTTGTCCATAATCCTTTCAGGCTTTACCTTTGTCAATTCATCATAATTCAACCTAACCTGATTAGTTTTGGCCAACAAAGTGATAACAGAGCAATATGGCAGTTGGAGATTTTTTTCAAGGCTTTTCATCATGTCCTCCAATATTAACTCACCCAGATTAACATACAGGCCTCTCATTAAATAGTATATCAATTCCAACCTCTTTATGGCAACTTCAGTAGAATGAGCCATAGGTTATAGGGATGAAAGGACATAGTGGCACCATAAAAAGGAAAGATGATTCAAACAATTCTTCCTGATACTTTTTGGTGCACCATTAACCTTTGTTATATATACACCTCCTTGTTCACAGCACTCCTCTAAAATTTCTTTCCTAAGATTTTCATTTTCAGCCCTATGAAAGATATCTACTTTCCATGTGTAGTGACATCCTTCCTCATCCAATATAGGTACTTTCAACAGCTTATTCAATATGTGACCAGTTAGAGGAATGGTGACTCCTCTCAAGAAAGAAGAAAAAGGAAACTTATCTTCCATAGAATGAGTCCTCAGATTGGCATAGAATTCTCTAGTGATTTCCTGGTAACCGTTGCCTAAATTCTCATTAAAGAACTGCCATCCCCTTTCAATCATAGCAGCTTTCACATTAAAATCAGAATAATTTTTTTCATCAAGGACCAGAGCCCTTTCCCTTACTACTCCTCTACTTTTAAACTTTTTCTCATATAATTAGGCTGCCTTGAGATCTCTAAACCTATGCCCATCAAAACCCTCAACTGTTTGAGACTTCCTTCCTTCTTTAAGACTTTTACTCCTTTCAGTTGATGGAGAATCAGGGATACTGATAGTGGCCACCCCTTTTTCTTTCTCTTTCAAGGTTTCTTTCACATTTTCTATTTCAACACTTTTTTTAGATTTTCTATAAAGTCTTGTGATCTTTTAATCATGGTGAGTGTTAACAATGGTATTTATAATGCCTAAATGGATGCAAATACATAACAACATAATCGCAACAAAATGAAAATGTAAGATGAACAGATAGAATGGATGAAAGAAATTCAAAATTAAAATAATGAACTACAATAATTCTAACTATAAAGTGAAAGTAAGAATTAAAAAGATTGTACCTTTCTAAAAAAATCAGAGACTGTGCCTTTTCCTCTTTAAAACCCAAGGTTCCAGCATAAAAAGTTAAGGTTTGTACACTAAGAAGGTTTTATAGTGTTGAGCCCAATACCTGAGGTACGCGTAGGTACGCTAAACCCTTGGCGTATAAACGCCCAAATTAAAACAACAGGTAGCATCAGGTATGAATTATGCTCAAGTGAACCATTATTTGCTCAAGCGAATTATATGCAAGTGAATGTCACGCTCAAGCGTAAAGAACTACGCTCAAGTGCCAAACAAACAGGTATCAGATTGCTTCAGTAGAATGATTATGCTTAAGCTTACAGCATCACGCTTAAGGGAAAAATTTGAAACAGGACTGCCTCAGCCCGATCACGCTCAAGTGTGAGCTTGGGGCGCTTAAGCATGAATCTTATATACAAGGCACGCTCAGAGCGTGGTTAGCAAGGCTCAAGCGTGATATTCATATCAGGCACCAGTAGCTATCACACTTAAGCGTGATTGATATCCGCTTAAGTGACAATTTTGAAACAGAAAGCTTCCAATCTAATTGCACCCGAGCACAGTCAGGCGAAGCTATTGCACGCTCAAGCATGAGAAACAATGGCTTACAAGCGAGCTCATGCTCAGGCGTGAGTAATGTGCGCTCAAGCGGGGTGCAACAGGGTGGGTACACATCACGATCACACTCAAGCTTGATAAGTTCTCGCTTAAGCGTGTAGGAAAAATAGAACCTTCTCACTTAAGCTCACATGGTTACGCTTGAGCGAGGAGAAAAGACTTTGGTAATTTTCATTCTGTATGAAATTCGCTTAAGCAAAAAGTGTTTCACTCAAGCGAAATAAAAGAAATGGATACACTCTCCTAAGCACCAGTATACTCACTTAAGCGGATAAAGGGAATCAAAACCAGGCACTATTCATGCTTAAGCATGAGAGAATCATGCTCGAGTGCTAGAATTAGTAGAAGGCACAAAAAGCTCACGCTCAAGCGTGAGTAATGTACGCTTAAGAGTGAGAATCAATAGGTCCTGATCTCGCTCAAGTGGTAAGATGTCACACTTAAACACCACGGTATATAACTAGTCACGCTCAGGCGCCAATAGGCTTCGCTCAAGCGTGAGAATCATATAGGAGATCACGCGAGAGAGTTACGCTCAAGCGCAAAATATGCTATCAGGTACCAGGGGTCACGCTTAGAGCGTGAAGACATATGCTCAAGCATAGAAATCAGTTCGAAGGGTGACGCTCAAGCGTGGACCCGAGCACACTCAAGCTCGAAGCTTATAACAAGGTTATGCTCAGGCGTGAGAAAGTTACGCCTAAGCGAATAGGCATACTTACAGAAGGAAAAATCATGCTTCAAGCATAATTAAGTCATGCTCAAGTGCCATAGTATTTTGCTCAAGCGCAATCAAGTTCGCTCAAGCGAATAAGGGTACCTAATTCTAATTCTAACTAATAGATTTACATGTATGCACACTTGAAATTGAGCGTATGAACACTCAAACCTTATTCAAAAATTTATATGTTAATTCATACTTTTTAGTTTCTTTTTTTATTTCCAACACAAAAGACAAAGTGCAATGAACCAAAATGTCGGGTTGCCTCCCTAAAGCGCTTCTTTAAGGTCACTAGCTTGACCTTCTAACATCTAAGAAGATGCCTGCAATAGCATGGAAGTTTTCTGCCTATCAAACTCTCCTACAAAGTAGAGTATGAGTCTCTGACCATTCACTTTAAATGTTCTATCAGTGGCTGGTTCTTTCAACTCAATTACACCATGAGGGAAGACCTCATTCACAATAAAAGGTCTAGACCACTTAGATTTAAGTTTTCCTGGAAAGAGTCTCAGCCTAGAATTAAACAACACGACCTTATCATCCTTGTGAAACTTTTTTCTATTTATCCACTTATCATGCCACCTCATAGTTTTCTCTTTATAAATTGAGGCACTCTGATAAGCATTGAGCCTAAACTCCTCAAGTTCATGGAGTTTTAGGACTCTCTCCTCTTGACATTGGTCAAAGTTTATATTTAATAGCTTTGTGGCCCACCATGCCTTATGTTCTAACTCCACAGCTTTATGGCCCACCATGTTAAACGAAAACAACATTGCAAAACATTTTTGGGCCGACGTGGTAAATACCGCTTGTCATGTTATAAATAGATGTTTAATAAGGCCTATTCTAAAGAAAACCCCCTATAAACTTTACAAGGGAAGAAAACCCAACATTTCATATTTTCATATCTTTGGATGTAAATGTTTTGTACTCAACAATAGAAAGGATAATCTAGTAAAGTTTGATGCAAAAGCTGATGAGGCAATCTTCCTAGGATATTCATAATCTAGTAAATCTTATCGAATCTTCAATAAACAAACCAATACCATTGAGGAGTCTATTCATGTTAAATTTGATGAAAATAGTCATAATTCCCTGAGAAAGAAAGATGTTGATGACCTTGTAGGTACATTCCAAGAAATGGGCTTGGATAATAAAGACAAAGACAACAATGAAGAAGTAACAACACAATATGAGAAACCACAAGACTGGATCACCTTGAAAGATCATCCTTTGGACAAAGTCATAGGTGAAATGACTAAAGGTGTAAGTACTCAAAACGCCATTAGGAATGCATGTAATCATTTAGCCTTTGTATCACAAATAGAACCCAAATGCATTGATGAAGCTATTATTGATGAACATTGGATGTTGGCCATGCAAGAAGAATTGAATCAATTTGAAAGAAATAAAGTTTAGGAACTAGTGCCAAGACCCAATGATCACCAAATAATAGGAACAAAATGGGTATTTAGGAATAAATTAGATGAGAATGGTATAATCACAAGGAACAAAGCTAGACTAGTAGCTAAAGGCTACAATCAAGAAGAAGGCATTGATTATGAAGAGATGTATGCTCCTGTAGCTAGGCTAGAAGCCATTAGATTATTATTAGCCTTTGCATGTTGTAAGGACTTTAAATTGTACCAAATGGATGTCAAGAGTGCTTTCTTGAATAGATACATTCAAGAGGAAGTGTATGTTGATCAACCTCTAGGTTTTGAAAACTTTTAATTTCCAAATCATGTTTTCAAACTAAAGAAAGCCTTATATGGTTTAAAGCAAGCTCCAAGATCTTGGTATGAAAGATTAAGTAAATTCCTTTTAGAAAACAACTTTGAAAGAGGGAAGGTTGACACAACATTATTTAATAAGCACAAAAAGAATGACATACTATTGGTTCAAGTATATGTTGATGATATAATCTTTAGTGCTACTAATGAATCATTCTGCAAAGAGTATGCTAAGCTAATGCAGGAAGAATTTGAGATATCCATGATGGGGGAACTTAATTTCTTCCTTGGACTGCAAATTAAGCAAACTAATGAAGGCACTTCCATTAGTCAATCAAAGTATTGCAAGGAACTGCTTAGGAAATTCAACATGGACAAGGCAAATGACATTGCCACACCTATGGGCACTTCATGTTATTTGGACAAGGATGAGAAGGGTAAGGATGTTGAACTCATAAAATATAGAGGTATGATCGGATCCTTGCTTTACTTAACCGCTAGTAGACCGGATATCATGTTCGCTGTTTGTATGTGTGCTAGATATCAAGCATGCCCAAAAGAATCACACCTAACTGCAGTAAAAAGGATAATGAAATATCTTGTTGGAACTAAAAATGTTGGATTATGGTACCCCAAAGTGGTTGAATGTACTTTAGTTGGTTATTCTGATTCGGATTTTGCAGGATGTAACTAGTGGAACATGTCACTTACTTGGTAGCTCTCTTGTTTCTTGACATAGCAAGAAACAAGTAAGTGTTGCATTATCTACAGCTGAGGCAGAATATGTTGCAGCTGGAAGTTGCTGTGCTCAAATTCTTTGGATAAGGCAACAACTTCTTGACTTTGGTGTTATGCTAGACCATGTGCCTCTTAAATGTGATAATACAAGTGCCATTAATATCTCAAAGAATCCTGTCATGCATTCAAGGACTAAACATATAGAGATACGATATCATTTCATTAGAGATCATGTATTAAAGGGTGATTGTGTGCTTGAACATGTTGAAACCACTAAACAACTTGCTGATATCTTCACAAAACCCTTGGCAAAGGAACAATTCATACACATTAGAAGAGAATTAGGAATCTTAGACATTTCCAATTGTGTTTGAATGCTAAATAATTTTGATAATTTCTTGACTTACAATGTGTTGATGTTTGATATATTGATTGATTATCATTCCACTTGAAATCTGTTAGTTTAGACCATTTCTAAGGATACATAATCGATTAGCATGATCAGTATAATCGATTATAAACTTTCTGTTTCCTTGATAATCGATTACAGACTCTTCAACAATCGACTACCTATCTTCTGGTTCATCAATAATCAATTAAAATCTCATATCTAATCGATTACTAAGTCTCTATTTCTTGTATAATCGATTATCCATTCAACAAAATTGATTATTGACAGTTTGCCTTCCAGATAATCGATTATCATCTCTTCCTAATCGATTACAAAGTTCCTATTTTTAACATAATCGATTATCCCACCGGCCATAATCGATTAGCTATGTGCAACAAAGTTTTATCTTCCCTAGAATACATACTCTAATCGATTAGCATCAGTTACCTAATCGATTAACATCGTATCAGGTGCAAATTTTTAATGCAGAATCCATGTGATATGCATTTGGGCCAATAATCCATCACTATTATTACTCTTTCTCTCATCTCTAAACCCTACTTTTCCCTATAAATAAACCCCCTTTCACTCTTTCCTCTCACACCACTCCTCTTCCACTCTCCCAAGTTCCCAAGAGCTTTTCCACTTTCTCATTCTTTTTTACTTCTTCTCTGTATTCCCTTCCATTGCCATGTCTTCCTCAAGACAAGTGAAGAGGGCTAGGTCCTGCATGAACCAACCTATAAATTCTCTAGATTTCTCTAGGTTCTATGCTTCACCAAGAGACCTCCAAAACTTCATAAAGAAATTTTAGGAGAAAGACATCATTACTCCCCATTTTATTGATGCCCCAACTTTTGAAAACCCCTATTTTACCTTTACCCAACTCCTTCACCACTACAATCTCCTTCCATTCCTAACTCTCAAGGAAAAGTTTTATTACTCTGTACTAATGAGGGTATTCTTCTACAATGTGAAATTGGTTGATGGCACCTTAGAAGCTAGAGTCAAGAATGTGACTCTCAAAATCACCAAACAACAACTCTCTGAAATCACTCAAATTCCCCTTTCTACTGCTGAATTTGCAGGGGGTAATCCCAAGGATGAGTGGGATTTCAATCCCATTCCAGCATGCCAATCTCTTTGGAAGGCTAACCGTCCCCTCAGTAATCACAAATTGGTAGGCTATTTAACTCTTAACAACCATCTTCTCCACTTCTTTATGGTTAAAATGCTTATCCCTCATGGTGGAAATTATGCCTTGGTTGAGGAAGATGATGTTCTACTCATGTGGGCCATCATCAACCAAAAGGATACTAACTGGCTTCAACTCATCAAGCTCCACATACTAAAATCCAAAGAGCAATACAAACTGCCTTATGGCATCTTGCTCACAAAATTCTTCAAGGCATATGGAGTAGACTTGGCTGGAGAACATACTGAAAAAGTGCCTGTATTTTTATGTTGATGTAGGTTTTGATAATGACATAACAAATGGAGAAATATCAAGGATGTTATCAAGCAATTAATTATGTTTAATGTGGAATTTAAAATGGTTGATGTCTAAATTTGATGAACAATCAAGGACATATGTTAAAGGCATTTAAAGAAGCTCAAAACAGGTAAAAATTGATCATCAAAGTGTCTAAGAATCAAAGGAACCAAAGTATATGCAAAAGGGTTCCAAAAAGGGATAAAAAATGCACTGGAATTGATAAATCAGATGCATGGATCGATTCAAGGTAAGTATGAATCGATTCATACGGTTCCAAGTGCCCAGAAATGAAATTTTGCAGGCCTGAATCGATTCAACCAAAGTGTGAATCAATTCACACGGTCACAGGTGCCCAGGAAGTGATTTTGTACATCATGAATCGATTCTTCCTTCATTGTGAATCGATTCTTACGTTGAAAAATGCCCAGTAACCTTGAATTAATTGCATGAATCGATTCGTGGATCATAAGAATCAATTCCTAAGGCTGTCAAGAACAAAATCATGCACAGACTCAAAATTCCCTTCGGTTCACTCAAATTGGAAAGTCCAAGACAATGTTTCATGCTTTGTCTCTCTCCACATGCATGTGTCTTATTGGAAATGCAATTAATTTGAATTTAGACAAACATGTTTCTTGATGCACATGCTATGTTCTTGGAGACACCAAAAGGCTTATTGGAATTGGAATGCCAAGTTGAATGGAGACATGCATGCCTAATATTTCAAGCTCCCAAGGAATTTAATATTGCAAAATCCATGCCATTGGAGCCTATAAATAGAGAAGGAGTTGAAGGCAAAACTTACACCAAGCATTTGAAGCATTACCATTTGCTTTCTTCCCCCTCCATTCTCTTGTTCTTTTTCTGGCTCTTTTTATTCTTGATTAGCATATTTTCTTGAAGTTATTTTTTGAGAGTTAATTTGTGGGGAAATTATATTCGTGTACTTAATTTGCATATCCTCTCTTTGAGAGTTATCATCTTGTGTAAGCTTTAACTTGTATATCCACTCTATTAAGAGAGTTTCCTTGTATACTCAAACACCAAACACCTTAGAAGCTTTGGGTTGGGTTTCAACCTTGTAATTGTGAGATTGAGAGATTGGGTGGGGTGCCCTTGTACTTATAAGGATTGGATTCTTGAGTGTGGGACACTAGGAAGTCGTAATTGCTCAAAGTGTATCTCTAATCTACAATAGTGGAAATCCTCTAAGTGGGTTGCTTAGAGGCGAGATGTACACCGGCGTGGTGGAACTCGTATACATCGGTTTGCAAATCTCTCTTCCCTAAACTCTTTTAAATTGTGCACTTAACTTGTTTGGTTAATTCATTGTTTCATTAATTTGACTAAGTGCATGATACATTAAGTTGAAAACTATTTTTGAATAACATTGTTGAACTTGGACTTAAGCAACACTTTTGAATCAATCTTTCTAAAGTCCTATAAATTGCTTTGTAACTAAATTGATTCATTATCTAAACTCTTTAAGTAGTTATTAGTTTGTCTTGTGTATAATTTATTGTTACTTGCAATCTAGTTTATTATCTTAAATAAACATAGTAACAAAAGAATCAATTTCAAGAGCATTCCAAAGAAAATTTTTAATACTCAATTCACCCCCCCTCTTGAGTAATTGAGGCCACTTGGTTAACAAGTAGTATCAGAGCTTGACTCTTGGTAGATCGTGTAACATCCCTGTTTTTAGTAGTAGTATTATTTAGTAAATTTGAAGTTTGGAAGGTCTGTAAGTGGTAATAAGTGAATAAATACCCTGTAGATGGTCTGTAATATCACAAGAATTTCATTTTTGTGTGTAATTATGGAATTTATATAGACCAATAAAGAAATTATTCAAATTTCGAGTGAAAAGGGCTCTGTTCTGAGTGACAGAGAGAAATTCCGAGTGAAGGATGAAATTTCGAGTGTAAAGTTATGATGTCTGAGTAAAACATGACCGAGAGGGCTACTACCAAGTGGAATCTTAGCCTCAGAGACATTTGGAGTGAAGTGTGTTCAAGAGAACCACTTCTGGGTGAAAATTCTGAGTCAAAACACCCTTGAATGACTTGTTTCTGAGTTAAACCATGCCAAGTGCTTCCTTTTCTGAATGAAACTTCCCTGATTGCAGTATTCTGAGTAAAGAGACTCAGTCAGGGATATATCCAAGTACAATCCGAGTGAGTTTGTCCAAGTCAGGACCTCCCTAGCATTCCGAGTATATATATATATATATATATATATATATATATATAAGGCTTAGAATCATTTTTGAGTGAGGCTTATGTTTATGACTCCTTTCCGAGTGGTAAAGACCTTAAAGGATTCCGATTGAAACGTATTTTAAGGAAGGAGAGTCTAAGTGTTGCTAAGAGATGTATAGCCGAGTGAACCCCGAGTGGGGAAGTGTAATTTTATGTTGATGTAGGGTTTGATAATGACACAACAAATGGAGAAATATCAAGGATGTTATCAAGCATTAATTATGTTTGATATGGAATCTAAAATGTTTGATATTTAGGCTTGATGAATAATCAAAGAAATGATTCAAGGCATTTATAGAGGTTTTAAACAAGTGAAAAATGATCAACAAAATGCCTAAAGATCAAAGGATTGGAGCCATGATTGAACAAATATCAAAAAGGGTGAAACAAAGTGCCAAAATGCATGAATCAGGTAGTTGAATCGATTCACACAGCCATGCATAGCCTTATGAATCGATTCATTCGAATGAAATGCTCCAGGAAGTGATTTTTAAATACTTGAATCGATTCTTTCTATAGTTGAATCGATTCACACGGTTTTAAATATGCCCAGGAAGCCTTTTTGATCACTTGAATCGATTCATAACCAAAGTGAATCGATTCATACGTCTGGAAGAGCTAAAATTGCATAAATAACACTAAAAGAATCGATTCTTTTGAGAAATGAATTGATTCATCCAGTTCAAATGATTGTTGAACATGCGTTACAAGCTGGAATTGCAAAGTTGGAAGCCTCAGATCGCACTTCATGAATAATGGTCCACTAAGCAGACAAAGACAAGTTCCATTACATGATTCATGGATCCATTGGAATATTTTAAGTGAAAATTCCATGTTGCTGGAGGCTATAAATAGAGAGGAAATTGAAGAAGCAAAACACACCAAGCATTTGAAGCATTTCCATTTGCTTTCTTCCCCCTCCATTCTCTTGCTCTTCTACTTACTCTCTTTATTCTTGATTGGCATATTTCTTGAGATTATTTTTGAGAGTTAATTTATAGGGAAATTATATTTGTGTACTTAACTTGCATATCCTCTCTTTGAGAGTTACTATCTTGTGAAAGCTTTGAATTGTAAATCCACTCTAGTGAGAGAGTTTCCTTGTACACTTAAACATCAAACTTCATATAAATTTTGGGTTGGGTTTCAACCTTGTAATTGTGAGATTGAGAGATTGGGTGGGGTGCCCTTGTACTTGTGAGGATTGGATTCTTGAGTGTGGGACACTAGGAAGTTGCAATTGCTCAAAGTGTATCTCTAATCTACAATAGTGGAAATCCTCTAAGTGGGTTGCTTAGAGGCGAGACGTACACCGGCGTGGTGGAACTCGTATACATCGGTTTGCAAATCTTTCTTCCCTAAACTCTTTTAAATTGTGCACTTAACTTGTTTGCTTAATTCATTGCTTCATTAATTGGACTAAGTGCATGATATATTAAGTTGAAAACCTTTTTTGAATAGCATTGTTGAACTTGGACTTAAGCAACAATCTTGAATCAATCTTTCTAAGGTTCCATAAATTGCTTTGTAACTTATTTGATTCACTCTCTTAAACTCTTTAAGTTGTTATTAGTTTGTCTTGTGTATTATTTGTTGTTACTTACAATCTAGTTTATTATCCTAAATAAACATAGCAACCAAAAGAATCAATTTCAAGAGCATTCCAAAGAAAATTTTTAATACTCAATTCACCCCCCCTCTTGAGTAATTGAGGCCACTTGGTTAACAAGTGGTATCAGAGCTTGACTCTTGGTAAATCAAGCTTAACGGCTTCAAGAGAACAAATGGCCTCAACCTCGTATAACATGTTTCCCGAGGGTGGTGCTACAAACCGACCTCCCGCTTTTAATGGTGAGGGTTATGCTTTTTGGAAAGAAAGAATGAAAATTTTTGTTCAATCAATGGACTTAAAAGTGTGGAATGCCATTGAAAATGGTCCCTTTGTGCCTATGCATATTGTGGATGATAAGCAAGTTGAAAAGCCTATGGACATTTGGTCTAGTGAAGAAGAAAAGAAAGTGCAATATAATTATAAGGCAAAAAATCTTATAACTTTAGCTTTAGGCCCCGATGAATTTTTCCGTGTAATCACATGTAAATCTGCCAAGGAGATGTGGGATACTTTACAAGTAACCCATGAAGGTACAAATGATGTTAAAGACTCTAAGATTAGTACATTAACTAGTCAATATGAGTGCTTTAGGCTAAATTCCAATGAATCTATTGTTGATATGCAAAAACGTTTTACACTCATTATAAATCAACTCATTACACTTGGAAAGACTTATACTAATAAAGAGCTTATTCACAAAGTCTTGAAAAGTCTTAATAGGGAATGGCAACCATTAGTCACGGCCATCAAACAATCGCCTACTATCAATGAAATGTCTCTTGCTACACTATTTGGTAAGTTGCAAGAACAAGAACAAGAGCTAAAAGAATTGAAGATGGCGGAAGAAGAAGAGAAAGTCTCCAAAAAGAAAGGACTAGCTCTCAAAGCTACTTCAATAGTTGAAGATGAAATCGAGAGTGATCTTGACGAAGATGAAGAGTTAAGCCTATTTGTAAGAAGGTTTGGAAAGCTCATGAAGAACAAACGCTTTCAAAGGAACTTCAAATCACAAGGTAAGAAATCTATACCTAAAGAAAATTCTATTTCACCAACTTGTTTTGAATGTGGAAAGGAAGGACATTTCAAAGTGGATTGTCCAAATCTCAAAAAGAAACACAAGGATCAAAAAGGAAAAAGGAGAGCATATATAGCATGGGATGAAAATGAGGTGAGTAGTTCGGACGAATCCGAGAATGAAGAAGCAAATTTTTGTCTCATGGCCAATCACCTAGATGAAGAAGATGAGGTAAACTTTCATAACTTAGATAAGGAAGAATTACTTGATGCTCTTGAACATTTGTATGAAAAATTCATAAAAGTTTCTAATAGACTTAAGTTATCTAGAAAAACTAGTGATACTCTAGAGATGCATCTTATGGAAGTTTGTAAAGAAAATGAAGGTTTAAAAGAAGAATTAGCTAATATTCAAGCATGCTCTAGGACCAAACCTTGTGAGTTTGTAAAGAAATGTGATATGCTAGAAACTAAGGTTTTGGACTTGAATAAAACTCTAGAAAAGTTTACTAATGGTAGAGATAACTTAAATGCACTTCTAGGAAAACAACGTTGTATGTTTAACAAAACGGGACTAGGATATAATCAAGGATTGCATGCTCACAAGAAGGAAAAACATTACAAAAATTTCTTTGTGCCTTCTTATAAATCATCTACACCTTTTGTGAAATGCAATCATTGTGGTCTTAAAGGTCATGACTCTTATAATTGCAATATTAGAAGATTAGGACCAAAAGTAGTGAGAAAAGTATGGGTTCCTAAAGGAACATTTTCACAAACTAACCTACAAGGACCCAACATAAAATGGGTACCAAGCTCTCTAACTTGAATTGTTTTGTAGGTATGTTTTAAGGCAAGTAACACCCATTGGTACTTGGATAGTGGGTGTTCTAAACATATGACGGGAGACAAAAGTAAGTTTATATCACTTACTCCATGAAGCAAAGGATTTGTTACTTATGGAGATAACACAAAGAGAAGAATACTTGGAATCGGAAATGTTGGTAAAAATTCTTCCACCTCCATAAATGATGTATTATATGTTGAAGGACTAAAACATAACTTGCTTAGTATTAGTCAATTATGTGACAAGGGCTATAAAATTGTTTTTGAAACAAATGGTTGCATAATTGAAAATAAACTAAACAAGGAGATAAAGTTTGTTGGTCAAAGAGTAGATAACATTTACATGATTAATCTAGATTGTCTTGCTTCAAATGATGTACAATGCTTTATAACTAAAGAGGATGAATCATGGCTTTGGCATAGAAGAATTGCTCACATTCATGTAGACCATTTAAATAAACTTGTTTCAAAAGATTTAGTTATTGGTTTACCAAAATTGAAATTTGAAAATAAATTTTGTGACGCTTGTCAAAAAGGAAAACAAGTAAAGGTTTCTTTTCAAGCAAAAAATATTGTTTCAACAACAAGACCTTTACAACTTTTACATATGGATTTATTTGGGCCTTCAAAAATCAAAAGTTTTGGTGGAAACTATTATGGTCTTGTGATTGTGGATGATTACTCTAGATATACATGGACATTGTTTCTTACTCATAAACATGAAGCATATCAAGCATTTAAGAAACTTGCCAAGGTCATCCAAAATGAACAAAATTTAAAAATAGCATCCGTTCGAACGGATCATGGGGGAGAATTTGAAAACCAATCTTTTGAGAAATTTTGCGAAAAGTTTGGCATTGAACATAATTTTTCGGCTCCTAGAACTCCACAACAAAATGGAGTAGTTGAAAGGAAAAATCAATCTTTAGCGGAGCTTGCAAGAACTATGTTGAATGAAGCTAATATTTCAAAACATTTTTGGGCCGATGCGGTGAACACCGCTTGTCATGTTATGAATCGTTGTTTGATAAGGCCTATATTAAAGAAAACCCCCTATGAACTTTATAAAGGACGAAAACCAAACATTTCTTACTTTCACATTTTTGGATGCAAATGCTTTGTCTTAAACAATGGAAAGGAAAATCTTGGCAAATTTGATGCAAAATCTGATGAAGCAATTTTTCTAGGTTATTCATCTACTAGTAAAGCATATAGACTCTTTAACAAACGAACCTATACAATTGAAGAGTCCATACATGTTAAATTTGATGAACTTAACCAAAATCCTCCGAGAAAGGAAGTTGATGATCTTGTAGGTACCTTCCAAGAAATGAACTTGGAAGACAAAGAAGAAGCCAACAATGAAGGAAGTACAACTCAACTTGATAAACAACAAAATTGGGTAACCTTAAAGGATCATCCCTTGGACAAAATCATTGGAGAAATAACCAAAGGGGTAAGTACTCGAAATGCCATTAGAAATGCATGCAATCACTTAGCTTTTGTATCTCAAATTGAACCCAAAAACATTGATGAAGCCATTATTGATGAACATTGGATGTTGGCCATGCAAGAAGAGTTAAACCAATTTGAAAGAAATAAAGTTTGGGAGCTTGTGCCAAGACCCAATGACCATCTAATAATAGGCACCAAATGGGTTTTTAGAAACAAACTAGATGAAAATGGATTAATAACTAGAAATAAAGCTAGGCTAGTTGCTAAGGGGTATAATCAAGAAGAAGGAATAGACTATGAAGAAACGTATGCTCCCGTAGCTAGGTTAGAAGCCATTAGATTATTATTAGCTTTTGCTTGTTGTATGGATTTTAAACTTTATCAAATGGATGTCAAAAGCACTTTTTTAAATGGCTATATTCAAGAAGAAGTTTATGTAGATCAACCTCCCGGTTTTGAAAATCATAAATTTCCAAATCATGTTTTTAAATTGAGAAAAGCCTTATATGGTTTGAAACAAGCTCCAAGAGCTTGGTATGAAAGACTTAGCAAATTTCTTTTAGAAAATAATTTCGAAAGAGGAAAGGTTGACACTACACTATTTATAAGGCGTAAAAATCATGACATTCTTTTGGTACAAGTTTATGTTGATGACATAATTTTTGGTGCTACTAATGAAAGTCTTTGTCAAGAGTTTGCTAAGATTATGCAAGATGAGTTTGAAATGTCCATGATGGGAGAACTCACCTTCTTCCTTGGATTACAAATAACACAAACAAGTGAAGGAACGTTCATTAGTCAAACAAAGTATTGTAAAGAACTACTCAAAAGGTTTGAAATGGACAAGGCAAACGAAATAGCAACACCCATGAGTACATCTTGCTATTTAGACAAAGATAAAAAGGGTAAGAACGTTGAAATAACTAAATACCAAGGTATGATTGGTTCCTTACTCTATTTAACTGCTAGTAGACCCGATATTATGTTTGCGGTATGTATGTGTGCTAGATATCAAGCATGTCCTAAAGAATCACACTTAACTGCCGTAAAAAGAATTTTGAAATATCTTGTGGGTACTCAAAATGTTGGTTTGTGGTATCCCAAAGGCGTTGAATGTAATCTTTTAGGATATTCTGATTCTGACTTTGCGGGTTGTAAGCTTGATAGAAAAAGTACTAGTGGTACATGTCATCTACTTGGTAGTTCCCTTGTTTCTTGGCATAGCAAGAAACAAGCAAGTGTTGCATTGTCAACGGCTGAGGCAGAATATGTGGCAGCCGGTAGTTGTTGTGCTCAAATTCTTTGGATGAGACAACAACTTCTTGATTTTGGTATTACCTTGGATAAAGTCCCCATTAAATGTGATAACACTAGTGCAATAAATATTTCTAAGAATCCGGTCATGCATTCTAGGACCAAACACATTGAAATAAGACATCACTTCATTAGAGACCATGTTTTGAAAGGAGATTGTGCACTTGAATATGTTGAAACTTCAAAACAATTGGCGGACATCTTTACAAAACCCCTTCCAAAAGAACAATTTATAAATATTAGAAGGGAGTTAGGAATTTTGGAAATTTCCTAATTGGTTTATTTCATAACACTTTCTTACTATTTGAACAAAATTTTGCAAATCTTTAACTTAAAGATTTCAAAATAATATTTTTCATAAAATTTTCATTTCCTTGAACATATATAATACCTTACTTTGTGATATACATACAAAATTTTAAAAGAAAATTTATACTCACTTTTCCAATAATCAACTTAATGCTCTACAAATCTCTTGTCTTATTTTAAGACCCCGTGGAGTCCCCATTTATTTTTAAACATATTTTGACACAAAAATAATCTCCTATATACATCATGGATCTCAAAAATAAATGGCAAATGACCTTTGATTTTCTTGACTTTCTTGTGCAACAAAATCATTGGCAACTTGCAAAATCTAAATCCGTGTATAAATCCCTTAGTAACATGATTCCTCTAACTCGTGCAAAAATAGCTAGATGAATCGATTCCCATGAGACATTATGTGCCTATATGCTATGAATGATTTCGTAATATATGTTGCATTGTCATCTTACTTTGAATTGTATGCATGTACCTTTAAGTGGTAATGTTTTTGATGATGTAAGTTTATAAGGTAGTCTTTTTGATGATGCCAAAGGGGGAGAGAAATACTTACATTTCTAGGGGGAGAGATATATATAAGAAAGGGGGAGTAGATTTACACTCTAAATGGAATATCTTGTAAAAAGATGAGAGTTGATTAAGAAGGAGAGAACATATATTAAGGGGGAGAGATCTTTTATTCTTAAACACTCTCTTGAAAATTTGTGCCTTTAATGTCATATATATATGGTATCTAATTACATGTGATAGGGGGAGTTATTTTGTATTTGAACTATTATGATACTAACACCCCAAGAGACAATATTTGTTGTCATCATCAAAAAGGGGGAAAATGTAATTTTATGTTGATGTAGGTTTTGATAATGACACAACAAATGGAGAAATATCAAGGATGTTATCAAGCATTAATTATGTTTGATGTGGAATCTAAAATGTTTGATATTTAGGCTTGATGAATAATCAAAGAAATGATTCAAGGCATTTATAGAGGTTTTAAACAAGTGAAAAATGATCAACAAAATGCCTAAAGATCAAAGGATTGGAGCCATGATTGAACAAATATCAAAAAGGGTGAAACAAAGTGCCAAAATGCATGAATCAGGTAGTTGAATCGATTCACACAGCCATGCATAGCCTTATGAATCGATTCATTCGAATGAAATGCTCCAGGAAGTGATTTTTAAATACTTGAATCGATTCTTTCTATAGTTGAATCGATTCACACGGTTTTAAATGTGCCCAGGAAGCCTTTTTGATCACTTGAATCGATTCATAACCAAAGTGAATCGATTCATACGTCTGGAAGAGCTAAAATTGCATAAATAACACTAAAAGAATCGATTCTTTTGAGAAATGAATTGATTCATCCAGTTCAAATGATTATTGAACATGCGTTACAAGCTGGAATTGCAAAGTTGGAAGCCTCAGATCGCACTTCATGAATAATGGTCCACTAAGCAGACAAAGACAAGTTCCATTACATGATTCATGGATCCATTGGAATATTTTAAGTGAAAATTCCATGTTGCTGGAGGCTATAAATAGAGAGGAAATTGAAGAAGCAAAACACACCAAGCATTTGAAGCATTTCCATTTGCTTTCTTCCCCCTCCATTCTCTTGCTCTTCTACTTACTCTCTTTATTCTTGATTGGCATATTTCTTGAGATTATTTTTGAGAGTTAATTTGTGGGGAAATTATATTTGTGTACTTAACTTGCATATCCTCTCTTTGAGAGTTACTATCTTGTGAAAGCTTTGAATTGTAAATCCACTCTAGTGAGAGAGTTTCCTTGTACACTTAAACATCAAACTTCATACAAATTTTGGGTTGGGTTTCAACCTTGTAATTGTGAGATTGAGAGATTGGGTGGGGTGCCCTTGTACTTGTGAGGATTGGATTCTTGAGTGTGGGACACTAGGAAGTTGCAATTGCTCAAAGTGTATCTCTAATCTACAATAGTGGAAATCCTCTAAGTGGGTTGCTTAGAGGCGAGACGTACACCGGCGTGGTGGAACTCGTATACATCGGTTTGCAAATCTTTCTTCCCTAAACTATTTTAAATTGTGCACTTAACTTGTTTGCTTAATTCATTGCTTCATTAATTGGACTAAGTGCATGATATATTAAGTTGAAAACCTTTTTTGAATAGCATTGTTGAACTTGGACTTAAGCAACAATCTTGAATCAATCTTTCTAAGGTTCCATAAATTGCTTTGTAACTTATTTGATTCACTCTCTTAAACTCTTTAAGTTGTTATTAGTTTGTCTTGTGTATTATTTGTTGTTACTTACAATCTAGTTTATTATCCTAAATAAACATAGCAACCAAAAGAATCAATTTCAAGAGCATTCCAAAGAAAATTTTTAATACTCAATTCACCCCCCCTCTTGAGTAATTGAGGCCACTTGGTTAACAGGAAGGACTTAAATGCTCCTGAGTGGTAAAATCCGAGTGAACCTCTTCTGAGGGAAGAATTGTTGTAATGGTTTTGATTGGGATAACCCTCATTACCCGAGTAGATCTTACGTATGACTTTCCTGAGTGGAAGTATGGAACTGTGAGTAAACTTCCAAGGGAAGGGAAGTTTAAGTGTCTGAGTTAGGAAAATACTGAGAGAAGAATGAGTAATGCACCTCCGAGTGAATTGAGGCTTACCGAGTGACTGTGGACTGGGGAAATACTTCTATGTGGGAGTTCACCGAGTGAGACAGTTCAATGAAGTAATCCGAGTGATGAGAGGTCAAAGTATTGCAGAATGGGACTTGATGGTGAAGTCTGAGGATATAACTCCGAGTGGAGGATTGGCATCTATGAGGATATACTGTGTGACCACCCAGAAAGATTCTAGAATTTCTTCTCCCGAGTGAAAGGCTGAATGCTAGGAAATCTAGCCCGAGAGAAAGAAAAAGGAGTTTACAAATGACTCAGATTTGGGATATAATGCCGAGTGAAAGGCCAAGTAAGATATGAGTCAACTCTGATTGATTTTATCGAGTAGAAAACCAAGCAAGATAAGTCGGTGTGAGGGTGAATTACCGAGTGAATGATAGGTCGGTCTGGATCATCTTGCTGAGTGCAAAACCTGTGTGCCTTGAGTCAGTTTCACGGGAATGCCGAGTGAGAACTGGATGACTCGCTCAAGGGAGTCAGATTTCGCTTGAGCGAGAAGGACCCCTGATGCAGAATCACTTATTTCGCTCAGTCTCTTCCCTTCGCCCAAGCAAGGACAGCATGACTCGCTCAAGCGAGTCGGAATTCGCTTGAGCGAGGAGGAATTTTGCCTTGCTGACCCTCTTTTCTTCACTTCGCTCAAGCCAGCATTGTGCCTCGCTCAAGCGAGTCGGATTTCGCTTGAGCGAGATGACCACTGCAACCATTTTCCTTTTGTACCCACTGCTGACCAGTCCACTTTTCCACATAAATCCAAAAAGGAACGAGTCAACTGTAGGGAAAGTGAAGCCTTTTTAATTCAATCAAGGCACCTTTTATATATTTTATTATATATTCCCTTTCTATCATGTAAAGCTGACTGGGAAATGGCCATTATCCTCACCTAACCTTCACTCACAAGAAAGTATTGTCTCCCACTTGCCTTCTCTTTATTAATTAATCTCACCCTTCATTCCCAAGTTCAGAACCATTAGAGATTTACAAGCTTTCTTCTTCTTACGAACAAACCTCTTCCTCTCTCTCCTAATTTTTTTTTCACTCGGAACTGAAGCAGGGACAGTGAAGGGAAGCTGCCTCAACTCGATTAAGGTAAGGGGGTATATTCTCAGGTATTCTGGGGAAATCTGAGTGAAAGGAAAGGGTTAAGGTACCCTTGGTCCTCACCTTTCCAGGACAGATTCGGTGTTGTTGTGAATTAAATGCTTTAATTGTTACTATTTAAATATATATATTTGCTGCTAAGTGAATATACTCAATGTTGAATTATGAATAGATATGAACTGTATTAGACTATGAAAATACTAAGAATCATGGGTGTCTATGTGAGTTCCAGTGAAAAAATTATAAAACAGAAGTTGGATTCAATGAATAACAAGCTCAGTTTTGTATAAACCGACCGGATCAGCTAAAAATACATAATTTCACTCATCTGTTTTACATAAATCCGACCGGTTTTACATCAATAATACTTCAAACAGATTTTGAATTAAATATCTGATTTACAATAACTGACCGGATCTTTTGAAATACAAAAATACATAATTTAACTCGGTAAACTATGCACCCAGTTACATTTCACTCGAAAAACATCTTCTCAGTTTGACTCCACTCAAAAAACTTTCTCAGTTGATTTTCAGTCAGAAAACATCTTAATTTCACTCAGAAAACTATTTTCAGTTTGATTTTACTCAGAATCAGGGTTATTTCACTCAGAAAACTCATTTCACTCGGTATCAAACTTATTTTACTCGGGAAACACGTTTTCACTCGGAAGCAACTCTTTTTACTCGGAAAACCTGGTTTTTGACATTTTTCATTCGGATTTTCATTCAGAAACTCTTATTTAATCCTTTTTAAATTATTGGGACGTTATAATTATCATTATTGTTCTTATTTCTATTATTATTATCATTATTATTGTTATTTTTATTATTATTATTAACTAGTATTATTGTTAGAGATATTATTATTGTTTTAATTACGAGTAATGAAATAAAGAATATATTATTTTACTCTTTAAACAAAGTATTATTTTAGCCAAGGTATAACCGATATATTTTTTAGAATAAGAATAATAATAATCAAAATGACTTACAAACGTCTGAATAATTGATGGGATCCAAGAGCTTGTGAATAATATGATGAGAATGGAAACACATAGATACCCAAGGATCAAATGATAAAAAGAATGCATTTCGTATCATGAAAATATTTTGACGGAGAAAAAAAATTATCTAGAGCATACACCTGGTACGCTGGAGGACACTCACGTTCTATCTCCATGAAGAATCTTGGGAGTACAACCGGAACGAAAACCCAATGGCATCAGTGTCGCGCCTGATAGCTGGGTGAGACGATGCAATTCTGGTGTACTTTGACTGAATGACAGAGTGTAACTATGATCGTAGGGATCCAAGTTCCAAAATATATTAATCAATGATGAGAACCAATGAGTTTATTCGTACCTTATGAAAATGGGAGCTTGGGCGAACCCTGATCGCTCTAGAATGGAATGGAGAAATTCCAAAGAATGAGATGAAGATGAATTAATTTATTGGGCCCTCATGCATCATGAGACTTAATTAAGATAAATCATAATAAACCAAACTCATGCATTCCTTGATAACATCCTGGTTTGTTATATTTGTAATTATGTAAATTGCATGATGTGTTATATCTGTTAACTGAATTATGTCCGCACCGGGTGACCTTCAGGGTCTTGGGTTATACTCACCCTTACTATTGAATATTAACAGAGGAAATAGGAAATCAAGAACAGGAGTACGATGAACAGCAATACGCTGAACCAAGTGGGAGTGCTCATTAAAATTAGAATAGATGTAGTAGATATTTACTGTTGAATAATGAGACAATGGATGACTGTATAAATATTAAGGGTGTCTGCGTGCCCCATTCTGTTATGAGTACAATTACTTACAGTTTGTGAATGACTATGTGAATTACATACTATTTGCTTCGACTGATATGCCACTTATTTATTAAAAAAAATATTCACTTTTTTCTGAAAACTTGTGACCTCTCGGTTAAATAGGATGATCCCATAGAAGGGTTTGTCTTATCTAATCGAGGGTGTTACATTGGTGGTATCAGAGCATAGTCGATTCATTAAGCTTGGGGAGTGGACCATTAGGTTTCCACGTACTCTGATAGAAATATTAAATAGTCCATAAAACACCTAAGACTAGATTTCCTATATGGAATTCTCCACATAACATATACCCTGAATCTTTTGTTGATATTCCATCAATAATTTCCTAATGGCTCGCCGAAACAATGATCATGACATGGAGGAACTTCTTACTCAAATCGTGGAGATGATAGAACAACAAGAATTACCCCATACCTCTACTAGGTAGAGCCAAGGACTGGCTAACTTTCAGCGGAATAATCTTACATAATTCAAAGGAGGGCTACGACAGGAAATTCGTCAAATATTAATAGGACTTTAAGAGTTAAAATAAGACCCGGTTAGAATCTGGGTGTCGGACCAAATATCTCTGATTGAGATACCATTGGTCAGGGCTATCAAGAATATTAATGGGAATCTAAATCTATATTCGGAGTAATTTTTGGATTTAGTATTAAGCCCAAATGAAGACCCTGTTTGTTATAAAACGGGAAACATTTTAATGATGGACTAAGATATAATTTATTTCCCTTTTCTCCCTTCATTTTTGTGTACATGCTAGGACTTGAGATAGCTTGGAGCTTGAGGTAAATTTCTCTACTTTTTTTTGATGTTTTTGGCCCTAGGTTTTGATTTCTATGTGGTTAGGAAAATGCCTTATGAATGGGCTTAGGAATAGGAACCATTCTCATGTAAAACCCAAAGGTAGGATGTACTTATGTGTGTTTTAGGATGGATGTGAAGTGGTATACGAAAATTTCAAGATTTGAGATGGAAGACGATGGTAGTTAAAGGTGATTGTTGGATTTTAGTTGAACTTTAACTTTAGGATTTAGGGAAAATGAGTAATAATGTTAGGAAAGATGATTTCTAGTGAAAACCCATGATAATATGTATGTAGGTGTTGTTAATGATGGGGATTGATGGTTATTAGAAATGATTATTGAATTTTGATGAAAAACCCTAAGTATAGTGATTTGAGGGATTTTGACCAAATTGATGATTTTGATGACTTTGAATACTCTAGAATGATTACATGAATGTTTGAAGCATTAGGTATTGACTATTAAGGATTGGGAGAGGAGTGTATATGAGTATTGAGGAATTAATTTAGATTGTTGATGTTTATGATTATGTTAAAAATGGTTGTAAGCCATCGATAGTGGATTAAGGAAATAATTGATAGTGGATTAAGATACTTGAGTTAATGAATATGTATGCCATTTTGAAATAGTTGAATTGGTAATGATCTTAGATGAAACCAAGAGGCTTATAATGAGTTTGAACAAATTTTGGTGATGGTTGAATGATTCATATGATGATTCGGAAGTCTTAAGGCTAAGGATCATAGTATTGATGTTGTTAGGTATGGTTAACCCTTTAAGATTTAAAGAATCTTGGTTTTGGGAGAGGAATTCCCGAAGCCTAATACGAGCGTGTAAATTGGACTTAGACAAGTCTAGGACTGGAGAATGAGTTTTGGAGGATGATGCCTTATAATGGTATATTAATAGCATGTATTTCTCAAAGTTACCCTTACTACTAGAATAAGAAGAGCTCTAAAGGCCAAGAAGTTAAGTCCCAGAAACGTAGGACCTATCAGATTCTGCAAAAGATAGGAACCAATGTGTACTGTATTGCTCTACCAAACCTTTATAATGTCTTTCATGTCTCTCAAATCCACAAATAGGTACCAAGCCCTGATCATGTTCTGAGTCCTGATCTATTTATTCTGAAGGAAAATCTTACCTTTGAAGCATCACCGGTTAAGATTGTTGACCAACGTCTAAAACAGCTAAGAGGCAAGGAAATCTCTTTGGTCAAAGTAGTTTGGAGTTAGTTAAATGATAGGGACGCTACTTGGGAAATTGAGGAAAAGATTAGAGGATTGTACCCTCAATTATTCCAACCTTGAATTTCGGGACGAAATTCCCAAAAGGGGAGGAGTGTAACATCCCTGTTTTTAGTAGTAGTCTTATTTAGTAAATTTGAAGTTTGGAAGGTCTGTAAGTGGTAATAAGTGAATAAATACCATGTAGATGGTCTATAATATCACAAAAATTTCATTTTTGTGTGTAATTATGGAATTTATATAGACCATTAAAGAAATTATTCAAATTCTGAGTGAAAACGGCTCTGTTCCGAGTGATAGAGAGAAATTCCGAGTAAAGGATGAAATTCTAAGTGTAAAGTTATGATGTCCGAGTAAAACATGACCGAGAGGGCTACTACCGAGTGGAATCTTGGCCTCGGAGACATTTGGAGTGAAGTGTGTTCAAGAGAACCACTTCTGGGTGAAAATTCTGAGTCAAAACACCCTTGAATGACTTGTTTCTGAGTCAAACCATGCCAAGTGCTTCCTTTTCCGAATGAAACTTCCCTGATTGTAGTATTCCAAGTAAAGAGACTTAGTCAGGGATATATCCAAGTACAATCCGAGTGAGTTTGTCCAAGTCAGGACCTCCCTAGTAAGGAGGGGGATAGCATTCCGAGTAAAAAAAAATATATATATATATATATATATATAAGGCTTAGAATCATTTTTGAGTGAGGCTTATGTTTATGACTCATTTCCGAGTGGTAAAGACCTTAAAGGATTCCGATTGAAACGTATTTTAAGGAAGGATAGTCTAAGTGTTGCTAAGAGATGTATAGCCGAGTAAACTCCGAGTGGGGAAGGACTTAAATGCACCTGAGTGGTAAAATCCGAGTGAACCTCTTCTGAGGGAAGAGTTGTTGTAATGGTGTTGATTGGGATAACCCTCATTACCCGAGTGGATCTTACGTATGACTTTCCTGAGTGGAAGTATGGAATGTTGTTCAAGTGGCCTCAATACTCAAAGAGGGGGGGTGAATTGAGTTTTAAAAACTTTGATTGGAATGCCTTTGAACTTGATTTTTATATCCAAGTTTACAAGAATATGCAAGTGAAATCAAGTTAAAGATAGTATGCAATGCACCACAAGGATAAATATAGCTGAAGTAATTTAACAAACACTTGGTGGGCAGTATTTGAAATATATCAAATTAGACAAGCTCAAGTATGCAATTCATAATCAATCAACATAAATCAACCAATTGCAGTATATGAAAGTAAAAGAGTAAGGGAGAGGAGCTTGCAAACCAATATAACGAGTTCCACCAACACCGGTGTATGTCTCGCCTCTAAGCAACTCACTTAGAGGATTTCCACTATTGAAGTTTTGAGATACAAGCTATGAGCAATTGCAGCTTCCTAGTGTCCCACACTCAAGAACTCAATCCTCACTAGCAAAGGGTAACCCACCCAATCTCTCAAACTCTCAATACCCAAAGGTTGAACCCCAATCTTTTTGACCACTCAATCCTAGAGTGAAAACCTTTGTGTTTGAAGAAGTGTTTTCAAGGAAATGACTCTCTTAATAGAGTAGATGTACAAGTGAAAGATCACACAAATTCTAACTCTCAAGATAAGAGGATGTACAAATTTAAACTCAGAATATACAAGCAAGATGGCTTACTAAGCATAAGAATAAGTGAAGAATGATAGCTTCTAGTTATGTATTTGTGCTTGAGTTGGAGAGCAATTTATAGAGCCTTGTAGCAGCTTCAAAGTCCTCCTAGCCGTTGCAAGATAGTGGTTCCAGCTTGTCTTTACGTATACTGAGATTGGGTTGTTGGTTCCCACTTAAATCTGTCTTTTTAGTGGTGTTTTCCACTTCTTGAATCGATTCGTAGTTCCTTGAATCGATTCAGAGCATTCTGACTTATGCAATTTAGAGTTCCAGATTCGTATGAATCGATTCGAGCTTTGTTTGAATCGATTCAGAGCATTCTGTTTGGGTTTCCTGGGTTGCCAACTTCAAATGAATCGATTCAGGGTCATGGTGAATCGATTCAAAGCATTCTGTTTTCACACTACTAAAAAAACACGTGTTAGCGACGGAAGCAATTGGTCGCTAATCCATGGCATAACCGTCGCTAAAACCTTTAGCGACGGCATCTCAGACGGGAGAGAGGACGTTGTTAAAACCCTCGTCGAAAACACATCAGCGACCACATACATGCCGTCGCTACCATATTGACGGCGTAATGCCGTCGCTAAAATCGTTTCTGCCCCAATAACTCCAGCCATCGCTAAGTGTTGCCATACAGCGACCTCAACACCCCGTCGCTACTAGCAGCCACCAGCGACCACCATACGCCGTCGCTATGGGTACTCATGTAGCGACCATGTGATCCGTCGCTATGGGTACTCATATAGCGACCACCATTCTTACAATACAGCGACCACTGACGTCCGTCGTTGTATTGTTAAACATAGCGACCACCATATTCCGTCGCTAGTGGTATTCATTTAGCGACGACAAGATCCGTCGCTAGTTATATTCATGTAGCGACGACAGCATCCGTCGCTAGTGGTATTCATGTAGCGACGACAACATCCGTCGCTAGTGGTATTCATGTAGCGACGATGACATCCGTCGCTAGTGTTAATACTTCAGCGACGGCCCACTACCGTCCCTAACGGGAATTTTAAAATTTTTTAAAAATTGGTTCAATATTGACTGGTTTTGTTAATTTAACTTTAAAAATGTATTAATATTTTGTATTTTGTATTGGCTGATAAAATTTTATAATTAAATTTAAATAATTTTTTTAAAATATTAAATTATTATTAAAAACAAAATAATAGATTAAATTAATTTATCAAATAGGTTGAATTATTAATGATAGGTACAATAAGGCTTTTTGATTTGAATGTAATTACCAATAAATATTGACATAATAAATAAAGAATGACAAAATAAATACTGAATGAAATATAACATAACTAAAAATCAAATATACAATGTGTATAAATAATAAAAATACAATCATGGTGGTGGGGGATCCTGGGGTGGTGGTGGGGGCGCCTGGGAAGTGGGGGGAGGTAGCCGCCCCATCAACTGCATCAGTAGCTCCTGCTGCTGAGCAAGTTGCCGATGAGTCTCCGCGTGCTGCTCCTCGGCCCGCTGTCGGTCCGCCTCGGCTTTCTCTCGGTTCGCCTCGGCCCGCTCCAACAACAACTGCCTCTGACGTCGCTCCTCCTGTAGCTCATCGTTCAGGGTTTGAATTACCTGAACGACCTCAGTCGGAAGACCAGAGGAAGACGAAGAGGAAGGGGTCTTCCCCTTTTTCGCCAGCTGCGTGCCGACGCCACCCAATCCAAATACCCCCCTTTCTTGTTCACACCGCCAACAGCCTCCATATAGATGGCGTTGTCGTCAGAACAAGATAGGGTGGGAGGAACCTCCCCTTCAGGAGTGGAAGCCACCAGGTCCGCCTCCTTCTCGGCCCTCCTGGCCTGATACACTCCTCTAAATTCAAAAACAATGATAGGATTAGTAAGCTGGTTTGTAAATTATAAGCATGTGTCAGTTAAAAGTAAATACCACTAGATCTGTAGTCTTTTGGTTTACCCATGCACCGGCTTTGTTCTTCTTGGTCATTTGCATGACCTCAAACAAAGAAGGCTCCCGGTGCTCCCTCTGCTCCTGTGGTGGACAAAAAACATTGGGATTATTATTTGTAAACATGTAAGACGAATCATAATAGAAATGTTTAACATAAATATACTTACAAATCTTTTCTTGTGCTCGAGGGTTGAAATGCTACCCCCAGTGTAAACTGAGGCTGCAGCATCAGCGGCTCTGTTGGCCCTGTTTCGAGCACTCGCCTGCTGGAACGGGACCCCGCCTCACTTCTGGACTATCCCGTACCAATGGTCCTCCGGGATCCAACGAGGGCGCTCACCCTTGTCCCTCACCTTCCAAAGGGTACTCTTGATGATTTTGGAGGTCTTTGTGGCAAAGACCTTCCTAATCTCATCAATCATACCCTCCGCCCACTAGTAATCATGCTGTAAAATGAAATGAGAAATCAAAATTAATAACAGGTCTATTTTACAAATCAAGTCACAACAAATGAGCTAGGAACTTACCGAGGTGTCAAACCACCTATCTTGCACAACCTTCCCAGCATCTGTCCAAGATATATATGGACCATCCCACTGGGCCTTCAAAACCTTAGTAATCGCTTTGGTAGTGCGACTACTATCAACAAAGCTGTAATGACAACA
Source organism: Clitoria ternatea (assembly GCA_037962975.1). Classification (NCBI taxonomy): domain Eukaryota; kingdom Viridiplantae; phylum Streptophyta; class Magnoliopsida; order Fabales; family Fabaceae; genus Clitoria; species Clitoria ternatea. The sequence goes on from CM075671.1 coordinate 266,601,498, forward strand.
ATTATGTTAGGAGTAAAACAACACACAATCTAGGGAGACCCCTAAAATTTCAGCAGAGTCTCCCCTGTAAATATAACATTTTCAAGTTTAAATAGTTACCCTGTTACAAATAGAAGAGTTCCTAGTACAATTCAATCTATACAAGTACTAATTAAAGTAACATCCAATAAACCAACAAGTCTTTCCACTAAAGTTTAATATAAAGTATTATACAAATAACATAAAAGTATTTGAGGTTTAGTCACTTACTCGTCTCCGGCCAGCACGGGTACCAACATGGGTAGAGGGGATACCAGAGGTGGGGTCGCCTGATGGCCATGGTCCTCCAAGCCACCAGCTCCAGGACTCTGCTCTGGGGTGGTCAGTCGGGGTTATGGGGTGGTCTGTAGTGGTGGTGGTGGTGGTGGAGTGGTCTGCTCTGGCGGTGGTGGTGGTTGTGATGGAGTGCTCTGCTGTAGTGGTGATGGAGTAGTCTACTGTCCTGGGGTGGGAGTCCCCTGCCGGGATGTCGGGGTCCTGAACCCACCACCCCTATTGAAGGGCAGTCGACGTCCCGTCATCTGTGGATAAAATCATGAGAAAAAAGGTTAGTCTCAGGATATATATAAACCTATGTAACATTTTGTTTAACGACTACATACTCTGTGTCTATTTCAGTTTCAAATTCCCCCTCAGTTTCAGTGTCACTGTAGTTATCTGTTTGAACAAGTTCATCAGTATCCAAATCAGCCCTAGACCATTTTGATCAAGAGACAAGGTCTTTGTCAATGTGTTCACCCCCCGTAGTGGCGAGTGTCTCATCCATTATGACTGGATCAATGTTGAACAACAAATTGGCATCGTTGAGCTCGTGTGGTGCAAGCTGATAAGCGTCGTCGACCTCCTCGGAGACATTGTCAGTGATCTGACTTCGGGCCTTGGCCTTGATTACTGTATACCAGCCCTGATGTCCTCCCGGGAAGTCGGTGTAATAAACCTGCTCAGCTTGTTGGGAAAAAATGAAGGGATTAAACCCTTTATATCTACCATTCTTCTTGACCTCAACTAAGCCGTAGTTGTTGTCAACCTTTGTTCCAACACCGATTGTGTTGTCGAATCAATCATATTTGAATAGAACAATATCTCTTCTTAGTCGTCCAGAGAATGAAACTTCAACAATCTCCGTCAGCACTCCATAAAAGTCTTCTTCCAACTGTCCGGCGGTGCCTTTAACACAAACCCCATAGTTATGGGTGCGCATCCCTTCACTCCATTGAAGAATATTAAACTTGTAGCCATTTACGTAGTAAATAGGCCATTTTTTAACAGTTTTCACCGGCCCCCAAGAGAGGGCTTGGAGTAAAGAATCTTCAATATGGTTGTTAGGGTCTTGTATCTATGTACAACATAAAAAGTAGGTCATCGTTAGATAACGGGAGTTAGAAGCAAATAGGCTTAAAAACACTTGGTATACGGGTCTTACGTGTTGCGCGAACTAACCAACGAACTTGGATGACACCTCACTATGAATTTGGTCATCAGTTAAATCATTTTGCTCAAGTTTTAGCATATCTGTGTATAAGCTATTCAACGGAAACAAATTTAGATACTATAAAAGCTACGTTAAAAATGTATAATATACGGTATTATGACTTACTCAATAAAGGGTTCCACTTCTGGGCAATTGAGAAGAATGTACAAGTGAGCCGCCTTTCGATCTTTTTCATCAATGTAACATTTTGTGAGCCTGCCCCCCGGGTGACCAGGATAGTTAAAAATCGATGTTTGTTCATCAAACCCTGTGCGGCTGGCTACCCCAAGATTGCGGGGAATTCTACTCATTCTAGTTTCTATCTCCGTCAGAAAATAGAAAGAAGCAAAGGTTGTCATTTCTTCGACTAAGTATGCCTCACAAATTGATGCTTCAACGCAGGCTTTGTTCGACACTTTATCTTTTAAAGAGCATAAGAATCTTCAACATCATTAACAAGATGGTGTTAAGTAAGAAAATACTATTATAAGCACGATTTGCAAGGAAATTAAAGAGTTCACCAAGCATTCACCTTTCGAATGGATACATCCAACGATACTGCAGCGGGCCACCAACCAAGGCCTCGTACAGTAGATGGATAGGCAAATGCTCCATGGAGTCAAAAAAACTTGGTGGGAAAATCTGCTCCAACTTACAAATCAATACCGTGATAGTTTCTTCCATCTTCACAAGTTTCTCCATAGTCAACGAAGTAGCCGTCAACTCCTTAAAGAAGTGACTCAACTCCACCAACGGTTTCCAAATAGGCTTCGGTAAGGCATGAAACGCGTACGGGAGTAGTTGTTGCATAAACACATGGCAATCATGACTTTTCATGCCAAACACCCTGCCCTCCTTCACGTCGACACATCTACTCAAGTTAGAAGCAAATCCGTCAGACAGGGTCAACCCATTCATCCAAATACACACAGTAATCTGTTATGGTCTAGTTAAAGTATATTTTGCATGGGGTTTAAACATTCTTCCACGTCCCGCATCCCTCAACTCCAACTCCTTCTTGGAACACCAAATCGGAAGGTCTAGACGACTCTTCTCGTTGTCCTTTATTCTCCCTTTGATGTCCATAACAGTGTCAAAAATATTCATGAAAACATTACGTTCAGTGTGCATGACATCAATGTTGTGTCTTAACAACAAGTCTTTCCAATATGGCAAATCCCACAAGACACTCTGCTTCACCCAGTGGTGTTCCTTACCGTAACCCGCAAACTCCTTAACACTCTTGTCCCAGATGTAAGGATACTCTTCAACCCTCTGCCAAACCCGTGCACCAGATAACCTATGGGGTGGAGGTTCATTAACAACCTTGTTCTTCTTAAAAGCGGTTTTGTTCCTCCTAAACGGGTGATCCAACGGTAGAAACTTGCTATGACAGTCAAAAAAACTTGTCTTGCCACTAACAGGGAGTGATTCCCCCCCGGTATGTTCCATGCATACAGGGCAAGCAAGCTTCCCAGACGTGGACCATCCAGAAAGCATACCATAGGCCGGGAAGTCGTTAATAGTCCACATCAAAACAGTACGCATCATAAAGTTGTTCTTCAAAGACGCATCGTATGTCATTACCCCGACATCCCATAATTGTGATAACTCTTCAACCAACGGTTGCAAAAACATGTCTATGTTCGCCTTTGGATTTTTGGGTCCTGGAACCAGTATAGATAGAAACATGACCTCCCTCTTCATACACATATCAGGAGGCAGATTGTATGGGGTCAGGATGACTGGCCAACAAGAGTAAGCTCTTTCGTATTGACCGAACGGGTTAAACCCATCAGTACATAAGCCAAGTCTTACATTGCGCGGCTCGCCTGAAAAGTTCAGATATAGCTCATCCAAACACTTCCATGCTTTCCCGTCGGAAGGATGGCAAAGAAACCCCTCTTGTGTTCGGTTCAGAGCATTCCAATGCATGTGTTTTGCTGTGGACAATAAGGCATACAGGCGTTGAAGACGCGGTGTTATAGGGAAGTACCACATTTTCTTCCTGGCCGTCCGGGTTACCTTCCCTCTCCTTTTAACGGTCTTGTAGCGTTCCTCATTATAATGCAGACATTTTGTGACACCCTTGTCAGCAAACTCATTTCTGAACAGCATACATCCACCAACACAACACTCTATCTTCACACAACCCAACCCCAAGTTTGCCACTTGTTTCTTAGCACGGTACAGGTTTACTGGCATTCTGTGATTACTAGGCATGGTAGAACCCATCAGATTGACCATCCTATCAAAACAACCTCCAGAAAGATTATAATCTGCCTTTAGGCTTAAAGCAGCTAGGGAGGCGCATAACTCAGTGTGACTGTTGCACCTGTCCCACAATAGAGTCTGAGCCGCCGTCAACAAATCATAAAATCTCTTCACCTCCGGATTAGGATCCTCCTCTACATTGTTAGAGTCCCTATCACCTGCTTGGTCATTATGTTCCAGCATACACCCCGTGAAGGGTCCAACATGATCCATCACCATTTGTTCTATGTTGTTGTGCGTATCCCTGTTTCCTCCAACCTCGTAGTAAGACTGTTGCACGGTTACGTCTGATGGTCTACGCGGTAACTGCTCACCATGGTTGTACCAGCAGTGGTATGTTTCCATGAACCCTTTCTCAGTTAGGTGGCACATGACATCATCCATGTATTCAAAACTCATGCATTTGCACCTTGAGCACGGACAACGGATCTTCTGAGTCACTTAAAATCCAGGCGTGTTTGCCGTAGCGAACGGAATGAACTCCAATAGCCCCATCATAAACTCCTCAGTCACTCGCCGATTGCGATCTAGTCGGTTGTACATCCATCGCCGATTTGCCGGTACCTCCATTTATAATATCTAACAAGCACGATTTCTATTACCTTACACCTTTAAATTTTTATTTAACTATCAGTTGTGAATCACTCTATCTCTTTGACGTTGCAAATTGGTAGGGCCCTATCCCATTCAGGATGAATATGCAACCATCCGTAACCCATCCCATAATTGTATGCGGTCTATCTTAAGTTGAACGAATGTTCATTTGAAATTTCGGCAGCATTTCGCATTGGTCCCCGAGTACACAGAGATACGTACGGTATGAAACACCACACGCAGACATGCACCCTGGGAACAATACGAAACACCATAACCGAAATTTCAAATGAACATTCATTCAACTTCTCAAGATAGACCACATACAACATTGATGGGTTACGCCCTACAGGTTACAAATTCATACCAAACTGTCCAACCGGGACAATTCAAGATCCAACACAACACGGTACATCAACCGGTTGTTTTGAAACTTGAACAGGAATCTAATGGGTACACACACGACTAAACCCTACATTATTAAAGTTGAGTTTCATTTTTTAAGTTCCCTAAGAAAGGGAGTCTGCCGAAATTTTGGCAGAGTCTCCCCTGTAAACTAGACATTTCCTAAATTTACAAACGGCCTGTTACATATAAAAAACTTCCCAGTATAGATAAATAAACATATCATATGAATTGTGTATGATATTCAGAGTTATGAACACCAAATCATGTTATCAATATATAAAATCAATGCCTAATGAGATGTACTCTCTACTAACAAACAACATTACACATGCATCGTAAATTATGTTATCAGCACACAAAACCAGTGCCTAATGAGCTCTGCTCTCCACTAACAAACAACATTACACATGCATAAAAAATCATGTTATCAGCACACAAAATCACTGCCTAATGAGCTTTGCCCTCCACTAACGTCTAATAATCAACATACATACACTTCAAAACATACAACACACATAGCCAGAAAGTTAGCGTTAGAGGATTACCATCGAAGGAGAGATAGCGATGGAGACAAAGCTGATGAGACCCGAAAACAGACCACGCGTAAAGTGTGTCGGTCTGCATGACAAAGTTGATGGTTAAAAGTGTTAATCAAAGTTCTCAACATTCAACTGGTTTCCATAATCAGGTTTCTAAAGATGTAATAGCTAATAATGTGACAACTTACTAAAAAAGGGAAAACAGAAAAACTGAATCCTAACTATCTTTAGGAAATTATCAATTTCTGTTCACATCGATAGCATATCTTGTATTTTTATGTTGATGTAGGTTTTGATAATGACACAACAAATGAAGGATCAAGATCAAACATATATGATTAAGGATAAATTAATTATGTTTGATGATAGAATTTAAAAGAATGGTTCAAGGCATTTAAAGAAGCTCAAATTCGGTGAAATAAATTTATCAAAGTGCCTAAGAATCAAAAGAATCAAGTATATGCAAAAGGGTCCCAAAAAGGGATGAAGAATGCACCAAAATTGGAGAATCAGGTGCATGAATCGATTCAAGCATAATATGAATCGATTCATACGAATTGAATGGCCCAGGATGTGCAAAAATCATCATTGAATCGATTCACCATTCCATGGAATCGATTCATGCGTGTTCAAAGTGCCCAGGATGTGTTTTTCATTAAATGAATCGATTCACTCTTTACTTGAATCGATTCACACGTTGTGTTTTGCCCAGTAACTTTATTTTAATTGCTTGAATCGATTCACTCCTTGATGGAATCGATTCATACGCCTGGCAGAGACCAAAATGCACGCTGGAATCATTTGAAATTCAAAGGGAGACATTGTGCTCTTCGGTTGAAACAAAATGGAAGACCCAAGGCAAGGTTTATTACTTTGTCCCTCTCCACATGCATGTGTCACATTGGTAATGCAATTTAATTTGAATTAAATCAAACATGCACATGCCATGTTCTTCTTGGAGACATTAAAAGCTCATTGGAATTGCAATGCCATTTTGAATGGAGACACACATGTTCCAAGTTCAAGCTCCCAAGGAATTTAATATTGCAACATGACATGCCATTGGAGCCTATAAATAGAGAAGAAGTTGAAGGCAAATGACACACCAAGCAATTGAAGCATTTCCATTTGCTTACTTCTTCCTCCTTGCTTCATTCTCTTCTACTCATTCTCTCTTGTTCTATATTGGCATATTCTCTTAGTGAGTTATTTAAGAGTTAGAGAGAAAGTAATTTGTGAGCTAAATTTGTATATCCTCTCTTTGAGAGTTACTATTTTGTGTGAGCTTTAAATTGTGTATCCACTCTAGTGAGAGAGTTATTTGATTGTAAACCAAACACCATATACACCAAGGTATTCACTCTAGGTTGAGTGGTCACAAAGGTTGGGGTTCAACCTTTGGGTATTGAGAGATTGTGAGATTGGGTGGGTTGCCCTTTGCTTGTGAGGATTGGGTTCTTGAGTGTGGGACACTAGGAGACAATTGCTCAAAGCTTGTAATCTCAAATTCTCAATAGTGGAAATCCTTCAAGTGGGTTGCTTGAAGGCGAGACGTACACCGGGGTGGTGGAACTCGTTATATCGGTTTGCAAATTCTCTCTTCCCTAAACTCATTTAATTTGTGCACTTAAATTGCTCACTTGATTCATTATATCATTCCTAATTAAATTGGACTAAGTGCATGTTACAAGTTGCAAACTATATTGGTTAACATTGTTAAAGTTAGATTAAATTAAATCCTTGAATCAATTGACTTAAACATTGTTGGATTTAATTATTGAGGAAGAAGAATATTGGTGTTAACAAATTAGTAAACTATCATGCTTAATTAATTTGAGTTGTTGAAGTTATACTTATATTGAAATTAATTATAGCATGCCAAGAACTTCAAGAATTGTCTAAGCCAATAACTTGCTTTGTTCATCAAATGAATTCTTGAATATAGTCCATTCAACTCAATATGTTTTAGTATGAAATGTGCTTCATAATTGTTACATCCTTTATATTGCATCATTTGTATATTACTAACCGATTTGAAAGGGATTCCGCGCAAAAATTTGAAATACTCAATTCACCCCCCCTCTTGAGTATCGAGGCCTTGGCTAACAATTGGTATCAGAGCTTGACTCTTGGAAGATCAAGCTTAACCGCTTCAAGAGATCAAGATGGCCTCTACTTCTTATGATGCATTTCCACAAGGTGAAATAATAAATAGACCACCAATCTTCAATGGTAAAGACTTTGTTATTTGGAAAGAAAGGTTGAAAATCTTTATCCAAGCCTATGACCTCAAGGTATGGAATGCTATTCAATTTGGTCCTTTCATTCCTAAATACATTGTCGATAATATAGAATGCATGAAGCCCATGAACTTATGGACTAAGGAAGAAGAAAGAAAGGTACAATTTAATCTTAGAGCTAAAATTCTTATCACATTAGCATTAGAACCTAATGATGTTTCTAGAGTTATTACTTGTAACAATGCTAAAGAAATGTGGGAAACTCTTGAAACAATTTATGGAAATACTAATGATGATAAAGATGCAAGAATTAGTACTCTTTCTAGTCAAGATGAAGAATTCGAAAGAAGCGTTGAAAAAGAGACCAACGAGAAGGAAGAAGAAATTGCATGCCTAATGACAAAGCACTCTCAAGATGATGAGGTATGCTCTTTAAATGCTTTTAGTGATGATAATGATGATGAAATTGATAAGGATGAATTATTAGAAGCATTTGAAGAATTGCATGAAAAATTTGTCTTGTTATCAAAGAAATATGTATGCTCTAAACAAACCATTTTGACTCTTGAAAAAGAATTGCATGATGTTCACATAGAAAAAGAATATCTTAGAGTTCAAAATGATGAATTAGTAGCTTCAAATGTATCTCTTAGAACTTGTAATGATAATAATGATTGTGTGCTTATTGATAAATGTATGCTTCTTGAAAAAGAGAATAAAGAACTAAAAGAAGCACTTAGTAAGCTTACAAGTAGTCAAAAGAATCTAAGTGCACCTCTTGAAGATCAAAAGCATACACTTGAAAGAAGAAAAATAGTTCATTACAAGAACCCTTGTGCATCCTACAAAGAAAAATCCAAATCCTCTCTTAGATGCACATACCATGAAAGAAAAGAGAACTCATTGCCTAATTGTTTTAAAAGGAATCATATAGAACATAATAAGAACCATTACAATTCTACTATGACTTACTCTTTGAATGCAACATGTTTTTATTGTGGAACATTTGGTCATATATCATCTAATTGTTTTATAAAGAAATCCTGTCAAAAGTGTACAAGAAAGGTATGGATTCCAAAGACAAATTTGAAATCTTAAACTAACAAGAAAGGACCCAACTTTTAAAGGGTACCATAAAACTTGACATTTTGTAGGAACACTTTAAATCGGCAATCTCTTATTGACGAATGACCAAAGAATCAAGATCCATAATCTTCACTTCAAAGAACAAAGAATGATAAGGATATTGGATTCATAAAACTCCAAGGTACGTTTGATCCTTACTTTAGTTGATTAAATATCATGTTAACTATGTGTTTTGTATGTCTAATTATGTTGAAAAATCTATGGACTTGGTTGATAATTTATTGAGAATCCTTAGAAATGTCTAAATAATTCTACACTTGTTCATAATGAATTTTGATGTGTGAAAATCAAACTTTGATTTGATATGGTTGAACATGAAAGGTGTTTTGAAATGGATAATTAAATAATTGAAATCTTAGGATTAATGATGTATGTGCATACCCTTATATTTTTTGATTGGTGATAAGGTTGATGAATGATTGCTTGGATAATATGTTTTTGAGATATGATTAAAGTTGTTTGTATCCATGTGTGTTAGGAAGGATTGAAACATGAAAATGTTGAAATACTAAATCTTGATGCTTAGATTCAAAATCTTAAATGATGCATGAACTCATGATGATATGTGAATTCTTGAATGATGTTTGAATCCTTGATAATTTATGAATTCTTAATGACATGAACTTTTGATTGAATATGAATTATTGATGATATTGAACAAGAAATATGTTGGTTAGCTAGTGGTATCTTAACAACAAACATCTTCCTTTAACAATGGTATCAATTTAATTAAAAAGGAAGAGATCATGAGGACTATATTATGGTTGTATGACTTATCTCTATGTTTCTACAAAAGTGTCCATCTTAGGCAAAATATTTTCTATGCAATTATATGTTGGTTTTGATAATGCCTAAAGAGAAAGTATGTATGCTCTATGTATGATTGCCTAGACTTTAAATAACTAGTAACATTATAGGCATACACTAAGAGACAATATATGATATGTCATAATACTTGGTATAAGCATTATAATACATGACATGACCTTCCTTGATACACCATGCTTGAGCAAAGTGACATCTATCTTGAGTGACATATATGTTTGATGATGCATGATCTTGAATGTGAAAAGAAACTTGAATATATGCATCGTTGAGATTGAAAAGAATGTTTGAACAACATTATGATGTATGCTTGAAAGTCAACAATCTTGTGATAATGTGCTTAAATGTTTATAATTGATATCAAGAGCTTAAATTGGCAAATCTTTAAGTGATATCATGCCTAGATACTAGTAACAAGTGGTATGGACAATGAATAAATGGTGATTGATCAAGAAAAGAATGTTTGACACAAAAAGGGTCATGAGAAAAATCATATAAATATATTGGCATGTGTTACAATACAAATGCATGAGTAAGCAAACAAGTTGTATTAATCATTCCACCATTGCTATGATACCTACATTTGAGTGCATATTGTTGAAAATTCTTCTATGATTACCACTTTGATTGGTGATTGACCAATGAATTTTATATACAATTGGTATCTAACTTTTGAGTGATATCTATTCATATTGTTATTTCTATTGGTTGAATAAGTGGCATCTATTGAAAGAAGTTGATCATATGCTTAAGAAATAAACAAATGGTATCAAACTTGCTAAATAGGCCTACATGAACAATTGGTATCAATTAGCTTAACAATTGGTATTCAATTACAATTGGTATTCAATTACATGTGTTAATAACAATTGGTATTAGACTTGATCAAATTAGTGTAATTGGGTTCATAACAATTGGTATCAATATATGTGAAAAGGGGAGAAAATATCATCATGATATCTTAGTATCTATTAAATGACTAAGGAGGAGATATTATCTTGCATGATACATTATGATCTTTTAACAATTGGTATATCTTTCAACAATTAGTATCTATTAAATGCATGACATGTGTTCAACAATTGGTATCAAACTTCATCAAATTGATTTCACATGTTAATAAGTGGTATATGTTTTTATAAGTGACATCAATTACAATAGTAAGGGGGAGCATACACATGAATGAATATCCATCATTTTACCTCTTTATGTTTATGTCTATGGCATTTATGCTTACAATTTTATTCTCCTATATGCTTACTTGGAAAAATCCTTGTGTGTTTGATAATGCCAAAAAGGAGAAAATTATATGCTCATTTGAAATGATATATTTGCTTATTTGGAAAGAATCATGTGACGCTTACGATACTTGAAAGTAATATCAATTACATGATTGAAAATGAGTTAGCAATCAATTATATGTTTACTTGATAAATGAATTATGTGATTGATTATTGACTCTAAATGCATAAAATTGGCATATATCCTTGATCATGTTATGAGTTTTTCTTGCTCTAAATCTCTCTTATTCGATTACATGAGTTTATATCTTGATGGCATAGAATACAATTAAGATGATGATCTTTTTGATGATGCCAAAGGGGGAGAGTTTAGTGAAAGGATTAGTAAAAAGAATACAATGTCATTTATGCCAAAAAGAGAATTACTATGACTAATGTTTTATCATAAGGAAAGTTTTTGATGATGCCAAAGGGGGAGAAGATTATAGGAAGTTATATAGATACACCCTAAATGGAATAAAGTCTTTTACAAAGGGGGAGAGATATAAAGAGAGAAATATATAAGAAAGGGGGAGAAGATATACACTACCACTATGCTCTAAAAATTAGATGAACTATTTTGTGGTATCTATTGTATGATTGGTATCTATTGTATGATTAAAGGGAGATGATTAAGAAGGAGAGAACATATATTAAGGGGGAGAGACCTTTGTTTCTTAAATACTTTCTTGATTTCTTGTGTCTATGATTTCATCAACATGTGGTATCAAATTATATATGATAGGGGGAGTCTTTCTTGCAATATGTATGAATTGTTATGATACTAACACCCCAAGAGACAAGCATTTGTTGTCATCATCAAAAAGGGGGAGAATGTATTTTTATGTTGATGTAGGTTTTGATAATGACACAACAAATGAAGGATCAAGATCAAACATATATGATTAAGGATAAATTAATTATGTTTGATGATAGAATTTAAAAGAATGGTTCAAGGCATTTAAAGAAGCTCAAATTCGGTGAAATAAATTTATCAAAGTGCCTAAGAATCAAAAGAATCAAGTATATGCAAAAGGGTCCCAAAAAGGGATGAAGAATGCACCAAAATTGGAGAATCAGGTGCATGAATCGATTCAAGCATAATATGAATCGATTCATACGAATTGAATGGCCCAGGATGTGCAAAAATCATCATTGAATCGATTCACCATTCCATGGAATCGATTCATGCGTGTTCAAAGTGCCCAGGATGTGTTTTTCATTAAATGAATCGATTCACTCTTTACTTGAATCGATTCACACGTTGTGTTTTGCCCAGTAACTTTATTTTAATTGCTTGAATCGATTCACTCCTTGATGGAATCGATTCATACGCCTGGCAGAGACCAAAATGCACGCTGGAATCATTTGAAATTCAAAGGGAGACATTGTGCTCTTCGGTTGAAACAAAATGGAAGACCCAAGGCAAGGTTTATTACTTTGTCCCTCTCCACATGCATGTGTCACATTGGTAATGCAATTTAATTTGAATTAAATCAAACATGCACATGCCATGTTCTTCTTGGAGACATTAAAAGCTCATTGGAATTGCAATGCCATTTTGAATGGAGACACACATGTTCCAAGTTCAAGCTCCCAAGGAATTTAATATTGCAACATGACATGCCATTGGAGCCTATAAATAGAGAAGAAGTTGAAGGCAAATGACACACCAAGCAATTGAAGCATTTCCATTTGCTTACTTCTTCCTCCTTGCTTCATTCTCTTCTACTCATTCTCTCTTGTTCTATATTGGCATATTCTCTTAGTGAGTTATTTAAGAGTTAGAGAGAAAGTAATTTGTGAGCTAAATTTGTATATCCTCTCTTTGAGAGTTACTATTTTGTGTGAGCTTTAAATTGTGTATCCACTCTAGTGAGAGAGTTATTTGATTGTAAACCAAACACCATATACACCAAGGTATTCACTCTAGGTTGAGTGGTCACAAAGGTTGGGGTTCAACCTTTGGGTATTGAGAGATTGTGAGATTGGGTGGGTTGCCCTTTGCTTGTGAGGATTGGGTTCTTGAGTGTGGGACACTAGGAGACAATTGCTCAAAGCTTGTAATCTCAAATTCTCAATAGTGGAAATCCTTCAAGTGGGTTGCTTGAAGGCGAGACGTACACCGGGGTGGTGGAACTCGTTATATCGGTTTGCAAATTCTCTCTTCCCTAAACTCATTTAATTTGTGCACTTAAATTGCTCACTTGATTCATTATATCATTCCTAATTAAATTGGACTAAGTGCATGTTACAAGTTGCAAACTATATTGGTTAACATTGTTAAAGTTAGATTAAATTAAATCCTTGAATCAATTGACTTAAACATTGTTGGATTTAATTATTGAGGAAGAAGAATATTGGTGTTAACAAATTAGTAAACTATCATGCTTAATTAATTTGAGTTGTTGAAGTTATACTTATATTGAAATTAATTATAGCATGCCAAGAACTTCAAGAATTGTCTAAGCCAATAACTTGCTTTGTTCATCAAATGAATTCTTGAATATAGTCCATTCAACTCAATATGTTTTAGTATGAAATGTGCTTCATAATTGTTACATCCTTTATATTGCATCATTTGTATATTACTAACCGATTTGAAAGGGATTCCGCGCAAAAATTTGAAATACTCAATTCACCCCCCCTCTTGAGTATCGAGGCCTTGGCTAACATATCTTATGTCACACGAAAGAAGCAAATTACATTAATTAAAAGAAACAAGACATTTTATCATGAACAGCAGAATAACTTATCATAAATAACATAATAAAATTTTGTCATTCAACCAATGATTTATCACAAACAGCAGAATAACTTTACACCAACAAAGATAACAAATTGTCTATATTACCATTATTACTTATTATCTTTGTCCTTTGTTTTACTGGTTTATCTAACACATGTTAAGTGTTAACTTTGTATCAGATATTCGGTTTTTATTAGAACTTATATTGAAAGAGCTGCGCCCGGCGTGCTGCTCCCGGTTTTTATCTAACACTTATCCGGCGTGCTGCTCCCTTCTCTGGCGTGCTGCTGTTGAAGAGCTGTTGAGGCCTTGAAGGGGCTGTTGAAGTGCTGTAAGACACTGAAGGAGATCGAGAAGGTTCCAGAAGACGAAGGGTACCGCAAGGCCGTTGAGAGCTTCACGAGGCACAGCCTCAAGGTGTGCCAGGAGGAGCATTACTGGGAAATACCATTTGCTAAACTTACACTCAAATAATGACAATTAGAGAAATACCATTTGCTAAACTTACACTCAAATAATGACAATTAGAGAACAAAAATAGATGTTTGTAAAAGTTGATATAGGAAACAGTGAAAACAAATTAAGAAGGTAAAATGAATGAAACTTTTCTCGTAACTTGACACTTGTTATGGGCATTTGATTTTAGAAAATCTTTTTTCTTATTATTTTTTAATTTTGATATTAGTTATAAAACTGTTATATTCTTTTTTGTTTTCAAAATCTATACAAAAAACACTGAATTATAAGCATGTTTTTGTTTTAACTATTTCATTTACAAACTTTGAAAAACAAAAAATAAAGTGACTTGTAATTAAATTTGAAAATAAAAAATAAAAACAAAAATCATTTTTAATGATCAAAGAGGAAGTGTTTAAAGACATTGAAACGTGCTTAAAGACATCGAATCATTTATGGAAGCAAATCCATCAGAAATTGTTACCATATTCATTGAAGATTATGTGATATCTTCCCAAGGGCTTACCAAGGTGTTCAATGCTTCTGGGCTGAGCAAGTACTGGTTCCCAGTTTCTAGTATGCCTAAAAATGGTGAACATTGGCCAATAGTCTAAATTATCCCTCAAATATAGTCCTAACAGACTAAATGGTTCATTTGTTTCCTTTTCCTTTCTACGGATAGTTTTTTTTAAGGAATAATTTGGGTATTTACTGAATTTATTTCTTTCATCTTACACAGACAGACTGCACATACTTCACGAGTTTCAATCAATAAAATTTATATAATTATATATTAAGCTACAATACATTTCCTATAATAATTTCCATCATGGCACACTCACTTTCGATCTATCAGATTTTTCCTTCCATTCTATTACAAATTTCTCCTCTTTCCATAAAACTTTAATTACAAATTATATAACTTAGGACAAAAATCTCAGCTTCAGTTCACTCACACTAATGCTGTACTCTATACTTTTCTAATTTAGCTGCACAAAAGGGTACACTAATTTAAAGGAAAACAAAACCAGAGAGGCATGTTTACAGATTCGTCTTTATTATTCGTGACTAACATAACCCTCCCATCAATGTCACTCACAGGATCACTCCCTCCACGCCTCAACAACTCCCTTAAACGTCTCATGGTACTTAATCTGCATAACAACTCTCTGTCTGGGCCATTTCCCTCTCTCGCTAACCTTACCTTGCTGTAATCAGTGGACATTAGCTACAATGAACACATACAGCTACTTCAAACAACACATTTCACAATGAACATATTTCACAATGAACCAAAGTTTCAGATCCAACAGTGTTAGACTTGCCCCTTTATGTATCCGAACAGAAATGCCAGATTTCCAACAAATTTTATAAATATAGCTGTACATTTAAATGTTTGGAATTATTAGATAATATAAATACAAAGAGACAAAGAAACCTAAATTGCACTGCTTTATAACATGTTCACACTAATGGACTAATCACCAAAAAAAGGTGTAGTCACCTATATAGTTCTTCTACTTTATGCATATCCATACAACATGATTGATTAAATAAACAAAGTTACCCGAAAGATTAAGATCCTTCCAATAAGTTTCATACAACACAATCCTTTAGAGAAGAGGATTCTTTCTTCCTTATAATTAAGAGTGAATAAAGATCCCTTTGTTCCCCTAATTAAGATTGACTAAGAGCTATTTCTCAATTTTTTAGTAAATAAAGTTCGATTTCATTTCAAAAATTTTGTTTTCTCAACTAACGATTTTTTATGTTTATGCACACAGTATAAAGATGGGAGACAAAGTGTGTTATATATCTCATCCTAAAGGTGCCCAATCAAAGGAAATTGTCTCATCCATTTTGCTGACTTGAAACTATGGATTCATCATCATTACGCTACACATTAACAATGACAATATACTTTTTTAGCAAATAGGGCCAGTGGTATATGATAAGAGCATGATTGTCCCTCATTGCCTTTGATCACACTAATGGACTAATCACCAAAAAACAGAGAGTAAAGAAACCTAAATTGCACTACTTTATAACATGTTCACACTAATGGACTAATCACCAAAAAACAGAGAGCAAAAACACAGTAACACTCAGCAAATTGACTAACAAAACTAATCAATACAATATTTGATATGAAAAACAAACAGCTAAACACAGGTCCATGAAAAACACAGAGCAAAAACAGAAAATAAGGGCGTGAAAAACCTGGTCGGAAAGTAGGGGTGGTCGTCGGAAAACCTACAGGGGTGGTTGCCGGAGACTCCTCACACGTTGTCGCAGCTCTGCCTGGCCGGAGAGGTGAACGGAGACAGGGAGGGGGAAGACGGAGGTGAGGAGAGGGAGGGAGAGGTGAACGGAGGGAGGGAGGGGGTCAACGGAGGTGAGGAGAGGAGGGAGCGGGAAGACGGAGGTGAGGAGAGGGAGGGAGAGGTGAACGGAGGGAGGGAGGAGGTGAACGGAGGTGAGGAGAGGGAGGGAGAGCTGAACGGAGAGGTTAGGGTGAGAGGGGGGAAAGTTAGGGCAACTGAGAGGGAAAGGGGCTGCTGTCGAGTAACATTAAAAATTTAGCGACGGCACTCAGGCCGTCGCTACAGACGTCACTACCTTTACACACTTAGCGACGGTACACCAACTCCGTCCCTAATCCCCTAAAACGTAGCGACGGCCTCAACCCACTGTCACTAACTTCAATCATTAAAAGGAAAAAGCGGATGAATCCGTCACTAATATCCTGAATGTTAGCGACGGTTTCACACCCCCGTCACTACTTTCCAAGTATTTAAATTCAATAGTGTGGAGGGAAGACGAAAACATAGCGACGGTAGCCGTACCGTCACTAACCTCTTCAAAAATAGCGACGGTATAGCCCAACTATCACTAATCTCCTAAAAATTAGCGACGGTTGGAGAACTCTGTCGCTAATCTCCTAAACCTTAGCGACGGTTACTCTACCCGTCACTAACTTCAATAGGAAAATATCTGGAGCGTAGGTGAAAATATTAGCGACGGTATTGTAGATCCGTCACTAGTACAAATGATAGTGACGCGGATAGACCGTCGCTATAGTTGGAGGTAACATTAGCGACGGTAGTTGACCGTCGTAACTGTTTTGCCGCCAACTGAAAACCAGGGCGGGAAAGAAAAAATGGTGGCGCTAAAATATAGCGACCCTTCTAGCGACGGTGGTGACAAGGATTAGCGACCGTGTCTTACACCGGTCGCTAATTTAGTCGCTAACAACTCTTAGGCCCCTTTTGACATGAAGCGGTCGCTAACACGGTCGCTATTTAGCGACGGTAGGTGGTGGTCACTAATTTGAGGTAGCTGTTTGGGGTTTTTTTAGTTGTGTCAATTCTAGTGACTTCCAGGTGTTTGAATCGATTCAGGGTTATGGTTAATCGATTCAGGGTTATGGTCAATCGATTCAACCCATTCTGTTTCTTATTTTTGATGACTTCTAGGGCTGTGAATCGATTCATTCGTGGTTGAATCGATTCAGGCTTTATAGTTTGATGTTTTTCCATGCCTGTAGGTCTTCCATTTATATTTTGTGATCCATGGTTGCTTTTCTTTGTCTTGGTTTATTGGTTTCTTGATTTCTTGAACTTGTGAAACCATTTTCTTCCTGATTCTTGATTTTATATGACACCTTTGATTTGTTTTATTTGTTTTTGATTCATGAAGAGCTTGTGATGCTTGTTCCCTTGTCATTATCAAAAACCTGTTATCAACATGAAAATACATTCTCCCCCTTTTTGATGATGACAACCAATGGCCATCTCTTGGGGTGTAAATAGCCAATAATCTTTAAAACAGTGATAACGAGTCATTTTAAAAATTCAGAGTATGTCTCCCCCTTTGTTTTTCAATCAAAAAATTTTAGAGTATGTCTCCCCCTTTGTTTTTCAATCAACCAAGTATCGTTCTAGTATCTTTGTATCTTTTTTTAAAAAAATCTAGTATCTTTCAAATATCTCTCCCCTTTTGTCATTATCAAAAACAAATTTAGAGAGTATGTAATCAAGCGAGTAATAATCACATGCCGCATAAAACTACTCAAATGTGACATCAAGCAATATGATATAATCATCCAAGCATCTAACAAAATAGCCATTTAATTAACCAAAGTAAATAAGGTAAATGTTTCAAAAAGAAAACTAAGTCTGAACATAAAATTAAATGATTGCTAGATATAGAAAGCATAAAGTGCAAGAAGTCAATCAAGGCTAAGGAAAATGGATGCTGGAAATTTAAGTAGCAAGCTCTGTGTATCACTCTTCCATATTTGCTTCAAACTTGTCCAGGCGAGCATTGAGGTTGGCTTCCATAATGTCTAAGCGCCGATCCATATGGGTAGTGAGTCTGGCAAACAAATCATCAGTAGGAGTGGGTGGAGGAGGAGGAGGAGCATCGTCTTCAGCATCGTTACGAGGGCGTCGAAGAAATTGCCATAGTCCATGATATTCAACGATATTCATCTTTGTGAGATGAGTTTTTCTGATTGGTGCTTTGGGGCCTATAATTTCTTTTACTTCATTCTTCAAGTCCACCTTGTAGTGGCGGAGTAGTTTTGTGATGAGGATGGCATAAGGAAGATGAGCAAGATTTTGAGCTTCGATCATATGGTGCCTTACCAAATCGATCCAATTAATGTCCTTCTGATTAATAATGGCCCAGAGCAACAAGATTTGTGCTTCATTTAGTCTTATATAATTTCCACCGGAAGGGAGGAGAATTTTCACCAGGACGTAATGCAGAAGGCGGTGGTCAAGGCTTAGTGTCCCAACGGTGATGGAGGGACCAGCAAGATTGAAGAAGGTTCTTGCCTCCAAAGGGTTGTAGTTCCATGCAAGAGGTGGTTCCTTGCCATGGAAGGAAGCATTGCTGAGAGGAAGCAATCCTACTTTGTTCATAACTTCATTGTCAAGAATGATGGTCTTGCCCTTAACTTTGGCAATATATCGAGCATCTTGGAGGCGCAAAGTTGAATAGAAGACTCGAATCAACTCTGGGTAGATGGCTACTTCCTCAAGAGCCATAAATCCTACTAGCTCTTGTTGATGAAGAGTATTCAGAAGAGGAAGCCCATAAATTTCAAAGAAGGACACATCAAGCCAATGAGGGGAAATTAGGTGTTTTTCAGAAAAGAGGATTGGTACCTTTCCAACTCCTTTTGGGTGGAGAAGAACCTGGAGAGATCTGAATGTTGAGGGATTGAAGCAGCGGCAATGTTTGCTCTTTGTTTCTTGTGGGGTTGGGAAGAGGATGCCATTGAAGGTGGAGAAGTTGAGAGGTAGTTGTAGAGAGGAAGTTGGATAGTTTTGGGAAGGAGAGTGGGAGAGAAATGAGGAAAAGAATGAAAGAGAGCCTTAAAATAGCGTAGCCAAGTGTGTAACTGTCACGTGAATCGATTCGAAGGAGTGGGTGAATCGATTTGAGCGTCTCTATTTTAAGAAGAATTGAGCAATCAGGTGCGTGAATCGATTCAAAGGTATCCTGAATCGATTCGAACGTCTCTGTTTTGAAAAATTTAGCAATCAGGTGTTTGAATCAATTCGAAGGGATAAGGAATCGATTCACTCGAGCCTATTTCACTCCAGATTGCATTTTTCTCCACTTTAATTAATTCAAGGCATAAAATGGTTCTTTTTGGATCATCAAGGCTTCATTTTCATGAAGATCTTTTGCCTTCTTATTCTTACCTACATTAGTTATCAATCATATCTTGAATAGCATCACTTTAAACAAAATTAAGAACATACACAATTGGATATATCTAAAATTCCTAATTCTCTTCTAATATGAATGAATTGTTCTTTTCCAAATGGTTTGGTGAAAATGTCTGCTAATTGCTTAGAGGTATCAACATGTTCAAGCACACAATCACCTTTCAAAACATGGTCTCTTATGAAATAGTGTCTTATTTCAATATGTTTAGTCCTAGAATGCATTATAGGATTTTTTGAGATATTGATAGCACTAGTATTATCACACTTAAGAGGCACATGGTCCAATACAACTCCAAACTCTAGAAGTTATTGTCTCATCCAAAGGATTTGAGCACAACAACTACCAGCTGCAACATATTCTGCCTCAGCTGTTGATAGCGCAACACTTACTTGTTTCTTGCTATGCCAAGAAACAAGAGAACTACCAAGCAAGTGACATGTTCCGCTAGTGCTTTTTCTGTCGAGTTTACATCCTGCAAAATCTGAATCAGAGTAACCAACTAAAGTGCATTCAGCCCCTTTGGGGTACCATAAACCAACATTTTAAGTCCCAACTAAATATTTCATTATCCTTTTTACTGTAGTGAGATGTGATTGTTTAGGACAAGCCTGGTATCTAGCACTCATACATACAGCAAACATGATATCCGGTCTACTAGTGGTTAAGTAAAGTAAGGATCCTATCATACCTCTATATTTTGTGAGTTCAACATCCTTACCTTTCTCATCCTTGTCCAAATAGCATAAAGTGCCCATGGGTGTGGCAATATCATTTGCTTTGTCCATGTTGAATTTTCTAAGTAGTTCTTTGCAGTACTTGGATTCATTAATGAATGTGCCTTTATTGGTTTGCTTGATTTGTAGTCCAAGGAAGAAAGTGAGTTCCCCCATCATGGACATTTCAAATTCTTCCTGCATTAACTTAGCAAACTCCTTACACATTGACTCATTAGTGGCACCAAATATTATATCATCAACATAAACTTGTACCAATAGTATGTTATTCTTTTTGTGCTTTATGAATAAAGTTGTATCAACCTTTCCTCTTTCAAAATTATTTTCTAAAAGAAATTTGCTCAACCTTTCATACCAAGCTCTTGGAGCTTGTTTCAAACCATACAGAGCTTTCTTTAATTTGAAAACATGATTTGGAAATTGATGGTTTTCAAAACCTGGAGGTTGATCAACATATACTTCCTCTTGAATGTATCCATTCAAGAAAGCACTTTTATCATCCATTTGGTATAATTTGAAGTCCCTACAGCATGCGAAGGCTAATAGTAGTCTAATTGCTTCTAATCTAGCTACGGGTGCATACGTCTCTTCATAATCAATGCCTTCTTCTTGATTGTAGCCTTTAGCTACTAGCCTGGCTTTGTTCCTAGTAATAATACCATTTTCATCTAGTTTATTCCTAAATACACATTTGGTTCCTATTATTTGGTGATCATTGGGTCTTGGCACAAGCTCCTAAACTTTATTTCTTTCAAATTGATTTAGCTCTTCTTGCATGGCCAACATCCAATGTTCATCAATAATAGCTTTATTAATGTATTTGGGTTCTATTTGCGATACAAAGGCTAAATTATTGCATGTGTTTCTAATTGCATTACGAGTACTTACACCTTTTGTCATTTCACCTATGACTTTGTCTAGAGGATGATCCTTTAAAGTGATCCATTGTTGTGGTTCCTCATGTTTTGCTGCATTTGTGTCTTTGATTTCTCCTTCCTTGTCATCTAAGGTTAATTCTTGAAGAGTACCTACAAGATCATCAACATCTTCCTTTCTCGGAGGGTCATGGCTATTTTCATCAAATTTAACATGAATGGATTCTTCTATGGTATTCATGCGTTTGTTGAATATTCTATAAGATTTACTAGATTGAGAGTACCCTAGGAAGATTGCCTCATAAGATTTGGCATCAAAATTTCCTAGATTATCCTTTCCATTGTTGAGCACAAAACATTTACATCCAAAAATATGAAAGTGTGAGATGTTGGGTTTTCTACCCTTGTAAAGTTCATAGGGGGTTTTCTTTAGAATAGGCGTTATTAAACATCTATTCATAACATAACAAGCAGTGTTTACTGCATCGGCCCAAAAATGTTTTGCAATAGTGTTTTCATTTAACATTGTTCTTGCAAGCTCCACCAAGGATCTATTTTTCCTTTCAACTACTCCATTTTGTTATGGAGTTCTAGGAGCTGAAAAATTGTGATTAATACCATGTTTTTCGCAAAACTTTTCAAATGATTGATTTTCAAATTCTCCCCCATGATCGGTTCTAATGGATGTAGTTCTAGAATTTTGCTCATTTTGGATAATCTTTGCAAGTTTCTTGAATGCATGATATGCTTCATTTTTATGAGCAAGAAACAAGGTCCATGTATATCTAGAATAGTCATCTACAATTACTAGACCATAGTAGTTACCACCAAAGCTCTTGATTTTGGATGGTCCAAAAAGATCCATGTGCAAAAGTTATAAAGGCCTTTGTATGGAAACAATGTTTTTACATTGAAAGGATGCCTTTACTTGTTTATCCTTTTGACATGCATCACAGAATTTGTTTTCAAATTTGAGCTTTGGTAAACCAATTACTAACTCCTTAGAAACAAGTTTGTTCAAATGGTCTACATGTATATTGTAACATCCCGTGTAATTTTCCAAATAAATTTTTCACATTTTTTTTAAAGATCATTTTAAAATTCATAAATTAAATTTAGAGTTCACGTAACAGTTGATAATTGTGGAATATTATCATGCATACTAGTCGTGAATAATTAAATTCAAGAAATATTTAAGTAGCGGAAACGATTTAGAATATAACAGTACATAATATGTTATATTTATTACAACCCATAAAATGAAAGTCCAAGTAATAATTCAAATAGGCATCAATCATGGCATCACTCTTCATTCTGCGTGGCATTCACTGTAAAAATTAATGTAAGAGTGAGACAGAATATAGAATAAATATAAAATAAATAAAATTGCACAAACACAATCAACAAACCATAATGATATGATGAATATGCCAAACAAGTTCATTTATATTTAATAAGTCTTTAATTAGTCAAATGATGTCATGCTGGATCAATTTGGTTTAGTGTGAATACTGCAGTAATAGTCTCATAGAGACACAAATAGGGCTTTAGCATATACCATGAATCCCTACACTTCATGGCGCTTAAGTACCGAAGTACACAAATATCATAAGTAGGGCTTTGCATAAACCATGAATCCCTACACTCCATGGCGCACAACAAAATAGGGCTTAACTCGTCATAGAGTAACCCCCCACCAGGGTAGGCAATCATGGAACCCCTAAATTCCATGGTGCGTCCAAAAGCTTATGATGCATGAATGCCTTTAATTCTTATTACCATTTAACATACCATGATATTCATATTTCCAAAACCTCTTGGAAAATACAAGTCCTCAAGGGACACAACACATATAATAATTCACAAAATCATGGATTTACTGTTCAACCACATATGTCATTAACCACAAGGCATTCATGTGCATATAAGTTAATTTCGTTATTCATAATTATTCACCACCATAATATACAAACTGTATGATACTCAACATCATTCATAATAATTCATAATCACTTAAGAATTCAATAATAAATTATTACCCATAGAGAAAATATCATTTTCATTCCTAATAACCTTTATAAGTGAGTTTCAGCATTCCCCACAGCAACATACATTAGTAAAACAGCCATAACATGAGCAAATCAAAACCTTTTTAGATGATTCCACTTTTTGTAGTTCAATAACATAATTTTCTACAATTTTCATGAAGGACTAAATTTCAAATTCCAAACAGAAATATCACTTATCCATGAAATACCACACTGCCTCAAGGTGAGTTTTCTCAAAACGTACATATGTTAGTAATTTCAGCGTTTCTGGAGTTACAAAAATGATATTGGCATGAAACCAGTTCCAAATTACTCTTAACACAAATATCTACAATTGTCATGAAGATCATGAGTTCAGATTCTAAGCAGAATACCATTTATCCACCAAATACAACACTGCCTCTAGGTGAGTTTTCAAAGCGTACACATATTAGTATTTTCAATGTTTTTGGAGCTACAAAAATGATTTTTACATGAAACCAGTTCTAAAATATTATTAAAATAATTATCTACAACTTTCATGAAGACACCAACCACTAAGTCATAACACAAAATTCCCAGTATTGAAAACAAGATTGAGATTTCATAGTTAACAGATTTTCATCATGAACATACTTCTGTATTTTGCGCATAAATAGAGCTACAAGCATCTTTTTAACTTGAAACCACTTTCTATAGATCCCTAACATGAATATCTACAACTTTCGTGAAGACATCAAAGGCTGATTATGCATGTATAATTCCCAGAATATCAAAATATGCACAAAACATAGAATTAATCTTTCACTCGGGCATGCAGTAGTATTTTGGCCATAACTTTTGCTATACCTATTCAAATTAATTGATTCAGGTCTGAAAATTTAGATAATATAAAGATATACAACTTTCATGAAGAAGTCAGAGACAAATTCATAAGTTTTCAGTTTCAAAATTAAGCAACAAGCTACGAAATTAAAAACTGGAATCCTAGAACAGCATACAACTCTACCCATTTCATAAATATTCACAACCCTGTCCCCTCTTACTTGGTTTGCCGACTGAAAATGGCCTCTTGCTGTCCTGGCTTCTGTTCGAAGGAGTATTGAGGAAGGAGGGAAATCAAAGTAAGGATAGTTCACTAGCTTTGTTCTAATGCGTTCAGGTCTTAGCAAAAGGCAGAGTTAATAATGCAAAACAAGTGGGAAACAGCTTTTCCATTAGTGGATGTTTAGTGCTGTTAGTGGAGATAATGGAGGATTAAAAATAAGAAAGTGGCTTATAATGGTCCACTTATGGCCGTCCGCCCACTAGGGTGAGTAATAATGGTTTTGGTTGCATTAAAAATTGCATAAGAGACAAGAAAGGAGTCAAAAGTTACTCCTCGCACTGAAAACCGACTGGAATTCCACTCGGTTAGCCTATAAACCGATTGGAATTCCTCCAGTCGTGTGAAGAAGAAAGGAAACCGAGTCCTCTCGCTCCAGCGGAATCCGACTTGCTTGAGCGAGTGCCATATAATACACTGGCAGAGGGGCTTCGCTCAAGCGAAAACCGACTCGCTTGAGCGAGTGTGAGTTTCGCTCAAGCGAATACCAACTCGCTTGAGCCAGACACTCTCCCTCGCTTAAGCGAGGAATTCATTCGCTTAACCGAATCCACTTGGTTTTCATTCAACATCTTATTCCACTCGGTAAAACCTCCTGAAACTGAGTCTTCACCTATTATTCACTCGGAATTGGTTCTATTTGAAACTCTCAGTCTGATTTCTCTTCCTTGGAGGTGACAGTCGGAGTTTCCTCACTCGGACTTACTTATAAAATATCTCACTCGGTATATTCTCCCTGAAACCGAGTCAGTTCTCAGTCAGTCTTTCACTCGGTAATTTCATTCCAACTTCGAGTCATCTCTTGCTCAGCCTTCCACTCGGCAAAGTTATTCCATACTCTCAATTGATGTCATTCCCACTCGGAATTATATTTTTCTCTGTACTTCACTCGGAAATGAAGGCACTCAGTGAACTTTTAGTCAGAAATGCTATGTCTGACTATGATTGACTCAGAAACTAGTCCTTCAGAAACATTTGACTCAGAAATGAGTCTTTGGAGAGTACTTGACTCGAAAATGAGTCTTTCTGAGGTGTTTGACTCGGAAATGAGTGAGACAGAATTTCACTTGGAATAAGTCCTCTTGACCATGTTCCACTCGGAAAACACAATTTTCACTCGGTATTTCTATTTTCCACTCGGAATTCCTCTTGGTCACTCGGAATTTGTAGTTTTCACTCGCAACAGAGACTCTTTCTCACTCGGACAGTTCTTTCTAAGGCATTTTTACTCGAAAATTGGGTCTTATCAATAAGGATCTATATAAATTCTAGAATTATATCCAAAAATGAAACTTTTGGAGCATTAAAAACCATCCATATAGTGTTTTATTCATTGATTAACACTTACAGACCTTCCATGCTTCATAAATTACATAATTGAACTATTATTAAAGCAGGATGTTACATTTCTCCCCCCTTATAAAAATTTCATCCCCGAAATTTAACTTAATCCACTCTTCAACGAAACAATCCTGGATATTGCGCTCTCATAGCATCTTCTCGCTCCCAAGTCAGAGTTTCATTGTTTCCTTGCTTCCATACAACCTTTACCAGTGGTACATTCTTATTTCTCAGACATTTGATTGACCTTTCTATGATCTGTGTGGGTTCTACAGCGATGGTTAGATTTTCCCTAACTTCTACATCATCAGTAGCAATCACATGAGTGGGGTCTCGCACATACTTCCTCAGCTGTGACACATGAAATACATTATGCAGATTTGCCAGGTGAGGAAGAAGTGTAATCTGATATGCCACTGTACCAATCCTCTTTAGAATCTTATATGGTCCAATGAACCTTGAACTCAACTTCTTACTCTTCAATGCTCGGCCAATCCCCTTGTGAGGTGAAACCTTTAAAAATACATGCTCACCAACTTGGAATTCAAGTGGTTTCCTCCTCTTATCGTAATAGTGCTTCTGTCTATCTTGGGATGCCTTCATCTTTTCTCTGATTATTTCTATTTGTTCAGTAGTTTGCTGCATAATTTCAGGTCCCAACGCCAAACTTTCACCAGTTTCTAACCAACAAAGAGGCGTTCGACACTTTCTACCATACAATGCTTCAAATGGAGCCATATCAATACTGCTATGGTAATTATTGTTATACGTGAATTCTATCAGTGGAAGAAACTGCTCCTAACTACCTCCATGTTCAAGCACACAAGATCGCAGTAAGTCTTCCAAACTTTGTATGGTACGCTCTGACTGCCCATCTGTTTGGGGATGATAAGCTCAACTTAATCGAAGCTTTGAACCCAATTCCTGATGCAAGCTTCCCCAGAATTGGGAAGTGAACCTTGGATCTCTATCTGACATAATACTAGATGGTACACCATGAAGTCTTACGATCTCCTTCACATATAATTGTGCCAATTTTTGTAGAGAGTTCTTCATATTCATTGGGAGAAAATGAGCAGACTTTGTCAATCTGTCTACAATAACCCAGATTACATCGTTCCCTGAACGTGTTCTTGGTAACCCTGACACAAATTCCATTGAAATATCATCCCATTTCTAAACTGGAATCTCTAATGGTTGCAGTTCACCAGATGGCTTCTGGTGTTCCACCTTGGCTTTTTGATATACCAGACATGAAGACACATATTCAGTTATTTCTTTCTTCATCCTTGGCCACCAAAAGCTTTTCTTCAGGTCTTGATACATCTTAGTTGATCCAGGATGAATGCTCAGCATACTTTTATGCACTTCTTCTAAGATTGTTCTTCTCAGACCAACATCATCTGGTACACAAATTCTGCTTTTGATTCTCCAAATTCCATCTGATCCTTCTTGTAATCCCATATCTTTTCTCTTTGCCTGCAAGTCTCTCAACTCTTATTATGTCAAGTCTTCTTTCTGTCTTTCACCTATCAGCTTCAGAAAATCATTGGTTATCTTCAAAGTTCCCAAGATCAAACTCTTTAAAGATTTCATCTCCACACCCAAGTTCATGTCTCTGAATTGTTCTATCATCTCCATCTCTTTTATCATCAAAGATGCCATATGAATGGACTTTCGGCTAAGTGCATCTGCCACCACATTTGCTTTTCCTGATTGGTACTTCAAATCAAAATCATAATCTTTAAGAAACTGCATCCATCTTCGCTGCCTCATGTTCAATTCCTTTTGATCGAACAAATACTTCAAGCTCTTGTGGTCACTGAACACTTCAAACATGACTCCATACAAATGATGTCTCCAGATTTTCAGAGCAAAAACCACTGCTGCCAATTCTAGATCATGCGTTGGATAATTCATTTCATGTGGTCTCAACTGCCTAGAAGCATAGGCAACCACTCTTCGTTGCTGCATCAAGACACAACCTAAGCCCATCTTAGAAGCATCACAATAAACCACAAAGTCTTCTTGTGGGTCAGGCAAGGTTAAGACTGGAGCAGATGTAAGCTTCATTTTTAGTTCCTGGAAACTTTTCTCACATTCTGGCGTCCAATCAAAAGGTTGATTATTCCAGGTTAGACAAGTCATTGGTAGGGCAATTTGAGAAAACCCCTCAATAAATCTCCGATAATAACCAGCTAATCCCAGGAAGCTTCGTATCTCAGTGACTGAAGTAGGTCTCTCCCAGTTCGTTACAGCTTCAATTTTAGAAGGGTCTACAGACACTCCTTCGCTTGAGATTACATGGCCAAGAAACTTTACCTCCTTCAACCAGAATTCACATTTAGACAACTTGGCATACAACCGCTTCTCTTTCAGAATCTGTAATACCACTCGAAGATGCTTTTCATGTTCCTCCCATGTCTTAGAATAAATCAAAATGTCATCAATGAAGATAATAACAAACTGATCTAAGTATGAATGGAACACTCGATTCATGTAATCCATGAATACAGCTGGGGTATTGGTTACTTCGAAGGGCATCACAAGATACTCGTAATGGCCATAGCGTGTTCTAAAAGCTGTCTTTGAAATATCCTCAAACTTGACACGAATCTGATGGTATCCCGATCGTAGATCAATCTTGGAAAATACAGTAGCACCCCTCAATTGATCTATCAAATCATCAATTTTGGGTAAAGGATATCTATTCTTCACTGTCAATTTGTTTAACTGACGATAATCTACACATAATCTCATGCTTCCATCTTTCTTCTTGACAAGTAATACTGGCGTTCCCCATGGCAACACACTAGGCCTGATGAAATGTTTCTCCAACAACTCCTCAATTTGCTTCTTCAGTTCTGCCAGTTCAATAGGTGACATACGATATGGAGCCTTAGATACTGGTTCTGCTCCTGGAATTAAATCAATTGAGAATTCTATCTCACATTCTAGAGGTAAACTTAAGACATCCTCAGGAAATACTTTAGGGAATTCAGAAACAACTGGCATTTCGATTGCTTTAGATTCTCCATCTCCTTGTGGAAGAGTAAACAAGGCAAATAATTGGCTTTCACCTTGTAAGGCAAAGAGTTTGAGATTATCGGAAGTAAGATTTTCTTCTGATAGAAGTATCACAATTTTGTTATGACAGTCCACCAAGACTCGATTTACTGATAACCAGTCCATCCCTAGAACTACTTCCAGATCCTTCAGAGGTAAACAAACAAGATTTACTAGAAAGTTTTTACCTTCTATGAGCATAGAATATTCATTACACACCTTAGTAGTCCTAAGTTGTGTACCGGTGGGAGTGGAAACAATCAGATCATATGTCATAGGCTTCATAGGTAATTGAAGGCATTGAACACACTCATCAAAAATAAAAGAATGTGTAGCACCCGAATCAAATAACACAGATAAGATTGTACCATTGATTTCACACTTACTTTGTACGAGATCATCAGCTTGATCTGTCTCTGAACCATTGATGGCAAAGACTTTCCCAGTTGTTGACTGTAACCTCTGGTCTGTTGACTCCCTATTCTATCTTGGAGGTTGAGCAGCTCACGTGTTTCCTCCATGACCTCCCTAATAGTTAGAGCCTCTTTGATTATTCATAGTATTGCTGTCGTTGTTTTGTCAGTTCTGCGGGCAATTTGGACTGATGTGTCCTTTCTGATTACATCGAAAGCAAGTGACATCTTCAAGACGTCTGTTACAATCACGTACATGATGATTACCTCCGCACTTAAGACACCTCATGTTGTTGCGTCTCTCAGAAGATGATGATGATGATCCTCCCTTGAAACGTCCTTGATAAAACGATCCTCTCCTTTTGAAATCAACTGATTGAGGTTTCAGTTGTCTATTGGCTTTTTCATATGCCAGTCTGGCTTGGTGATTTTCTTCAAAAATTCTGCATTTGTTGATCAGAATAGGAAAACTCCAAATTTCTTGGTACCCTATCGCCTCTTTGATTTCCAAATTCAGCCCGTTCTCAAATTTAACACATTTTGATTCTTCGGCACCAGCCTGTTGAAAAGGAGGGTAAAAGAGAGATAGTTCTTCAAACTTTACAGCATATTCTCCAACGGACATCGAGCCTTGTTTCAACTCCATAAATTCCAGCTCTTTGCGGCTTTTCACACTTGCTGGAAAATATTTTTCCAGGAAACAGTCTTTGAAGTTGACCCAGTTCAAGGGTCTGTCAGTCTCGATCATATGGATTCTAGCATGAATCCACCAGTTTTCTGCCTCTTCCACCAACATATAGGTGGCATACTCCACCTTTTCGCATTCTGTGCAGGGCAATGCTCAAAAGATGCGCTCCATTTCCTTGGGCCAAAGATATGCTCCTTCTGGATTATAACCTCCTTTGAATTGTGAAGGCTTTCTTTTCAGGAAGTGGTCTAACCCATGGAGTCCTCTAGTGCTCCTTGGTTGGTTTTGTCATTCTATGGCTTTAGCTAAGTGGTTGAAAGTTGCTGCCATATCGTTGTTGTTGTTGTTGTTGTTTCTTGCCATCCTACATTCGTAGTTTGATTTATACTAATTCTAAGGGAAAATATATTGTATTATAACCTAACTATAACTATTCTACAGTTTATCAATTAAGCAATAAATTGTATAACACATTTATCATATTACCAACAATAATCAAACAAATCATTTTGCAACTAATCAGTCAGGCATAAGTCATATAGTACACACTTAACATGTTATCAATTAAAGAATCAAACATTTCGCATATTATATCAAGAAATAGTACATGTCATAGCAATTGGTCCTGAATTTTTGAAAACGCTCTGATACCACCAATGTAACGTCCCGTGCAATTTTCTGAATAAATTTTTTGTGTTTTTTTAAAGATCATTTTAAAATTCATAAATTAAATTCAGAGTTCACGTAACAGTTGATAATTGCGGAATATTATCATGCATACTAGTCGTGAATAATTAAATTCAAGAAATATTTACGTAGCGGAAATGATTTAGAAGATAACAGTACATAATATGCTATATTTATTACAACCCATAAAATAAAAGTCCAAGTAATAATTCAAATAGGCATCAATCATGGCATCACTCTTCATTCTACGTGGCATTCACTGTAAAAATTAATGTAAGAGTGAGACAGAATATAGAATAAATATAAAATAAATAAAATTGCACAAACACAATCAACAAACCATAATGATATGATGAATATGACAAACAAGTTCATTTATATTTAATAAGTCTTTAATTAGTCAAATGATGTCATGCTGGATCCATTTGGTTTGGTGGGAATACTGCAGTAATAGTCTCATAGAGACACAAATAGGGCTTTAGCATATACCATGAATCCCTACACTTCATGGCGCTTAAGTACCGAAGTACACAAATATCATAAGTAGGGCTTTGCATAAACCATGAATCCCTACACTCCATGGCGCATAACAAAATAGGGCTTAACTCGTCATAGAGTAACCCCCCACCAGGGTAGGCAATCATGGAACCCCTAAATTCCATGGTGCGTCCAAAAGCTTATGATGCATGAATGCCTTTAATTCTTATTACCATTTAACATACCATGATATTCATATTTCCAAAACCTCTTGGAAAATACAAGTCCTCAAGGGACACAACACGTATAATAATTCACAAAATCATGGATTTACTGTTCAACCACATATGTCATTAACCACAAGGCATTCATGTGCATATAAGTTAATTTCGTTATTCATAATTATTCTCCACCACAATATACAAACTGTATGATACTCACCATCATTCATAATAATTCATAATCACTTAAGAATTCAATAATAAATTATTACCCATAGAGAAAATATCATTTTCATTCCTAATAACCTTTATAAGTGAGTTTCAGCATTCCCCACAGCAACACACGTTAGTAAAACAGCCATAACATGAGCAAATCAAATCCTTTTTAGATGATTCCACTTTCTGTAGTTCAATAACATAATTGTCTACAATTTTCATGAAGGACTAAATTTCAAATTCCAAACAGAAATATCACTTATCCATGAAATACCACACTGCCTCAAGGTGAGTTTTCTCAAAACGTACATATGTTAGTAATTTCAGCGTCTCTGGAGTTACAAAAATGATATTGGCATGAAACCAGTTCCAAATTACTCTTAACACAAATATCTACAATTTTCATGAAGATCATGAGTTAATATTCTAAGCAGAATACCATTTATCCATAAAATACAACACTGCCTCCAGGTGAGTTTTCAAAGCGTACATATATTAGTATTTTCGACGTTTTTGGAGCTACAAAAATGATTTTTACATGAAACCAGTTCTAAAATATTCTTAAATTAATTATCTACAACTTTCATGAAGACACCAACAACTAATTCATACCACAAAATTCCCAGTATTGAAAACAAAATTCAGATTTCATAGTTAACAGATTTTCATCATGAACATACTTCTGTATTTTGAGCATAAATAGAGCTACAAGCATCTTTTTAACTTGAAACCACTTTTCATAGATCTCTAAGATGAATATATACAACTTTCGTGAAGACATCAAAGGCTGATTATGCATGTATAATTCCCAAAATATCAAAATATGCACAAAACATAGAATTATTCTTTCACTCGGGCATGCAGTAGTATTTTGGCCATAACGTTTGCTATACATATTCAAATTAATTGATTCAGGTCTCAAAATTTAGATAACATAAAGATCTACAACTTTTGTGAAGAAGTCAGAGACAAATTCATAAGTTTTCAGTTTCAAAATTAAGCAACAAGCTACGAAATTAAAAACTGGAATCCTAGAATAGCATACAACTCTACCCATTTCATAAATATTCACAACCCTGTCCCCTCTTACTTGGTTTGCCGACTGAAAATGGCCTCTTGCTGTCCTGGCTTCTGTTCGAAGGAGTATTGAGGAAGGAGGGAAATCAAAGTAAGGATAGTTCACTAGCTTTGTTCTAATGCGTTCAGGTCTTAGCAAAAGGCAGAGTTAATAATGCAAAACAAGTGGGAAACAGCTTTTCTATTAGTGGATGTTTAGTGCTGTTAGTGGAGATAATGGAGGATTAAAAATAAGAAAGTGGCTTATAATGGTCTATTTCTGGCCGTCCACCCACTAGGGTGAGTAATAATGGTTTTGGTTGCATTAAAAATTGCATAAGAGACAAGAAAAGAGTCAAAAGTTACTTCTGGCACTGAAAACTGACTGGAATTCCACTCGGTTAGCCTATAAATCGATTGGAATTCCTCCAGTCGTGTGAAGAAGAAAGGAAACCGAGTCCTCTCACTCCAGCAAAATCCGACTCGCTTGAGCGAGTGCCATATAATGCACTGGCAGAGGGGCTTCGCTCAAGCAAAAACTAACTCGCTTGAGCGAGTGTGAGTTTCGCTCAAGCGAATACCAACTCGCTTGAGCCAGACACTCTCCCTCGCTTAAGCGAGGAATTCATTCACTTAAGCGAATCCACTTGGTTTTCATTCAACATCTTAGTCCACTCGGTAAAACCTCCTGAAACCGAGTCTTCACCTATTATTCACTCAGAATTGGTTCTATTTGAAACTCTCAGTCTGATTTCTCTTCCTTGGAGGTGACAGTCGGAGTTTCCTCACTCGGACTTACTTATAAAATATCTCACTCGGTATATTCTCCCTGAAACCGAGTCAGTTCTCAGTCAGTCTTTCACTCGGTAATTTCATTCTAACTCCGAGTCATCTCTTGCTCAGCCTTCCACTCGGCAAAGTTATTCCATACTCTCAATTGATGTCATTCCCACTCGGAATTATATTTTTCTCTGTACTTCACTCAGAAATGAAGGCACTTAGTGAACTTTCAGTCAGAAATGCTATGTCTGACTATGATTGACTCGGAAACTAGTCCTTCAAAAACATTTGACTCGGAAACGAGTCTTTAGAGAGTACTTGACTCGGAAATGAGTCTTTCTGAGGTGTTTGACTCGGAAATGAGTCACTTAGGAATAATTGACTCGGAATTGAGTCTTCCTGACATGTTTGACTCAGCAGTGAGTCTCTGAGACAGAATTTCACTCGGAATAAGTCCTCTTGACCATGTTCCACTCGAAAAACACAATTTTCACTCGGTATTTCCATTTTCCACTCGGAATTCCTCTTGGTCACTCGGAATTTGTAGTTTTCACTCGGAACAGAGTCTCTTTCTCACTCAGACAGTTCTTTCTAAGGCATTTTTACTCGGAAATTGGGTCTTATCAATAAGGATCTATATAAATTCTAGAATTATATCCAAAAATGAAACTTTTGGAGCATTAAAAACCATCCATAGAGTGTTTTATTCATTGATTAACACTTACAGACCTTCCATGCTTCATAAATTACATAATTAAACTATTATTAAAGCAGGATGTTACATATATGAGCTATTCTCCTATGCCATAACCAAGTTTCATCCTCTCTAGTCATGAAGCATTGTACATTATTTGAAGATAAACTATCCATGTCAATCATGTAAATATTATTGATTCTTTGGCCTACAAATTTAATTTCCTTATTAACCTTATGCTCAATTATGCAACAATTCGTTTCAAACAAAACTCTATATCCTTTGTCACATAATTGACTAATGCTAAGTAGATTATGTTTGAGGCCATCAACATACAACACGTCACTTATAGATGTGGAAGAACTCTTACCAATATTTCAGATGCCTAGGATCCTTCCCTTGGTGTTGTCTCTACAGGTGACGCTTCCTTTTCTTTTAGGAGTAAATGATGTGAACTTGCTTTGAACACCCACTATCCAAATACCAATGGGTGTTTCTTGCCTTGAAGCATACCTGATAGGCCCGCAAGTGCACGAGGTATCGCATAATAAAAAGTTATCGTTCCACGGAGATTGTTCCCAAGTACAAGTTTTCACAGTGGTTCAATTATCTAGAAAATTATGAAATTAGGTTTGAAATTCAGAAGATTAAGAAAGGAAAAAGTTAAAAGGAATGCTATCTGAAAGAACTAAATGAATTCCGAGATTGAAATAGAACAAATGATGGTGAAACTCTTGGGATTTGGTGTATGATCATGCTATGTATTTGATTTTCCTAAGACCCTTCTATTTGTTAATTCACGCTCTAAGGATGGATTTCCGAATTTGATTAAGCCCTCTTCTCAGAGTAACATTAATGTGCCCAAATAATAACGAACCGTGTTCGATTTATTATGTGAACTTGTTAAGAGCGGTGAAATCCTATTAAACCTCGAATCGTCATACCCACTTTCGTGACCTATGATTCTAAGTTCAATTTCATGCGTTCAAACAACTAATTAACCTTTCGATTCTCTTAGAGTTTAATTTCAATTGATCCTATCTCTTGGTATTCAAAAGCATTACGCGTTCATGGAAATTGAATAGAAGCAATGAATTAATAAACAGAAACATCCAAAAGAAGTTCAATACATAAACATTGTCACACCCTAATCCCAAGATGTCGTTTAGCTACACATGCTCAATTCACTACAGCCCATTGATGGAATCATATGCAGAAATTATAGAGAAAGAGAAAACCTAAGGAGAAAGCAAAGAACACAAAGCAAAAGCTCTCACTTGTTCTTGCGAATCCTTCCGAAAAATGCCCAAGGATGTTCTTCAACGCCTATGGTCTTGATTTCTTCAATAATCCCCAAGTAAAACTCTCTCTTTTTCTCCCCAAAAAAATGTCCCAAAATGTCTGTGTCCTTTGTTCTTTTCAAACTGTCCCTATAAACCCCAGAAACTGCTCCCTAAAATCAAGGAACTACTATGCGTGCAAAAACCCACTGGCAGTGGGAAAAACCCACGGCCAGTGGGTTTCTCTAGACTTCACGTTGCTGCTTTTTGGTGTCTTGAAACCGTTCCATTTATCCAATGCTTCCTTGGATGCTTCTCGTTTGGAATGTATGTACCTGTAAACAAGCTATTCCTGCAAAAACTTGAAACACCCGAGTAACAAATACGGAATGAAAGAAAAAATACTTGGAATTAGGGATAAGATAACACAAACGATCTAGAAAAACTTAATAAAAAGGCACTAAAATCTTACAAACAAAATGCCTATCAAAATACCCCAAACTAAAACATTGCTTGTCCCCAAGCAATTATCATGACCATAAATAATGAACAATAGGACGAAGAACTCAAAACAACTTGGAGAACCCAATTAGAGAAACTATCAATAGATTATTGCAAGATTATCACTACAGGTATCCACACAAGTATTCATACCATGCTCACAAGACTAGGCCATAGACACACATCTTTCCATTTCTCTCTAAGTGTTTAGGCTTGTGTACAAGTATCACTCAAGTCATATCATTTCAAAGCACTACCATAGGCTTGGCAAGTGACCAAATTCTCTACAGTTATTTAGAAAAAACAAGTTATGGTCTAAAGGTCTTTCATCTGGTTGTAGTGGGGCCAAGGGTTTGCAAATGCAGGCATGGATACCAAGAAAAAGGAATTCAAAGGGTTACTATTAATCAGATGAAATCACTGAGAATAATGAAGTTTCAGAAAGCAAACCAGAGAATATATTTTCTTCAAGGGAGTCCTTTTTCAACCTTGCTTTCATCTTTTTCTTTATTATTTTTTTATATTTTTTTTATTTTCTTCAGTCGGAAATACAAGTTCATTTTATTTCTTTTGTTCCCCAACTAAATTTGCTTCTCTTTTAGCCTTTTCATTCTAGCTACCATCCTTGAATTGTATTGTTTTTCTCAGCAATTTACCAAATTCATTACCAAAGGGCTCAGAAACAAAAATCAAAATTTAGGCTCAATAGGGGGCAACTAGTGGTGCATTGAAACATTCAAAGTTGGAGGCCAAGGAATAAAACCTATAGCGCCTTTTTCATTCCATACTCTGTTAATCACCAACCATTTTGAATCGGTCACAAGCCAAGTTCTAGAGCACTTCAAAATGCATGATACACTCAATACCAGAAAACAGGGGTTTTTGTAAATATTTACTTTTCAAAACATACCCCTTATTGGCTCAAAAGCTGTCACGAGTACAGGTGAGTAAACCTAGTCAAAGAGAGCACAGAGTCATAAAACATGGTACCTTTTTGACAAACAAGCAATCGTCAATTTTATTTTGTTTTTATTTATATATTATGGATTCCACAAGGCTTTAAAATTCTATCATCTCAACTGAAACCCATTTGTGGCAATGACAATCACAAGTAAACATGCTATGTTGTCTTAGATGGGGGGGCATAGACATTCAAAACAAACAAAATGCAGGCAAACTACAACCTAGCATGATCAAATAAAACCAAAAGAAAAATGCAAAGAAATGTCAAGGTGAATAAGTTTCCTTGTACCTACTACCCCAAACTTAAAGTGAGCAGTGTCCTCACTAGTCAGTAGAGAGGATACCAAGTACAATGAAACTTATTTTTAGGAACAAACCCGTCATGGGGAGGGAGGAGGAAAATGACCTTGCTGGAGGTGCCAGGAGTATATGGCATCCACGTGCTGGGCTATGCCATCGATCCTGCTCCCTTGCCGGAGTTGCTCAATAGATAAAGACTCTAAACGGGTGTTCATTCCTTGCATCAAGGAATACATCCGTTCCATAGAAAATCCAGAATCAGGAGAGGATCTAGACGGGCCAGCTGAGTGGTCATGAGGAAGAGGCATCTCGGTGTCCAAGGGGGTATCCTCTTCTGTACCTGAAAACAAGAAAGAAGTTTTGCCCTCCAGGCTAGTAAAGCTAGGGTCAGGCAAGGGGTGAGGTACAGAGAATCCGAGAATAACCAAACAGTAAATTCCACGTTCTAATACAAGCATACCCATATGGACCATCTCATCAATATCAACCCGCTTGGGTTGGCAAAGTAAGGTATCCTCTTGCAGATCAATCCCCACATACCTCGCAATAGGATTTATATAGCCTGCAATGACAATCCTTCCAGTAGTAGCCCTTCCTACCCTAGCGAATTGGCTAAAAAGCCATTTCGTAGAGTGGACCTGGATGTTATTAATCATGGCATACAGAAAATAAAGCTCAACAGCCCTAATAGTACCAGGACTATCATATCGACCAAAAATGGATCGGGCCATAAACTTCTGAAGGTATCTAAAGATAGGGTGATGCATGAGTGAGGCTTTGGTAGAAGATGGGTCATAAGCCTCCCTAGATTTAGAGAGTCTAGACCAAAAATACTTGGCCCTAAAATCCCTAGGGATACGGGCAGCATTTAATTTAGCAGAGGCATCTCCAGGGATAGATGGAAAACCATAGATGGCATCCACATCAGCTAAGTCCATCCTATAATCAGTGTTATTTAGCATAAAAGTGATTTCCCAGGTCGACTCATTATCGCAAGGCTTAATATCAATGGAACTTAGAAACTCTAATGTGGTGCGTTCATAACAAGGCTCATATAGTTCAATAAAATCTTTCCACCCCATATTCTAGCACAGTTTAAAGGTATCATCATATAACCCAAGTTCCAATAAAGATTTCTTGCAAAAGAACCTAGAAGGGATAATTTCCCTAGAGGTCAAGGAAGATAAGCGCATCTTTTGTTCATCAGAGGTACATTCAATACCATCTATACTAGAATAGTTAGATAACGTACCTTTGTTTTTCCTCTTTTTGCAGACATTCTTGGTTCATCCCGAAGACATTTTTTTGGCACCTAAAATTGCAAGTTAAATTTCTGCACAATAGATGTCAATATAATCAACAACATGATATTGGCAGGATGGGTAAGTATAGGGAAACTCAAAAAGGATCAAAATATATACAAGGAAAAACAAAAGATTGGTTTGGGTAATTTGCCAAACACTTGGTGGGCAACAAGCTTGACCCCAAGAAAGTCACCACAAAACACATTAATATTCAACCAAGGAGCAAAAATTCTGGTTTAGACATTTATTCAAACACTTGGTATGCAACAAGTGTAACACTAAGAAAACCATGAATGTAGATGCTAAGGGTTACCAAATTTGAACAACAACTTTAATCCATCACCAAGCAAGCACCAAGTATTCACTTATATGAAAAGGATTCAAAATCATGGAGGAAACAACAAAGGGGTTTTAACCCAAATAAAGAACTAGAATGGATAATGAAGCATGAAGATGATTTTTTTAAGAATACCCATTCTAATAAACCATGATAACAATCAAGCATAAGCATATAGAAACCTTTTTCATACAATGATATCACTTGACAATCAAAGTTATGGTAAAAGAAAAGAACCCAAAGAACATCAAAGGAAAAACCCCAAACTAGAACATGATAAAATTGGATAAAAACTTGATAGGATCACACTTACTTTGGAAACAAGTAATGTGAGGCAGAAGAATGAAGGATGGGGGTTTTCAATTGCAACCTAGTTGTGCCAATATTTGAAAAGAGAGCAAGGAGTAGGAGGCACACAAGAGAATATGCATTGAGTGGAAAGAAACACGGGTGGGGGTTGCGTTTAAGTAGGCTGGGTCTGATGGGTTCCCACGGCCAGTGGGAAAAACCCACGGCCCGTAGAACCCACTGGTTCTCCCCCTAAATTTTTTTTTTTTATAAAACGCATGAGACCTGATAGGTTCCCACGGCCAGTGGGAAAAACCCACGGCCCGTGGAACCCACTGGTCCTCCCCCCTAAAATTTTCATAAAACGCATTGGAAACCTGATGGGTTCCCACGGCCAGTGGGAAAAACCCACGGCCCGTGGAACCCACTGGTACTGGCCCCAAAAAAAAAATTTTTCCTTCTTGCATGTGAAACTTGTTGAAAACCCACTGGCAGTGGGAAAAATCCACGGCCAGTGGACTTTACTGCCTGGGGGACTTTTCAAAATCAATTTTAACAGCCTTTCCACATCAGAGGGGTCCACTGGCAGTGGGAAAAACCCACTGGCAGTGGATCTCACTATTTTTCAATTAAAATTTCCTTGAATACGCACCATAACTTACTTTTACTGGATTTATCTTATCCCATGGAAACACATGTTGCCTTCAATCATAAGAAATATGTACAAAACAAAACAAAACCCATGCAATGCAAAATTAACAAACAATGAACATGCAACAATTTACATTAGACTTATAAATGAAACAAACAAATAGACTTTCTTCTCCTTTTTTTTATTATTTTATTTTTATATATATGTACTACAAGAGAAATGTTTAAAGAATGATAAATGGGGTTACCTCCCCATTAGTGCTAAGTTTAACGTCTTCAGCCGGACGCTTGGCATTCTTTGGAATCAAGAATCCAATCCATCAAGCAAGTCCAAAGCACTTGCTTGTTTGATTGGTTCTCCTGTCAAGTAGTGCTTAAGCCTTTGTCCATTCACTTTAAATGAACCAGACTTATCGCTCCATAACTCAACAGCTCCAAAAGGATATACCTTAGTTACCTGAAATGGTCCCGACCACCGGGACCTCAATTTGCAAGGGAATAGCTTCAATCGGGAGTTGAAAAGTAACACCATATCACCAGGGTTAAAGGATCTCCAGAGGATGTGACGATCATGCCATTTTTTAGTTTTTTCCTTGTAGATTTTGGCATTTTCATAAGCATCCAACCGGAGCTCCTCAAGCTCGTTCAACTCCAGCAACCTGTGTTCACCTGCAAGCTTCATATCAAAGTTAAGCATTTTTATAGCCCAAAAGGACTTATATTCCAATTCAACAGGTAAATGACACGGTTTCCCATAAACCAGTTTAAAAGGTGTGGTTCCAATGGGAGTTTTGTAAGCGGTTCGATACGCCCATAAGGAATCGTCTAATTTAATAGACCAATCCTTACGGGAAGTATTAACCACCTTCTGAAGAATGTTTTTAATCTCCCTATTAGAAACCTCAACTTGGCCACTAGTTTGAGGGTGGTAAGGTGTAGCAACCTTATGTCTCACTCCGTATTTTTTCAAGAGGGTCTGAAAAGTTTTTTCAATAAAGTGAGACCCTCCATCACTAATTATACATTTAGGGACCCCAAACCTTGGAAAAATTATCTTTCTAAAAAGTTTAATTACAGTCTTAGCATCCGAATGAGGCAAAGCAATGGCTTCTACCCATTTGGATACATAGTCAACTGCAACCAGAATAAATTGATTTCTAAATGACGGGGGAAAGGGTCCCATGAAATCAACACCCCATACATCAAATAATTCAACCTCAAGAATACTATTAAGTGGCATTTCATGCCTCTTACCAATATTACCGGCCCTTTAGCATGCATCACAAGTAAGGACATACTTACGCACATCCTTGAAAATATGTGGCCAATAGAAGCCTGCTTGCAACACCTTTGAGGCTATCTTAGAAGTACTCATATGGCCTCCACAGGAAAGGGAATGGCAGTGATCCAGGATGGCTCGAACTTTAGTCTTGGGAACACATCTCCTAATCAGACCATCTGCACACTGCTTGAATAAAAGGGGCTCATCCCAATAATAGTGCCTAACATCTGCAAAAAACTTCTTTTTTTGCTGAAAACCAAGGTCAGGGGGTACAATGCCACATGCAAGAAAATTGACAAAATCAGTGTACCAAGGCACTTGTTGGACACTTAAGCTAAGTAACTGTTCATCCAGAAAAGATTCATTGATGGGAACAACATCACCCATCTCATCTTTTTCAGACGACAACCTAGATAAGTGGTCTGCAACAAGGTTCTCAGTACCTTTTTTATCTTTGATTTCTAAGTTAAATTCTTGTAAAATCAAAATCCACCTAATGAGCCTAGGTTTTGCTTCTTTCTTATTTAAAAGGTACTTGATGGTAGAATGGTCAGTATATACAATAACATGTCAGCCTACCAAGTACGATCTAAATTTATCAAAAGCAAAAACTATAGCTAACAATTCCTTTTCGGTGGTAGCATAATTTACCTGCGCGTCATCAAGTGTACGGCTAGCGTAGTAGATCACATGCAGCTTCTTATCCTTTCGCTGCCCAAGTACAGCCCCCACTGCATGATCACTAGCATCACACATAAGTTCAAATGGGAGTTCCCAATCGGGGGGTTGCACTAAAGGTGCGGAAATTAACTCCTGCTTTTTCCTGCAAAAAGCCTCAAGACATGAAGAATCAAAAACAAATGGTACATCCTTACCCAAAAGGTTAGTCAGAGGCTTTGTGATCTTGCTGAAGTCTTTAAAGAACCTCTGGTAAAACCCGGCATGTCCAAGAAAGCTTCGAATACCTTTCACATTAGTTGGTGGGGGCAATTTCTCAATCACCTCCACCTTGGCTTTATCGACTTCAATTCCTCTCTCGGACACCAAGTGTCCAAGAACTATGCCCTCCCTTACCATGAAGTGGCATTTTTCCCAATTTAAGACCAAGTTGGTCTCTTCACAGCGCTGCAAAACTTGGCACAAATAAGTCAAGCAATTATCAAAGTTCAAACCATGCACAGAAAAGTCATCCATGAAAACTTCCATCACATTTTCAATCAAATCAGAGAATATGGCCTGCATACACCTTTGAAAAGTCGCGGGTGCATTACACAGGCCAAATGGCATACACCTATAAGCATAAGTCCCATACGGGCAAGTGAAGGTTGTTTTCTCTTGATAAGATGGGTGAATGGGGATTTGATGAAAACCAGAATACCCATCCAGATAACAAAAATAGGAGTGCTTAGCAAGCCTCTCAAGCATCTGATCAATGAAAGGGAGAGGGAAATGATCTTTCTTAGTAGTGCTATTTAGTTTTCTGTAATCTATACACATGCGCCACCCAGAAACTACCCTAGTAGAAATCAATTCCTGTTTATCATTTTGCACAACAGTCATCCCTCCCTTTTTTGGAACCACATGAACTGGGCTAACCCACTTGCTACTAGCAATGGGATAAATGATGCCCGCATCCAACAACTTCAAAATCTCTTTTTTAACCACTTCTTGCATTTTAGGATTTAGTCTCCTAAGTGGTTCTACTGTTGGCCTACTCTCATCCTCCACGGTAATCCTATGCATGCAAAATGAAGGGCTAATCCCCTTAATGTCATCCATGGTATAACTAATAACTTTCCTGTATAACCTAAGATATTTTAGGAGTTTTTCGGTTTCCACAGCAGTCAATTCAACATTTACAATCACAGGATAGGTAGAGTTTGGGCCAAGGAATTCATACCTCAATGAAGCCGGTAAAGGCTTTAATTCTAATTTGTTACCCACCACTTTATCTTGCATGACCTCAGTATCATGCTTTGGTTGGGCTTCTCCTTCGGAGTTACTTGATGTACCTGCGGGCTCAATAAAAAATACAGATTCAAGTGGTTCATCAGGAACGGTGCCTTCCTTCACCACTTGGTCAATACAGTCCATAACACAGCATACATCATCATTAAAAGGTTTTTTTAAGACATTTTGCAAGTTAAAATCAACCTTTTGGTCTCCCACAGTCAGAGACAACCTCCTATTCTTGACATCTATAACCGCGCCCGCGGTTGCCAAAAATGGCCTGCCTAAGATAATGAGGATCATCGAATCCTTATCCATTTCAAGAACCACAAAATTGTCCTTCAAGAACTTCGCATAGGTCGGCATTTGCTGTAAAGCATCTGTGAAGGGGACATTTATATACAATTTTTTAAGGACCTCAAGGAACTTACCAAATTGTCTATCTAACTTGGCCTTGGCCAAGCGTTGAGGAAACGACACTGGAGGTTGGTAAGGCTTCACCTTCTCCTTATTTTTAGGTTGTTTCTCTTCCTCCACCATAGGATGAGAATGAGGTTCATCCACTTTCTTTTCTTGGTTAGCCTCCTCCTCTTCCTTGTTTACTAGACCTTTATATTTTGTACCATTCCTAAGAGTGATAGCCATTGTGTGGTTTGATGGTCCTGCTTCGGGCTTTCCAGGAAATGTTCCTGGCACTCTTTGAGAGGATGATGCTTGTTGAGCAATCTGGGTCTCCAGCATCTTGTTGTGGGTGGCCAAGTTGTCCACCTT
This sequence comes from Clitoria ternatea, assembly GCA_037962975.1. Classification (NCBI taxonomy): domain Eukaryota; kingdom Viridiplantae; phylum Streptophyta; class Magnoliopsida; order Fabales; family Fabaceae; genus Clitoria; species Clitoria ternatea. The sequence goes on from CM075671.1 coordinate 266,645,271, forward strand.
TGAGGCTAAGTTTTTGATGGCGTCAGAGAAATCATCATTCTGCTTTAATTGGGTAGCTACAAAAGTTTCCATCAAGGATTCCAATTTGGATTTCTGTGGAGTGTAAGGTCCTTGTGGTCTATAGCTACCTTACTGATTTTGAAACTGGGGTGGCCTGCTTTAGAAACCCGGTGGTCCAAGTGGTCTGAAATTATTTCCATAATTCCCACCATAGTTTCCAATTGCATCCACCTGATGCATTTCTGGCTCGGCATGCTGATTCACTCCAAGCTGGCATCCTGAAATATTATGCCCTGAAACACCACATAACTCACAAACAGCTTTAGTAGCACCTGCTCCTACTTTATCAAACTTATCAATCTTAACAGATAAAGCTTCTACTTTAGCAGTTAATAAAGAAAGAGCATCAACAGTGTACTTACCTGGAGTTTTTGTTGGCATATTCCGTTCTGACGACCACTGATAGGTATTTTGGGCAACCTCCTCAATGAGGTTATAACCTTCCTCCATGTTTTTACCCATAAAGGCACCGCCAGCTGCGGCGTCCAAGGTTACCTTCTGGTTCAGAGACAACCCATTGTAAAAAATGTGAATGGTCAACCAACATTCAATGCCATGATGTGGGCATTCCCGGAGCATTTCCTTGTACCTTTCCCAGGCTTCGTACAAGGTCTCGTCTTCCTTCTGGATGAAGGTGATAATCAGCTTCCTTAACTAGTCAGTTTTGCTCTTGGGGTAATATTTGTTAAGGAAGGCGAGGGACAGCTCCTCCCAAATGGTGATTGACGCTTCTGGAAGAGCGTACAACCAAGCTCTAGCCTTATCCCTTAATGAGAATGGGAAAAGCCTAAGCCTGATTGCGTCGCTTGAGACCTCATTCACCTTGAACGTGTCACAATACTCAAGGAATATCTGCAAGTGTAAGTTGGGATCCTCAGATGGCAATCCACCAAATTGATTCTGTTGAACCATCAAGAGCAAGGATGGCTTCAACTCAAAATTGTTCGCCTCAATGTTTGGTCTGGTGATGCTAGACCTCCTACCCATTGCATTGGGCGCTGCAAAATCACGGAGTGCTCTGTTGTCCTGGTTTGCCATGTGTTTATCAGTAGCTGAACTTGAAGCTTGGTGCTTTTCCTGTTCAAGATGCTTCCGAAGTGCTCTGATCTTACGGAGGGTCCTTTCAATCTCTGGATCGAAAATGTGCTCAAGGCTATGACTCCTTCGCATATATAAACCTGCAAAAACCTCTGACAACAAATACCAAAACGTAATTCTACAGAAAAAATAAGAACTAAGAAAAACAGAAAAATTATGCAGAAAAAAATAAAAATCTAGTCTAATCAAAACACCGTTTAACCAATATTGGGGGACAATCCCCGGCAACGGCGCCAAAAACTTGATAGGCCCGCAAGTGCACGAGGTATCGCGTAATAAAAAGTTATCGTCCCACAGAGATTGTTCCCAAGTACAAGTTCTCACAGTGGTTCAATTATCTAGAAAATTGTGAAATTAGGTTTGAAATTCAGAAGATTAAGAAAGGTAAAAGTTAAAAGGAATTCTATCTGAAAGAACTAAATGAATTCCGAGATTGAAATAGAATAAATGATGGTGAAACTCTTGGGATTTGGTGTATGATCATGCTATGTATTTGATTTTCCTAAGACCCTTCTATTTGTTAATTCACGCTCTAAGGTTGGATTTCCGAATTTGATTAAGCCCTCTTCTCAGAGTAACATTAATGTGCCCAAATAATAAAGAACCGCGTTCGATTTATTATGTGAACTTGTTAAGAGCTGTGAAATCCTATTAAACCTCGAATCTTCATACCCACTTTCGTGACCTATGATTCTAAGTTCAATTTCATGCGTTCAAACAACTAATTAACCTTTCGATTCTCTTAGAGTTTAATTTCAATTGATCCTATCTCTAGGTATTCAAAAGCATTACGCGTTCATGGGAATTAAATAGAAGTAATGAATTAATAAACAGAAATATCCAAAAGAAGTTCAATACATAAGCATTGTCACACCCTAATCCCAAGATGTCGTTTAGCTACACATGCTCAATTCACTACAGCCCATTGATGGAATCATATGCAGAAATTATAGAGAAAGAGAAAACCTAAGGAGAAAGCAAAGAACACAAAGCAAAAGCTCTCACTTGTGCTTGTGAATCCTTCCGAAAAATGCCCTAGGATGTTCTTTAACGCCTATGGTCTTGATTTCTTCAATAATCCCCAAGTAAAACTCTCTCTATTTCTCCCTAAAAAAATGTCCCAAAATGTCTGTGTCCTTTGTTCTTTTCAAATTGTCCCTATAAACCCCAGAAACTGCTCCCTAAAATCAAGAAACTGTTGTGCATGCAAAAACCCACTGGCAGTGGGAAAAACCCACGGCCAGTGGGTTTCTCTGGACTTCACGTTGCTATTTTTTGGTGTCTTGAAACCCTTCCATTTATCCAATGCTTCCTCAGATGCTTCTCGTTTGGAATGTATGTACCTGTAAACAAGCTATTCCTGCAAAAACTTGACACACCCAAGTAACAAATGCGGAATGAAAGAAAAAATACTTGGAATTAGGGATAAGATAACACAAACGATCTAGAAAAACTTAATAAAAAGGCACTAAAATCTTGTAAACAAAACACCTATCAATACCTACAAAACAAGATCAGTTTAGAGAACTAGGTACCCATTTTATGTTGGGTCCTTTAAGGTTAGCTTATGGTAATGTCCCTTTAGGAACCCACACCTTTCTTATAACCTTTGGCTCTAATTTTCTAACATTGCAATTCGAAGAGTTATGACCTTTAAAACCTCAATGATTACATTTCATAAAGGGCGAAGATGATTTCATAGGAGGTACAAAGAAGTTTTTGTAATGTTTTTCCTTTTTAGCGGAATTGTACCCTAAACCGGTTTTGTCAAACATGCATCTTTGGTTTCCAAGAAGTACATTCAAATTATCTCTACCATTTATAAACCTTTCTAAAGTTTTGTTTAGATCTAGGACTTTATTTTCTAGATCAATGTATTTCTTAGCAAAATCACAAGGTTTCCTCTTAGAACATGTTTGAGCATTTTCCAGTTCCTCTTTTAAACAATTATTCTCTTTACACACTTCTATAAGGTGCATCTCTAGAGTGTCACTAGTTTTTCTAGACACCTTAAGTCTATTAGAGACTTTCACAAATTTTTCATACAATTCATTAAAAGCATTAAGTAATTCTCCCTTATCAAGGTCATGAAGATTTACCTCATCATCTTCTTCTTGGTGATTTGCCATGAGGCAAAGGTTTACCTCTTCATTTTCCAAGTCATCTGAGCTACTTATCTCATTTTCATCCCACGCGATATAAGCTCTTCTTCTTCTATTTTTCTCTTTGCCCTTCTTTTTAAGATTTGGGCAATCGGCCTTGAAGTGTCCTTCTTTCCTACATTCAAAACAACTACGTGAGGAAGATGATTCATTAGGTGTAGATTTCTTACCTTGTGTTTTGAAGTTCCTTTGGAATTATTTGTTTCTCATGAACTTTCCGAATCTTTTTACGAACAATCCAAATTCTTGTTCTTCATCAAGATCACTACACGGTTCTTCTTCATGTATAGAGGTGGCCTTGAGAGCTAAGCCTTTCTTCTTGGAGGATTTTTCTTCTTCCTTCGCTAGCTTCAAGACTTTTAGTTCTTGCTCTTGCTCTTATAATTTCCCAAAGAGTGTTGCAAGAGACATCTCATTGATGCTTGGAGATTGTTTTATGGCTATGACAAGTGGTTGCCATTCCCTGCTAAGACTTTTTAAAACTTTATCCATAAGTTCTTTGTTAGTGTAAACTTTGCCAAGAGTAATGAGATGATTAATAATGAGAGTAAATCTCTTCTGCATTTCTACTATGGTTTCACCCGAGTTTATTCTAAAACTTTCATATTGACTTGTCAAGGTACTAATCTTGGAGTCCTTCACATTGCTAGTACCTTCGTGAGTTACTTGTAGAGTATCCCACATTTCCTTAGCGGATTGACAAGTCATTATTCTGAAAAATTCATCAGGACCTAATGCCATAGTGATGAGATTCTTTTTCCTTATAGCCATATTGCACTTTCTTTTCTTCATCACTAGTCCATTCATCCATAGGTTTTTCAACATTTTTACTATCAATAGTATGCATTGCTATATAAGGACCATTTTCAATGGTATTCCAAACTCTTAAATCAATAGATTGAATGAAGATTTTCATTCTTTCTTTCCAAAATGCATACCCTTCCCCATTGAAAGCGGGAGGTCTGTTTATAGCACCACCCTCGGGAAAAAGGTTATGAGAACTTGAGGCCATCTAGTCTCTTGAAGCTGTTAAGCTTAATTTACCAAGAGTCAAGCTCTGATACCACTTGTTGTTCAAGTGGCCTCAATACTCAAGAGGGGGGTGAATTGAGTTTTAAAAACTTTAATTGGAATGCCTTTGAACTTGATTTTTATATCCAAGTTTACAAGAATATGCAAGTGAAATCAAGTTAAAGATAGTATGCAATGCACCACAAGGATAAATATAGCTAAAGATATTTAACAAATACTTGGTGGGCAGTATTTGAAATATATCAAATTAGACAAGCTCAAGTATGCAATTCATAATCAATCAACACAAATCAACCAATTACAGTATATGAAAGTAAAAGAGTAAGGGGGAGGAGCTTGCAAACCAATATAACGAGTTCCACCAACACCGGTGTACGTCTCGCCTCTAAGCAACCCACTTAGAGGATTTCCACTATTGAAGTTTTGAGATACAAGCTATGAGAAATTGCAGCTTCCTAGTGTCCCACACTCAAGAACTCAATCCTCACTAGCAAAGGGTAACCCACCCAATCTCTCAAACTCTTAATACCCAAAGGTTAAACCCCAACCTTTATGACCACTCAATCCTAGAGTGAACACCTTTGTGTTTGAAGAAGTGTTTACAAGGAAATGAATCTTTTAATAGAGTAGATGTACAAGTGAAAGATCACACAAATTCTAACTCTCAAGATTAGAGGATGTACAAATTTAAACTCAGAATATACAAGCAAGATGGCTTACTAAGCACAAGAATAAGTGAAGAATGATAGCTTCTAGTTATGTATTTATGCTTGAGTTAGAGAGCAATTTATAGAGCCTTGTAGCAGCTTTAAAGTCCCCCTAGCCGTTGCAAGATAGTGGTTCCAGCTTGTCTTTGCGTATACTGAGATTGGGTTATTGGTTCCCACTTAAATCTGTCTTTTTAGTGGTGTTTCCCACTTCTTGAATCGATTCGTAGTTCCTTGAATCGATTCAGAGCATTCTGACTTGTGCAATTTAGAGTTCCAGATTCGTATGAATCGATTCGAGCTTTGTTTGAATCGATTCAGAGTATTCTGTTTGGGTTTCCTAGGTTGCCAGCTTTGAATGAATCGATTCAGGGTCATGGTGAATCATTCAAAGCATTCTGTTTTCAATTCTAGTGAGTTCCAGGTGTTTGGATCAATTCAGGGTTATGGTGAATTGATTCAACCTATTCTGTTTCTTATTTTTGATGACTTCCAGGGCTGTGAATCGATTCATTCATGGTTGAATCAATTCAGGCTTTGTAGTTTGATGTTTTTCCATGCCTGTAGGTCTTCCATTGATATTTTATGATCCATGGTTGCTTTCCTTTGTCTTGGTTTATTGGTTTCTTGATTTCTTGAACTTGTGAAACCATTTTCTTCCCGATTCTTGATTTTATATGACACCTTTGATTTGTTTCATTTGTTTTTGATTCATGAAGAGCTTGTGATTCTTGTTCCCTTGTCATTATCAAAAACCTGTTATCAACATGCAAATACATGGAACTGTGACTAAACTTCATAGGGAAGGGAAGTTTAAGTGTCTGAGTTAGGAAAATGCTGAGAGAAGAATGAGTAATGCACCCCTGAGTGAATTGAGGCTTACTGAGTGACTATGGACTAGGGAAATACTTCCATGTGGGAGTTCACCGAGTGAGACAGTTCATTGAAGTAATCTGAGTGATGAGAGGTCAGAGTAATGCGGAATGGGACTTGATGGTGAAGTCTGAGGGTATAACTCTGAGTAGAGGATTGGCATCTATGAGGATATACTGTGTGACCACCCAGAAAGATTCTAGAATTTCTTTACCCGAGTGAAAGGCTGAATGCTAGGAAATCTAGCCCGAGAGAAAGGAAAAGGAGTTTACAAATGACTCGGATTTGGGATATAATGCAGAGTGAAAGGCCAAGTAAGATATGAGTCAACTCTAATTGATTTTACCAAGTAGAAAACCAAGCAAGATGATTTGGTGTGGGGGTGAATTACCGAGTGAATGATGGGTCAGTCTGGATTATCTTGCTGAGTGGAAAACCTGTGTGCCTTGAGTCGGTTTCACGGGAATGCCGAGTGAGAACTGGATGACTCGCTCAAGCGAGTCGGATTTCGCTTGAGCAAGAAGGACCCCTGATACAGAATCACTTATTTCGCTCAGTCTCTTCCCTTCGCCCAAGCGAGGACAGCATGACTCGCTCAAGCGAGTCGGAATTCGCTTGAGCGAGGAGGAATTTTGCCTTGGTGACCCTCTTTTCTTCACTTCGCTCAAGCAAGCATTGTGCCTCGCTCAAGCGAGTCGGATTTTTCTTGAGCGAGATGACCACTGCAGCCATTTTCTTTTCGTACCTGCTGCTGACCGGTCCACTTTTCCACATAAATCCAAAAAGGAACGAGTCAACTACAGGGAAAGTGGAGCATTTTTAATTCAATCAAGGCACCTTTTATATATTTTATTATATATTCCCTTTCTATCATGCAAAGCTGACTGGGAAATGGCCATTATCCTCACCTAACCTTCACTCACGAGAAAGTATTGTCTCCCACTTGCCTTCTCTTTATTAATTAATGTCACCCTTCATTCCCAAGTTCAGAACCATTAGAGATTTACAAGCTTTCTTCTTCTTACGAACAAACCTCTTCCTCTCTCTCCTAATTTTTTTTCACTCGGAACTGAAGCAGGGACAGTGAAGGGAAGCTACCTCAACTCGATTAAGGTAAGGGGGTATATTCTCGGGTATTCTGGGGAAATCTGAGTGAAAGGAAAGGGTTAAGGTACCCTTGGTCCTCACCTTTCCAGGACAGGTTCGGTGTTGTTGTGAATTAAATGCTTTAATTGTTACTATTTGAATATATATATATATTTGCTGCTAAGTGGATATACTCAGTGTTGAATTGTGAATACATATGAACTGTATTGGACTATGAAAATACTAAGAATCATGGGTGTCTATGTGAGTTCCAGTGAAAAAATTATAAAACAGAAGTTGGATTCAATGAATAACAAGCTCGGTTTTGTATAAACCAACTGGATCAGCTAAAAATACATAATTTCACTCATCTGTTTTACATAAATCCGACCGATTTTACATCAATAATACTTCAAACAGATTTTGAATTAAATATCTGATTTACAATAACTGACCGGATCTTTTGAAATACAAAAATACATAATTTAACTCGGTAAACTATGCACCCAGTTACATTTCACTCAGAAAACATCTTCTCAGTTTGACTCCACTCGGAAATCAGTTATTTCACTCAAAAAACTTTCTCAGTTGATTTTTAGTCGGAAAACATCTTAATTTCACTCAGAAAACTATTTTCAGTTTGATTTTACTCGGAATCAGGGTTATTTCACTCGGAAAACTCATTTCACTCGGTATCAAACTTATTTTACTTGGGAAACACATTTTCACTCGGAAACAACTCTTTTTACTCGGAAAACCTGGTTTTTAACATTTTTCATTCGGATTTTCATTCAGAAACTCTTCTTTAATCCTTTTTAAATTATTGGGATGTTATAATTATCATTATTGTTCTTATTTCTATTATTATTATCATTATTATTGTTATTTTTATTATTATTATTAACTAGTATTATTGTTAGAGATGGTATTATTGTTTTAATTACGAGTAATGAAATAAAGAATATATTATTTTACTCTTTAAACAAAGTATTATTTTAGCCAAGGTATAACCGATATATTTTTTAGAATAAGAATAATAATAATCAAAATGACTTACAAACGTCTGAATAATTGATGGGATCCAAGAGCTTGTGAATAATATGATGATAATGAAAACACATAGATACCCAAGGATCAAATGATAAAAAGAATGCATTTTGCATCATGAAAATATTTTGACGGAAAAAAAAATTATCTAGAGCATACACCTGGTACGCTGGAGGACACTCACGTTCGATCTCCATGAAGAATCTTGGGAGTACAACCGGAACGGAAACCCAATGGCATCAATGTCGCGCCTGATAGCCGGGTGAGACGATGCAATTCTGGTGTACTTTGACTAAATGACGGAGTGTAACTATGATCGTAGGGATCCAAGTTCCAAAAATATATTAATCAATGATGAGAACCAATGAGTTCATTCGTACCTTATGAAAATGGGAGCTTGCGCGGACCCTGATCGCTCTAGAATGGAATGGAGAAATTCCAAAGAATGAGATAAAGATGAATTGATTTATTGGGCCCTCATGCATCATGAGACTTAATTAAGATAAATCATAATAAACCAAACTCATGCATTCCTTGATAACATCCTGTTTGTTATATTTGTAATTATGTAAATTGCATGATGTGTTATATCTGTTAACTAGATTATGTCCGCACCGGGTGACCTTCAGGGTCTTGGGTTATACTCACCCTTACTATTGAATATTAACAGAGGAAATAGGAAATCAAGAACAGGAGTACGACGAACAGCAGTGGGAGTGCTCATTAAAATTAGAATAGATGTAGTAGATATTTACTGTTGAATAATGAGACAATGGATGACTGTATAAATATTAAGGGTGCCTGCATGCCTCATTCTGTTATGAGTACAATTACTTACAGTTTGTGAATGACTATGTGAATTACATACTATTTGCTTCCACTGATATGCCACTTATTTATTAAAAAAAATATATTCACTTTTTCTAAAAACTTGTGACCTCTCAGTTAAATAGGATGATCCCATAGAAGGGTTTGTCTTATCTAACTGAGGGTGTTACAGATCAAGCTTAACGGCTTCAAGAGAACAAATGGCCTCAACCTCATATAACATGTTTCCCGAGGGTAGTGCTACAAATCGACCTCCCGCTGTCAATGGTGAGGGCTACGTTTTTTGAAAAGCAAGAATGAAAATTTTTGTGCAATCTATTGACTTGAAAGTATGGAATGCTATTGAAAATGGTCCTTTTGTACCTATGCATACTGTTAATGATAAACAAGTTGAAAAACCCATGGATGAGTGGACTAGTGAGGAATAAAAGAAAGTACAATATAATTACAAAGCAAAAAATCTGATCACTTCAGCCTTAGGTCTCGATGAGTTCTTTAGAATAATTACATGTAATTCTGCTAAGGAAATGTGGGATACCCTTTAAGTAACTCATGAAGGAACTAATGATGTTAAGGATTCAAAAATTAGCACTTTAACTAGCCAATATGAAAGTTTTAGAATGAATCCAAATGAATCTATTCTAGAACTTCAAAAGAGATTTACTTTGATCATTAATCATCTTATTACTCTTGGCAAATCTTATACTAATAAGGAGCTTATTCACAAAGTTCTAAAAAGTCTTACTAGGGAATGGCAACCTCTTGTTACGGCCATTAAGCAATTTCCCAACATAAATGAAATGTCTCTTGCCACTTTGTTTGGGAAACTACAAGAACAAGAACAAGAACAAAAGTTGAAAGACTTAAAACAAGCGGAGGAAGAAGAAAAAGTCTCAAAGAAGAAAGGACTAGCTCTCAAAGCTACCTCAATCATTGAAGAAGATTCCGAGAGTGAAGTTGATAAGGATGAAGAGCTAGGACTATTTGTGAAGCATTTTGGAAGGCTCATGAGAAATAAAAAATTCCAAAAGAGCTTTTCTTCTAAAGGTAAGAAATTCATTCCTAAAGAAAATTCTACTTCACCTACTTGTTTTGAATGTGGTAAGGAAGGACACTTCAAGATGGATTGTCAAACCTAAAAAAGAAAAACAAAGACAAAAGAACTAAGAGAAGAGCATATATAGCATGAGATGAAATGAGATAAGTAGCTCGGATGAATCAGAGAATGAAGAAGCAAACCTTTGTCTCATGGCCAATCACCAAGATGAAGAAGATGAGGTAAACTTTCATGACTTAGATAAGGAAGAATTACTTGATGCCCTTGAAGATTTGTATGATAAATTTACAAAAGTCTCTAATAAGCTTAAATTGTCTAGAAAAACAAGTGATACTCTAGAAATGCATCTTATGGAAGTATGCAAAGAAAATGAATGTTTAAAAGAAAAGTTAGAAAATGTCCAAGCATGCTCTAAGAATAAACCTTGTGAATTTGCTAAAAAATGCATTGATCTAGAAACCAAGGTCTTAGACTTGAATAGAACATTAGAAAAATTTACAAATGGTAGAGACAACTTAAATGCACTTCTTGGAAAACAACGTTGCATGTTTAACAAAACGGGACTAGGTTATAATCAAGGATCACATGCTCACAAGAAGGGTAAACATTACAAAAATTTCTTTGTGCCACCTAGTAAATCATCTATACCATTTGTGAAATGTAATCATTATGGTCTTAATGGCCATAACTCTTATAATTGCAATATTAGAAGATTAGGACCAAAAGTAGTGAGAAAAGTATGGGTTCCTAAGGGAACATTTTCACAAACTAACCTACAAGGACCCAACATAAAATAGGTACCAAGCTCTCTAACTTGATTGTTTTGTAGGTATATTTTAAGGCAAGTAACACCCATTGGTACTTGGATAGTGGGTGTTCTAAACATATGACGGGAGATAAAAGTAAGTTTATATCACTTACTCCACGAAACAAAGGATTTGTTACTTATGGAGATAACACAAAGAGAAGAATACTTGGAATCGGAAATGTTGGTAAAAATTCTTCCACCTCCATAAATGATGTATTATATGTTGAAGGACTAAAACACAACTTGCTTAGTATTAGTCAATTATGTGATAAGGGCTATAAAATTGTTTTTGAATCAAATGGTTGCATAATTGAAAATAAGCTAAACAAGGAGATAAAGTTCGTTAGTCAAAGAGTAGATAACATTTACATGATTAATCTAGATTGTCTTGCTTCAAATGATGTGCAATGCTTCATAACTAAAGAGGATGAATCATGGCTATGGCATAGAAGAATTGCTCACATTCATGTAGACCATTTAAATAAACTTGTTTCAAAAGATTTAGTTATTGGCTTACCAAAATTGAAATTTGAAAATAAATTTTGTGACGCTTGTCAAAAAGGAAAACAAGTAAAGGCTTCTTTTCAAGCAAAAAATATTGTTTCAACAACTAGACCTTTACAACTTTTACATATGGATTTATTTGGACCTTCGAAAATCAAAAGTTTTGGTGGAAACTATTATAGTCTTGTGATTGTGGATGATTACTCTAGATATACATGGACATTGTTTCTTACTCATAAACATGAAGCATATCATGCATTTAAGAAACTTGCCAAGATTATCCAAAATGAACAAAATTTAAAAATAGCATCCATTCAAACGGACCATGGGGGAGAATTTGAAAACCAATCTTTTGAAAAGTTTTATGAAAAGTTTGGCATTGAACATAATTTTTCGGCTCCAAGAACTCCACAACAAAATGGAGTAGTTGAAAGGAAAAATCGATCTTTAGCGGAGCTCGCAAGAACTATGTTGAATGAAAATAATATTTCAAAACACTTTTGGGCCGATGCGGTGAACACCGCTTGCCATGTTATGAATCGTTGTTTGATAAGGCCTATATTAAAGAAAAACCCCTACGAGCTTTATAAAGGAAGAAAACCAAATATTTTCTATTTTCATATATTTGGATGCAAATGTTTTGTGTTGAAAAATGGAAAGGAAAATCTTGACAAATTCGATGCAAAATCTGATGAAGCAATTTTCTTAGGTTATTCATCCACAAGTAAAGCTTATCGACTCTTTAACAAACGAACTTGTACAATTGAAGAGTGTGACATCCCGTGTAATTTTCTGAATAAATTTTTCACGTTTTAAAAGATCATTTAGAAAACTTGTAATTTAAAATTCAGATTTCACGTATAAGTTGATATTTGCAGAATATTAATCATGTATGCTAGTCGTGTATAATAAAATTCAAAAAAATATTTGCGTAGCGGAAACAATTTAGAAGTAACAGTACATAGCACGTAATATTTATTACAACCCATTAAATTAAAGTAAAAATCAAAGTCCAAGCAATATATCATATAGTCATCAATCATGGCATCACTCTTCGTTCTGCGTGGCATTCACTGTAAAAATTAATGTAAGAGTGAGACAGAATATAGAATAAGTATAAAATAGATAAAATTGCACAAACACAATCAACAAATCATAATGATATGATGGATATGCCAGACGAGTTCATTTATATTTAATGAGTCTTTAATTAGTTAATGATGTCATGTTGGATCCATTTGGTTTGGTGGGAATACTGCAGTAAAAGTCTCATAGAGACACAAATAGGGCTTTAGCATATACCATGAATCCCTACACTTCATGGCGCTTAAGTACCGAAGTACACAAGTATCATAAGTAGGGCTTTGCATAAACCATGAATCCCTACACTCCATGGCGCACAACAAAATAAGGCTTAACTCGTCATAGAGTAACCCCTCACCAGGGTAGGCAATCATGGAACCCCTAAATTCCATGGTGCGTCCAAATGCTTATGATGCATGAATGCCTTTAATTCTTATTACCATTTAACATACCATGATATCCATATTTCCAAAACCTCTTGGAAAATACAAGTCCCCAAGGGACACAATACACATAATAATTCACAAAATCATGGATTTACGGTTTCAACCACATATGTCAATAACCACAAGGCATTCATGTACATATAAATTAATTTCGTTATTCATAATTATTCACCACCATAATATACAAACTGTATGATACTCAACAGCATTCATAATAATTCATAATCACTCAAGAATTCAATAATAAATTATTACCCATAGAGAAAATATCATTTTCATTCATAATAGCCTTTATAAGTAAGTTTCAGCATTCCCAACAGCAACATACGTTAGTAAAACAGCCATAACATGGGCAAATCAAATCCTTTTTAGGTGATTCCACTTTCTGTAGTTCAATAACATAATTGTCTACAAATTTCATGCAGAACAAAATTTCAAATTCCAAACAAAAATATCACTTATCCACGAAATACCACACTGCCTCAAGGTGAGTTTTCAAAACGTTCATATATTAGTAATTTGAACATTTCAGAGCTACAAAAATGATTTTTGCGTGAAACTAGTTCTAAATTACTCTTAACACAAATATCCACAACTTTCATGAAGATCATAAATTCAAATTCTAAGTAAAAATATCATTTATCCATAAAATAAAACACTGCCTCCAGGTGAGTTTTCAAAACGTACATATATTAGTATTTTCAACGTTTCTGGAGTTACAAAAATAGTTTTGACATGAGACCAGTCCTAAATTACTCATAACACAATTATCTACAACTTTTGTGAAGATAATAAATTCAAATTCTAAGTAGAAATACCATTTATTCACAAAATACAACACTACCTCTAGGTGAGTTTTCAAAACATACATATATTAGTATTTTCAACGTTTCTGGAGTTACAAAAATAGTTTTGACATGAGACCAGTCCTAAATTACTCATAACACAATTATATACAACTTTAATGAAGATTATAAATTCAAATTCTAAGCAGAAATACCATTTATCCATAAAATACAACACTGCCTCCAGGTGAGTTTTCAAAATGTACTTATATTAGTATTTTCAACATTTCTGGAGTTACAAAAATATTTTTGACATGCGACCAGTCCTAAATTACTCATAACACAATTATCTACAACTTTCGTGAAGACATCAAAGGCTGATTATGCATGTATAATTCCCAGAATACCAATATATACACAAAACATGGAATAAATCTTTCACTCGAACATGCAGTAGTATTTTGGCTATAACTTTTGCTATACTCATTCAAATCAGTTGAATCAGGTCTTAAAATTGACATAACAAAAAGATATACAACTTTCATGCAGAAGTCAGAGTCAAATTTATACGTTTTCAGTTTCAAAATTAAGCAACCAAATATGAAATTAAAACTGGAATCCTAGAACAGCATACAACTCTACCCATTTCATAAATATTCACAACCCTGTCCCCTCTTACTTGGTTTGCCGACTGGAAATGGTCCCCTTGCTGTCCTTGCTCTTGTTCGAAGGTGTATTGAGGAAGAAATTGAAAGAGAGATATTTACTAACTGATGAGTGCTTATTTTATGATTAAATTCATGGCTCAATTAGAACTATTTTTTGAAAAACTTAACAAAATTAATAAATAATTGAGCATGATTTTGAGTATTAAGGAAAGAAGCTTCAAATCTGGAAACCAGGAACAACTTGTCAAAAGCCTTGAAGAAACCAAGAGCATCAAGCAAAGGACACTTGAGCGTGGTACACTACACGCCTGAGCGTGGAAGCCACGTTGCCCATGCACCCAAGTGAAACAAGGAACTCACCAACAGCCCCTCACGCTTGAGCGTGAGCCCGAGCTCGCTCAAGCGTGACTTCATGCATGACTGACGCTCAAGCGTGGCACCAAGAAGCTTAAAGCGTGGCTGAAATGGAAGAAGGAACTGCATCAGGTCATCTCACGCTCAAGCGTGAGCAGGAGCCGCTTGGGCGTGACCTTGATCCCGCTTAAGCGTGAACCTGAGCGTGGATTGAAGGACAACAAGTAGCATCAGACTTACCCACGCTTGAGCGTGAGAAGGGGACGCTCGAGCGTGAGCACAAGAGCGCTTGAGCGTAGGCTTTACACGCTTGAGCGTGAGGAATGGATATTAAGGCCTCGCCTGAGCATAACTGAGTGAGGCTAAGCGGGGAGCAAGCGTGAGAAGGCAAGGAAGCCACGCTTGAGCGTGAATTACTTCAGCTTGAGCGTGAGATCATCAATAAGCATCAGAACTCTTCACGCTTGAGCGTGACCATCAAGCTCAAGCGTGACTCAGACAGTATGGGATTTCTTAATTCTTTATTCACCAACAATGCGATGCAAACTCATCCACTTTCTTCTGTTTCCACCAGTCTCTGAAAGATGCTGCATGGGTTCTATGCAAGTGGGCAAGAGAAGCTGAGCCAAAACTCCTATAAATCAAGCTGCAAACAAAGCACAGATCAATCAATCTCCTATCATCTGAGACATCATTTCATCCTCTGTATTTTTCATTTCACACTTTCCATTTTTTTTTATTCATTTCTTTGATGGTGAAAATGCAAGGCATGAGTAATTAATTTCCCTTATGGGATTGGCTGTAATCCATTCAACACTGAAGTAATGCTGTCGTAAGTTTTCATTGAGTAATGAGATTTGATAAAGTTTCTGTATTTCCTTCTGCGTTTAATGCCTGAAAGTACTTGATCACTATTTTCTTGTTCTAAGTTTTCTTGAGTATGCTGGGAAGTGACTTTTGAAAGCAGACCCTGAAAGAAATGCTTGTTGTGAGTAGGTAGCCAGGGATGGCATCTAACGCAACAAACGTCAAAACAATCGATCGATAATGCTGGAATGGTTTCCAAAGTGACTGAGGGATCAGCGGTTTGGAAATCATTCTTATGAATTTTGTAGTCGAGGAATCGATGCAAATGACTTTGATTGTGACGTAGAACTTATCTTTTCGATTTACTTATATGGAAACTTATGCAGCTTACAGAGGTGAAGATGTGATGAAGCCAATCCCTGTTTTACAAAACTGATTTTTCCAACCTCATTTACTGTCATCTTTTGCACAATATTATTCTCTGTTATTCTGTTACTTGCTGTTTTTCATTCAACAACATTCACAACAAACCCAAACGAAAACTTTCTGCCAAATCAATTCAAACTAAAGTCTTCATTCTAGCACCTCCTCAGTGGAACGACAACTATACTATATTACAACTTCTGTGTTTAAACTTGGCACATCCATTTCATTGAGTTCATATTATACAAACTTGATTCTCTTTCAGCAAACTCAATATAAGCAAAACAAACACCCATCAAGTTTTGGCGCCGTTGCCGGGGAGGTGATTTAAGCTTGAATATTTTAGCATTGAATTGATAAGACAGTGTGAATAAAATTGTTTTCAATTTGTTTTTATTTTTTACCTTGCTACTTTGAATTCTTGATTCATGATCTTGAGAGGACAGGGTACAAAAGAACAACTTGCATTTGATCCTGAGATAGACAGGTTCCTCAAGAAAATCAAGAAAGCCAAGAAGGACTTCCACGTAGGACAAACTTCCTCTCTTACAATGGAGAACAACAACAATAATCAAAATCCACCAAGGAGAACACTTGGAGATTACACATTGCAACAAGGACCTAGACACTACTCAAGCATTGCTATACCAAATACAATCAGGGCTATAGAAATGAAACCTGCCTGCCTTAGTTTAATTAGTTCCCATCAATTTCATGGAATGTCCAGTGAAGATCCTTACACTCACTTGGCCACATTCTATGAATTGGTAGGAACAATGGGATTTGAACAGGAAGTAATTGAGGCAGCATACCTGAGATTGTTTCCTTTTTCTCTTGCAGGAAAAGCTAAAGAATGGCTCCAGTCACACCCAAATCAAAGCTTGAACAGCTGGGAGACAGTGGAGGAAAAATTCCTACACAGATTCTTCCCACCATCCAGATTCATCAAGGCTAAATCAGATATCACAACATTTAAACAAAGCCATGATGAACCCTTTTGTGAAGCATGGGAACGCTTCAAATCTCTCCTCAGAAGATGCCCAAACCATGGACTGGAAGATATTGCTCAATTGAATATCTTTTACAGTGGTTTAAAGGGTGATACTAAAATGATTTTGGATGCAGCAGCTGGAGGAACCATGATGACAGTGGATGCAGAGCAAGCTACAAGGATCATTGAAGCATTATCATCCACAGATTACCAGGCTCAGCATGACAGAACACAAATCCAAAAGAAGGGAGTGTTGGAACTTAATACAACAGATGCCATTTTGGCTCAAAATAAGATTTTGACACAACAAATTGAAGTTCTGACACAGCAAATGGCAAAACTCCCGCAACAACTGCATGCTGTACAGTCCTCTACAGGAAACCAACAAGCACTAATTAGATGTGACTTTTGTGGAGGAGAGCATCAGAATGGACACTGCCAAGGAGAGCAAGGAGATCAATCTATCCTCTATATGAATAACCAAGGTAAGCAAAGTAACTTCAATAACAATGCTTACCCCAATAATTTTTCACAGGGATGGAGGAATAGTCAAAGTGGTGGATGGAAGCAAGAAGCAAGCACATCCAACAGACAGCAACCTTATCAGCAAGGTCCTTCATTGACAGAAAGGACATCAAAACTAGAGGACACTCTAGAAAAATTCATGCAGGTCTCAATCACCAACCAAAAGAACACTGATGCTTCGATAAGAAACCTGGAGACACAAGTGGGGCAATTGGCTCGCCAAATTGCAGAGCATCACAACTCTCAATTTGGAGCTAATACACACCCAAATCCAAAGGAGCAATGCAAAGCAATCACAACAAGAAGTGGAAAGGTCATTGGACAAAAAGAGAATGACAAGGTGGAAGAAAAAGTAGAAAAAGAAAAAGAAACAGAAGAGGAAGTTAGTGAAAAGAAGAATAATGATATGAAGGAGGAAGTTGAAAAAGAAAAAAAGAAAGAAATAAAAGAGGGGAAGAAAAAGGTGGACGACCCAACACCACAACTGAAGAGCTTGCCGTATCCAAAGAACCCTTCAAAAATGGACAAGGAAAGGCAATTTGCAAGATTTATGGATATCTTCAAAAGGTTACAAATAAACATACCTTTTGTGGAAGCCATGGAGCAAATGCCAACTTACGCTAAATTTATGAAGGAACTGTTAACAAAGAAGAAGAGATTTTCTGAAGAAACAGTGGAGCTTGCAGCAGGCTGCAGTGCCATCATTCAAAAGGCACTGCCACAAAAAACAAAAGATCCCGGAAGTTTCACAATCCCAGTAACTATTGGTACTCTACCAGTAGGAAAAGCACTCTTGGATCTAGGAGCAAGCATTAATCTAATGCCTCTCTCCATGGTGAAAAAAATTGGAGATCTTGAGGTGAAGCCAACCAGGATGACCCTCCAGCTGGCGGATAGGTCTATGAAATTTCCATATGGCATAGCTGAAGATGTACTGGTAAGAGTTGACAAGTTTGTGTTTCCTGTAGATTTTGTCATAATGGATATAGAAGAAGATGCAGAAGTACCTCTCATTTTGGGGAGACCCTTCATGAAGACTGCAAAAGTAATCATTGATGTGGATGACGGGAAGTTAAAAGTGAGAGTACAAGATGAAGAAGTAAATTTCAACATGTTTGATGCAATGAAATACCCAAAAGACAAACAGCAGTGCTTCAAAATTGACATTGAAGAAGAAGCCATCAGAGAACAAACCAACGAATGGTTCAACAGAGATCCACTAGAGAAGCTGAACATTGGAGCAATGGAGGAAGACAAAAAGGACAAGCAAGATACTCAAAAAGAAAGTCACTTTGAAAGGCTGTCTGAGGAAACAAAAGAAGTTGTCCCACCAAAAGTGGAGTTAAAAGCTTTACCTCCACACTTAAAATATGTCTTTCTTGATAATGATAACCAAAAACCTGTTATTATTAATAGGGAATTGACAGGTACAGAAGAGAAGCAGTTGATTCAAGTGTTAAAGGAACATTCAACAGCGATTGGATGGAGGCTGGAAGATTTGAAGGGAATAAGCCCAGCTTACTGCACTCATCACATTTACATGGAACAAGAATTCAAACCAATTGCTCAGCCACAGAGACGTTTGAACCCAACTATGAAGGAAGTGGTAAAAGGGGAGGTAACTAAATTACTGGAAGCTGGTATAATTTATCCTATTTCTGATAGCTCTTGGGTTAGTCCTGTGCAGGTTGTTCCAAAGAAAGGAGGAATCACTGTCATACAGAATGAGAAGCATGAATTGATCCCTACAAGAACAGTCACAGGATGGAGGATGTGTATCGATTACAGGAAACTAAACACTGCTACTCGGAAAGATCACTTCCCTCTACCCTTCATGGATCAAATGTTAGAAAGACTTGCAGGTCAAGCATACTACTGCTTCCTAGATGGATACTCAGGGTATAACCAGATCGCAGTTGCACCTGAGGATCAAGAAAAAACAGCATTCACATGTCCCTTTGGGGTATTTGCATACAGAAAAATGCCCTTCGGATTGTGCAATGCCCCTGCAACATTTCAAAGATGTATGCTTGCTATCTTCTCTGATTTGGTGGAAAAATGCATAGAGGTTTTCATGGATGATTTTTCTGTTTTTGGTTCATCATTTGATCAATGTTTGAATAATTTGACCATTGTGTTGAAAAGATGTGTAGACACCAATTTGGTTTTGAATTGGGAAAAATGTCACTTCATGGTGACTGAAGGCATTGTATTAGGACATCAAATCTCCAAAAGAGGTATTGAAGTGGACAAAGCAAAGGTAGAAGTAATCGAGAAATTGCCACCACCAGGAAATGTAAAAGGAGTGAGAAGCTTCTTGGGCCATGCAGGATTTTATAGGAGGTTCATCAAGGACTTCTCAAAAATTGCAAAGCCTTTGAGTAATCTCTTAAACAAAGACACTCCTTTTATTTTTGATGATTCTTGTTTACATGCCTTTGAAACTCTAAAGCATAAACTAACATGTGCACCTGTAATAGTTGCCCCTGATTGGGGACTAGACTTTGAAATGATGTGTGATGCCAGTGATTATGCTGTTGGGGCCGTATTAGGACAAAGAAAGGCTAAAATTTTTCATGTTATACACTATGCTAGTAAAGTTTTGAATCCTGCACAAACAAATTATGCAACAACAGAGAAAGAACTCTTAGCAATAGTGTTTGGCCTGGAAAAATTTAGACCTTATCTGATTGGTTCCAAGATTACTATTTTTACTGACCATGCTGCCATTAAATATCTGTTGAATAAGCCTGATTCTAAGCCCAGACTGATTAGATGGATCTTGCTAATGCAAGAATTCAACCTAGTAGTCAAAGACAAAAAGGGCAGCGAAAATTTCATTGCAGATCATTTGTCCCGACTTGTCAATCAGGAAGTCACACGGCTCCAACCTGAAGTGAAGGAAGAATTTCCTGATGAGAAGCTACTGATGATGAAAGAACGGCCATGGTTTGCAGACATGGCCAACTTTAAAGCTGCTGGAATACTGCCTGATGACCTTTCATGGCAGCAGAAGAAGAAGTTTCTAAGGGATGCAAAGCAATTCATATGGGATGACCCCTACCTATTCAAACTTGGATCAGATCACATCTTGAGGAGATGTGTGTCCCAAGAGGAGGCTGAGAGCATCCTATGGCACTGTCACAGCTCACCCTATGGAGGACATTTCAATGGGGAAAGGACAGCAGCAAAGATCCTCCAATCAGGTTTTTATTGGCCCTCTTTGTTTAAAGATGCTAATGTTTTTGTGCAGCATTGTGAATCATGTCAGAAGACAGGAAACATATCAAAAAGACATGAGATGCCCTTGACTGCCATCCTTGAAATAGAAGTCTTTGATTGCTGGGGCATCGATTTTACTGGGCCATTACCAATGTCATTCTCAAATGAGTACATAATTGTGGCAGTAGACTATGTCTCCAAGTGGGTGGAAGCCATGGCATGTACTAAAGCTGATGCCAAGACTGTCATCAAATTTCTTAAGAAACACATTTTCAGCAGGTTTGGCACCCCAAGAGTTTTAATAAGTGATGGAGGCTCTCATTTCTGCAACAGTCAACTCCAAAGATGCCTTGAACATTATGGAGTCAAGCACAAAGTAACTTCCCCTTACCATCCTCAAGCCAATGGCCAAGTGGAAGTATCCAACAGAGAAATCAAGAGGATACTTGAGAAGACAATCAGCCAAAGCAGAAAAGACTGGTCATTGAAGCTAGATGACGCTTTATGGGCCTATAGAACAGCATACAAGGCACCAACTGGATTTTCACCTTATCAGTTGGTATATGGTAAAAATTGCCATCTTCCAGTGGAACTTGAGCATAAAGCATTTTGGGCACTAAAAACCCTCAACTATGACCCAAAAGCATCAGCTGAAGAAAGGAAGATTCAGATGCATAAGTTGGAAGAATGGAGGAATCATGCCTATGACTCATCCAGGATCTATAAAGAAAAGATGAAGGTTTACCATGATAGACACATCATGAAGAAAAGTTTTCACCAGGGACAATCTGTTCTTCTTTTCAACTCAAGGATGAAACTATTCCCAGGAAAACTCAAGTCTAAATGGTCAGGACCCTTTATTGTCAGGGAGGTGAAACCTTATGGAGCTATTGAGTTACAAGATCCAAAATCTCAAAGAACTTGGGTCGTGAACGGACAGAGAATAAAGCCCTATTTAGGGGGAGAAGTGGAGAAGGTTGCCACTGATATCCTGCTAAAAGACCCATGATCAAACTCAGGCGTCGAGCTAATGACGTTAAACAAGCGCTTATTGGGAGGCAACCCAATCTTTTGTGTTTTATTTCTTTGAAAATTTTTCAAAAAAAAAAAAAATAAAAAAAATAAAAAAATAAAAATAAAAATAAAATAATAAAGTTGCTGTTTACCTTGTAGAAGAGTCTCAAACAAAGGCAAACAAAACTGGAGTTGGAGGTTGAGTTCAGAGAGACATGAGGACATCACCACGCTCAAGCGTGGATAATCTAGCTTAAGCGAGCCAAGGTAAGTCCTAAACCATCCTCATCAAGCTTAAGCGTGAGAGTCAAGCTTAAGCGTGGCACCTCTGCTAAAGAAATTTTCAACGAAATAAAACCCGATCTCGCTTAAGCGTAACCTATTACGCTTAAGCGAAGGGATCTGGATAGCAATCAGAGGCTGACACGCTCAAAGCAAGACCCCTGCGCCCAAGCGAGAAGTTAAACTAAGCATCAGAGGGGTGATCACGCTCAAGCGTGATACTTTGGCGCTCAAGCGCAACACCACTACGCTCAAGCGTGCCAAACATGCGCTCAAGCGAGGCATTAAATAGAGCATCAGGTATTGAAATGTTGCTACACGCTCAAGCGTGATAAATCTGCGCTCAAGCGCGCAACTATTACGCCCAAGCGTGACGAAATCACGCTCAAGCGTGAAGTTTTCATTCTCAGACTCTGAATCCAGGCCGATCACGCTCAAGCGTGGATATATTGCGCTCAAGCGAGGAACGTGTGCGCTCAAGCGTGACTTCAGGGCGCTCAAGCGTGAAATGCAAAAAGGCCCCCTGATAATAATAAATGCAGAAATCTGAAACCGCCCACTCTCACTCACGTAACCGTTCATCAACCTTCCATCTCTCTAAGTTTTGTAACCACCCTCTCTTCTCCAATAATTGTCTTTTCCCTTTCATTTCATAAATCACACTTTTATTTTGCAAACCATTTTTCTCTAGCACGTTCGGATCCTTCCAGGTAACCACTGCACTATCCTCTTTTTGAATTAACAGCATATGACTACTGTGTTAGGGAGAATTTATACATTTCTGTTTGCACATGTTGATGTCATTTTTCTCTGTGTTTAATGAATGCTATGATCTATACTTGGTTGTTCCTGAATTGTTAGAGAAAGACATTCAAAGGTTTGGTTCTTGTGTTTCACTTTCATTGTAATGCATGTCCCTTTTCTATTTCACATTCTTTTAATGCATGCTGAATGTCTGATAAAAGTCCTAAAAGGAAGTATTTTAAGTGCAAAGTGGTTCTTAACCTTCTTGCAGATGGCCAGAACCAAGCAAACTGCACCAAGTCCCCCTGCCACCACTTCCCCAAAAAGAAGTTCCCGAAAGAACAAGGGCAAAAGACCACGAACTGATAAACAAGATGATGCTCCAAGGTTCAGGAAGCAAGGCAACAGCAAGCGGTATGAAGACATCTCAAATTGGACATTCATACCAGAAAGGAAAGTAGACTTGGCCTTGGGTGAATGCGATGCCTTCCTGCAGATTATAAGAAGGAGAAATTGGCTAAAAGTATGTTACCCAAGGGAGAAATTTGACCCTGAAGTGGTAAGAGAATTCTATGCAAACGCATGGACAAGAGATGGAGGGGGGGAACGAAAAACATATGTGCGGGGTACATGGCTCTCATATGACAGAGACACCATCAATTTCTACTTGGGGAACATCATGACCTTAGGAGAAGGGGAAATCTGCGAATATGCTGCCATGGTTGCAAGGAACCAGTTCATTGCCACACATGACCTTGAAGCTGCTATCTGTGTTCCAGGACACCACTTTCAAATGGGGCAAGGAGAGACACCAATGAGAGTTTTAAGAAAGGACATGACTACTATTGCTCAAGTTTGGACTTCCTTCTTATTGGCTAACATAGCACCTAACGCTCATGTCTCTGATTTGATTTTTAGTAGGTGTTATCTCCTATACTGCATTATGAGAGAGGATATCTCTATTGATCTAGCCCAAGTACTATCGGATGAAATCCACAAGTTTGTGATTTCTGATCAGAAGTACTCCCAGGCAGGTCAAAAGGTAAAAGGGAGTCTTGGTTTTCCTGCCTTTATCACTGATTTTTGTGCAGCTCATGGTGTTGAGGTACAAGACCTCAAACCAATCAGGCCTTCAATAGACAAACGCTTCATTGAGCGTTACTGCAGCAATCCAGCACTCCCTGCAACTGATGCACCTCCTCTACATGCCCCACAAGCAGCACAGCAAACATTCAGCACTGCACCTGCCCACCCCCCCCTCAGCACTGAAACCAACCTGATTTTACAAGGCATTCACATCCTGAAAGTTCAAAACAGCCATCTCCTAGCCCAGCAGAACGCTCAGCATAGAGGTTTGTTACATGTTCACAATGGTCTTTATCATAGCATTCCTACAGGTCAACACAATCCATGGATGCCACCTGCCCAGTTTGAGGCCCTGCTTGCTTGGCCTGGGGACAGGCCTCCGTTTATGGGAGGAGGTGAGGCTACACAGGAGGATAGGCCAGGAACTTCAACTCAGGGACCTCCAGAAAGAGACTTGGGAACAGAGGAGGACTCATCCGAGGAAGAGTGAAACTTTTTAATGCTTTCAGTTTTTGACAATTAAAATTGCTACTTAGTTTGACAATTTATAGCTTTATTTTATCTTTAGTACAGCACACTTTAGAAATTGTTTGAGATTATATGCCTGTGATTATTCCTATCTGCTTGTGATTATTCTTGTTTGTTTGTGATTATTCCGGTTTTGATGATTAAAACTTTGAACATCTTTGAAAACCCCAACCAAAGATTTCACTTTTGAACAAAGAAAAGTTTCTAAGCAGCACAATATTTTTAGGCAACAACACTGATTTTTTTTTTAGGCAAAATGACTTAATTAAGAACCAAGGAACTGGAATGCATGTATTGTTGCTTGTTTATATGACTTGAACCCTTTTCTGTTAGAATAAGGAAGTAACCTTTATATCTTGATGAGAGGTGAGAAAAATCTAAACACTTAAGAGCCTCATTTGAAATTGTTAAATTAGCATTGACTGATTTTCTAATTAAACCTTTTTCTTAAGAAACAAGCAAGGAAATGATAAGGCAATTTTGAAAAATAATTAGCCAAGAGCCAAAAAGCTACCCTGATAAAAATATCCCATTTTTTTTGGCAGCCCATCTTTGAGCCATAAAAGCATGAAAATTTTTCTCTGCCCTGAGCTAAGCATAAAAGCAAAAATTCCACCTTACCTGCATGTTCATCTTGAAAAAGAGCATAAAATAATTTTCTCAAAAGAAGATGAAACAAATGGAGGCAGGAGAAGAAAAATGCAGAAAGAATAAGTAAGCTCTCCAAAGATTGTATAAAAGAGCTGGAGTAAAACAAAAGAAAATTCTGAAGTTTCAATACAGAAAAGGAGCCTTCTAAATCAACCAAAAACACTTATGCTCTTCTTTAAAAACATGCGTTTTGAAACCCAGAAAAACCAAAGTTTCTTGTTAACCCAGCCTCATTACACCCTTAAAAGACCTTTTGATCCTTGCTATTCATTTGAATTTTGGTTTTACTAGAAATGACGGCCAATGTTAACTGAGCATTTCTAATGATGGATGAGCGAAACAGACACAGGGTAAGAAATAATGAGAAATTCTATATTCTTACAGCAATGGGTTACATGCTTTATGAATAAGGTAATGGTGCATTACATTTTAAGGAATTGGTATTAAGAAAATCATTTGTCTAGATATTAAGCCAGATTATTGCCTTTTAAACTTTTGTCTGCAACAGAAACTCAGATTTTTAAATGCTTGTTTTCCCTTTTCAAATCTTCTTTTTACTTGAGGACAAGCAAAAATCTAGGTTGGGGAGAGTTTGATGAGTGCTTATTTTATGATTAAATTCATGGCTCAATTAGAACTATTTTTTGAAAAACTTAACAAAATTAATAAATAATTGAGCATGATTTTGAGTATTAAGGAAAGAAGCTTCAAATCTGGAAACCAGGAACAACTTGTCAAAAGCCTTGAAGAAACCAAGAGCATCAAGCAAAGGACACTTGAGCGTGGTACACTACACGCCTGAGCGTGGAAGCCACGTTGCCCATGCACCCAAGTGAAACAAGGAACTCACCAACAGCCCCTCACGCTTGAGCGTGAGCCCGAGCTCGCTCAAGCGTGACTTCATGCATGACTGACGCTCAAGCGTGGCACCAAGAAGCTTAAAGCGTGGCTGAAATGGAAGAAGGAACTGCATCAGGTCATCTCACGCTCAAGCGTGAGCAGGAGCCGCTTGGGCGTGACCTTGATCCCGCTTAAGCGTGAACCTGAGCGTGGATTGAAGGACAACAAGTAGCATCAGACTTACCCACGCTTGAGCGTGAGAAGGGGACGCTCAAGCGTGAGCACAAGAGCGCTTGAGCGTAGGCTTTACACGCTTGAGCGTGAGGAATGGATATTAAGGCCTCGCCTGAGCATAACTGAGTGAGGCTAAGCGGGGAGCAAGCGTGAGAAGGCAAGGAAGCCACGCTTGAGCGTGAATTACTTCAGCTTGAGCGTGAGATCATCAATAAGCATCAGAACTCTTCACGCTTGAGCGTGACCATCAAGCTCAAGCGTGACTCAGACAGTATGGGATTTCTTAATTCTTTATTCACCAACAATGCGATGCAAACTCATCCACTTTCTTCTGTTTCCACCAGTCTCTGAAAGATGCTGCATGGGTTCTATGCAAGTGGGCAAGAGAAGCTGAGCCAAAACTCCTATAAATCAAGCTGCAAACAAAGCACAGATCAATCAATCTCCTATCATCTGAGACATCATTTCATCCTCTGTATTTTTCATTTCACACTTTCCATTTTTTTTTATTCATTTCTTTGATGGTGAAAATGCAAGGCATGAGTAATTAATTTCCCTTATGGGATTGGCTGTAATCCATTCAACACTGAAGTAATGCTGTCGTAAGTTTTCATTGAGTAATGAGATTTGATAAAGTTTCTGTATTTCCTTCTGCGTTTAATGCCTGAAAGTACTTGATCACTATTTTCTTGTTCTAAGTTTTCTTGAGTATGCTGGGAAGTGACTTTTGAAAGCAGACCCTGAAAGAAATGCTTGTTGTGAGTAGGTAGCCAGGGATGGCATCTAACGCAACAAACGTCAAAACAATCGATCGATAATGCTGGAATGGTTTCCAAAGTGACTGAGGGATCAGCGGTTTGGAAATCATTCTTATGAATTTTGTAGTCGAGGAATCGATGCAAATGACTTTGATTGTGACGTAGAACTTATCTTTTCGATTTACTTATATGGAAACTTATGCAGCTTACAGAGGTGAAGATGTGATGAAGCCAATCCCTGTTTTACAAAACTGATTTTTCCAACCTCATTTACTGTCATCTTTTGCACAATATTATTCTCTGTTATTCTGTTACTTGCTGTTTTTCATTCAACAACATTCACAACAAACCCAAACGAAAACTTTCTGCCAAATCAATTCAAACTAAAGTCTTCATTCTAGCACCTCCTCAGTGGAACGACAACTATACTATATTACAACTTCTGTGTTTAAACTTGGCACATCCATTTCATTGAGTTCATATTATACAAACTTGATTCTCTTTCAGCAAACTCAATATAAGCAAAACAAACACCCATCACTAACTTTGTTCTAAGGAGTTCTGAACAGAGGTAGTGTTAATAATGTAATGATAAGTGGGGAACAACTTTCCCGTAAGTGGATTTTTAGTGCTGTTAGTGGAGATAATGGAGGATTAAAAATAAGATAGTGGGCTTATAATGGTCCACTTCTGGCCGTCCTACATACTAGGGGTGCATAATGGGTTTAGATATATTAAACTATGCACAAGAGACAAGATTGGAGTCAAAAGTTACTCCTGGCACTGAAAATCGACTGGAATTCACTCGGTCAGCCTCTAAACCCACTGGAACTGCCAGTCGTTGTGAAGAAGAAGGGAATCCGAGTCCCTCTCGCTCAAGCAAAATCCTCTCTCACTTGAGCGAGTGCCATATATAACACTGGCAGAAGGGAGTTTCGCTCAAGCGTTTCTGACTCGCTTGAGCGAGTCATACTATCTTCGCTTAAGCGCTTGAGCGCAGTATGCTCGCTTGAGCGAGACACACAAGTCTCACCTATGCCTCTCTTCACTTGCTTAAGCGAGGAGTTCATTCGCTTAAGCAAAATCCGACCAGAGGTCATCATTCCCCAAAACCGTTCCTTCATCCACTCAGTTTCCACTCAATAACTTAATCCAGACCGACTCAAAGCTCTCAGATTCCCACTCGGCAGAACCTCCTGAAACCGAGTCAGCTCTCAATCAGTCTCTCACTCGGCAGTTTCAAACCAAATCATTCTTAAGCCGACTCACACTTTCATAGTCTATCACTCGGCTATTTCTTCTAATTCCGAGTCATCACAAGCAGTCTTTAACTCAATTAAATCTTCCAGACCGATCCACACTCTTTGGTTTGTCACTCGGCAGATTACTATAAACTGACTCATTCTACTCGATTGTGTACTTGGTAAAATCAATTAAAACTGATTCCCAACACCCTGATTTCCACTCAGTAAAATAATCCTTACTGATCATCATTCACTCAGCATTTCCCTTCAAGAACTGACTCAACATCAGATCGGCCATCACTCAGCAATTTCTTTCCTTACCGACTCATTTCTTAATCAGTTCTCACTCGGTGAATTAGAAATTGAATTCTTCTCTCCTGTAGTCTTTCACTCAGCAATTAATTCCAAGACCGACCAACGCCCATTCGATCTTCACTCAGTATTCATACACTTTCTCATCTGAGGAATAACTTAACCATTCATTCATCAGAGACAAGCATCACAGTCAAATCTCACTCGGACACAACCATTACTTAGTCACTCAGAATACGGGTTACATGATTCACTCGGAATATGTATAATATTTTTCACTCGGATATCAACACTTAGGAATATAGAAGTATTTCCCACTCGGGTTTCACTCGGTTAATCATTACTTAGTCAAGATCAAGCCAACTTCTTCAACTACGTTTCACTCAGAGTCCATCAGGTCCATTACCACTCGAAAAAAGGCCCATACATACGAGTCTCACTCGGAATTTCGCTTATATACATGAGACTCACTCGAATATTCATCTCTTGGCATCACACACTAACCTTCCTTGAATTGTTCTTCACTCGGAACCCTTTAAGGCTTTTACCAGAAAAGAAGCCATATGCATAAGCTCCATTCAAAAACGAATTTTCCTTTGCTCTCCTCTCGGAAATGAAGCACTCGGGAAACTTTTATTTAGAGATGGAAACGCCTAACAATGTATGACTCAGAATTAAGTCATTGGAAAATATTTGACTCGGAATTGAGTCTTTCTGGGGTATTTGACTCGGAAATGAGTCATTTGAAGGTGTTTCACTCGGAATAAACCCTCTCAGCCATGTTCCACTAGGAAAAACACAACCTTCACTCAGAATTCTTCTTTGTCACTCGGAATTTTCCTTTTTTCACTCAGAATTTTCATTCTTCACTCGGAATTTCAATTTGTCACTTAGAATTTCATCCTTCACTCAGAATCTCTACCTTTACTCGGAATTTTTCTCTTTCACTCAGAACAGGGTGCCTTTTTCACTCGGACAGTCCTTTCTAAGGCATGTTTCACTCGAAAAATGAATCTTATCATTAAAGGTCTATGTAAATCCTATAATTATACCCCAAAAAAAATTTTAGAGTATTATATACCATCCATAGAGTGTTTTATTCATTGATTAACACTTATAGACCTTTTATACCTCATAATTTACAAAATGGGACTATTATTAAAAACAGGATGTTACATTTCTCTCACCCTAATAAAAATTTTGTCCTCAAAATTTAAAGTTGAAATCATCGTTCAGAACACAAACCTATCACAAACATACTTATGCACGCTATTAATATATCATCATAGGGCATCATCCCCCAACGCTCACTATCAAGTACTAGACTTGTCTAAATCTAATTTACATGCTCATGTTAGGCTTCGGGAATTCTTCTCCCAAGACCAAGACTCTTTAAATCTTAAAGGGCTAACCGCACTTAACAACAATAATACTATGTCCCTTAGCCTGAAGACCTCCAAATCATCATATGAATCATTCAACCATCATCAAAAATCTATTCGAACTCATTATAAACCTATCGGATCCGTCTAAGATCATTACCAATTCAACTATTTCAAAATGGCATATCCATTCATCAATTTAAGTATCTATTCCCCTAATCCACTATCAATGGCTTACAACCATTTTCAACATCATCATAAACATCAACAACCTAAATTAATTCCTCTAATCACTCAAATACTCATATACACTTCGCTCCTAATTCTCAATAATCGTCATTAATGATTCAAACAGTCAATTCCTCATATATAATAATCCTAGAGTATTAAAAGTCATCAGAATCATCAACTTAACAACAAAAAAAAATCTTTAACTCATTATACTTTTCATCAAAACCTAATGATTATTTCTAATAACCACTAATCTCCATTATTTATAACACCTACACACACATAATCATGGTTTTCCACAAAAATCACTTTCCATAATATCATTACTCATTTCCCCCAAAGCCTAGAGTTAGGGTTTTACTAAAATCAAACAGTCACCCTTAACAGCCATTATCTTCCATCTCAAATCTTAAAATCTTTGTATACCATTTCATACCTATCCAAAGATACTTAAGACATATTCCACTTTTGGGTTTCACATGAAAATGGTTTATATTCTTAACCCATTCATAATGCACTCTCCTATCACCATAGAAACCAAAACCTAAAACAACAAAAGAGTATAAGAATTTCACCTTAAGCTCCACGCTATCCCTAGTGATAAGTCTTGAAAAGACTTAATTATTCCACTGTTTATTTAACATAATTTACTAAGTATTGTCTAGTTTGGTATTATTATTTAATTATTTGTTAATAATTCATGTTTTAGTTATTTATTTCAAAAGTATGTTATTTATGTAAGAAACCGATTAAAAATATTAATTAGCTAAGGAATTTTGAAGTATTTATAAATTCACTAAGCAGCCAGCGTATAATTGCTAGGCAAGTAGCTGTTTATTGGTGCAGGAACAGGGCGGACTCGAGATAAGAAAAAAATTCCGAGTGAAATCCTACAGAGCCGAGTGAGATTTGGGAAATCTGAGTTAAACTTCTCAATTCTGACTGAAAAGAGTCCAAAGACCGACTGAGTAAGACTTCAAAGACACTGACTCCAAAAGAGAACAAGGACTCAGAATATTGCATGAAGAACCCGAGCGCCAACTGTAGAATACCGATTGAATAATCAACTCGCTCAAGCGGGAGTTAAATCCACTCAAGCGAAGGTCCAAGTTCACTCAAGAAAAGCAAGACTACGCTCAAGCGTGACCCCAAAACATCACCTTTCACCCAAGCTTTGCCATAACGCTTAAGTGACCAAGCGAGACTTCAAGTAAGCTAACTGTAGTACAATTCCCGAGACACCGGCTCCAAAAGAGAAGAAGATCGGAATGCTACATAAGAAACCGAGGTGCTTATCCATTATTTAATCCGTCCTAGTGAAATCCGGACTCACTCAAGCATAACATTAAGAGACCGTCCTTGCCCAAGTTTTGCCATAACGCCTAAGCGAGAAAGAAACACTGCAGTGATTAATTCGGACTCGCCCAAGCGAGAGTTTAATCCGCTCAAGCGAAAACTCAGCAGCTGAAGCATAAAGGCAGTAATTTAAACATTGTTCCTTCCCTCCAACAACACACTTGGTGCAGTACTGTTCCGCTTCCATTGCCTTCTTCTCTACTATTGCATCCTTAAGTAACTTAAGTTGTAAGCTGTCAACTAGCTGGAAGTGAGCTATAAATTAGCTAAGGTTGAGCTGGATCCTGTTAAGCGTTGAGCTATAATTAGTTGATCATTTTGTAAACTATGTAATTAATTAGTGTTAGTCGTTAGCTTAAGTTATCCTAGGTTGTCAGTTAAATTAGTTAGTTAGGTAGAAGCTTATATATAGGTTGTACATATTTTGTAATAAGTGGAGACACAGAGACAGAACAGCGTACAACATAATACACTTCATTTTCCATTTCTAGTCTCTCACTACATTTTCATCTCTCTAAACTCTCTCCTCCATGATGTTCCGCAATCCTTCGATGAAACCGAAGTCTATGGAGTTCTAAATCCCTAAGGTTGGGATTGTAAAGGTGAGTAATGGAGTCTTGAAGCTGTGAGCAAGTAGATCGACTTCTAGATCTTGAGGCGAACAAGCTGAGGAGTGGAGCAGTATCGCTGGATTGATAAATCCAGAACCGATGAAGAACTTCGCCAGTGAGGAATCATGGTTGAAGCTTAGGTAACTTCCAGCTTTCTAACTAGTTCAGGCCTAATCAATTTAGGTGAATAGTTAGAGTTCAACCTCCAATTTCGCATTAGATTCTTAGGTTAATCGAGCACTTAAGGAATTAAGGTTCATTGCTTAAGGATTAGTGTTTTTCACCTAAGGAATTAGGGAATAACCACAAGCGGATTGTCCTCTAGATTGTGAAGTTCGATTATACTTAATTGTAGGTTTCTTGAGGAAATTGTGAGCCGAAGCAATCCTGACCTGTTTTCTTTTAATCACTTTCACATTTCACTTTAACTCTGTTTCTGAAAATACAAAAACAACTATAAAACACTAAAAATATAAAAATCGAATGAACTTCATGTATTTTCTGTT
The DNA here is from genome assembly GCA_037962975.1 of Clitoria ternatea. Lineage (NCBI taxonomy): Eukaryota > Viridiplantae > Streptophyta > Magnoliopsida > Fabales > Fabaceae > Clitoria > Clitoria ternatea. The sequence continues at coordinate 266,677,616 of CM075671.1, forward strand.
GGTTCAGCTTGTACTAGTCCTATATTGAGGTACTTACCACAATCCCTGTGGGACAATCAAATACACTATAATTTTAACGACTGGTGCGCTTGCCAAAGTATAAATCCGAGAGTCACATTTTATTTTACTAAGATTGTTGCACCACATTAATGGCTCAGGATTTCAGCACCAAGTTAATGGCGCCGTTGCTGGGGATTGTTGAGTAATATCAACAATCCTTGGACTGGTACTAGACTGAACCATTTAGTTTTGTTTCTGTTTGCAGTCAATACGTATTTTTTTTAGTAGTTATTGTTTTGTGTAGTCGTAGCTGTGAGTTGCTTTGTTGTGTTAACAATTGTTGTATGCAGTCAAGGAGCAGAGGAGAACCTTTCTTCTTTGATCCTGACATCGATTTGTTAGAACATAGATTAAGAAAAGAGAAAAAGCAAAAAGAAGAAAAAGAAATGGAATAAAGGAGAGTTACACTAGGTGACTACTCCAGACCGACTGAAGAAGGATCACAGGCTAGCATCCTTAGGCCACCAATTGCAGCTAACAATTTTGAACTTAAACCAGCCTTACTGCAGCTGGTAAGAAATGAACAATTCGGAGGAAGTGAGGTTGAGGATCCAAATTTGCATTTAGCAACCTTCCTCTAAATCTGTGATACAGTAAAAATGAATGGGGTCCCTGATGAAGCAATCCGACTAAGGTTGTTTCCATTTTCTCTAAGGGACCGAGCAAAAGCCTGGTTGCAGAGTCAACCGAGAGGCAGTATTTCCACCTGGGAGGATTTGCAAAGGAAATTTTTGATTAAATACTTCCCTCCTTCTAAATATGCAAAGTTGCGTAATGAAATTGTAACACCTTATTATTTGCAACTAATAATTCCAAAAATATGAGAAAATTTTTCACAAAACAGTCACGTAACATTTGATATAGAAGGGGGCAGGCAAGGGGGAAACAAAGAGCATTCACACGCATATAGCAACCTACAGAGAAGCTAAAACTGGGGCCGGCTCAATGGGTTTATCGTAACACATCAACAATGGGCGGATTACAAAACGCCGTTTGCTCGCTCGGACGGGGTCTTATACCGTCCAGGCGGAGTATGGGAATGCTGCAGCGGATAGAGGGAATTCCACAAGGAAGGCTTTCCTTCGAGTAACACTGGTCACACAATAGGAGGAAATAGATGGGGAAGATGTTAATACAATCACACGTGTAGCATTCGGTGGGAGGGCGGAGTTCGAATCATCCTACCTGGCTAGGCGGGGTATATTTATCTTAGGCGGACTACAATGCAACATTCACTTACTCAGGTGATGTTCAATACCGCCCAGCGAGACGGAATAATGCGACAACGGAGAAAGAAGGTACATAGGCGGAATCTCGAGTTGATATCTACTTGCTTCAGCATAGTTCTACGCGTTTGGACGAACTGTCCTAGTTACTTGGGCGAGGTATGACACCGCCTAAACGAAATCTGCACAACGTCTCTTTAACACAACTACAAGGTAATTTTCTCAATCGGGTATGGACAAGGGTTCACTAGGTAAATCCTCACACTCGCACTTCACTCAGAGAAATGGGAAGTTACAGGGTACATAAGCGATAGTAGGTTGTGAAGAAAGGAGGAGTCTGAACCTATTCCGCCCAACTCAACTAATTATGACAACGCCTGGGCGGACTCAACCACCACGCCCAATTCAGGGGTCAACACCGGGGTCTCATTCTAACAACTACATCGCTCCAGCACGAATCCTCACGCTTGGGCGAATTGCTCCCATACTTCGGGCGGGGTACGACTCTGCCCAACGTATCCGACATGAATTTTCCTAAGACAATCCTCGATTCACTCAGACTTGGCTATAACCTGCTCAATCATACTGTCCCTGCGTAGCCATTAAAGCACAATTATGAAACAAGGCAGCACATAGCATCACACACACCAAAACCATACATCCATATATACATAAAAGTGTATGTCAATATTTACAATACAAAATCGGACTTCTTCTTGCCCATAAAGTTCTATTCATCCCTAAAACATTAACATCCGGTATGAGCCAGTCAGGGCTTAATCTAACAACGCCTTAATTAAACCTTCCAAATGCATCAGCACTCCGCCCAGCATTCCAGCTCTGCTTTTGATCCTCCTCACGAGAGACATTCACTGAAAATGGCCACTGCAGGGGTGAGCTTTTACATGTAAAATGATACTCACAGATTCGGTATCAGCGTCAGTACACGCTCCTGCTATCATTCAACCTTTCTCAAGTAACCAAGTTCATACAGTTCAAGCAACATTCATGACACACATAATACACAGAGTTTATTCCACATCCAAATATATATTCATGCATTCAAAATCATACACATATACATACATAGATTTATACACCACCACAATCAGCCTTATTTCTATATGCATGCCTGCGGATCCGACTCAGGTAAAGACTCTCAGTTACGGTCCCCTTTTCTTCTGGCCCCTCGTCCCTCAGCTCTTACCAGGTGGCACCGGCCTCCCCACGGCGTCTCGAGACTCTCTTCTCTAGCTCCAACGGCTACCACGAGCTCTATTGGGATCTAGCCAGGGTTGGTAACTGGAAGTCGTTTCCCTTGGGGTTCTTGACTTTCTATGGGTCACCCCACTCTCACTCATGCAACTAACACATTCATTATTATACATCATCGCGCCATGAACACCTTCGCCGTAGTCATTAAGCAAGAACGGATTTCCCACACTACTCGTAATCATTCAGTCAATCACACCAGCGCATGTTACAATCGGTCATCAGACTAACAACATTGAGCAATCCAATTAAGAGCATGCACATACATATTTTTCTTAGTAACAACAAAATAGATCCATGCATATCATCCTTCATTATCATCCACTAACAGGCTACACCATCGCCACGAAGATCACTACCAGAATTTTACATCATGCATCCGTTTTAGTAATTATGAATACATGCACACATGCACAGCATCAGTTTTAATGATTATATATACATGCACACACACACCCACACTCAACAATACGTTCATCCGGTACCGTTCTTAGACCATGCATTCGACATGCAAGCGCCCCCTACCTTTAGAAGAATCCTCAGAAACCTTTTCCGTTCTTGTTGTTGGGTCCGATGTCCTTCTCCTGGTTCGTCCGGTCTTCCTTGGCTTTGTCGTATCCTGTACCTGATTCTGGGATGAAGTGTGGTCCGTTCTTCAGTACTGCAACCAAGATCTCCAGGAGCGAAGAGTAAGATAGAAGAAGAAGGAAGATGGAGACGAAGAGAGGAAGTAGAGGATGAAGTGACGAAGAAGGGAGTCTGAAGAAATGGTAAGTGCGTTCCCCACCAAAGGCTCACGTTTTATATATGTATATGTGCATGCGCACAGTAAGAGAAGAGTGGGATGGGAGAGTGCGTGCCCAGCAGTCACGTGCACTCCACCCCATCCCCTGACCACCACCATTTTTATATTTTAATGGCTTAAACCTACTTAGTTAAATGCAATTAACAGTTATTTCTAGTTGAAATCAAGTCCTAATGGTTTATTCTTCATTCAGCATTTAATTTCAAAACTGGGATGTTACAGTTCTCCCCCACTGAAAAAGAATTTCGTCCCCAAAATTCAGTCGGTACTTACCTAGGTAAACAATTCGGGGTATTGCTGTCGCATGGCGTCTTCGCGTTCCCACGTGTAGGAGGTGGTCTTGCCTTGCTGCCACTCCACCTTAACCAGCCTTACGTTCTTGTTTCTTAAGCGTTTTACCGATTGATCCACGATTCCATCCGGTGTAGTCACAGTGGTTAGGTCTTCCTTGATCTCTACCTCGTCGTCAGGCATCGTGTGGCTGGGGTCATGCAAATACTTCCTTAGTTGAGACACGTGAAATACGTTGTGTAATCGGGACAAGTGAGTTGGTAACGCGAGGCGGTATGCCACGGGGCCAATCTGTTCTAATACCTCATAAGGTCCGATGTAGCGAGGGCTTAACTTCCCACTTTTTAAGGCTCGTCCAACTCCTTTACTCGGAGAGGTTCTCAGAAACACTCGATCTTCGACTGAAAATTCCAATGGCTTGATGCGCTTGTCATGGTAGCTCTTCTGCCTGTCTTGTGATGCTTTCATCTTCTCCCTTATCACTCGGATCTGTTCTGTAGTTTGCTTCACGATGTCTGGTCCCAATAGTAGACTTTCACCCGCTTCCGACCAGCAGAGTGGGGTTCGGCATCTACGCCCATATAATGCCTCGTAAGGTGCCATGCCAATGCTGTGATGATGGCTGTTGTTGTACGTAAACTCGATCAAGGGAAGGTACTGCTCCCAGTCCCCACCGTACTCTAACACACACGCTCTCAATAAGTCTTCTAGACTCTGAATTGTTCGCTCGGATTGTCCATCCGATTGGGGGTGGTAGGCAGAACTAAGCCAAAGCTTCGTCCCCAATTCTTGATGCATGCTGGTCCAAAATCTGGACGTAAACCTAGGGTCCCTATCTGATACGATAGAAGTAGGTATGCCATGCAGTCGGATAACTTCTTGAATGTAAATCCGAGCCAACTTATGCAATGGGTACTTCATATTTACAGGTAAGAAGTGTGCACTCTTCGTCAATCGGTCAACAATGACCCAAATGGCATCATGGCCCGCTCGGTTTTTGGGTAATCCCATAATAAAATCCATCGCAATTGAGTCCCATTTCCACACGGGGATCTCTAGAGGCTGCATTGCACCATACGGTTTTTGGTGCTCTACTTTTGATTTCTGACAAGTGATACACTGGGCCATGTACTCTGCCACATCCTTCTTTAGTCCGGGCCACCAGAACTGTTTCCTCAAGTCGTGGTACATTTTTATGGTTCCTGGGTGAATGCTGAGTAGGCTTTTGTGGGCTTCATCAAGCACCATCCTTCTCAATCTTCCTCCACTTGGTATGTATATTCTGTTTCTCACCCGGAAGATCCCTTCTGACCCCTCTGTCAAGGATAAATCCTTTCCTTTGGCTTGAATTTCCTTCATTTCAGCTAGATAAGAGTCCGCCTGTTGCTGTTCGTACATGGATTTTAAGAATTCATTGGCAATCCTCAACGTACCGATTGTCATCTTCTGAGAGGAAGGGGTGTCAACATGCAAGTTCATGTCTCGGAACCGCTCCAACAACTCAATTTCTTTTGCCATCATGGCTGCTATGTGGAGGGATTTCCGACTCAACGCGTCGGCCATGACATTTGCCTTACCTGGGTGGTATTTTAACTCGAAATCGTAGTCCTTCAAAAACTCAATCCATCTTCTCTGCCTCATGTTCAGCTCCTTTTGGTCGAATAGGTATTTGAGGCTCTTATGATCGCTGTACACTTTAAATTTGGACCCGTACAAGTAATGCCTCCAGATTTTCAATGCAAAAACTACTGCTCCAAGTCATGGGTCGGATAATGCTGCTCGTGGGGTCTCAATTGTCGAGAGGCATATGCTATCACTCGATCTTTCTGCATGAGTACACACCCTAATCCGAGTCCGGACGCGTCACAATAGACCACGAAGCTTTCTCGTAACTCAGGTAATGCCAACACCGGAGCAGTTGTCAACTTATTCTTCAGCTTTTGGAAGCTGTTCTCACACTCTGGACTCCACACAAAAGGAACGTTCTTCCGAGTCAGTCTAGTTAGGGGTAATGCCAACTTAGAAAAACCTTCGATGAACCTCCTATAATAACCTGCCAAGCCCATAAAACTTCTTATTTCCGAGACCGATCTGGGCCTCTCCCATGCTATTACAGCAGCTACCTTCGCAGGATCCACCGAGACGCCTCGCTCGGAAATCACATGCCCGAGGAAGTGGATCTCATCCATCCAGAATTCGCACTTCGAGAGCTTTGCAAACAACTGTTTCTCCCTCAACACTTGGAGTACCGCTCTGAGATGTCCTTCATGCTCCTCAGACGTCTTAGAATAAACTAGGATGTCGTCGATGAAAACAACAACAAACCGATCTAAGAAGGAGTGGAATATGTTGTTCATGTAATTCATGAAAACAGCAGGGGCGTTTGTCACACCGAACGGCATCACTACATACTCGTAGTGACCATACCGAGTCCTAAAGGCAGTTTTAGGAATGTCCGAGTCCTTCACTCGGATTTGGTGATATCCCGATCGTAAGTCGATCTTCGAGAAGACTGAGGCTCCACGCAGCTGGTCAATTAAATCATCAATTCTAGGCAGTGGGTATCGATTCTTGATCGTGAGCTTGTTAAGCTGTCGATAATCTATACAAAGTCTCATGCTGCCATCCTTCTTCTTAACAAGTAGCACAGGTGCGCCCCATGGTGACACACTTGGTCTAATGAACTGCTTCTCAAGTAACTCATCCACTTGTTTCTTCAACTCTGCCAATTCAGTTGAGGATATTCTGTAGGGTGCACTGGAGACCGGTTCGGCTCCAGGGATCAAGTCTATAGAGAATTCAACTTTTCTATTGGGAGGCACACTCGGGACGTCTTCTGGGAACACTTTTGGGAATTCGCAGACAACCAGAATTTCGTTCACTAGGGTCTCACTCTCATCTTTGGTTAGACAAAGCATCATAAATAGTTGGGTTATACCTAGTGCCGTGCCATCTTCAGTGGGTTGTTTTGGGAAAACTATCTCTCGGTTTCTACAATCTACTAATACCTTATTGGCTAAAAGCCAATCTATTCCAAGCACAATATCAAGACCCTTTAAGGGCATGCAAATCAGATCGAAGGTGAAACTCCGATCATACAACTCAAATGCTACATTTTTGCATATTGACGATGTGAACACACTAGGGCCAGTAGGGCTGGCCACTTCCAAAGTCCGGTTCATAGACACAGTTGGTAACTTCAACCGTTCCACGCACTCATCAGCTATAAAAGAATGGGTAGCTCCCGAATCGAAAACAACATTAAGCGTATTCATTCCAAGTGAGCACTTACATTGTACTAGATCGTTTACTGGTGCAACATCCTCTGCATTGATGGTGTAGATCCTTCCTGCTGCTGGCGGACCGGTATTCCTCTCTCGGCTGTTCGGAGCATGCATCATATTTCCTCTGGTTCCGTTGCCTCTGCCACCAGGTCATTGGTTATCACTCACTCGGGTTCTATCTTGAAATCCTCCTTGACGCACATTGGCGTTTGCCTGGCGGAGTTGGGGGCAGTCAGGATGAACGTGTCCCTTCTCTCCGCAGTGGTAGCATTTAACATTTGTATCATTGCAATCCTTAGCAAAGTGGTCACCGCCGCATTTAAAGCATCCGCCATACCTTGGTCGTCCACTCATTTGTCTCCCTCGGTCATTTTGATTCTGATATCTGGTGAAGGGTTCATTCCTCCTCACGTTCCCTGGCCTCTTGAAACGGGATTGCTGAGGCCTCAGGTGCTGGTTGGCTCTGCTGCACTGGCCCGAATGGGCCCTGTCATCCTCTTCGAATATTCAACACTTGTTCACTATGGCAGGGAAACTCCGGATTTCATGGTATCTATAGGCCCTCTTGATATCCGATCTCAATTCGTTCTCAAACTTAAGACACTTGGAGTTCTCCGTTCCTGGCTGCTGGAAGGGCGGATAGAATAGGCACAATTCCTCAAATCTGGTCGCGTATTCTTCCACAGTCATGGAGCCCTGTTTTAACTCCATAAACTCCAGCTCTTTCCGACTCCTCACTGTGTCGGGAAAGTATTTGTCTAAGAAGCAGGCCTTGAAATCGTTCCACGTCAGTTGATTGTCATCTTCGGGGAATCGGCTTCTGGCTATCTTCCACCAATTCTCCGCTTCATCTCGCAGCATATACACTGCGCACTCCACCTTCTGGGCTTCGGTACAGCAAAGACCCCTAAAGATTCTCTCTAATTCCTGAGTCCACTTGAACGCCGCCTCAGGGTTCCGTCCTCCTAAGAATTCACTCGGCTTCCTCTTCAGGAAGCGGTCCAGCACATGGCCATCCTCAGGTCGAGTCTGGTCTTGCCTTTCAAATACATCCGCAAAGCGTTGGAATGCTGTGGCTATAGCCTCCATACTTTGACGATGCGCCATTCCTTATCCTGAAATTGACATTTAAGGATAAGTATACGGAGCCACTTACTACCGATCTAGTTATTAGTCCAACAATTAATAGCTTAGCACATTATATCATTCACCTAGGTCATACACACAATCGGACCAGGGGAAAACAACCCCTTGTCCTGAAGTCAATCATCAATCAAGTTCAACTAGCATCAGAACAATTTTCAACCATTTAATCAAAAAGACACACACACCACCGCTTACACTTGGTAAGCATACTTTGGCCTTGGACTTTTCGGTCCGCTCTGATACCAAAATGTAACACCTTATTATTTGCAACTAATAATTCCAAAAATATGAGAAAATTTTTCACAAAACAGTCACGTAACATTTGATATAGAAGGGGGCAGGCAAGGGGAAAACGAAGAGCATTCACGCGCATATAGCAACCTACAGAGAAGCTAAAACTGGGGCCGGCTCAATGGGTTTATCGTAACACATCAACAATGGGCAGATTACAAAACGCCGTTTGCTCGCTCGGACGGGGTCTTATACCGTCCAGGCGGAGTATGGGAATGCAGCAGCGGATGGAGGGAATTCCACAAGGAAGGCTTTCCTTCGAGTAACACTGGTCACATAATAGGAGGAAATAGATGGGGAAGATGTTAATACAATCACACGTGTAGCATTCGGTGGGAGGGCGGAGTTCGAATCATCCTACCTGGCTAGGCGGGGTATATTTATCTTGGGCGGACTACAATGCAACATTCACTTACTCAGGCGATGTTCAATACCGCCCAGCGAGACGGAATAATGCGACAACGGAGAAAGAAGGTACATAGGCGGAATCTTGAGTTGATATCTACTTGCTTCAGCATAGTTCTACGCGTTTGGGCGAACTGTCCTAGTTACTTGGGCGAGGTATGACACCGCCTAAACGAAATCTGCACAACGTCTCTTTAACACAACTACAAGGTAATTTTCTCAATCGGGTATGGACAAGGGTTCACTAGGTAAATCCTCACACTCGCACTTCACTCAGAGAAATGGGAAGTTACAGGGTACATAAGCGATAGTAGGTTGTGAAGAAAGGAGGAGTCTGAACCTATTCCGCCCAACTCAAGTAATTATGACAACGCCTGGGCGGACTCAACCACCACGCCCAATTCAGGGGTCAACACCGGGGTCTCATTCTAACAACTACATCGCTCCAGCGCGAATCCTCACGCTTGGGCGAATTGCTCCCATACTTCGGGCGGGGTACGACTCCGCCCAACGTATCCGACATGAATTTTCCTAAGACAATCCTCGATTCACTCAGACTTGGCTATAACCTGCTCAATCATACTGTCCCTGCGTATCCATTAAAGCACAATTATGAAACAAGGCAGCACATAGCATCACACACACCAAAACCATACATCCATATATACATAAAAGTGTATGTCAATATTTACAATACAAAATCGGACTTCTTCTTGCCCATAAAGTTCTATTCATCCCTAAAACATTAACATCCAGTATGAGCCAGTCAGGGCTTAATCTAACAACGCCTTAATTAAACCTTCCAAATGCATCAGCACTTCGCCCAGCATTCCAGCTCTGCTTTTGATCCTCCTCACGAGAGACATTCACTGAAAATGGCCACTGCAGGGGTGAGCTTTTACATGTAAAATGATACTCACAGATTCGGTATCAGCGTCAGTACACGCTCCTGCTATCATTCAACCTTTCTTAAGTAACCAAGTTCATACAGTTCAAGCAACATTCATGACACACATAATACACAGAGTTTATTCCACATCCAAATATATATTCATGCATTCAAAATCATACACATATACATACATAGATTTATACACCACTACAATCAGCCTTATTTCTATATGCATGCCTGCGGATCCGACTCGGGTAAAGACTCTCAGTTACGGTCCCCTTTTCTTCTGGCCCCTCGTCCCTCAGCTCTTACCAGGTGGCACCGGCCTCCCCACGGCGTCTCGAGACTCTCTTCTCTAGCTCCAACGGCTACCACGAGCTCTATTGGGATCTAGCCAGGGTTGGTAACTGGAAGTCGTTTCCCTTGGGGTTCTTGACCTTCTATGGGTCACCCCACTCTCACTCATGCAACTAACACATTCATTATTACACATCATCGCGCCATGAACACCTTCGCCGTAGTCATTAAGCAAGAACGGATTTCCCACACTACTCGTAATCATTCAGTCAATCACACCAGCGCATGTTATAATTGGTCATCAGACTAACAACATTGAGCAATCCAATTAAGAGCATTCACATACATATTTTTCTTAGTAACAACAAAATAGATCCATGCATATCATCCTTCATTATCATCCACTAACAGGCTACACCATCACCACGAAGATCACTACCAGAATCTTACATCATGCATCAGTTTTAGTAATTATGAATACATGCACACATGCACAGCATCAGTTTTAATGATTATAAATACATGCACACACACACCCACACTCAGCAATACGTTCATCTGGTACCGTTCTTAGACCATGCATTCGACATGCAAGCGCCCCCTACCTTTAGAAGAATCCTCAGAAACCTTTTCCGTTCTTGTTGTTGGGTCTGATGTCCTTCTCCTGGTTCGTCCGGTCTGCCTTGGCTTTGTCGTATCCTGCGCCTGATTCTGGGATGAAGTGTGGTCCGTTCTTCAGTACTACAACCAAGATCTCCAGGAGCGAAGAGTAAGATAGAAGAAGAAGGAAGATGGAGACGAAGAGAGGAAGTAGAGGATGAAGTGACGGAGAAGGGAGTCTGAAGAAATGGTAAGTGCGTTCCCCACCAAAGGCTCACGTTTTATATATGTATATATGCATGCGCACAGTAAGAGAAGAGTGGGATGGGAGAGTGCGTGCCCAACAGTCACGTGCACTCCACCCCATCCCCTGACCACCACCATTTTTATATTTTAATGGCTTAAACCTACTTAGTTAAATGCAATTAACAGTTATTTCTAGTTGAAATCAAGTCCTAATGGTTTATTCTTCATTCAGTATTTAATTTCAAAACTGGGATGTTACAGAAATCACATGTTTCCAGCAAAAAGAAGGTGAGTCCTTGATGGAAGCATGGGACCGGTATAAAGAAAGCTTGAGGAGATGTCCTCATCATCAGATTTCTGATGTACAGCAGGTGACTATTTTCTATAATGGTGTCAGGCCAGCCACCAGAGTCTTGATTGATGCCTCGGCTGGAGGCTCATTAACAACTAAAACTGTAGAAGAAGCTATAGAGCTGATTGATGTGATGGCTTCTAATGAATGTCTGATTAGTGAGAGGAACCAAGCCCCTAGGAGAGGAATATTAGAATTAGAAGCACAAGATGCTTATCTAGCTCAGAGCAAACTGATGACTCGGGCTTTAGAAAAATTAAGCATTCAGATTTCAGAACTCCAAAAGTCGAGTCAAGTTTCTATGATCCGTTGTGATTTTTATGGTGGAGACCATGAAAATAGAATGTGTGATCTAGTTGTGCCTTCCGAGCAAGTGAATTATATGGGGCAGCAACAGTATCAAAGGAATTATCCTTCTAATTCCTTCAATCCTAATTACAGGAGCCACCCCAATTTTTCCTGGCAGAAAGGTCCACATCTGAATCAGAATATCCCACCGAGTCAACCCACAAATAGACCACAACAGCCTTCTCACCCTCCTATTAAAGAAAAATCTAAACTCGAGAATGTACTTTCTCAGTTTATCCAGGCCACTCAGGCCAGTTTTAAGAATCAGGAAGCATCCATAAGAAATTTAGAAAATCAAGTAGGACAGCTTTCTAAACAATTAGCTGAGAGGCAAGTAGGCAATTTCCCTGGAGATACCCAGGTAAATCCAAGGGAACATTACAAGGCCATAATTACTAGGAGTGGAAAAATTATTTCTCCATCTCCGGGTCAAGAAATAAGTTTAGAAAAAGAAAAAGAAATAATACATGAAACCGAGCAGGGCAATAAAGATGAAGTAGAAAATGAAAATGAATCAGAAAAAGAAAAAGGAAATAAAGTCCATCAAAAGAAAAAGAAAAAGGTTGATCTGATTCTGGAGGAAGCTTCTAAGCTGACTCCTGAAAAACTGAGGAATGCTCTATTTCCGCATAGGTTTAAAAAGCAAATAGAGGAGCAGAAGTTTGCTAGGTTCTTAGAGGTCTTCAAGAAACTTCACATTAATATCCCTTTTGCTGAGGCATTGCAGGAGATGCCTTCTTATGCAAAATTTTTAAAAGAACTATTGTCTAAGAAGAGGAAGCTTAGGGGGGATGAAATGATTACTCTCACTCAAGAGTGTAGCGCAATCATTCAAAAGAAACTTCCCCAAAAGCTAGAGGATCCTGGATCTTTCACAATACCGTGTGCAATAGGGGATATTCATGTAGGAAGTGCTCTCTGTGATCTAGGAGCCAGTATAAACCTGATGCCTTTATCTTTAATGAAAAAACTGGGAATTAATGACTTGCAACTGACTCGCATGTCCTTACAGTTGGCTGACAGGTCCATTAAATATCCCCAAGGGATGCTGGAAGACTTGTTAGTAAAAGTAGATAAATTTATCTTTCCAGCAGACTTCATAGTGTTGGATATGGAAGCTGACCGAGAGATCCCTTTGATATTAGGTAGACCCTTCCTAGCTACTGGCAGAGTATTGATTGATGTAGAAAAGGGTGAACTCATGCTGAGAGTTCAGGAAGAGCAAGTAATTTTTAATGTCTTCAATTCCATGAAATATCCGACTGAACGGATGGATTGCCTAATGATTGAAGAGGTTGAAAATTACCAGACTCCCTTACTGTTTAAAACTAAGGAAGAGGCTCTACAAATTTTTTTAGAGGATGACTTTGACTCCGAGACCGAGTCAATTGACTCTCACTCGGAAATACTGGACCTACTGGAAGTTTTGGAAGTAGGTGATTTCGAAAAGAAAAATGATTTGGAAAATACTGAAGCTGAGAAGGGAAAGGTATTTTCGGAAGAAAAATGTGATTTAAAACCTTTACCTTCTCATCTGAAATATGTTTTCCTGAGAGGAAATAACACTCATCCTGTCATTATTAATGCCGACTTAAAAGAAGAGGATGAGAATAAACTAGTTGGGGTATTAAAGGCTCATGAATCTGCCATTGGCTGGAATATTTCTGACTTGAAGGGAATCAGTCCATCCTTTTGTATGCATAAAATCCTGATGGAGGATGACTATTCCCCTGTTGTACAGCCACAACGCAGACTGAACCCCATTATGAAGAAAGCAATGAGAAAGGAAGTGGTCAAGCTCCTTGATGCGGGAATTATTTACCCGATCTCGGACAGCACTTGGATTAGCCCAGTCCAAGTGGTGCCCAAGAAGGGAGGAATGACGACTGTAAGAAATGACCAGGGTGAAATCATTGCCACTCGGCCAACTACAGGCTGGAGGATGTGCATTGATTACAGAAGGCTGAATAACTTTACTCGAAAAGACCATTTCCCCCTTCCGTTTGTTGATCAAATGCTCGAGAGGTTATCAGGACATGAGTACTATTGTTTTCTTGATGGGTACTCGGGTTATAACCAAATTATGGTTGACCCAAAGGATCAAGAAAAGACTACATTCACATGTCCCTATGGAATTTTTGCATACAGGCGCATGCCATTCGGCTTGTGCAACGCTCCAGCAACCTTCCAAAGGTGCATGCTGGCAATTTTTGGGGATATGGTGGAGAAATTTATTGAAGTATTCATGGATGACTTCTCGGTATTTGGGAGCAATTTTGACACATGCCTCAGCAACTTAGCTAAGGTACTGATGAGATCTCAAGAGACCAATCTCGTTCTTAACTGGGAGAAATGCCACTTTATGGTTAAGGAAGGGATAGTCCTTGGCCATAGGATCTCTGCTGAGGGCATACAGGTAGACCGAGCAAAAATTAAAATTATTGAAAAACTTCCTCCTCCGATCAACGTGAAAGGAGTAAGGAGTTTTCTAAGATGTGCTGGGTTCTATAGAAGATTCATAAAAGATTTTTCAAAAATAGCTAAGCCTTTGACCGACTTACTTATGAAAGATCAGGTGTTTGTATTTAATGAAAACTGTGTCAAGGCATTTGAAAAATTGAAACAAAGTTTAACTTCAGCTCTGATCCTTGCATCACCCGACTAGTCTTTACCATTTGAATTGATGTGTGATGCAAGTAACTTTGCAATCGGAGCTGTGCTGGGTCAGAAAAAAGAGAAATTAACTCATGTGATCTATTATGCTAGTAAAGTGTTAAATGAAAATCAAATACATTACACCACGACTGAAAAAGAAATGCTTGTTGTGGTGTATGCATTTGATAAATTTCGTGCATACTTGATTGGTGCCAAAGTCATCGTGTATACGGACCACTCAGCAATCAAGTATTTACTAGCTAAAAAAGAGTCTAAACTGAGACTGATTAGGTGGGTTCTGTTACTCCAAGAGTTTGACTTAGAAATACGAGACAAAAAAGGAGTAGAGAACTCAGTTGCGGACCAATTGTCTCATCTGGAAGTTGAGTCGGATTCTGTCTTAATAAAAGAAGAATTTCCAGACAAAAAGTTGATGGCCATTATAACTGGGCCATGGTACGCTGACATGGCAAACTTTAAAAGTGCTTCAGTGGTACCTGATGGTTGGACATCCCAAATGAGAAAAAAATTCTTTCATGATAGTAAGGCTTTTCTTTGGGATGATCCATTTTTGTTTAAAATAGGCATAGATGGAGTAATCAGGCACTGTGTGCCTGAATCCAAGCAAGAAAGGCTCTTGTGGCACTGCCACGATTCCTATTACGGAGGTCATCATGGTGCCTCCCGTACTGCAGCAAAGGTATTGCAGAGTGGCTTTTATTGGCCAACTATCTTTCAGGATTCCAAAGAATATGTCAAAAGGTGTGATAAATGTCAAAGGAGTAGAGGTCTCTCCGCAAAAACTGGCATGCCTTTGACAAATATTCTAATTGTGGAATTATTTGACGTTTGGGGTATCGACTTCATGGGACCCTTCCCTAAGTCGCTCTCCAATGAATATATTCTTGTTGCTGTGGACTATGTCTCCAAATGGGTGGAGGCAATTCCGACCAGAACTAATGATGCACAGGTTGTGCTTAGGTTCATCAAGAAGAATATTTTCTCTAGGTTTGGAGTTCCGAGAGTAATTATTAGTGATGGGGGTTCACATTTTTACAATAAGATAATGGAAAAAGCCCTGCGTCACTATGAGGTTTTACATAAGATATCCACTCCTTACCATCCACAGACTTGTGGACAAGTCAAACTGTCAAATAGAGAAATCAAGAGAATTTTAGAAAAAATGGTCGGAAAATCCAGAAAAGATTGGTCGGTAAAATTAGATGATGCATTGTGGGCTTACCGAACAGCTTTCAAAACCCCAATTGGCATGTCCCCGTATCAATTAGTGTACGGTAAGGCATGCCATCTCCCTGTGGAGTTGGAACATAAAGCGTGGTGGGCCACAAATCTATTAAACATGGACTGTGACCAATCTCAGGAGGAAAGAGTTTTGAAACTCCATGAATTAGAGGAGTTCCGACTCAACGCTTATCAAATTGCCTCCATTTATAAGGAGAAAACAAAGAAATGGCATGATAAGTGAATTAATAAGAAAGAGTTTCAGAAGGACGATCAGGTTTTGTTATTTAATTCCCGACTGAAACTCTTCCCTGGAAAACTTAGATCCAAGTGGTCCGGGCCTTTTACTGTAAATGAGGTTTTTCCTCATGGTGCAGTTGAACTGAAAGATCCGACTACCGATCGGATTTTTAAGGTGAATGGCCAGTGACTCAAACTCTACTTTGGAGGAGAGTTTGATAGGCAAAAAACCTCCTTGTTACTGCATGCATCTTCTTAGATACAATAAGGTCAAGCTAGTGACCTTAAAAAAGCGCTCTAGGGAGGCAGCCCTATGTTCCAATTGTTTTGTTTAGAACTTTGAATCAGAATGAATAAAAAGAAGAAAAAAACTAAAAAGTTAGTGAATAAAGTTGTGAAGTTGAAGAAGGAAATCCAAGTTTGATTCTTCTATTTCGCTCAGGCGAAGCACTGGTAGCTTAGGCGAGCCAATGCTGATTGTTGTTTCGCAATTAGAGGAAAAATGTACTAAGTTGAGTGAAAATAGTACACTCAGATAATTGTTACTTCGTCTTAACCCTTCTTCCCGACTGAACTTCACTCGGCATTTTTCAATAAAATTCTGCGAATAAAAAGGAAGACTTTGAAGGATTTCTGATCGTTGATGTAGTGAACGGGTCAGATAGTGAAAAGTGACTTATTTCAGTCGGCTTTTCATCACTCGGATTCCTCAGTCATCACAATCAGTATTGTATCCATTAGTCTCATTTGCACGCGGTCTTTCATTTTTTTCATTCATCCACTCGGCTTTCTCTAGCACTCGGTTTCTTCTACTCGGATCCCTCATTCCTCACTCCTCACTCAGATTCTTTCATTTATGAGAACCTCATCCTTCTTTTCATATATTCTGTTGTCCACTCTCACCCGTCACTCATTCCCATACTTTATCTCTTCCTCTCAGTTGTTGATTTATTCATTCGTTTCAATCCACCTGAGTTCTTCCTCGGTTTTATCACCCGATCTCTCTACATGTGTTGGTTGATTCATCCAGCCTTTCATTCACTCATTCTTTTGTCCACTCATTTTGTCACTCAATCGTCTTTTTCTTCATCCATTCGGTATTCCGTTCACTCGAACCCCTCTGCAGTCGTTCTTGTATTCACTCGTTTTTCTCATTTAATCGCTCCATATCATTCTGACTTTCATTGTTCACCTCATTTTTTACTCGGTCTTCATTCCACTCGGTCACTCTATTTCACTCATTCTTCATTCCCCCAGTTAGTCTTTCACTCGTCTTCATTTTCTCGTTCTTCATCCACCCGTCTTTCATTGATTCTTTTATCCACTCAGGTTATCTCCTTCTTCGTCTGTCTTTCACTCATGTTTATTCGCTCGGTCGGTCAGTCATTCTTTCCTGTTTTTTCACTTGTTTTTCTATTTTTCTGACCTCTCGCTGGTTGTTCATTCCACTCGGTATTCATTTACTCGTCGTTTCATTCCACTTATTTTCTTTCTCGGTTTTCTCACATTGTTCTTTTCTTTTTCATCTACTCGTGTTTCATTCGCGATTTTCACTCAATTTACTCAGTATTTCCAGTCACTCAATTTCCTATCATCTCGTTTTTCATTCCCTGAGTTTCTCCATTCACTCGGCCCCTCGTTGTATTCGTTTTGTTTACTCGGCCTTTCATTTACTCGGTATTTCATTCATTTCATTTTCCACTCCTGTCATTTTTGTTCTTCGCCTGAACTCTCATTGTCATTCACTCATTCTTCATATTTCAGATCTAGATCACTCAGTTTCCTCTACTCGTTCTTTCTTTCACTCAGCCTTACTCTCATTCGTTCTTTCTTCCACGCACTTCTTTGTTCACTCGTATCTCACGACAGTTGTTCACTCCTCCATTCATTGTCACACTCGTTTCTCATATACTTATCTTCATTCATTCATTCTTTCATTCATTCTGTGACCCATTCGGTATTCATTCACTCAGTACCCTTTTCATTCAGTGTTTTATTCACTTTTTCTCACTCACTCATCACTCAGTTCCTCATTCACTAGGTTTCTCGCTAGTTCACTCGGTTCCTTCATTTACTCATCTCCTTCATCGATCGGTATACCCTTTACTCATTTCCACTCAGTCACTCTCTTTTCCGTTCCTCACCCGTCATTCAACTTTTCAGTTATGCATTTATTCTTTCCCTTTCATTTACTCGGACTTTCATTTTGTTCACCTCATTCGTCAATCAACTATTCATTCACTCGGTATAATTTGTACCCACTCGGCATCCATTCATTCATTCACTTTTCACTCGCTCATCATCTGACCGGTATTATCCACTTGGTATTCATATACTTGTTGTTTCACTCCACTTATTTTACTTTCCTCGGGTTTCGTATGTTGCAGTTTCCTTCTTTATTCCTTCGTTTTTCATTCGTGACTGTCACTTTCATATTTTCAGTACCCAGTTTTCTGAGTTTTCATTCACCCAGTGTTCATTCACTCGGGTTTTCATCCTTTTAGTTGTATTCAAATTCTTTCATTTATTCGACCAATTCCTTCCTCGGGGGTATTCATTCGGTGGTTCGTTATTCATTTTTCCATTTATTCTTCCACTGGCTTGTGCGTTTACTCGTCTCATTCATCCAGTCAGTATAGCTTTCACTCATTCCATTGACTCAGAACCTTTTACTTTCCAACCATATGTTTCCTTAATTCACTTCGATTTGTTTGACTTTTATTATCTCTACCTCCCTCAGCCACTCGTTCTTCATTTCTCAGATTTTTATCACTCGGTACCTGTCTCCATTCTCACCCGTTTATCATCCTTTCACCCCTTTTCACTTTTTTTATTCATTTATTCGGTATTCCTTCATTCGTTCATACTTCTATTCATTTCTTTTATTATTCGCTTCTTAATTCACTCGTATTTCATTACAATGGTTCACTCGTTTCTCATATGCTCTATTTCATTTATTTAAATTTTTCATTTGCTATTTTGTCTTATGGTCTGTTCATTTATTCATCTACCATTCTCCTATGTCCATTTGGCATCACATTGGTATCATCCCACTCTTACTCGATCTTCTACCCCTCTAGTAGTTGAGTATTCTAAAAAAACTATATATAATAATAATAATAATATATTTTTTTATATTATAATATAATAAAGTAATAATTAAACCTGAACACATTTACGCGTTTCTTGAAAAATTGAATTCAACAATATAAAAGAGAAACCCTTTCAGCTTCCAACCCTCAGTACCTATGCTAAACTTGGGCTGAAGACGAAAAGACACTTTCTGGTTTCTAAGAAAGGTATTACCTTTCTACTTCTTTCACTTCTAAGTTCGTGGTTATTATCTTCTTGTTTCATTGTTATTGTTTTCCACTGTTCATAAGCCATGCATCTCACATTTTGGTTTGCTGTTTTTCTGTTGGATTTCTATTCTTATTTTTGTTTAATTAGGTTGTTTATCATCGTTATTTTAACATTCATCATGAAAAGAAGATCACAAAGACTTCTGCAGAAACCTAGACCAAATTTTGCAGAAGGAAGTGTGCGAAGGAAACAAATAGATAACAAAAGAGAAGTGGCAACCATCACTATATCTGATTCGTCTGTACATGTACCTAGTCGAAATCAGGAGCAAAGGGATGTATCTCCTCTGGTTCAAAGGAATGTATCTCCTGCAAGTGAGGAAAATGAGTCACTAGAGGTTGAAAGTGTTAAGGCTGTTGAAAACTGTGCTGTGAAGTTTAAAGCCACAGAACCAGAACGTCCCAAGCAATCTGTAGGAGCTGGTTCTTCTTCTTCTTCTTCTGACATTCTTTTCGTGTTACAAGAACTACAGGTTGTGAAGAAGATGCAACTTGAAATTTATGATCGGGTTTTAAACCACGATCAGATGCTCAGGAAGATTGCCTCAAAACTGAGGGTTGAACATTCAGTAAAAATAGGAGCCCCATCTGATAGAGATGCGTGGTTAGCTTCTATTAGATTCACGATTCCCTCCCAGCAGGACAAAGACGATGAAGATCAGAATGTTTAAGCAGTTGTTCCACGATTTTATAATGTTTCCTATGTAATTAATTTGAAGTTATTGTAACTGCTTTCTGAACAGTGAACTTGTTTCTATTTTTAATTATGTAATGAAAATTCTATTTTCTTGTTCAATTGTTTGTTTTATTCGAGTTTTTATATGTATTGGTAAAATCCATGAGTCCCAATCCGATTACGCGCTTCATCATTACTTAAATTGTTTACTCGACATGCTAGTTAGCAATCTAGATGTATGATCTTACATTAAGTTTGGGGACAAGACTGGCTGATTAACTGTTATACTCATATGAGCTTTTGAGCCTATTTTATCTTTTCCGAGTGAACTTGCATGCTAGTTAGTGAGACAGAATTTGCCTCAGTGCTTGCTAATTGTTGTATGTCAACCAATCGGAAATGATGAAGGCCTTCTTTGATTATTTAGCCAGGGCCAAAAATTTGTCATCCTAATTTCATTAATCATCCTTTGACCCAATAATTATGATTGAGCTTGAGACCCTTTTATTCGTTTTATATACCTAACATTACAAGCCTAGTTATCCAAGAAAAACTCGACTAGAGTACCCTCGATGTTCCACTGGTGAATTACTCAGTTTTTGCTTATTGCTAGGGACTAGCAATTTTTAAGTTTGGGGATGAAGAGTGTGCCTAACAGTAATTAAGGACACACTCCGACCTTAATTATGGATAAATATGTATAAAAATAAAAGGAAGAAAGGCAAAGCCGAGAGAAAAAAAATGAATAAAGTCAGAAAAGAAAAAGAGGTGCAAAGCACCACAAGAAAAAAATTTCGATTGAAAAAGATGGAGAGAAAAGAAAGAAAAGGAAAGGAAAAGTCTGAAGGACTAAAAGAAAAAGAGGTGCAAAACAGCACGAGTTATTAAGTATCATTCAGTCGGAAAAATTAAGAGAGTTGTTAGTAAAGGCAATTAAGTTAGAATTGAGGCAAAGCATCAGTGAACACATCTTGTAACCTATCTATGACTCGGAAAAACAATAATTGAGCCTGTAGCCGAGCCCCATTATAAGCTTAAAAAGCCCTTACTAATCCGATTGAGTTGGCATATTTCATGATGTTTAGAACTGTTGCAAGCCTATGTTTATCTAACAAGTATGCAGGTGCTAAGTGCATTCTATTTACCCTATACACCGAGAGAAGAGTTAAACACCGACCAGTGAGGAAAGCATCAGCAGCTTGTCTTCCAAAGGAGGTGTAAGTATTTATACTTTTAGAAATTGCAAGAAGAAAGCATGATCGGTATTCAATAATTATAGTATGAACTAAGTTAAGGAAAGGTTGAGTGTGTTGATCAAATGCTGTTAGTTAATTAATCTGAATATTTGCTTGAGGACAAGCAAAGTTTTAAGTTTGGGGATGTGATAAGTCTTGAAAAGACTTAATTATTCCACTGTTTATTTAACATAATTTACTAAGTATTGTCTAGTTTGGTATTATTATTTAATTATTTGTTAATAATTCATGTTTTAGTTATTTATTTCAAAAGTATGTTATTTATGTAAGAAACCGATTAAAAATATTAATTAGCTAAGGAATTTTGAAGTATTTATAAATTCACTAAGCAGCCAGCGTATAATTGCTAGGCAAGTAGCTGTTTATTGGTGCAGGAACAGGGCGGACTCGAGATAAGAAGAAAATTCCGAGTGAAATCCTACAGAGCCGAGTGAGATTTGGGAAATCTGAGTTAAACTTCTCAATTCTGACTGAAAAGAGTCCAAAGACCGACTGAGTAAGACTTCAAAGACACTGACTCCAAAAGAGAACAAGGACTCAGAATATTGCATGAAGAACCCGAGCGCCAACTGTAGAATACCGATTGAATAATCAACTCGCTCAAGCGGGAGTTAAATCCACTCAAGCGAAGGTCCAAGTTCACTCAAGAAAAGCAAGACTACGCTCAAGCGTGACCCCAAAACATCACCTTTCACCCAAGCTTTGCCATAACGCTTAAGTGACCAAGCGAGACTTCAAGTAAGCTAACTGTAGTACAATTCCCGAGACACCGGCTCCAAAAGAGAAGAAGATCGGAATGCTACATAAGAAACCGAGGTGCTTATCCATTATTTAATCCGTCCTAGTGAAATCCGGACTCACTCAAGCATAACATTAAGAGACCGTCCTTGCCCAAGTTTTGCCATAACGCCTAAGCGAGAAAGAAACACTGCAGTGATTAATTCGGACTCGCCCAAGCGAGAGTTTAATCCGCTCAAGCGAAAACTCAGCAGCTGAAGCATAAAGGCAGTAATTTAAACATTGTTCCTTCCCTCCAACAACACACTTGGTGCAGTACTGTTCCGCTTCCATTGCCTTCTTCTCTACTATTGCATCCTTAAGTAACTTAAGTTGTAAGCTGTCAACTAGCTGGAAGTGAGCTATAAATTAGCTAAGGTTGAGCTGGATCCTGTTAAGCGTTGAGCTATAATTAGTTGATCATTTTGTAAACTATGTAATTAATTAGTGTTAGTCGTTAGCTTAAGTTGTCCTAGGTTGTCAGTTAAATTAGTTAGTTAGGTAGAAGCTTATATATAGGTTGTACATATTTTGTAATAAGTGGAGACACAGAGACAGAACAGCGTACAACATAATACACTTCATTTTCCATTTCCAATCTCTCACTACATTTTTATCTCTCTAAACTCTCTCCTCCATGATGTTCCATAATCCTTCGATGAAACCGAAGTCTATGGAGTTCTAAATCCCTAAGGTTGGGATTGCGAAGGTGAGCAATGGAGTCTTAAAGCTGTGAGCAAGTAGATCGACTTCTAGATCTTGAGGCGAACAAGCTGAGGAGTGGAGCAGTATCGCTGGATTGACAAATCCAGAACCGATGAAGAACTTCACCAGTGAGGAATCATGGTTGAAGCTTAGGTAACTTCCAGCTTTCTAACTAGTTCAGGCCTAATCAATTTAGGTGAATAGTTAGAGTTCAACCTCTAATTTTGCATTAGATTCTTAGGTTAATCGAGCACTTAAGGAATTAAGGTTCATTGCTTAAGGATTAGTGTTTTTCACCTAAGGAATTAGGGAATAACCACAAGTCGATTGTCCTCTAGATTGTGAAGTTCGATTATACTTAATTGCAGGTTTCTTGAGGAAATTGTGAGCCGAAGCAATCCTGACCTGTTTTCTTTTAATCACTTTCACATTTCACTTTAACTCTATTTCTGAAAATACAAAAACAACTATAAAACACTAAAACCATAAAAACCGAATGAACTTCATGTATTTTCTGTTGGTTCAGCTTGTACTAGTCCTAGATTGAGGTACTTACCACAATCCCTGTGGGATGATCAAATACTACAATTTTAACGACTGGTGCGCTTGCCAAAGTGTAAATCCGAGAGTCATATTTTATTTTACTAAGATTGTTGCACCACATTAATGGCTCATTATAAACCTATCGGATCCGTCTAAGATCATTACCAATTCAACTATTTCAAAATGGTATATCCATTCATCAATTTAAGTATCTATTCCCCTAATCCACTATCAATGGCTTACAACCATTTTCAACATCATCATAAACATCAACAACCTAAATTAATTCCTCCAATCACTCAAATACTCATATACACTTCCCTCCTAATTCTCAATAATCGTCATTAATGATTCAAACAGTTAATTCCTCATATATAATAATCCTAGAGTATTAAAACTCATCAGAATCATCAACTTAACAACAAAAAAAAATCTTTAACTCATTATACTTTTCATCAAAACCTAATGATTATTTCTAATAACCACTAATCTCCATTATTTATAACACCTACACACACATAATCATGGTTTTCCACAAAAATCACTTTCCATAATATCATTACTCATTTCCCCCAAAGCCTGGAGTTAGGGTTTTACTAAAATCAAACAGTCACCCTTAACAGCCATTATCTTCCATCTCAAATCTTAAAATCTTCGTATACCATTTTACACCTATCCAAAGATACTTAAGACATATTCCACTTTTGGGTTTCACATGAAAATGGTTTATATTCTTAACCCATTCATAATGCACTCTCCTATCACTATAGAAACCAAAACCTAAAACAACATAAGAGTATAAGAATTTCACCTTAAGCTCCACGCTATCCCTAGCCTTAGTATGTCCACAAAAATGAAGAGAGAATACGGAGTTTCTAATCATTGAATCATCTTCATATTGATGAGTAAGAAAGCATGGTTGGTTGGTATGGAAGAAGACTCATAAAATGATTATCTGAAATAGGATTTTCTTCTAATGAAAATATCATGGTTTCGTTATGATAGTCTACTAAAACTTGATTCACCGATAACCAATTCATTCCAGATTCTTCGAAAGTAAACAAACAAGATTGACAAGGAAGTTCTTACCTTCTAATGAGCTCAGAGTAATCGTCACACACCTTAGTAATCCTAAGTTATGTACTGGTGGAAATGGAAACAATCAGGTCATATATTATAGGCCCCATAGGTAATTGAAGACATCTAACTTACTTCTCAGAAATAGAAGAATGTATAGCATTAGAATCAGACATCACAGATAATATGGTATCATTGATCTCACACTTACTTTGCATAAGGTCGCCTGCTTGGTCCGTCTCTGACTCGTTGATGTCAAAAACTCTTCCTGTATGTGATCTCTCGTCTGTTGACTCCCTATACTGTCTTATAGGTTGAACAGCGTGAGCATTTTCTCTACGAACTTCTTGATAACCAGAACCTCTTTGATTATTCCTTATGTTATTTTTGTTGTTGATTTGACGTTTCTGTGGACAATTTGGGCTGATGTAACCCTTCTGATTGCATCGATGGCAAGTAATATTTTCTAAGTGTCTATAGCAATCACGTACATGGTGATTACCTCCGTAGTTATGACACTTTATATTCACATGATTGTTACGTTTTTCAGAAGAAGATGATGATCCTCCCTTGAAATGATTTGGATAAAATGATCCTCTCCTTTTGAAGGTAATTGACTGAGGTTTCAATTGTCTATTAATCTCTTCTCGTGCCAATCTGTCTTGGTGGTTTTCATCAAAAATTCTTAGTTGATTTTGCCTTTCTATAGCTTCAGCCAAATGGTTGATAGCAGCTGCCATAGCGTCGTTATCGTTCCTTGCCATCCTATATTCGTAGTTTGATTTATACTAATCCTATAGGAAAATATATCATATGTATATATATATATATATATAATATTATAATGTAACTATAAGTATTCTACAATTTATCAGATAAGCAATAAGTCATATAACACACATTTATCATATCATCAAGCTAGTAATCAAACAAATCACTTTGCAGTTTATCAATCAGGCACAAGTCATATAGCACATACGTAACATATTATCAAACAAATAATCAAACAATTCACATAGTATATCAAGAATCAATACATGTCATAGCAATTGGTCCTGAATTTTTGAAAATGCTCTGATACCACCAATGTGACGTCCCGTGTAATTTTCTGAATAAATTTTTCGCGTTTTAAAAGATCATTTAGAAAACTCGTAATTTAAAATTCAGATTTCACGTATAAGTTGATATTTGCAGAATATTAATCATGTATGCTAGTCGTGTATAATAAAATTCAAGAAAATATTTACGTAGCGGAAACAATTTAGAAGTAACAGTACATAGCACGTAATATTTATTACAACCCATTAGATTAAAGTAAAAAATCAAAGTCCAAGCAATATATCATATAGTCATCAATCATGGCATCACTCTTCGTTCTGCGTGGCATTCACTGTAAAAATTGATGTAAGAGTGAGACAGAATATAGAATAAGTATAAAATAGATAAAATTGCACAAACACAATCAACAAATCATAATGATATGATGGATATGCCAGACGAGTTCATTTATATTTAATGAGTCTTTAATTAGTCAATGATGTCATGTTGGATCTATTTGGTTTGGTGGGAATACTGCAGTAAAAGTCTCATAGAGACACAAATAGGGCTTTAGCATATACCATGAATCCCTATACTTCATGGCGCTTAAGTACCGAAGTACACAAGTATCATAACTAGGGCTTTGCATAAACCATGAATCCCTACACTCCATGGCGCACAACAAAATAGGGCTTAACTCGTCATAGAGTAACCCCCTACCAGGGTAGGCAATCATGGAACCCCTAAATTCCATGGTGCGTCCAAATGCTTATAATGCATGAATGCCTTTAATTCTTATTACCATTTAACATACCATGATATCCACATTTCCAAAACCTCTTGGAAAATACAAGTCCTCAAGGGACACAATACACATAATAATTCACAAAATCATGGATTTACTGTTTCAACCACATATGTCAATAACCACAAGAAATTCATGTACATATAAATTAATTTCGTTATTCATAATTATTCACCACCATAATATACAAACTGTATGATACTCAAAAGCATTCATAATAATTCATAATCACTCAAGAATTCAATAATAAATTATTACCCATGGAGAAAATATCATTTTCATTCATAATAGCCTTTATAAGTAAGTTTCAGCATTCCCAACAGCAACATACGTTAGTAAAACAGCCATAACATGGGTAAATCAAATCCGTTTTAGGTGATTCTACTTTCTGTAGTTCAATAACATAATTGTCTACAACTTTTATGAAGAAAACAATTTCAAATTCCAAACAGAAGTATCACTTATCCACGAACTACCACACTGCCTCAAGGTGAGTTTTCAAAACGTACATATATTAGTATTTTCAACGTTTCTGGAGTTACAAAAATTACTCATAACACAATTATCTAAAACTTTCATGAAGATAATAAATTCAAATTCTAAGCAGAAGTACCATTTATTCACAAAATACAACACTGCCTCTAGGTGAGTTTTCAAAATGTACATATATTAGTATTTTCAACGTTTCTGGAGTTACAAAAATAGTTTTGACATGAGACCAGTCCTAAATTACTCATAACACAATTATCTATAACTTTCATGAAGATTATAAATTCAAATTCTAAGCAGAAATACCATTTATCCACAAAATACAACACTGCCTCCAGGTGAGTTTTCAAAACGTACATATATTAGTATTTTCAACGTTTCTGGAGTTACAAAAATAGTTTTGACATGATACCAGTCCTAAATTACTCATAACACAATTATCTAAAATTTTCGTGAAGATAATAAATTCAAATTCTAAGCAGAAGTACCATTTATTCACAAAATACAACACCGCCTCTAGGTGAGTTTTCAAAATGTACATATATTAGTATTTTCAACATTTCTGGAGTTACAAAAATAGTTTTGACATGAGACCAGTCCTAAATTACTCATAACACAATTATCTACAACTTTCATGAAGATTATAAATTCAAATTCTAAGCAGAAATACCATTTATCCACAAAATACAACACTGCCTCTAGGTGAGTTTTCAAAACATACATATATTAGTATTTTCAACGTTTCTGGAGTTACAAAAATATTTTTGACATGAGACCAGTCCTAAATTACTCATAACACAATTATCTATAACTTTTGTGAAGACATCAAAGGCTGATTATGCATGTATAATTCCTAGAATACCAATATATACACAAAACATGGAATAAATCTTTCACTCGGACATGCAGTAGTATTTTGGCTACAACTTTTGCTATACTCATTAAAATCACTTGAATCAGGTCTCACAATTGACATAACAAAAAGATCTACAACTTTCATGAAGAAGTCAGAGTCAAATTCATATGTTTTCAGTTTCAAAATTAAGCAACAAGATACGAAATTAAAACTGGAATCCTAGAACAGCATACAACTCTACCCATTTCATAAATATTCACAACCCTGTCCCCTCTTACTTGGTTTGCCGACTGGAAATGGTCCCCTTGCAGTCCTTGCTCTTGTTCAAAGGTGTATTAAGGAAGAAATTGAAAGAGAGATATTTACTAACTTTGTTCTAAGGAGTTCTGAACAGAGGTAGTGTTAATAATGTAATGATAAGTGGGGAACAACTTTCCCGTAAGTGGATTTTTAGTGCTGTTAGTGGAGATAATGGAGGATTAAAAATAAGAAAGTGGGCTTATAATGGTCCACTTCTGGCCGTCCTACATACTAGGGGTGCATAATGGGTTTAGATATATTAAACTATGCACAAGACACAAGATTGGAGTCAAAAGTTACTCCTGGCACTGAAAACCGTCTGGAATTCACTCGGTCAGCCTCAAGACCAACTGGAACTGTCATTCGTTGTGAAGAAGAAGGGAATTCGAGTCCCTCTCGCTCAAGCGAAATCCTCTCTCGCTTGAACGAGTGCCATATATAACACTGGCAGAAGGGAGTTTCGCTCAAGCGTTTCCGACTCGCTTGAACGAGTCATACTGTCTTCGCTTGAGCGCTTGAGCGCAGTATGCTTGCTTGAGCGAGACACACAAATCTCTCCTATGCCTCTCTTCACTCGCTTAAGCGAGGAGTTCATTCTCTTAAGCGAAATCCGACCAGAGGTCATCATTCCCCAATGTATTTTTATGTTGATGTAGGTTTTGATAATGACACAACAAATGGAGGATCAAGATCAAACATATATATATTTATGGATGAATTAATTATGTTTGATGATGGAAAATTGATGAATTCTAAAGAAATGTTTCAAGGCATTTTAAGTGGCTTAAATCAAATGGAAAATGATCAACAAAGTGCCTAAGGATCAAAGGATTAGAGCCATGATTGAACAAATATCAAAAAGAGTGAAACAAAGTGCCAAAATGCATGAATCAGGTAATTGAATCAATTCACACAGCCATGCATAGCCATATGAATCGATTCATGCGTACAGAATGCTCCAGGATATGCAAAAATCATCATTGAATCGATTCACTATTCCATGGAATCGATTCATGCGTTCTCAAAGTGCCCAGGAAGCATTTTTCACTGAATGAATCGATTCATCCTAGTCCAGAATCGATTCACACGTTCAAGTTTGCCCAGTAACATTAGTTTAATTGCTTGAATCGATTCTTGTAGCTGTCAGGGGGCCAAAATGCACACTGGAATCATTTAAAACTTGAAGAGAAATATTCAAAACTCAAAAGGAGACATTGTGCAACATGGTTGGAAAGTTCAAGGCAATGCTTCACACTTTGTCCCTCTCCACATGCATGTGTCACATTGGAAATACAATTAATTTGAATTTAGAGAAACATGCTTCTTGATGCACATGCCATGTTCTTCTTGGAGACACTAAAAGGCTTATTGGAATTGGAATGCCAAGTTGAATGGAGACACACATGCCTAACATTTCAAGCTCCCAAGGAATTTAATATTGCAACATGCCATGCCATTGGAGCCTATAAATAGAGAAGGAGGTGAAGGCAAAACTTGTCCCAAGCATTTGAAGCACTTCCATTTGCTTACTTCTTCCTCCTTGCTTCTTGCTCTTCTACTTATTCTCTCTTATTATATATTGGCATATTCTCTTAGTGAGTCATTTAAGAGTTAGAGAGAAAATATCTTGGGTGAGCTAAATTTGTATATCCTCTCTTTGAGAGTTATTATTTTTGTGTGAGCTTTAAATTGTGTATCCACTCTAGTGAGAGAGTTATCATTGTAACCATTAAAACACCAAAATCCCTTAGAGGTTTGGGTTGAGGGTTCAACCTTGTAATTGTGAGATTGAGAGATTGGGTGGGGTGCCCTTGTACTTGTGAGGATTGGGTTCTTGAGTGTGGGACACTAGGAAGCCGCGATTGCTCAAAGTTGTATCTCTAATCTCCAATAGTGGAAATCCTTCAAGTGGGTTGCTTGAAGGCGAGACGTACACCGGGGTGGTGGAACTCGTTATATCGGTTTGCAAATTCTCTCTTCCCTTAAACTCTTTATTGTTGTGAACTTAACTTGCATGCCTAAAAACTTATATCAAATTGGTTTGGTAAAATTGAATCCTTGAATCAATTGACTTAAACATTGTTGGATATTGATTATTGAGGAAGAAGAATATTGGTGTTAACAAATTAGTAAACTATCATGCTTAATTAATTTGAGTTGTTGAAATTACACTTATATTGAAATTAATTATAGCATGCTAAGAACTTCAAGAATTGCCTAAGCTAATAACTTGCCTTATTTATCAAAATCAATTCTTGAATATTGTACTTTTAACTTAAAGTAGTTTACTATGAAATGTGCTTCATAATTATCATATCCTTTATATTGCACCTATTAAAGATCAAAAGCATACACTTGATAGAAGAAAAATAGATCATTACAAGAACCATTTTGCATCCTACAAAGAAAAATCTAAACCCATTCTAAGATGCACAAACCATGAAAGAAAAGGAAACTCTATGTCTAATTGTTGTAAAAGGAAAGAACATAATATGAACCATTATAATTCTAAAGTGACTTACTCTTTGAATGCAACATGTTTTTATTGTGGAATATATGGTCATATATCTTCAAATTGCTTTGTAAAGAAATCCCGTCAAAAGTGTATAAGAAAGGTATGGATTCCAAAAACAAATTTGAAATCCTAAACTAACAAGAAAGGACCCAACTTTTAAAGGGTACCATAAAACTTGACATTTTGTAGGAACACTTTAAATCAGCAATCTCTTATTGACGAATGACCAAAAGAATCAAGATTCACAATCTTCACCTAAAAGAACAAGGGATGGAAAGGATAAGAACGTAAGGCTTTACACAACTACAAGGTACGTTTGATTCTTACTCTAGTTGATCAAATATCATATTGGCTATATGTTTGTATGCTTGATTATGTTGAAACATCCATGAAATTGATTAATAGTCTATTAAGAATATTTAGAAATGTCTAAATAATTTTATAAAGTCAAATTCCATATTTGTTCATAATGAATTTTGATGTGTGAAAATCAAACTTTGATTTGATATGGTTGAACATGAAAGGTGTTTTGAAATGGATAAATAAATAACTATTTAGGATTAATGATGTATGTGCATACCCTTATATTTTTGATGATTGATGATTTAAATGATTGGTGATAAGGTTGATGAATGATTGCTTGGATAATATATTTTTGAGATATGATTAAAGTTGTTTGTATCCATGTGTGTTAGGAAGGATTGAAACATGAAAATGTTGAAATAGATTCTTTGATTCAAAGTCTTAAATGATGCATGAATTTTTGATTGAATATGAATACTTGATGATGCATCACTTATTGAACAAGAGATATGTTGGTTAACTAGTGGTATCTAAATAACAAACATCTTCCTTTAACAATGGTATCAATTTAATTAAAGAGGAAGAGATCGTGAGGACTATATTATGGTTGTATGACTTATCTCTATGTTTCTACAAAAGTGTCCATCTTAGGCAAAATATTTTCTATGAAATTATATGTTGGTTTTGATAATGCCTAAGGAGAAAGTATGTATGCTTTATGTATGTTATAACAAGTGTTTGCCTAGACTTTAAATAACTAGTAACGTTATAGGCATACGCTAAGAGACAATGCATTATAATACATGACATGATCTTCCTTGATACACCATGCTTGAGCAAATTGGCATCTATCTTGAGTGACATATATGTTTGATGATGCATGATCTTGAATATGAAAAGAAATTTGAATATATACATCATTGAGATTGAAAAGAATTTTTGAACAACATTATGATGTATGCTTGAATGTCAACAATCTTGTGATAATATGCTTAAATGTTTATAATTGATATCAAGAACTTGAATTGGCAAATTCATCTAGTGATATCATGACTAGATACTAGCAACAAGTGGCATAGACAATGAATAAGAAATAAATGGTGTTGATCAAGAAAAGAATGTTTGACATAAAAAGGGGTCATGAGAAAAATCATATAGATATATTGGCATGTGTTACAATACAAATGCATGAGTAAGCCAACATGTTGTATTAATCATTCTATCATTGCTATGATATCTACATTTGAGTGCACATTGTTGAAAATTCTTCTATGTCACTACTTTGATATCTAGAAATCCATCAAGCACTATCAATTTATGATTGACTAGTGAATTTTATATACAATTGATATCTAACTTTTGAGTGGTATCTATTAAAAGGTGATCATGTGCTTAAGAAATAAACAAATGGCATCAAACTTGTTAAAAAGGCTAACATGAACACTTGGTATCAATTAGCTTAACAATTGGTATTCAATTACATGTATTAATAACATTTGGTGTTAAACTTGATTGAAGTGACTCACAAGTGGTATTAGACTTGATCAAATTGGTATAATTGGGTTCATAACAATTGGTATCAAAATAGACGTGAAAGAGGGAGAAAATATCATCATGATATCTTAGTATCTATTAAATGACTAAGGAGGAGATATATCTTGCATGATACATTATGATCTTCTAACAATTGGTATATCTTTCAACAATTACTATCAATTAAATGCATGACATGTGTTTAACAATTAGTTTCAAACTTTATCAAATTGATTTCACATGTTAATAAGTGCTATATGTTTTTACAAGTGATATCAATTACAATAGTAAGGGGGAGCATACACATGAATGAATATCATCATTTTACCTCTCTATGATTATGATTATGGCACTTATGCTTACAATCTTGTTTCTATTCTCCTACATGCTTACTTGAAAGAATATCCTTGTGTGTTTTGATAATACCAAAATGGGAGAAAACTATGTGCTTAGTTGAAATGATTATGTACTTATTTGAATTGATATGTGTGCTTATTTGGAAAGAATCATGTGACGCTTACCATACTTGAAAGCAATATCAATTACATGATTGAAAATGAGTTAGCAATCAATTATATGCTTACTTGATGAATGAACTATGTGATTGATTATTGACTCTAAATGCATCAAATTGACATATACACTTGATCATTTTATGAGCTTTGTTTTGAAATCCTTTTCATGAAATACTTGCTCTAAATCTCTCTAATTCAAATACATGAGTTTATATCTTGATGGCAATAGACTATAATTAAGATGATGATCTTTTTGATGATGCCAAAGGGGGAGAGATTAGTGAAAGGATTAGTAAAATGTTATGCCAAAAAGAGGAGAATTACTATGATTAATGTTTTATCATAAGAAAAGTTTTTGATGATGCCAAAGGGGGAGAAGATTATAGATACACTCTAAGTGGCATAAAGTCTTTTACAAAGGAGGAGAGATATAAAGAGAGAAATATATAAGAAAAGGGGAGAAGATATACACTATCTAAATGGCATAAAAATATCTTGCAAAAGGTGAGAGATATTTAAAGTGTTGAATGATTAAGGGGGAGATGATTAAGAGGGAGAGAACATATATTAAGAGAGAGCGACCTTATTAAGGGGGAGAGACCTTTTATCTTAAATACTCTCTTGATAACTTGTGTTATAAATATATGGTATCAAATTACATGTGATAGGGGGAGTTATTTTTGAAATATATATGAATTATTGTGATACTAACACCCCAAGAGACAAGCATTTGTTGTCATCATCAAAAAGGGGGAGAATGTATTTTTATGTTGATGTAGGTTTTGATAATGACACAACAAATGGAGGATCAAGATCAAACATATATATATATTTATGGATGAATTAATTATGTTTGATGATGGAAAATTGATGAATTCTAAAGAAATGTTTCAAGGCATTTTAAGTGGCTTAAATCAAATGGAAAATGATCAACAAAGTGCCTAAGGATCAAAGGATTAGAGCCATGATTGAACAAATATCAAAAAGAGTGAAACAAAGTGCCAAAAGGCATGAATCAGGTAATTAAATCGATTCACACAGCCATGCATAGCCATATGAATCGATTCATGCGTACAGAATGCTCCAGGATGTGCAAAAATCATCATTGAATCGATTCACTATTCCATGGAATCGATTCATGCGTTCTCAAAGTGCCCAGGAAGCATTTTTCATTGAATGAATCGATTCATCCTAGTCCAGAATCGATTCACACGTTCAAGTTTGCCCAGTAACATTAGTTTAATTGCTTGAATCGATTCTTGTAGCTGTCAGGGGGCCAAAATGCACGCTGGAATCATTTAAAACTTGAAGAGAAATATTCAAAACTCAAAAGGAGACATTGTGCAACATGGTTGGAAAGTTCAAGGCAATGCTTCACACTTTGTCCCTCTCCACATGCATGTGTCACATTGGAAATACAATTAATTTGAATTTAGAGAAACATGCTTCTTGATGCACATGCCATGTTCTTCTTGGAGACACTAAAAGGCTTATTGGAATTGGAATGCCAAGTTGAATGGAGACACACATGCCTAACATTTCAAGCTCCCAAGGAATTTAATATTGCAACATGCCATGCCATTGGAGCCTATAAATAGAGAAGGAGGTGAAGGCAAAACTTGTCCCAAGCATTTGAAGCACTTCCATTTGCTTACTTCTTCCTCCTTGCTTCTTGCTCTTCTACTTATTCTCTCTTATTATATATTGGCATATTCTCTTAGTGAGTCATTTAAGAGTTAGAGAGAAAATATCTTGGGTGAGCTAAATTTGTATATCCTCTCTTTGAGAGTTATTATTTTTGTGTGAGCTTTAAATTGTGTATCCACTCTAGTGAGAGAGTTATCATTGTAACCATTAAAACACCAAAATCCCTTAGAGGTTTGGGTTGAGGGTTCAACCTTGTAATTGTGAGATTGAGAGATTGGGTGGGGTGCCCTTGTACTTGTGAGGATTGGGTTCTTGAGTGTGGGACACTAGGAAGCCGCGATTGCTCAAAGTTGTATCTCTAATCTCCAATAGTGGAAATCCTTCAAGTGGGTTGCTTGAAGGCGAGACGTACACCGGGGTGGTGGAACTCGTTATATCGGTTTGCAAATTCTCTCTTCCCTTAAACTCTTTATTGTTGTGAACTTAACTTGCATGCCTAAAAACTTATATCAAATTGGTTTGGTAAAATTGAATCCTTGAATCAATTGACTTAAACATTGTTGGATATTGATTATTGAGGAAGAAGAATATTGGTGTTAACAAATTAGTAAACTATCATGCTTAATTAATTTGAGTTGTTGAAATTACACTTATATTGAAATTAATTATAGCATGCTAAGAACTTCAAGAATTGCCTAAGCGAATAACTTGCCTTATTTATCAAAATCAATTCTTGAATATTGTACTTTTAACTTAAAGTAGTTTACTATGAAATGTGCTTCATAATTATCATATCCTTTATATTGCATCATTTGTGTACTACTAACCGTTTTGAAAGGGATTCCGCACGAAAATTTGAAATACTCAATTCACCCCCCCTCTTGAGTATCGAGGCCTTGGTTAACAATTGGTATCAGAGCTTGACTCTTGGAAGATCAAGCTTAACCGCTTCAAGAGATCAAGATGGCCTCTACTTCTTATGATGCATTTCCACAATATGGGACAATAAATAGACCACCAATCTTCAATGGTAAAGACTATGTTATTTGGAAAGAAAGGATGAAAATCTTTATCCAAGCCTATGATATCAAGGTATGGAATGCTATTCAATGTGGTCCTTTCATTCCTAAATACATTGTTGATAATATAGAATGTATGAAGCCCATGAACTTATGGACTAAGGAAGAAGAAAGAAAGGTACAATTTAATCTTAGAGCTAAAATTCTTATCACATTAGCATTAGAACCTAATGATG
This sequence comes from Clitoria ternatea, assembly GCA_037962975.1. Classification (NCBI taxonomy): domain Eukaryota; kingdom Viridiplantae; phylum Streptophyta; class Magnoliopsida; order Fabales; family Fabaceae; genus Clitoria; species Clitoria ternatea. Next base: position 266,712,920 of record CM075671.1, read on the forward strand.
TTTCTAGAGTTATTACTTGTAACAATGCTAAAGAAATGTGGGAAACTCTTGAAACAATTTATGGAAATACTAATGATGATCAAGATGCAAAAATTAGTACTCTTTCTAGTCAAGATGAAGAATCCAAAATAAGTCTAGAAGAAAAGACCAATGATTCAGAGGAAGAAATTGCATGCCTAATGACAAAGCACTCCCAAGATGATGAGGTATGCTCTTTAAATGCTCTTAGTGATGATACTGATGATGAAATTGATAAAGATGAATTGCTAGAAGCTTTTAAAGAGTTGCATGAAAAATTTGTCTTGTTGTCAAAGAAATATGCATGCTCAAAACAAACCATTTTGAAGCTTGAGAATGAATTGCATAACATTCACATTAAAAAAGAAAATCTTAGAATTCAAAATGATGAATTAGTAGCTTCAAATGCATCTCCTAGGACTTGTAATGGAAATGATGATTGTATGCTTATTGATAAATGTATGCTTCTTGAAAATGAGAATAAAGAACTAAAAGAAGCACTTAGTAAGCTTACAAGTAGTCAAAAGAATCTAAGTGCACCTATTAAAGATCAAAAGCATACACTTGATAGAAGAAAAATAGATCATTACAAGAACCATTTTGCATCCTACAAAGAAAAATCTAAACCCATTCTAAGATGCACAAACCATGAAAGAAAAGGAAACTCTATGTCTAATTGTTGTAAAAGGAAAGAACATAATATGAACCATTATAATTCTAAAGTGACTTACTCTTTGAATGCAACATGTTTTTATTGTGGAATATATGGTCATATATCTTCAAATTGCTTTGTAAAGAAATCCCGTTAAAAGTGTATAAGAAAGGTATGGATTCCAAAAACAAATTTGAAATCCTAAACTAACAAGAAAGGACCCAACTTTTAAAGGGTACCATAAAACTTGACATTTTGTAGGAACACTTTAAATCGGCAATCTCTTATTGACGAATGACCAAAAGAATCAAGATTCACAATCTTCACCTAAAAGAACAAGGGATGGAAAGGATAAGAACGTAAGGCTTTACACAACTACAAGGTACATTTGATTCTTACTCTAGTTGATCAAATATCATGTTGGCTATATGTTTGTATGCTTGATTATGTTGAAACATCCATGAAATTGATTAATAGTCTATTAAGAATATTTAGAAATGTCTAAATAATTTTATAAAGTCAAATTCCATATTTGTTCATAATGAATTTTGATGTGTGAAAATCAAACTTTGATTTAATATGGTTGAACATGAAAGGTGTTTTGAAATGGATAAATAAATAACTATTTAGGATTAATGATGTATGTGCATACCCTTATATTTTTGATGATTGATGATTTAAATGATTGGTGATAAGGTTGATGAATGATTGCTTGGATAATATGTTTTTGAGATATGATTAAAGTTGTTTGTATCCATGTGTGTTAGGAAGGATTGAAACATGAAAATGTTGAAATAGATTCTTTGATTCAAAGTCTTAAATGATGCATGAATTTTTGATTGAATATGAATACTTGATGATGCATCACTTATTGAACAAGAGATATGTTGGTTAACTAGTGGTATCTAAATAACAAACATCTTCCTTTAACAATGGTATCAATTTAATTAAAGAGGAAGAGATCATGAGGACTATATTATGGTTGTATGACTTATCTCTATGTTTCTACAAAAGTGTCCATCTTAGGCAAAATATTTTCTATGAAATTATATGTTGGTTTTGATAATGCCTAAGGAGAAAGTATGTATGCTTTATGTATGTTATAACAAGTGTTTGCCTAGACTTTAAATAACTAGTAACGTTATAGGCATACGCTAAGAGACAATGCATTATAATACATGACATGATCTTCCTTGATACACCATGCTTGAGCAAATTGGCATCTATCTTGAGTGACATATATGTTTGATGATGCATGATCTTGAATGTGAAAAGAAATTTGAATATATACATCATTGAGATTGAAAAGAATTTTTGAACAACATTATGATGTATGCTTGAATGTCAACAATCTTGTGATAATATGCTTAAATGTTTATAATTGATATCAAGAACTTGAATTGGAAAATTCATCTAGTGATATCATGACTAGATACTAGCAACAAGTGGCATAGACAATGAATAAGAAATAAATGGTGTTGATCAAGAAAAGAATGTTTGACATAAAAAGGGGTCATGAGAAAAATCATATAGATATATTGGCATGTGTTACAATACAAATGCATGAGTAAGCCAACATGTTGTATTAATCATTCTATCATTGCTATGATATCTACATTTGAGTGCACATTGTTGAAAATTCTTCTATGTCACTACTTTGATATCTAGAAATGCATCAAGCACTATCAATTGATGATTGACTAGTGAATTTTATATACAATTGATATCTAACTTTTGAGTGGTATCTATTAAAAGGTGATCATGTGCTTAAGAAATAAACAAATGGCATCAAACTTGTTAAAAAGGCTAACATGAACACTTGGTATCAATTAGCTTAACAATTGGTATTCAATTACATGTATTAATAACATTTGGTGTTAAACTTGATTGAAGTGACTCACAAGTGGTATTAGACTTGATCAAATTGGTATAATTGGGTTCATAACAATTGGTATCAAAATAGACGTGAAAGAGGGAGAAAATATCATCATGATATCTTAGTATCTATTAAATGACTACGGAGGAGATATATCTTGCATGATACATTATGATCTTCTAACAATTGGTATATCTTTCAACAATTACTATCAATTAAATGCATGACATGTGTTTAACAATTAGTTTCAAACTTTATCAAATTGATTTCACATGTTAATAAGTGCTATATGTTTTTACAAGTGATATCAATTACAATAGTAAGGGGGAGCATACACATGAATGAATATCATCATTTTACCTCTCTATGATTATGATTATGGCACTTATGCTTACAATCTTGTTTCTATTCTCCTACATGCTTACTTGAAAGAATATCCTTGTGTGTTTTGATAATACCAAAATGGGAGAAAACTATGTGCTTAGTTGAAATGATTATGTACTTATTTGAATTGATATGTGTGCTTATTTGGAAAGAATCATGTGACGCTTACCATACTTGAAAGCAATATCAATTACATGATTGAAAATGAGTTAGCAATCAATTATATGCTTACTTGATGAATGAACTATGTGATTGATTATTGACTCTAAATGCATCAAATTGACATATACACTTGATCATTTTATGAGCTTTGTTTTGAAATCCTTTTCATGAAATACTTGCTCTAAATCTCTCTAATTCAAATACATGAGTTTATATCTTGATGGCAATAGACTATAATTAAGATGATGATCTTTTTGATGATGCCAAAGGGGGAGAGATTAGTGAAAGGATTAGTAAAATGTTATGCCAAAAAGAGGAGAATTACTATGATTAATGTTTTATCATAAGAAAAGTTTTTGATGATGCCAAAGGGGGAGAAGATTATAGATACACTCTAAGTGGCATAAAGTCTTTTACAAAGGAGGAGAGATATAAAGAGAGAAATATATAAGAAAAGGGGAGAAGATATACACTATCTAAATGGCATAAAAATATCTTGCAAAAGGTGAGAGATATTTAAAGTGTTGAATGATTAAGGGGGAGATGATTAAGAGGGAGAGAACATATATTAAGAGAGAGCGACCTTATTAAGGGGGAGAGACCTTTTATCTTAAATACTCTCTTGATAACTTGTGTTATAAATATATGGTATCAAATTACATGTGATAGGGGGAGTTATTTTTGAAATATATATGAATTATTGTGATACTAACACCCCAAGAGACAAGCATTTGTTGTCATCATCAAAAAGGGGGAGAATGTATTTTTATGTTGATGTAGGTTTTGATAATGACACAACAAATGGAGGATCAAGATCAAACATATATATATTTATGGATGAATTAATTATGTTTGATGATGGAAAATTGATGAATTCTAAAGAAATGTTTCAAGGCATTTTAAGTGGCTTAAATCAAATGGAAAATGATCAACAAAGTGCCTAAGGATCAAAGGATTAGAGCCATGATTGAACAAATATCAAAAAGAGTGAAACAAAGTGCCAAAAGGCATGAATTAGGTAATTGAATCGATTCACACAGCCATGCATAGCCATATGAATCGATTCATGCGTACAGAATGCTCCAGGATGTGCAAAAATCATCATTGAATCGATTCACTATTCCATAGAATCGATTCATGCGTTCTCAAAGTGCCCAGGAAGCATTTTTCATTGAATGAATCGATTCATCCTAGTCCAGAATCGATTCACACGTTCAAGTTTGCCCAGTAACATTAGTTTAATTGCTTGAATCGATTCTTGTAGCTGTCAGGGGGCCAAAATGCACACTGGAATCATTTAAAACTTGAAGAGAAATATTCAAAACTCAAAAGGAGACATTGTGCAACATGGTTGGAAAGTTCAAGGCAATGCTTCACACTTTGTCCCTCTCCACATGCATGTGTCACATTGGAAATACAATTAATTTGAATTTAGAGAAACATGCTTCTTGATGCACATGCCATGTTCTTCTTGGAGACACTAAAAGGCTTATTGGAATTGGAATGCCAAGTTGAATGGAGACACACATGCCTAACATTTCAAGCTCCCAAGGAATTTAATATTGCAACATGCCATGCCATTGGAGCCTATAAATAGAGAAGGAGGTGAAGGCAAAACTTGTCCCAAGCATTTGAAGCACTTCCATTTGCTTACTTCTTCCTCCTTGCTTCTTGCTCTTCTACTTATTCTCTCTTACTATATATTGGCATATTCTCTTAGTGAGTCATTTAAGAGTTAGAGAGAAAATATCTTGGGTGAGCTAAATTTGTATATCCTCTCTTTGAGAGTTATTATTTTTGTGTGAGCTTTAAATTGTGTATCCACTCTAGTGAGAGAGTTATCATTGTAACCATTAAAACACCAAAATCCCTTAGAGGTTTGGGTTGAGGGTTCAACCTTGTAATTGTGAGATTGAGAGATTGGGTGGGGTGCCCTTGTACTTGTGAGGATTGGGTTCTTGAGTGTAGGACACTAGGAAGCCGCGATTGCTCAAAGTTGTATCTCTAATCTCCAATAGTGGAAATCCTTCAAGTGGGTTGCTTGAAGGCGAGACGTACACCGGGGTGGTGGAACTCGTTATATCGGTTTGCAAATTCTCTCTTCCCTTAAACTCTTTATTGTTGTGAACTTAACTTGCATGCCTAAAAACTTATATCAAATTGGTTTGGTAAAATTGAATCCTTGAATCAATTGACTTAAACATTGTTGGATATTGATTATTGAGGAAGAAGAATATTAGTCTTAACAAATTAGTAAACTATCATGCTTAATTAATTTGAGTTGTTGAAATTACACTTATATTGAAATTAATTATAGCATGCTAAGAACTTCAAGAATTGCCTAAGCTAATAACTTGCCTTATTTATCAAAATCAATTCTTGAATATTGTACTTTTAACTTAAAGTAGTTTACTATGAAATGTGCTTCATAATTATCATATCCTTTATATTGCATCATTTGTGTACTACTAACCGTTTTGAAAGGGATTCCGCGTGAAAATTTGAAATACTCAATTCACCCCCCCTCTTGAGTATCGAGGCCTTGGTTAACACCCAAAACCGATCCTTCATCCACTTCCACTCAATAACTTAATCCAGACCGACTCAAAGCTTTTAGATTCCCACTCAGTAGAACCTCCTGAAACCGAGTCAGCTCTCAATCAGTCTCTCACTCGACAGTTTCAAACCAAATCATTCTTAAGCCGACTCACACATAGTCTATCACTCGGCTATTTCTTCTAATTTTGAGTCATCACAAGCAGTCTTTCACTCAATTAAATCTTCCAGACCGATCCACACTCTTTGGTTTGTCACTCGGCAGATTACTACAAACCGACTTATTCTACTCGATTGTGCACACGGTAAAATGAATTAAAACCGATTCCCAACACCCTGATGTCCACTCAGTAAAATAATCCTTACTGATCATCATTCACTCAGCATTTCCCTTCAAGAACTGACTCAACATCAGATCGGCCATCACTCGGGAATTTCTTTCCTTACCGACTCATTTCTTAATCAGTTCTCACTCGTTGAATTAGAAACTGAATTCTTCTCTCCTGTAGTCTTTCACTCAGCAATTAATTCCAAGACCGACCAACGCCCATTCGATCTTCACTCGGTATTCATACCCTTTCTCATCTGAGGAATAACTTAACCATTCATTCATCAGAGACAAGCATCACAGTTAAATCTCACTCGGACACAGCCATTACTTAGTCACTCAGAATACGGGTTACATGATTCACTCAGAATATGTATAATATTTTTCACTCGGATATCAACACTTAGGAATATAGAAGTATTTCCCACTCGGGTTTCACTCGGTTAATCATTACTTAGTCAAGATCAAACCAACTTCTTCAACTACGTTTCACTCAGAGTCCATCAGGTCCATTACCACTCGGAAAAAGGCCCATACATACGAGTCTCACTTGGAATTTGGCTTATATACATGAGACTCACTCGAATATTCATCTCTTGGCATCACAGACTAACCTTCCTTGAATTGTTCTTCACTCGAAACCCTTTAAGGCTTTCACCAGAAAAGAAGCCATATGCATAAGCTCCATTCGGAAACAAATTTTCCTTTGCTCTCCTCTTGGAAATGAAGCACTCAGGAAACTTTTATTCAGAGATGGAAATACCTAACAATGTATGACTCAGAATTGAGTCATTGGAAAATACTTGACTCGGAATTGAGTCTTTCTGGGGTATTTGACTCGGAAATAAATCATTTGAAGGTGTTTCACTCGGAATAAACCCTCTCAGCCATGTTCCACTCGGAAAAACACAACCTTCACTCAGAATTCTTCTTTGTCACTCGGAATTTTCCTTTTTTCACTCAGAATTTTCATTCTTCACTCGGAATTTCAATTTGTCACTCAGAATTTCATCCTTCACTCGGAATCTCTACCTTTACTCGGAATTTTTCTCTTTCACTCAGAACAGGGTGCCTTTTTCACTCGGACAGTCTTTTCTAAGGCATGTTTCACTCGGAAAATGAATCTTATCATTAAAGGTCTATGTAAATCCTATAATTATACCCAAAAAAAAATTTTGGAGTATTATATACCATCCATAGAGTGTTTTATTCATTGATTAACACTTATAGACCTTCTATACCTCATAATTTACAAAATGGGACTATTATTAAAAACAGGATGTTACATTTCTCCCACCCTAATAAAAATTTTGTCCTCAAAATTTAAAGTTGAAATCATCGTTCAGAACACAAACCTATCACAAACATACTTATACATGCTATTAATATATCATCATAGGGCATCATCCCCCAACGCTCACTATCAAGTACTAGACTTGTCTAAATCCAATTTACATGCTCATGTTAGGCTTCGGGAATTCTTCTCCCAAGACCAAGACTCTTTAAATCTTAAAGGGCTAACCGCACTTAACAACAATAATACTATGTCCCTTAGCCTGAAGACCTCCAAATCATCATATGAATCATTCAACCATCATCAAAAATCTATTCGAACTCATTATAAACCTATTGAATCCGTCTAAGATCATTACCAATTCAACTATTTCAAAATGGCATATCCATTCATCAATTTAAGTATCTATTCCCCTAATCCACTATCAATGGCTTACAACCATTTTCAACATCATCATAAACATCAATTTAATACTTGTAATCACTTAGCTTTTGTTTCACAAATAGAACCTAAAAACATCAATGAAGCCATTATTAATGAATATTGGATGTTGGTCATGCAAGAAGAATTGAATCAATTTGAAAGAAATGAAGTTTGGAAACTTATGCCGAGACCCAATTACCATCTAATAATAGGCACCAAATGGGTTTTTAGAAATAAGTTAGATGAAAATGGCATAATAACAAGAAATAAAGCTAGACTAGTTGTAAAGGGATATAATTAAGAAGAGGGAATAGATTATGAAGAAACGTATGCTCCCGTAGCTTGGTTAGAAGCCATTAGATTACTGTTAGCTTTTGCATGTTGTATGGATTTTAAACTTTATCAAATGGATATCAAAAGTGTAACACCTTATTGCTTGCAACTAATAATTCCAAAAATATGAGAAAATTTTTCACAAAAGCAGTCACGTATTATTCGATATAGAAGGAAGCAGGCAAGGGAAGAATGAAGAGCATTCACACGCATATGGCAACCTACGGAGAAGCTAAGACTGGGACCGGCTCATTGGGTTTATCGTAACACACCAGCACCTGGGCGGATTACACAACACCGTTTGCTCGCTCAGACGAGGTCTGACACCGTCTAGGCGGAGTATGGTAGTACAACAGCGGATAGAGGGGATTTCACAAGGAAGCTTTTTCACGAGTAACACTGGTCATTTAGTGGGAGGGAATAGGTAAGGGAAGAGAGAAGGGAGCAAGGCTGGGACCGACCCGCACTGTCCAGCGAAACACAGCAGCGCCTGGGCGAAGACTAAGATAACACTGACTCGCTCAAGCGAGGTCCGATGCCGCCTGAGCGAAGCATAACAATGCAACCACGGAAGGAGGAAGTGATTACACCGCTGTCCAGTTTGGCAAGGCACAACAACGCCTGGACGGACTACCTCGCAATGTCCACTCACTCAGGCGATGTCCAACACCGCCCAGCGAGACATAATAATGCGACAACGGAGGAGGGAGGTACATAGGCGGAGTCTCACGTTAATATCTGCTTACTTCAGCATGGTTCCACGCGCTTGGGCGAACCGTCCTAGTTACTTGGCCGAGGCATGACACCGCCTAAGCGAAGTCAGCGCGATGCCCCTCCAACACAAACACAAGGTAATTTCTCAATTGGATATGGACAAGGGTTCACTCGGTAAATCCTCACGCTCGCACTTCACTCGGGAAAATGGGAAGTTACAGTGTACATATGCGGTAGTAGGTTGTGGAGGAAGGAGGAGCCCGAATTCACTCTACCCAACTCAACTAGGTACGACACGTCTGGGCGGACTCGACCACAACGTTCAAGCCGGGGTCAACACCATTGTTGAGGTCGCACTAGCGCCACAACGGATAGGAAGTATCTCACTCTGACTTTTACTCGCTTCAGCGTGAGTCCTTACGCTTGGGTGGACTGCTCTAGCACTTGGACGAGGTATGACTCCGCCCACGTAACCCAACATAAGTCTTCCTAGTCTGCACTCGCTGGAGCTAGTGTATGCTGCTCGTTGAAGCGAGGGACTCCACTCGTGAAATTGGAAGGTTAAGTCTCACTCGGTTTTCACTACCATTTTCACTCGATAATGGTCTTCCTTCTTATGACCACTCGGTTTTTCACTCGTTATTCGCTCTTCACTTACTCGAAGCATGTTTAAACTCTTTGTTTCATCCTCTCAACCCCAAACTTAATCCCACTACCTACCCGTAGTCACACTGGCCGCCTACGCTCATAAGGTATGCTTGGGCATCCGGACTTGTCATTCAACACCTTCCACAGTACCATATAACACGCAACACACATATATATATATAGTTAGGAAACATCTAAACAATTACAACCACAACATGCCCCTTCTGTCCGGAGCGTTCAAGTTTCGTAATTAAAACCCAAAATTAACACAAGCCGGCCAAGGCTTCCTCTAAAACATTTAAATACGACAAGCACACAGTACATATATATATACACACGATTCATAATGCTCAGCTGCTTTGCTCCACACCCGGCTCTTCCTTCATTCTTCATTCCGAGAGATGTTCACTGAAATATGGCCACTGCAGGGGTGAGCTTTTACATGTAAAATGATACTCACAGACTCAGTATCAGCGTCAGTACACGTTCCTACCATCATTTAACCTTTCTCAAGTAGCAAGTTCATGCAGTTCAAAGCAACATTCATGCCACACAAATCACACAGAGTTCATTTCCACAATCCATTCATGCATTCGGAGTTCCCACTCACATATACATTCATGCATTCAAAATCATACACATATACATACATAGATTTATACATCACCACGATCGGCCTTATATCTAAATGCATGCCTGCGGATCCGACTCGGGTAAGGACTCTCAGTTACGGTCCCCTTTTCTTCTGGCCCCTCGTCCCTCAGCTCTTACTAGGTGGCATCGGCCTCCCACGGCGTCTCGAGACTCTTCTCTAGCTCCTACGGCTACCACGAGCACTATCAGGATCTAGCCAGGGTCGGTAACTGGAAGTCGTTCCCTTGGGGTTCTTGACCTTCTATAGGTCGCCCCACTCTCACTCATGCAACTAACACGTTTATTAATACACATCATCATGCCACAAACACCTCCTCCGTAGCCATTAAGCAAGAACGGATTTCCTCACACTACTCGTAATCATTTAGTCAATCACACCAACGCATGTTACAATCAGTCATCAGACTGACAACATTGAACAAACCAATTAAGAGCATGCACATACATAATTTCCATAGTGACAAGAAAATAGATCCATGCATATCATTCATCATTATCATCCACTAACAGGCTACACCATCCCCATGAAATCACTATCAGAATCTTAAATCATGCATCAGTTTTAATGATTATGAATACATGCACACACACACACACACACTCAGCAGTACGTTCATCCGGTACCGTTCGTAGACCATGCATTCGACATGCAAGCACCCCCTACCTTTTAGAAGAACCTCAGAAACCTTTCAGTTCTTGTCGTTGGGTCCGATGTCCTTCTCCTGGTTCGTTTGGTCTTCTTTGGCTTCGTCGTGTCCTGCGCCTAATTCTGGGATGGAGTGTGGTCCGTTCTCCAGTACTGCAATCAAGATCTCCAGGAGCGAAGAGTGAGATAAGGGAAGAAGGAGGATGGAGACGAAGAGAGAAAGGTAGAGGATGAAGTGACGGAGGAAGGAATAGCGAGTGTGTCCTTAACCAAAGGCTTACGTTTTTATATATATATGTATATGCGCACAAGTAAGAGAAGAGTGGGATGGGAGAGTGTGAGCTCAGCAGCCACGCGCACTCCACCCCATCCCCTAACCACCACCATTTTTCATATTTTAAAGGCTTAAATCTTCTTGGTTATATATAATTAACGGTTATTTTCTATTTGAAATCAAGTCTTAATGGTTTATTCTTCATTCAGCATTTAGTTCCAAAACTGGGATGTTACAAAAAGCGCTTTTCTAAACGGCTTTATACAAAAAGAAGTTTATGTAGATCAACCTCCCGGTTTTGAAAATCATAAATTTCCAAATCATGTCTTTAAGTTGAGAAAATCTCTATACGGTTTGAAACAAGCTCCAAGAGCTTGGTATGAAAGACTTAGTAAATTCCTTTTAGAAAATAATTTTGAAAGAGGAAAAGTTAATACTATACTATTTATAAAACGCAAAAATAATGACATTCTTTTGGTACAAGTTTATGTTGATGATATAGTATTTGGTGCTACTAATGAAAATCTTTGTAAAGAGTTCACCAAGATTATGCAAGATGAGTTTAAAATGTCCATGATGGGAGAACTCACCTTCTTCCTTGGATTACAAATAAAACAAACAAATGAAGGAACGTTTATTAGTCAAACAAAGTATTGTAAAGAACTACTCAAAAGTTTTGAAATGGACAAGGCAAATGAAATAGCTACACCCATGAGTACATCTTGCTACTTAGACAAAGATGAAAAGGGCAAGGACGTTGAAATAACTAAATACCAAGGTATGATTGGTTCCTTACTCTATTTAACAGCTAGTAGACCTGATATTATGTTTGCTGTATGCATGTGTGCTAGATATCAAGCATGTCCTAAAGAATCACATCTCACTGCTGTAAAAAAAATTTTGAAATATCTTGTTGGTACTCAAAATGTTGGTTTATGGTATCCCAAAGGCGTTGAATGTAATCTTTTAGGATATTCTGATTCTGACTTTGCGGGATGTAAACTTGATAGAAAAAGTATTAGTGGAACATGTCATTTACTTGGTAGTTCCCTTGTTTCTTGGCATAGCAAGAAACAAGTAAGTGTTACTTTATCGACAGCTGAGGTAGAATATGTAGCAGCTGGTAGTTGTTGTGCTCAAATCCTTTGGATGAGACAACAACTTCTTGATTTTGGTGTCATTTTAAACAAAGTACCCATTAAATGTGACAACACTAGCACAATAAATATCTCTAAAAATCCGGTCATGCATTCTAGGACTAAACACATTGAAATAAGACATCACTTCATTAGAGACCATGTTTTGAAAGGAGATTGTGTACTTGAATATGTTGAAACTTCAAAATAATTGGCAGACATTTTTACAAAACCCCTTCCAAAAGACCAATTTATAAATATTAGAAGGGAGTTAGGAATTTTGGAAATTGCCTAATTGATTTATTTTATCACACTTTCTTACTCTTTGAACATATTTTTGCAAATCTTTAACTCATCTTTTCCATAAAATTTTCATTTCCTTGAACATAATTTTGTGATATACATACAATTTTTGAAGAAAATTTATACTCACACTTCCAATAATCAAATCACTTGTCTAATTTAAGACCCCATGGAGTCCCTATTTATTTAAACATATTTTGACACAAAGATAATCTCCTATATACCACATGGATCTCAAAAATAAATGGCAAATGACCTTTGATTTTCTTGACTCTCTTGTGCAACAAAATCATTGGCAACTTGCAAAATCTAAATCCTTGTATAAATCCCTCACAAAACACCCATCTAGTAACATGACTCTTTAAACTTGTGTAAAAAGAGCTAGATGAATTGATTCATACTTAGATGAGTCAATTCCCATGAGACATTGTGTGCCTACATGCTTTGAATGATTTCGTGATATATGTTGCATTGACATCTTACTTCAAAATGTATACATCTATCTTTAAGTGGTATATGTTTATTAAATAAGGAAGTCTTTTTGATGATGCCAAAGGGGGAGAGAAACATATACATTTAAAGGGGGAAAAATATATAAGAAAGGGGGAGTATGGTATATATAAATCTTTATGTGTATCCATTGCATAAGAAAGGGGGAGATAATTAAGAGGAAAAGAATATATATTAAGAGGGAGAGACCTTATTAAGGGGGAGAGACCTTTTATCTTAAATACTCTCTTAATAACTTGTGCCTATAAAGTCATAAACATGTGGTATCAAATTGTATGTGATAGGGCGAGTCGTTCTTGCAATATATTTGAATTATTATGACACTAACATCCCAAGAGACAAACATTTGTTGTCATCATCAAAAAGGGGGAGAATGTATTTTTATGTTGATATAGGTTTTGATAATGACACAACAAATGGAGAAATATCAAGGATGTTATCAAGCAATTAATTATGTTTGATGTGGAATTTAAAATGGTTGATGTCTAAATTTGATGAACAATCAAGGTCATATGTTAAACGCATTTAAAGAAGCTCAAAACATGTGAAAATTGATCATCAAAGTGTCTAAGAATCAAAGGAACCAAAGTATATGCAAAAGGGTTCCAAAAAGGGATAAAAAATGCACTAGAATTGATAAATCAGATGCATAAATCAATTCAAGTTAAGTATGAATCGATTCATACGGTTCCAAGTGCCCAGAAATGAAATTTTGCAGGCCTGAATCGATTCAACCAAAGTGTGAATCGATTTACACGGTCACAGGTGCCCAGGAAGTGATTTTGTACATCATGAATCGATTCTTCCTTCATTGTGAATCGATTCTTACGTTGAAAAATGCCCAGTAACCTTGAATTAATTGCATGAATCGATTCTTGGATCATAAGAATCGATTCCTAAGGCTGTCAGGAACAAAATCATGCACAGACTCAAAATTCCCTTCAGTTCACTCAAATTGGAAAGTCCAAGATAATGTTTCATGATTTGTCTCTCTCCACATGCATGTGTCTTATTGGAAATGCAATTAATTTGAATTTAGACAAACATGCTTCTTGATGCACATGCCATGTTCTTGGAGACACCAAAAGGCTTATTGGAATTGGAATGCCAAGTTGAATGGAGACATGCATGCCTAACATTTCAAGCTCCCAAGGAATTTAATATTGCAAAATCCATGCCATTGGAGCCTATAAATAGAGAAGGAGTTAAAAGAAAAACTTACACCAAGCATTTGAAGCATTACCATTTGCTTTCTTCCCCCTCCATTCTCTTGCTCTTCTTCTTGCTCTCTTTATTCTTGATTGGCATATTTTCTTGAAGTTATTTTTTGAGAGTGAATTTATGGGGAAATTATATTCGTGTACTTAATTTGCATATCCTCTCTTTGAGAGTTATCATCTTGTGTAAGCTTTAACTTGTATATCCACTCTATTGAGAGAGTTTCCTTGTATACTCAAACACCAAACACCTTGGAAGCTTTGGGTTGGGTTTCAACCTTGTAATTGTGAGATTGAGAGATTGGGTGGGGTGCCCTTGTACTTATGAGGATTGGATTCTTGAGTGTGGGACACTAAGAAGTCGCAATTGCTCAAAGTGTATCTCTAATCTACAATAGTGGAAATCCTCTAAGTGGGTTGCTTAGAGGCGAGACGTACACCGGCGTGGTGGAACTCGTATACATCGGTTTGCAAATCTCTCTTCCCTAAACTCATTTAATTTGTGCACTTAACTTATTTGGTTAATTCATTGTTTCATTAATTTGACTAAGTGCATGATACATTAAGTTGAAAACTATTTTTGAATAACATTGTTGAACTTGGACTTAAGCAACACTTTTGAATCAATCTTTCTAAAGTCCTATAAATTGCTTTGTAACTAAATTGATTCATTATCTAAACTCTTTAAGTAGTTATTAGTTTGTCTTGTGTATAATTTGTTGTTACTTGCAATCTAGTTTATTATCTTAAATAAACATAGTAACAAAAGAATCAATTTCAAGAGCATTTCAAAGAAAATTTTTAATACTCAATTCACCCCCCCCCCCCCCTCTTGAGTAATTGAGGCCACTTGGTTAACAGTGCCCTCTCAAGCTTGCATTTGAGACGCCCCAAACCCCCCCAAATAAAAATAGGGGAAAATTTTTTCACGTCTTTGAAAATATTAATAAATTCAATAATTAAAGTAGTGAAGTATTTTTCACCAAACCCCTGGATCTAAAATAAACCACTCACATATATGAAGATATGAGAGGGTGAAACTAAATATAAATTTTTCAATCAGGATCAGTGGAAGAATTATTTAATTTGGTTTAATCATAGGCTGATTAATTTTTAAGAGGAGGAATTTTCATGAAAATGTGGAAGGTAATTTATATAGCCTAGAGGTCCAGTACATATTCCTCAATACCTTCAAAATAATATTTAATGAAGAAACAATGCATAGCATTTTAAAATTTAATTTTAAAATATCAAAATGAGAATCAGAGGCATACTCGCTCAAGCGTGACTCAAGTCGCTTGAGCGAGCCAGCGTACCCACGCTTGGGCGAACGCTGAGTGACCTTGAGCGAAATGAAGGAATGAGCATCAGGGCCCAGCTCGCTTGAGCGAGCCCTATCTCACTTGAGCGAGACATGAAGGAATGCTTGAGCGAAGAAAGCGAGACGCTTGAGCGAAGAAGGAAAGGAGCATCAGGGGTCGATCTCGCTTGAGCGGCCCAAGGCTCGCTTGAGCGAGATTGGTCCAGAAACGTTGAGGACTCTCTGGCCGATTTTGGCTTGGGCGAGGCACCACTCGCCTGGGCGAAAATCGTCCAGAATCCATTCTCCTTCTCCCTCGCTTGAGCGCTACCCTTCACGCTTGGGCAAAAATTATCCAGAATCAAAACACTGATTCTGTGGCAATCTCGCTTGGGCGAAATGCAACTTCGCTTGAGCGAATTTGGGGCAGAAACGAATCCCCTGTTCCACAACAATCTCGCTCGGGCGAGATTACTACTCGCTTGAGCGAGTTCTGCAGAAACTCAGCAGAAAACGTGAACTTACCTTGTTAACACTCAACCTACCATACTAAAACTCAATCTATGGCAATTCTTTCAGTTCCTATAAAATTTATACATTATATAACACTCTTGGAACCTACCTCATTCACCATTAACCATCATCATGCTAACATTAGCTCATGCATATAATTTAAATTCATCATCAAACCACATGCACTCCCTACATACATCTATATTCCACATCATTCCACAAGCTCCATAATATAGCATGAAAACACAACATCCATTCATTTAACAAAGTCAAGTATTCAGATTCATTCTTTACATCTTTTGGGTCATGAATGAAAATTGTCATTACACAAACATGTCCAATTTTCTCCCATGACCTCCAAAATTATCAACATTACAAAATTGAGTATATAAACCTCATATACTCTACAAAACAGATTTCATGCCGGCCAAGGCTTACGCATTCCTATCCATATTTTAACCTTCTTTATACTCGTCCTCCAAAAGTTGTAGGATTTAAGTCATACCTACATCAACTTTAAAAATGGCAACGGGGAGGTGAGTAACATAATCCAAATGAATTAAAGTCATACATTATGATGAAATACATGTATACTTGCACAATTAGCAATCATTACACCACATCATACATTATTCACAATACATCTTATAATTTCAAGTATACATTCATATTATCAATCATTTGGATTGCCAAACACACACACATCGGGTTAGTATTCAACTCTTTCCCCTTTCAATTCTCATTCATCCGTTGCCACCAAGGGCTTTCACCTAGGCATATCTCCAGCTATATGCAAATGCTCTTAAAGCTAATACATATGCATAAGAATTTCTTATCAAACAATGCGGATCCAGCTGTGGGAAAATATATCATTAAATCAATTGTAGGACAAGCATAGGTGTGCTACTATGCCTCTACTACAGTAAAAAAATTGTGTACACATATATCTCAATTTATGCATGCTTACATCATCATCATAATTTTACTGGTACCAAACCGCTATCGCCCATCTGTAGCACTAGTCACCCTGTGACTTGCGGATCAACATCGTGGCCTCAACTACCACAAGTGCTACGGGCCCCTCCCGAACACACATCGAGAGAGCCGTGCCCCATCGGACACCGAGGTAAACTCGCTCACCATAGAGTCGCCCGCCCACTGGGCCTGCCACATAGGGTGCCTCGTCACCAAACTATGGACAGCTTCGTGACTCATACACCGAGTCACAGGGGAAAGTCATAATACGCTCGTGCACTGAGCCGCCCTCCCACTGGGCCTGCCTAGTGGAACCCCCTAATATTCCACATAAACAGTTATGATATGCCATGGATGCAATGCAAATGCAAATCAAGTGCATCCTCACACTATGCATCCTAGATGCCACTCCACATTTAATCATTCATCACCACCACTTGGTGGATTTCAATATTCTCATCATTCTTATCCAATCCTAATTTGTTGACTTATTCTCATCAATAGTTAGTGGCATACACATTCAATAAATCATACACACATATTTGGGATATTCACGTCACAATCTCAATCCACATATGGTTGCAAACCATCATCATACTTCATTAATATAATATTATCACATCATTAATTTTATCCCAAACACAATGCCACATAATAATCATCATTCTAAATGCCTTCAAATCAAACGTATCATATCATCCATTCAAACAACCATTAACATAATCACATACATATTTTCACATCACCAATGGATGAAATCATGCATTTAGAAAAGTTACCCCCTCCTACCTCAAGTGAAGTAGTGATCAACGCGGTTTGATGGTCCCGCTTCGTCAATGGGGTCACTTCCTACATCACAATACATTATACCATCAATTTTCTACTTACACATTAAGATTCAAATACTTATATATCAATAAATACTTGCCGTTATTATTATTATAACTCTCAAAACTCTTTTATTTCATTTTATCTACCATAACCACCATGGGTTAGGTGCCACCACAATAAGTAGAAACTCTACTTAGAAGAATATGGCCTTTATTGGTCTTTAAGAGAGAATTGGAAGAATTGGTGTGTTTTTGCAAATGATGAGCATCCCTATTTATAGGGTTAGAAAGGCCTTCAAGAGGTGTGATTTTAGTGAATAAAATAATCAAAAAGGTACCTCTTGAATAAAATAATAATTTATGAAAAGATATGAGGTTTCATCCATGTTTTTCTCGAAGAGATGTAATGTTTCAGCCTTTTTGACTTGGTGGTAATCGATTACCATAAGTGTGTAATCGATTACGTTAATTTAAAAACTCATTTTAACATGACCGTTAGTCTGTAATCGATTACAATAACCATGTAATCGATTACTTGGTCAGTTTTTTAAACGTTTGCTGAAACATTGACTTTTAAATCATTTTAAAACATGGTAATCGATTACTCTTTTGAGGTAATCGATTACTTTGAATCAGTTCTTAAAAAACATATAGTTTAAACCTTTTTAAGACATGGTAATCGATTACTGTTGTAACGTAATCGATTACTTGAATTAGTTTTTAAAGTTAATACGTTGAAATCTCTTTATTTTGTATTTCAAAATGTCTTTAGACCTGGTAATTGATTACTTAACTGAGATAATCAATTACGATTATTAAAATTCAGACTTTGGTAAAATTTTAAGTCATTAATTATTATTATTTTTAATGGCCATATTTTTCTTTAATAGAGTCTTACTATGATTCTGCCTTGGTGTTGAATCTTCATGCTTGATCTTTGGCATTTAGTCTTTGTCATTATCAAAATCCTTTATGGTCTTCATTCTCCCCCTTTTTGATGATGACAATTACCTGTATACTTCTGTACAAAAATTGATGCATGTTACTTTTAAGATTAATTTCTTTTTGGTTGTTGTATTTGATTGGTCCTTATGTTGTACTTTATTTTCTGATACTAAAAGTACTCTCCCCCTGAGTTTTTGCAGTGTTTGCCAATGATTGTTTTGATGCCAATGATTACAATGATATAATGAATTGCTATATCTCCCCCTTTGTCATTATAAAAAAGAATAATAAACAATTATGAAGTGCAATAGATAGTATATATATTGATGAAACGTAAACAGACAACCAACAAGAGGGCTTGTTTTTCATAAACAAAAACGGAAATTATATAGTGATAGCCAACAAAGCCAGAAGACTTGTGGTGCATAAACACAAATAGAAATTATTTAATAACAACCAATAAAGTAGAAAGATAGACTAATCGGATGGTGGTGGAAAACGGGAAAGGAGAGTCTGCATGGTGTTGTCCACATGATCAACACGGTCACGAACATAAGAACGGAGGGACTGGAGTTCGGTGGCAAGGTTAGTCATGGAAAGAGAGTCGGGTACAGGATCAGGATCCTGAGGAGGAGCAGAATGTTTGGGAATCCATTCGCCTTCAGCGTTTTGCTTGTATCCAAATGAAGAGAGAGCAGTTTTACCAATGGCAAAGGATCGTTGAGGCTTGATGCACAGTTCATCAGAGATGGGAACATTGAAGTGATGAAGAATTCGGGTAATGAGTCCAGCATATGGAAGGGGAGCGTTGGCTTTCAGAGCCTTCTTCATGCGATAGCGAATAAGAGTAGTCCAGCTAAGAGGACGAACAGTTAAGAGAAACCACATAAGAACCAAATCTTCCTCAGTAATCTGGGCCAAGTTTGTGGTGCGAGGAACCAGAATTCGAACCAGAATGTAGTGCATGACCCTGCAACTAAACGAAAGAGAGCCAGCCAAGAGGCGGCCAGCACATTCAGTAGTCTCAAAACACACAAGACGACGGGCTTCAAGAGTGTTAAAGTCATGTTCCCAGTTTTCAGAGATGTGACCTTCATAATGTTCTCCGACCGACGGAAGTTCAGTGAGTTCATAAAAGATGCCAGAATCAATAACAATGGGGACCTTCTTGACTTCAGAAATTAAGCATCCATCAGTAATCTGAAGATTGGAGTAGAACAGACGGACCAGATTAGGATAGTGATCCTCCTTGATGGTGAGAAATGGGATGAGGTTCTGGATATCAAAAAATTGATAGCAGTCAACATTTTTTATTATTGGAAGATCAATGCATTTAGGGTCAATAATGTCTCGGCAATGAAACAAAGAATAGAAGCGTGTTTGTTGAGCAGAGTTGGAGAAGAATTCTACAAAGGTATGAAGGGAAGGATTTGGTGTAGGCTGATCAGAGGAAGAAGAAGTGCTGGGAGTCCTCTTTTTCTTGGTTGGAACAGCAGGTGAAGGTGGGGTGGGAGTGTAAGTAGGAGAATGGTCAGCCATGGGAGTGAAAAATGGAGGAAGAACAAGATGAAGAAGATGGTGAATAGTGAAAAATAAGAGTGAAAGGAATGGTTTTTAACTGATTCGAATGGTGGTAATCGATTACTTTGTCAGCGTATGTATATTGTAATCGATTACGGGAAGTGGAATGGACAAGTAACTGATGGTAATCAATTACAATTTGATAGTTAGTGGGATGTAATCGATTACGGGGCAGTTTACGCGTTTTTGAAATTTCACAGAGGACATGAGGGGACGTGACTGTGGCGTGGGAAATCGTGTGGAGACAGTGGGAAATGGGAAAGCTGGCGGTTTCAGTGATGGGATGCATATTAAATGATATTGGTTTTATTTTAAAGTGGAAGGGAAAAATGATAATGGAATATTATATTATCTGGCAGTTACGAGGCAAAAAAAAATTAAGACACAAGATTTGAATCTTCAGAATATAAAGAGTCAGAGAATATATATAATTTTTTTAAGAAAACATAACGTGCAGAACTCTTGGAGAAGTCACATCATGGATAGTGGGAATCGATTACATATGGTGTGTAATCGATTACTGAAGCTTAAGTTACTGTTCCACGTGGAGTTTTTACCTGTGTGACTACTGAAAATATATGGTAATCGATTACGTGTTGCATGTAATCGATTATAGACCAGTTGTTTTGCATAATAATAATTGTTTTCATCAATTTTATGAGAAATCTATGAAGCCTAACTCATTTCTAAGATTGAAAAATTGTTCTTTAGGCAAAGGTTTTGTGAATATATCTGCGAGTTGCTTATGGGTCTCAATAAATTCTAATATACAATCACCTTTTTGAACATGATCTTGTTAGGAATCCCTAGTGTATGAGCAGCGAAAATACAAGGATTCCCATAGGATTTGCAAAGCGCCATGTTTCAAAGCATAAGACAAACACACAAAAAAATTACGTTTTAGGATTACCTCTTGAAGAATATCGAAGCAATCGTAGCCTCGTCCTTTAGGAGTCAACACGGGTACTCCCACCAGAAATGCTACACCTTCCAAATGCTAGTTTGACGGTGTGTAGCTTTTGCAACTTTTGCGTATTTTTGTGTCTCTTTAGGGTAGCCGCCTATGAGCATCTTATGCTCTATTTATAGGCTTAGGTTTGACCTAATTTGCTCTCTAAAGAGTGGGCTCCTTACTCATTCTAAATAAGTTAGGCCCAATAGTCTTATTTTAGTCCAACTAAAATAAAAAGCTATTTTCTGATGGGCTTACTCTATGTGTGTGACCCTATAGGTAAAATACTCGGTTATATTAATAATAAACTATTTTATTATTAATATAAAATAAGAGCGGCATCTAGCAATGCATCATTATGTCCGAATATTATTTATTAACAACATAACCTATAAGTGATAATTATTTTATATGTTTGTTCCTTTTGTCACGATATCCTAATTGGGCCCAAGGCATGGTCGTGTCATCCTTGTATGGTCCAATTTATTTTACTTGATACCGGAGTAGACTTTATCCGAATAAATATCCAATATTTATTCTTTCTAGCATGGCCATGCATTTCCTTAGTCTCACTCCATCAAGTGGCCTATAGATATCACTCCTGTCACATAGGAGAGACAAATCCCATCTACATCACTCACATCCCTCTGCATAATTTGTATATTGCCTAACAACAACCTTTATAGTCTTCTTATTACAGAAGACGTTTGATTGTATTAAAACAATAAACTCCTTATGTAGGAATCGTAGTGACTTCAGGTCAAAGGACTATATATACCATTATCACATTGAGAATCGTTTATGACATTCATGTAACGACCCATGCAACGTTCTCATGGTGGGTCTGTCCAGTACATCATTACTCTTAATGTGTACCCGTGTGAAGACTTGATATCATTTATATCCATGATCTGTGAGATCAGATCATCAGTACACTCACACACTAGTCTTAATGTATTTACATGTCCCCACGTAAATACTTGACTAGGGACATTTTAGGAATAACTCTCATATGACCTATTACTCCAAGGATAAATAAAGGTTGTTAAACTATTTTAACAAAAATGACTTATTCAAAATGATGCGACCTATATAGGCTTTTAGTGCATATTTCCAACAATCTCCCACTTGCACTTAGAGCCGATAAGGTTAATGCCCAACGATGTCTACAGTGCCTTTATGCTTTTACTACGTAAGCGGTTTTACTAGTGGGTTCCCAACAATTTTGTTGGTATGCACATTGCATATTTTCACATCTTCCAAAGATGGAACTATTTAAGTATATGCTTGAATTAATCCACTTCCTTATATTGTTCTATGGTTCCATTGTCATCACAGTGGAAACTCATAGGATACAAAACATTTGGAATGATTAAATGTAAATTGACTTCTTTTGTAATTTAACATAGCAAAATACTTAGATTTATTAGTAGAACCAATGATTGTTTCTTGCTTTGAACCTTTCAAGCATACATCGTAACCATCTTGACAACACATATATTTTGATTGCAATCTTAAGTCTTTCAAATTACTCAAAAATTGACATCGATGTAACCTTTACAACGAGCTCATCTTCCATTTATCAAGATTAAATCCTTAGTCCTTCTTAAGTGTTTAAGGATACTCTTGACTATAGAATGAGAATATTATTAGTTCTAGAAGAAGCATGTCTTCTGCATGTAATACTAGAACTATAATTGTGCAGTTACTAACCCTTTTATAGTCACAAGATTTATCTTCATTCTTTAATGAAGATTCTAGCTTCTAAAAGCTTGCTTTAGTCTATAAATAGAACATTTGCAGTTCACATACCTTCCTAGATGTTTTAGGCATAAAAGGCCTTTAGGTTGTGTCACATACACATCCTCAAGATGATTTCCATCTTGACATCTATCTACCATATCTCATAATGGTGGTATACTGCTACAATAAGCAGGATCTAAATGGTTTTTAAGCTAATTGAATTTTGTCAATCTTGCTTTTAAAGGTACTTTTATTACCATCCATGTTTAGTTTTCCTTTTGAAAACCCACTTGCATCCTATAGGTTTTACCCTTTAGGTGCGTCAACCAAGGTTCATACCTTGTTAATATACATGGAACCCATTTCAAATCCCATGGTCTTATGCCATGTCTTAGAATCTAAACTTACATTGGCCTCTTCATAAGAAGCTTGGTCATTTAGCAATATGCCTCCTTCCTGATTTATAAGATATCCATATCTTTCAGGTTTGGTGACATATCCTATTTGATCTTACACAAGTCTTGTGCTACCGGAGCTAAGGATTTCACAACACTTTGTGATTTCTGCTCCAAGTCCATCCTTGACTTTTAAATGCTTTGTGATACTTGAATTTCTTCAAGTTCTACCATCCTCCCGCTGATTCTTTAAGGGATGTACTCTTATTCAAGAATACAACATTCTAAGCAACAAGCCTTTTATTCTCATATGGATTGTAGAATTGATAACCCTTAGCTTTCTTTGGGTATCTCACAGAAGACATTTATCTAATTTGGATCCGACCTTGTCAGAGTTGGATGCTCTATAGAAGCATCATAGTTCCAAATTATTAGTAAAGACATACTAGGTTTCTTCCTAGTCCATTTCATATATGGTTTCTTTAAGAAAGTCTAAGATGGAACATGGTTAAGTATGGAAATTTTGTTAATAAAGAAACATTGAAGGAGTTAGAGATGTTTGATAATAATCAATAATCAAACTATGTCCAACAAGGTTTGACTTTTCCCCGTAGAGATGCTATTAAGGAATTCCATGAGGAATGAGTTAAGAGGTAATCTCTCACTCTATTAGATAGTTATCAAACTTATAACTCAAATTATTTGCTATCTTGATCTAATCAAGAGCTTTAATTGTCTTGTCAATTTAGTTTTTCACTTCATTATGAATTCTTTGAACTTTTCAAAGACTTTCTAACTTATGTTACATAAATCCATACTCATTGACTTTTCAATTAGTATGTTGAAGTATTGAAAAACATATCTAGTTATTGTTCCAATAGGCCCACATACATCGCTATGTATTAGATAATAGATTACTCATCTTTTCAATGAATGAGGTCTCAATTATCTCTCCAATAAATAAGATTTACATGTCTCCATTGATTCCAAAATCAAAAAGAGTCCATATAACCACATTAATGGTATTTAGAAAATGTGTTTCTTATCCATTTGCCTTAGGAGACAATACTATGTAAGTAAGGTTCAAAATCACTTATTTTAACCTACTTTGGCAGTTGTTATAAATGGGTGTTTTGAGATTTAGGATGTGGAATCCATTACTCAATTGTGCATCAACTTCCATTTGAAGAAATAAAGTTATTTTATAATAAGAAAAACATTTCTTGTCTAACAAGAAATAATATGCACAATGTCTAGTTCACTAACTAGCCCAATAGGTAAAGATCTTATCTTTATTGTAGCAACTTTTGCTCAATTTTATTCAGATTTCTCCACCCTTAACAAGTGATCTACTTCCTTGATCTTTCAAAATTTGAGATCTACTACTAGTATCTGATACTAATGTTAGTGAAGTAAAATAACTTGAATTCTATAACATGACCTGTAGTGGAAGTCTTACTTCCCTTTCTTTTGAACTCCTTCAAGTTCTTTAGACAAATTATTTCAATGTCTTATTTTGGCTAAAACTAGAAACAATTTCCTTTCTTAATCACCTTATAGACTTCCAGACTAACTTGGCCTTAATAAAGTCTGTATACGATCATATCGTATATCTCCCATATATTCATATTGCCTTTTATAGCTCAGAGTTTATGCAGACTCCATAGGGTATTCAAGACCCAACCATAGATGATATATAAGCCAAACATCACACACTGCCGCTTCATCTTTAATGAAGATAATTCTCAAGTCTCAATACCTATCTAGGTATTTTTTTTTTAGATAAAGTGTCCTTCTAAAGAACAGATTGCAACAAAACAATATTTGGTATATCATGGTTATTCTAAAATAAATTACATGCAAATCTATCACTTCTATTTAAAACATATTTAAATTTTGGTCATTAAATAAATATGTTGTCTCCCACTATTTTGATTCAAAACAAATACCCTCACTGAATCATAAAAAAAAACCCATTGGAAGATTTTTCTAGTGGGCCAAGATCCATATTTCGCCTAATGTTGAGTCAGCTTTGGCTGATCACCCAACCCTTGGTTATTTAGGTAGGAAACACATTTCCAATTGCATCTCATGCAACTCTTGGATGATTGAGTGAGTAACTCTTTACCCTTGTTCATCTTATGAATTTAAGCTCAATCCTTACGCCTCTAAGTTATTTTCAATCCAATTGAAAAACTTAGTTAAGTTTAGGCCTAATAAAAACAATTTGGATATTACAATTATCCCATCGCGCCTTACTAATATAAATGATAGCACCCTGCTTTGGCAGGCCCACTATTTATTGACATTAGTCTCGACGAGTGTTACTTATTAGAAGGCGTTTAAACTTAATATTAACGCTTCTAGGTTCTTCAATCTGATTAAAGTTACCTAGATAAGTCCAATAACAAATGGTTGGATAATCCAATTATCCATCATCCTTTACTAATATCAATAAAAGCACCCTGCTTTGGCAGAACCTAAACTTTATTGAAACTAGCATTGGTGACTGTTGTTTATTAGAATGCGTTTTAGACTGTTCATACCTTTAGGCTTTTCCAATCCAATTGAAAAAAAAAATCTATTTGAATAAAACTTAATAATTCTTGGATAATCCAATTATCCAATCATGTCCTACTAAACATAAATAAAGGCACCCAACTATGACGTGACTTGCACTTTATTTATATCAAGTTAGACGTTATTACTTATTGGAAGGTATGATTGTCGGGCTTGAGGGATTTCAATTTTCTTATTGTTCATTACCAACTTTCATTAAACGCTTTAACGTAAAATAAAACCCCAAAACATGCAATCAAAAATTGTGAGATGGTTATGGTCTTCCTAGAAAATAAAATAAAATAAAATAAACCTAAAGGAACTATGGTGTCTTGACTTCATGAAGTCCTACTTCTTGAAACCACCATCCTCCTAGAGTCACCACTCCTTTGTTCCTTTCAAGGTCATATCCATCACCACTCTAGGTTTCTTCTAGGTCTCCACCTTGTTGGCTTTTCCAAGATTACAATGTAATAAAGAAAACTCGTTTTACATACGAGTGAAGGGTTGAGAGAAGAAATTTAAGAATAGAGTAAGGCACAGCACGCAGGCTGTATTTAAAAGTAAATAAAAAAAATCTAAGACCATAACCATTCACCGCTGGACGTGTTAATTAGTCAATTAATAGAGTAATCAATTGTATTTAAAATAAAATAAATTTTAAAACACATAATTAAACACGCGGGGTCATAAAAGGAAAACTACGCAAGGAAGTTTGGCGGCTCTGTTGACCGTTCAACAGACAGGGTCAAGGGGTGTTCCAACCCAAATATTTAGTACTGTAATCAGGTTAGTTCCCAGGAAAAAGAGGTGGGTCCGGAGTGACCGCTTAAGTACCAAGTCTTTCCTAGCCAGAACGTCCCACTGACCATTAACAACTCAAAATATTCGGTTATGATTTCAAACAATTTGAAATCTTTAATTTTGAAACGGCCAAGATTTAACTTTTAAACCTTATCTTTTGACCCTTATAATTATCCTAAAATAGGAATAGTCAAAGTTTAACTTTTAAACTTTATCTCTAGAGTCTCAACAATCATCCTAATTTTTAGGAACGATCAAGGTTTAAATTTTAGAACTTATCTCTAGAGTTCAAGATATTTTATTTCGAATCCTATTAAATTTGATAAAGATCTTATCTTTAATTTGTAACTTTTACAAATCCTATCAAATTTATTAAGGATTAAATATTTGATTTTAAAATTATTAAATTTAATAAAGATCTTATCTTCTATTTGTAACAATTACAAATCATATTAAATTTAATAAATATGAATTAATTTGTAACTCCTACAAATCACATTAATTTTAAAAAGATCACATATGATGCAAATCCTATTAAAATTAATAAGAATAAATTATTTAAATTTGTAACTCTTACAAATCATATTAATTTTAAAAGGATCACAAACAATGTAAATCCTATTAAAATTAATAAGAATAAATTATTTAAATTTGTAACTCTTACAAACTTTAATTTTAACAAATAATTAAAAATTTGATTTGTAACTTTTATAAATCGAATTTAAAATATAATATTAAAATCAAATATTTTATTTGTAACATTTATAAATAAATAAAATACCATTACGGCTAGGTTTCAACTTTTGAATCTTAGTTTTCATTACGGCTAGGGTTTAACTCTTAAACTTTCTAAACACAATTTCACATGAACAATTCATATTAGAAAAGAGAAAGCATATAGACGTCATTGCATACAACCCTTGATTTCAATTTAATTAAATAAACATAAAACATGCCTTATAATTATAACACATATAAAACAATCACCATTGCAACATACAACATGTTCATATAATAAAGCACATCCTAAAAACATGTTCTTTAATTAAAATGTTGAGAAAAGAAATCAATATACATAAAGCAAAATATATTGATATTAGCTTTCAAAAGATGCAACCTTTGCAACATATCTCATAAAAATGCAACCTTTACATAATATCTCATTAAAAATGCAACCTTTGCAACATATCTAATAAAAGATGCAACCTTTGCAAAAGGATTCAACCTTTACAATCTTTTCATAAAAGAAATTTTAATTTTATTTTTACATGTTCTTTAAACAAATGTTTGCCCAAAACACGGTTTTGCAACCTGGCTTTGATACCACTGTTAGGAATCCCTAGTGTATGAGCAGCGGAAATACAAGGATTCCCATAGGATTTGCAAAGCGCCATGTTTCAAAGCATAAGACAAACACACAAAAAAATTACGTTTTAGGATTACCTCTTGAAGAATATCGAAGCAATCGTAGCCTCGTCCTTTAGGAGTCAACACGAGTACTCCCACCAGAAATGCTACACCTTCCAAATGCTAGTTTGACGGTGTGTAGCTTTTGCAACTTTTGCGTATTTTTGTGTCTCTTTAGGGTAGCCGCCTATGAGCATCTTATGCTCTATTTATAGGCTTAGGTTTGACCTAATTTGCTCTC
Source organism: Clitoria ternatea (assembly GCA_037962975.1). Taxonomy (NCBI): domain Eukaryota; kingdom Viridiplantae; phylum Streptophyta; class Magnoliopsida; order Fabales; family Fabaceae; genus Clitoria; species Clitoria ternatea. The sequence continues at coordinate 266,741,293 of CM075671.1, forward strand.
TAAAGAGTGGGCTCCTTACTCATTCTAAATAAGTTAGGCCCAATAGTCTTATTTTAGTCCAACTAAAATAAAAAGCTATTTTCTGATGGGCTTACTCTATGTGTGTGACCCTATAGGTAAAATACTCGGTTATATTAATAATAAACTATTTTATTATCAATATAAAATAAGAGCGGCATCTAGCAATGCATCATTATGTCCGAATATTATTTATTAACAACATAACCTATAAGTGATAATTATTTTATATGTTTGTTCCTTTTGTCACGATATCCTAATTCGGCCCAAGGCATGGTCGTGTCATCCTTGTATGGTCCAATTTATTTTACTTGATACCGGAGTAGACTTTATCCGAATAAATATCCAATATTTATTCTTTCTAGCATGGCCATGCATTTCCTTAGTCTCACTCCATCAAGTGGCCTATAGATATCACTCCTGTCACATAGGAGAGACAAATCCCATCTACATCACTCACATCCCTCTGCATAATTTGTATATTGCCTAACAACAACCTTTATAGTCTTCTTATTACAGAAGACGTTTGATTGTATTAAAACAATAAACTCCTTATGTAGGAATCGTAGTGACTTCAGGTCAAAGGACTATATATACCATTATCACATTGAGAATCGTTTATGACATTCATGTAACGACCCATGCAACGTTCTCATGGTGGGTCTGTCCAGTACATCATTACTCTTAATGTGTACCCGTGTGAAGACTTGATATCATTTATATCCATGATCTGTGAGATCAGATCATCAGTACACTCACACACTAGTCTTAATGTATTTACATGTCCCCACGTAAATACTTGACTAGGGACATTTTAGGAATAACTCTCATATGACCTATTACTTCAAGGATAAATAAAGGTTGTTAAACTATTTTAACAAAAATGACTTATTCAAAATGATGCGACCTATATAGGCTTTTAGTGCATATTTCCAACAGATCTCTAAGGAAGTGATGTCTGATTTCTATATGCTTAGTCCTTGAGTGTTATACGGGATTTTTAGAAAGGTTTATTGCACTAGTATTGTCACACTTAATAGGGATATGATCTAAATTAATTCTGTAATCTAATAGTTGTTGTTTCATCCATAATATTTGAGCGCAACAACTACCAGCAGCGACATACTCAGCTTCTGCTGTGGATAAGGCGACACTATTTTGCTTTTTACTGTGCCAGGATACTAAGGCTGACCCTATTAGATGGTAAGTACCACTGGTACTTTTTCTATCAGTTCTACATCCTGCAAAGTCAGAATCGGAATACCCGACTAGATTGCAAGATGTTCCCTTAGGGTACCATAGTCCTAGATTTCCTGTACCTATTAAATATCTCATGATTCTCTTTACTGCTTTTAGATGAGATTCTTTTGGATTAACTTGGAATCTAGCACAGAGACAGACACTAAACATGATATCAGGCCTACTTGCAGATAAATATAGTAGTGATCCGATCATACCTCGATACATTTTAGCATCAATGGATTTCCCAGCTTCATCTTTATCAAGATAGGTAGATGTGCTCATGGGTGTTGAGATGTTTTTGGCATTCATCATTCTGAATCGAGTCAATAGGTCCTTGCAATACTTTGATTGATTGATGAATATACCTTCTTTAGCTTGCTTAATGTGTAGCCCAAGGAAGAAGTTCAGTTCTCCCATCATAGACATTTCAAATTCGCTCTGCATTGCTAAGGAAAATTCCTTACACAGATTTTCGTTTGTTGATCCAAAAATGATATCGTCAACGTATATTTGAACCAAGAGAATATTATTGTCATTTCTTTTGATGAATAAGGTTGTGTCTACCTTTCCTCTGTTGAAGTTATTTTCTAGCAGAAATTTACTTAGTCTAGCATACCATGCTCGGGGTGCTTGTTTAAGACCATATAATGCTTTCTTCAATTTAAACACATGGTTAGGAAATTTTTCACTTTCAAAGCCCGGTGGTTGACAGACATATACTTCTTCATTTATATATCCATTTAAGAATGCGCTTTTTACATCCATTTGAAATAATTTAAAGTCCATATATGATGCAAAAGCTAAAAGCATTCTTATGGCTTCTAATCTAGCCACAGGAGCATAGGTTTCTTCATAATCTATGCCTTCCTCTTGATTGTATCCCTTAGCCACTAGCCTTGCCTTATTTCTTATGATTATTCCATGTTCATCCATTTTATTTTTAAAGACCCATTTAGTTCCTATAATTTGATGGTTGGTAGGTTTTGGGACTAGTTCCCATACTTGATTTCTTTCAAATTGGTTTAATTCTTCTTGCATGGCTATTATCCAATTTTCATCATCTGTTGCTTCCATAATATTTCTAGGTTCTATTTGTGATACGAATGCCATAGAATTGCATGCATTTCTAAGAGATTTTCGAGTTATTACCCCTTTTGATATATCACGTATGATGTTGTCAATAGGGTGGTTCTTGTTGAACTTCCATTCTTTGGGTAGATCATTACTTGATGTTGGATTATCACCTTGATTGCCTATGTGGTCTTCCTTCTTTTTATCAATTTGAATTGGTTCCAGAGAATCTGTAATGTCTTCTAAAGATCTTTCTACACTAGAAGGGTTAGATTCATCAAAGGTAACATGAACAGATTCTTCAATGGTTTGTGTCCTTTTGTTATATATCCTAAATGCTTTGCTTGATAAAGAATATCCAAGAAAAATTCCTTCATCGGCTTTAGCATCGAATTTTCCTAGGTTATCCTTTACATTATTTAGTACAAAGCATTTACATCCAAATACATGCAAATGGGATACATTTGGTTTCCTTCCATTATATAGTTCATAGGGTATTTTCTTCAGAATAGGTCTAATTAATACCCTATTCATAACATAACATGCAGTACTAACTGCATCAGCCCAAAAATATTTAGGGAGATTATTCTCATTAAGCATTGTTCTAGCTAATTCCTCTAGTGATCTATTCTTCTTCTCAACTACTCTATTTTGTTGAGGGGTCCTAGGGGCTGAGAAGTTGTGTTTGATTCCATATTTATCACAAAATTTTTCAAATGATCTATTTTCAAATTCCCCTCCATGATCACTCCTTATGCTAATAATTCTAAAATCTTTTTCATTTTGGACTAACTTAGCTAGCCTTTTAAAGGATGAGTAAGCCTCATTTTTATTTTTCAAAAATATAGTCCAGGTGAATCTTGAAAAGTCATCAACAATTACTAGGGCATAATAGTTACCACCAAAGCTTTTAGTTCTTGATGGTCCAAATAAATCCATATGTAGTAATTGTAGAGGCTTAGTTGTAGAGACAATATTTTTTGACTTAAAAGATATTTTTACCTGTTTACCCTTTTGACAGGCATCACACATTTTATCTTTTATAAATTTTAATTTTGGTACCCCTATGACTAGATCCTTTTTAATTATTTTACCTAAGTGATCCATGTGTATGTGTGCTATCCTTCTATGCCAAAGCCATGGATCTTCCTCATGAGTTATTAAACATCGGGCTTGGCTAGATGACAAATTATCCAAGTTTATCATGTAAATATTATTGATTCTTTTTCCAATAAATTTTATAGTGTCATTATCTTTCTCTTTAATTATGCATGTGTCAGAGTTAAATATGACATGGTTACCTTTGTCGCACAGCTGACTTATGCTTATCAAGTTGTGCTTTAGTCCTTCGACATACAGCACATTGTCAATAGAGGTTGTAGGATCTTTTCCAACTTTTCCTATTCCAAGGATTTTTCCTTTGTTGTTGTCACCGTAGGTGACGTATCCTTCTTCCTTCCTAATTAGTGAGGAGAATTTTGATATATCTCCTGTCATGTGCCTGGAGCAGCCACTGTCAAGGTACCAGCTTGACTGTCTACTGACCAAGCATACCTGCAACGAAGATTAAATTTTTATCTTAGGTACCCATATTTTCTTGGGTCCTTGAAGGTTAGAATTTGATGGTACTTGCTTCCTAATCCAAATCTTGTTTGAATTTTGAATTCCATTTTCTCTTATTTTACATGTAGATGCTGTATGACCCTTTCTTCCACAGTGATAGCATTTAACAAAAGGACTAGTTGATATCTTTTGAGGTATAAAGAAATTTTTATACAATTTTTGCTTTTTAGAGGGATCAAAACCTAGTCCAGCCTTATTAAAGTGGCATCCTTGTTTTCCAAGGAGTATGTCTAGGTTGTCTCTTCCTATAGTAAATTTTGCTAAAGTATTTTTTAAATCATTGATTTCTTGAGAAAGCTTTTGACATGTAATGCATGATTGATTGCATGTGATCCTAGTTCTCAGATTGTTTTCTAGGTTTACTTTTTCTAATTTAACTTGTCCTAACTCTTCATGTAACTTTGAAACATTTTCTTCTAGATTTTGATTAATACTTTTAATATTTAAAAATTTCTTAGCAAGTTTTTGATATTCTTCATGAAGTTCTTCAAATGCCTCTTGCAATTCATCAAATGTAGGGTTTGAATCATTTACCTCTTCGGTGTTAGTCATTAAGCAAAGGTTAGCTTCTTCTTGATCTAATTCCTCAGAAGAGCTTAGGTCGTTGTCATCCCAAGCAATATATGCTCTTCTCTTATTTTTGAAATGCTTCTTTTCTTGTTTGTCCATATTCTTGTTTAGGGTTGGACATTCCATCTTCATATGTCCAAACTTTCCACATTCAAAACATTTTGGACCTTGATTGGCTTCATCATTCTTTTTGAAGGGCTTTCTGAAATTTGGTCTTCTCTGCCCTTGTTTCTTCTTAAGAAATCTATTGAACCTTCGGACTAGCATTCCAAACTCCTCTGTATCATCTGTACTTTTGTTTTCCTCCATGTTTTCATCATCACTTTCATTTATTGTTTGTATTGAGGTTTTAAGGGCAATACTTCTTCTCTTTTTATCCCCTTCTTCATGTTGATTTAGCCTGGTTAGTTCAAGTTCATGCTCCTGTAGTTTACCAAACAGAGTAGCAAGTGACATGGTTGCCAAGTCTCGTGATTCTGATATGGTTGTTACTTTTGGTTGCCACTCCCTGTTTAAACATCTTAAAACTTTGTCAATTAAATCTTCGTTAGAGAAGGTTTTTCCTAAGCATGCAAGATGATTGATTATGTGTGTAAATCTCTTTTGCATATCCTGTATATTTTCATTATTGTTCATCCTGAATAATTCATATTCCCTAGTTAGAGTGTTTATTCTTGATCTCTTAACTTCGGTTGTTCCCTCGTGAGTTACTTCCAAGGTATCCCACATTTCTTTTGCAGTTTTGCAATTGGATACTCTAAAGTATTCATCCATTCCTAAGGCTGAGGTTATTATATTTTTGGCCTTGAGGTTGTATTGTACTTTTGCTTTGTCTGCATCAGTCCATTCACTTATTGGTTTAATCATGGTTACTTCTCCAACTACTTTGGTTGGTATGAATGGACCATTCTCAATGGAGTCCCATATGTCTATATCAATAGCTTCTATGAATATTTGCATACGGGTTTTCCAGTATTGGTATCCTACACCATTAAATACAAGAGGTCTATGGATGGAATTTCCCTCGGGGAAGACAGGGTTGGGAGAGGCCATTTCTACTTCTTGAAGTTTCTAAACTTTATACAAGAAGCTAGCTTTGATACCACTTGTTAATCTAGTGGCCTCCTATAACTCGAGAGGGGGGGTGAATTGAGTTATGATAATTTTAAAATTTCTAAACACACTTTTCTCAACTCTTAATTATGTTGTAATTAAATGTAAAAGAATATGACAGTGCACAACAGATTATATGAAATAAAAGACAGAGTGTAGGGTTGAGAGATTTGCAAACAGTATTTATACTGGTTCGGCCAACCACTGCCTACGTCCAGTCTTCTCAAGTCACCCTTGAGGATTCCACTATTGTTAAAAATAGTACACTAGTACTTCCACACTTTGGCACAACCTTGCCCTTGTGTGAAGTATCACGAAACACCAAGAGTCTCACTACTCTTGTATACAATACTTTGGGACACCTTCCCAAGCAACCAAGATTCTCACACTTTTAGTAAAGTGAACAAAGAAATACTCTCTTATTTAGAGCATATGGACAAATTGAAGAGCAATAATAAGTAGAAACTCTACTTAGAAGAATATGGCCTTTATTGGTCTTTAAGAGAGAATTGGAAGAATTGGTGTGTTTTTGCAAATGATGAGCATCCCTATTTATAGGGTTAGAAAGGCCTTCAAGAGGTGTGATTTTAGTGAATAAAATAATCAAAAAGGTACCTCTTGAATAAAATAATAATTTATGAAAAGATATGAGGTTTCATCCATGTTTTTCTTGAAGAGATGTAATGTTTCAGCCTTTCTGACTTGGTGGTAATCGATTACCATAAGTGTGTAATCGATTACGTTAATTTAAAAACTCATTTTAACATGACCGTTAGTCTGTAATCGATTACAATAACCATGTAATCGATTACTTGGTCAGTTTTTTAAACGTTTGCTGAAACATTGACTTTTAAATCATTTTAAAACATGGTAATCGATTACTCTTTTGAGGTAATCGATTACTTTGAATCAGTTCTTAAAAAACATATGCTTTAAACCTTTTTAAGACATGGTAATCGATTACTGTTGTAACATAATCGATTACTTGAATTAGTTTTTAAAGTTAATACGTTGAAATCTCTTTATTTTGTATTTCAAAATGTCTTTAGACCTGTTAATTGATTACTTAACTGAGATAATCAATTACGATTATTAAAATTCAGACTTTGGTAAAATTTTAAGTCATTGATTATTATTATTTTTAATGGCCATATTTTTCTTTAATAGAGTCTTACTATGATTCTGCCTTGGTGTTGAATCTTCATGCTTGATCTTTGGCATTTAGTCTTTGTCATTATCAAAATCCTTTATGGTCTTCAAGGAGATGTGGAAGATGAACTCAATGTGTTAGGGTTTGGAGGAGGAAAAGAAGAGAATGGGGAAGATAATAATGAAGAGAAGAAGAAAAATGAAGTGTAAGTGAAATGTTCACACCTCCAGCACGCCTACGTGAATAAAGAGGGGAAAATAGGATTTTCAATTTTTCTTTTAATCCAATTCATTAAAACTTCATCGTTTTATAACCAACAGGTTCTCCGTTCGGGCTCAAACATCATCTAAAAATTATTCCGAATACATATTCGGATTCCCAATATTATTCTCTACAGCCTTGACTAATATCATCTCATTCTGAGATACTTGGTCCGACACCCATACCTCAACCGGGCTTAATTTCAGCTTAACCGGTCTCTAAAATTTACCAAAAATTCCCAAAATTATCAATTTAATTATTCTCAATAGTTTGGGACATTAAATACTCCATATACCAATTTCTAATATTTATTCCGGTAATTAATTCTCTATTTTAAAATTCGAGATGTTACAATCCACCCCACCAAAAAGAAAATTTGGTCCTCGAAATTTAACTTACCGGATTCGAATGCATCGGGATACTGTTCTCTGATGTCGTCTTCATGTTCCCATGTGAACGTTTCAGTATTTCCATGTTTCCAAGCGACCTCCACCAAAGGTATCAACTTGTTCCGCAATTTCTTCACAGAATGTCCGACAATGCGAACAGAAACAGGAGAAATAGATAGATCATCTCGCACCTCAATCTCGTCCATCGGGATCACGTGTAAAGGATCATAAACATATTTCCTTAACTGCGACACGTGAAACACGTTGTGTAGATTAGCAAGATGCGGAGGGAGTGCTATCCTATAAGCAACCTCACCAATCCGCTCTAACACCTCGTAAGGTCCGATAAATCTAGGGTTCAACTTCCCACTCTTTAACGCCCTTCCAATGCCTTTGTCACGCGAGACCTTCAAAAATACATGGTCACCCACTTGAAACTCAAGGGGTTTATGCCTCTTGTCATAATAACTCTTCTGCCTATCTTGAGCAATCTTCATATTCTCTTGTATCTTTTTAATCTGTTCGGTAGTTTCTTGAATAATCTCCGGCCCTAAGGCCAAGTTTTCACCAACTTCCAGCCAGCACAAGGGGGTTCTACACTTTCTTCTATACAACGCTTCGTAAGGTGCCATACCAATACTGGAATGGAAACTGTTATTGTATGTGAATTCGATCAATGGAAGGAATCTCTCCCAACATCCACCGTGCTCAAGGACACAAGCTCTCAATAGATCCTCCAAGCTTTGTATAGTTCTCTCTGATTGCCCATTGGTCTGCGGGTGATAAACGGAACTAAGCTTCAACTTAGAACCCAACTCATCATGCAAACGTCCCCAAAACTGAGAAGTAAAATGAGGATCACGGTCGGATATGATGCTGGACGGAACGCCATACAGTCTAACAATCTCCTTAATGTATATTTGTGCCAATTTCTCCAAAGGACTCTTCATATTAATGGGCAAGAAGTGAGTACATTTTGTCAATCTATCAACAATCACCCATATAGCATCGTTTCCAGCACGAGTTTTGGGTAGTCCAGAAACAAAATCCATAGCTATACTATCCCATTTCAAAACAGGGATCTCCAATGGTCTTAAATAACCAGATGGTCTCTGATGCTCAACCTTAGCCTTTTGACACACAAGGCAAGATGCTACAAAATTCGCCACATCACGCTTCATACCAGGCCACCAGAAATTCTTCTTCAAGTCTTGATACATCTTAGTAGAACCAGGGTGAATACTCAATACGCTTTTGTGAGCTTCCTCAAGTACACGTTTCCTCACATCATCGCTTGAGGGAACATAAATTCGGCCCTTAACACGCCAAATACCATCTCGACCCTCAACCAAGAACAGATTCTTCCCTTTTTCTTGGGTCTTTTTCATCTCAATCAAATACTCATCATTGGGTTGTTGCGTCTTCACATATTCAAGAAATTCATTTGCAACCTTCAACATCTCCAACACCATTTTCTTGGAAGTGTAAGTCTCCACGCCCACATTCAAATCTCTAAATTATTCTATCAACTCTATTTCCTTTGCCATCATCACGGAGACATGCAATGACTTTCTACTCAATGCATCGGCAACTACATTTGCCTTGCCGGGGTGATACTTCAATTCAAACTCATAGTCTTTTAGGAACTCCATCCATCGTCTTTGACGCATATTTAATTCCTTCTGGTCAAACAAGTACTTAAGGCTTTTGTGATCACTAAAGACCACAAACTTGGAGCCGTACAAGTAGTGTCGCCACAACTTCAATGCAAACACCACCGCCGCCAATTCAAGATCATGTGTGGGGTAATTAACCTTATGCGGTCGCAACTGCCTCGACGCATAGGCTATCACACGTTCCTTTTGCATCAATACACACCCAAGACCAAGCTTAGATGCATCGCAATATACCACAAATTCATTCGTTAAGTCGAGCAATGCTAACACCGGTGCGGTAGTAAGCCTTAACTTCAACTCTTGAAAACTCTCTTCACATTCACGAGTCCACACAAAAGAGTGATTTTTCTGAGTCAACTTCGTTAGTGGTAAAGCCAAACGGGAAAACCCTTCAATAAATCTCCGGTAGTAACCGGCAAGACCAAGAAAACTCCTTATCTCCGTCACTGACGTTGGTCTTTCTCAAGCCATCACAGCTTCAACTTTAGATCTATCCATAGCAACTCCATCATTTAAAATAACATGTCCAAGGAATTAGACCTCAGACAGCCAAAATTCACACTTAGAGAGCTTCGCATACAACTCTTTTTCTCGTAGAATAGTCAACACAAGACGAAGATGTCTTTCATGCTCTTCATGACTCTTGGAATACACCAAAATATCATCGATAAACACTACGACGAATTGGTCAAGATATTCATGGAAGATGCGATTCATGTAGCTCATGAAAATCGCAGGGGCATTAGTCACACCAAATGGCATCACTACGTACTCATAGTGTCCGTATCGCGTTCGAAAAGCAGTCTTCGGAATATCTTCGGCCTTCACCCGAATTTGGTGATATCCAGAACGCAAATCAATCTTCGAAAACACAACAGCACCCTTCAATTGATCCAATAGATCATCAATGTGTGGAAGAGGATATTTATTTTTAATGGTTAGTTTGTTGAGCTGGCGATAATCAACGCACAATCTCATGCTCCCATCTTTCTTCTTTACTAACAACACAGGAGCACCCCAAGGAGACACACTTGGGGGAATAAACTCCCGTCCAAGTAATTCTTCCACTTGCTTTTTCAATTCAGCTAACTCCATAGGAGACATCCTATAAGGAGCTCGGGAAACAGGTTCTGCACCCGGAATAAGATCGATAGCAAATTCCACTTCTCGTGGAGGAGGTAATCCGGGAATTTCTTCCGGAAACACATCGGGAAATTCCGAAACAATAGGAATCCCACCAGATTGGGAAACACCATTCCCATCAACCAAGCAGAACATCATGAGAAGTTAAGATATACCTCGCACATCAAATTCTTCATTATAAGAGGTTGGGAAAATCACTGTCTTGCTATGACAATCCACCAAAACCTTGTTGGCGGACAACCAATCCATGCCTAGAATAACATCCAGGTCTTTCATAGGTAAACACACAAAGGATACAACAAATTTTCTACCTTCCAAGACCATCTCGACATTATCACATCGAGTCACCGATCTTAAGCAAGCACCAGTCGGTGAGTCACCAATATTGCACCTTTCATCATACTCACAGGCACTCGCAGGCGCCTCACACATTCTTCAGAAATAAAAGAGTGCGTAGCACCCGAATCAAATATCACATTAACAACATTACCATATATCTGGCACTCACTTTGGACAAGGTCTTCAGCTTGTGCAGCTTCTTCACTGGTCACGGCAAAGACTCTTCCAGCCATTTGTTGATTAACACCACGATTTGGGCCATTCCGACCACCATTAGGATTACCTCGACCGTTTCCATTACCACGACCGTTACCACCATTTCGGTTTCCATTTCTTCCACCATTACCGTTTCCACGACCACGGCCTCTAAAAGCACCATAGCCTCCACGGTTTGCATTATTACGTGGCACAACATCTGCAACATTCAAAGGACAATCAGGGCGGATATGCCCTGGTTGGTTGCATCTATAGCACACCACTGTTTCTTCTTGATTGCACTCTCTGGCTAAGTGATTTCCACCACATCTGTAACAACGGAGTCCTTGGCCATTACCTCGGCCACCATCGGCACCATGCCTTCCACCACCTCGTCCACCTCTGAAAGAAGAGGACCCACGTACAAATCGTCTGTTGTTTTTAAAGTTGCCTTTCTTCTTGAAGCTAGAAGATTGGCCCTTCAACTTATAATCATGCCCCGAGTAGTTCCTTGGAGCAATATCATTTTCTTCAAAAATTCTACACTTATCCACAAGAGTAGGAAAGCTCCTAATCTCTTGGTGGCAAATCGCCTTCTTGATCTCTTGGCGCAGTCCATTCTCAAATTTAACACACTTCGAAGTTTCAGTGCCCTCTTGCTGAAAGGGAGGATAAAACACATATAGCTCTTCAAATTTCAAAGCATACTCCTCAACCGACATGCCACCTTGCTTGAGTTCCATGAATTCAAGCTCTTTCTTGTTTTTGTAACTCGCAGGAAAGTATTTCTTAAGAAATTCAGCCTTGAAATTCTCCCAATTTAAAGGAGTGTGGGCAGCAATCATATGCCCACGGGTGAGGATCCACCAAGATTCTGCCTCATTCCGAACCATGAACACTGCATATTCCACCTTCTGCGTTTCGGTACATTCCATGCTAGCAAATATCTGTTCCAAATCACGGATCCAGACATGAGCATCTTCTGGCTTATAGCCTCCATGAAATTCAGAAGGCTTCCGCTTAAGAAACTGGTCAAGGCCTTGATTCGGCTGACGAATAGGTTGTTGTTGCCGTTCAAGTATGTCGGCAAAGCGATTAAAGGCTTCAGCCATAGCGGCTGCATCAGAATTGCGCCTATATGCCATCACTCAATCTATACACAACAACATAAACATAATTAGAAACTTAAAGTCTCTTCACCCGGTGTGCATACATATCATTCATCATTAACTTCATTGGCACAAGTATCATCATAATGTATTTCATAATTAGAAGGTAAATAAGAGAAAGGAATTGCCTGGCCGGGCTTAACAATAATCATGTAATAATCCCATTTCAATAACCACTATCATAATTCACCCATATAATTCATAAATCAATCAACCATAAGCAACAAACATATAAACATCATCCATTTTAATTGTATCAAGAGCAACCATTGCTCTGATACCAGGTTGAGACGCCCCAAACCCCCCAAATAAAAATAGGGGAAAATTTTTTCGCGTCTTTGAAAATATTAATAAATTCAATAATTAAAGTAGTGAAGTATTTTTCACCAAACCCCTGGATCTAAAATGAACCACTCCCATATATGAAGATATGAGAGGGTGAAACTAAATATAAATTTTTCAATTAGGATCAGCGGAAGAATTATTTAATTTGGTTTAATCATAGGCTGATTAATTTTTAAGAGGAGGAATTTTCATGAAAATGTGGAAGGTAATTTATATAGCCTAGAGGTCCAGTACATATTCCTCAATACGTTCAAAATAATATTTAATGAAGAAACAATGCATAGCATTTTAAAATTTAATTTTAAAATATCAAAATGAGAATCAGAGGCATACTCGCTCAAGCGTGACTCAAGTCGCTTGAGTGAGCCAGCGTACCCACGCTTGGGCGAACGCTGAGCGACCTTGAGTGAAATGAAGGAATGAGCATCAGGGCCCAGCTCGCTTGAGCGAGCCCTATCTCGCTTGAGCGAGACATGAAGGAATGCTTGAGCGAAGAAAGCAAGACGCTTGAGCAAAGAAGGAAAGGAGCATCAGGGGTCGATCTCGCTTGAGCGGCCCAAGGCTGGCTTGAGCGAGATTGGTCCAGAAACGTTGAGGACTCTCTGGCCGATTTTCGCTTGGGCGAGGCACCACTCGCCTGGGCGAAAATCGTCCAGAATCCATTCTCCTTCTCCCTCGCTTGAGCGCTGCCCTTCACGCCTGGGCGAAAATTATCCAGAATCAAAACACTGATTCTGTGGCAATCTCGCTTGGGCGAAATGCAACTTCGCTTGAGCGAATTTGGGGCAGAAACGAATCCCCTGTTCCACAACAATCTCGCTCGGGCGAGATTACTACTCGCTTGAGCGAGTTCTGTAGAAACTCAGCAGAAAACGTGAACTTACCTTGTTAACACTCAACCTACCATACTAAAACTCAATCTATGGCAATTCTTTCAGTTCCTATAAAATTTATACATTATATAACACTCTTGGAACCTACCTCATTCACCATTAACCATCATCATGCTAACATTAGCTCATGCATATAATTTAAATTCATCATCAAACCACATGCACTCCCTACATACATCTATATTCCACATCATTCCACAAGCTCCATAATATAGCATGAAAACACAACATCCATTCATTTAACAAAGTCAAGTATTCAGATTCATTCTTTACATCTTTTGGGTCATGAATGAAAATTGTCATTACACAAACATGTCCAATTTTCTCCCATGACCTCCAAAATTATCAACATTACAAAATTGAGTATATAAACCTCATATACTCTACAAAACAGATTTCATGCCGGCCAAGGCTTACGCATTCCTATCCATATTTTTACCTTCTTCATACTCGGCCTCCAAAAGTTGTAGGATTTAAGTCACACCTACATCAACTTTAAAAATGGCAACGGGGAGGTGAGTAACATAATCCAAATGAAATAAAGTCATACATTATGATGAAATACATGTATACTTGCACAATTAGCAATCATTACACCACATCATACATTATTCACAATACATCTTATAATTTCAAGTATACATTCATATTATCAATCATTTGGATTGCCAAACACACACACATCGGGTTAGTATTCAACTCTTTCCCCTTTCAATTCTCATTCATCCGTTGCCACCAAGGGCTTTCACCTAGGCATATCTCCAGCTATATGCAAATGCTCTTAAAGCTAATGCATATGCATAAGAATTTCTTATCAAACAATACGGATCCGGCTGTGGGAAAATATATCATTAAATCAATTGTGGGACAAGCATAGGTGTGCTACTATGCCTCTACTACAGTAGAAAAATTGTGTACACATATATCTCAATTTATGAATGCTTACATCATCATCATAATTTTACTGGTACCAAACCGCTATCGCCCATCTGTAGCACTAGTCACCCTGTGACTTGCGGATCAACATCGTGGCCTCAACTACCACAAGTGCTACGGGCCCCTCCCGAACACACATCGAGAGAGCCGTGCCCCATTGGACACCGAGGTAAACTCGCTCACCATAGAGCCGCCCGCCCACTGTGCCTGCCACATAGGGTGCCTCGTCCCCAAACTATGGACAGCTTCGTGACTCATACACCGAGTCACAGGGGAAAGTCATAATACGCTCGTGCACTGAGCCGCCCTCCCACTGGGCCTGCCTAGTGAAACCCCCTAATATTCCACATAAACAGCTATGATATGCCATGGATGCAATGCAAATGCAAATCAAGTGCATCCTCACACTATGCATCCTTGATGCCACTCCACATTTAATCATTCATCACCACCACTTGGTGGATTTCAATATTCTCATCATTCTTATCCAATCCCAATTCTTTGACTTATTCTCATCAATAGTTAGTGGCATACACATTCAATAAATCATACACATATTTGGGATATTCACGTCACAATCTCAATCCACATATGGTTGCAAACCATCATCATACTTCATTAATATAATATTATCACATCATTAATTTTATCCCAAACACAATGCCACATAACAATCATCATTCTAAATGCATTCAAATCAAACGTATCATATCATCCATTCAAACAACCATTAACATAATCACATATACATATTTTCACATCACCAATGGATGAAATCATGCATTTAGAAAAGTTACCCCCTCCTACCTCAAGTGAAGTAGTGATCAACGCGGTTTGATGGTCCCGCTTCGTCAATGGGGTCACTTCCTACATCACAATACATTATACCATCAATTTTCTACTTACTCATTAAGATTCAAATACTTATACATCAATAAATACTTGCCGTTATTATTATTATAACTCTCAAAACTCTTTTATTTCATTTTATCCACCATAACCACCATGGGTTAGGTGCCACCATTTATTATTATGTACTCAACAACCAACCCTTTCATGGGTTTCTCCATTAATGACTTCCATCAACCAAATACCATCACCATTGGCCCTTGTGCATCATAACTCACATTTATTACCAACAATTAATACTCATCAACCTCCATTATGCATTTCCCCCAAATTCATAAAGTTAGGGTTTCATAAAATTCCAACACCCATCATAAATACTCTTCTCTTTTCAACCATAAATGCATCCACTTTATTACTTCTCAAAGAAACCTCATTCTCATACAAACCTGCATTAAACTCTTGCATTAAATACTCTCCTCAAAACATTCATACACATACATGGCTTCCAAACTCATAAATACCATATACCCATAACCAAAACCTTAGCAAAAATGGGTATACTTACCTCAAAGCCCAAAAACGAAAATGGGTTCCCTTAGAGGGAGAGTAAGCTGTGAAAATGAGGAAGAGAAGAAGGAAAAACAGCAGCTCACAAGCCTCCTTCAAGCTCCACCAACGAAAATGGGAAGGAGATGTGGAAGATGAACTCAATGTGTTAGGGTTTGGAGGAGGAAAAGAAGAGAATGGGGAAGATGATAATGAAGAGAAGAAGAAAAATGAAGTGTAAGTGAAATGTTCACACCTCCAGCACGCCTACGTGAATAGAGAGGGAAAAATAGGATTTTCAATTTTTCTTTTAATCCAATTCATTAAAACTTCATCGTTTTATAACCAACAGGTTCTCCGTTCGGGCTCAAACATCATCTAAAAATTATTCTGAATACATATTCGGATTCCCAATATTATTCTCTACAGCCCTGACCAATATCATCTCATTCCGAGATACTTGGTCCGACACCCATACCTCAACCGGGCTTAATTTCAGCTTAACCGGTCTCTAAAATTTACCAAAAATTCCCAAAATTATCAATTTAATTATTCTCGATAGTTTGGGACATTAAATACTCCATATACTAATTTCTAATATTTATTCCGGTAATTAATTCTCTATTTTAAAATTCGGGATGTTACAGCATTGGTATTCATCATCTAAACAAAATGGGTATGGTTTGTGTAGCTGGAAGATGGATCCTGAAAAGTGACAGAATTCATGGAAGCAGTCTATTTGAGGAAGATTATCCCACTCCCACTGTTGATCTTACTCCTACTCCTACTCCTGCACCTTAAGGAGAATCATCCGCTCCACCCGATACCTTCACTGCCTTGTATGCTCATCTTGATAGCCGTTTTGATCGAATTAAAAACTCCCTCCAACAATTTCAAATGACTGATCAGCAACATTTTGAACTCATGCAACAGCGCTATCAGGAATTATCTCACCAGATTTCTGAACTTCGCTTTTTCAATCCGGATAATTAGATCCGTTTTATTATGCTTTATTTCAATAATTTCCATTTGGTTTCTTTTATTTCTGTCAAATTTCAATTCTGTAATTTCCCTTTCTGCTACAATGAATAAAAGCCTTTTATTATTCTATGTCTCTATTTGCATTATTATTTTTGATGATTCCAAAGGGGGAGAAGTACTTGTTCATCTACTTCCTAATAATAAGAATTGACTGCTAAAAATAAGTGATAATAACAAGTGGTTAATTATCTCTAAGGCATAGATTCCTCTAGATAGGGGGAGATTTGAAGTACTAAGAGATAATACAAAAATTTAAAATTTTAATTAAGAGATAATATAGAAACTAAAAATAGATACAAAGATAATGCTCAAAAGATAACAGATTGGATAAAGAGATAACATTGTGGAGATTTTGAATATGCTTTTACAGATAGAATTAGAAATAATAGATAAGTTATTTGAACTAACAACCCTCAAGAGATGAACACTGTTTGTCATCATCAAAAAGGGGGAGAATGTGTTTGAATATGTTTTCAGGTTCACAGATTTTGATAATGACAAAGGAATATTGAATAAACTCTTGAAGAAACAAGAAACAGCATTAGACCTACAAAAACACACAGGCTAATCGATTACGACGACAAGAATAATCGATTAGGAAGCTTCTATTTGTACACTAATTGATTACGATGACAAGAATAATCGATTAGGAAGCTTCTATTTGTACACTAATCGATTACACCAAACAAGACTAATCGATTACTGAACCTCTGTTTGAATTAAATGCATCAGGTATTTGAGCTAATCAATTACAGGACACATACAATCGATTACAAAGCTCCTGGAAAGACAGCTAATCGATTATATATAAGGACAATCGATTACAAAGATGCGTAATCAAATTAAATGCATCAGGTGCCAGTCCTAGTCGATTACAAGATGAAGCACAATCGATTACCAAGTCTCTAAGTTGAAACTAATTGATTACAAGGGATAGGCTAATCGATTACAACATGAATTACACTAAAGATTTCAAAGTGTAATCAATTACAGCTCGAAGCGTAATCGATTACTATAGTGCCAGAAATTAGGGAAAGTGCTTTTTAAGTGGAAACTAACTCATTTCTCCATAGATCCTCAGACACCCATCACATGCAATGGCTAGGAACTCCATTATGCTCATCTCCAAGCTCTATAAATGCAAGACTCCTTCAAGCTACTCAATGCAACACATAAATCCATCAAAGGAAAATCAATTCTTGAATCTTGTGAGTTCTATTCTTATATAGTTTTATTTTTCTGAAACTTAGAGCTTAAACTTGTATATTCTCTCTTGTTGAGAGTTAGAAATAGTGTGAGCCTTCATTTGTATATCTACTCTATTAAGAGAGTTACTTGCATGTAAACACTACACCAAACATAAAGGTTTTCACTCTAGGTTGAGTGGTCACAAAGGTTGGGGTTCAACCTTTGGGTATTGAGAATTTGAGAGATTGGGTGGGTTACCCTTATGCTAGTGAGGATTGAGTTCTTGAGTGTGGGACACTAGGAAGCTACAGTTGCTCATAGCTTGTAATCTCTAAATCTCAATAGTAGAAATCCTTCAAGTGTGTTGCTTGAAGGCAAGACGTATACCGGGGTTGGTGGAACTCGTTAAATCAGTTTGCAAGCTCTTCTCCCTTATTCTTTTACTTTCATATACTGCACTTAATTGATTTGTGTTGGTTGATTGTGGTTTATATACTTAAGCTTGCTTGAATTAGCTAACTTTGAATATTACACACCAAGTGTTTGAGAAATTGTCTCAGCTATGTACACCTCTTGTTTTGCATTGTCTCTTACATTAAACTTGATTTCACTTGTATAATCTTTAAACTTGTGATAAAAGAATCAAGTTCAAAGGCAATCCAAGCAAAGTTTTAAAAACTCAATTCACCCCCCTCTTGAGCATTGAGGCCACTTGAATAACATACCTTAGATAGGTTACTGAGGCATATATCAAAACTATTTCTAAATACAGAGAAGTCATCCGTAAACACCTCAATGAACTTCTCTACCATATCCCCAAAAATTGCTAGCATACACCTTTGAAAAGTTGCTGGTACATTACACAAACCAAAAGGCATGCGCCTATATGCAAAAATTCCATAGGGACAGGTGAAAACTGTCTTCTCTTAATCTTTTGGATCAACCACAATTTAGTTGTAACCAGAATATCCATCAAGAAAGCAGTAATACTCATGACCTGATAGTCTCTCAAGCATTTGGTCTATAAATGGTAAAGGAAAGTGGTCTTTTCTAGTGGAGTCATTAAGCCTTCTATAATCTATACAAATCCTTCAACCTGTAGTAGGTCTAGTGGCAATGACTTCACCTTCTTCATTCTTAACAGTGGTCATCCCTCCTTTCTTAGGCACCACTTGGACTGGACTAATCCAAGCGCTGTCCAAGATAGGATAGATAATTCCCGCATCAAGGAGTTTAACCACCTCTTTCCTTACAGTTTTTTCATTATGGGGTTTAATCTTCTTTGTGGCTGAACAACAGGGGAATAGTCATCTTCTATTAAAATTTTATTCATATAAAATAATGGACTAAGTCCCTTTAAATTAGAAATGTTCTAACCAATAGCAGATTCATGTTTTCTTAAAACCCCTATCAATTTTTCTACATCCTCATCTTTTAAATCAGTATTAATGATTACAGGATGTGATTCATTATCTCCTAAGAAAACATATTTCAAATGAGAAGGCAAAGATTTTAAATCAAGTTTTTCTTCAAACACTTCCTTACCTTTCTCAAGTTCAGTATTATTCAAATTTTCTTTATTTTCATTTTCAAAATCACCTACTTTACATGCTTCAAGTAGGTTCAGCAACTCAGTATGTGAGTCATTTGTTATTCAAGTGGCCTCAATACTCAAGAGGGGGGTGAATTGAGTCTTTAAAACTTTGCTTGGAATGCCTTTGAACTTGATTCTTTTATTACAAGTTTAGAGATTAGGCAAGTGAGATCAAGTAAGATACAAAAGACAATGCAGAACAAGAGGTGAATATGGATGAGCCAATTTGTCAAACACTTGGTGTGCAATATTCAAAGTTAATTAATTCAAGCAAGCTTGAGTATGTAAATCACAATCAACCAACACAAATCAATAAAATGTAGTATATGAATGTAAAAAGGTAAGGGAGAAGAGCTTGCAAACCAATTTAACGAGTTCCACTAACCCCGGTGTACGTCTCGCCTTCAAGCAACCCACTTGAAGGATTTCCACTATTGAAGTTTAGAGATTACAAGTTATGAGCAATTGCAGCTTCCTAGTGTCCCACACTCAAGAACTCAATCCTCACTAGCACAAGGGCAGCCCACCCAATCTCTCAAACTCTCAATACCCAAAGGTTGAACCCCAACCTTTATGACCACTCAACCTAGAGTGAAAACTTTTGTGTTTGGTGTAGTGTTTACAAGCAAGTAACTCTCTTAATAGAGTAGATATACAAGTGAATGCTCTCTTAAATTTATAATCTCTCAACAAGAGAGGATATACAAGTTTAAGCTTAACTTTCAGAAAATATAAAGAGATAAACTCACTAAACACAAGAAAGGATTGAAGAATTAATTATCTCTTGCTTCTTATTTTTGTGCTTGTGTTTCCCTTGCATTTATAGAGCCTTGGAGCAGCTTCAAAGTCCTCCTAGCCGTTGCAAATAATGGTTCCAGCTTGTCTTTGCATATTCTAGATTTTGCATGGTTGGTTCCCACTTAAATCTATCTTTTTAGTGGTTTTTCCCACTTCTTGAATCGATTCGTAGCTTCTTGAATCGATTTAGAGCATTCTGATTTATGCATTCTAGAGTTCCAGATTCGTAGGAATCGATTCGGGCCTTGTTGAATTGATTCAGGGCACTCTGTTTGGGGTTCCTGGGCTTGCATCTTCATGTGAATCGATTCAGGGTCATGGTGAATCGATTCATGACATTCTGTTTCCAATTTTGGTGACTTCCAGGGCTGTGAATCGATTCAGGGTCATGGTGAATCGATTCATGACATGCTGTTTCTAATTTTTGGTGACTTCCAGAGCTGTGAATCGATTCATTCGTGTGTGAATCAATTCAGGTATTGTATTTTGATGTTTTTCCATGCCTGATGGTCTTTTCTTGATATGTTATAATCCATGTGATTTGTCCAGAATCGGGGTCAAGAAATACGGTGTCGGGCCAGTCACAAATAGTGAGAAGATTCTATTTCTGAAGACCAGCTATGTGAGTCTCCAGTCTTTGTATGAAGAGAGCGGTCTTGGGGTCTTGAAGGTCCTTCACACCGTCCTTACGCATTGATGCAGGTGAAAGGTGGTGTCACCTGTGAAGATTCTCCGACGTTCAAGTCAATGAAAATATTCCAAGTGAGGAATGTTTTTCAGATAGTAAATTATAAGTTGAAAAGAAGTCGAAGATCCCTCTCTCCATTGATGAAGAGAGTTCTTATACCTGATTGGCTCGATATATGAGGACTTGTTAATGGGGAACCACTAACCTCCAATAATATTATAAATTATTATTTTATTATACACTTGCCAGTATGATTGAGTCAAGTGGCTATTTTATATTGAGCGTAGGGAAAATAGGGCTAGACTTAGGGGACAAGTTAATCATTCCCAGGAGCAGATTATGGCTCGTAGTGTGGGGAATTTTTGATCGGTCCCCGTAGCAATGCCCTTTGTCTTCTTGTATAGTGACGTATGTGTTAGCTGGTGTGCATGGCATTATCCTGGACAACCGGTATAGGGAGAACGCCTGATATGGAATTAGAGTCCAGATGTATACCGATGACACTGGTTGCACGTTAGCAAACTGTCAAAGACATTGAAATATGTCTTATAGAATGGATACCGGTATCAAGACCGGATCACCATGGTTGCTTTACTTTGTCTTTGTGCATTGGTTTCTTGATTTCTTGATCTTGTGGAAATGTTTTCTTCATGCTTTTTTGAGTTTCTTGATTTTTATATGTCAACTGCGATTGTTTCATTTGTTTTTGATTCATGAAGATCTTATAATGCTTGTGCCTTTGTCATTATCAAAACCTGTTAACAACATGCAAATACATTCTCCCCATTTTTGATGATGACAACCAATGGCCATCTCTTGGGGTGTTAATATCAATAATTTTAAAGAAGCAATGATAAAGAATCATTTGAAATACAGAGTGAGTTTTCCTTCACTTATCAAGTCTTCCTTATCTCCCCCTTTGTTTTTCAATTAGATATTCATTCTTTAAAAAAAATGTATCTTGAATTTCTAAAAACTCTTTCCCTTTTGTTTCTTTATCCGCGTTTGTTTCTTTCATGTATCTCTCCCCCTTTGTCATTATCAAAAACAAATTCAGGGAATAATTAATCAAGTGTACGAATAGGATAATTAATTAAGTGAATCATGATCATACAACGCATCAAAATAATCAAACAACTGTGACATCCAGATAGATATAACATTTAAGCAAGTAATCATCCAAACAAGCAATAGAATCAGTGTCAAGTGAAAAACCAAAATAAATGCCTCAGAAGGGCAACCAACTCTGAACATAAAAAGCAACTAATTGTCAAGTAAAAGTATAAAGCAAAATGCCAATCAAGGCTGAGGAAAGTAAGTGCTGGAAATCTGAGTGGCAAGCTCAGTATAGCATTCTTCCATGTTGGTTTCAAGCTTGTCCAGGCGAGAGTTGAGGTTGGCTTCCATAATATCCAGGCGCCGATCCATGTGGGCAGTGATCCTAGCAAACAAGTCATCAGTAGGAGCGGGTGGAGGAGGAGGAGGAGAAGTAGCATCTTCAGCATCATTACGAGGGCGTCGAAGAAATTTCCATAACCTATGATATTCAACTATATTCATCTTTGTGAGATGAATTTTTCCAATTGGTGCTTTGGGGCCTATAATTTCTTTCACTTCATTCTTTAAGTCCACCTTGTAATGGCATAGTAATTTTGTGATTAGAATGGCATAGAGAAGGCGAGCAAGATTCTGAGCGTCAATCATATGGTGCCTTACAACATCAATCCAATTAATTTCTTTTTGATTGATGATGGCCCATAGCAACAAGATTTGTGCCTCACTCAATCTTGTATAATTTCCACCAGAAGAAAGGAGAATTTTCACCAAGATATAATGCAAAAGGCGGTGGTCAAGGCTTAGTGTTCCAACGGTGCTAGAGGGAGCGGCAAGGTTGAAGAAGGTTCTTGCCTACAAAGGATTGTAGTTCCATGAAGGAGAGGGTTCCTTTCCATGGAATTGAGCGTTGTTAAGAGTGAGCTTTCCAACTTGGTTTAGCACTTCATTGTCAAGAAGAATGGTTTTGCCTTTCACTTTGGCATAATATTGAGCATCTTGAAGGCGCAATGTTGAATAGAAAACCCAAATCAATTCTGGATAGATTACAACTTCCTCAAGAGCCATGAATCCTACTAGCTCTTGTTGGTGAAGAGTGTTGAGAAGAGAAAGTCTAGAAGACTCAAACAATGGAATATTAAGCTAATGAGGGGAGATGAGGTGTTTTTCAGAAAATGAAGTTTGGTACCTTTCCAACTCCTTTTGGGTGGAGAAGAACCTTGAAAGATCCGAATGTTGAGGGGTGGTTGCAGCGGCAACATTGGCTCTTTGTTTCTTTCGTGGTTGAAAGGAGGAAGCCATTGCTTAATGGAGATTTGGAGAAGAAGTTTTAGAGTGAGAGATAGATGGGTTTAGAGAGAAGGAGGAGAAGAAATGGGAAGAGTGATAAAGGAATGATGAGTAACGGACCCAATCAGTGTTAAAATGCATAAAAACTGTCGCGTGAATCGATTCAGAGGAAGCTTGAATCGATTCAACTGTTACTGTTTGGGAGTTTTAAAAGGCATCAGGGGTTTGAATCAATTCGAAGGGAGTGTGAATCGATTCGAACTTCTCTGTTTGTGGAAAATGTTGAGCAACAGTGTTGTGAATCGATTCAGAGGGGTCATAAATCAATTCAATCGATTCTGTTTTTAAAGAATTTGGGCAATCAGGTATTTGAATCAATTCAAAGGGAGTGTGAATCGATTCACTCAATTCTGTTTTACTTCAAATTGCATTTTTCTTTAGCTGAATCGATTCAAGGCATATTGTAACTCTTTTTAGATCATTAAAACTTCACTTTTATGAAAACCTTTGCTTTCTAATTCATCCAACCAATTAAGAGCAACGTAATACACAGTTATCAACCACTTTATGACATATCTAAGGATTCTTAATCACAACATGAACGCTAATTAATCAACACATTGAATCATCAAGTATTTGTCAGAATCATTCAAATACAATTGGATATGTCTAAAATTCCTAATTCTCTTCTAATATGAATGAATTGATCTTTTGTTAATGGTTTGGTGAATATGTCTGCAAGTTATTTAGAGGTTTCAACATGTTCAAGTACACAATCACCTTTTAATATATGATCTCTAATGAAATGATGTCGAATTTAAATATGTTTGGTTTTTGAATGCATTACAGGATACTTTGAAATGTTAATAGCACTTGTGTTATCATATTTAAGAGGTACATGATCTAACATAACACCAAAGTCTAGAAGTTGTTATCTCATCCAAAGGATTTTTGCCTTAGCTGTAGATAGTACAACACTTACTTGCTTCTTGCTATGCCAAGAAACAAGAGAACTACCGAGCAAGTGACATGTTCCACTAGTGCTTTTTCTATCAAGCTTACATCCTGCAAAATTAGAGTCAGAGTATCCAACTAAGGTGCATTCAACCCCTTTGGGGTACCATAAGCCAACATTTAGAGTTCCAACAAGATATTTCATTATCCTTTTTACAGCAGTTAGGTGTGATTCTTTTGTACATGCTTGATATCTTGTACACATACAAACAGTAAACATGATATCAGGTCTACTAGCGGTTAAGTAAAGTAAGGATCCAATCATACCTCTATATTTTATGAGTTCAACATCCTTACCCTTCTCATCCTTGTCCAAATAGCATGAAGTGCCCATAGGTGTGGCAATGTCATTTGCCTTGTCCATGTTGAATTTCTTAAGCAATTCCTTGCAATACTTTGATTAACTAATGAAAGTGCCTTCATTAGTTTGCTTAATTTGTAGTCCAAGGAAGAAAGTAAGTTCCCCCATCTCAAATTCTTCCTGCATTAGCTTAGCAAACTCTTTGCACAACGATTCATTAGTAGCACCAAAGATTATATCATCAACATATACTTGAACCAATAGTATGTCATTCTTTTTGTGCTTAATAAATAATGTTGTGTCAACCTTCCCTCTTTCAAAGTTGTTTTCTAAAAGGAATTTACTTAATCCTTCATACCAAGCTCTTGGAGCTTGCTTCAAACCATATAAGGCTTTCTTTAGTTTGAAAACATGATTTGGAAATTGGAAGTTTTCAAAACCTGGAGGTTGATCAACATACACTTCCTCTTGAATGTATCCATTCAAGAAAGCACTCTTGACATCCATTTGGTACAATTTGAAGTCCTTACAACAAGCAAAGACTAATAATAATCTAATAGCTTCAAGCCTAGCTACGGGAGCATATGTCTCTTCATAATCAATGCCTTCTTCTTGATTGTAACCTTTAGCTACTAGCCTAGCTTTATTCCTAGTGATTATACCATTTTCATCTAATTTATTCCTAAACACCTATTTTGTTCCTAGTATTTGGTGATCATTTGGTTTTGGCACAAGTTCCCAAACTTCATTTCTTTCAAATTGATTCAATTCTTCTTGCATGGCCAACATCCAATGTTCATCAATAATGGCTTCATCAATGCATTTGGGTTTTATTTGTGATACGAAGGCTAAATGATTACATGCATTCCTAATGGCGTTTTGAGTACTTACACCTTTAGTCATTTCACCTATGACTTTATCTAAGGGATGGTCCTTCAAAGTGATCCATTGTTGTGGTTCCTCATGTTGTGTTGCATCTTTATCTTTGTTCTCTTCTTCCTTGTCATTCAAGGTTAAATCTTGAAGAGTACCTACAATATCATCAACATTTTTTTTTCTCAGGGAGTTATGGCTATTCTCATCAAATTTGACATGAATAGACTCCTCAATGGTGTTTGTTTGTTTGTTAAAGATTCGATAAGATTTACTAGATTGTGAATATCCTAGGAAGATTGCCTCATCACCTTTAGCATCAAACTTTCCTAGATTATCTTTTCCATTATTGAGCATAAAGCATTTACATCCAAAAATGTGAAAGTATAAAATGTTGGGTTTTCTTCCCTTGTAGAGTTCATAGGGGGTTTTCTTTAGAATAGGTCTTATTAAACATCTATTCATAATGTGACAAGCGGTATTTACCGCATCGGCCCAAAAATGTTTTATAATATTATTTTCATTTAACATGGTTCTTGCAAGTTCCACTAAGGATCTATTTTTCCTTTCAACTACTCCATTTTGTTATGGTGTTCTAGGAGCTGAAAAATTATGATTGATACCATGTTTTTCACAAAATTTTTCAAAAGATTGGTTTTCAAATTCTCCCCCATGATCGGTTCTTATGGATGTGATTTTTGAATTTTGCTCATTTTGGATAATCTTAGCAAGTTTCTTGAATGCATGATATGCTTCATTTTTATAAGCAAGAAATAAGGTCCATGTATATCTTGAATAATCATCTACAATCACTAGACCATAGTAATTACCACCAAAGCTTTTGATTTTGGAAGGTCCAAATAGATCCATGTGCAAAAGTTGTAAAGGCTTTTGAGTGGAGATAATGTTTTTAGATTGAAAGGATGCCTTTACTTGTTTTCCCTTTTGACATGCATCACAAAATTTGTTTTCAAATTTAAGCTTTGGTAAACCAATTACTAATTCTTTAGAAACAAGTTTATTCAAATGGTCTACATGTATATAAGCTATTCTTCTATGCCATAGCCAAGTTTCATCCTCTCTAGTCATGAAGCATTGTACATCATTTGAGGATAAACTATTCATATCAATCATGTAAATATTATCAATTCTTTAACCTACAAACTTAATTTCCTTGTTAATCTTATGTTTAATTATGCAACAATTTGATTCAAACAAAACTCTATATCCTTTGTCACATAATTGACTAATGCTAAGTAAATTATGTTTAAGGCCTTCAACATACAAGACATCACTAATGGAGGTAGAAGAATTTTTACCAATGTTTCCAATGCCTAGAATTCTTCCTTTGGTGTTGTCTCCATATGTGACACTTCCTTTCCTTTTAGGAGTGAATGATGTGAATTTCCTTATGTTTCCCGTCATATGCTTTGAACACCCATTATCCAAATACCAATGGGTGTTGTTTGCCTTGAAGCATACCTACAAAACAAGATTAATTTAGAGAACTAGGTACTCATTGTATGTTGAGTCCTTTTAGGTTAGTTTGTGGTAATGTCCCTTTGGGAATCCACACCTTTCTAATGACCTTTGGTCCTAATTTTCTCACATTACAATTTAAGGCGTTATGACCTTTAAAACCACAATGATTGCATTTAATGAAAGGTGATGATGATCTCCTAGGTGGTTCAAAAAAGTTTTTGTAATATTTTTCCTTTTTGGTAGATTTGTATCCTAAACCGGTTTTATCAAGCATACATCTTTGATTTCCAAGTAATATATTTAAGTTATCTCTACCATTTGTAAATTTTTCTAATGTTCTATTTAAATCTAAAACCTTGGTTTCAAGAATGTCATTTCTTTAAAAATTCACACGGTTTGGTCCTAGAGCATGCTTGAGCATTTTCTAATTCATCTTTCAAACATTTATTTTCTTTACAAACTTCTATAAGATCCTTTTCAAGAGTGTCAATGGTTTTTCTTTATAATTTGTATTTACTAGAGAGCTTGATAAATTTATCATACAACTCTTTAAAAGCATCTAGTAATTCATTCTTATCTAAATCAAGAAGATTAACCTCATTATCTTCTTCTTGGTGATTTACCATTAAACAAAGATTCACTTCTTCATTTTCGGACTCATCGAAGCTACTTACATCATTTTTATCCCAAGTGATGTAAGCTCTTTTTCTTCCTCTTTTCTCCTTGTTCTTTTTCTTTAGATTTGGGCAATCTACTTTGAAGTGCCCTTATTTTCCACATTCAAAATAATTTGGTGAAGAAGAGGATTCATTAAAGATTGGTTTCTTACCTTGGGGTTTGAAGTTCTTTTGGAATCTTTTATTTTTCATGAACTTTCCAAATCTCTTCACAAACAAACCAAATTCTTCTTCTTCGTCAAGGTCACTACATGATTCTTCTTCATGTGTAGATGTAGCCTTGAGAGCTAAGTGTTCGGCCCGGGGTTGTAACCGGGCTTTGTGAATTGGCAAGCGCACCAATCGTTTGTAGTTTTCGAAATTTAGATATCGTTCCACTGGGATTGAAAGTCCAATAACAACAGTAATCTTCTACTTACTATAGTAAATATGAAGGAAATTATAAACAAAAGAATGATTTATATACAGTTTATACAATATTCACAAGATAGCATGGTTGAGTGATTCATAAGATAAAAAGAAAATAAAATCTATCTAAAAAGTTGAGTTGCAATCTAGAATAGGTAAGATACTTGAGATAAACACAGATAAACAAATTATGTTGGAAATTGGATCCCTAATCTAGAATAACAATGAGGAACTCAAGACATGCATATTTAATCATCAAGTTTCATGTCATTGCAGCTTAAAATCATTATAACCGATCCCTCGTGATATAAATTCTAAGAATTCACCGTAAAGTCCGATCCCTCGTGAGCTTTCTCAGTAAAAACTTGCATTAAGACCTGGCCTTATGGCAACAATGGTTAACAACCCCTATAGAATTGAGATACCAAGGGTATTCCAACTTCTTACTTTCGTCAAAACAAGTTTCAATACGGCATAAATAATCATTCTCCCGTTTGATATTTATACTAATAAAACCAGTTTCGATACACATGAAAATCATTCTCCCGTTTGACGTTCATATTAATAAAAGGTTGAAATACTAACATGGACTTGAATCATAAACATGCAGAGGTCGAATTCACAACATTATACTCAATAGATTAGTTCACCAATTCCAACATAAACAGATTAGTTACACATGGTAAAAGTAAAAACAACACTTACAGAGTTTGACATTACGAAGACGATGGAAACTTCACGATACAACGATCACAATACACCGAAATACACTCAAGTATCTAGAAAACTATTCTAGAACTACAACTCACAAAAGAAGTACTCAAAGTCGAGCATAAGAGAGAAGAGAAGAGAAGTGTATGGAATGGGATGTGTTGAATGGTGTTGGATGGCCCTATTTATAGGGCTGAGCAAGGGTGCTGACGCTACGCGTCCCTGTGACGCTACGCGTCAGACCCCTGACTCAGCCTCCATTAAACACTTGATAATGGCCACTTTCAATAATTAATCTTGATCATGCCTGGCCACTTGGACATGTTTCCACGAGTTTTTGGCCATTTATGCTGATTGGGGTGGCCCTTGGGCTGAGTGGAGTGCCCATTATTGGGTCCAAGTGGGGTGGTTGGCCAAAAGTAGGAGTGGAGACCATGCAGCACTGACGCTACGCGTGGCTTTGATGCGTAGCGTCAGCATCAAAAATACCTCTTGATGCTACGCGTGGGGTGAGGCTACGCGTCAGCTCCTCCAGTGTAATTTTCTCTTGATTTCTTAACTTCTTCACTGCAAAACTAGAGAAAATTGATCAAGGGCAGATTATTTCCAACAACATCCATTTATTGAATTTAAATCCTAATTTTCTAACAAATTAAATTGATTTTTATAATTTTTATGAAATTTTTATTTAAGCTTTTATTGAAAATTTGAGGACTAACAAATACCCCCAACTTGAGACATTGCTCGTCCTCGAGCAAGAGAGAAAAATAAGAAGAATAAAAATTTGAAATCAAATTTTTAAGTTAGTCCGAAAATTTACCACAAAAAATAATTACACAATTTCAACTATTTTGTAATAATCAAAAACTGATTCAAATATAACAAAGGTTTAATGATAAAATTACTTACAATATTCTATTAACAATCAAGCAGAATTTCAGGCTTACCTCACAAGTGTTTATCTCTATGTAATTGGTAACCTATTTCACTTAATCAATCATAAAATCAAACGAATTTAACTTTGTTTGTCATCTAATCAATGGTTATTTATACAGAGTTAATTCGGAAATCACGAGGTCTTTTTACAGGTTGTAATGAGGCTTGGTTTACAAGAATCAATGGTTTTTCTTGGAATTCAAAAACCTGAAATCATAAAAGAGCATTTTACAATCCTTAGGCTTTCTCTTGATCCAAACTTCTCATTTTCTTTTATTGATGAAAAATAAATACCCCCAACTTGATTCTTTTCACTATTTTTGACTTTTCTTTTCCATATTTTCTTTTTGAAAAGAATCAAGTTGCTTATTTTCACTCCCCATTTTTGTGAGAACACTCAAAATATTTTTCATTTATTTCAACTGCTCTTTTAATCAATCAAGTATAGGGAATGGTAAAAACAAATTTAGGCTTTAAAGGTACCAAAGAATTTTATTTTAGGCTCAAATGGGCTTGCAAAGGATAAAAGACTTTTTACCAAGGTAAGTTGTTTGGCCCAAGGTTTCGTTTCACCAATAAATGTGTCTTGATCATTTTCCCGAATTTCTGTACAACAACACACATCAGAGATTAAAGCAAAATCAATTCGAATTGAAAATATGTCGATTAAAACCCTCAAGTGTGTAAAAAGGATCTCTCAACTCACCGGGTTATTGAAATTTGCTTGATGGTTAATAAACTTATTGTAATTAAATTTATCAAAATTCCTAAGTTATAAAGAATCAAAAATTGATTTTAACAAAATTGGTTTTATTGTGTAAAAACTCTAAGTGTATAAACTAATTTACTAACGAAAATTTGATTCATTTATTTTAAAAAGAAGAATTATTTTTCAAAAAAAAATGAGCAAAAACAAATAAACACACCACACAATGATAAAATGCCATAATATAAAATGTAAATATAAATGTAAATGTAAATCCAAATATAACTAAAAATAAATGTACTCAAAATAAATAAAGATGGCATCCTCAATCCTCCATCTGATCATCATCATCCTCCTCCTCCTCCTCCTCATCATCACCATCAGAGTCATGATGTGCACTAGAAGATCCACCAGTCTCAGGGTAGGGGGGTAAATCTCCAGGCCAAGCTACATGTGCTGCAAACTCGGCTGGGGTAACATAAGGTGCTCCCTCTCCCTGTAACCTGTACTGATAAAATTCATCGTGAAGATGAATATAAGCTCTGTGAGTGGCAGCCATCATCTGTATCATATGCTGATGCTCAAGTGACATCCGGGCAAAGCCCTGTGTAACAGCATCAGCAGAAGGAGGCTGCACTGGTGGTCTCCTCCTCCGAGGTCGGGGCTGAGCCTCCTGCTCTAGTGGTGGAAGCTCGCACTGCTGCACAAAATAATCTCTGTTTACTAGAACTTTAGGGACTCTCCCTGAAGAACTAGTAAACTCTGGTGAAGGTACAATGACTCCCTGCCTCCTCAGTAAGGCAGATATGATGAGAGGAAAGGGTATGGGGCGATTCACTTTATACCCAAGGGCATAAAAGTGAATCTGCTCGGAGATAAGCTCGGCGATATCAATGGTGTGGCTGGAGGATAGAATAAAGGAGGCAACAACGCTCCACTGGAAGGGAAGAAAGATGGGTGACAGGAGTGATATTATGGAGCATGAGGTGGGACCACGCCTGAGCTATGGGGGTAAGCTGGGTCTTGAGGAGGTTAGATGGACTCCTTCCAACCCTACTCAGGTTGAAAAAGATTCCATCCTTGCTCAGAAAATGACCAACCTCCTCGAGGGAGTATCCTAACTCTCCCTCAGCAAGAATCTTGTTTCTGTTTTCCTTCCAGAAACAAGTGTCATCCTCGGGAGTAGGCTCCCAAGGGTTACCCAGTAAGGTACTGATGGTGTCCCGGTCATAAGAGATATGTCGGCCTCTAACCCAACTCGTCCGCTGCTGCCCAAGATTCGGTGCGTCCTGGCGGGTCCTGTAAGCATTTGCGTAAAACTCCATCACTAAGATGGGGTCCCCCTCAGTAGGTAGGGAGAATAGAGGTCCCCATCTTCTCTGCTGTACTCTATCCTGCAGCTCAGGATAGTCTCCTGCACTCAGATCAAGGACTCTCTCCCAGATCAGTCTCTGGCCCTTGATCTGATGAAATCTCGCCTACTTCGCATCCGTGCGAAATCTAGTAGGATCCCTCGGTCCCAACACCTCCTGTCTCTGAGAATCCGGATCCTCAGAAGTGGTGTTAGTGTCTGTGGATTTCCTCTGTCTTTTAGAAGGACCGGCTGTGGGAATGGATTTCTTAGGTGCCATCTGCAAAAAGTAAAAATTTAAAATTAAACACACACTAAATAAATTACACACAAGCAAACAATTATTTGTAAAATATTTTTGGGTTTTCTAAAATTTTTCACAAATAAAAATGCAATTCAACAACATATTTTTGGATTTTTTTTTTAAAATTAACATATATATATTCAAATAATATACAAAACAAAACAAAATTTATTCAAAATTCATACAAAGTTGCAAGAAAGTATAAATATAAACTAAGAAAGTTTATTAATTTCAAAAGAAAACAGCAAACAACAAACAAACATCAAGAATTAAAAAACAGAGGCTGACGCTACGCGTGGTGTGACGCTACGCATCAGCCTGTTCTGCCCACGCTACACGTCAGTGGGACGCTACGCGTGGGCTTACAGTTCATCCTCACGCTACGCGTCAGTGGGACGCTACGCGTGGGATGCGCAGAAAAAAGAAAAAACAGGGGTTGCACAGCAGCAACCCCTTTTCAACCTACACTACATCCATTCAATCCCTAACTCCTAACAGCAATCAATCCCAATGGTCTTCTAGTCCTAATCCTAACCACATTTATTTCTACAAATTAAAAATCAAAAACAAAACTAAAGAGAATGGATTAGAATACTTACTTGTGATTCCTTGAGCAATGGGATTGAGAAGCTTGGGAAGAGAGAAAAAGGAGTTTCTACACTTTAGGGTTTTTGAAAGAGAACTAAAGTGAAGCAGAGAGGGAATTTTAGGTTTTAAAACCTAAGATGGGCCTCTCTAGTTCAGTTTTAAAAACTGAACGTGGGCTCTGACGCTACGCGTGTATGGGACGCTACGCGTGATACCCAAAATGCAGAGTCCACGCTACGCGTCAAGGGGGCGCTACGCGTGGGCTTCTGTTTTTGATTTTCCAAAATTTTGATTTTCAAAAACCTTTTCTTTTCAATCTTAAACTCCTTTTCTTTTCAAAATAAAATTCTATCTAATTATTTTTGAAATATATTTTTTTTTTAATGTAAAACAACCTTAAAAACAAAAAGAAAAGAATGGGTTGCCTCCCATTGAGCGCTAGGTTTAATGTCTCCAGCCAGACATTACCTCTGATTAATCAGGTGGTTTCCCAATATTCTTTGAGGAATCTCCTGTCTTTTTCTTCCTTCTTCTTCTTTTCCGATGCCTAATTACCTATTTTTCATCTTTCAAAGCATCGGTTAATTTAAAACAATTTAATTGATTGGGAAGAGATATACCTGGTTCGGTCGAAAGGTAAACCTTTGCCTCATTACTTATCCTGAGGTGTTCATGAGCACTGAAGCTTACCTCTTCTTCATAAACTTTGACTGCAACCATACTTTGATCAACATCTACTTTGATTTTTGCAGTCTTCATGAAAGGTCTTCCTAGGATCAGGGGGATCTCAGTATCCTCCTTCATATCCAGAACCATAAAGTCAACTTTGAAGTGGTACTTGTCAACCTTTACTAACACATCTTCCACAATCCTAACAGGCTTTTTGACAGAGCGATCCGCAAACTGTAATTCTGTCTTTGCTTCTTTTAGCTCATATTCACCAATGCGTTTTATTAAATCTAAGGGCATCAAGTTAATGTTAGCCCCTAAATCTAATAACGCATTCCTGATGTTGATATTTTCGATTGTTACAGGAATGGTGAAACTCCCCGGATCTTTACATTTTTTCGGGGTTATACAGTTTTCTTGCTCTGTATCTCTTTGCACATTTTTTTCTTTTTCATTTTTTTCATTTTTTTCTATTTTTTTACTTTCTTTTTCTTCTTCTTCTTTCTTTTTCTCACTCTTTTCTTTACAATCAATAACATCAATAGCATTACATTGTTCCCTTGGGTTTTGAGTGTTTGCAGAAAACCCAGAACTCTTTAATTCGGCTATCTCTTTTGCAAGCTGACCCATTTGTATATCTGATGCTTTTCGGGCAGCTTCATTTGTCTCCACAAACTGCAATAACTGTTGAATAGCTTCCTCTATTCTTGTCAACCTTGCATTATCAGTTTGTTGTTGCTTGAATTGATTGTTAGGAGGTCTGTTGGAAGGTCCAGTATCCTGTCTCCAGCCAATATTCTGATTTTGCCAACCCTGCGGGTAATTGTTAGGAAAAGAATTTCCATGATTGAAAGGATAATTACCTAAGGGTGCTCTTTGATGGTTCATGAAATTGGCTTGCTCTTGCTCATTTCCACAGTAACCACATGGTTGTTCTCCCATGCAGTGCGTACATGCTTTAAGTTGAGCAGGGGGTGGTGATGCTACTTGAGCAATTTGAAGTTTTTCCAATTGCTTGCTCATAACTTCAATTTGTTGGGTCAGTAATTTTTGCTGAGCCAACACTGCATCATTTACTCCCAATTCGAGCATTCCTAGCTTCCTTTGCATATTACCTCTTTCATGCTTTGCTTGTCGGTCACTAATAGCCATTGATTCCAATATTTCTATGGCTTCTTCCACAGTCTTGTTCATTAAAGAACCACCTGCACAAGCATCTAACATCATCTTGAACTGAGGCAATAAACCATGGTAAACGATTCTTACCTTCTCAGCATCATTTAGGTTGTGGTTTGGGCATTTTCTCAAGAGTGCCTTGAATCGTTCCCATGTCTCTCCTAATGATTCATCATTATTTTGGGAAAAAGAGTGTATGGCTGTCATTGCTTCAAAATATTTCGAAGGAGAATAAAATCTTTCCAAAAATTTTCTTTCAACATCGGACCAGTTTGCAAAACTACCCGGTGGACAAGATTTAAACCATTCTTTTGCTTTCCCAATCAATGAAAAAGGAAAGAGTCTCATGTAAACAGACTCTTCTTGATTGGGTTCAAAACCAATTGTGCTACATAGTTCATAAAAAACAGTTAAATGTTCATATGGTTCTTCATGATTTAAACCAGCAAATTGGTTGTTTTGAATAATATTTAAAGTGGCAGGTTTAATTTCCACTGGTAAAACTGGTCCTTGAAACATTCCCGAAACTCGGGGTGGACCATTTATAGCAGCAAACTGTCCCAATGTTCTCCTTTCAGCAGCCATATTTGAATTTTCAAAAATTTTTGAAGTAGAAGAAGAATTAGTTTGTGTTTTAGATTTCAAAGACTTGATTTTCTTTACAAACTTTTCTATCTCAGGATCAAAATAAATTTTACCTGCGGTAGATCGAGTTTGCATACACAAACTAGACAAAGAAAGTTAGTGTAATAATGATAAGAAAAAATAATAAAAAAAAATTATCTAAGGTAAAAAAAAAATATTTACCACGGTAATTAAAATTTTACTATTTTACTGAAACAATTCAATCCCCGGCAACGGCGCCAGAAAACTTGTTCGGCCCGGGGTTGTAACCGGGCTTTGTGAATTGGCAAGCGCACCAATCGTTTGTAGTTTTCGAAATTTAGATATCGTTCCACTGGGATTGAAAGTCCAATAACAACAGTAATCTTCTACTTACTATGGTAAATATGAAGGAAATTATAAACAAAAGAATGATTTATATACAGTTTATACAATATTCACAAGATAGCATGGTTGAGTGATTCATAAGATAAAAAGAAAATAAAATCTATCTAAAAAGTTGAGTTGCAATCTAGAATAGGTAAGATACTTGAGATAAACACAGATAAACAAATTATGTTGGAAATTGGATCCCTAATCTAGAATAACAATGAGGAACTCAAGACATGCATATTTAATCATCAAGTTTCATGTCATTGCAGCTTAAAATCATTATAACCGATCCCTCGTGATATAAATTCTAAGAATTCACCGTAAAGTCTGATCCCTCGTGAGCTTTCTCAGTAAAAACTTGCATTAAGACCTGGCCTTATGGTAACAATGGTTAACAACCCCTATAGAATAGAGATACCAAGGGTATTCCAACTTCTTACTTTCGTCAAAACAAGTTTCAATACGGCATAAATAATCATTCTCCCGTTTGACATTTATACTAATAAAACCAGTTTCGATACACATGAAAATCATTCTCCCGTTTGACGTTCATATTAATAAAAGGTTGAAATACTAACATGGACTTGAATCATAAACATGCAGAGGTCGAATTCACAACATTATACTCAATAGATTAGTTCACCAATTCCAACATAAACAGATTAGTTACACATGGTAAAAGTAAAAACAACACTTACAGAGTTTGACATTACGAAGACGATGGAAACTTCACGATACAACGATCACAATACACCGAAACACACTCAAGTATCTAGAAAACTATTCTAGAACTACAACTCACAAAAGAAGTACTCAAAGTCGAGCACAAGAGAGAAGAGAAGAGAAGTGTATGGAATGGGATGTGTTGAATGGTGTTGGATGGCCCTATTTATAGGGCTGAGCAAGGGTGCTGACGCTACGCGTCCCTGTGACGCTACGCGTCAGACCCCTGACTCAGCCTCCATTAAACACTTGATAATGGCCACTTTCAATAATTAATCTTGATCATGCCTGGCCACTTGGACATGTTTCCACGAGTTTTTGGCCATTTATGCTGATTGGGGTGGCCCTTGGGCTGAGTGGAGTGCCCATTATTGGGTCCAAGTGGGGTGGTTGGCCAAAAGTAGGAGTGGAGACCACGCAGCACTGACGCTACGCGTGGCTTTGATGCGTAGCGTCAGCATCAAAAATACCTCTTGATGCTACGCGTGGGGTGAGGCTACGCGTCAGCTCCTCCAGTGTAATTTTCTCTTGATTTCTTAACTTCTTCACTGCAAAACTAGAGAAAATTGATCAAGGGCAGATTATTTCCAACAACATCCATTTATTGAATTTAAATCCTAATTTTCTAACAAATTAAATTGATTTTTATAATTTTTATGAAATTTTTATTTAAGCTTTTATTGAAAATTTGAGGACTAACACTAAGCCTTTTTTCTTGGAGGATTTTTCTTCTTCCTCCGCTTGCTTCAAAACTTTTAGTTCTTGTTCTTGCTCTTGTAGTTTTCTGAAAAGTGTGGCAAGTAACATCTCATTGATACTTGGGGATTGTTTGATAGCGGTGACGAGCAATTTCCATTCCCTACTAAGACTTTTCAAAACTTTGTGCACAAGCTCTTTGTTAGTGTAAGTTTTACCAAGAGTAATGAGATGATTGATTATAAGAGTAAATCTCTTTTGCATTTCTACTATGGTTTCCCCTGAATTTATTCTAAAACTTTCATATTGGCTAGTCAAGGTACTGATCTTGGAGTCTTTTACATCACTAGTACCTTCGTGAGTTACTTGTAAAGTATCCCATATTTCCTTAGCGGATTGACAAGTCATTATTTTAAAAAATTCATCGGGACCTAATGCCATAGTGATGAGATTTTTAGCCTTATAGCCGTATTGCACTTTCTTCTACTTATCACTAGCCCATTCTTCCATAGGTTTTTCAACATTTTTATCATTGACAGTATGTATAGGTGTATAAGGACCATTTTCAATAGCATTCCAAATTCTTAAGTCAATAGATTGAATAAAAAATTTTATTCGTTTCTTCCAAAAGGCGTAGCCTTCCCCATTGAAAGCGGGAGGTTTATTTATGGCACCACTCTCGGGAAAAAGGTTTAGAGAACTTGAGGTTATCTTATCTCTTGAAGCTGTTAAGCTTGATCTACCAAGAGTCAAGCTCTGATACCACTTGTTATTCAAGTGGCCTCAATACTCAAGAAGGGGGGTGAATTGAGTTTTTAAAACTTTGCTTGGAATGCCTTTGAACTTGATTCTTTTATTACAAGTTTAAAGATTAGGCAAGTGAGATCAAGTAAGATACAAAAGACAATGCAGAACAAGAGGTAAATATGGATGAGGCAATTTATCAAACACTTAGTGTGTAATATTCAAAGTTAATTAATTCAAGCAAGCTTGAGTATGTAAATCACAATCAACCAACACAAATCAATAAAATGCAGTATATGAATGTAAAAGGGTAAGGGAGAAGAGCTTGCAAACCAATTTAACGAGTTCCACCAACCCCGGTGTACGTCTCACCTTCAAGCAACCCACTTGAAGGATTTCCACTATTGAAGTTTAGAGATTACAAGCTATGAGCAATTGCAGCTTCCTAGTGTCCCACACTCAAGAACTCAATCCTCACTAGCACAAAGGTAGCCCACCCAATCTCTCAAACTCTCAATACCCAAAGGTTGAACCCCAACCTTTGTGACCACTCAACCTAGAATGAAAACTTTTATGTTTGGTGTAGTGTTTACAAGCAAGTAACTCTCTTAATAGAGTAGATATACAAGTGAATGCTCTCTCAAATTTCTAATCTCTCAACAAGAGAGGATATACAAGTTTAAGCTTAACTTTCAGAAAATATAAAGAGATAAACTCACTAAACACAAGAAAGGATTGAAGAATTAATCATCTCTTGCTTCTTGTTTTTGTGCTTGTGTTTCCCTTGCATTTATAGAGCCTTGGAGCAGCTTCAAAGTCCTCCTAGCCGTTGCAAAAAATGGTTCCAGCTTGTCTTTGCATATTCTAGATTTTGGGTGGTTGGTTCCCACTTAAATCTATCTTTTTAGTGGTGTTTCCCACTTCTTGAATCAATTCGTAGCTTATTGAATCGATTCAGAGCATTTTGATTTATGCATTCTAGAGTTCCAGATTTGTATGAATCGATTCAGGCCTTGTTGAATCGATTCAGGGCACTCTGTTTGGGGTTCCTGGGCTTGCATCTTCATGTGAATCGATTTTGGGTCATGGTGAATCGATTCATGACATTCTGTTTCCAATTTTGGTGACTTCCAGGGCTGTGAATCGATTTAGGGTCATGGTGAATCGATTCATGACATGCTGTTTCCAATTTTTGGTAACTTCCAGGGCTGTGAATCGATTCATTCGTGTGTGAATCGATTCAGGTGTTGCATTTTGATGTTTTTCCATTCCTGATGGCCTTTCCTTGATGTGTTATAATCCATGGTTGCTTTCCTTTGTCTTTGTGCATTGGTTTCTTGATTTCTTGATCTTGTGGAAATGTTTTCTTCATGCTTTCTTGAGTTTCTTGATTTTTATATGTCAACTGTTATTGTTTCATTTGTTTTTGATTCATGAAGATCTTATAATGCTTGTGCCTTTGTCATTATCAAAACCTGTTAACAACATGCAAATACATCATTTAACTCCTTAACCTCAGAGTCAAAATTATCCTCCAAAAAGGCTTGTAAAACCTCTTCTTCAATTTTTAACAGTATAGGAGTCTTATAACTTTTAATTTCTTCAATCATAAAACAATCCAACTTCTCAGCTGGATGTTTCATAGCATTAAAAACATTAAAAGTTACCTACTCCTCTTGAACTCTCAGCATGAGTTCTCCCTTCTCTATATCAATTAAAGATCTACCAGTAGCTAAGAAGGGTCTCCCTAGAATTAAAGGAATTTCTCTATCAGCTTCCATATCTAGAACTATAAAATCTGCTGGAAAGATGAACTTATCTACCTTAACTAACAGATCTTCCAGCATCCCATAAGGATATTTGATAGACCTATCAGCCAACTGCAAAGACATGTGAGTTGGTTGCAGGTCATTAATTCCTAACTTCCTCATTAAGGACAAAGGCATCAAGTTTATGCTAGCTCCTAGATCACATAAGGCACTTCCTACATAAACATCCCCTATTGCACAAGGTATTGTAAAAGATCCAGGATCTTCTAGCTTTTAAGGGAGTTTCTTTTGAATAATTGCACTGCACTCTTGAGTGAGAGCAATCATCTCATCTCCCTTAAGCTTTCTCTTCTTAGACAGAAGTTCTTTCAAAAATTTAGCATAGGAAGGCATATCTTGCAATGCCTCAGCAAAGGGAATATTTATGTGAAGCTTTTTAAACACATCTAAGAACTTAGCAAACTTTTGCTCCTCTATCTGTTTCTTAAATCTATGTGGAAATGGAGCATTCCTTAATTTCTCAGGAGTTAGCTTGACAGCTTCCTCCAAGATCAAATTAATCTTTTTCTTTTTCTTTTGATGAACTTGGTTTTCTTTTTCTATTTCTGTTTCTACTTTATTTTTAGTTTTATCAACAACTTGCTCTATTTCTTTTTCAACATCTTTTTCTAAACTCACTTCATGACTTGGAGGTGGGAGAAGAATTTTCCCACTCCTTGTAGTTATCGCTTTGCAATGTTCCCTAGGATTTACTTCAGTATCTCCAGGAAAATTACCTGATTGTCTCTCAGCTAATTGTTTTGACAGCTGTCCAACCTGATTTTCTAAATTTCAAATAGACGCTTCTTGATTTTTAAAGCTGGCCTGAGTGGCCTGAATAAACTGAGATAGAACATTCTCAAGTTTAGACTTTTCTTTAGAAGGAAGGGGAGAAGGTTGTTGTGGTCTATTTGTGGTTTGATTTTGTGGCATCTTTTTGATTCAAATGTGGACCTTTCTGCCATGAAAAATTGGGGTGATTCCTATAGTTAGGATTAAAGTAATTAGAGGGATAATTCCTTTGAAATTGCTATTGCCCTATATAATTCACTTGTTCAGCAGGTACATTTGGATCACACATGCCATTTTCATGGTCTCCACTATAAAAATCATAACTCATCATACAAACTTGACTAGGCTTTTGGAGTTCTAAAATTTGTACACTTAATTTCTCCAAAGCCTGAGTCATTAACTTACTTTGAGCCAAATAAGCATCTTGTGCTCCTAATTCTAGTATCCCTCTCTTAGGGATTTGGCTCCTCTCACTAACTAGACATTCATTAAAAGCCATAACATCTATCAGCTCTATAGCTTCTTCTACAGTTTTAGTGGTCAATGAACCTCCAGCTGAGGCATCAATCAAGACTCTAGTTGCTGGTCTCACACCATTATAGAATATGGTAACTTGCTGCACATCAGGAATCCTATGGTGAGGACATTTCCTCAAACTTTCTTTATACCTATCCCATGCTTCCATTAGAGATTCACCCTCTCTCTACTGGAAACAAGTGATTTCAGTGTGCAATTTGGGATACTTGGAAGAAGGGAAATATTAAATCAGAAATTTTCTTTGCAAATCCTCCCAAGTAAATATACTACCTCTTGGTTGGCTTTACAACCAAGCCTTAGCTCTGCCCCTTAAAGAAAAAGGAAATAATCTCAGTCTAATTGTCTCTTCAGGGACACCATTCATTTTCACAGTATCACAGATTTGGAGGAAGGTTGCTAGATGCAAATTTGGATCCTCAACCTCACTTCCTCCGAACTGATCATTTCTAACCAATTGTAGTAAAGTCGGTTTAAGTTCAAAGTTATTAGCTGCATACGGAGGCCTAAGGATGCTAGATTACGATCCTTCTTCAGTAGGCCTAGAGTAGTCACCTAGTGTAACTCTTCTCTGTTCCATTTCTTGCTGCTCTTTTTGCTTTTTCTCCTTTCTAAGCTTACACTCTAACAAATCAATATCAGGATCAAAGAAGAAAGGCTCTCCTATGTCCCTTGACTGCATACACCAAATGTTAGACACAAACAATTAAAGCTACTGTTATTGCTACACACAAATAAACTACTACTATACTAAAAACGAGAATTAACTACTTACTAAATGCAAAAACAAAATTAAATGGTTCAGTCTAGTACTAGTCCAAGAATTGTTGATATTACTCAACAATCCCCGGCAACGGCGCCATTAACTTGGTGCAATAAATCCCGAGCCATTAACTTGGTTGGAAAATCCTGAATTATTATTGACTTATTGTGTGACTCTCAGAGGATTTATTTTCTTTTGGCAAGCGCATTAATCGTTAAATTTGTAATATATTTGATCGTTCCCACAGGGATTATGGTAATTACCATAATCTTAGACTAGTACAAGCTGAACCAACACAATAAAGATAGAATTCATTCTGTTTTATTGTTTTTATGCTTTCTATGTTTTTGTATTTTCAGAGACAGTATGAAAATATGAAATGTGATTAATGGAAGATAGGTTAGGATTACTTCAGCTTACAATTTCATCAAGAAACATGCAATTAAGGTTTAATCAAGCTTCAGACTCAAGAGGACAATTCACAGATGCTTAATCCTTAATTCCTTAGGTAACTAACACTAATTCCTAAGCATTAAACCCTAATCCCTTAGGTATTCAATAACAGAGAACTCTAATGTGAAATTGGGGGTTGAACCTTAACTATTCACCTAATTTCTAGGCCTGAATTAGTTAGGAAGCCAGAAGTTACCTAAGCCTAACCATGATTCCTCACTGGTGAGATTCTTCATCAGATCTGGATTTGTCAATCCAGCAATGGAACTCCACTTCTCAGCTTGTTCTCCTCTTACTTCAGAAGATAATTTCCTCAATACACCTTCAAGAATTCATTGCAAGCTTTAGCAATCCCAACCCTAAGGGTTTAGAAACCCGTGGAAATGGATTCTGATGAAAGAATGTGAAGAGACATGGATGAGAGAATTTAGAGAGAGAAAAGAATTAGAAAGAGATTGGAAATGGAAAAATGAATAATGTTATTATCTTCCTCCGTCTATTTTCCATAGAGTATGTACAAGTATATATAGACAACTAACTAACTAACTTAATTAATTATAAAGAAAGCTTAATTAATAATTAAACTAAGTAATCTAATTACATAATTACAAATAAATAATTAATTATAACGCAATACTTAAGTTACTACAGTACAACAGAAAAATAAAACAGCAACGGTGCAGCGCTTCAATTGGAGGGAAAAACAGCAGGTTAATTAACCACCTTCATGCTTAAGCGTGAAGGATTCGCGCTTAAGCGAGTGCTCGAATTACTGAATGAAATGGAATCATGCTTGAGCGTGAGAGTTAAATCCATGATGCAGTGAAGTCACGCTTAAGTGTGACTATGGTCCGCTTGAGCGTGCTCGTGTTTTCCTTTCTTTCTTTTTACGTACTTTGTATGGATCTCTCGCTTGAGC
The DNA here is from genome assembly GCA_037962975.1 of Clitoria ternatea. Classification (NCBI taxonomy): domain Eukaryota; kingdom Viridiplantae; phylum Streptophyta; class Magnoliopsida; order Fabales; family Fabaceae; genus Clitoria; species Clitoria ternatea. The sequence goes on from CM075671.1 coordinate 266,784,097, forward strand.
TTGTAACCTTCAAGCTTGAGCGTGAACTGCTCCTGCACATGTAAACAAATAATTGCCTAGCATTTATACGTTGGCTATCCAGCATATGTACGTTGGGTTAGTGAATTTATAAATAAACAAATTTCCTTATATACTTTATCTTTTTAATCATTTTCTTGCACAAATTAAACACTTTTGATATAAATAAATCAAATAAGAATTATTAACAATTTATTAAATAATAGTGCCAAACTAAACAAAATTAAATGGATTAAGTTAAATTAAAGGTGAAATAATTAAGTCTTTTCAAGACTTATCAATACGCCACATCTCCAATCCGCTCCAGAATATGATATGTCCCAATATATCTTGGATTAAGTTTCTGGCTTTTCAATACATGACCTACACCTTTAGTAGGTAAAACCTTCAGAAATAACTAATCTCCAACCTGAAACTCAAGTGGTCTATGACGATTATTATAGTAACTCTTTTGACGATCTTGGGCAATCTTTATTTTCTCTCAAATCAAGGTAACCTGGTCATTTATCTCTTGGATCAACTTAGGTCCTAAATGGATAGCATCTTTATTTTTATTCCACATAGAGGCGTATGACACCTTCTGCCATACAAAGCTTCATAGGGAGCCATACCAATGCTACTATGGTAGCTGTTATTATATGAAAATTCCACCAGTGGCAGGTACAGTTCCCATTAACCACCTTGTTCCAACACATAAGCATGGAGTATATCTTCCAAAGTCTGAATAGTACACTCTGATTGGCCATCAGTCTGGGGGTGTTAGGCCGAACTTAGCCTCAATTTTAAACCTAACTTTTGTTATAAGCTCTCCTAAAATCTCAAAGTGAACCAAGGATCACAGTAAGAAATAATGCTTAAAGGCACACTGTCCAATCTCACAATCTTAGTGATGTACAACCTAGCTTGCTTGTCCAATAACCACTTTATATTCATGGTTAGGAAATACGCACTTTTGGTCAATCTATCCACAATCACCCAAATAGTATCACATCCAAAATAGGTCTGAGGCAACCGGGATACAAAATCCATTGTGATACTCTCTCATTTCCAAATCAGAATTTCAGGTGGTTGGAGAAATCCAGGAGGTCTCTGGTGTACAACCTTATATTTTTGACATACCACACAAGAACTCACATACTCAGTGATTGGCTTTTCCATACCTGGCCACCAAAACTCTCTCTTCAAATCATGATACATCTTTGTAATGCCAGGATGAATACTCAAGGAACTCTTGTGTGCTTCAGACAATATCATATGCCTGAAATCTCCCTCTACCGGTACTACAACATGGCCTTTGAACCACTAAATACCATCATGTCCTTAGGTTAAATTCATTTCTTTGCCCCTAGCCTGGGCATTAAGTAGTCTCAACAACTCCTCATCATGTTCCTGGGCTGCCACCAAGGATTCTAAAAATTCATTAGATATTTTTAGCATCCCTATAACCATCTGATTTGGGGCTTACATAACAACCCTAACATTTATGTCATGAAAATCTTCCAACAATTCCTTTTCCTTCACCATCAAGGAAGCAGTATGTAAGACTTTCCTACTCAAAGCATCAGTAACAACATTGGCTTTGCCAGGATGATACCTCAGATCAAAATCATAGTCCTTCAAATATTTAACCCATCTCCTTTGTCTCATATTCAACTTTTTTTGATCAAACAGATATTTCAAACTCTTGTGGTCACTAAATACCACAAAGCGAGAACCATATAAATAATAACACCAGATCTTTAATGCAAACACCACTGCTACAAGCTTAAGATTATGAGTCGGGAAATTCTATTCATGTGGTCTCAATTGCCTTAAAGCATAGGCAATCACCGTGTTTATATGTTGCAACAGGTTTTGATAATGACAAACAAGAATCAAGATTAAACATAATAATTATGGACAAATTAATTATTTTTGATGATGCAAAATTAATGAACTCTAAAGAAATGATTCAAGGCATGTAAAAATGTTTAAAACAAATGAAAAATGATCATCAAAGTACCCAAGAATCAAAGGAACCAAGGCATAAGCAATTACATGTCAAAAGGAGTAAAAAGTGCATAGAAAATGAAGTATCAGGTGCATGAATCGATCCAAGACATACATGAATCGATTCATATGAAGAAATAGACCTTGGATTATAAAATTGGAAGCATGAATCGATTCATCTTATATATGAATCGATTCACATGTAGAAACAGCACCCAGACTTGTATTTTTACTAGGATGAATCGATTCCTTCCTACCATGAATCGATTCATATGTTGTAACTTGCGTAAAAACACTAGATGAATCGATTCATTTAGAAAAAGAATAGATTCATTCAGTTTAAATTGAATTTCAAATTTTGAATCTTGACAGACTTGCAGTATATATGGGAACTTCTCGCTGCTTCAAATTCCAATCAATCAAGCTGCCAATTTTCAATTTCAAGGTCAGGAAACTTGTGCAAGGAAACAAGGAACTTAAATCATAGATTATTTTAGGGAAATTTGCCTCAGAAGGAATTAAAAATTGGGGAAATTTCATGAATCTTTGCCTATAAAAGGAGAAGAAGCTGAAGGCTGAAAATACACCAAGCATAAGAAAGCTACAGAAATCATATTGCCTTTCTTCTCTGTTCTTCATCATTTCTTGGCTATTTACTCTCTGTTTTATTTCATTTTCAATTAATTTTTGAGAGTTATATTGTGAGAAAAATATTTTCTTGAGTGTTAAATTTGCATATTCTTTTCTAAGAGAGGAAAATATTTTTCAAGTGATTAAAATTTGTTTATCCTCTCTATTGAGAGAGTTACACTTATAAAATCACCTACATAAATTCTGAGAGTTTTTGGCTTAGGTTTCAACCTTATAAAATTAAGAATGTTTTGAATCAATTCAAAGCCATATAAATTGATTCATACAGTGGGAAACACCTTTTGACAGCTCCTTAAATTAAGATACAAGTTACACAACAGCTAGGAGCTCTCCAAGGCCTATAAATGGACCTTGAATTGATGCAAGAAGAGACACAACACAAGGCAATCAACATCCTACATCTAGAAGTCATTGAGTCTTATTCTTGTATAGTTTTCTTCAACTCTTGATTTCAAACTTGCATATTCTTAAGAGTTGTTAGATTTAGTGCTTCTATTTATATATCTACTCTATTAAGAGTTTAAGCTTGTAAACACCATCATCAAAACTAAGATTTTGAGTTGTCATAAAGGTTGGGGTTTAACCTTTGGGTTATTGAGAGATTATGAGATTGGGTGGGGTACCTTTTGCTTGTGAGGATTAAGTTCTTGAGTGTGGGACACTAGGAAGCTGTAATTGCTCAAAGCTTGTATCTCAAATTCTCAATAATGGAATCCTTCAAGTGGGTTGCTTGAAGGCGAGACGTACATCAGTGTGGTGGAACTCGTTATATCGGTTTACAAATCTCTCTTCCTTAAACTCCTTTATTATTGTGATTTAATTTGCTTGGTAATTTAAGTACACTATTAACTTGATATAAATTGTTTAATTAATTATTTAGATTAATTTGTTATAATAATCTAAGTAATATTCTTTAATTAATTATGTCAAAATCAATTATTACTTTTTAAAGGCTAAAATAGTATCGTGATTAATTTGATATTATTACTTGTTCTTTTGTGTATCATTCTTATTTATCAAATTGATTATAAAGGAATTAATTTCAAAAGCATTCCAACGAAAATTTTTAATACTCAATTCACTCCCCCCTTTCTTGATAATTGAGGCCACTTGGTTAACAATCACTCTGTCACCTTGCATCAACACACATCCCAGACCAAACTTTGATGCATCACAATACACCATAAATTTCTTGGTCACGTCAGGCAGTGCAAGTACAGGTGCAGTATTCAAACTGTAACATCCCTAAGTTCATTATTTTTTATTTATAATAAAATTTCAAAGGAATTTGATTATAGTTCTTTAGAATTTTTTGATTGTTATACAATTTATAATTCTTTGGAATTTTTTATTTTTTTCTTTTTTTAAGAATGACAAAATACCTTTAACCCTTTATCTAATAACCAAAATGCCACTGCCGACATCATCGCTTACTTATTGTTTACATCATCGGTTAGGTAATTACTTACATCATTAATAGTCATTGGTTAGGTAAATGTATTTGCATATTGATAACAGGTTTTGATAATGACAAGGAAACAAGCATTACAAGCTCTTCATGAATCAAAAACAATTGAAACAAATCAAAGGCGTTATATAAAATCAAGAATCAGGAAGAAAACGGTTTCACAAGTTCAAGAAATCAAGAAACCAATAAACAAAGACAAAGAAGAGTAACCATGGATCACAACATATCAATGGAATACCTACAGGCATGGAAAAACATCAAAATACAAAGCCTGAATCGATTCAACCACGAAGGAATCGATTCACAGCCCTGGAAGTCACCAAAAATAAGAAACATAATGAATTGAATCGATTCACCATGACCCTGAATCGATTCGAACACCTAGAAGTCATTAAAATTGAAAACAGAATGCCTTGAATCGATTCACCATGACCTTGAATCGATTCATTCGAAGCTGGCAACCCAGGAACCCCAAACAGAATACTCTGAATCGATTCAACAAAGCTAAAATCGATTCATTCGACTCTGGAACTCCAAATTGCATGGAACAGAATGCTCTAAATCGATTGATAGATCTAAGAATCGATTCACATAGTGGGAAACATCACTAAATAGACAGAACTAAGTGGGAAACATGCACTCAAATCCCAATATACGCAGAGCCAAAGATTGCAATGGCTAGGAGGACTCTTGAAGCTCAACCATGGCTCTATAAATGGAAGGAAATCATAAGCACATAACACAACAAGAAGCTATCAATCTTTACTTACTCTTGTGCTTAGTAAGCCTTTATTCTTATATATTCTGAAATTTCATTTGCATATTCTCTCTTCTTAAGAGTTATAGATTTGAGAGAACCTTCACTTGTACATCTACTCTATTGAGAGAGTTACTTGTTTGTAAACACTACACAAAACACCAAAGTTCACTCTAGATTGAGTGGTTGTTCACTCTAGGTTGAGTGGTTACAAAGGTTGGGGTTCAACCTTTGGGATATTATGAGATTGAGATATTGGGTGGGGTGCCCTTTATACTTGTGAGGATTGGGTTCTTGAGTGTGGGACACCAGGAAGCCGCAATTGCTCAAAGTTGTATCTCTAGTCTACAATAGTGGAAATCCTCTAAGTGGATTGCTTAGAGGCGAGACGTACACCGGATTGGTGGAACTCGTTAAATTGGTTTGCAAGCTCTTCTCCCTTACTCTTTTACTTTCATATACTGCGTTTAATTGGCTTGTGTTGATTGATTGTGGCTTGCATACTTTAACTTGTTTAATTTGGTAAATCTTGAATACTGCACACCAAGTGTTTGTCATATTGTCTCAGCTGTATTTATCTTTGTTTTGACTTGCACATTTTATCATACTTGATTTTACTTGCATAATCTTGTAAATTTGGATATAAGAATCAAGTTCAAAGGCATCCTAACTAAAAGTTTTAAAAACTCAATTCACCCCCCTCTTGAGTATTGAGGCCACTTGAATAACAGTAAATACTTACATTATAAATAGTAAAATAAATAATAAAATAATCTTAAATAGTAAAATTCTCTTCCTATAAATAGATGGTTCATTTACAACATTTACATACCAAAATTAAGAAGAGAATCTCGAGAGATAGTGCTTAAGAAATTAGTGGGAAGTAAATTCTTTTGGTAAAAAGAGATTCTGCCGAAAGTGTAAGGTAATAATATTTTTCTTTTATATTCTTTTTATGATTATTTAGTTTATTTTTTTTAGCACTCTTAAACTATTAATAAACTATTACTATTATGAATAAACTACTATAGTAAAAATAAATTATCACTATGCATTATATTTACTATTTACTATTACTATTCACTATTTACTACTATTCATAATTTACCATTTACTGTTAATATTCAGAATTTATTATTTATTATTATTATTCAACATTTATTAGTTACTATTACTATTCAAAATTTACTATTTATTATTGCTATTCAAAGTTTACTATTTATCATTTCTATTCATGATTTATCATTTATTGTTACTATTCAAAATTTACTCCGAAATTATTCAAAAACTTGAACGTGGGTGTGGAAATATATACTCCGAAGAAAATGTCTTTTAAGGTGTTGACGGTAGCAAATATATTCTTTGAAACTGTGAAATTACAACAACCGAAGGATGAGTACTTGATTGAGATGAAGGAAGCTCAAGCTAATGGGAAGAATTCATTTTTGAAGAAAGGTCATGATGGCATTTGGCGTATGAAAGGCCGAATTTATGTTCCATCTAGTGGTGATTTAAGAAGGTTGGTACTTGAAGAAGCTCACAAGAGTGCGTTGAGCATACACCCTGGTTCCACAAAAATGTATCAGGATTTGAAGAAGAATTTTTGGTGGCCCGGTATGAAGTGTAATGTGGCAAATTATGTAGCATCTTGCATTATTTGTCAAAAGGTTAAGGTTGAGCATCAAAAACCATCTGGTTACTTGATACCTCTTGATATCCCTGTTTGGAAGTGGGACGATGTAACATCCTAATTATTAAATTAATGATTATATTAAAAATTGGAATTAATTACAAAAATAGGATTAATTGTTAATGTAAAATAAAAAGAAATGTTGATACTGATGGGAATTAATGTGGCGTGACATATGATGTGAAAGGGGGCTGTCATTGCACGTTCTTCCACTCACTCTCCTTATTACCTTGGGAGTATGCTCCTTCGTCCACAACTATTCTTCCTCATTCTCAAAAAGACTCCTCCTCTCCTTCTGCGATTTTTCTTCTTCTTCTTCTTTCCTTTTCCGCCAGCAACGACTGTGCTGTGTGAAGATTCGAGTTCTCCACTGTTGGGAGGAGTGATTAGTGGAACAGCTTCCAGTCTTCCAAGCCCGTACGTGTGATAGTTCGACTGGGTTGGTGATTACTGAACTGGAGTGGGTAATTGTGGAAGCAAGTGCAACAGACTCAGTGTGGAGGAAACAGAGCACGGGTTAGCGTTGAAAAACTGAGGAACTCCTCGCGTCTCTTCAAGTAGGTAGGGGGCGCTTGCATGTAAAATGCATGGTTTATGGACGGTGCCGGATGAACGTATTGTCTTGCATGTGTGTGATGCATGATCGTTAATCTTTGAATACTATATGTGTGTTAGTGGAGTTCTGTTGATGGTCATACATTTATGTGCATGTAACCAGGATTGTGCTGAACTTTGGTAATCATTTACATATAACTGTGTGTGATACATGTTCTGATTATAGTTATTGCTGAGAGGATATGTATGTGTCATTATTGATTGATCTCGTCTGTGATATTGTATTATGAGCTAATGATTTCTGAGTGTGCTGGTATGATAGACGACTGAATGTAGGGACTGCGTTGGATCGGTTATAACTCTAATGATCTTAGAGAATGAGTCAGACAGTCGAGGATGTTCATTGTTAAGGTACATAGGCTGCATGTACAGGAATGAGGCGACCCGTGGGAGGTCAGGAACCCCAAAGGAATGATCTTTAGCTACAGACCCTTGGCTAGATCCTATGAGAGCTCGTGGTAGCCGAAGGAGCTAGAGTTAAGTCTCGAGATGTCAATGGGAGACCGGTACCATGCGGGAAGAGCTAATGAACGAGGGGCCAGTAAAAGGAACCTGTAATTACAGGTCATTGCCTGAGTCGGATCCGCAGGTTTGCATGTAGGTGTGATGTTGAATAGGATAGTATGAATGGCAGGATATAGAGTGATATGAATGAATGAATTCCGAGTGAGTTAATGTATGCCTTGTGTGGTTAAGAACAAACTTCTCATGGTATGTATGTGAGTGCATGTAATCAGGAATATTATAGCTTGCGTGGTTTAACTTGAATTGAATGCGGACCGAGTGTGTATAAGTATGTATAATGATGCGGATGCCGTGTCACTAACTGTCATTTTATATGTAAAAGCTCACCCCTGCTGTGGCAATATTTTCAGTGAATGTCTTTCAGAATGATGGGTGAAGATTGGAGCTGTATGCTGAGCGGAATGTTTGTGCTTTATGGATTTATATATGTATATGTATATATGTAGATACCATGCATGGTTTTGGTTAAGCCTTGGCCGGCTCGTACTTTGACCTTAGACTCTTCTAAATCAGAATTCGCACTCTCTCGGGTTGAGAGTAGGACAATGAGTTTGTAATTATTCATATACTTCCCTTATATATATATTTATATCTTACTATGTGTCCATCCTATTCTGTGCGTAAAATCCGAGTGCCTGTATGTATATTTACATGGTGTAGAGATAGTATGAATATGTATTCGTGTTGAGCATTGCTGAATGGGTAGCCAGCTTTAGGAAGCAGAGAGTATATTTTGTGTATGAGTTTTATGTTGATTTGATGCTTTTTACCGACTGAAATATAATGGTGTTGAGCGAATAACTCTAAGTTAATGAATCCCGATTGGAATGTAAAGGGTTAGGCCCATTTCCGAGTGAGACTCATATGTATGGGTTTTTCCGAGTGAAAGTCACTTGGATAAATTTCAAGAGAAATTCCATTTTGATGAAATTATGGTGAGGGATTTTATGGGAGGATTTCCTGTGTAAATAGGCTTGAACGATTCCGAGCAGAAATGAATTTGTATAAACTCGAGTGGAATTCTGAGTGATCCCAAATGAGGAGTTGTTATGATAGGTTAGATTGAATATATATTCTAAGTGTTGGAAATATATATATATATATATATATATTTAACCGATAAGTCAATAAGAATAATACCCGAGTGGTTCGGATTATGGAACCCGAGTAAAATAACCCTCGGTTACCGAGTGGGCTGTGTGTGTGCCTTGGTGGTTACAGTGAGAGATTAAGTTACAGGACGTATGTGATGGGGTTGTTTTCTGAGTGATTGGAATTCTTTATCCCGAGTGAACTTAAGGATAAATCCCGAGTGGATTAAGTCAAATCCCGAGTGAATGGATGTCTCGATACCGAGTGATGGACTTACCGAGTGTGGCTTCTCGCTTCAGCGAGTAAAGGATTCGCTTCCGTGAGACACTCTTAGGTCGACTTCGCTCAAGTGAATGGTTCTTCGCCCGAGCGTTTCTTCTTCCGCTGTCTGCCTTCTTGGGTTGGTGTTATTTCTCTTGCCTCCCTTTTCCGTATTGCTTTTGTGCTGATTCTTCTTGGTTTATTTGGGAAAAATTTTCCCCCGTTTTTTGCTTTATTTTATTCCTAAAAGCTAGGGTGTTACAGACGATATTGCTATGGACTTTATCTCTGGATTTCCCAGGACACGTATTGGAAATGATGCTATATAGGTAATCATGGATTGATTGACGAAGTGTGCTCACTTCTTTCCCATGAACATGAAGAGTTCTTTGGAGAAATTGGCACAAATGTACATTAAGGAGATCTTTAGGTTACATGGTAAACCTTCAAGTACTACGTCGGATAGCGACCCGCGGTTCACTTCCCAATTTTAGGAAAGCTTGCATGAGGTAATGGGTTCCAAGTTGAAGCTTAGTTTGACGTATCATCCACAAACGGATGGACAATCCGAACGAACGATTCAAAGCCTTGAAGATTTATTGCGGGCTTATGTATTGGAGCATGGTGGTTGTTGGGAAATATTTCTACCACTAATTGAATTTACATACAATAATAGTTATCATAGTTCTGCTGGTATGGTTACATATGAAGCATTGTATGGTCAAAAATGTAGAACTCCATTGTGTTGGCTTGAAACTGGTGAGAATTTGGCTTTGGGGCCAGAATTGATTGCAGAGACAAATGAACAGATTAAGATGATACAAGAAAAGATGAAAATTGCCAAAGATCATCAGAAGAGTTATTATGATAAAAGGCAGAAGCCACTTGAGTTTTAAGTTGGTGATCACGTATTTTTGAGAGTGTCAAGAGATAAGGGTATTGGAAGAGCCTTGAAAAGCAAGAAATTAAGTCCTAAAACCTTATGAGATTCTTGAACGAATTAGTGATGGGGCTTATCAGATTGCACCTTGTGAATCTGCATAATGTATTTCATGTGTCACAGTTGAGGAAGTATATTCCTGATCCCTCGCATGTAATCCCGATTGATGTTGTTAATGTGCGAGATGACTTGACTATCCCTCCTATTTCCGTTCGTATTGTTGAACACTCTGTGAAGAAGCTACAGAACAAATTGGTGCCATTGGTGAAAGTTGCAAGGAAGCATTGAAATGGGGAGACGTTCACATAGGAACGTGAAGATGATATAAGGGAATGATACCCTGATGCGTTTAACTCCGGTATGTTAAATTTCAAGGACGAAATTTTCTTTTCGGTGGGGTGGATTGTAACACCCTAAATTTTAAAATAAAGGATTAATTAAGGAAATGATTATTAAATAGTTATATGTGGGTTATTTAATGTCCCAAAATATTGAAAATAATTAAATTAAGATTTTTAGGGATTACTCATGATTTATTGGAGCCGAATAAGCTGAAATTAAACCCAACTAAAATATGGGTGTCAGACCAGGTATCTCCGATTGGGATGATATTGGTCAGAGCTGTTAAGAATATTATTAGAAGTCCGAATATGTATTCGGGATAATTTTTTGATAAAGTATTGAACCCGAACAGAGATCTTGTTGGTGGTAAAACGATGAAATATTAGTATGGGGAATAAAATTAAAGCCAAAAAGCCTTCATTTTTCCTTAACATTTTCATTGGCTCCTGAGACTAGGTTGGCAAACACTTTTTTCTTCTTCTTCCTCTTTCCTTCTTCATCTATTCTCTTCTCAAAAACCCTTAGGATTATGTACCTTCTTCTCCTTGCCATTTTCATTTCTTGGAGCTTGCAAGGAGTGCTTGGAGCTTGAAGTCTCACCCTTTTTCCCTCATTTTTGTGTGACTGTATTTCCCTTTGGGGAACCCTCTCTTTCCTTCCCCTAAGGTAAGCTCTTGGTTGTTCTCATGAGCTTAAACCCTTGGCTATGGGTTCTTATGGTTTTGGGAAGGTAATGTATATGGAATAATAATAATGGAATGCATGTATGATGGAAAACCCTTAGGTAGGGTGGCATTGATGAGAGTTATAATGGGTATTTATGAGAAGGTGTATATGGTAAGAGAGATGATGGAAAATGTTGGGCATTGATTATGGTTGTTGGGCTTTTAGTGAAACCCTAACCCTAAGAATTGAGAAAAGTATGATTTGTGATTAGAGAAGCATTTATTATGTTAGGAAAATGTTATTAATGATGTAAAGTGATGTTATTGATGGGAGATACCATTTAGCATGAGTAATGACCATTAATAACAGTGAATAATTGATAATGGTTGTTGGGAACCATTAGTGTGGGAACCTAATAATGGGTTTGATATTAATAACGCATAATAATGAATTTGGACACCTAACCCATGGTGGTTATGGTGGAATTAATGAAATAAATAAGGTTTGAGAATTTAAAGTGATATAAACACCAAGTAAATGAATAAGAATATTTAGTCTTGGTGATTGAATAGAAAATGATTGTGTGGTATATTGTACAATGTAGGAAATAACCCCATCAACGAGGCGGGACCATCGGACCATATTGACTACTACTTCTCTTGAGGTAGGAGGGGGTAACTATTCTAAATACATGATTTCATCCATTAGTGATGTGTGTATCTAATTGTGTATTGTCAATTTGGCTTGAATGGATGATTTGATGAATATATGATTAAAATGCATTTAGAGTAATTGATGCTATATGGCATGTGTTTTGGAATATTGTTTGTGATCTTGACTCATGTTAAGAATTATTGTGAATGGTGTGATGTCCATGGTTGTATTGATTGATGTATTGTTGAACATCCCATGATGCGTGAATTGATAAAGGATGATTTCCACTAACTATTGATGTATATGGAATCCAATAAGAATTGGTGAAGGTTGAAAATGATGAGTATACAAAATCCACTAAGTGGTTGTGGTGGATTCTTGAATGTGGAGTGGCATGATAGGATGCATAGAGTGAGAATGCATTGATTGGCATTTTCATCCATGGCATATCATATGTTTTCTACGTGGAATGTTAGGGGTTCCACTAGGCAGGCCCAGTGGGAGGGCGACCCGGTGCACGGGTATAATGTTGTATTTCCCTAGTGATTTTAGGAATCACGAAGCTCTCCATAGTTTGGTGAATGAAACTATGATGTTTCTTGTGAAATGTATCATATGTGATCATGTTTAGGTATCATCATAATGTATGACTTTGATACATTTGGATTATGTTACTCACCTCTTAGTTGCCATTTTTAAGTTTGATGTAGGTGTGATGTAAATCCTACTCTTTTGGAGGTCGAGTGTCAATGAAGGTAAATGTGAAAGGAAAGTGGGTGAGCCTTGGCCTGCATATGATTATTTTGTAGAGTATATGGTGTACATATGCTCAATTTTGTAATTAGATATGATGAATAATGATTTTGGAGGTCATGTAGGAAAATAAGACCCTTGTGTATATAGCTTATTTTCATTAGTGACCTTGTCAATGTATGAATGATAAATATGATGTGAATTACTTCTAATTTTGATGAACGAATGAAGGATTATATGAGAATCTTGGTTTTATAAAGTATATAAGGTGATAGGCTTAATTATGATATGATTCATGAGTTAGAATAGAGATCATTGAGTATGATTACTTGGAATAAGTTTTAAATGCCTAAGATGATGTAAGTGATGTGTTGAATTTGATCAGTTTTGCTTAGTATGTGTTTTGGTATGTGGAGTTATGAGATTTTACCTGTTTCTACGCATGGTTTGGTAATCTCGCTTAAGAGAGATGGATTCTCGCTCAAGCGAGATTAGTTCTCGCTCAGGCGAGACGACTCTGCACTTGGCATGTGTATTCTGGATGTTTCTCGCTCAAGCGGGCTAGCCTTCGCTCAAGCGAGTATTGTATGGAATCGTTTCTGGGTGAGATTCGCTCAGGGGAACTGGTATCTCACCCGAGCGAGATGATTATGTATCAAGTATGTGCTTCTGGAGGCAATTCGCTCAGGCGAGCTTCGCCTCGCTTAAGCGAAATTAAGGCAGAATGGTTCTGAACCATTTTTGCTCAAGCGAATGGTCTTTGGAGTAGTACTCGCTCAAGCGAGTGAGCGTGATTTTGGTTCTGGAGCATTTTCACTCACGCTCGCTTACCTCGCCCAAGCGATCCCTTGATCCGAGTTTTCTTATTTTTGGCTTCTTTGTTCCATTTTCTTGCTTGTTTTGGAACCCTTAAATCATGGAAATGATATTATTATTATGAAATCATAATTTTAATGTTTAACAAATTGATAAGGCATCTTTCATCTTTTTTTGTATAAATTTTAATAACTCTTAAATTTAATTACATCTTCTGTCTTTCCCTTGTGAAGGTCTCGAGTCCGATCGTCCAAGGAGTACTCTGACACCTATTTATATCTTCATATATGAGATAGGTTATTAAATGACTCAGGGTAATTACTTGGTATTATATATGTAAAGTTACTCCTACTTATAATTATTTTAAAATCATGAAAAATTTACCCCTATTTTCGGGGTATTACAGCGTCTGTTTGCCAAAATTCCCTCATAAGCGTAAGTTATGCATAGAAATGCAATAAATCACTTATATTCAAAAACCTATGCACCAAACTATCTAAATGAGCTCCAAATCACACAAGGCCTATATGCACAGTTTCTAAATGTTGTTCGGAACCTATTGGTCCCTTCCGGGGATTTGTCGGATCTCAAAATCACCCATTTAATTCTAAATCCATCTATTTAGCCTATTTCCTCTATATGCATAACATCCACCAAATCATCAATACATCAACCAATACTCACATCACACCACACATAATTTACATATACATTATAAAACCTACTCATATCCATTCAATCATGCAATCTTGGCTCCGTGCCATAAATTTCACATTTCACATCTTAAATACCAACAATATATTCAATTCATTAATTCACAACACAATTCCACACCATCATCATCAAGTAAGTAATAAATATCATCAACACCTTATAATTACCCCAAACAATATTAAATCTCACACGCGGTACCAGATAATCATCAAATATCGCCACATTCAATTATAATTATATAAGTATCAATTATTTCTAACTATTACACAATCTTTCTTTCCCATAGCTTCCTTGGCGTCGGCTATCCATTTGGCTCACCCTCCGGGGCATTAGTACCTTCCTTGTCATCAGTTACTAAAATAGAGAAACCATAGTATGGGTGAGTGTTTGAAATATCATAATTAATCTAGAATGGTAAATATAATGAGAATATTTATTCTAACTTCTTAATATAATTTAGTATATAATTTTACCCTTTTTAACATAATCACACAAATATACCTTCGCTTAAGATAATCCTTTCTCACTTAATACATAACATTTCCTAGACAAAAGATAATCATCTACTTATCATCAACCATTGATTTCATTTATAAACAACATGCATAACAATTCCAACCCTCAATATAATTCTAAATTCATATTAATCATCAATTTCAATCATAATACATCATTTTCATCAATCCATATATGTCATAATTGACTCGCATGCAATATCTAGCTCCTAGTATTTAGATACTAAAGGATTGACTTTTAGCTGGGGGTCCTACTTGACACCACATGGACCCTGCTTAGTCCATCAAGCCTTGATTGGCTCCCCACCTTAACCACTAGATCCTACTCTACCATTGGGTAGCTAAACTTGATTACCAAAGACCATGAGAGCCAAAAACGAGGGGCGAATCTTACCGTTGATCATCCCACACCATATAATTTCATATAATATTATACACTCCATGGCTCAAAATCAATAATTCATAATCACAACCATCTGGGGCGGCCACACAACCAAGCCTACTAATACGTTGCCATAATATCCATCAATTCACCATTAATTCATCAATTATAACATATCATCTGTCACCATAATAAAACATGCATCTCAAAACATCATCATTATTTATTTTAATCTAGGATTCACAACATACTACATATATATAATTCTCATAACACAAATCATCACTTTTATTCAATTAATTAATTGTCCCACTTATAATTCATAACTTTCACTTCCTTTTAAATTTATTAATCATGCATATAATTCCACATACATATATATATAATTATCATCTAACTAGTTTTTCCTAACTTCTCGTAACCCATCAATATTTTATAATCACCCCGAGCCTAATATACATACCAATTCTAATTAATTACGACCTTAACACCCCCTTACCTAAATTTCACGCTTCTTCAAGTTACTCTCGGTGTCGGTCATGTTCCACAGTCACTTGATTCGCTTCCCCATTTTTGGATCCAATACCTGCTTTGCCATTCGATCCTCTGACACTCGTTCCAACGCCTACGATCATCGAAATGAAAAACTCGTTAGTACATTGTCATCCTTATTATGCTAGGATCAAGACCCAAGCTTCCCATGGCCATAAAATGTAAAATCCCAGCCTTCATTACCACATGCAATTCGGTTAGAGAGAGAGAATGTGATGAGGATGGGAAAGAAACTTGAAACTGAAGATCCTTCCATAGCCTACCTTGGTTCCCAAAGTCCAAAATGCAAAGGATTACAAGTTTCCACCACAAATCTGCTAAGTTTTTGTCCCAAGATGCAAGAGAAAGGGAAAGAGAAAGCAAATGGCCCAAGGTCCTGTTTTGCATGTGTTTGTCTCTGTTTAACTAGTTTTTTAATTCTGGTATGTGACGCCCACGCTACACGTCACAATGGCGCTACACATCAGGATTAAAATTTTACCCTAAAGCGTCAGGCAGATTTTACCATTTCCTTTAAAATTTTATTTTTAAACCATCCATTCACTTTGTATTTCTTATTCCTTATAATTTAAACTTAATTACATCATTATTTATTGCTTTAAATGTGAAAATACCTAGAATGTTACAGAAATGATACAAATCCAACTGAGTCCAATGAACTTTGACCGAATTAGATTTTTCTTTTAGTGATATACGATCCAACTCAGTACTTGTTTACCCTTATAATCCGATCTTGATACCGATATCTGGACAAGGACGTCATTTCACTTGTTCTTAATTCACAACCGGTCTCACGGATACACCTTTGGACTGTAAATCCTGACTAGGAGTATCCTCTTTGTACCGGTTGTACACCAGAAAGCATCCACGTCACCCGATAGAAGGTACAAGGTACAGCTACATGGGGCACTCGCGGGAGACGCGGCTCTCCCCTCGTCGTGTATCAGAATCGTACACTGAGCAGTGTACTATTTGTCCCATGGCTAAACATGACAATTCATTCTCCATACACGCCTATAAATAGGCAAATCTCATACACTGCAAAGGTTACGTTTTTACTACGTTGTGTTTACTCTAAATTCACTATTACATTGCTCAAGTTTTCTCTAGAATTCTTATTCTGGCCACTGACTTGAGCGTCAGAGAATCTTCACAGGTTACACCACCTTTCGCCTATCATCAACGTGCATGTGAAGGATCTCCAGGACAACAAGACCGGATTCTCCCACTGAGAGTTCAGATTATAATACCAGATACCCACTGTATTGGTGTACAAACCTAGTCATTCGTTGACTCTTGTGGTTGGTCCCATATCGGATCCTTGACCCCGGTCTAGACCAGTTCACCTTAATAGTAAACTGTAAAAGAACTATGACAACAAACCCTAGGAGAGGGTTAAATGTGCTCATATTTCTTCCTTAATATACTTAATTTATTTTTGAATCAAAGAAGATCATTAGTGTAGAAATTTTATGCATCTTTCTTCTTTATTTTTTTTTTGAATAAGTATAGATGAATTAAGTTCTGGGAATGCCTATACTTTATTACAGTTGTCAAAATTGACCAATTCAGCCTATAAAATGGGCAAGCTTAAGCTTCTAAAATGTAGCCTAAATTAAAAATGGACCATTTTTTAGCTCAACCTAAAAAAGCTTGTACCCGATTGGGCTTTTGTTATGCTGGCCTATATAAACTCGTATTATTTTAAAAAAAATTATACTAACATAAAAAAGTATCTTTTATAGTTGGTTAACATGTAAAACTTTTAGTATATTTTTAATACTTGTATTTTTTATAAATTTTTTATTAAAAAATAACAAAAATAGTTATTTTTAATTTTTTTATATAAAGTATAATACGGGGATGTCAAAAGCTCAAAAATATTTATTTAAGTGAGTAGCCCACCGAGCCCATTGAGGCGGACACTGGGTTAAAAATTTAGGTCCAAATTTAAAATGTATTATGTTTGCCCGACCCGAATTGAGCCCAATGCAAAATAAATCGGATAGCTGATTTTGATAGTTCTAAATTTGATAAACACTTACAAATCACAACAATCAGGTACCACAAGGGTTGGATATGAACTTGCGACCTTATATACACAAGTTCAATCCTTAACAAACTAAAGAAGCCTTGGTTGAGATGGTAAAATATTATATTAATAAATGGGGTATTGATTTATAAAATTTATTTTAATAAACCTTCACATATAAGACATGTAGTTAATGTAAATATATAATCAATTATTATTATATCTATAAAGATAATTTAATCCATAATTACTCTATATAATCTATCACCTGTTTCAGAACCGAATAATCCTAAGGCCGATATTGATGTATTTCTATAATCAAGACTTATGCCGTGCCATTGACAAATAATTTCATGATGTGCTAAGGCTGATGTGGCTTGAAAGATGATATGTGGGATGCCCCAAACCCCCAAATAAAATAGGGGAAAATTTTTCGCGTCTTTGAAAATAATAATAATAATAAATCAAATAATTAGAGTGGTGAAGTATTTTTCACCAAACCCCTGGATCTAAAATAAACTACTCCCATATATGAAGATATGAGAGGGTGAAGAAAAAGTATAATTTTTCCAATCAGAGTCAGTGGAAACTCATTTAATTTAATCATTGGCTGATTGATTTTCAAGAGGAAGAGTTTCGTAAAAATGTGGGATATAGTTTATATAGCCCAAGAGCTAAAATACACTCCTCAATACTCTTAAAATAATATTTAAGAAAGAAATAGTGCCTAGGATTTAAAACTTCATTTAAAATAATAATTAGAAGCATCAGGTGCCACTCGCTCAAGCGAGAATCAATTCGCTTGAGCGAGCCAGCGTACCCACGCTTGGGCGAACGCTGAGCGACCTTGGGCGAAGGAGAAAAATAGGCATCAGGGCTCAACTCGCTTGAGCGAGCCCTGTCTCGCTTGAGCGAGAAGCAAAAGAATACGTTGAGCGAGGCAGTGAGATGCTTGAGCGAAGGAAGGAGTTTATATCAGGTATCAATCTCCTTCTCCCTCGCTTGAGCGCCCACTCCCACGCCTGAGCGAAAATTGTCCAGAAGCAAAACACTGATTCTGTGGCAATCTCGCTTGGGCGAAATGCATCTTCACTTGAGTGAATTTGGGGCAGAAACGAATCCCCTATTTCACAACAATCTCGCTCGAGCGAGATTGTCACTCGCTTGAGCGAGTTATGCAGGAATAATGCAGAAACGACATTTACCTTAACTTAGCACATGAACCATCAACTCCATTCATTTTGGCCTTACCTATGACCATATCTTACTTCATTATGCATGTACCAATTCATACAATACTATAATCTAAAACTTCATAATTCTTTCATTGAATTAAATACCACCAACATCATCATGCTAATATTAACTCATGCATATAATCCAAATTCAACTTCATGCCATAATACACTCCCTACATATATCTAGATTCCACATCATTTCACAATCTCCATAATATAGCATAAAAACACAGCAATCCATTCATCAATCACAGATGAGCATCATAATCCATTCTTTACATCATTTGGGTCATGTAGGAAAATTGGCCTTACACACACATGTCCAATTTTCTCCCATGACCTCCAAAATTATGAACATTACAAAATTGAGTATATAAACCTCATACACTCTACCAAAACAGATTTTCATGCCGGCCAAGGCGTACACATTCCTATCCATATTTACCTCTGATAAGGTTTTTTGCTTATATTGAGTTTGCTGAAAGAGAATCAAGTTTGTATAATATAAACTCAATGAAATGGATGTGCCAAGTTTAAACACAGAAGTTGTAATACAGTATAGTTGTCGTTCCACTGAGGAGGTGCTAGAATGAAGACTTTAGTTCGAATTGATTTGGCAGAAAGTTTTTGTTTGGGTTTGTTATGAATGTGGTTGAATGAAAAACAGCAAGTAACATAATAACAGAGAATAATATTATGCAAAAGATAACAGTAAATGAGGTTGGAAAAATCAGTTTTGTAAAACAGGGATTGGCTTCATCACATCTTCACCTCTGTAAGCTGCATAAGTTTCCATATAAGTAAATCGAAAAGATAAGTTCTACGTCACAATCAAAGTCATTTGCATCGATCCCTCGACTACAAAATTCATAAGAATGATTTCCAAACCGCTGATCCCTCAGTCACTTTGGAAACCATTCCAGCATTATCGATCGATTGTTTTGACGTTTGTTGCGTTAGACGCCATCCCTGGCTACCTACTCACAACAAGCATTTCTTTCAGGGTCTGCTTTCAAAAGTCACTTCCCAGCATACTCAAGAAAACTTAGAACAAGAAAATAGTGATCAAGTATTTTCAGGCATTAAACGCAGAAAGAAATACAGAAACTTTATCAAATCTCATTACTCAATGAAAACTTACGACAGCATTACTTCAGTGTTGAATGGATTACAGCCAATCCCATAAGGGAAATTAGTTACTCATGCCTTGCATTTTCACCATCAAAGAAATGAATACAGAAAATGGAAAGTGTGAAATGAAAAATACAGAGGATGAAATGGTGTATCAGATGATAGGAGATTGATGATTTGTGCTCTGTTTGCAGCTTGATTTATAGGAGTTTTTGGCTCAGCTTCTCTTGCCCCACTTACATAGAACCCATGCGGCATCTTTCAGAGACTGGTGGAAAACAGAAGAAAGTGGGTGAGTTGGCATCGCATTATTGGTGAATAGAGAATTAAGAAACCCATGCTGTGTGAGTCACGCTTGAGCTTGATGGTCACGCTCAAGCGTGAAGGGCTCTGATGCTTATTGATGATCTCACGCTCAAGCTGAAGTAATTCACGCTCAAGCGTGGTTTCCTTGCCTTCTCACGCTTGCTCCTCGTGTTCACGCTCAAGCCACGCTCAAGCGGGCTTGAGGTCACGCCCAAGCGGCTCCTGCTCACGCTTGAGCGTGAGAAGACCTGATGCTGTTCCTTCTTCCAATTCAATCACGCTTTAAGCTTCTTGGTGCCACGCTTGAGCGTCAGTCATGCATGAAGTCACGCTTGAGCGAGCTCGGGCTCACGCTCAAGCGTGAGGGGCTGTTGGTGAGTTCCTTGTTTCACTTGGGTGCATGGGCAAAGTGGCTTCCACGCTCAGGCGTGAAGTGTACCACGCTCAAGTGTCCTTTGCTTGATGCTCTTGGTTTTTTTCAAGGCTTTTGACAAGTTGTTCCTGATTCTCAGATTTGAAGCTTCTTTCCTTCCTTTATACTCAAAAATCATGCTCAATTATTTATTAATTTTGTTAAGTTATTCAAAAATAGTTCTAATTGAGCCATGAATTTAATCATAAAATAAGTACTCATCAAACTCTCCCCAACCTAGATTTTTGCTTGTCCTCAAGTAAAAAGAAGATTTGAAAAGGGAAAACAAGCATTTAAAAATCTGAGTTTCTATTGCAGACAAAAGTTTAAAAGGCAATAATCTGGCTTAGTATCTAGACAAATGATTTTCTTAATACCAATTCCTTAAAATGCAATGCACCATTACCTTATTCATAAAGCATGTAACCCATTGCTGTAAGAATGTAGAATTTCTCATTATTTCTTACCCTGTGTCTGTTTCGCTCATCCATCATGAGAAATGTCTTCTTAACATTGCCCGTCATTTCTAGTAAAACCAAATTTCAAATGAATAGCAAGGATCAGAAGGTCTTTTAGGGGTGTAATGAGGCTGGGTTAACAAGAAACTTTTGGTTTTTCTGGGTTTCAAAACGCATGTTTTTAAAGAAGAGCATAAGTGTTTTTGGTTGATTTAGAAGGCTCCTTTTCTGCATTGAAACTTCAGAATTTTCTTTTGTTTTACTCCAGCTCTTTTATACAAACTTTGGAGAGCTTACTTATTCTTTCTGCATTTTTCTTCTCCTGCCTCCATTTGTTTCATCTTCTTTTGAGAAAATTATTTTATGCTCTTTTTCAAGATGAACATGCAGGTAAGGTAGAATTTTTGCTCTTATGCTTAGCTCAGGGTAGAGAAAAATTTTCATGCTTTTATGGCTCAAAGATGGGCTACCAAAAAATCGGATATTTTTATCAGGGTAGCTTTTTGGCTCTTGGCTAATTATTTTTCAAAATTGCCTTATCATTTCCTTGCTTGTTTCTTAAGAAAAAGGTTTAATTAGAAAATCAGTCAATGCTAATTTAACAATTTCAAATGAGGCTCTCAAGACTTTTCTCACCTCTCATCAAGATATAAATGTTACTTCCTTATTCTAACAGAAAAGGGTTCAAGTCATAAAAACAAGCAACAATACATGCATTCCAGTTCCTTGGTTCTTAATTAAGTCATTTTGCCTAAACCAAATCAGTGTTGTTGCCTGAAAACATTGTGCTGCTTAGAAACTTTTCTTTGTTCAAAAAGTGAAATCTTTGGTTGGGGTTTTCAGGGATGTTCAAAGTCTTAATCATCAAAACCGGAATAATCAAAAACAAACAAGAATAATCACAGGCAGATTGGAATAATCACAGGCATATAATCTCAAACAATTTCTAAAGTGTGCTGTACTAAAGATAAAGTAAGGCTATAAATTGTCAAACTAAATAGCAATTTTAATTGTCAAGTACTGAAAACATTAAAAAGTTTCACTCTTCCTCGGATGAGTCCTCCTCTGTTCCCAAGTCTCTTTCTGGAGGTCCCTGAGTTGAAGTTCCTGGCCTATCCTCCTGTGTAGCCTCACCTCCTCCCATAAACGGAGGCCTGTCCCCAGGCCAAGCAAGCAGGGCCTCAAACTGGGCAGGTGGCATCCATGGATTGTGTTGACCTGCAAGAATGCTATGATAAAGGCCATTGTGAACATGTAACAAACCTCTATGCTGAGCGTTCAGCTGGGCTAGGAGATGGCTGTTTTGAACTTTCAGGATGTGAATGCCTTGTAAAATCAGGTTGGCTTCAGTGCTGAGGGGGGGGTGGTCAGGTGCAGTGCTGGATGTTTGCTGTGCTGCTTGTGGGGCATGTAGAGGAGGTGCATCAGTTGCAGGGAGTGCTGGATTGCTGCAGTAACGCTCAATGAAGCGTTTGTCTATTGAAGGCCTGATTGGTTTGAGGTCTTGTACCTCAACACCATGAGCTGCACAAAAGTCAGTGATAAAGGCAGGAAAACCAAGACTCCCTTTTACCTTTTGACCTGCCTGAGAGTACTTCTGGTCAGAAATCACAAACTTGTGGATTTCATCCGATAGTACTTGGGCTAGATCAATAGAGATGTCCTCTCTCAGAATGCAGTACAGGAGATAACACCTACTAAAAATCAAATCAGAAACATGAGCGTTAGGTGCTATGTTAGCTAATAAGAAGGAAGTCCAAACTTGAGCAACAGTAGTCATGTCCTTTCTTAAAACTCTCAGTGGTGTCTCTCCTTGCCCCATTTGGAAGTGGTGTCCTGGAACACAGATAGCGGCTTCAAGGTCATGTGTGGCAATGAACTGGTTCCTTGCAACCATGGCAGCATATTCGCAGATTTCCCCTTCTCCTAAGGTCATGATGTTCCCCAAGTAGAAATTGATGGTGTCTCTGTCATATGAGAGCCATGTACCCCGCACATAGGTTTTTCGTTCCCCCCCTCCATCTCTTGTCCACGCATTTGCATAGAATTCTCTTACCACTTCAGGGTCAAATTTCTCCCTTGGGTAGCATACTTTTAGCCAATTTCTCCTTCTGATAATCTGCAGGAAGGCATCGCATTCTCCCAAGGCCAAGTCTACTTTCCTTTCTGGTATGAATGTCCAATTTGAGATGTCTTCATACCGCTTGCTGTTGCCTTGCTTCCTGAATCTTGGAGCATCATCTTGTTTTTCTGTTCGTGGTCTTTTGCCCTTGTTCTTTCGGGAACTTCTTTTTGGGGAAGTGGTGGCAGGAGGATCTGGTGCAGTTTGCTTGGTTCTGGCCATCAAACTTAGAGAGTCAGAAGGTTAATGAACGGTTATGTAAATGAGAGAGTGGGCAGTTTTCAAAATTCTGCATTTATTAGCATCAGGGGCTGTTTGCATTCTCACGCTTAAGCGTCAGGATGTCACGCTTGAGCGCGAGAGTCCCACGCTTGAGCGCCATATATCCCCGCTTGAGCGTGATCGGCCTGGGTCCAGCATCTGAGAATGAAGCCTTCACGCTTGAGCGTCTTCCTGTCACGCTTGGGCGTAAGAGTTGTGCGCTTGAGCGCATGGTTATCACGCTTAAGCGTGTGTGCATTATTCCAAGGTATACTTTCCTCGCTCAGGCTGGTGTTATCCTCGCTTGAGCGTGTAGCAACATTTCAATACCTGATGCTCTGTTCAATGTCTCGCTTGAGCGCATGTTTGGCACGCTTGAGCTCAGGGATGTTGCGCTTGAGCGCCAAAGTATCACGCTTGAGCGTGATCAACCTCTGATTACTGTCCAGACCCTTTCGCTTAAGCGTAATAGGTCACGCTTGGCTCGCTTAAGCTTAGATTATCCACGCTTGAGCGTGGTGATGTCCTCATGTCTTCCTGAACTCAACCTTCAACTCCAGTTTTGTTTGCCTTTTGTTTGAGACTCTTCTACAAGGTAAACAGAAGCTTTTATTATTTTTTTGTTTTTGTTTTTATTTTTGAAAAAATTTCCAAAGAAATAAAACACAAACGATTGGGTTGCCTCCCAATAAGCGCTTGTTTAACGTCATTAGCTCGACGCCTGAGTTTGATCATGGATCTTTTAGCAGGATATCAGTGGCAACCTTCTCCACTTCTCCCCCTAAATAGGGCTTTACTCTCTGTCCGTTTACGACCCAAGTTCTTTCAGATTTTGGATCTTGCAACTCAATAGCTCCATAAGGTTTCACCTCCCTGACAATAAAGGGTCCTGACCATTTAGACTTGAGTTTTCCTGGGAATAGTTTCATCTTTGAGTTGAAAAGAAGAACAGATTGTCCCTGGTGAAAACTTTTCTTCATGATGTGTCTATCATGGTAAACCTTCATTTTTTCTTTATAGATCCTGGATGAGTTATAGGCATGATTCCTCCATTCTTCCAACTTGTGCATCTGAATCTTCCTTTCTTCAGCTGATGCCTTTGGGTCATAGTTGAGGTTTTTCAGTGCCCAAAATGCTTTATGTTCAAGTTCTACTGGAAGATGGCAATTTTTACCATATACCAATTGATAAGGTGAAAATCCAGTTGGTGCCTTGTATGCTGTTCTATAGGCCCATAAAGCGTCATCTAGCTTCAATGACCAATCTTTTCTGCTTTGGCTGATTGTCTTCTCAAGTATCTTCTTAATTTCTCTGTTGGACACTTCCACTTGGCCATTGGCTTGAGGATGGTAAGGGGAAGTTACTTTGTGCTTGACTCCATAATGTTCAAGGCATCTTTGGAGTTGACTGTTGCAGAAATGAGAGCCTCCATCACTTATTAAAACTCTTGGGGTGCCAAACCTGCTGAAAATGTGTTTCTTAAGAAATTTGATGACAGTCTTGGCATCAGCTTTAGTACATGCCATGGCTTCCACCCACTTAGAGACATAGTCTACTGCCACAATTATGTACTCATTTGAGAATGACATTGGTAATGGCCCAGTAAAATCTATGCCCCAGCAATCAAAGACTTCTATTTCAAGGATGGCAGTCAAGGGCATCTCATGTCTTTTTGATATGTTTCCTGTCTTCTGACATGCTTCACAATGCTGCACAAAAACATTAGCATCTTTAAACAAAGAGGGCCAATAAAAACCTGATTGGAGGATCTTTGCTGCTGTCCTTTCCCCATTGAAATGTCCTCCATAGGGTGAGCTGTGACAGTGCCATAGGATGCTCTCAGCCTCCTCTTTGGACACACATCTCCTCAAGATGTGATCTGATCCAAGTTTGAATAGGTAGGGGTCATCCCATATGAATTGCTTTGCATCCCTTAGAAACTTCTTCTTCTGCTGCCATGAAAGGTCATCAGGCATCACTCCAGCAGCTTTAAAGTTGGCCATGTCTGCAAACCATGGCCGTTCTTTTATCATCAGTAGCTTTTCATCAGGAAATTCTTCCTTCACTTCAGGTTGGAACCGTGTGACTTCCTGGTTGATAAGTCGGGACAAATGATCTGCAATGAAATTTTCGCTGCCCTTTTTGTCTTTGACTACTAGGTTGAATTCTTGCATTAGCAAGATCCATCTAATTAGTCTGGGCTTAGAATCAGGCTTATTCAACAGATATTTAATGGCAGCATGGTCAGTAAAAATAGTAATCTTGGAACCAATCAGATAAGGTCTAAATTTTTCCAGGCCATACACTATTGCTAAGAGTTCTTTCTCTGTTGTTGCATAATTTGTTTGTGCAGGGTTTAAAACTTTACTAGCATAGTGTATAACATGAAAAATTTTAGCCTTTCTTTGTCCTAATACGGCCCCAACAGCATAATCACTGGCATCACACATCATTTCAAAGTCTAGTCCCCAATCAGGGGCAACTATTACAGGTGCACATGTTAGTTTATGCTTTAGAGTTTCAAAGGCATGTAAACAAGAATCATCAAAAATAAAAGGAGTGTCTTTGTTTAAGAGATTACTCAGAGGCTTTGCAATTTTTGAGAAGTCCTTGATGAACCTTCTATAAAATCCTGCATGGCCCAAGAAGCTTCTGACTCCTTTTATATTTCCTGGTGGTGGCAATTTCTCGATTACTTCTACCTTTGCTTTGTCCACTTCAATCCCTCTTTTGGAGATTTGATGTCCTAATACAATGCCTTCAGTCACCATGAAGTGACATTTTTCCCAATTCAAAACCAAATTGGTGTCTACACATCTTTTCAACACAATGGTCAAATTATTCAAACATTGATCAAATGATGAACCAAAAACAGAGAAATCATCCATGAAAACCTCTATGCATTTTTCCACCAAATCAGAGAAGATAGCAAGCATACATCTTTGAAATGTTGCAGGGGCATTGCACAATCCGAAGGGCATTTTTCTGTATGCAAATACCCCAAAGGGACATGTGAATGCTGTTTTTTCTTGATCCTCAGGTGCAACTGCGATCTGGTTATACCCTGAGTATCCATCTAGGAAGCAGTAGTATGCTTGACCTGCAAGTCTTTCTAACATTTGATCCATGAAGGGTAGAGGGAAATGATCTTTCCGGGTAGCAGTGTTTAGTTTCCTGTAATCGATACACATCCTCCATCCTGTGACTGTTCTTGTAGGGATCAATTCATGCTTCTCATTCTGTATGACAGTGATTCCTCCTTTCTTTGGAACAACCTGCACAGGACTTACCCAAGAGCTATCAGAAATAGGATAAATTATACCAGCTTCTAGTAATTTAGTTACCTCCCCTTTTACCACTTCCTTCATAGTTGGGTTCAAACGTCTCTGTGGCTGAGCAATTGGTTTGAATTCTTGTTCCATGTAAATGTGATGAGTGCAGTAAGCTGGGCTTATTCCCTTCAAATCTTCCAGCCTCCATCCAATCGCTGTTGAATGTTCCTTTAACACTTGAATCAACTGCTTCTCTTCTGTACCTGTCAATTCCCTATTAATAATAACAGGTTTTTGGTTATCATTATCAAGAAAGACATATTTCAAGTGTGGAGGTAAAGCTTTTAACTCCACTTTTGGTGGGACAACTTCTTTTGTTTCCTCAGACAGCCTTTCAAAGTGACTTTCTTTTTGAGTATCTTGCTTGTCCTTCTTGTCTTCCTCCATTGCTCCAAAGTTCAGCTTCTTTAGTGGGTCTCTGTTGAACCATTCGTTGGTTTGTTCTCTGATGGCTTCTTCTTCAATGTCAATTTTGAAGCACTGTTGTTTGTCTTTTGGGTATTTCATTGCATCAAACATGTTGAAGTTTACTTCTTCATCTTGCACTCTTACTTTCAACTTCCCGTCATCCACATCAATGATTACTTTTGCAGTCTTCATGAAGGGTCTCCCCAAAATGAGAGGTACTTCTGCATCTTCTTCTATATCCATTATGACAAAATCTACAGGGAATACAAACTTGTCAACTCTTACCAGTACATCTTCAGCTATGCCATATGGAAATTTCATAGACCTATCTGCCAGCTGGAGGGTCATCCGAGTTGGCTTCACCTCAAGATCTCCAATTTTTTTCACCATTGAGAGAGGCATTAGATTAATGCTTGCTCCCAAATCCAAGAGTGCTTTTCCTACTGGTAGAGTACCAATAGTTACTGGGATTGTGAAACTTCCGGGGTCTTTTGTTTTTTGTGGCAGTGCCTTTTGAATGATGGCACTGCAGCCTGCTGCAAGCTCCACTGTTTCTTCAGAAAATCTCTTCTTCTTTGTTAACAGCTCCTTCATAAATTTAGCGTAAGTTGGCATTTGCTCCATGGCTTCCACAAAAGGTATGTTTATTTGTAACCTTTTGAAGATATCCATAAATCTTGCAAATTGCCTTTCCTTGTCCATTTTTGAAGGATTCTTTGGATACGGCAAGCTCTTCAGTTGTGGTGTTGGGTCGTCCACCTTCTTCTTCCCCTCTTTTATTTCTTTCTTTTTTTCTTTTTCAACTTCCTCCTTCATATCATTATTCTTCTTTTCACTAACTTCCTCTTCTGTTTCTTTTTCTTTTTCTACTTTTTCTTCCACCTTGTCATTCTCTTTTTGTCCAATGACCTTTCCACTTCTTGTTGTGATTGCTTTGCATTGCTCCTTTGGATTTGGGTGTGTATTAGCTCCAAATTGAGAGTTGTGATGCTCTGCAATCTGGCGAGCCAATTGCCCCACTTGTGTCTCCAAGTTTCTTATCGAAGCATCAGTGTTCTTTTGGTTGGTGATTGAGACCTGCATGAATTTTTCTAGAGTGTCCTCTAGTTTTGATGTCCTTTCTGTCAATGAAGGACCTTGTTGATAAGGTTGCTGTCTGTTGGATGTGCTTGCTTCTTGCTTCCATCCACCATTTTGACTATTCCTCCATCCCTGTGAAAAATTATTGGGGTAAGTATTATTGAAATTACTTTGCTTACCTTGGTTATTCATATAGAGGATGGATTGGTCTCCTTGTTCTCCTTGGCAGTGTCCATTCTGATGTTCTCCTCCACAAAAGTCACATCTCATTTGTGCTTGTTGGTTTCCTGTAGAGGACTGTACAGCATGCAGTTGTTGCGGGAGTTTTGCCATTTGCTGTGTGAGAACTTCAATTTGTTGTGTCAAAATCTTATTTTGAGCCAAAATGGCATCTGTTGTATTAAGTTCCAATACTCCCTTCTTTTGGATTTGTGTTCTGTCATGCTGAGCCTGGTAATCTGTGGATGATAATGCTTCAATGATCCTTGTAGCTTGTTCTGCATCCACTGTCATCATGGTTCCTCCAGCTGCTGCATCCAAAATCATTTTAGTATCACCCTTTAAACCACTGTAAAAGATATTCAATTGGGCAATATCTTCCAGTCCATGGTTTGGGCATCTTCTGAGGAGAGATTTGAAGCGTTCCCATGCTTCACAAAAGGGTTCATCATGGCTTTGTTTAAATGTTGTGATATCTGATTTAGCCTTGATGAATCTGGATGGTGGGAAGAATCTGTGTAGGAATTTTTCTTCCACTGTCTCCCAGCTGTTCAAGCTTTGATTTGGGTGTGACTGGAGCCATTCTTTGGCTTTTCCTGCAAGAGAAAAAGGAAACAATCTTAGGTATGCTGCCTCAATTACTTCCTGTTCAAATCCCATTGTTCCTACTAATTCATAGAATGTTGCCAAGTGAGTGTAAGGATCTTCACTGGACATTCCATGAAATTGATGGGAACTAATTAAACTAAGGAAAGCAGGTTTCATTTCTATAGCCCTGATTGTATTTGGTATAGCAATGCTTGAGTAGTGTCTAGGTCCTTGTTGCAATGTGTAATCTCCAAGTGTTCTCCTTGGTGGATTTTGATTGTGGCTGTTCCCCTCCATTGTAACAGAGGAAGTTTGTCCTACGTGGAAGTTCTTCTTTGCTTTCTTGATTTTCTTGAGGAACCTATCTATCTCAGGATCAAATGCAAGCTGTTCTTTTGTACCCTGTCTTCTCAAGATCATAAATCAAGAACTCAAAGTAGCAAGGTTAGTGAAAAATAAAAACAAATTACAAACAAGTTTATTTACACTGTCTTGTCAATTCAATGCTAAAATATTCAAGCTTAAATCACCTCCCCGGCAACGGCGCCAAAACTTGATAAGGTTTTTTGCTTATATTGAGTTTGCTGAAAGAGAATCAAGTTTGTATAATATAAACTCAATGAAATGGATGTGCCAAGTTTAAACACAGAAGTTGTAATACAGTATAGTTGTCGTTCCACTGAGGAGGTGCTAGAATGAAGACTTTAGTTCGAATTGATTTGGCAGAAAGTTTTTGTTTGGGTTTGTTATGAATGTGGTTGAATGAAAAACAGCAAGTAACATAATAACAGAGAATAATATTATGCAAAAGATAACAGTAAATGAGGTTGGAAAAATCAGTTTTGTAAAACAGGGATTGGCTTCATCACATCTTCACCTCTGTAAGCTGCATAAGTTTCCATATAAGTAAATCGAAAAGATAAGTTCTACGTCACAATCAAAGTCATTTGCATCGATCCCTCGACTACAAAATTCATAAGAATGATTTCCAAACCGCTGATCCCTCAGTCACTTTGGAAACCATTCCAGCATTATCGATCGATTGTTTTGACGTTTGTTGCGTTAGACGCCATCCCTGGCTACCTACTCACAACAAGCATTTCTTTCAGGGTCTGCTTTCAAAAGTCACTTCCCAGCATACTCAAGAAAACTTAGAACAAGAAAATAGTGATCAAGTATTTTCAGGCATTAAACGCAGAAAGAAATACAGAAACTTTATCAAATCTCATTACTCAATGAAAACTTACGACAGCATTACTTCAGTGTTGAATGGATTACAGCCAATCCCATAAGGGAAATTAGTTACTCATGCCTTGCATTTTCACCATCAAAGAAATGAATACAGAAAATGGAAAGTGTGAAATGAAAAATACAGAGGATGAAATGGTGTATCAGATGATAGGAGATTGATGATTTGTGCTCTGTTTGCAGCTTGATTTATAGGAGTTTTTGGCTCAGCTTCTCTTGCCCCACTTACATAGAACCCATGCGGCATCTTTCAGAGACTGGTGGAAAACAGAAGAAAGTGGGTGAGTTGGCATCGCATTATTGGTGAATAGAGAATTAAGAAACCCATGCTGTGTGAGTCACGCTTGAGCTTGATGGTCACGCTCAAGCGTGAAGGGCTCTGATGCTTATTGATGATCTCACGCTCAAGCTGAAGTAATTCACGCTCAAGCGTGGTTTCCTTGCCTTCTCACGCTTGCTCCTCGTGTTCACGCTCAAGCCACGCTCAAGCGGGCTTGAGGTCACGCCCAAGCGGCTCCTGCTCACGCTTGAGCGTGAGAAGACCTGATGCTGTTCCTTCTTCCAATTCAATCACGCTTTAAGCTTCTTGGTGCCACGCTTGAGCGTCAGTCATGCATGAAGTCACGCTTGAGCGAGCTCGGGCTCACGCTCAAGCGTGAGGGGCTGTTGGTGAGTTCCTTGTTTCACTTGGGTGCATGGGCAAAGTGGCTTCCACGCTCAGGCGTGAAGTGTACCACGCTCAAGTGTCCTTTGCTTGATGCTCTTGGTTTTTTTCAAGGCTTTTGACAAGTTGTTCCTGATTCTCAGATTTGAAGCTTCTTTCCTTCCTTTATACTCAAAAATCATGCTCAATTATTTATTAATTTTGTTAAGTTATTCAAAAATAGTTCTAATTGAGCCATGAATTTAATCATAAAATAAGTACTCATCAAACTCCTTCAAACTCGGCCTCCAAAAGCTGTAGGATTTAAGTCATACCTACATCAACTTTAAAAATGGCAACGGGGAGGTGAGTAACATAATCCAAATGAATTAAAGTCATACATTATGATGAAATACATGTATACTTGCTCACATATCAATCATTACAACACATTATACATCATACACAATACATCTCATAATCTCAAGTATACATTCATAATTTCAATCATTTGGATTGCCAAACACACACACATCGGGTTAGTATTCAACTCTTTCCCTTTTAAATTCTCATTCATCCGTTGCCACCATGGGCTTTCAACTAGGCATATCTCCAGCTATATGCAAATGCTCTTAAAGCTAATGCATATGCACAGGAATTTCTTATCAAACAATGCGGATCTGACTGTGGGAAAAATACCATATCAATTCAATATCATAAGTGTGCTACTATGCCCCTACTGCAGTAGGAAAAAAAATTGTGTACACATATATCTCAATTCATGCATTCTTACATCATTATGATTTTACTGGTACCAAACCGCTATCGCCATCTGTAGCACTAGTCACCCTGTGACTTGCGGATCAACATCGTGGCCTCAACTACCACAAGTGCTACGGGCCCCTCCCGAACACACATCGAGAGAGCCGTGTCCCGTCGGACACCGAGGTAAACTCGCTCACCATAGGGCCGCCCGCCCACTGGGCCCGCCACATAGGGTGCCTCGTCACCAAACTATGGACAGCTTCGTGACTCATACACCGAGTCACAGGGGAAAATCACAATATGCTCGTGCACTGAGCCGCCCTCCCACTGGGCCCGCCTAGTGGAACCCCCTAATATTCCACATAGACAGCTATGCTATGCCATGGATGCAATGCAAATACAAATCAAGTGCATCCTCACACTATGCATCCTAGATGCCACTCCACATTCAATCATTCATCACCACCACTTGGTGGGTTTTAATATTCTCATCATTCTCATCCAATCCCAATTCTCTTTTTCACTCATTCACATCAATAGTTAGTGGCATACACATTCAATAAATCATGCACATATCTTTGGGATATTCACATCATCATTCTATTTCACACATGGTTTTAAACCATCATCATACTTCATCAAAATAATATCATCACCACATCACAATATTATCCCAAACATAATACCACATCACAATCATCATTCTAAATGCATTCAAATCATAACATTACCACATCATCCATTCAAACAATCATCAAAATGATCACGTATACATATTTTCACATCATCAATGGATGAAATCATGCATTTAGAAAAGTTACCCCCTCCTACCTCAAGTGAAGTAGTGATCAACGCGGTTCGATGGTCCCGCTTCGTCAATGGGGTCACTTCCTACATCACAATACATTATACAATCAATTTTCTACTTACTCATTAAGATTCAACTACTTATATATCAATAAATACTTGCTGTTTTTATTATTATAACTCTCAAAACTCTTTTATTTCATCTTATCCACCATAACCACCATGGGTTAGGTGCTATCCATTATTATTATGCATCCGACAACCCAACCCTTTCATGGGTTTCTCCATTATTGACTTCCCTCAACAAAATACCATCACCGAGACTCTTATTCATCATAACTCACATTTATTACCAACAATTAATGTTCATCAACCTCCATTATACATTTCCCCCAAATTCATGAAGTTAGGGTTTCATAAAAATCCCAACAACCATCATAAATATTCTTCTCCTTCCAACCATAAATGTATCCACTTCATTACTTCTCAAAGAAACCTCATTCTCATAAAAACCCACATTAAACTCTTGCATTAAATGCTCTCCTCAAAACATTCATACACATGTATGGCTTCCCAACTCATAAATACCATATCCCCATAACCAAAACCTTAGCAAAATGGGTATACTTACCTCAAAACCCAAAAATGAAAATGGGTTCTAGGAGGGAGGAGAACACCAACGAAAATGAGGAAGAGAAGGAGGAAAAACAGCAGCCCCACAAGCCTCCTTCAAGCTCCCTTCAAACGAAAATGAGGAGGTATGAAAGATGAGCTCAAGTTGCTATGGTTTTTAGAAGAAGGAAAGGAAGGAGAAATGGAGAAGATGATGAATAAGAGAAGAAGAAGAATAAAGTGTAATGTTTACACCTTCAGCAACGCATACGTGAATAGGAGAAGGAAAATGGGGTTTTTGATTTATTTTAAATTCCCATTCATTAAAACTCCATCGTTTTATAACTAACAAGTTCTCAGTTCGGGCTCAATACGTCGTCTGAAAATTATTCCGAATACATATTCGGATTCCCAATATTATTCTCTACAGCCCTGACCAATATCATCTCATTCCGAGATACTTGGTCCGACACCCATATTTCAACCGGCTTAATTTCAGCTTAACCGGTCTCTATAATTTTCTAACAGTCCCCAAAATTATCAATTTAATTATTCTCAATAGTTTGGGACATTAAATACTCCATACACCAATTTCTAATATTTATTCCGGTAATTAATTTTCTTATTTTGAAATTTGGGATGTTACAATCCACCCCACCAAAAAGAAAATTTCGTCCTCGAAATTTAACTTACCGGATTCAAACGCATCGGGATACCGTTCTCTGATGTCGTCTTCGCGTT
The DNA here is from genome assembly GCA_037962975.1 of Clitoria ternatea. Taxonomy (NCBI): domain Eukaryota; kingdom Viridiplantae; phylum Streptophyta; class Magnoliopsida; order Fabales; family Fabaceae; genus Clitoria; species Clitoria ternatea. The sequence goes on from CM075671.1 coordinate 266,817,900, forward strand.
CCCATGTGAACGTTTCAGTATTTCCATGTTTCCAAGCGACCTCCACTAAAGGTACCAACTTGTTCTGCAATTTCTTCACGGAATGTCCGACAATGCGAACAGAAATAGGAGAAATGGATAGATCATCTCGCACCTCAATCTCGTCCATCGGGATCACGTGTAGTGGATCATAAACATATTTCCTCAACTGCGACACGTGAAACACGTTGTGTAAATTAGCAAGATGTGGAGGGGGTGTTATCCGATAAGCAACCTCACCAATCCGCTCCAACACCTCGTAAGGTCCAATAAACCTAGGGCTCAACTTCCCACTCTTCAACGCCCTTTCGATGCCTTTATCATGTGAGACCTTCAAAAACACATGGTTACCCACTTGAAACTCAAGGGGTTTATGTCTCTTGTCGTAATAGCTCTTCTGCCTATCTTGAGCAATTCTCATGTTCTCTTGTATCTTTTTAATTTGCTCGGTGGTTTCTTGGATAATCTCCGGCCCTAAGGCCAAGTTTTCACCAACTTCCAGCCAACACAAGGGAGTTCTACACTTCCTTCCATACAACGCCTCATAAGGTGCCATACCAATACTGGAATGGAAACTGTTATTGTATGTAAATTTAATCAATGCGAGGAATCTCTCCCAACATCCACCGTGTTCAAGGACACATGCTCTCAACAAATCCTCCAAGCTTTGTATAGTTCTCTCCGATTGCCCATCGGTTTGAGGGTGATAAGCGGAACTAAGCTTTAACTTAGAACCCAACTCATCATGCAAACGTCCCCAAATCCGAGAAGTAAAACAAGGATCATGGTCAGATATAATGCTGGACGGAACACCATGCAGTCTAACAATCTCCTTAATGTATATTTGTGCCAATTTCTCCAAAGGACTCTTCATATTAATGGGCAAAAAGTGAGTACATTTTGTCAATCGGTCAACAATCACCCATATAGCATCGTTTCCAGCACGAGTTCTGGGTAGTCCAGAAACAAAATCCATAGCTATACTATCCCATTTCCAAACAGGGATCTCCAATGGTCTCAAATAACCAGATGGTCTCTGATGCTCGACCTTAGCCTTTTGACAAACAAGGCAAGATGCCACAAAATTTGCCACATCACGTTTCATACCGGGCCACCAGAAATTCTTCTTCAAATCTTGATACATCTTGGTGGAGCCAGGATGAATACTCAATATGCTTTTATGAGCTTCCTCAAGTACACGTTTCCGCACATCATCGCTTGAGGGAACATAAATTCGACCCTTCACACGCCAAATACCATCTTGACCTTCCTCTATGAACAAATTCTTCCCTTTTTCTTGTGTTTTCTTCATCTCAATCAAATACTCATCATTGGGCTGTTGCGCCTTCACATATTCAAGAAATTCATTTGCAACCTTCAACATTTCCAACACCATTTTCTTGGAAGTGTAAGTCTCCACGCCCACATTCAAATCTCTAAATTGTTCTATCAAATCCATTTCCTTTGCCATCATCATGGAGACATGCAATGACTTTCTACTCAACGCATCGGCAACTACATTTGCCTTACCGGGGTGATACTTCAATTCAAATTCGTAGTCTTTTAGGAACTCCATCCACCGTCTTTGGCACATATTCAACTCCTTCTGGTCGAACAAGTACTTAAGGCTTTTGTGATCACTAAAGACCACAAACTTGGAGCCGTACAAGTAGTGTCGCCACAACTTCAATGCAAACACCACCGCCGCCAATTCAAGATCATGTGTGGGGTAATTAACCTCATGCGGTCGCAACTGCCTTGACGCATAGGCTATCACACGTTCCTTTTGCATCAACACACATCCAAGACCAAGCTTAGATGCGTCGCAATATACCACAAATTCATTCGTTAAGTCGGGCAATGCTAACACCAGTGCGGTAGTAAGCCTTAACTTCAACTCTTGGAAACTCTCTTCACATTCACGGGTCCACACAAAAGAGTGATTCTTCCGAGTCAACTTCGTTAATGGTAAAGCCAAACGGGAAAACCCTTCAATGAACCTCCGGTAATAACCGGCAAGACCAAGAAAACTCCTTATCTCCGTCACTGACGTTGGTCTTTCCCAAGCCATCACAGCTTCAACTTTAGATCTATCCACAGCAACTCCATCATTTGAAATAACATGTCCAAGGAATTGGACCTCAGACAGCCAAAATTCATACTTAGAGAGCTTCGCATACAACTCCTTTTTTCGTAGAATAGTCAACACAAGACGAAGATGTCTTTCATGCTCTTCATGACTCTTGGAATACACCAAAATATCATCGATAAACACTACAACAAATTGGTCAAGATATTCATGAAAGATGCGATTCATGTAGCTCATGAAAATCACAGGGGCATTAGTCACACCAAATGGCATCACTACGTACTCATAGTGTCCATATCGCGTTCGGAAAGCAGTCTTCGGAATATCTTCGGCCTTCACCCGAATTTGGTGATATCCAGAACGCAAATCAATCTTCAAAAACACAACAGCGCCCTTCAATTGATCCAAAAGATCATCAATACGAGGAAGAGGATATTTATTCTTAATGGTTAGTTTGTTGAGTTGGCGATAGTCAACGCACAATCTCATACTACCATCCTTCTTCTTCACCAACAACACAGGAGCACCCCAAGGAGACACACTTGGGCGAATGAACTCCCGTTCAAGTAATTCTTCCACTTGCTTTTTCAATTCAACCAACTCCATAGAAGACATCCTATAAGGAGCTCGGGAAACAGGTTCTGCACCCGGAATAAGATCAATAGCAAATTCCACTTCTCGTGGAGGAGGTAGTCCGGGAATCTCTTCCAGAAATACATCGAAAAATTCTGAAACAATAGGAATCCCACAAGATTGGGAAACACCATTCCCATCGACCAAACAGAACATCATGAGAATTTGAGAGATACCTCGCACATCAAAGCCTTCATTGTTAGAGGTTAGGAAAATCACCGTCTTGCTATGACAATCCACCAAAACCTTGTTGGCGGACAACCAATCCATGCCTAAAATAACATCCAGGTCTTTCATAGGTAAACACACGAAGGATACAACAAATTTCCTACCCTCCAAGTCCATCTCGACATTCTCACATCGAGTCACCGATCTTAAACAAGCACCAGTCGGTGTAGTCACCAATATTGCACCTTTCATCATACTCAGGAACTCGCAGTCACCTCACACATTCTTTAGAAATAAAAGAGTGCGTAGCACCCAAATCAAATATCACATTAACAATATTACCATGTATTTGGCACTTACTTTGGACAAGATCCTCAGCTTGTGCAGCTTCTTCACCGGTCACAGCAAAGACTCTTCCAGCCACTAATTGATTAGCACCACGGTTCGGGCCATTTCGACCACCATTAGCGTTACCTCGGCCCTTTCCATTTCCACGACCGTTACCACCATTACGGTTTCCATTTCTTCCACCATTACTATTTCCACGGCCACGGCCTCTAGAAGCACCATAGCCTCCACGGTTTGCATTATCACGTGGCACAACATCTGCAGCATTCAAAGGACAATCAGGGCGGATATGCCCCGGTTGGTTGCATCTATAGCACACTACTGTTTCTTCATGATTGCAATCTCTGGCTAAGTGATTTCCACCACATCTGTAACAACGGAGTCCTTGGCCATTACCTCGGCCACCATCGGCACCATGCCTTCCACCACCTCGTCCACCTCTGAAAGAAGAGGACCCACGTACAAATCGTCTGTTGTTTTTAAAGTGGCCTTTCTTCTTGAAGCTAGAAGATTGGCCTTTCAACTTGTAATCATGCCCCGAGTAATTTCTTGGAGCAATATCATTCTCTTCAAAAATTCTACACCTATCCACAAGAATAGGAAAGCTCCTAATCTCTTGGTGACAAATCGCCTTCTTAATCTCTTGGCGCAGTCCATTTTCAAACTTAACACATTTCGAAGCTTCAGTGCCCTCTTGCTGAAACGGAGGGTAAAACACATATAACTCTTCAAATTTCAAAGCATACTCTTCAACCGACATGCCACCTTGCTTGAGTTCCATGAATTCAAGCTCTTTCTTATTTTTATAACTCGCAGGAAAGTACTTCTTAAGAAATTTGGCCTTGAAATTCTCCCAATTTAAAGGAGTGTGGGCAGCAATCATACGCCCACGGGTGAGGATCCACCAAGATTTGGCCTCATTCCGAACCATGAACACTGCATATTCCACCTTCTGCGTTTCGGTACATTCCATGCTAGCAAATATCCGTTCCAAGTCACGGATCCAGACATGAGCATCTTCTGGCTTATAGCCTCCATGAAATTCAGAAGGCTTCCGCTTAAGAAATTGGTCAAGGCCTTGATTCGGCTGACCAATAGGTTGTTGTTTCCATTCAAGTATGTCGGCAAAGCGATTAAAGGCTTCAGCCATGGCGGCTGTATCAGCATTGCGCCTATACGCCATTACTCAATCTATACACAACAACATATACATAATTAGAAACTTAAAGTCTCTTCACCCAGTGTGCATGTAACACCCCTAATTTCGTTATTTCTTATTTAAAATAAAATTTCAAAGGAATTTGATTATAGTTCTTTAGAACTTTTTGATTGTTATATAATTTATAATTTTTTAGAATTTTCTTATTTTTTATTATTATTTATTTTTTTTAAGAATGACAAAAATACCCTTAACCTTTCATCTAATAACCAAAATGCCATTACCGACATCATCGCTTACATCATCATTGCTTACATCATCGCTTACATCATGAATAGTAAAATAAATAATTAAATAATCTTAAATAGTGAAATTTTCTTCCTATAAATAGATGGCTCATTTACAACATTTCCACACAAAAATTAGAGAGAGAATCTAGAGAGATTGCGTAAGAAATTAGTGGAGAGTAAATTCTTTTGGTAAAAAGAAGTTCTGCCAGAGGTGGAAGGTAATAACTTTCTTCTATATTATTTTTATAATTTTAGTTTATTTTTTTTAGCACTCTTAAACCATTGATATACTAGTGCTATTATGAATAAGTTACTATAGTAAAAATAAATTATCACTGTGTTATTTTTACTATTTACTATTACTATTCAAAATTTACTATTTACCGTTACTATTTAAAATTTACTATTCACTGTTATTGTTCATGATTTACCATTTACCACTACTATTCAAAAAGTTACTATTCATAATTTACTATTTACTGTTACTATTCAAAATTTACTATTTATCATTACTATTCAAAATTTACTATTCACTGTTATTGTTCATGATTTACCGTTTACCACTACTATTCAAAAAGTTACTATTCACAATTTACTATTTATTATTACTATTCAAAAAATTACTATTTACCGTTACTATTAATAACTTACTATTTACCGTTACTATTTATTATTACTATGCACATTTACTATTTATCATTCTGATAGCAATCTTAATTTTCATCTTAAGCTTATACTGAAATAAGTTAGTATTAATATTTTGTTAGAACTTGGAGGCGCAGAACGAATTTACTTTTGGTAGCAAATCAAGGTAAGAGGGGTGAGATTAAGGATATAATATGAAATTACATAAGAATATTGGGAGGAGTCCCCTACTTCTTTTAAACATAACAATATTATTATTTTAAAATAATAACTTTTAACTTAAAATTTATAATAATTGTTATTAATAAATTAAGCATCTTGTGTAACTTAATATCTAAAATATTTAAGAACTTGAACTATTATGACCTATGCGGACTGGATTGAACCTATGCAAGGACTTGAACTATTACGAACTTGACTGAACCTATGCAAGGACTTGGACTATTTATGACCTATATGGACTGAACTAGACCTATGCAAGGACTGGACTATCTTGGATTTACATAGACCTGTGCGAGGAATTGACCATAGAACTTAAAACAAAATTTATTAATTTAAATAATTATTGAATTTTAAATTATCATATTTATAACTAATGTTTAATTATTTGATTTGATTATGATTGTTAATATTTATTTATGCTTTATGATGTTTTGATTGTGATTGACAATGTTTGATTATGATTGATAATCTTTTATTGTGGAGTTTGAGCATATAGCAAGCATGGCGGAAAGCTAAAATTCAGTAAGAAATTACTTATCTCCTACTTCTTTATTTATTTTTTTTATATTTATTCAAATTACTTTTAAGAAATTTCTTAGAAAACTACATAAGTTTTTAGAAATCTCTTTTTATCTTTTAATATATATGTATATATCTTTACTAAAATTTAGATTTTTAGTTAGTTTATCAAAAAGAAAAAGAAAGAGAATTTATTTTATAAAAATAAATTTTTTTAATATATATATATACATATTATTTAAATGTATAAAAATATTATACAAAATTTTCAAGTACTAAGGTTTTAAATATTAATAATTCCAAATTTAAGTTTTTAGAAATTAATTTTGAATTGACAGGTTATGAAATATATTTAAGGCTTTGAAACTCAAATTTATAAAGAGATTTGATTTGTGATTTGAAAAGGAACTGTACTAAAATTTTATGTGCGTATTTGAGAAGTTGAAAAAGTACAGTTTACTGGGGTGGCTATGTCGTGAACCATAGGCCCTGATAATATAATTGAGTTTCTAAAAGCCTTAACCAACTAAATACGTGAGTAGTTCATGCATCATGAATCATTGAAGAGAAACAAAATGATATTGTCTGGAGACGGATTATAGAAACCGAGGATACATTAGAGGAGGCTTAATTGTGAGCCTTGGGATGAGAGGGTGTGAAAGGGTGCTTCAGGGGACCTGGGGTAGCTCCCTAGTGTTGGGTACTTTCACAATAAAAACCTTTTCAATCTGACTAGTCTCTAAGTGTTTCTATGCCAGTTGAGCTGTTCATATTATTATTATCCAGAATTATAGAACAGTGTAAACTCCTGGTTGGCCCAGTGCAAATTAAAATTTAAGAGGCCCACATATATAGATAAGTTATGATGAAGATATGGCATATCATTCATATATTCATAAATTGATTGTGCTTGTGATTGTGATTGATATTATTATACTAGTTTGTGAAAACCCCTTATTGCTTATGTCCCATTTGGGAATATTATATTCTGTTTCTCACTCCTTTCTCTATGTTTTTGTTTCATATGTTTTAAATTAATGGTTCGTACAGAGGGAAGGATCGAAGAACATTGACAGTATATATAGCACGTTCTAGAAAGGGAGCTCGGTATGAATACCGTAGTCCAATGAATAAATAATGTCATTAGGCAACTGCTCTTAGGCCATGGAGTTTCCTCTCTTTCTTATAATGTTTAATGTTTATTTTCTTCGGATGAATGTACAAATACTTTATAAAGTTTTAATAATATTGAGGTATTTCAGAAATAATGTATATAATTTATTCCGATAGTTTCTTTTTAACAAACATATCTTTAGTAAAAAAAAAATTTATGAATTTTTCTAGAATTTATTAAGGTGTAACAGAGGGTGTTACAGTGCATACATATCATTCATCATTAACTTCATTGGCACAAGTATCATCATAATGTATTTCATAATTAGAAGGTAAATATGAGAAAGGAATTGCCTGGCCGGGCTTAACAATAATCATGCAATAATCTCATTTCAATAACAACCATCATAATCCACCCACATAATTTACAAATCAATCAGCCACGAGCAATAAACATATAAACATCATCAATTTTAATTGTATCAAGAGCAACCATTGCTCTGATACCAGGTTGGGACGCCCCAAACCCCCAAATAAAATAGGGGAAAATTTTTCGCGTCTTTGAAAATAATAATAATAATAAATCAAATAATTAGAGTGGTGAAGTATTTTTCACCAAACCCCTGGATCTAAAATAAACGACTCCCATATATGAAGATATGAGAGGGTGAAGAAAAAGTATAATTTTTCCAATCAGAGTCAGCGGAAACTCATTTAATTTAATCATTGGCTGATTGATTTTCAAGAGGAAGAGTTTCGTAAAAATGTGGGATATAGTTTATATAGACCAAGAGCTAAAATACACTCCTCAATACTCTTAAAATAATATTTAAGAAAGAAATAGTGCCTAGGATTTAAAACTTCATTTAAAATAATAATTAGAAGCATCAGGTGCCACTCGCTCAAGCGAGAATCAATTCGCTTGAGCGAGCCAGCGTACCCACGCTTGGGCGAACGCTGAGCGACCTTGGGAGAAGGAGAAAAATAGGCATCAGGGCTCAGCTCGCTTGAGCGAGCCCTGTCTCGCTTGAGCGAGAAGCAAAAGAATACGTTGAGCGAGGCAGCGAGACGCTTGAGCGAAGGAAGGAGTTTGTATCAGGTATCAATCTCCTTCTCCCTTCGCTTGAGCGCCCACTCCCACGCCTGAGCGAAAATTGTCCAGAAGCAAAACACTGATTCTGTGGCAATCTCGCTTGGGCGAAATGCACCTTCGCTTGAGTGAATTTGGGGCAGAAACGAATCCCCTATTTCACAACAATCTCGCTCGAGCGAGATTGTCACTCGCTTGAGCAAGTTATGCAGGAACAATGCAGAAACGACATTTACCTTAACTTAGCACATGAACCATCAACTCCATTCATTTTGGCCTTACCTATGACCATATCTTACTTCATTATGCATGTACCAATTCATACAATACTATAATCTAAAACTTCATAATTCCTTCATTGAATTAAATACCACCAACATCATCATGCTAATATTAACTCATGCATATAATCCAAATTCAACTTCATGCCACAATACACTCCCTACATATATCTAGATTCCACATCATTTCACAATCTCCATAATATAGCATAAAAACACAGCAATCCATTCATCAATCACAGATGAGCATCATAATCCATTCTTTACATCATTTGGGTCATGTAGGAAAATTGGCCTTACACACACATGTCCAATTTTCTCCCACGACCTCCAAAATTATGAACATTACAAAATTGAGTATATAAACCTCATACACTCTACCAAAACAGATTTTCATGTCGGCCAAGGCGTACACATTCCTATCCATATTTACCTCCTTCAAACTCGGCCTCCAAAAGCTGTAGGATTTAAGTCATACCTACATCAACTTTAAAAATGGCAACGGGGAGGTGAGTAACATAATCCAAATGAATTAAAGTCATACATTATGATGAAATACATGTATACTTGCTCATATATCAATCATTACAACACATTATACATCATACACAATACATCTCATAATCTCAAGTATACATTCATAATTTCAATCATTTGGATTGCCAAACACACACATCGGGTTAGTATTTAACTCTTTCCCTTTTAAATTCTCATTCATCCGTTGCCACCATGGGCTTTCAACTAGGCATATCTCCAGCTATATGCAAATGCTCTTAAAGCTAATGCATATGCACAAGAATTTCTTATCAAATAATGCGGATCCGACTGTGAGAAAAATACCATATCAATTCAATTGTGGGACAAGCATAGGTGTGCTACTATGCCCCTACTGCAGTAGAAAAAAAAATTGTGTACACATATATCTCAATTCATGCATGCTTACATCATCATAATTTTACTGGTACCAAACCGCTATCGCCATCTGTAGCACTAGTCACCCTGTGACTTACGGATCAACATCGTGGCCTCAACTACCACAAGTGCTACGGGCCCCTCCCGAACACACATCGAGAGAGCTGTGTCCCGTCGGACACCGAGGTAAACTCGCTCACCATAGAGCCGCCCGCCCACTGGGCCCGCCACATAGGGTGCCTCGTCACCAAACTATGGACAGCTTCGTGACTCATACACCGAGTCACAGGGGAAAATCACAATACGCTCGTGCACTGAGCCGCCCTCCCACTGGGCCCGCCTAGTGGAACCCCCTAATATTCCACATAGATAGCTATGCTATGCCATGGATGCAATGCAAATGCAAATCAAGTGCATCCTCACACTATGCATCCTAGATGCCACTCCACATTTAATCATTCATCACCACCACTTGGTGGGTTTTAATATTCTCATCATTCTCATCCAATCCCAATTCTCTTTTTCACTCATTCACATCAATAGTTAGTGGCATACACATTCAATAAATCATGCACATATCTTTGGGATATTCACATCATCATTCCATTTCACACATGGTTTTAAACCATCATCATACTTCATCAAAATAATATCATCACCACATCACAATATTATCCCAAACATAATACCACATCACAATCATCATTCTAAATGCATTCAAATCATAACATTACCACATCATCCATTCAAACAATCATCAAAATGATCACATATACATATTTTCACATCATCAATGGATGAAATCATGCATTTAGAAAAGTTACCCCCTCCTACCTCAAGTGAAGTAGTGATCAACGCGGTTCGATGGTCCCGCTTCGTCAATGGGGTCACTTTCTACATCACAATACATTATACAATCAATTTTCTACTTACTCATTAAGATTCAACTACTTATATATCAATAAATACTTGCTGTTTTTATTATTATAACTCTCAAAACTCTTTTATTTCATCTTATCCACCATAACCACCATGGGTTAGGTGCTATCCATTATTATTATGCATCCGACAACCCAACCCTTTCATGGGTTTCTCCATTATTGACTTCCCTCAACAAAATACCATCACCAAGACTCTTATTCATCATAACTCACATTTATTACCAACAATTAATGTTCATCAACCTCCATTATACATTTCCCCCAAATTCATGAAGTTGGGGTTTCATAAAAATCCCAACAACCATCATAAATATTCTTCTCCTTCCAACCATAAATGTATCCACTTCATTACTTCTCAAAGAAACCTCATTCTCATAAAAACCCACATTAAACTCTTGCATTAAATGCTCTCCTCAAAACATTCATACACATGCATGGCTTCCCAACTCATAAATACCATATCCCCATAACCAAAACCTTAGCAAAATGGGTATACTTACCTCAAAACCCAAAAATGAAAATGGGTTCTAGGAGGGAGGAGAACACCAACGAAAATGAGGAAGAGAAGGAGGAAAAACAGCAGCCCCACAAGCCTCCTTCAAGCTCCCTTCAAACGAAAATGAGGAGGTATGGAAGATGAGCTCAAGTTGCTATGGTTTTTGGAAGAAGGAAAGGAAGGAGAAATGGAGAAGATGATGAATAAGAGAAGAAGAAGAATGAAGTGTAATGTTTACACCTTCAGCAACGCATACGTGAATAGGAGAAGGAAAATGGGGTTTTTGATTTATTTTAAATTCTCATTCATTAAAACTCCATCGTTTTATAACTAACAGGTTCTCAGTTCGGGCTCAATACATCGTCTGAAAATTATTCCGAATACATATTCGGATTCCCAATATTATTCTCTACAGCCCTGACCAATATCATCTCATTCCGAGATACTTGGTCCGACACCCATATTTCAACCGGGCTTAATTTCAGCTTAACCGGTCTCTATAATTTTCTAACAGTCCCCAAAATTATCAATTTAATTATTCTCAATAGTTTGGGACATTAAATACTCCATACACCAATTTCTAATATTTATTCCGGTAATTAATTTTCTTATTTTGAAATTTAGATGTTACAATATTCAATAATAAATAATGGATTCATTTCTTCATGAGTATAATGTGCTTAAGTTAATAGATTAGATTAGACATATAAATTCTAGGATTATGTTTTAAATATCTTCACATTGTTGTTTGTTTATAGCTTATGTTATGAATCATGTGCTGTGGATGTTTTATGCCAATTTATGGTATTTTTTTTAATAGATTTATGATCTTTGAATTATGCTTTTAAATTCATATAAACATGTATATGCATGGTAAATAAAATCTTACCATTCGATTTATGTTTTTTCCAACCCTTTCTAACTCGGTATGAAATTCTGATTTTATCAACTTTGACACAAATGTCCTCTGCAAATACGTAAGTTTTAAACCAGCACATTTACATGCTACACAGGGGGCACAGGCATATAGAACTGTTTGCAATACACAATTGAATGTTAAAAGACAAAAAAATTATTTACAAAGCAATTTTGTGACAACATATATAATCAGGCTCGCGTTGCACAATAAATGTGTTCCGATCAATAAAATTCAAAATCCAGTCTTCATGAGCACTACTAGCAGATCGCCACTGCTTACAAACTGCGGCAGCTTGACAGAAAATGCAATTCATATCTGTGCCCTAGGCATCAACGTTATGCCATATCATATCACTGCCTCAATGATGCGGATGAAATATTAGCTTGCTTGGTTTAATTAATTAATTAATTATTTATTTGAAATCCATTGAATCAGGCTAGCTACCTGCATTGATGTTGAAAATTAAAAGTCAGAGTTGAAATTGCAATTATCAAACCCAGCAAAAACTTGAGGCACTTGGACATATATGATATATCCTAAACCTGTCCTTTCATCAAAGTTGAAACCGCAAAACATTGTACTAAAATTAGAATACACGCCTATACAAGTTACATTGAAGTCTCCACCACACAACTTGCGATCTCTCTTTATACAACGTTCAACCCCGTCTTCAAAACACCTACGGAAACAGCAGAGTTTCAAGCACCACTGAGTCCTTCACAACCAAACCTTCCCTCTCGGTGGCCAAATGCAGCGACACGGCCTCTTCTAATTTGAACAACATCTTGCAAACCAGCTCTGTATGCCAACAGCCCCTTCCCCACCAGTAAGATTGAAGCCATAGCGGTCCTTCGAACTTATATATCTTCCACAACCCAAAGAACATTCAAAGGTAACTACACTTTTCAACCCATTTCACAGACACTAATAAGCAATTCATCTAAAACCAGAAGCAAAAAAAAAAAAAAATCAAAGAAACCAGAAAAAGAAACCGCAGAATCCAAAGATTTTCACATTCACCCGAATGTTTTACAAGGTTCATATTACTACAATAATGTTCCAGGATTACCACAGATGTTTCAATAACATGAAATACTAGCTCTTTATGATACAACATTAGAGAGTAGAGAGTAGAGAGTAGAGTTTTAACATTTAACAAGGACTGCTTTCCACTGGTTTTGAAGTCGGGTTTAGGGTTTAGCAAGCAACCAATAGGACCTCAAGAGTAGAGATTAATATAAGCTAGTTATAATAATAATAATAATAGGAAATATATTAAGGTCTTTGATATCCAAAACTGATTAAGGTTATGCATAATAAAACATTAAAGAAAGCTCTGTACCAGATGTCAGTGACTCATACAAAATGTTAAAAATTTCCATCATATAACTGGTCTATAATTGTCCCTAACTGAGACTTAAAGCACATGGATTTGAGCAATTCCACGCAGCAGCACCTATCCAAGCTCCCAAACCACATGTAAGTCTGTGATGATCCTCACGGTGCCAATCTGAAATAACAATGAAACACAGAAAGAAGGTAAGGGAAGGACTATAGACGTAAAGGACGGGGAATACATAACGAAAGACATGAGAAAGTCAATAAGCCTTGGCTCCATTGTAAATGTGGTTTTGAAACATATAATCACCACCTTTGTGAAAATTAGCCATACCACATCACATCACATGGTTTTAACAAGTCAGGGTTATATTAGAATGTCTTCAAGGTTCAAATTGATGCTATTATATTCCAGGACTACTCCATAGATATCCAATAACAGGTAATGTTGCCACTAATTTAACAATTCGGAGTTTTAAATTTCAATAGAATATTTTTCACGGTTCAAATCAATTTCAGCTAGTTTTAACAATTCAGAGTTTGATTAGAATGTTTTACAATGTCAAATTAATAAAATAAATGTTCCATTCCAGGAATACCGCAGAGGCTTCAAATAACATGAAATACTAGCTTGTTCATCGTTGTATAATATGACATTAGAGAGATTTAACATTAACAACAGGAAATGCTCTCATCTAGTTAGTTTTGAAGTGTTAGCAAGAAACAATATAAGCTTATTAATAATAGGAAATAGACTAAGGTTTCTGAAATCTAAAACCAATCAAGGTTATGCACAATAAAGTATTAAAGCAAGCTCTGTACCGGATGTCAACAACTCAACTACAGAATGTTTAAAATTTCCATCATATAGCTACTAATTAGTCTATAATTGTCTCTAACTGGGACTAATATTATTATCACATGGGTTCAAGAAATTCCATGCAGCAGTAACCAAACCACATGTAAGTCAGTGATGATACTCATGGTGCCAATCTGAAATAGTAATGAAACAAATAAAGGTGAGATAACTTAGAAGGAAGGACCATTTTTATTTTATTTTTTCATTTTTCAAAAGTAATGGTATGAGAACTGTGTTATCTTACCCCAAGGGTGCGTTAGTGAGTTTATAAAGAAGGGTAAGGGTAAGATTAGAGAGGTAAAAGACGGGGAGTAGGGAATACTTTATGAAATACATACTAGAAAACCAATAAGCCTTGGCTCGGTTCCTCCCACTCCGGCACTCCCTCTAAGTAACAACCTCCTAAGAAAATGTTTACATATATATTTCTTGGCATTAAGGTCAAGTCTTTGCCACATCAATCTCTTCTCCTTACTCAATCCAAATATAATCGGGATTTACTGCAGAAAACTGAGATGGCAGATGCTAAACCAGTTGCTTCTCCAATGGTTAGTGGCTACAAGCTCACCAAATTGGGTTCTCCTCCTTTCTTAGATCCCTCCATGTATCGTTCAATTGTGGGAGCATTCCAATACTTAACTATCACTTCCTGAGCTCAGTTTAGTGTCAACAAAGTGTGCCAATTTATGTCAACAACACCCACCGAAGCTCACTGAATTGCTGTCAAATGCATTCTTTCGTACCTTAAAGGTATTGCTTATCTTGGTCTTCACCTTGCTACTGCTTATCTTGGCTCTCCAGGCCCGTTCTTGCTTATTCTGATGTTGATTGGGCATCTGATCCAGATGGGCGTCAATCCCCCTCAGTTGCTTGCATCTTCCTAGGCCCCAATTTAACTTCCCAGCGGTCCAAGAAGAAAACCGTAGTTACCTGCTCTACCAGAGAGGCTAAGAATTGTAGTCTTGCTCTGGCTACACAAGAAACCCACTAGATCCGGTCTCTCTTGCGTGAACTCAGAGTTCCCTGCTCTGTCCCACTGTTACTGTGTGACAACCAAAGTCCTGTTGCATTGTCTCATAATACTATTCTGCATGCTCACACTACGCATCCAGAACGGGACTTGTACCTAGTTCAAGAAAAGGTGCTCCAAAAAACAACTTTGGGTCGTTCATATTCCCATTGTTGATCAAGTTATGGATGCTTTTACCAAATCTTTATCAGCCTCCAAATTTCAAGATATTAGAGCCAAGCTCAAAGTGGGTGCCATCAACAGCGACAGCCCCACTTGAGTCTGTGGGGCTGTGTATGAGTATAAGTGTTTTACCCTTCATCACTTGTATTTCTCTTTCTCTAGAAGCTTTTCTTTTCTGCTCTCAGCCTTAAGTCTGTTATACCAGTTGCATTGGCTTAGCTCTATAAATAGAGCTTTCTCTCTTGTACTCTCATTAAGTCAAATATACAAAATTCAGCTTCAATCATTAAATAAAGGCAAAAGGGCCAAAGATGTGAATGAGAAAAATGTTAATTAAAATCACATTAGTTTCGCCTGAACACATACTGTAGATTCTACACCAATCTGAAAATTCAAACTCGCGTAAACTAAAAACGCAACACTATATAAGTCCGCATGTGATTTTGATTATAACATTTTTATTTATTTCCAGTCGGTTAACAGTAATCAGATCGCACAATTACACCGTACATAACAGAACAGGATCATGCATTTTGGGATATAGCTCAATGAAATAGTATGCAAACAGGATTCAATGGATAAATCAAACAAAAGAAAGACTAGTTTCTTAATTCTTCTTCTATTGTTCAATTTGAGACTTACTAGTAGTCTCTACTTGTTAAATGCAAGCGTCCCTTTAACTTACTTGCTATTTACAATTTTACACGGATCACTTTTGTGGTCCTTGTACAAGTCTCATTAAGTGCTCATTTGGTAACCAATTGTGAAAATGAAGTCGTGAAAATGAAATTGTGAAAACAAAATCATCAGAACGTTCATATTGACCCCACATGCCATCCAGGGTTTAGGGCTTAGCTCTTCACCAATTCTGATTTGGAAACTCCAACTAGGAATCGAAAAGGAGCACACATTACAATGATAAGTTGATGTTTGATTCTCAATACATAGACACCATTACACCACATAATATGGCATAAGTTAACAAGGTGTATCAGCATGGGAAGTGACATCATATAATATGGGCATATGGCATAACAAAGGGTATTAGCATGTCGACATCCAACATTTACTTAGCCATATTTCCTCGTGAGTGTTTAGTCCTTCACATAGTAGTGCAAGTCATTCACTAAAAGAACCCACCATGAACTAGTTATAGTATTAATCACAACTAGCATCAATCCATTGCATGTCGTAACAAAACTTCTGACAAAATCAATGAGATTGAAGACCCATGTTAAGTGTTCTGCCACGATGAGCGTCAAAGCTATCGATTGAGGTCAAACACGAAGTTGCGGCACAATGTCATCAAAATGGTGGCTAGGCATAATCAAGGGGAAGTCGCAAGGTTGTTTAGTATTTTGATACATGAGTTGTGCGGTTAATGCTATTAGAAAATTTCTATAATGCCTTAATATGAAAATCTAACGTATTTGTATTGCCTTTAGTTATTCTCATAAGAATATCCTAAAACATGAGTATCATTTTTGAGTCCTACAAGCAAGATCCTTCAAAATACTTGAGTTCGTATGTGTTCAGCTAGGTATCATAAACTCTTGGCAAGATTGCAAATGTGGTTTTGAAACATATAATCACCACCATTGTAAAAATTAGCCATACCATATCACACATCACATGGTTTTAACAATTCCGAGTTTAATTAGAATGTTTGCCAAGGTTCAAATTAATGCTATAATATTACAGGACTACTATATATATATCCAATAGCAGGGAAATGTTTCTGCTAGTTTTAACAATTCAGGGTTTCAATATAATAATATTTTTCACTGTTCAAATTAATTTCAGCTAGGTTTAACAATTCAGAGTTTGATTAGAATGTTTTACAAGGTTCAAATTAATAAAAAGATGTTACAGGAATACCACAGAGGTTTCAAATAACATGAAATAAATACTATCTCGTTAATCGTTATATCATACGACATTAAAAGAGTAGATATTGGTTTTGAAGTGTTAATAAGAAACAATAAAAGCTCGTTAAACTAATAGTCAATAGACATAAAGGTTTCTGAAATCTAAAACAGGTCAAGGTTGTGTATAATAAAGCATTAAAGCAAGCTCTGAACCAGGTGTCAGCAATTCAAGTACATAATGTTTAAAATTCCCATCATATAGCTACTAACTAATCTATAATTGTCTATAACTGGGACTAAAATCGCATGGACACGATACCAATCTGAAATAGTAATGAAACAAAGAAAGGTGAGAGCACTCAGAAGGAAGGACCATTTTTATTTTATTTTTTCATTTTTCAAAAGTAATGGTATCATTGGTATGTGAACTGTGTTCTCTTACCCCAAGGGTGCGTTAAGTGAGTTTATAAAGAAGGGTAAGGGAAAAATTAGAGAGGAAAAAGTGTCTGTCAGGTTTGGAATAGATTTTCAAATCTGGGCACACTCACCCTCACTCACTAAGGAAAAAGAGGAACAAAATACAAGATGATTTTCATTGATGATCAAAGATGCTTACAAAGATGTTTAAAATTTTAATTACAGACTTGGCCCTTAATATTTTTACTTGTTACAAAAAGACGTTTAAAATTTTTATTACAGACTTGGCCCTTAATATTTTTACTTATTACAAAAAGACACTTTATGAATACATACTAGAAAATCAATACGCCTTAGCTCCATTGCTTCCGCTCCCATTCCGACTCCCTCTAAATAACAACCTCCTATGAAAACATTTACATTTCTAACACTAGCTCATAATGATTTACAAAGCCTTATGGAAGTTAACCTATTGAAACTTTTCTATATATTCTTATGCGTCAAGTATATTCGACTAGAAGACAAATGAAGAAGGACATAACATACAAGTTATAGGGCTATGTAAACCCAATTATAAGACAGAATACAGATGGAAATAGTCTTATGATGTGTGGTCATGGGAACTTTGATGTAAGAGATAGAGAGAGAGGAGCGCTTGATTGCACCATAGAGTTGAGATGCACATAAACTGAATTTACTCATGGGGTATGTAAACCCAATTATAAGACAGAATACAGATGGAAATAGACTTATGATGTGTGGTCATGGGAATTCTGACGTGAGAGAGAGAGAGAGAGAGAGAGAGAGAGAGAGGAGAGCTTGATTGCACCATAGAGTTGAGATGCACATATGAGAAACTGAATTTACTCATCAGCTCATCAGAGAAATAAGCAGGTGATATATATACATTCTGAAATGAAATTGCTAACAGATTCAACTAACACAGAATTCCTAGGCAAGATGACAAAATAAAATGCATTTGACAGTTAGCACCGCTCTAGTCAATGGTGTTAAGAAAAGGTAATTGAAGACACATAGAGTGGATAAAGAGATTACCACGGTGATTGTGTGTTTAAGTAGGTTTCATCCTAACCAAACGAACCTTGGCCCCTATGTCGTCTCCACCACGCTTGTCAAATATTTTGGTCTGAAAAGTGCAACTAGAGGCGGTGACAGCATCTTTTGCTTCAAATACAATGTAGTATACACGACCGAAAGCAACAAGTTGACGTTTGAAATAGGCAAGCTGAGAAAACTCAAATGTTGTTGCATTCTGAGGAAGGTATGATAAATAAGTGAATAACAAAGGATGAAAGATACAGAAACAAGAGAGGAGAATAATTTGGAAGCCCAACCTGATTGTTTTCAGTATTGTAAACGTCCAAGGCCGTACAGCAGAACTGAACAAGAAGAGGGCGATTTTTATCTGTTATAGCTTCTTGCCTGATACCACCTAAAAGGGCATCACCATTGCTATCCACGTAACGGGGCTTGTTGGGATCGTATGCCCATAACTGGAATGCAAAAATTCAAATAAAAAAAGAATTAAGAGAGTACATGACATATACACCACGCTTCTTATTCTTTTTAGCCGCCTCACCTTCTCCTCCCACTTCTTTTTCTCCTTTTCCGCATCGTCGACATTGTTTTCGTCAATCGGGTTCATTTTAGCCTTTTTAGCCGCCTCCACCTCCTCCTCCCTCTTCTCTTCCTCATCCTTAAGGACCTCATCGGCATCGTTTTCGTCGATCAGGACCGCACCATCAACTCCTCTCTTTGGCATCGTCTCAGAGAAACAGAGAAATCATAAGCAATCAATTCTATGCCCTAGGCTCTGTTTATGATTTCTGAATTCCACTTCCAAACCTTATTTCGCGATGATACTGTGGGCCTACAGGGAATTGGGAACGTGGAGGCCCAAACGGAAATGGAACCCAACAAGGAGGAAGAATATTTTGAGGGGAAAATTGATCGGATTTTACTATTTTACTATATCTTACTAGTAATAGTGTAATACATTCTCTTCTCTTAATTCTGTCATTTTTTTATAAAATTTAATTACTATTTATATTCTGTTTTACAGTTTATATTCATTTCATATTAAAAACTATTAATAAATATTTTCTTTATAAATTAATAATCCTTTCAAGATGAATTCATAGACAAATTATATAACTCTCTAAATGTTGAATTTTAAAAAAAAATATAGTTATTTAAGTATCATATAAGTATACAATGACAACACATTGCTTGCATAATGTGTTTAATTGGTTAATTAGAACATAAATAAAAGGGTATAAAATGATTACCATTTTATCAATGATGTAACACCCTAAAATTTAAGATAAATACTTAATTAGTGAAATAATCAGTAAAATAATTAAATATGAAGTAATTTATGTCATAAAAATTTAAACATAATTAAATTGGGATTTATTATAATTACCCATAATTTTTTGAGACTTATATAGAGCTGAATTTAATAGCCAATTAAAATACGAGTGTCAGACCAAATATATTTGATTAAGGTACTGTTGGTCAGAGCTATTAACAATATTGATGTGAATCTGAATATATGTTTAGGATAATTTTTAGATAAGTATTGAGCCCGTAAGGTGGGGTGTGATAAGTGCAAGGTTTTATGGGGTGCATTGGGGTACATGAAAATAACACTTATTGTTATGGAAGAATATGGACATTAATGGTGGTTGTCGGGTTTTGACGAAACCCTAACCCTAAGAATTGGGAAAAATATGTAATGTGTGACATCTCACTTTATACTCAAATGGAAAATAGATATTAATATATCTTTAATGAGAAATACTTACTATTAGTTAGTTTATTATTATTATTTTTTATGAAATTTTGGTATTTATATTTAATTATTTTGTTTTAAAAAAATAAAATAATAATAAAATAAAATAAAATATATATGTCTTTTGAATGAGAATTTTAAAATGACCTAATTAGTAGTCATTGATTAATGAAATTATATTAAGAATTTTGAATATCTTTATTATTCACAACTTTTATTTTATGTTTTTATATTTATGTTTTTACATATTTATGGTTTAACTCTTATTAGAATTTTAAAATAAAATTTTAAGGGAATTAGATTATGGTTCTTTAGAACTTTTTGATCTACATAATATTTATGATTTTCTAAAATTTTTTGAAATTTTTGAAATATTTTAATAAAATATATTTTAAATAATTTTAAATTCATATAAAGTTACTTAAAATTAAAAATATTTACAAGAAAGTGAATTTAAATTATAAGAAAATTTTCTAAAATCTATTTCAAATAGACTTATCTAAAAATGATTAGTTTGAGAAAAATCTTGATTTTTACCAATCGTAAAAAATAAAAAACATACTAATAAATTTTTATTAACAGAAAATTTTAGATTTTTTAAAATTTAAACTTTATATTACTTATTATAAAATTAGTAAGAACTGATATAATATCGCTAAATTTTGAAAAGGACTAATTTTAAATATTTAAAATATACCGAGTGAATAGTTACTATTTAGCTTAATAATTCAGCCGACATTTACTATACAAAATATTGTACATGAACGAAAAATTCAAACTTGTACAGTAATCAGAAATGAAATTTTCAAAAATTGCACACTACAAAGGATTCTGAAGGAAAATTTATAATTTCAGATTAAATTTTCTTAATATAATAGTGCTAGAGAGATAGTGGTGGGAGTAAGAGAGTTTTTATGGAATAAAGTTCAGCCAAAATCATAAGGTAAGAATAACTCTCTTTTATCTTTTTAGGTTTATTTTCATATTGTTTTAGAAATTTATTATTATACTGGATATAATATTATTTTAAGTTATTATTTTGAATAGTAAATTACTTTGTCAATAGTAAATTACTATTGAGAATAGTAAATTACTATTCAAATAGTAAATTACTATTATAAATGGTAAATTAGTATTCAAATAGTAAATTACTATTTACTTACGATTTACTATTTACTTACGATTTACTATTTATGGTTACTATTCATGATTTACTATTTACTATTTATGGTTACTATTCACGTTTAACTATTTACTATTACTATTTACTATTCAAAATTTACCATTGCTGTTTTACGTAAAAATCTTTATTTTTATCTTATGCGTATACTGAGATAAGTTGGTATTAATATTTCTAGAACTCAGGGGTGTAATGCAAACTCACTTTTGGTAGCAATTCAAGATAAGGGGGTGAGATAAGAATATAATATGAAAAGACATAAGAATAATGAAAGAGTCTTCTACTCCTTTTAAAATTAATAATGTTATTTTTTTAAAACAATAACTTCTCAACTTAAAATTAATAATAAATTTAGTATCTTGTATAACTTATTCTGAAATACCTATGCATGGATGTGGATTATTATAACTTATACGGACTAGACTAAACCTATGCAAGGACTTAGACTTTTATATCCTATTTGGGTCGAACTAAACCTATGCAAGGATTTGGACTTTTATATCCTATATGGATCGAACTAAACCTGTGCAAGGACTTGGATTATTATGACCTATTTGGACTTACACAGACCTGTGTGAGGAATGAACTATAAAGACTTAAAATTAAGTTTATTAACTTAAATGACCATTAAACTTTAAATTATGATATTTATGAATGATAAGTAATTTATTTGATTTGATTATGATTGATAAATTGATTGTTATTAATAGTATTTGATTATGAGTGATGATATTTAATTATGATTGACAATATTTAGTTGTGATTGATGAATGATTGATGACCTTGTAATATGGAGTTTGAGCATATAGCAAGCATGACAGAAAGTTAAAACTCAGTAAGAATTTTCTGACTTTACTCTTTAAATTTTTATTATAAGAGAAAGTATTTTATAATTATTTTAGTCTTTTATTTATTCTTAGAAATTATTTTTATTAACTTTATTTTTAATCTCTAGAATAAAATCTAGTATTAGAAAGAAGTTATTTTATGAAAATTAAAGGTTGAGATAATTAATTCTTGAATTAAAGAAAATTTTTATAGTTTTAAGTATTCTTAGTTAATGATTTTTAAAAATTATTTTCCTTTAGTAATCAGAAGTTTAAAGTATATTATTTTGGTTTTCCCCAACGAAATAACTAAAGGATATTTTGTTATAGTCAAGATTTCTAAACTCAATCTAGTTAAGATTTAAATTTAGAAAAATTATGTAAATATGTAAAATTTTCTAAGAGAAAGTTTTGAGATATTTAAGGCTTGAAAACTCAATTTTAATGAGATTTGAATTCGAAGACTGTACTAAATTTATTTCTGTATAACAGAAGTTCAAAGAAGAACTTATAAGAATGTACAGTTTATTGAGATGATTTGTGAACCTTTATGGTATTTAATAATTGAGTTTCTAAAAGTCTTAACTAATTAAATATGTTAGTAGCTCATGCATCATGAATCATTAAAGAGAAATGAGATGTGATGTTGTTTGGGGATGGATTATAGAAACCGAAGATACATTAGAAGAGGTTCAAATGCGAACTTTAGGATGAGAGGGTGTGAAAGGGTGCTTCAGGGGACCTGGGGTCGCTCCCTAGTGTTGGGTACTTTCACAATAAAAACTTTCTTAATCTGACTAGTTTCTAAGTGTGTCCATGTCAGTTGAGCTGTTCATATGCCATGAAGGCATTTATGTTATTATTATCTGGAATTATGGAACAATGTAAACTCCTAGTTGGCCCAGTACAAACTAAAACTTTAAGGGCCCACATGCATAAACTGAATGAGATAGTATTAAAAGCATTACATGTCATACATATGATTGTGATATTCTGTGTGAATGATTGTGAATGAAAGTATGATTATTATGCGTATGAAAACCCTACATTTATAATTAATTGTGTATGAGATTATGAATGATATTATTTTATTAGTTTATGAAAACCTTTATGCTTATGTCTTATTTGTAAAGTATTATATTCTGTTTCTCACTCCTTCTTGTTTGAATTTCTGTGTTTAAAATATATATGATGTATAACTAGTAGCTCAAGATAAAATGATGTAATTACAAAATGGTAAAGGGGTCTCATCAGGTGAAAAGATATGACAAGAGTAGGATTCCAAAACCCTATGGTTCAAGAGGAAATGATTGGTCATTGTCGTAGTAGAGGTATAATTTAGTTTTAGTTTACCTTATTACAATATCAAGTTAGATAATTGTAACAAGGTGAAAGTTAAACTTTGATAAACCTTATTATTCAGATATAATACTGTAAATCTCTTATCACTTATGATTTTTATAAATTATTTTGGTCATTATGAATAAATATTGAAAGACGATATTTTTTTACTTTCAATATTCAAAGGAAATCAGATGTATATGTGTCCTTGTATACACGAGATAAAGAGTGATAAATATGTATATCTTTCTAAAAGTTTTTTTTTAAAAGTAATAAGAATACATATATATCTCGTGTATATAAGGAGGTGTTACATAATGTGTTAAAAAAGTTAATCTTGGAAATAAATATGTGATATTTAGAGTATGGGTATTGTTATTGATGTTGAGAGAATAACTTTAATGAAGATGAGTGCCATTAATGAAGGTTAATGACCATAAACAAATAAACCCATCAACAATATACATCTATAATCATTCAATATTCATATACAAAATAAGCATTCATGAATAATCATATGCTTTAAAAAATGATTATCGGCCAAGGCATTCCTATACAATTATTTTACCTTCTCCACCAAAATATTTAGTTCCAAAACAAGATGCATCTCACCCCATGCATATCTTGTATCACATTACTAAAAAAACAACAACATGGGAGAGTGAGTTATACATTCTAAGTGATGAATATGAATACATTGTGATCATGTGTATATACATATAAACAATGTATTTGCATGTTGTGAGTATATTTTGATAATGAAAAATGCACAAGAAAAAGAAGAATATTATTCATGGATGTAAAATAAGTGAAATGAACAAATCCAAAGAGTACACAAGAGGATTTGACATATTCAAAGATTCAAGAAATCATGAAGAACATGCTCTCAAGTGGATAAAGAATCAAGAAAGAAGTGCATGAGGACCAAGGAAAGGAACCATAACTCAAAACGCTTCAAGAATGCATCAAAAAGCATTAAAAACATCAAACAACATTGCTTGAATCGATTCAAAGGGTGTTGAATCGATTCAAAGGCCTGGAAGTCTCAAAATTTCCAAGTCAGAACACCTTGAATCGATTCAAAGGGGCTTGAATCGATTTATATGTGACATTATGGCAAACGGTTATATGGGACGGGGAAGTAAGGACGGATGAAGTATCCGGATAGGTGAGAGCAAAAACGTATGAGACCGGATAACCAATGTGAAAATACTGCCCTGCGATACCAGTTGTCCCTCTAAACAGTCATGCTGATGTCATCAATTATGGCCGGTATCCAGACCGGATCATTTGTCCCCTAGCTTGTATGAGGGACTGTTAAGTTGCTCATGCGAGCTATACTATCTTTAAAAAGTCTGGATGCCGGTAAAGCACCCTGGGAATGATTACTCAAAACTCTTTTTGAACTATAAACCGATGTTCCACCAGTGTATCCGTTCTCTGGATGCCCTTACAACGGATTCAGACAAAGATTTACAGTGAGGGTAATCCCAAGAGTTTTTTGGAAGCTGTGACTCTTGGTATTCAAATAGTTGTTGGGGTGCATTTAATGCATCTGAAATGATTGGATAATTAATGCCCTTTTAAAACACAAGCCATCATTGCCTTAATCAGTAACGGTCGATTGGGCTTATTAGGCCTGGACTTTGGCTTCCACGGCCTGTTTCATTCGAAACTTTTCATGAAACGTCACTATTTCGTGCTTTGGACCATGAAACGACGGAGTCGTTCAAATCTAAAAAATTGCATTTTGGGGCACACGACATGACTTTTGGCTGATCATTGTGTCCCTTCGTTACCTATAAAAGGGGAACTTAGCCATTTTCAAAACTTACTTCTGCCTTCAAGCTTAGTGAACCTCTACTGAAATTTCGAAGATACTGCTGCTGTTCTTTCTTTTCATGAAGTTTTTCCTTCCATTATCCCTTCTTTTAGGTAACCTCCTGAACTTTTACCTTCATATTATTTTTGGCTGCTTCACTTCAACCATGCGCCCTAGGCCAAGTAGCGTTGGTACCTCGAATAGGGGGAATTTAAGTTCACGTGCCCCCTCTAGCCACCGTGGTAGGAGGATTCCTGTGAATCTTCCTGTGGCTGGGCCTCGTTGTTCAGAGAGGGTTGAAACTTCTTACGCAACAGCGCCAGTGGTTAGGCGCTGCACTGAGGGTTCCTTTGACTTGAGGGCTACCAGCCGCTCTGGCAGCGGGTCAAATGCTAAGGCTATCTCTCTGACGACGTTGCCTTTTATCATAGTACAGAGGCATTTTAACACACATCAAGCGTTATGAAGATTCCTGGGTCTGGCAAGACATTGATCCTGAGGACTACAGAAGGGTGTGTCAACGTTGTGGCACACCGGCTAAACTGGGAAAGGTTGAATAGGGAGAAATCGTATTGCTGGGTTGAAGAAGAATTCTTGGATATTCCTTCCCATCATACAAGAGAGGATGGAAATCCTGTTAAGCTTCGATGCAGAATCTACTCCCAAAAGAAGTACAAGGGCCGTTTTCTCATCCTTGCACCCCGACCTATGGAGCGAGTCTGCCACCGAGTCCCAGATGAGAGGTCGATTTACATGTACGACTTCATCTTATGAGTTTATTTTCCTATGACGGAGTTTTAAATGGCCGTTCTCTGCTTCCTCGATTGTGCCCCTACACAATTGCATCCCAATGGCTGGGGCTTGGTACGTGCTCTTGAAATCCTTGGGGAGCATTTTAACTTCACAGCCACTGTGGTGAAACTTTTCTATTGCTGTCAAGTGGTCTGCCATGCCAACAAGAAGGACGGCCTTGGGTTCATAACACTTCGTTGTGACTCAAGGATAATAAACTTTAAATCCTTCACTGAATCCACAAAGATCGATGGGCGTTCTATCAAGCATTACTACACGCGAATTCGTGTACAAGCAAATAAGCCGGTTTTCTGGCTCAACAAGCAAGGATTCATAAAATATCCCACTAGCTGGATGAATGAGCATTTCCTATTGCTAAGCCGTGCTTACTATACTAAGGAGTGCAAACTTTCTCCTCACTCGGTGGAGGTGTTAAGTGCCATGCAGTCGGCCTCAAAGGCCCTCAAGGGATTCTCTTGCAGGCTTCTTCTAGGGAGTATTGAAGTCCGAGATACCTACCTCCATAATAACCGTTCTTTAACTATGTTGCGTCACGTATTCATTCCGTATTTACTACTTTTCCTTCAATATTTTAACTCAATTCTCTTTATCTTGCAGAGTAAATCGAAAAGGTTTTCTCCGATATGCTGTCTTTAAACTTAATGTTGGCAGATGGCGATTCCTCTTCTGAGGAAAATGAGATCCAAGCCAAGAAGAACTCCTTCAAAGCTGCAGCTCCCATAATCCCCCTTACATCTGCTGTGGGGGACGACGTCCCTCTCCTTGAAGAAAAAAAGTATGAGGAGCAAACTCAGGCTGAAGGGGAAGATCAAGAGGAGCCTGCGCCTAAGAAGAAAAAGAAGAAAAAAAGGGTCCTGATCAAAGCCATAGACAAAGAAAAATCTTCTGCTGGTGACTCTCTAAGGAAACACCAAAGAACTCTAGAAGAGTCTAGCGTGAAAAAAGACAAGGGGAAAAAACTCGTTCTCTCTTCCTCTGCCCCTCATTCACACGCCGGTTCAGAGACAGGGTCAGAAAGTTTACCTCCCCCTGCTAGCTCTCCTCCGAAGGAGTCTTTCCTCTTTCCCTACCTTTGGTACCAGGGGTCCATGCCCCCCTCACTTCCTAAAGCAAGGTACTGCCTCTGCCCTTCTCTCGAGGCTGCAGAAGTTTGAGGCGCATGCAAGGCCGACTGTTGGCAACTAAACGAACTTTCTAGTTTGCTAGACTTCCTCAGCAACAAGGCAGATTACATGGAACAAGTTGAAAAACTTGAGGTCGACATCGCCGTGAAGGAGGCCTGAGCGGCCAAGTAAGCTAAAACTGCTAGGGGGTTGAATCGGAGCTGAAAAATGCCAAGGAGTTGCTGGAGAAGAAGACTGGAGAAATAAGCCAGCTCTATTTTACAAACAAATCACTAGAGTGACAAGTGTCTGAACTTCAGCAATAGAACAAGTTTATTCCCCTCCTGGAGGAAGAACTCCAACTCGAGAAGAAAAACCGCTAAACTCAGTGAAGATCTTTCAACAGCGGAGGCCGATCATAACAAAAGCCTAGGAGAGTGGGAGGCCCTCAAGAAGGAGTTACAAGCTCAAATTGAAGACTGAAGAGGGGGAATGCAGCCACTGGGTCATTGGAGAAGGAGGTCACTAAACTTCAAAAGAGGCTAGCTGCCTCCAAGGCTAAGGCTGCCAAAGCTTTGGAAATATGTAAGAAAGTGGGCTACAAGTCCTTCGGCCTAGCTCTTCATTAGATTTATTATCACAATCCTGATATGAAACTCAACTTGTACGGGCTGGATCCGTTCTACGAGTTTCACGAAGGGAAACTTGTTATGGTGAAGAGTGACGACTCGCATGTGGATCCTCTGGACTTTCTTTATGAATTGCCTCCTTTTTCAGAGGGTCAGAGCATGGGACCACTAACAGTCACTCCAGGACCTGACAATGTTAATCTTGAGGACGCCCAAGGTGGCCAGGAGACTATAGTTAAGAGATATCAAGGTGAAGAAACCAAGGAGGGAGAAACTGATGCGCCCATAACGAAGACTTAGACACTTGTTTCTTAATTTTATGAAATAGCTATGTACTGGGATCAGCTCCAGTTTCCTTAAACTCATGTGTATATAATTTTTCTTTAAGTAAATGAAATTTTACTTCAATTTACCTTCATCATTCACGAGAAGCGTACACTTGTTACATAACTTGTAGGTATATGCTATGTTTTCATCTTCACAATACTTGTTAACCATTGAATACTGTCCCCAAGCGTTATTGAGTGAACGGTTCTGAGTGAGTGATTCCAAGTTGGCATTTAACTCTGAGTAAGTGATTCTAAGTAAACACTTGACTCTGAGTGAGTGATTCCGAGTGAGGTAGATTTTGGCCTTGTTACGTGGGAAGTTCCTTTACCTGGAGCTTCCTCATGCCTTTTGGGTAAAGATATGTGTGTTATCCGAGTCTTCTATTTCTTTGATGTCGAGGGCTCGTGAATGAGCTTATCTTAAAGAAAATCAAGTGATTCTTCCAGGTGGACGATTTTCGAGTGAGATTTTATGCTGCCCTAAACTCTTTAGGGACGAGGGATTTAGTCCGCTTTGATAATGGACGTGCTTGCATAATCAGGATGAGCGGTTGCCCCATAATTTGAGTCCTCATTCGGGTGGGAGTTTTTCTGAGTGCGACTCTTCCGAGTGAAATGTCTCCAAGTGTGTCACTTTTTGAGTAGGATGATACTGAGTGAGACATTTTCGATCCCCTCGTGGCATAGCACCGAATGAAGCATTTCTGATCCTACGTGGTATGACACCGAGCGAGGCATCTCCGACCCACGCATGGTATAGCACCGGGCGAAGCATTTTTGATCCACACATGTTATGACACCAGGCGAAGCATTTTCGAGTCGGTCATTTCCAAAGGAAGTACTTCTACCGGAGAAAAGCTTTGACCTCGAATGAATGTGTTTCAGGTAGAGATATTCCCGAGTGAACAATTCCTGACCATGACTTCGAAGTGAGAACTTTCCAAGTGAAGAATTGTCAGGGAGAGTACTTCCGAGTAGATTCAGTAATGAGGATTATGATTAACTCTGAAATGATATATTTTTGAGTAAAGAACTCTCAGGGAAGTACTTCCGAGTGATTTCAATAATGAGGATGATGATTGATTCTTTACAACGTTCAGCCAAGTTTACTAACCGTACTTAAAATTCAGTTTAATCCTAAAATCCATGTCTTCAAATGGCGTTCGGTTTAATCCTATAATCCGAGCCTTCGAATAGGGTTCGGTTTGATCCTACAACCCATGTCTTCAATGGCGTTCGGTTTAATCCTACTAACCATACTCAGAGTTCAGTTTAATCCTACAATTCGAGCCTTCGAATGGGGTTCGGTTTGATCCTACAACCCATGTCTTCAATGGTGTTCGGTTTAATCCTACTAACTGTGTTTTCTATGGCGTTCGGTTTAATCCTACTAACCACACTTGGGGTTTGATTTAATCCTATAACCCAAGTCTTCAAACGGTGTTCAGCCAAACTTACTAGCCATACCTAGAGTTCAGTTTAATCCTATAATCTGGGCCTTCGAATGGGGTTCGGTTTAATCCTACAACCCATTTCACCCCTCGAGGAGTTACATCATCAATTCACAGAATATATGATTGAGATCATCGTCCTGGGGGTCTTTATGTGCAACGACCTATGGCTAAGAATCACATCATAGAAAGGAAAAGGTAAGAGTAATAGAAACTGGATTCTTATTAAATTGAATGTGCATTACAAAAGGAGCGTAGTTGGGATCATGATTCATTAAAACCTTCTTGAGAAAACCCAATGGGAAAAAACTCAAGTGAGGAAAAATAGTACATGCCGTCTTACCAACTAGCTATAGTAAATACGTAAATTCTGGGTGTTCCACTTATTGCGGATTGGTGTTCCATCGATCTCTTCAAGCCGGTATGACCCCTTTCCGGTTACCTCAGAGACTCTATAAGGGCCCTCCCATGTTGGCGCCAACTTTCCTTGATGAGCGAATTTATTTCCCACACTTGCCTTACGTAAAACAAGATCTCCTGTGTTAAAAGCTCTGTATTACACACGCTTATTGTACCGGAGAGCTGCTTTCGCCTTTACCGCCTGATCTCTAACAAAAGCTTCTTCCCTCAACTCATAGAGGACGTCCAACTCTGATGCCAAATTGGCGTTATTGTCCCCAGCTGAAAAGTATTGCACTCGAGCCGATCTGGTCTAAAGCTCCATCGGAATCATCGCTTCGACCCCATACGTCAACCGATATGGGGATTCATTAGTGGAAGAGTGTGGCGTAGTCCGGTACGCCCAGTACGCCCACAGGATATGGCATAATTGATCAGTTCATCCTCCTTTTACTTCACTGAGGCACTTCTTTAATCCCTTCAACACCTCCCTATTGGCTACCTCTGCTTGGCCATTAGTTTGAGGGTATCAACAAATGAAAAGATTTGGACTATTCCTAGTCCCTTAAGTAAATCTGTGAATTTCCTATTTATGAACTGGGTGCCGTTATCAGTTATAATCCGCCCTGGAATGCCAAACCAAGCTATGATATTCTCATATACAAAACGTCGCATCCGTGCTGACGTGATATGCACTACCGATTCTGCCTTAATCTACTTGGTGAAGTAATTAACTCCCACGATCAGATACTTGATGCCTCCTGGAGCGGTGGGGAAGAGACCCAAAATATCGAGGCCCCATTGATAGAAAGGCCACGATACAATGGATGAAGAAAGTTCTCCGGCCGGTGTGTGATGAAGATTAGAAAATCTCCGGCAAGCATCATACTTCTTCATAAAATTAATTGCGTCCTGCTTCATTATGGGCCACCAATATCCAGCCCTGAGGACTTTTCTCATTAAGCTTCTTCCCCCAGCATGGTGCCCACATTGCCCCTCGTGTACCTCCTCCATTATATCTTGTACTTCATTTTCTTTCAGACAGACGAGATAGGGCACTGAGAATCCTCTTCTGTACAAGACACCATCAACCATAGTAAAATATGGAAATTGCCTCTTTAATCTTCTTAGTTCCTTCTCATCAGTGGGAAGTTATCTGTTAGCTAGATAACGGATATAAGGAATAACACAAGAATTCTCATAGGGGTAATTAACCAATATAGCATTAAGAGAAGGGAATAAAGGAATACTAGGTGATGTCAGCATGCTCTGCACCACCGTCGTTGTGCTACCAGGCTGTTTTATGCTAGCAAGTCTCGATAAGATGTCCGCTCTACTATTCTCTTCCCTTGGCACATGCTTAAACTCCAACGCGTCAAATCTCCCCTTTAACTTGTTAACACAATTCAAATACAATTGAAGTTGGGGCTCGCGGACTTGATATTCTCTTTGATTTTATGAAATCACCAGCTGTGAGTCACTGCACAATGTTACTTCTGTTGCACCGATATCTATTGCCGCCCGGAGGCTGGCCAAACATGCCTCATATGCAGCTTGATTATTGGAAGTTTTAACATTAAATCAGAAGGAGATCTCTAAATGCACACTGTCATTGCTTTCCATAACAACACCGGCTCTACAACCTTTATTGTTTGACAACCCATCAACATAAACGGTCCAATGTGCTCGAGGTGTGGCTGGATCTGACCCAGTCATTTCTACAACGAAATCAGCCAGGACTTGGGCTTTAATGGCTCCTCGTGGTTTATAAGAAATTTTGAACTCAGAAAGCTCGATCGACCACTTGATCATCCTCCTAGTGAGGTTGGGTTTACTAAGTACGGATCGGAGTGGCAGGTCCATTTTCACCAACACCGGATGTGCATAAAAATACAGTCTCAAGACGCCCATACAACTATAAGAGTGGCCTTTTCTATTTTCTGGTATTTGCCCTCTGCTCCCTGAAATGTCTTATTAGTGAAGTAGACTGGCATTTGTCCTTCTGGAGTTTCCTTGACCAAAGCTACTCCCAAGGCTTCATCAGAAATTGCCAAGTACAGGATGAGAGTTTCACCAGGATCTAGTTTTACCAAAATTAGTGGACTTGAGAGCACGGCCTTGAGCTGCTGGAAAGCCTGTTCTTGCTCCTCTCCCCACTCGAACTTCTTGTGCTTCTTCAACGCCTTGTATAGGGGGAGAGACCTATATGCCATTTTGGGCATGAATCGAGCTAGAACGGCCACCTTCCCATTCAATGAATATACCTTCCTCAGACTCTTGAGGCTTTACATATCCAGTATCGCCTGACACTTACCAGGATTGACCTCAATGCCGCACTGGGTTAACATGAAACCCAAAAACTTCCCAGCTGGGACTGCAAAGGTGTATTTTAATGGGTTCAACCTCATGTTGTATTGTCACAACCGAGTGAACACTTAGCGTAAATCTTCAATATAGTCACCTCCAGCAGTAGTCTTAGCTATAATATCATCAATATACACCTCCACCAACTTGGTGTGCATGCCTTTGAATACTTTATTGATCATGCGCTGGTAAGTAGCGCTAGCGTTCTTCAATCTAAACGGCATGACGGTGTAGCAAAAAACACCATGGTCATTGACAAAAGCTGTCTTTTCTTGATCTTTCTCCCACATCGAAATTTGATTATACCCTGAATAAGCATCCATGAAACTGAGGTACTGATAACTAGATGAATCATCAACCATACGATCGATATTTGGGAGTGGATATGGGTCCTTCAGGCAACATCAGTTAAGATCCATGTAGTTTGTGCACATCCTCCACTTGCCATTGGCCTTTTGCACCATTACTACATTGGAAAGCCAAGATGAATAACGGATCTCCTTTATGAAACTGTCTTTCAATAACTCTTTTGTTTGCTCACACACTGCTTTTTATTTTTTCGGTCCTGACCTCTTCTTCTTCTGGGTAACCGATCTTGTCTTTGGATATACAGCTAACTTGTGGCAACAGAAATCAGGGTCCATCCCAGGCATGTCCACAGCAGTCCATGCGAAAAGGTCTTTAAACTCCTGTAGGAGAGCTAACAAGCGCTCCTCTATGATTGACTCTAGCTTATCATTAACATGAGTGATCTTTTCTGGAGAATCCCCTAAGACAATGTCCCTGGAACCACCATCCAGTGTGGGCTTTGAGGGATTGAGAGGGTCAATCTTCAATTCCGCTTTGGGGTCTAGATCAATCAAACTGATAGACCCAACCGCTGTTCCTCCATCATTCAGCTTTCTCTTCTTGTTGAAAGCTTCTAACTTAACCATATTAAGGCTCAGGTTGTAACAATACCTGGCTATCTCTTGATTACCGTGGAGGGAAGATACACAGTTGTCCTTGTCAATGAATTTGATAAGGAGGTGTGGAGTGGACACGATTGCTTCCATCGCGTTCAGGGTAGGGCGGCCTATGATCCCGTTGTAGGGGGACTCCACATCAATCACTAGGATCCTAGACTTCACCGTTCTCGCTCTTGGCTCATCTTCAAAAGAAATAAGGGTATCGAGATACCCTTTGGTGGGTTGCTTCGCTCCATTGAACGCTGTGAGCTCTTGCGTATATGGTTACAAATCTGCATCGTTAAAACCTATTCTTTTGAAACAATTATAAAAAATTACATCGCAAGAACTTCCCTGATCGACGAGGATTCTCTTAACATCTTTGTTAGCTATGACAGTGATGATAACCACTGCATCGTCATCTCCTAGGATCGTTGGGCCAAAATCATCATGAGTAAATGATACCACCAGTGCTGTCACACCGTCCCTGAAAGGGCGGTTATCCCTAGGCTTCCCCTAAACTGACAAGATCATCCGGTGGTGATTCTTCCTAGTTATGATTGACGCTCCTCCACCAGCAAATCCTCTCGCTATCATCTATATTACCTCACGCCGGCCTTGTATTTGTTGCTGAGGCATACCGTCCTGTTGAGCTCCTCCTGCAATCACTACTCCCTTTTGTTTCTTCATAGCTGTGAACCTTCTAACCGGGTTACGACTGTTGTCACCTTCGTCATCTGGATCTCTCCCCCTCTTATCCATCCTGTCGGGCTCATCCAATGTTTTCTCCTTGAACATATATTATTTCAGTTTTCCCTCTCTAATGAGAGTTTCCACTACATTCTTCAATGCCTTACACTCATCCGTGTGATGGCTAACTTGCTCATGAAAGGCATAATATTTACATGAGTTTCCCAGTCTTTTCATTGGGGGAGGTTTCCTTACCCCATGTGGGCCAGCCAACCTCCTTCAGGATTTAGGAATGCTTGGAGTTCAGCGGGGCGTAGTTACTGAAAGTAAAGATGCATCTGTCTCACTGCTAAGGTTGAGTGTTCATGAAATTATCCCTCAGGGCATGCTTCTCTGGCCTTACCCTCTCCTTATCTCTCTGCGGTAGATATGAGGGTGCTGGTGACTTCACTCTAGCTGCAGTAGCTTCTAAGTGCATCTCTATGCCAACATACTTTGAAGCTTTCCTTCAGAACTCCTTGAAGGTCGTTGAAGGGCTTTTTGCCAAAGATAGGGCAAAAGCAGAACCAGGTTGCAAGGCCTCAACCACGATATGGAGCTATATAGCCTCCGTGAGGTTAGGGACCAACGCAGTTTCCTTGTAGAATCTCTTCAAAAACTCCTTAAGAGTTTCATTCTCTCCCTGTCTTATCTGGGCCGAGGTGTGAGAAGTCCTTGGAATATCCCTAGAAATAACAAAATGGCTCTCGAAAGTAGCTGCCATTTCTTCCCAGGAATCTATAGACCCTGATGGTAAGCTCTTGAACCAACTAAGAGCCTCTTCCGTCAGTGTTCTCGGGAACATTCTACACATGACATCCTCATCAGTTACTCCCAAATACATGGCCTTATACACATAAGCATCGAGGTGCTTAGTGGGATCAGTCTCTCCATTATACTTTCCGATTAAAAGTGGCTGAGTTGTCTACAGGTGTTTGGGGATAACGACACTCATGAGTCTCCTCGAGAAAGGATTACTGAGTCTATATGCCCCAGAAGTCACCACTACCTACTCCCTCCTCCTGATACTGACTCTATCACCAGAGTCCTGAGTCTGTTCCCTCTCCTCATATGTAGGGATCTTCGAGTACTAGAGGGTCATGGACTTTTCCTTCGCGGATGCATGATGAGCATCTTCTGCTTGAGACATCACTCTGTCCTCGGCTCTTCTCTTCTCCCTTCTCAGCTCCATCAACTCCTCCCTAAGCTGCCTTATAACTTCATCCTGAGGGTCAAGGGTTGCTACAGGTACCATCCTTCTCTTGTTGGTTACAGGAGATTCAAAAATAAGTCTCCTCCCAGTTTGCTGATGGGTCATATCTTTCACGTGACCATCAACAAAATCACGTCCATTACCTTCTATCCTAAACTACCAAACTTCTATGAAAAGTGGGAATAACTCTATCGGGTCCCACTGGGCGTGCCAATGAACTGGTCTAAACTGGGGTCTAGGATCCGGTGTGGGACCATCCATAAGAGAATATGTATTTTAATGTTTGTACACCGGTACAGTGGGTATCTGGTATTGTAATCTGGCCTCTCAGTGGGAGAAACCGGTCTCGTTGTCCTGGAGATCCTTCACACCAGGGTTTCACATTGGAGTGGGTGAAAGGTGGTGTCACCTGCAAAGATTCTCCGACGCTCAAGTTAGAAGAGTGTATAAGAACTCAGTGAATACTCAAGCAGTGCAATAGCAAGATGAGAGTTAGAACAACGTAACCTTGTATGTGTATTAGAATGTGCTATTTATAGTCGGATGTGGAAAATGAATCGTTGGATGCAGGTGAGCCCATAGGTTTTGATAACATGTATAGAGTGTCAATCAGAGTGGCTCGGTATTCAGAGTGTGGTAGGGGGTAGGTTAATTATCAGTGTACGATTCTGACATAGGGATGAAGGATAATCACCTTTTCCATACATCACGCCTGCAATCGTACCTACTCCTTTTTACGAGTGATATTGACACATTCCGCTGTGTAGAGTATCTAGGCTGATAAGTTATAACCCCCCTTATCTCATTGTAACATTATGGCAAACGGTTATATGGGACGGGGAAGTGAGGACGGACGAAGTATCCAGATAGGTGAGAGCGAAAACGTATGAGACTGGATAACTAGTGTGAAAATACTGCTCTGTGATACCGGTCATCCCTCTAAACAGTCATGCTAATGTCACCAATTATGGCAGGTATCCAGACCAGATCAACTTCCATCTAATGACATTGGAGTTTGTGGCATAACAAATCATAACCATTCATTTATTTTTGTAACTTGTGTTATATTAATTCAACTATAACCTGAATACATACAAAATCTCTTTCCAGATATACCACTTTATGCTTTTTAATATTAGCTTAATTTTTTAAATACACTTCGTAAGAATTTGATAACCAAGTAAATTGAATAAGTTTAACATAAAACTTATATACAATTCCATAGATGACAAAAATGTTTAAATTACTTACATCTTAAAGCTCTTTCATATATGCTTTAGCCTTTTCAACATAGCTGTTATCTTCCATGAGTATAGAATCAGGTATTTACACTTTAGTTACTTTAAACTTTACCTAACTTTCATGGAAGTGAATTTCAATAATATGTATAGAAAAAGAAACCAGTATGAGAGCTGACATACATAAATATCCCCAAGTCTTCTTAATTTATCATAAACAACATTCATCAAAATATAACACATTAATAAAATAACCCCCAAGCCTTGATTACGTACCTCTCCAATAACTTCTGATTATTTCTTAAAAGTTTTGTAGTGGTTAAGAAGTTTGTTTATTGTCCAAAGGAATCAATAAAATTTGTCCAGAGAAAGTAAAATAATTAAATTGTTTAGCAGGACTTACTTTTACTAGAAGACTGAGATGGGTGCTTTAGGGGCCTCATAGAGGTAAAATCTTCTAAACCTGTGGGCATGTAGTCATTTGATTTCATCAATCATTCAAAGGAGAAAAAAGTCCTTAAAGATGTCAAGCCTCAGTCATTTTCCACTTTGAAAATAGGGTTGAAGACTTCTGATTTTCACCAATATCAGTTGGATAGTCATTCTTTGTCTTTGATGCTACGATACCATGTAACTCCAAGCTTTTTGGTGTAAAGAAGTTGGTTGAACCCTGTTAACTCCAATGTTACTGAGATTACAAAAAATTCATTTAAAAATTCCTTGCTTGAAATTAAGAGAGCAACTAACTAAAGAAGGAAGTACTACACTCAGCAGTAGACCTTAAGGTCTTTAAGCTTGAAAGAGCATGAGTTATCTTGCATACTTTAACAGAGGAAATTTTATTTCCTTCTATGGAAGCGATTCTTGATTTCTAAGAGAGCCACTGGCCCGAAGCATTAGTAGATATCTGGGTAGTAATTCTAGTTGTATTCTCTGTTAAACCAGAAGGATTAACTTGAGAACTGCAATAATCCATAAAGAATGGAAAATTATGCTCCAATGTTATCTTATATCCCAAAGGACTTTTGAAAGGCATAAGATCCAACCAAAAATAATTACTCTACATGACTACACCCAAGTAGTAATTTCTTGAATTTTAGATTGTAACATCCCGGATTTTAAGGAAAATAAATTTATTGGATGATGATAATTGATTATTTATGGTTAAATAATTATGGGAGATGTTGTTAGACATTAGAGGTGAATTATCGGTAAATTAAGATTTACCAGAATCAGGCGATTTAACAGATGACGTGAGACCCACTTGGGAAAATTAAATAATTAATGGATCTAAAATGTTTAGAAAATTATTATGATTACAACGGTATAGTTAGAATAATTTTTAGTGTTAAGGAAATAATTAATGGAACTCAATATAAGTTACTAAACGGGGAATGTACGAGCCAAATGGAATTAAAAGAAAATGAAAACTTTTATTTCTTCCTCCCTCTCAAACATGGTCTCTCTCTCTCTTTCTTTCTCTCACCTTTTACTCTTTTACCCAATAGATATGGGATTTTATAGCACAATGGACAAAAGTAAAATAAGAGATGGTTTTACCCATTGGACAACGTCCAATTTTTACATACTTTCTCTCTCTTTTCCCTTCATTTTTGGCAGCCCTCTTC
Source organism: Clitoria ternatea (assembly GCA_037962975.1). Taxonomy (NCBI): domain Eukaryota; kingdom Viridiplantae; phylum Streptophyta; class Magnoliopsida; order Fabales; family Fabaceae; genus Clitoria; species Clitoria ternatea. The sequence goes on from CM075671.1 coordinate 266,856,245, forward strand.
TTTCTCCCTTCTCTCTTAATTTTTCTTCTTCTTCTCTTCCTCCTTCATTGCCCAACTGAACCCACCTCTTCCTTTTCCCTTATCTTGCCAAAATTTATGGTAAGCTTGGATTTGTGAGGCATTTATGGAGCTTGGAAGCTTTACAATGATCATCTCCCTCTTCTTCACTTTTATTTTTGTTTAGGTGTTTACATGGGCTTGCGGTAAAGGTTTCCCACCTCTTTATTATTTCATTATGGTTTGTTAAGGAAAATGATGAACCCTAGGTTTGAATGCTTGGAAATAAAACCCTTGATTCATGGCTGTAACATTCTATTTTTAATAATAGTCCTATTTTGTAAATTATGAGGTATGGAAGGTCTGTAAGTGATAATCAATGAATAAAACACCCAGTGGATGGTTTGTAATACTTCAAAAATTCTATTTTGGGGCATAATCATGGAACTTATATAAACCTTTAGAGATATTATTCTTTTTCCGAGTGAAACATGCCTTAGAAAGAACTTTCTGAGTGAAAAAGGGACTCTGTTCCGAGTGAAAGAGAAAAATTCTGAGTGAAGGTTGTGTTTTCTGAGTGGAACATGGCCGAGAGGGTTTCTTCGGAGTGGAATCCTTGTCTTAGAGGCACTTATGAGTGAAGTGGGACTGATTGAACCACTTCTAGGTGAAAGAATCTGAGTAGCTCACCTTGGAGTGACTCACTACCGAGTCAAATGCCTTTAAGTAACTTATTTCTAAGTCAATTATCTCTGAATGACTCATTTCTGAGTCACACACCTCAAAAAGACTCATTTCCGAGTCAAGCATTTTCCAATGACTCGTTTTCGAGTCAATCCTTGTCAAACATTTCATTTCTGAATGGAAGTTTCCTGAGTGCCTCATTTCCGATAGAAGTGCAAAGGAAAAATTCATTTTCGAGTAAAGAAATTCTGAGAGGGTTATTTCAGAGTTGAGAGTAACTCTGCCGAATGAAAGATCTCCGAGTGCATTTCTGAGTGATATGGTCCTGACAGGGGACACTCGGTGTATGATTGTCCAGATGTGCACTGGAATAACTCCATGTGAGTGAGGGAGAAAAGAGGTCAGTTTTGGGAATGAGATGCCGAGTGAATGACCAATTAGTTAGTGAGTCAGGTTCAGAGGAATTCTACCGAGTAGAAACCTGAGTGTTAGGAATCAGATTGAATTGAAATTACTGAGTGGAAGACTGATTGAGATGACTCAGATTTGGTTTGAAATTGCCGAGTGAGAGACTAATTGAGAGCTGGCTCAGTTTCAGGAGATTCTGCCGAGTGGGAACTTGAGACTTTTGAGTCCGTCTGGAATGATTTAACCAAGTGAAAAACTGATTGAGATGACTCAGACTTGAGTGTTGTTGCCGAGTAGGCTGATTGAGAGTTGACTCGATTTTTGAATATATTTCTGAGTGAAAAACTGAGTGAAGAATGACTCGGTTTGGAATAAATTATGCTGCGTGAAAATCGAATAAGAGGAGTCGGTTTGGATTAATTCTGCTGAGTGGAAACTGAATAGATGACGGGTCGGTTTTGGATCGGAAACCGAGTGATGGGATGAAGGATCAATCACTACTGCCTGTCTTTTCCTTTTTGACCGATTGAACAACACTGGACTCCGAGGGAAGGCAACTACCAAGCGAGGCTTATGTGTCTCGCTCAAGAGAGTCGGTATTCGCTTGAGCGAAACTCCCCCTGACAGTGCAGTGTATGACACTTGCTCAAGTGAGTGAGGATTTCGCTTAAGCGAGAGGGACTCAGATTTCTTTTTTTTTCATACTACTGGCAGTTTCCAGTCAGTTTAGATGCTGACCGAGTGGTATTTCAGTCGGCATACATGACAGAATTAATGTTTTGACACTAATTTTGTCATCTATTGTATATTTTAATATATCTAAATCAATCATTCACACTCTAGTATGTAGGCGGCCAGAAGTGGAAAACAATATAGCTCACTTTCTATCTAAACCACCATTAATTCCATAATCAATGCACTAACAGCCCACTAAAATCCACTAACGAGAAAGTTGTCCCCAACTTGTCTTTGCATTATTAACACAACCTCTTGTTAAGACCGAAACTCCTTAAAACTAGTAAGTCAGTGAATTTTCTTCCTCCCATTCCCTCTTCTCCATCAAGGCATCTTCGATTTGAAGCTAGGACAGTAAGGAGGACATTTTTAACGAGTCAAATCTTCAATTCAAGTAAGAGGGGATAGGGTTGTGAATAATTATGAAATGGGTAGAATTGTATGCTATCCAGTACTTTCCAGTATTATTTTTGTATTTTGTTGCTTAATTTTGAAGCTGAAAACGTATAAATTTGATTCTAATTTCTTCATCAAAGTGTTAGAACTTTTAGTTATGTGAATTTTGAGACCTGAACCGATTGATTTGAATATGTATAGCAAACGTTATAGCCAAAATACTACAGCATGTCCGTATGGAATAATTATCCTATATTTTGTGTATATATTAATATTCTGGGAATTATACATACATGACCAGCCTTTGATGTCTTCACAAAAGTTGTAGATATTTATGTTGTGGGTCTATAGAAAGTGGTTTTAAGTTAAAAGGATGTTTATAGCTCTAGTTATGCCTAAAATACTGAAGTATGCTCAAACTGAAAATCTGTTAATAATAAAATATGAATATTATTTTTAAAACTGGGACTTTTGTGATGAGAATTAGTATTTAGTGTCTTCATGAAAGTTATAGATATTTGTGTTAGGAGTAATTTAAAACTAGTCCCATGCCAAAATTATTTTTATAGCTCCAGAAACATTGAAAATACTAACATATGTACGTTTTGAAAACTCTCTTTGAGGCAGTTCTGTATTCTGTGAATAAGAGGTGTTTCTGTTTGGAATATGAAATTATGGTCTGCATGAAAGTTGTAGATAATTCTATTATTAAACTACAGAAAGTGGAATCACTTAAAAAGGACTTGATTTGATTATGTTATGGCTGTTTTACTAACGCATGTTGCTGTTGGAAAATACTAAAACTTACCTATAATGGTTATTATGGATGAAAATGATATTTTTCATATAAATAATGATTTCTTATTGCATTATTAAGAAACTATGGATTATTATGGATGTTATTGAGTTCTCTATACTTGACTTACAGTATGAATGTTTTGTCATAAATAATTATGAATGGCTAAATTAATGTATGTATGAATTCCTTGTGGTTTATTGAGTTATTTTATTGAAAACAGTAAATCCATGATTCTGAAAATTATCATATGTGTTGTGTCCTTTGAGGACTTGTGATTTTCCAAGTGATTATGGAAATATTGACATGGTATGTTAAATTGATTAAAGAGAATCAAAGGCATTCATGCATCATAAGCATTTGGACGCACCATGGAATTTAGGGGTTCCATGATTGCCTACCCTGGTGGGGGGTTACTCTAAGATGAGTTTAAGCCCTATTTTCACAGGAGCCATGGAGTGTAGGGATTCATGGTTATGCAAATTCCTACTCGAGTATTTATTTTTGCAGGAGCCATGGAGTGTAGGAATTCATGGTTATGCTAAGTCCTACTTGTGTACTTCGGTACTTGAGCGCCATGGAGTGTAGGGATTCATGGCATTATGCTAAGTCCTACTTGTGTTTCTATGATATTTTTTACTGCAGTATTCGTACCAAACCAAATGGATCTAGCATGACATCATTTGACTAATTAAAGATTTATTAATTATGAATGAACTTGGTTGGCATATTCATCATATCATTATGTCTTGTGGGTTGTGTTTGTGTAATTTTATTTATTTTATATTTATTCTATATTCTATCTCACTCTTACATTAATTTTTACAGTGCATGCTACACAGAATGACGAGTGATACCATGATTGAAGCTTTTATGAGTTATTGCTTGGACTTTGGTTTATTTTAATCTTAATGGGTTGTAACAGTATAATGTACGATGTATTGTTATTTTTTTATATCGTTTTCCGCTTTATAAATGTTTTATGCATTTAATTATTTCCCGACTAGTATGCATGATAATATTCCACAATTATCAACTTTTACGTGATTTCAGAAATTAAATTATGAGTTTTAAAATGATTCTTTAAACGTGAAAAATTTATTCGGAAAATTATTAAGGACGTCACATTGGTGGTATCAGAGCATTTTCAAATATTCAGGACCAATTGCTATGACATGTATTGATTCTTGATATACTATGTGAATTGTTTGATTACTTGTTTGAAAATATATTAAGTGTGTGCTATATGACTTATGCCTAACTGATAAATTACAAAATGATTTGTTTGATTACTGCGTGATAATATGATAAATGTGTTATACAATTTATTGCTTAACTGATAAACTGTAGAATACTTATAGTTATGTTATAATACAATATATTTTCCCTTAGAATTAGTATAAACCAAACTACGAATGTAGGATGGCAAGAAACAATAACAACGATATGGCAGCTGCTTTCAACCGCTTGGCTGAAACCATAGAAAGACAAAATCAACCGAGAAGTGCTGGAGGACTTCACGGGTTAGATCATTTCCTAAAAAGGAAGCCATCACAATTTAAAGGAGGCTACAATCTAGAGGGAGTGTATCTATAGGTCAAGGAAATGGAACATATCTTTCGAGCTTTGCCCTACACAGAATGTGAAAAGGTAGAGTATGCCACTTATATGATGGTTGAAGAAGCCGAAAACTGGTGGATTCATGCCAGAATTCGTATGATTGAGACTGACAGACCTTTGGACTGGGTTAACTTCAAAGACTGTTTCCTGGAGAAATATTTTCCAACAAGTGTGAAAATCCAAAAAGAGCTGGAATTTATGGAGCTGAAACAAGGCTCAATGTTTGTTGGTGAGTATGCTGTAAAATTTGACGAATTATCTCTCTTTTACCCTCCTTTTTAACAGGCTGGTGCTGAAGCCTCAAAATGTGTCAAATTCGAGAACAGGCTGAATCTTGAAATCAAAGAGGCTATCAGATATCAAGAAATTCAGAGTTTCCCCATCTTGATCAATAAATACCGAATTTTAAAGAAAACCACTAAGCTAAATTGGCACAAGAAAAGGCCAATAGACAACTGAGACCTCAATCAGTTGCCTTCAAAAGGAGAGGATCGTTCTATCCAAGTCGTTTTAAAGGGGGATCATCATCATCATCTTCTAAGAGACGCAACACTATAAGGTGTCTTAAGTGTGGAGGTAATCATCATATACGTGATTGTAACAGACGCCTTGAAGATGTCACTTACTTTCGTTGTAATCAGAAAGGTCACATCAGTCCAAATCGCCCTCAGAACCATCAAAACAACAACAACAACACTATGAATCATCAAAGAGGTTCCAATTATCAGGGAGGTCGTGGAGGAAACATACGTGTTGATCAACCTCCAAGACAGAATAGGGGGTCAACTGACCAAAGATTACAACCGGCAATAGGAAGAGTCTTTGCCATCAGTGGTTCAGAGGTAAACCAAGCAGACGATCTTGTGCAAAGTAAGTGTGAGATCAATGGTACTATTTTATCTATGTTGTTTGATTCTGGTGCTACTCATTCTTTTATTTCTGAGGAGTGTGTTAGACGTCTTCAATTACTTGTGAAGTCTATGATATATGATCTGTCTGTTTCCACTCCCACCGGTACACAACTTAGGACTACTAAGGTGTATAACGATTGTTCTGTGCTCATAGAAGGTAGAAACTTTCTTGTCGATCTTGTTTGTTTACCTTTAAAGGATCTGGAAGTAATTCTAGGGATGAACTGGTTATCGATGAATCGAGTCTTGGTGGACTGTCATAACAAGATTGTGATATTTCCATCAGAAGAAAATCTTATTTCTAACAACCTAAAGATCTTTCCCTTACAAGGTGAAATTCAATTATTTGCCTTATTTACTCTTTCCAAAGGAGATGGTGAATCTAAAGCAATCGAGATGCCAGTTGTTTCTGAATTCCCTGAAGTATTTCCTGAGGATGTCTCAAGTTTACCTCCAGAACGGGAGATAGAATTCTCAATTGACTTAATTCCAGGAGTAGAACCAGTATCTAAGGCCCCATATTGTATGTCACCTATTGAACTGGCAGAACTGAAGAAGCAAATTGAAGAGTTGTTGGAGAAGCATTTCATCAGGCCAAGTGTGTCACCATGGGGAGCGCCAGTATTGCTCGTCAAGAAGAAAGATGGAAGCATGAGATTAAGTATAGATTATCGTCAGTTGAACAAATTGATGGTGAAGAATAAATATCCTTTGCCTAGAATTGATGATTTGATAGATCAATTGAGAGGTGCTACAGTATTTTCTAAAATTGATCTACGATCAGGTTATCATCAGATTCGTGTCAAGTCTAAGGACATTCCAAAGACGGCCTTTAGAACACACTATGGTCATTACGAGTATCTTGTGATGCCCTTCGGAGTAACCAATGCCCCAGTTGTATTCATGGATTACATGAAGCGAGTGTTTCATTCATACTTGGATCAGTTTGTTATTATCTTCATTGATGACATTCTGAGTTATTCCAAGACATGGGAGGAGCATGAAAAGCATCTTCGAGTGGTATTGCAGACTCTGAAAGAGAAGCAGTTGTATGCTAAGTTGTCTAAATATGAATTCTTGTTGAAAGAGGTAAAGTTCCTAGGCCATGTAATCTCAAGCGAAGAAGTATCTGTGGACCCTTCTAAAATAGAAGCTGTAACAAACTGGGAGAGACCTACTTCAGTCACTGAAATACGAAGCTTCCTAGGGTTGGCTAGTTATTATTGGAGATTCATTGAGGGGTTTTCTTGAATTTCCCTACCAATGACTCTTCTAACCCAGAAGAATCAACCTTTTGCTTGGACTCCAGAGTGTGAGAAAAGTTTCCAGGAACTAAAAACAAAACTTATATCTGCTTCAGTTTTAACTTTGCCTAATCCACAAGAAGACTTTGTGGTTTATTGTGATGCTTCTAAGATGGGCTTAGGTTGTGTTTTGATGCAGCAACAAAAGGTGGTTGCCTATGCTTCTAGACAGTTGAGACCACATAAGACGAACTACCCGATGCATGATCTAGAATTGGCAGCGGTGGTATTTGCTTTGAAAATCTAGAGACACCATTTGTATGGAGTCAAGTTTGAAGTGTTCAGTGACCACAAAAGCTTAAAGTATTTGTTCGATCAGAAGGAATTGAACATGAGACAGCGTAGGTGGATGGAGTTTCTTAAAAATTATGATTTTGATTTGAAGTACCATCCAGGAAAAGCAAATATGGTAGCAGATACACTTAGCAGGAAATCCATTCATATGGAATCTTTAATGGTAAAAGAGATGGAAATGATAGAACAGTTCAGAGATATGAACTTGGGTGTGGAGTTGAAATCTTCAAAAAGTATGACCTTGGGAACTTTGAAAATAACCAATGATTTTCTGAAGCTGATAGGTGAAAGGCGGACAGAGGACTTACAATTACAGGAGTTGAGAGAGTTGCAGGCGAATGGAAAGGATATGGGATTACAAGAAGGATCAGATGGAATTTGGAGAATCAGAAGCAGAATTTGTGTACCAGATGATGTTGATCTGAGAAGGACAATCCTAGAAGAAGCGCATAAAAGTATGTTAAGCATTTATCCTAGATCAACTAAGATGTATCAAGATCTGAAGAAAAGCTTTTGGTGGCCAAGGATGAAGAAAGAAATAGCTAAATATCTGTCTTCATGTCTGGTGTGTCAAAAAGCCAAAGTGGAACATCAGAAGCCATCTGGTGAACTACAACCATTAGAGATTCCTGTCTGGAAATAGGATGACATTTCAATGGACTTTGTGTCAGGATTACCAAGGACTCATTCAGGAAACAATGCAATCTGGGTTATTGTAGATAGATTGACTAAGTCAGCTCACTTCCTTCCAATGAATATAAAGAATTCTCTACAAAAGTTGGCACAATTATATGTGAAAGAGATCGTGAGACTTCATGGTGTACCATCTAGTATTGTATCGGATAGAGCTTCGAGGTTCACTTCCCGATTCTCAGGAAGCTTGCATCAGGAGTTGGGTTCAAGACTTTGATTAAGTTCAGCTTATCATCCCCAAATAGATGGACAGTCAGAGCGTACCATACAAAGTTTAGAGAACTTACTGTGATCTTGTGTGCTTGAACATGGTGGTAGTTGGGAGCAGTTTCTTCCACTAATTGAATTCACGTATAACAATAGTTACCATAGCAGTATTGGTATGGCTCCATTTGAAGCATTGTATGGTAGAAAGTGTCAAACGCCCCTTTGTTGCTTAGAAACTGGTGAAAGTTTGGCGTTAGGACCTAAAATTGTGCAGCAAACTACTGAACAAATAGAAATAATCAGAGAGAATATGAAGGCATCCCAAGATAGACAAAAGCACTATTATGATAAAAGGAGGAAACCACTTGAATTTCAGGTTGGTGATCATGTATTTTTGAAGGTTTCACCTCACAAGGGGATTGGCCGAGCATTGAAGAGTAAGAAGTTAAGTCTAAGGTTCATTGGACCATATGAAATTCTAAAGAGAATTGGCACAGTGGCTTATTAGATTGGACTTCCTCCTCATCTTGCAAATTTGCACAATGTGTTCCATGTATCACAATTGAGGAAGTATGTACAAGACCCCACTCATGTGATTGCTACTGATGATGTTGAAGTTAGAAAAAATCTAACCATCCCTACAGAACCCACACAAATCATAGAAAGGTCGATTAAACACCTGAGAAACAAGAATGTACCATTAATGAAGGTTGCATGGAAACAAGGAAATGATGTAACTCTGACTTGGGAACGTGAAGACGCTATGAGGATGCAATACCCAGAATTGTTTCACTGAGGAGTGCGTTATGTTAAATTTCGAGGATGAAATTTTTATTAGGGTGGGAGAAATGTAACATCCTGTTTTTAATAATAGTCCTATTTTGTAAATTATGAGGTATGGAAAGTCTGTAAGTGATAATCAATGAATAAAACACCCAGAGGATAGTTTGTAATACTTTAAAAATTCTATTTTGGGGCATAATCATGGAACTTATATAAACCTTTAGAGATATTATTCTTTTTCCGAGTGAAACATGCCTTAGAAAGAACTCTCCGAGTGAAAAAAGGACTCTGTTCCGAGTGAAAGAGAAAAATTCCGAGTGAAGGTTGTGTTTTCCGAGTGGAACATGGCCGAGAGGGTTTCCTCCGAGTGGAATCCTTGTCTCAGAGGCACTTATTGAACCACTTCTGGGTGAAAGAATCCGAGTGGCTCACCTTGGAGTGACTCACTACCGAGTCAAATGCCTTCAAGTAACTCATTTCCGAGTCAATTATCTCTGAATGACTCATTTCCGAGTCAAACGCCTCAGAAAGACTCATTTCCGAGTCAAGCATTTTCCAATGACTCATTTTTGAGTCAATCCTTGTCAAACGTTTCATTTCTGAATAGAAGTTTCCTGAGTGCCTCATTTCCGATAAAAGTGCAAAGGAAAAATTCATTTCCAAGTAAAGAAATTCTGAGAGGGTTATTTCAGAGTTGAGAGTAACTCTGCCGAATGAAAGATCTCCGAGTGCATTTCCGAGTGATATGTTCCTGACTGGGGACACTCGATGTATGATTGTCCAGATGTGCACTGGAATAACTCCATGTGAGTGAGGGAGAAAAGAGGTCAGTTTTGGGAATGAGATGTCGAGTGAATGACCAATTAGTTAGTGAGTTGGGTTCAGAGGAATTCTACCGAGTAGAAACCTGAGTGTTAGGAATCAAATTGAATTAAAATTACTGAGTGGAAGACTGATTGAGATGACTCAGATTTGGTTTGAAATTGCCGAGTGAGAGACTAATTGAGAGCTGGCTCAGTTTCAGGAGATTCTGCCGAGTGGGAACTTGAGACTTTTGAGTCCGTCTGGAATAATTTAATCGAGTGAAAAACTGATTGAGATGACTCAGACTTGAGTGTTGTTGCCGAGTAGGCTGATTGAGAGTTGACTCGATTTTTGAATATATTTTCGAGTGAAAAACTGAGTGAAGAATGACTCGGTTTGGAATAAATTATGCTGCGTGAAAATCGAATAAGAGGAGTCGGTTTGGATTAATTCTGCTGAGTGGAAACTGAATGGATGATGGGATGAAGGATCAATCACTACTGCCTGTCTTTTCCTTTCTGATCGATTAAACAACGCTAGACTCCGAGGGAAGGCAACTACCAAGCGAGGCTTATGTGTCTCGCTCAAGAGAGTCGGTATTCGCTTGAGCGAAACTCCCCCTGACAGTGCAGTGTATGACACTCGCTCAAGTGAGTGAGGATTTCGCTTAAGCGAGAGGGACTCAGATTTCTTTTTTTTTATACTACTGGCAGTTTCCAGTTGGTTTAGATGCTGATCGAGTGGTATTTCAGTCGGCATACATGACAGAATTAATGTTTTGACACCAATTTTGTCATCTATTGTATATTTTAATATATCTAAATCAATCATTCACACTCTAGTATGTAGGCGGCCAGAAGTGGACAATAATATAGCTCACTTTCTATCTAAACCACCATTAATTCCATAATCAACGCACTAACAGCCCACTAAAATCCACTAACGAGAAAGTTGTCCCCAACTTGTCTTTGCATTATTAACACAACCTCTTGTTAAGACCGAAACTCCTTAAAACTAGTAAGTCAGTGAATTTTCTTCCTCTCATTCCCTCTTCTCCATCAAGGCATCTTCGATTTGAAGCTAGGACAGTAAGGAGGACATTTTTAACGAGTCAAATCTTCAATTCAAGTAAGAGGGGATAGGGTTATGAATAATTATGAAATGGGTAGAATTGTATGCTATCCAGTACTTTCCAGTATTATTTTTGTATTTTGTTGCTCAATTTTGAAGCTGAAAACGTATGAATTTGATTCTGATTTCTTCATCAAAGTGTTAGAACTTTTAGTTATGTGAATTTTGAGACCTGAACCGATTGATTTGAATATGTATAGCAAACGTTATAGCCAAAATACTACAGCATGTCCGTGTGGAATAATTATCCTATGTTTTGTGTATATATTAATATTCTGGGAATTATACATACATGACCAGCCTTCGATGTCTTCACAAAAGTTGTAGATATTTATGTTGTAGGTCTATAGAAAGTGGTTTCAAGTTAAAAGGATGTTTATAGCTCTAGTTATGCCTAAAATACTGAAGTATGCTCAAACTGAAAATCTGTTAACAATAAAATATGAATTTTATTTTTAAAACTGGGACTTTTGTGATGAGAATTAGTATTTAGTGTCTTCATGAAAGTTATAGATATTTGTGTTAGGAGTAATTTAAAACTAGTCCCATGCCAAAATTATTTTTATAGCTCCAGAAACATTGAAAATACTAACATATGTACGTTTTGAAAACTCTCTTTGAGGCAGTTCTATATTCTGTGAATAAGAGGTATTTCTGTTTGGAATATGAAATTATGGTCTTCATGAAAGTTGTAGATAATTCTATTATTAAACTACAGAAAGTAGAATCACTTAAAAAGGACTTGATTTGCTTATGTTATGGTTGTTTTACTAACGCATGTTGCTGTTGGAAAATACTAAAACTTACCTATAATGGTTATTATGGATGAAAATGATATTTTTCATATAAATAATGATTTCTTATTGAATTATTAAGAAACTATGGATTATTATGGATGTTATTGAGTTCTCTATACTTGACTTATAGTATGAATGTTTTGTCATAAATAATTATGAATGGCTAAATTAATGTATGTATGAATTCCTTGTGGTTTATTGAGTTATGTTATTGAAAACAGTAAATACATGATTCTAAAAATTATCATATGTGTTGTGTCCTTTGAGGACTTGTGATTTTCCAAGTGATTATGGAAATATTGACATGGTATGTTAAATTGATTAAAGAGAATCAAAGGCATTCATGCATCATAAGCATTTGGACGCACCATGGAATTTAGGGGTTCCATGATTGCCTACCCTGGTGGGGGTTACTCTAAGATGAGTTTAAGCCCTATTTTCGCAGGAGCCATGGAGTGTAGGGATTCATGGTTATGAAAATTCCTACTCGAGTATTTATTTTTACAGGAGCCATGGAGTGTAGGGATTCATGGTTATGCTAAGTCCTACTTGTGTACTTCGGTACTTGAGCGCCATGGAGTGTAGGGATTCATGGCATTATGCTAAGTCTTACTTGTGTCTTTATGAGATGTTTTATGCAGTATTCCCACCAAACCAAATGGATCCAGCATGACATCATTTGACTCATTAAAGATTTATTAATTATGAATGAACTTGTTTGGTATATTCATTATATCATTATGTCTTGTGGGTTGTGTTTGTGCAATTTTATTTATTTTATATTTATTCTATATTCTGTCTCACTCTTACATTAATTTTTACAGTACATGCTACACAGAATGACGAGTGATGCCATGAATGAAGCTTTTATGAGTTATTGCTTGGACTTTGGTTTATTTTAATCTTAATGGGTTGTAACAGTATAATGTACCATGCATTGTTATTTTTTTATATCGTTTTTCGCTTTATAAATGTTTTATGCATTTAATTATTTCCCGACTAGTATGCATGATAATATTCCGTAATTATCAACTTTTACATGATTTCAGAAATTAAATTACGAGTTTCAAAATGATTCTTTAAATGCGAAAAATTTATTCGGAAAATTATTAAGGACGTCACAATGGCCTTGTGATTATGTGAGATTGAGAGGTTAATGGGGTTATTGTGATAAAATAAAAATGGATTGAAGATTGATAAAGATTGTTGATTATTGTTAGTAAATCTAGAGAGAAACCCTAAGTATTGATGATTTGGGGGTTTTTTGACCCACTTAATGATTTTAAGGATTATGAATGCTTTAGAATGAGTTATATAAGGTGAATGAATTGTTAAAAGCATTGGGATTGGTTAATAAGATTGGTGAAATTTTAAACTAACTTCATGAGGTTGTGTATGATGATATATGCATATTGGTAGGTATGATGATTCGAGGAATTAATCTTAAGAATGGGTAAATAATGATCAATGTTGAGTGTTATTATTTGTGATAGAGAGATAATAATGGAGGATGACCATTGGTGATGGATAAATGAAATAAGATGAGTATTTGATGAAGTCTTAGGTCTTGATGTATGCCATTTTGAAATTGTTGAATTGGTGATGGTCTTAGATGGAGCCAAGAGGCTTATAATGAGTTTGAATAAATTTTGACGATGGTTGAATGAATCATATGATGATTTGGAAGCCTTAAAGGCATGGGCCATAGTATTGTTGTTGTTGGATTTGTTTAGCCTTTAAGATTTAGAGAATCTTGGCTATGGGAAAGGAATTCTCGAAGCCTAACATAAACATATAAATTTGGAGTTTAGACAAGTCTAGGACTTGACAATGAATTTTAAGAAATGATGTATTGCGATAGTTTATTGATTGCATGCGTATGTGTATTTGTTAATAGGATTGTATTCCGGACAGTGATGCGGAATGATCGATGCAATTGCGTTGCGGTTCTTCTCTCGAGGTAGGAGAGGAGTTTACATTTCAATTGCATGAGTGATTAATTATTAATTATGTTCATGTGTGAACTCATGTAATGCCTTGCCATGAATGTATTGTATGTTTGAACTGCTGAAGTGATGAATGATGGCTTGGCTTATGTTGATTGTTATGAAAATATATGTATATATGATGTTAATGATAAGTGTTTGATAGTACCTTGGTTGGACATGAACTAAATGATGGTGAAAATTTATGAATGAATGAGTTAAACAAAGTGTAGAGAATTGTTTTGAGATGAGTGGTGTAATGATGAGAAGTGTCTTAAAGCCTTTATTATATAGTTGATGAATTAGGATTTAAAATGGTGATGTGTGGATTGTTGAACCAAGTCCTAAGTACATGAATTAATGTGTGAGAAAGGTTAGTTTAGGACAATTTTATGTTACGAGGATATTGGCATTTGGAAAAAAGTAAAGAACTTGAGCTTTTGGGCGTGTAAGGTGAATCTCGCTCAAGTGAGATGGGACTGACGTGAATATTTTTACAGTCGTGATTCCGTCAAATTAGTACATTAAAATTAATTAACGTAGTACTAGGGTGTCAACCTAGATCGTTCTCTCAAGGATCAACACAAAAATTTAGAAAAAATCAAGTCTTAAACTAATTTTTAACAATTAAAAATTAAAACTAAACAACTAAAAATTTTTACAAACATAAGTTCACTAACATACAATTGGGGGGGGAGGGTTTGATTGATTTTTGTTGTCACAATTAAAATTAAAACAAGGTAAATAAAGGATTTAAAACAATAAATAACAAGCGATTGATTTTCTTGGAGTATTATAAATAAATTTATCCTTGGTTCACTAAAGATAATTTGTATACTTATTAATGTTAATTTCTTAGCTCAATTTGAATTGATCAACTAAGCGTCTTTTTCAATTCACAATTCCTTTACTTTCATTTAAAAATGAATATTTTAATCAAGCATCCTAATTAAGCAAAAGGAGTCAAGATCGTAAAATCTAGGAATTATTGAGCATACATAAGAACATCGCCTATATACATAATCTATTCTCAAATTATGGAATTAAGCAAACCATAATTATTAAAAGTGATTATGAAAATATTCATTAAGCATGCATATTTCCTTAATCCATTCTAATTTGAAATCTTATTTTACTCCATTTGAATAATTAAACCGATTAAGCATACAAATTCAATTAAACAAAATGGAATTAAATAAGTAGAGAATGATTATGAAGAAATAACAATAATAAAAGCATACTATATTAAAATTAATGACCTCAAAATTACATTACAACATTCTCCAAGAAAACCAATCTAGGGGTTTTAGCCCTCTATAATTACAACTACAAACAATGAAACTAACCCAGAAATGAAGAACTTGCTGGAAGAATTCCAACAGAGAAGAGGAAGAACGTATGAAGGAGGAATTGAAGTCTTCTGATGAAGAATGAATGGTTTTGCCCCTTGCCTTGCTTCCTATTTATAGGAGCTCAAAAGCAAAGCTTATGCCTTAATTAATTTGTAATGGAATATGCACTCTTAATTTACAATTCAATGGTGCTCCATTATCATGCTTTAGTGCTCCATGATCATTAGTGCCTTGCCCACCATCCAGAAGCTTGAAAACGTGTTTCTGGGCCAATATTTCACCCATGAATCGATTCAATGGTGAAATGAATCGATTCATGCGTTCCAAAATGCAATTCTGGGCCAAAAATACTCGTGTGAATCGATTCAATGGAGGGAAGAATCGATTCAATGCCTTTGAAACCCGTATGAATCGATTCAATTGCTTGTGAATCGATTCAGGATGCAAAATTTCACTTCCTGGGTGCTTAATTTCGTATGAATCGATTCAGGAGGGGGATGAATCGATTCATCCCCCTGATTCTCCATATTTTGCATACTTTTTCACCCTTTTTGAGATCTTTTTGCATATACCTTGATTCCTTTGATCCTTAGGCACTTTGATCTTCATTTTGGATTGGAATTTTTGAGTTCTTTGATCTATTTTCCTTTGGCACATATTAACAATCAAATATTACATAAAGATCAAATGATAAAAATGTGTTAAAATGCAATATGTTACACACTAAGTGATGGCAAATTATACACATTTAAAATAGAGAATTAAAGATAAATCATACATCATCAAATACTCCCACACTTATTCTTTTGCACTCCCGGGGAAAATCAAAAATAAAAACAAGTATCACAATTTATTTGAAAACATTAAGTTAAAAACAACACACAGAATTGGCATGAAATCTTAGGAATATACAGAAAAACAAGAGTTATTCAACATGCAAGATGCAGAGCATCAAGATATATATAAAAATCATTCAAACACTTAGGCATGTGAAAATTAAATTAAACTGAAAAGAAGATCATAAGTGATAGAACCTCACAAGACATACTCTCAACTCTCAAGTGTTTAAGGTTTGTGTATACTCTCAAAACAATTCCTGAAAAACAAACAGTCTAAAAATTTGGCAAGTTTCTTAATTCCACAATCAACACAAATACATGTATAGATCAAGAGGGCTTCCACAGGGTTGTAATGTGGCCAAGGTTAAAATGGATGAAATATATATATTTATATATATATATACCAAAAGAATAATGAAGCAATTAATTTTCACCGGCAAAAAGTGAGGGTAAAACATTTATTGTATGGTATTTGGTAATTTTTTTTTTTTATTTTTTTTTCAATAATTAGATTGCATAACACTTTAAACAAGAGTTGCAATTCCTTTTTGCACACCCCACACTTATTTGAATGCCTGTTTTGACTTGATTCCAAAGCTTCAATAAATTTCTTAAGGTAGGTATATTTTTGGTTCTTCATCCATGGCTTATTTGAGCTGCAACAAGGAAACAGTTAAATAGGCTCAAAATGGCTAGCAAGAGATAATTTATTCATGGTAGGCTTATCTGGCTTAGTGGCTCAACTGAACAAAATGCCTGTATCATTTCAAATACATTCATATGAGTTTCAAGTATCATCAAGAAACAAGATAAAAATTAAGATGTAAGCTTTCAGGAATTAATCACACATGAAAGGATTAAGATGGTTTAAAGTGATCCATCAAATTTTAAGGCTCAAAAATCTCACAAGGTATAATTCCATCATATATGATCATTTCTCAATTATCATGTCATTCTCAACATACCAAAATGTTTGAGTTCAAATTATAACATATCATTAATCTCATATCAGACATGAAAGAATTTACTTGTTACTCATGCATATCTTAAAATTCCAATAAAACATGCCTTTTTAAAACAAAAACACACACAAAATCTTTCATTTTAATTTTTCTTTTTTTTTATATCACACAAAATTTAATCATACAATAACACACGAATGATCCCACCCCCACACTTAAATCATACATTGTCCTCAATGTAAGACAGAGCATACAAAATAGACAATATAATGAAAAAGTAAAGAGATGGGTAAGAAAAACTCCCTCAAGGTGGATCAAACTCAAATACCACATCCTTTTGAAGCAGATTGGATAGTGGTCTAGCCTTCTTGTGCCTTTCCAAATTTTGCAGCAATTTTTCTTCTTGATTTTCATCAAGAGAAGTAAAGATTATTACCGGGAGCTCTTCATCATTTCCCAAGTATGAATACTTGAGGTTTTCAAGTAAGAAATTTAGCTCCAGATTAGGTGCCTGCAAAGTAGATGGAACTAACAAAGCAGATTTGGATTCTTGCACCTCAAAAAATTTGTTAGAGTCTTCTTGAAAATTTTCATTTAGAACAGGTATTTCTATAGACTCTAAATCAGCAGCTATGTAGTTGTCAATTTCAGCACAAATATGACAATTCTCATAATTATTGCATGCAAAACAACTGTATGAATTATCTATGCATTCCAAATCAACATCAGAAAAATGTTCAAAAACTAGTTCATCAATAATGTCAATTTGGAAAATAGAATGATTTTCAGATGGATATTTCATGGCATCAAGAATATTAAATCTTACCTTAGTGTCACCAAATTCCATAGAAAGAGTTCCAGCATGGACATCAATTATAGTTTTGGCTGTTTTCAAAAATGGTCTTCCCAAAATGATAGAAACAGGAATTTGAGGCATACCTTCTTCCATATCAAGTACGAAAAAGTCAGCAGGGAAAACAAGTTGTTTTACCTGAACCAAAACATCTTCTATAACTCCAGCAGGGTAAGCAGTGCTCCTATTGGCTAGCTGAATTACTACACCAGTAGGTTGTAAATTTCCAAGAGACAATGATTTGAAAACAGACATAGGCATAACATTTATTGAAGCTCCTAAATCTAACATGCAATTTTCAAATTTATTATTGCCTATGATGCAGGGTATAGAAAACGTACCCGGATCCTTACATTTCTCAGGAATATTTGAAACTTCTTTACTAAGCAGTGCAGATACATTTCTTCCCATGCTTATCTTTTCATTGCCCTTGAGTCTCCTTTTATGAGTACATAGTTCCTTTAGAAACTTGGCATACTTGGGGACTTGTTTGATTGCATCAAGAAGAGGTATATTCACTTCCACTTTCCTGAAAGTATCCAAAATTTCTTTGTCCACTTCTTCCAACTTCTTGCTTGGAATTGCTTTTGGTGGGAAAGGAAGAGGGATATGAGGTGGAATTTGAGATGGTTGCATCTCAGATTTTCTTGTGCTTGAAGAGGGCACATCATTCTCAACTGTTGTGGGCACATCTGTTTGTTTTTCAGGTTCCTTAGATATGGGTACTTCAAGGTTCTTACCTGATCTTAACTGAATTGCACTCACATTTCTTGGATTTGCAGCTGGTTGAGATGGTAATTTGTCAGAGTTTTGAGATTGTAACTGGCTTAATGATGAAGCCAATTGCCCAATTTGGTTGCTTAAACTCTGGATGGTAGCATCATTCCTCTATTGATACTCCAAGTTCTGTGCAGCCATTTATTTCACCAGATCCTCCAAAGAAGGGCCACTTGTGGGTGGTTGAGGTGTCGGTCTTTGGAAGGTTGATGCATTATTTTGAAATGGAGGTTGGGGATTTTGTTGTTGGTTGCCCCATCTCAAGTTTGGATGGTTCCTCCAACTTGGATTGTATCTGTTGGTGGAAAGGTCATGGTTTTGTGGTGGTGGAGGTCTATCATGGTAGATGTTAGCTGCATAGGCTTGGGGACTATTATTATCCTTTTCTTGTAGAGAAGGACAACAATCAGTGGGGTGCTCTTGTGAAGAGCAGATGCAACATACTTTAGCAGTCATGGATTTTTGATTTACTACCAATTGTGTGACTAGAGTGGTGAGAGCATCAAGTTTGCTCTCAAGTTTAATTTTAACTAGAATTGGAATCAAACATGGGTTTGAAAGAATCATTTCTTACACCAAATTATTGAGAGTTAGATGCCATCTTCTCAATCAGATTTCTTGCTTCAGCAGCAGTCATATCTCCTAAAGCTCCTCCACTTGCCGTATCAATCATGTTACGATCAACGTGGTGCAGACCTTCATAGAAGTACTGAAGAAGAAGTTGTTCAGAAATTTGGTGGTGAGGGCAACTTGCACAGAGTTTTTTAAATCTCTCCCAATATTCATAAAGACTTTCTCCAGAGAGTTGCCTAATGCCAGATATGTCTTTACGGATTGCAGTTGTTCTAGAGGCAGGAAAGAACTTTTCCAAGAATATTTTCTTTAAGTCATTCCAACTTGTGATTGATCTTGGAGCAAGGTAGTACAACCAATCCTTAGCAACACCCTCTAAAGAATGAGGAAACGCTTTAAAATAGACATGGTCTTCTTGAACGTTTTGGGGTTTCATTGTGGAACACACAATGTGGAATTCTTTGAGGTGTTTGTGCGGATCTTCACCCGCAAGACCATGAAACTTAGGCAACAGGTGTATAAGTCCGGTCTTAAGAATAAAAGGGACATCTTCATCAGGATATTGAATACACAAACTTTCATAAGTGAATTCAGGAGCAGCTAGTTCTCTAAGAGTTCTTTCACGAGGTTCAACCATATCAGAAAAACTAGCAGTACTTTCAACAGATTCAGAAAAAATACTATCACTATCAATATCAACAAAGTTATTATTAAATCTAGCTTCTCTAATTAACCTATGAAAAGTTCTTTCAATTTCAGGATCAAATGAATATAAATGCTCAAAAGTTCTTATAGTCATATATAGCATACAACAAGATATTTGATCATGATGAGCAATAAATCATAAGAATCCTAAATCATACAAAAGAAAATTTTTTTTTTATTAAATTTTTAAAATTTTATTTTTTTTCAATTTTAAAAAAATTAATTTAAAACAAGTGTTTTTCCTAAAGATCGTTGATCCCCGGCTGCGGCGCCAAAATTTGACGTGAATATTTTTACAGTCGTGATTCCGTCAAATTAGTACATTAAAATTAATTAACGTAGTACTAGGGTGTCAACCTAGGTCGTTCTCTCAAGGATCAACACAAAAATTTAGGAAAAATCAAGTCTTAAACTAATTTTTAACAATTAAAAATTAAAACTAAACAACTAAAAATTTTTACAAACATAAGTTCACTAACATACAATTGGGGGGGGGGGGTTTGATTGATTTTTGTTGTCACAATTAAAATTAAAACAAGGTAAATAAAGGATTTAAAACAATAAATAACAAGCGATTGATTTTCTTGGAGTATTGTAAATAAATTTATCCTTGGTTCACTAAAGATAATTTGTATACTTATTAATGTTAATTTCTTAGCTCAATTTGAATTGATCAACTAAGCGTCTTTTTCAATTCACAATTCCTTTACTTTCATTTAAAAATGAATATTTTAATCAAGCATCCTAATTAAGCAAAAGGAGTCAAGATCATAAAATCTAGGAATTATTGAGCATACATAAGACCATCGCCTATATACATAATCTATTCTCAAATTATGGAATTAAGCAAACCATAATTATTAAAAGTGATTATGAAAATATTCATTAAGCATGCATATTTCCTTAATCCATTCTAATTTGAAATCTTATTTTACTCCATTTGAATAATTAAACTGATTAAGCATACAAATTCAATTAAACAAAATGGAATTAAATAAGTAGAGAATGATTATGAAGAAATAACAATAATAAAAGCATACTATATTAAAATTAATGACCTCAAAATTACATTACAACATTCTCCAAGAAAATCAATCTAGGGGTTTTAGTCCTTCATAATTACAACTACAAACAATGAAACTAACCCGGAAATGAAGAACTTGCTGGAAGAATTCCAACAGAGAAGAGGAAGAACGTATGAAGGAGGAATTGAAGTCTTCTGATGAAGAATGAATGGTTTTGCCCCTTGCCTTGCTTCCTATTTATAGGAGCTCAAAAGCAAAGTTTATGCCTTAATTAATTTGTAATGGAATATGCACTCTTAATTTACAATTCAATGGTGCTCCATTATCATGCTTTAGTGCTCCATGATCATTAGTGCCTTGCCCACCATCCAGAAGCTTGAAAACGTGTTTCTGGGCCAATATTTCACTCATGAATCGATTCAATGGTGAAATGAATCGATTCATGCGTTCCAAAATGCAATTCTGGGCCAAAAATACTCGTGTGAATCGATTCAATGGAGGGAAGAATCGATTCAATGCCTTTGAAACCCGTATGAATCGATTCAATTGCTTGTGAATCGATTCAGGATGCAAAATTTCACTTCCTGGGTGCTTAATTTCGTATGAATCGATTCAGGAGGGGGATGAATCGATTCATCCCCCTGATTCTCCATATTTTGCATACTTTTTCACCCTTTTTGAGATCTTTTTGCATATACCTTGATTCCTTTGATCCTTAGGCACTTTGATCTTCATTTTGGATTGGAATTTTTGAGTTCTTTGATCTATTTTCCTTTGGCACATATTAACAATCAAATATTACATAAAGATCAAATGATAAAAATGTGTTAAAATGCAATATGTTACACACTAAGTGATGGCAAATTATACACATTTAAAATAGAGAATTAAAGATAAATCATGCATCATCAGGGACCTCGCTCAAGTGAGAGTCCCTTGCATCATAGAATTGGCCTCTGGCCTAATCTCACTCATGCGAGAAGAAGTCTCGCTCAGGCGAGACACATGCGACATAGTTGAAGTAGCCACTGGACAAATCTCGCTCAAGTGGGCGCAGCCGCGCTTGAGCGAGCGAGAAAGAAAGGTTGGTTCTGGACAAATCTCGCTTAAGCGAGTGGTGAGGTGTATTGTACCTCGCTCAAGCGAGCAAGCCTAGAATAGGTATTGGATGACTTTTGCTCAAGCGAGCATGAGTCGCTTGAGCGGGTGTGAGGGGTCTAATGTTGTGACTCTACTCGTTCAAGCGAGTGGCCATGTAGAAGGGAATCTCGCTCGACCGAGTGAGCATGGAGGCGCTGCTGGAAGCATTTCGCTTACGCGAGAGGGCTCGCCCAAGCGAGTGATGTTGATCTCGCTCAAGCGATGGTGAATCTCGCTTGAGCGAGTTGCCCAGAATTGGAATTTATTCCATTTTCCTTGCATTGGGCTTATGTTGGAGCCTTTCCTTTGCGATATGAGATGATTGAGGAGATGTAAGAAGGGCAATTTAATGATGGTATAACATGGTGGTGATTGGGATTGATTGACACATTGTGCTTAATTGTTTGTAATGTATTTACCACCTAAAACGGAATAGCAAAAGGATGACAATGAGAATATGATGGTGGGGTTATGAGATATACCCTTGATCGAATATGGACCCTATGAGGGAATGATTAAATGACGAGGTGATTTGTTATAAACTGATGAATCAGAAATAAAACATCCTCCGACTTAAATAAACAAACCCCAAAAATCTGGGGAATTTTTCACGTTCAAACCCTGAGTCGATTAAACAAAAACCAACGGATAATGCTTGAGCGAGCCCTTACTCGCTAGAACGAGTCTCTCACTCGGTATTTCCTTTCACTCGGAATTGGGATCATCTTCCACTCGGGAATAGTCCCATCGGGTTATGCCTCACTTGACAATTTATCACTCTTAGTCAACTCCTTATTCAAAAATGGTTATCCCTACCATTCCTCTCAGAAGCGCTTAACTTTCCTTCATCGGAAGTAGCTCCCCTCGGTTATATTTCACTCGGTATGTCTTAACCCTTCAACGCTTGGGTGAGAATTTCTAGGCTAAGCCTCACTCAGTAATACTTTATCTTGTCTTCACTCAAAAGGAGTTCTATCGGTTATGTTTCGCTCGGAAAACACCCTGACCATCTTCCCTCGGAAGTGGTCCTCTCCATCATATCTCACTCGGAAAATGCTGAACCTGTCTTTAATCAGAAGAATTTACTAGGTAAAGTCTTTCACCGTTCTGAACTACATCCACTGAAAATATAGCCACAAGTAGGGGTGAGCATTTTACATATTAAATGACAGTTATTGACTCGGATTAGTCACTACATTCTCAACTATGCAATATCATTTCACAATCAAACAATAACATATACTTCCATTCAATATGACTACCCACTCGGCATCAATCAGTCAGAATTCACTCAACTCATTCACGGCTATATTATTCATGCTATTCTCAATAACATATACACATAAACATACAAGACATATTGCACTCGACAATAGTTTTAGTGTGCACAAATTTATTCAGTCAGATCCGATTGTTCATTATTAATTTTTATGTTGCAACACGGGCTTCCTGTAACATCCTTAAATTAATCAAGAATGCTCTGATACCAAAATGTAACACCTTAAATTTTAATTTGAAAATAAACCGAGAGCAGTAAAATTTTTCCAAAAATCAAAGGGAATTCAAGGGCAAGATGAGCAGTGGAGGATTAAGGAGAGTGGCATTAGGACAAGAAGGAAAGCAACTCAGTTAAAAGGCAGACAGCGGAATATGCAGAACCTGAGTGAACCCAACAGCGCCCACTCGCTCGGGCGAGATTCAACATCGCTTGAGCGAAACGACTCAACACGTTTAGGCGGAGCCTGCATAGCTTAAGTGAAACCAATCAGAGACCTTCCTTTCGTTCTCACTCGCTGAAGCGAACACTTAGTCGCTGAGACGAGTAGCCCCACTCGGCAATCACTCACTCGGATTCATAGTCTGGTTTACTCGGAAAAGTCTCTACCCTCGATTCATTCGGATTGACCCTTACACGTGCAAGCTTCATTCAGAAGGTTACATCACACTCCTTAACTTCATTCACTTGGGTCACAGATGTTGAACACTCGGGAAATAATTCCCATAGCCATTCCACTCGGAATCTATAAAGGGCTTCTTACTCGAAATATCTTTCACGGTCTTTTACCACTCGGAGTATTTCACTCATTTTTCACTCGGCACACATAATCTTTCTCACTCAAGTTATCTTACTAAGTCAAGCCTCACTCAATATAATGGAGTTCACTTAGAGCCTTAGGTATCATTTCTCTATTGGGAAACATTCATTTTGTAGGGTTCTCACTTAGAAACATCTAAACCTATCTTCACTCGGGTTCAGGTCACTATCTCGTTTCCCACAATAATAACTTAGCTCCATTTTTATCTATAGTCATACCAACCTCACACGCTCGGAAGAACACGTATATATATATATATATATATATATCTCAGACGTCACACACGGCGTAGAATAAACATACAGTATGACATATATAGGAATATATATAAATATTTACAAGCACATTGTCATACTCTCAACCCGAGAGAGATCAAATTCTGATATAAAGAGACTGAGACCAAAATACGAGCCGGCCAAGGCTTAACAAAACCTTATACACAATATATACGTATACACATATATTCTGTAGTGCACAAGCACTTCACTCGGCATTCAGCTCCTCCTTCATTCATCATTCCGGGAGACATTCACTGTAAAAATAGCCACAGTAGGGGGTGAGTATCTTAGATATTAAATGATAGATACTGACTCGGATTATTCCTCAGTAGTGCAGTAATATATATATATATATATATATATATATATAAGTTCACACATGGTAACAATCAATAACATAACAATGCTAATTAATCAGGACATGCATAAGACAACTACCGATCAGAAACTATCAAGTATCACTCGGCTATATGTACATATCATTTCAATAACATATACTCATACGACCAGATTTCATTCAACAACAACAATACATGTACACAGATCAATTCACTCGGATCCGTATTAGTGTGTAATCAGTTTTCATTCGTTGCAACGTAGGCTCCCAGCCTTCTATTTAGCTCCCAGCTGCTTGGCCGTTTTACTGGTACCAAACCGTTTGCCCTCATAGGTGACACCAACGCTCTCAGCGCCAACGGCGGTGTTCATGGGCAGCCCTGAGTCCCACTCAATAGGTCACCTTGAGTCCCACTCAAGGATTTAACAGCGTCTCACGCTTTCATAACCGATGGTAGTGTCCCACACTACATGCTCCCAGCATTAACGCATCCTGTAACATCCCTGTTTTTAGAAACAGTTTTACCCCTGTAATTTTTGAATTATGGAAAGTTTGTAAGTAAGAATAAGTCAATATATACCCTGTTGATGGTTTGTGGTATCTCAGAAATGTCATTTTTGTGCATAATAATAGAATTTATATGGACCATTAGTGAAATTATGCAAATTCTGAGTGAAAAGGGCTCTGTTCCGAGTAACAGAGAGAAATTCTGAGTGAATAATTAGAAATTCCGAGTGAAGGATGGAATTCCGAGTCAGTGTCATGTTTTCCAAGTAAAACATGACTGAGAGGGCTACCACCGAGTGGAGTCCTGACCTGAGAAGCAATTCTGAGTGAAGTGTGTTCAAGAGAACCACTTCTGGGTGAAATTCCGAGTCAAAACACCCTAGAATGACTCGTTTCTGAGTCATACCTTGCCAAAAGCTTCCTTTTCCGAAGGAAACTCCTCTGATTGAAGTATTCCAAGTGAAAGAGTACACATATACTTATGTTTATGTTGATTTGATGCTTCCTACCGACTGGAATGTGTTGTGGAATTATTTGGGAAGGATTCCGAATGGTTTCATATGTGTATGATTAGGAAACCGAGTGGAAAATGGTAGAATGAGCCCATTCCGAGAGAAATATAGGAGGCTGAACTATTTCCGAGTGAGTCTATGGGTATGACTCCTCTCCCGAGTGAGATATACTCTACTGGACTACTTCCGAGTGGAGATTGGTTAATTGTGGTTGAGAGCCTTACTGAGTGTCTTAAGTATATAAGCCAATTCTGAGTGAGACTGACTGAGATGACTCGGATTGGTTTGAAATATACCGAGTGAGAAAGGATTAGGTTTGGAATGATATAACCGAGTAAGAACCATCAGAACCTACTGACACACAACATCGTCCTCTTCCACAGACGGTGTCCCTCAACTCCTTCACACACCGTCCTTCCCTACTTCACTCAATACCGCCCTCACACGCAATACCGACCTCTTCAAATCAACACTGAACACCTTTTAATTCCACTTTAGCTAGTGGTCAGCCTACTTAATCACATGAATCCAAAAATGAGTGGCACAACGAACCAATCGCAAGGGAAAGTTGCATCCATTATAATACCTTTATATATTTTATTTCAATCAAATGCAAAGCTGACTGTGAAAGAAGTCAAAAGGCTCCATTATCTCACCTAATTCTCCAACCAATGTTCCCCACTTACTCTCTCATTATTAACCAGTACTATGACTCTTAGAACACACACACGAAACTTAGCCACAGACACACCTCTGTTATCATTTCCCTTCCTTCTTCTCCTTCTACAAACAAGCTTTCTCTCTCTCAATTCCCTTCCTCTCTCACTCGAATTTGAAGCAGGACAGTGAAGGGAACCTTTTTCTTTCCATCCAGGAACTCCATTAAGGTAAGGGGGTATATTCTTGGGTGCTCTGTGGGAAAACCGTGTGAAGGAAAGGGTTAAGGAGTCTTATTCCTCACCTTTCCAGGACAGGTTCAGGAATTATTGATTTACATGCTTTGATTTATGTATGTTTATATGCATTTTTATTACTATGAACATGTTCAATTGGTTGTATAATTCATGATTCAATGAATACGTTTGATTATCTGTATTGATTATGATAAATTTTGATGATTGAGTGAATATGTTTGATGCTAAATTATGAAAATATTAAGTATCATGTGTGTTTATGTGTATTCCAATAGAGAATTGTAAACAGGAGATGAAATAAATGATAATAAGATCGGTTTTGTGTAAATTCAATCGGTTTTGTGTAAATTCAATCGGTTTTGTGTAAATTCAATCGATTTTGTGTAAATTCAATCGGTTTTGTGTAAATTCAATCGGTTTTATGTAAATTCAATCAGTTTTATATAAATCTAATCAGTTTTATACGATTTCATTCGGTAAACCATTATATATTTCAGACAGAACTCTTTTCAACTAATTTCACTCGGTAAACTCATGTTTCACTCAGAACTTATCTTATTTTCACTCAGAAAGCTCCTTTCAGACTAAATCCACTCGGAATTATATTTTATTCCACTCAGTAACTTATTTTTACTCGGATTCATAACATTTACACTCAGAAAAAATTCTCTCAGTCAGATTTCACTCAGAATTTAAGTTATTTCACTCAGAAAATCCTTTTCAGTATCTGTTTCACTCGAAAAACACTTCACAATCTAATTTCACTCAGAAAACATAGTTATTTCACCCAGAGACTTATTTCCACTCGGACTTAAAGCATTTTACTCTGAAAATCATTTTTACTCAGATTCAAACTCATTTTTACTTGGAATCAGACCCGTTTCAGTCGGAAAACAACTTTCCAGTACAATTTCACTCGGATTTTTAGCCAGTTCATTTAGAAAACTCTTCTCAAGTATGATTCCATTATTTCACTCGGAATTACCTTTTTTTCACTCGGAAAATCTTGATTTTAATGTTTTTCACTTGGATTTTCATTTAGAAACTCTTCTTTAATCCTTTTTAAATTATTGGGAAGTTTAGCTTTATTGTTATTGACATTATTAATGTTTTAATTATGAGTAATTACATAAAGAATGTATTATTTTACTCTTATACAAAATATAATTTTTAACCAAGATATATCCGATATATTTTCTGGAATAAGAACAAATATCTTACAACGTTTTAATAATTGATGAGATTCAAGAACTTATGAGGATGTATGATGAGACTGGAAACACATGAATACCCAAGGATCTAATGATAAAAATAATGCATTTCGCATCATGAAAATATTTTTTGAAGGAGAAAAATATCTAGAGCATACACTTGGTACAGTGGATGACACTCACGTTCGATCTCCATGAAGAATCTTGGGAGTACAACTGGAACGGAAACCCAATGGTATCAGAGTCGCGCCTGATAGCCGGGTGAGACGATGCAATTCTAGTGTACTTTGACTAAATGACGGAGTGTAACTATGATCGTAGGGATCCAAGTTCCAAGAATATATAAATCAATGATGAGAACCAACGAGTTCATTTGTACCATATGGAACTTGGGTGGACCCTGATCGCTCTAGAAAATTAGAATGGAGATATTCCAAAAAGGAGATGAAGAAATGATTTATTAGGCCCACATGCATCATGAGACTTAACCAAAGATAAATCATAATAAATTCAACTCATGCATTCCATGACAATATGTTTGATTGTTATAATTGTGAATATACCAATTGTAAGATGTATGTGATATTGTATGTTAACTGGATTATGTCCGCACCGGATTAACCAATCAGGGTCTTGGGTTATACTCACCCTTACTGTTGACAATTTTCAGAGGAATTAGAAAATCAAGAACCCGAGTGTGAAGAACAGCAATATGTTGAACCCACTGAGAACGATCATTAAAGATAGAGTTTATATAGTTTGAATATTTATTAATGACAAAGACACCAGATGACTGTATAATGTTTAAGGGTGCCTGCGTGCCCCATTCTGTTATGAGTACAGTTATTTTTAAGTTTGTGAATGACTATGTGATATATCTACTATTTTCTTCCACTGATCTGCCATCTTTTTATTAAAAAAAAATAATATTCACTTTTTATGAAAACTTGTGACCTCTCAGTTAAATGGGATGATCCTATAGAAAGGTTTGTCTTATCTAACCGAGGGTGTTACATTGGTGGTATCAGAGCATAGTCGATTCATTAAACTTGGGAAGTGGACCATTAGGTTTCCACGTACTCTGATAGAAAGATTGAACAGTTCATAACACTCCTAAGACTAAAATTCCTATGTGGAATACTCCACATAACATATATCTTGAATATTTTTGTTGATATTCTTTCAGCAAATTTCAAATGGCACGCCGAAATAATGATCATGTGATGGAGGATCTTCTTACTAGAATTGTGGAGGTAATAGAACGCCAAGAGTTACCTCATTCTTCTACTAGACAAAGCCAAGGATTAGCTGACTTCCAGAGGAATAATCCTACGCAATTCAAAGGAGGTTTTGATCCAGAAGGAGCACAATTATGGATTGAACATCTTGAAAAGATTTTTGCTGCTATGCGATGCCCTAATGAGGACAGAATAACTTTTACTGTCTTCATGATGGTTGGAGAAGCAGAGCACTGGTGGACTCATGCCAGAATTAGATTAGCAACTGAAGGACATGTCATTACTTGGGGACGATTCAAGGCAGAATTTCTTGCCAAATATTTCCCTAAAGATATAAGGAGACAGAAAGAGCAGGAATTCTTCAATCTGAAGCAAGGTAACATGACAGTTGGAGAATACGCTTCCAAATTTGATGAACTGGCCAAATGTTGTCCCTACTACACCCATATGGGAGAAGCATCAAGATGTGCAAAGTTTGAAGCAAGGCTACGACAGGAGATTCGTCAAGCCATATATTGCCAACAAATCACTCAATTTTCTACTCTGGTTGACCGATGCCGCATATTTGAGAACACCTCTAATCTTCAATGACCTGGAACGTCTAATCATGGTCCAGAGCGACGTATGCCAGACAGACAACAGAGGAGAGATTTTTGAGTAGATCGACCCTACTCTCGTCCACCTTACTCAGCCAACCGAATTCCTCCTAGAGGTCAGGAGAACCAAAGCGGTAAAAACTTCATAATTTGTGGACGGATTGGACATCGTGATGCTGACTGTTGGTACAGAAATAATAACAACCAACAACAAATGACTCAAAGACAGGCAGTACGACCAACAGGTCAAGGAAGTGGAGGATCTACTGCAAATACCTCTACCAACAATGCCCCAAAAATGTAAAATGTTCACCGCGGCAACAACTTCAATCAGAACAATAATCCTAGAAGGCCCGGAAATAACTCAACTGGAAGACCAGGAGGAAATGCTAGAGTTTTTACCATGAATGGTGCGGAGGTATCACAAGAGAACGATCTTGTGCGAGGTACATGCTTTATAGGAAGTACTCTATTAAATGTATTATATGATTCTGGAGCTACTCATTCTTTCATATCTGAGAATTGTGTAAAACATTTAAAGCTTCCTACAACCTCTCTGCCCAATCAGATGATTGTCACAACTGCTGTCGATAAGCCCATTTACCCTTCTTACATGTGTTTGAAATGTCCTCTCAACATCGAAGGGAAAGCTTATCAAGTAGATCTGATATGTTTGCCTTTGATTGATCTAGATATTGTTCTAGGAATGAATTGGCTTGCTGCCAACCATATTCTTATTGACTGTCATAATAGATCCATTTCTCTCAGGTCTACTACAGCACACTGTGATCAAGACATTGATTCTTGTTCTGTTGACTCAGAAAAGGTAATTTCAGCAAAGGAAGTCCAACTATACATGATCCTTACTGAAACTGAAAGTAAGGCCACTCCTCAAATTGATCAGATTTTTGTTGTTCAAGAATTCCCAAAAGTTTTTCCTGATGATATACGTGAGCTACCTCCAGAACGAGAAATTGAGTTCAGTATTGACATTATACCGGGCGCGGGACCAATCTCTATTGCTCCTTACCGAATGTCACCTAAGGAACTCAGTGAACTTAAAAAGCAAATAGAAGAACTTTTAGAGAAAGGAATGATTAGACCCAGTGTCTCACCTTGGGGAGCACCAGTTCTTCTAGTCAAAAAGAAGGATGGCAGTATGCGGTTATGTGTTGATTATCGTCAGTTGAATAAAGCTACGATCAAGAACCGATACCCTCTTCCAAGGATTAATGATTTGATGGACCAATTACGAGGAGCCACTATCTTTTCGAAAATTGATCTGCGATCAGGCTATTATCAAATCAGAGTAAAGAAAGATGATGTACCCAAAACGGCATTCAGGACACGATATGGGCATTATGAGTATCTTGTTATGCCTTTTGGAGTTACCAATGCACCTGCAGTCTTTATGGGATACATGAATCGAATCTTCCATGAGTACTTGGACAAATTTGTAATGGTATTCATTGACAACATTCTCGTCTACTCCAAGAGCCATGAGGAACACGAGGAGCATCTCCGAATTCTTCTAAATACTTTACGTGCAAGGCAATTGTACGCCAAGTTTTCAAAATGTGAATTCTGGTTGACAGAAGTGAAATTTTTGGGACATGTCATCTCTAAAGAGGGAATTACTGTGGATCCTACAAAGGTAGAAGCCGTACTAAATTGGGAACAACCCAAGAATGTGACAGAAATTCGCAGTTTCCTTGGACTTGTTGGATACTATCGTCGATTCATCGAGAATTTCTCTCGAATTGCAGCACCTTTAACTAGGCTGACTCATAAAGATCAACCATTTGAATGGACAGACAAATGTGAAAGCAGTTTTACGGAGTTACGCCAACGACTCACTAGTGCACCTATCTTAATTTTGCCAGATCCAACCAAGCCATATGAAGTATATTGTGATGCGTCAAGACAAGGACTGGCATGTGTTCTAATGCAAGAAAGAAAAGTTGTTGCTTATGCTTCACGACAGCTAAGATCGCATGAAGTTAGTTATCCCACACATGATTTGGAATTAGCTGCAGTTGTGTTTGCCTTGAAAATCTGGAGACACTACTTATATGGAACATATTTTAAAGTCTTCAGTGACCATAAGAGCTTGAAGTACCTGTTCGACCAGAAAGAGTTGAATATGCGACAACGTAGGTGGATGGAATTCATCAAAGATTATGATTTTGAACTCTGATATCATCCTGGAAAAGCAAATGTTGTGGCTGATGCACTCAATAGAAAGGCTTTACGCCTATCATATATGATGACAAAGGAGTTGGAATTGATTGAACAGTTTTGCGATCTGAATCTGGCAGTAACACCTAAAAAGGGAAGCCTTATGGTTGGAATGTTAAGAATTTCCAATGATTTCCTGGATCAAGTCAAAGAAGCTCAAGCTAATGACCAGGAAATACAAAGTCTAGCAGAAAAGACCAAAGAATAAGGCTCAGAATTTAGCAAAGATGAACATGGGGTGATAAGGTATCAACAGAGGCTCTGTATTCCAGCCAACACAGATCTTAAAAGATCCATCCTCGATGAAGCCCACAAAAGTAAATACAGTATCCACCCAGGATCGACCAAGATGTATCAGGACTTGAAGAAATTATTCTGGTGGCAAGGAATGAAAAAAGATATCGCTGAGTATGTGACAGCTTGTCTGATATGTCAGAAGGTAAAGGCGGAACAACAACGACCAAGTGGGACCCTTCGACCTCTGGAGATTCCAGAATGGAAATGGGATGAGATTGCTATGGACTTCATGACGGGACTTCCCAGAACATCAGCTGGATATGATGCTATTTGGGTAATCGTGGATCGATTAACAAAGACCGCTCATTTTATTCCTGTCAATATGAAGTACTCTCTAGAGAAACTCACCCAGATCTATATCAAGGAAATAGTACGATTACATGGAACACCCACTTCAATTGTGTCTGACCGAGATCCTCGTTTCACATCATAATTTTGGAAGAGCCTACAACAAGCTCTAGGAACTCGCCTAAAGTTAAGTTCCGCATATCACCCACAAACAGACGGACAATCAAAAAGGACAATCAAAACTCTTGAAGATCTGTTACGTCTTTGTGTCTTAAAACATGGGGGAAGTTGGCAAGAATACCTTCCACTTGTTGAGTTCACTTACAACAACAGCTACCATGCTAGCATCGGAATGGCCCCCTATGAAGCTTTGTATGGAAGGAAATATCGTACACCTTTATGTTGGTATGAGACTGGTGAAAAGACAATAATTGGACCAGAGATTGTTCAGAAGACTATAGAACAAGTCCAAAGGATCCAAATGGCAATGAAGACTTCGCAAGATAGACAAAAGAGTTACTATGACAAACGTCGGAAGCCATTAGAGTTTGAGGAGGGAGATCATGTTTTTCTCAAAGTTACTCCTACCACTGGAGTAGGAAGAGCTTTGAAGGCCAAGAAGTTAAGCCCCAGATACGTAGGACCCTATCAGATTTTGCAAAAGATAGGAACTCATGCGTATCGTATTGCTCTACCACCTGAGCTAACAAACCTCCATAATGTCTTTAATGTTTCTCAGCTCCACAAATATGTACAAGCCCTGATCATGTTCTGAGTCCTGATCAATTTATTCTGAAGGAAAACCTTACCTTTGAAGCATCACCAGTGAAGATTGTTGACCGACGTCTCAAACAGTTAAGAGGCAAGAACATCTCTTTGGTCAAAGTAGTTTGGAGTCAGACAGATGATGAAGACGCTACTTAGGAAATTAAGGAGAAAATGAGATAATTGTACCCTCAATTGTTTTAACTTTGAATTTCGGGACGAAATTCCTAAAAGGAGAGGAGAATGTAACATCCCTGTTTTTAGAAACAGTTTTACCCCTGTAATTTTTGAATTATGGAAGGTTTGTAAGTAAGAATAAGTCAATATATACCCTGTTGATGGTTTATGGTATCTCAGAAATGTCGTTTTTGTGCATAATAATGGAATTTATATAGACCATTAGTAAAATTATGCAAATTCCAAGTGAAAAGGGCTCTGTTCTGAGTAACAGAGAGAAATTCTGAGTGAATAATTAGAAATTCCGAGTGAAGGATGGAATTCCGAGTCAGTGTCATGTTTTCTGAGTAAAACATGACTGAAAGGGCTACCACCGAGTGGAGTCCTGACCTGAGAAGTAATTCTGAGTGAAGTGTGTTCAAGAGAACCACTTCTGGGTGAAATTCCGAGTCAAAACACCCTAGAATGACTCATTTCTGAGTCATACCTTGCCAAAAGCTTCCTTTTCTGAAGGAAACTCCTCTGATTGAAGTATTCCGAGTGAAAGAGTACACATATACTTATGTTTATGTTGATTTGATGCTTCCTACCGACTGGAATGTGTTGTGGAATTATTTGGGAAGGATTCTGAATGGTTTCGTATGTGTATAATTAGGAAACCGAGTGGAAAATGGTAGAATGAGCCCATTCATAGAGAAATATAGGAGGCTGAACCATTTCCGAGTGAGTCTATGGGTATGACTCCTCTCCCGAGTGAGATATACTCTACTGGACTACTTCCGAGTGGAGATTGGTTAATTGTGGTTGAGAGCCTTACTGAGTGTCTTAAGTATATAAGCCAATTCCAAGTGAGACTGACTGAGATGACTCGGATTGGTTTGAAATATACCGAGTGAGAAAGGATTAGGTTTGGAATGATATAACCGAGTAAGAACCATCAGAACCTACAGACACAGAACACCGTCCACTTCCACAGACGGTGTCCCTCAACTCCTTCACACACCGTCCTTCCCTACTTCACTCAATACCGCCCTCACACTCAATACCGCCCTCACACGCAATACCGACCTCTTCAAATCAACACTGAACACCTTTTAATTCCACTTCAGCTAGTGATCAGCCCACTTAATCACATGAATCCAAAAATGAGTGGCACAATGAACCAATCGCAAGGGAAAATTGCATCCATTATAATACCTTTATATATTTTATTTCAATCAAATGCAAAGCTGACTGTGAAAGGAGTCAAAAGGCTCCATTATCTCACCTAGTTCTCCAACCAATGTTCCCCACTTACTCTCTCATTATTAACCAGTACTATGACTCTTAGAACACACACACGAAACTTAGCCACAGACACACCTCTGTTATCATTTCCCTTCCTTCTTCTCCTTCTACAAACAAGCTTTCTCTCTCTTAATTCTCTTCCTCTCTCACTCAGATTTGAAGCAGGACAGTGAAGGGAACCTTTTTCTTTCCATCCAGGAACTCCATTAAGGTAAGGGGGTATATTCTTGGGTGCTCTGTGGGAAAACCGTGTGAAGGACAGGGTTAAGGAGTCTTATTCCTCACCTTTCCAGGACAGGTTTAGGAATTATTGATTTACATGCTTTGATTTATGTATGTTTATATGCATTTTTATTACTATGAACATGTTCAATTGGTTTTATAATTCATGATTCGATGAATACGTTTGATTATCTGTATTGATTATGATAAATTTTGATGATTGAGTGAATATGTTTGATGCTGAATTATGAAAATATTAAGTATCATGTGTGTTTATGTGTATTCCAGTAGAGAATTGTAAACAGGAGATGAAATAAATGATAATAAGATCGGTTTTGTGTAAATTCAATCGGTTTTGTGTAAATTCAATTGGTTTTGTGTAAATTCAATCGGTTTTGTGTAAATTCAATCGGTTTTATGTAAATTCAATCAGTTTTATATAAATCCAATCAGTTTTACACGATTTCATTCGGTAAACCATTATATATTTCAGACAGAACTCTTTTCAACTAATTTTACTCGGTAAACTCATGTTTCACTCAGAACTTATCTTATTTTCACTCAGAAAGCTCCTTTCAGACTAAATCCACTCGGAATTATATTTTATTCCACTCAGTAACTTATTTTTACTCGGATTCATAACATTTACACTCAGAAAAAATTCTCTCAGTCAGATTTCACTCAGAATTTAAGTTATTTCACTCAGAAAATCTTTTTCGGTATCTGTTTCACTCGGAAAACACTTCACAATCTAATTTCACTCGGAAAACATAGTTATTTCACTCAGAGACTTATTTCCACTCAGACTTAAAGCATTTTACTCTGAAAATCATTTTTACTCAGATTCAAACTCATTTTTACTTGGAATCAGACCTGTTTCAGTCGGAAAACAACTTTCCAGTACAATTTCACTCGGATTTTTAGCCAGTTCATTTAGAAAACTCTTCTCAGTATGATTCCACTCGGAATCATACTTATTTCACTCGGAATTACCTTTGTTTCACTCGGAAAATCTTGATTTTAATGTTTTTCACTTGGATTTTCATTTAGAAACTCTTCTTTAATCCTTTTTAAATTATTGGGAGGTTTAGCTTTATTGTTATTGACATTATTAATGTTTTAATTATGAGTAATTACATAAAGAATGTATTATTTTACTCTTATACAAAATATAATTTTTAACCAAGATATATCCGATATATTTTCTGGAATAAGAACAAATATCTTACAACATTTTAATAATTGATGAGATTCAAGAACTTATGAGGATGTATGATGAGACTGGAAACACATGAATACCCAAGGATCTAATGATAAAAATAATGCATTTCGCATCATGAAAATATTTTTTGAAGGAGAAAAATATCTAGAGCATACACTTGGTACAGTGGAGGACACTCACGTTCGATCTCCATGAAGAATCTTGGGAGTACAACTGGAACGGAAACCCAATGGTATCAGAGTCGCACCTGATAGCCGGGTGAGACGATGCAATTCTAGTGTACTTTGACTAAATGACGGAGTATAACTATGATCGTAGGGATCCAAGTTCCAAGAATATATAAATCAATGATGAGAACCAACGAGTTCATTTGTACCATATGGAACTTGGGCGGACCCTGATCGCTCTAGAAAATTAGAATGGAGATATTCCAAAAAGGAGATGAAGAAATGATTTATTGGGACCCACATGCATCATGAGACTTAACCAAAGATAAATCATAATAAATTCAACTCATGCATTCCATGACAACATGTTTGATTGTTATAATTATGAATATGCCAATTGTATGATGTATGTGATATTGTATGTTAACTGGATTATGTCCACACCGGATTAACCAATCAGGGTCTTGGGTTATACTCACCCTTACTGTTGACCATTTTTCAGAGGAATTAGAAAATCAAGAACCCGAGTGTGAAGAACAGCAATATGCTGAACCCACTGAGAACGATCATTAAAGATAGAATTTATATAGTTTGAATATTTATCAATGACAAAGACATCGGATGACTGTATAATGTTTAAGGGTGCCTGCGTGCCCCATTCTGTTATGAGTACAATTATTTTTTTAAGTTTGTGAATAACTATGTGATATATCTACTATTTGCTTCCACTGATCTGCCATCTCTTTATTAAAAAAAAAATATTCACTTTTTATGAAAACTTGACACCTCTCAGTTAAATGGGATGATCCTATAGAAGGGTTTGTCTTATCTAACCGACGGTGTTACATCCCACGCTGTATGCACTCGACATTCTCATCTTTATATCTCATGCATATTCATTTGATTGTTATTTCTATATTAAGCGTCCCACGCTGCATGCACTCGGTATTTTCAATGGTGAATCACATGCATATGATTTTAATCATCAAGCGTCCCACGCTGTATGCACTCGGCATTCTCATTTCAATCAATATACTTCACATGCAATTCCATATACAATCATATAGTAAGCGTTTCACACTATAAGCACTCGGCACACTCATTAAAATCAACATGCATCACATGCAGTTCAATATTCAATCATGGACGGAATCACATAACACTTCATAACTCAGATTTCACATATCCGGGTATATCACAAGTTATCAAACAACAAAAACACATCAATCATCACATTTCAAAGCTATATAACAAACAACATATCAACTTCACCCGGAACCCGTCCATAAACCATTCATTTGAAATATAAAACACCCCCTACCTACTGTAGAGATCCAAGAAGCTCCTCGAGCTTTCAACATTGATCGGTTGCTTCGATCGTTCCTTCAATCATTCTCTCTGGCTCAACGACCTTCGAACCCAGTCAAACTCTGCACTTAGCTTGGAGAAACTGGAAGCTGTTCTCTCACTTAAACAATCGATCCTTACTATCAGTGGGGAACTTCGAGTCCTTCAAGACACCACAATCATTGTTGACGAAGAAGAAGGAGAAGACGGAGAAGAAGCTCTGTTGACTTCAGGAGAAACGGGAATGGCACCTTAACACTGCCCACTTCCCAGTCGAGATTCCAACAGCTTCGAGTGGAAAAAGGAGGAGGAGAGGGAGACGACGAAGAAGAAGGAGAAGAAGAAACATAAACATGGGCTTGAGGGAATTCTACAGAAAACAGAAGAGTGGTTCTGCATGCACGAAAGAGAAAAGAGGTCAGAGTGGGTGGAAAAGTGAAACTGAAGCTATAATACTGACAAGAGGGGCACATACGTCATTCCATGCCTCTTTTACTTAGTCAGCACTCAATCTCAATCAGTAGTCAATCTTAATCGACAGTTAATCTTAATCTGAAATTAATCTCCATCAGCAAATAATCTTAATCAGGATGTTACAAGAAATGACAATGATAATGTGTAATAACAAATGATGTTATGGATCATTTCCTTGAGTAAAGGATGATCGTTATTATTGATAAATTGTTGTGTATCATTGAGAGTGATACAAATATGATCTTGTATGTGTGGTTTGAATTATATTGACGAAATGTTGTGAATGTCACACCGATAAATATAGATGAAACAATGGTGATGAATAATGAATTGAAAACCCACTAAATGAATGTGTGGTAATATTGAGGAATATTGTGTAATATTGTAAAGCCATTGTGTGTATGATATGAAATGTATATATAAAATATGTTGAAATGAAATGCCACATATAAAACTTGAAAATAATGGTTAAGAAACCAACAATGATAAAATCCACTAAGGTGTATATGGTGGTGTTGGTGATTATGATGATGATGAATGATGAGTGGCATTTAGGATGCACAGAGTGAGAATGCATTTGATTTGCATTGCATTGCATCCATGGCATATCATAGCCGCTGATGTTGGAACGTTAGGGGAGTTCCCTCGGCCGACCCAGTGGGAGGGTGGCTCAGTGCACGAGCAATTTGTTGTTTCCCCTGTGGCTCGGTGTGTAAGTCATGAAGCCACCCATGTATTGCTACGGGGAGCTACATGTGGCCAACCCTTGTGGGGGGTGGCTCTTAATGAGCAGGTGACCCCGTGGTCCTTGGGATTACAGCCGCCATGATTTGATATCTGGCCAGCCCGCAACACCATATGTTGAATATGTTGTATACCGCGGTCATGGTGAAAATGACCAGGTGTTGAAAAATGGGCGATGCGGTTTGGTACCAGTAAAAGTATTGTGAATATGCATGTATTATGAATATATGTGTACACATTTTACTACTGCAGTAGGGGCATGGTATGCGATCATGCTTAAACCCACAATTGGTGTTTATTCCCACAGTTAGATCCGCATTTGTTGTCTATTCCATTGTGCATATGCATTAGCCATAAGAGCATCTGCATATAGCATGGAGATATGCCAGAAGTTGATGATGTTTAATGATGATTGAGATTGTTGTATGGTGTTGATAAGATGGGTAATTGAATACCTAAAAGACCACATAAAACTCTATAAATGATATGAGTATAATAAAAGATATTGAATATGACGATATGTATGTTATGACCCATGATAATATAGGGCATATTTGTTTATGACTGATGATAATATGATAGCCATAGTGGCTATGAGAAAAGACCTGAATGGTCAACGTTGATGATGTTGGCCCATTATGGCGTTGTGATAGATGTGTATATGCCTTCTTTGCTAAGACCTGGTTAATGAATATGAAATATGTATGTAATGTTGAATTAACAATTTATAATGATCATTGATGTGTTTAGCAAAGCATACGTAAAGTTGATGTGCATATGCACATAATTTCAATTGTATTCATATCGTCATTTGAAATGTATAACTCACTCTCCCATGTGGTCCACTTTTTAGTATTGATGCAGGGATGTCACGGGAAGAGAACATTTTTAAAGAAACGCTTTTGTGAAGGTAAAATAGTGGTAATAGAATGCCTTGGCTGGCAACGATTGTAATTTATTGAATTGTGAATGAATATACATGATAATGTTGATATTTATTGATATTTGGTGAATGTCTTATGAATAATGATATAAGTGGATATTGTGTTAGTATTTGGGGGTATTCGAATTCATACCCACTTGATGAATAAAATGATGTTGGATATGTAGCCCATTTTGGGAATGTATAAGTATTGATGACATATGTCTTGAGGTTGAATCAGATATGACCAATTATGGGACATGAGTATTGGAGATGTATGATGCATGACCATATAGATATGTATATACATATATATTAGGCATTGCATGCTCATATGATTATGTAAAATAATAATAGTTGTCTATTAGGCTTATGATATGCCATAGCCTGCTCTGCCGAACCTTTTCTCATATCCTCATATATGGGACTAGGCGTATGCCCGGTATACTCATTCTTCTTTCAATGTAAATTCTATTACTTTGTATACCGTTATGGGCAATTTATTTATCGATCCAGTTATATTCTGTTAAATCTCACTCTTAGGTTTTTTGTGGTTCGGGTCTTGATGTAATCGTCGAGGTGTATTAGAAATATTTCAAACGTGAAAAATTTTCTCGCATTTTTACTAATTATTATCTTGATCACATCGGGATTCGGGTCTAGAAAATCAGGGGTGTTATATAGATAATTAAAATGATGTAGATATTAGAGTCCAATATAATGAATTAAACAGTTAGCAATATTATTTTTTGTTTTTTACAATTAAAAGTATATGGTAAATGATCCCTACAATTAGTATTGTAAAACAAAAAATGAAAGATTTTTTATATTATATAATATCATACCTATTCATTTACTGTCATTTCTTTTTAAAACTTAATATGAAGGAATCCTTTTAGAGAAAAACTTTTCTTATTTCTTGCATCCATTTAATAAGTAAGGTAGAGTTCCATTCATTTTCACCTCAACTTAAAACTCTGTCATTTGGATTGAGTATAATTATTTTAAAGAAAAGTAATTTCAAATCAAATATCACTGATTTATTTTAGACAAAAATGAACAATCTGGTATAAAAACAATGTTTTTCTCAACTAAATAATAGAACGATACAAATAAAATTACTTCTGTTGGCTGTCAACGAATTTCAAATTGTTGATCTGCAACCCCAAGTCTTTCCTTATTAGCCATTTCTATTATCAATCTTCAACTCTGAGGACAAAATGTGTAAATATAAAATATTAAATCAAGAAAAAATAAACAACTAGAGATTGAGGTTAACAGAGTGAATGTTGTAGAATAAGGTTAACAACATGAACACCCACCTTTGCTTCTTTTTAAAAAGAAATGATGGTAAATGAATATATAATATAAAAAGGATTTTTTTGTTATCACCATTCTTTTTTTTGCTACTAAAAAACTCGTCCTTGCAACCTTAAGAATAGTATTTTTAGCAATTTGGCTAATAAAAGAAATAAACTAATATTTTATTAAGGCATGATAATAGAAAGGATCATCATAATATGAAATTTTGACCTGTTTTCTGGAACCAGATGACTCTCCAAAGTTGTTTCTTTGTTTTCTCTAGTGTCATTGTCACATGGAATCTTCTTCAATGCATCGACTTTATTTATATTTTCACTTGTATACCTCTTTTCTTGTTGAGTAGTAACTAATTGGGAACTGCTACCAATATGAACAATAAGTAAAGCTCAGACAAGAAGCGGCATAAATATACATATTATGTGTATATAAAAATATTTATAAAACATATGAAAGCTTCATATCAAGGATCCACTTACTCTGAATAAGTTACTCCCCATTTCAATCCTTCATTTCTATTTAGAAAAATGCTACTTAGTGTTAGTTAAATGTAGAAAGTTTTTATTTAAAAATATTATTAATGTTTGTCTATCTTGATTTCTCTAGGCAATTTTACCATTATTTTTAATAATCAATTTATACTTTTGAGTCTTTAAATTGTTAGGGAAATGGTACAAGACCCTTAATAAATACTTGAAAATTCCAACGAGAATAAAAATAAGTCATGGGAATAGAAGAGTCTAGTATAAATTATTTATTAAATATATGGAATAAGTAATAAACTAGAATCATCAAATTAAAAAGAAGGGTCTTGTTAACTGGGTTATTCTATTCCTTGGTATTTGTTTATTAGACCTGTCTTATTATTCCCAACAATTCATACATGAAGGTTGAAGTTAGTTAAGTTTTCCACCTCAACAATGTTGCTCACCAAATCAAGAATATAAGGACGAAGGTTCCTAGAGGTAAAAATCCTAAATGTAAATAAATGCTCTGTGAGGTTTTATTTTATTTAAGCCGAAATGCCTTTTTCAAACATGGAATCTTGCTCTTAATCAGAGGTTACTACCTACATAAATAAACAGAAATAAAATACACATCAGTGTAATTACAAATACCTCTCACATGTACTTGTCACGGAGTTCATTTTCTAGTACCTTTGCTGCGGTTGTAGCAACAAGATCAACTATTCTTCAAACATTATAGATAAATTGGTTTTCCATGTCCGCTTTAAGCACAATATGTGTATTTAGTACATAATTTATAATCAAACTATTTAACACAACCAAATATACATCAATAAGAATTTTAATTTGGTGTCAAATAAAGTAAATTGGGAGGAGAATAGATAGCATAAATCAGCTGTAAGGAGCTACCAAAACAACAAACCCATCGCAGGTGTAGTGGGGGACAAGATCAAACCAACAATAATACCAGAAAATAAGGATTTTTTCTCCCAAAAGTTATAAGTGGGACATATCAGCATTGACACATTCCCTCTCAAATACCCTTTTTATTTGAAAAGGTGGCTCTTAGGGTACAACGTGCTTGTAGCAAAATTGTGTGACTCAAGCAATACCCGCTGCCATTAAACAATTCATGGTGTGATTTTGGAACAGAAAGAAGCATTAAATAATTCATGTCTATTATCCACACAACTGCTTCACCTTTTTAGGGTTTGGGAGGAAGGAAAAACACCATCAAAAGGGGTTTTGAGACATACCTAATGCCACAGAGTTTCGAAGTCCTCTTGCGAGAGAAGAACGCTGCCTCAGAACTAGTGGTCGGAGTCGTCGCCTCTAAAGAGAAGGTTCAGAGAGGAGAAGTTACAAAGACAAACACTCATGTGAGACAATAAAAGAGTGAATTGTTTTAATGAAAAAATATTTTAATCAAAAATTATTTTAATTAAAATAAAGGAGGGAATACATACCTGCGTGAAATATGTTACCTGTGTTTTAGTTTTTCTAAATTAAGTCACATTCCCGACAATTGAGAAATGTGACACCAAATTTTATAACTAAAATATATTATCGTTGGTTTACCTCAGCCGTCAGTACTAAACCGCCGCTAAAAAACGAATTTCTTATAGTGTCAATTCACATTATTCACAAGATAATAGTCAAGGAGTCTTATCAATTTCAATCCACACATAGAAATCAAGAAGATATATCAACAAGCATACTTCAAATGTATAGCATCAACATATACATTATCAAACTACAATCCTTAGTGGATTTCAACTTCAATTATCTTTCTATTGTTTTAAGCTTTAGTGTGGTATTCATAATCTCTTTAATTATCTTAATTTTTCAACATCATTTCCAATTCATTAATTAGTAATAAACACAATGATATTCAAGCATTCTCTTAACATTTTCATCATTATACATGGGTGTCACACAACACATCATTCAATTCTCATCATCAATCATCATATCTCATCAACAGTGGTGAAACATACATAGTTTTCATAATATGACATAGGCACATACTTTGCCAAAATCTTAAGTCACTATCAATCACTACCAAGGACACGTCATATCATATATTCTAAATACAATCACATATTTACCAAGAACATCATCATAACAATATCAACCATCACACCATTCCAACATAACTATAGCAAGGCAAACCTGAGCAACATCATATACATTAATCATTAATTATTTAAATCATGTATATAGAATATAAACTCATCTCCTACCTTAAGAGAAGAATAATGATTCGAATGGTCTGATTGTTCTCCCTCATCGTCCGAAATACAATCTACACCAATACACACACACACACACACACACACACATATATATATATATATACACATTTAATCAATAAGTCATCTCAAGACACCATCACAATTCTAAACAATTGTTAACATATCATAAAGCTTAATAACAAGTCCTAGACTTGTCAAAATATCAATTCATACAATTGTATTAGGTTTCAGGAATTCCTTTCCCAAAACTAATATTTTCTAAGTCTAAAGGGGTTAGTCATATCTAACATTAACAATATCACATCCATCATCCATAATGCATTTAGTATTATACAAATCGTCCAAATGTC
Organism: Clitoria ternatea; assembly: GCA_037962975.1. Lineage (NCBI taxonomy): Eukaryota > Viridiplantae > Streptophyta > Magnoliopsida > Fabales > Fabaceae > Clitoria > Clitoria ternatea. Next base: position 266,900,247 of record CM075671.1, read on the forward strand.
ATCATTGCCACCTATGGTTCAACATAAACCATTTTAGCCTCTTTTAAACCAACGTCAATCAACAAGTCCAAATAACACTTATCATGGTCTAAGACCTTATCAAACCATAATTTTATTTCATTAATCCATACATTTATTTCTACGCATCTTATGGCAACACTCATCCATAAGTTCCATCATCAATGGTCACTTACCTTACTAATATCATTTCTCACCATAATATCAACACCACACCTAGGTATCACACATTCATACTTAAAATTAATTTCCTTAACCACAATATATATGTTATTTCCTAAATTTTAGGATTAAGGTTCATCAAAATCCAATAACCATCATTTTCACATTCAACATGGCTCCTTAACCATCAATAACAATAATTAATACTAATCATTCCAAACTCCATTTCTATACATAAAAGTCATTCCCATGGCAATTAAATCATCAATTTCTCAAACTTTACCAAAAGCCTCAAACTACCAACTCTAGGTTTTTTCATAAAAATCCAACAATAACCAATTTTAACTATTTTCTTGTACAATTTCAAGCATAACATCACCATCATTTTCATGTACCACATACCAAGTCTCAAAAATTAATTTTCTCAACTCACAAAGCCTAGGGTTCATAGTTCCATATGTATATATCTATTTATCAACATTCAAACCACCACTTCTAGGCCTAAATAACATAAAAATCATTAATGGGGCAAAAATGAGTCAAGAACCTTACCTCAAGCTCCAAGCCTTAACCCAAAACAAAAATGAGAGTGGTGGATGAAGAACCCATAAGATATTTACCTCAATGTCCTTTTTAATACTCACAAATCAAGTGTTTTGCAAAGGAAATGAAGGTTTATGTGTGGAAAATGGTGGATGGTTTTTGTGTTTAAAGAGGGGAAGAAGAAAAAAATGAAGAAGAAGTGGGGAAGGAAAAGAAGTTCACGACAATTGAGAGAAAGTGAGAGGAACTTTAGTGAAATTTAGGTATTACCCAATGGACAATGCATTGCCACCCTTTGCTTTTACCAATGGTCAACAAATCCCATTACCCAATGGACAAAAGAGAGTAAAAAGAAAAGAAAAATGGTGCACGGTCAAATGAGGAGAAGAAAATAGATTTTACATTTTCTTTTAATTCCAATTGACTCGTATTTTCACTGATTATTAACATATATCTTGTCCGAATAAATATCTCCTTAACATAAAAAATTATTTAAATCATACCACCATAATCATAATATTTTCCTCAATATTCTAGACCTATCAAATGCCCAAAATTATTGAATAGGTCATACATCTTCTATTAAATTGTTCAATTTTAATAAATTTTAATTTACTGATAAATCACAATTAGTGTCTGATTAATTTTCCCATGTTTATTGGACTATAAATAATTAATTACCATCATATAAAAATTTTATTTCTCTAAAATTTGGGATGTTACATCGTCTAAAGGAAAGTTTGTAAGAAAGATACACCTTCAATTTTTTTCAACGAACATCTTTGATTAGTATTTGAAGAAATATAGTGTTGAGGGGGAAAAGGTACCATTTGTTATAGGATTTATTGATGATGAACCGTGATTTGGTACAAATATATTAACTATATAGTTTTAAAATTTATGTACAAAATTTTCAATGATTATTTTTAAAAATGGTGCAATCATCAAATTTAACACATAATCAATTAGATAAGATTACAAATATAATAACTATATTATTTTAGATTATAATTAATTATGTTGATTATGTGGTTTCAAAAATAGGTAGGGATATTCTAAAAATATCAATATCATAAATATGAAATAATAATTGAGATTTTATTTGAATTTGAAATAAATTAATTTGTATATAAAATAAACTTTAAAAAAAGATGAAGAATATAAGACTGACACATGGTAATTTTGAAATTAATGACATTTTATAAAACTGTCTTTTAGAATATATATATATATATATATATATATATATATATATGGGAAATGAGGGGACCAAATCTTCCAATGTGATTTAATCTATATCTGTATAAAATGTATTTTATATGTAATATATAATTTATTAAATTATAATCATAATATTAATTATCTAAATATTTTTTAAAATGGTTTTAATGTATAATAAGAAGACACTTATTTGTTTATAAATGTTGATCAACTTGATTTTAGATATACCAATATTAGGTGTTGATACATATAAGAATAAATTAATAGACCTATTTATATATAAAAATTAAGTTAAACCATAATTGAAGTAATTAACCATATTGTAACATCCAGCCCTAATTACGTTTCATTTAAACCTTAATATAATAAAATTTACATAAAAGTTTTCATAGTTAATTATAATAATTTAATTTTCCACTATTTTAACTCAACTTGAGGCTCCCTATATAAATAATAAATATATAATATTTAAATCCCATTTAAAATAACTTGATTTGAGAAAACTTAAGATTTTTCAAAACCGATAGTGTTGTAATCGATTACATCAGCATTGTAATTGATTAGAATAGTTTAATTGCATGTATGATAATGCACATGAGACCCTACATATATTTATTAACAATGTAATTAATTACCAAAAACATGGTAATCGATTACTAGAGAGTAATTTTACAGGAAATGAAGTTGGCTCTCTAGTAATCGATTATAGGACAGAATAACATTATGTATAATTTTGCATTTTCACTAACTTTCACACCTCCTAATTTGTTAATTTTAACTTCAAATGCTATGAAACTTCATGAGCACCATATTACTCTATTTTAGATCTGCTCTGCTGGCATAGTTGATTTCCCAAAAATCCATCATATGACTAACTTATGCGTCAAATTGCAATTTACACGCTTTTAGGCAACTTAAGATGCTAAAACCATTTCAAAGCCATTTGAATTACTACCAAATACACACACAATTGACTTAAAAAACCTATAGAAACTATCTGAGAATCTTGAATCTCACTGAATCTCTATTTTACCTATTTAGTTTTTCAATTTACATTCAAATTCACTCAAATCACAATACTCGTTATGCTAAATCTTGATTTACCATCAATTCTTAACCAACTAATTGACTCTAACTAGTTATCCCTTAAAACATCCAATATACAGTATTCATTATCAACTTATTTCACCATAACACATCACCCTTGTACTTAATGTATCAAGATCACATAAACAAACATAACTTGCTTATAACTTATCCATTCAATATAAAATGGCTCGATGCCATATTTCACACACATAAAAGTAAAACTTGAATATAACACACACACACACTCATATATATATATATATATATATATATTAAATAGCAGTAAAACACTAACTTCACGTCAAAACATATAAAACAAATATATATATCACATATATAAATAAATCTCATTAGCATTCTCAACTGCTCATTTTGCACTAGTCATTAACAATCTCCCTATCTTCAGTAACTAAAAATGTAATAACTATAAAGGTGAGTGACTGGAATCATAATTCAACGTAATAAACTCAAATACCAACATAATTTATCGACAACCCAAACTTTAAAATCAAAGAGTTTAAGAAAGAGTTTCATATTTTAACAATTGAAACTTAAATGTAGCTATTCAAAATACATCAAAACTATCTCCAGAAGCTATCATGCTTACCGTATAATTTTTTGGTTGTTAATTGATCCAGGGTGGTAACTAATGTTCAGGACGGGGTCTAAAAGCGTTATGCCACATCATTTAAAAAGCTGGCAAGGCTGTGACCAGAGTCCTGAGCTGTAGAGTGACTACAGATTCATCTCTTAACCCCAGTTAATTACTGATAGCCAGACACTAAGTCTGAAGAGGTATGGGCAACTTGACCCTACAGACACTATAGCAATAGTAAGTTAGAAATACGGTTAAATCACTTCCTAAACTAAGGTAAACACTATAAATACAACTCATTTATTACAGAAAAGGCATCTATTCTAATCCTGTAAATTACCTCCGTAATATTCTTTACCTAAGTGACCGTAATGACTTAAGCATTAGAGAATCTTCTATAGGTACACCTCCGGTTAGGGATTTCAACGGGGCGGGGCGGGCACGGGTACCTCTTTCCCGCTACCCGTGCCCGCGGATAAAAATAAAACCCATGCCCGCCCGTTACCCGCACGGGTACCCGTTTTACGGGTTTTTTTCGGGTAGTTACTACCCGCGGGTATCCACGGATATTCACGGGTAGGGATGGCAAAACGGGTTGGCCCGTCGGGCCCTGGCCCGCCCCGCAAAAAAGCGGGGCGGGCCAAGTTAAACGGGCCAAAATTCAGGGCCCGCCCGCCTAAGGCGGGCCCGACGGGCTGGCGGGCCGGCCCGCCAAAGTTAAAATTGCAATTTTTTAAAAAAATATGTCAAATTAAGATTAAAAAATTAGAAAAATAATTTCTTAAAAAAATTAAAGAAAATATTATTAAAAGAAATATATAAATAGTAAGAGATATTACTTTTTTTTAATTTTAGAAAATCAAAGTATATATTTTAATAAAATAAAGTATAAATTAGTAATATTTATATATTTTTTTCTTTTGGCGGGGGCCCGTCGGGCCGGCCCGCCCCGCCAAGGTTTTGGCCCGCTAAATTGGCGGGCCAGGCGGGGCAGGCCTTGGCGGGAGGCGGGCTAAAAATTTTGTCTGCCCCGCCAAATTTGGTGGGCTTGGCGGGTCAGCCCGTTGGGCCTGGCCCATTTTGCCATCCCTATTCACGGGTACCTAATTAAAATAAAAAATTCAAAAATAAAAATATAAAAACATTAAAATAAATTATAAATTAAATATCTAGCCTTAGGAAATACCAAAAAGGCCCACTAAATATAATTATATATTAATAATAATAAAGGGTATTAATATAAATTTTTATATATGGGTACCCGCGGGTACGGATATCATTATATCCGTACCCGTGCCTGTTTCTTAACGGGTAGTACAAAACCCGCCCTTCTTCCTCCACGGGTACCCATACCCGCGGGTTTTTATACCCGTGACGGGTTTTTATCCACGGATACCCACGAGTGTGGATATTTTTGACCTCCCTACCTCCGGTGCGGTTCTTTTACTTTGGAATGGACTAAACATCAACCGAGGTGTAAAATACCATACTCCACTGAGGTGGTGTAAAACTGAGTGATAGAGAGGTAACTATGGTCAGGGAACATTACCTCTGACCCCGGTCAAGACCATCAACTCTTGACCCTGGTTCCTGAGCAGAACATTGGCATGCCCGATGGGACCGCGTAAATTTGTGAGTCCTGCATCGTACTAAACAGAGATCATGGAATACCCAAGAGAAGATGAAACCCTGAAAGGACATGTCTAGAATGTAGCACGGACATTGGATTATAATGAAGGCATAGTAGAAACCCCTCGGACAGAGTTCAAGACTCAAGCTGTAGTACGTCCAGAGCCTAGGGATGAAATTATAAGGAAGCTATGCTAGGAGATACAAGTGCTACAAAGGGAGAATCAAAGTGATGAGTAGAGGCAGCCTAAGAATCCCTATCAGCAGGAGAGGTCCTTAACATACGTATATGATGAGCAAGAATCTATGCATAGGACTAAAGAGATGAGTGGCCAAAGGGGGGAAGTACATCACGGTAGAGGGGGTAAATACCGGTTCAGAATCCTATTCACTAGAAGGTTGATAAGTATCCCAATACCAAGACACATCCAAACCCCACAGCCATTGTCTGTTGGGAAGTACACTGGGGAATCAAACCCCAATAACCACCTAGACGCCTATGTGAACGAGTCTTTATTCCTAGGTATAGAGGAGAACGTTATGTGCCGGATGTTTCCAAGGACGTTGTCTGCCAAAGCTTTAGGATGGTTCAAAAGCCTGCCAACTAGATCGATTGACTACTGGGACGATATGGCCCATGTATTTTTGTAACATTTTGTAGTGTCCAGAGATGTGCCTAAGACATCGTACACCTTAACATAGATCAAACAGAGGCCAAAAGAAAATTTGAGAGATTTCCTGAGGAGGTTTTATAAGGAAGCAACACTTGTTCGGGGTTGACAGAGGAGATACAAATGTACATTACGGTGGAAGCCTTACAACCTCGGTCACCTTTTGCATTATCATTAGCAAAACACCTACCCCAAACTTTTAAAGAGTTCAAAAACAAGGCGACAAAGTATGTCGGAAAAGAAATGCATTTGGCAACTGCCAAATAAAGGAGTACAGATCAGGAGGATAGCCAAAGAATGGAGAGAAAAATTGGACCTGAGATGAAAAGACCTGGTAGGGACGTACTCCTAAGACCGAAGGAAAGAAGAAAGGTGAATGCAGTACGGTACACTCCATTAGCATTACGGCCCAATCAAATTCTAAGAAAGGTTGGCATAAAGAGGATGATGGTGTATAGAGTAAGGAAACCTTTACCTATAAAGAGAGAGGGAAACCCAAACAAGTACTGTGAGTTTCATAAGCAGATCAGACATTCCACTGATGAATGTCAACAGTTGAAGGAAGCCATTGAGATGCTGATCAAAGAAGGAAAATTGAAATAATACTTGTTCGAGTAGAGGATGAATCTAGAGCCAAAAAGAGTAGCACCCTGGAGAAGGGAGATTGAACTGGTGGAGGAAGAAGCCCAGAGTTCAAAAAAGCACGCGTTAGATAAGGGGAAAGCCTTGGTTGATAATATTAACAATGATGAATCGTGGATGAAGCCACCACCTAGTTTAGGAAAAGGGGATGTCATCAATATGATTGCTGGAGGATTCACTAGGGAGGAGTGTCAAACTCAGTAAGAAAAAACTATTTAAGGATGATAATGTTAGTGCAGGCGAAAGTGGATAATAGGCCATTCAGAGATGACATTAAGACTCCAGCCATTATTTTTACTAATGATAATTATGGCCTAACGGTGCCAAGAGGTGATGACATGGTGGTGATTGAAGCCGTGGTGGCAAACAAAACAATAAGAAGGATGCTGTGGACCAAGAGAGATCCTGTGACATAATCTTCTACGAGTGTTTCAAGAAAATGAGACTGTCAAACTCTGATCTACAGCCTTATACTCAGGAATTAATAGCATTCAATAGAGCAAAGCAGGCTACTAAAGGCTACCTAGATACTAGGATACTTTTGAAGGAGAACCGGGGTCGAAAATAATACGCACAAGAGTTTTAGTAATTGATGTCAAATCCCCATTCAATGGGATTATTGGGCGCCCTTCTCTGAATGATTTGGAAGCAGTTGTATCAACCCCGCATCTGTTAATAAAGTTTATAAACAAGGATAACCAAGTATTCTCTATTCGAGGTGATTAGCAGATAGCGAGGTATTGTTATAACCTCAATATGTTAATGACTAAGGCAGAAGAGTCCACAAAAGGAAGAGACTGGATAATGGTAGGCCAATACCAAAATCTGTAAATTTGATAGATCTTGACCTAACGGAAAAACTGACCTTAGACCCAAAAAAACCCTCAGAGGCCAACACCAGAAGGAGGAGTAAAGAAAGTGATGTTGGAAGAAGACCCCGTCAGGGAAACAAAGATTAATGACTCCTTAGATCAAGGAATGGAGGAACGGCTGGTCAAGTTGTTAAAAGAGTTTAAGCACTTGTTTGCATGGACCGTAGCCGACATGACAGGAATTGACCGAAACTTCTGCTATCATAAGTTGGCAGTTTATCTGGAGTCTAAAGCAATGGCACAGAAAAAAAGGAGACTGGGTCCTGAAAAATAACAGGTGGTGTGTAACCAGACTGAAGAATTACTGAAGGCTGGATTCATAAGGGAGGTGCAATACTCTTCATGGGTCTCAAACATAGTGATAGTGAAAAAGGCTAATGGTAAATGGCAGATGTGCACAGATTTTATAAATATGAATAAGTGTTGCCCCAAAGACCCGTATTCCTTGCCAAATATTAATCAGATGATGGATGATTTATCGGGGTACTAATTCTTGTCTTTCATGGATATGCACTCCGGCTACAATCAAATTTCGATATGGAAAGAAGATAAGGATAAAACGGTGTCTATAAATATCAAGGGAGTCTTTTACTATACTATGATACCATTTGGGTTAAAGAATGTAGGGGCTATATACCAGAGAATGATGAACAAGGTCTTTGACGGAATGAGGTTAAAATGGTTGAGGTGTATGTAGATAATATAATAACCAAGACTCCGGTTGGAGGGGACCACATTGAAGATTTGAGAAAGGTATTTCAGAGATTGTAGCTCTATAATATGAGGTTGAATTCCCTAAAGTGCACGTTCGCAGTACCAGCAGGAAGGTTCCTAAGATTCATGTTAACACAAAGGGGCATAGAAGCTAATCCTAACAAGTGCAAGGTAGTGAGAGAACTATGAAGTCTAACCAACGTAAGAGAGGTACAGTAGTTAAATGGAAAAGTGGCAGCTTTATCCCGGATCATGCCAAAAATGGTACACCGGTCATTACCCCTTTACAAGGCCTTAAAGAAGAATAAGGAGTTTTAATGGGGAAGAAGAGCAAGAGAAAGCGTTTCAAGAATTGAAAGAGGTTTTAGCTAACCCACTGGTGTTGACGAAGCCTGACCTTGGAGAGAAATTATTCATTTACTTGTATGTGTCTGATAAAGCAATGGGGGCCATATTAGTGAAAGAAACAGTCGAGGGCCAGAGACCGGTATATTTTATGGGAAAAGTGCTACAAGGATCGGAAGGTCGATATCAGAAGTTAGAAAAGGTAGTATTGGCATTAGTCTGGACATCCCGACGTTTAAGATAGTACTTTCATGCACATCCAATCACAGTTCGGATGGATCTCATACTTAGAATAGTTTTCACAAGCCATACTTTGCGAGAAGAATGCCGAAATAGGCAATAGAATTATCAGAGTTTGACATTTCCTATGAACCCTGAATGACCATAAAAGCTCAAGTCCTAGCAGACTTTGTGATAGAGTTGACTGGAGAAGCCCCAACACTACCACGGGAGCATTGGAAGATCTATGTTGATGGTTCATCGAACGAAAAAAGGTGTGGAGCTGGAGTAGTAATTGAGAGTGAAGATAGGGTGAGTGTGGAGATATCCCTAAGATTTGACTTCAAGACGTCAAAAAATCAGGCAGAATATCAGGCATGCTTGGCAGGACTCAAAGCAGCCTTAGATGTGGGGGCACGCACGACGGTGCTCTATAGCGATTCACAGTTAGTGATCTCACAGATTAATGGAAATTATCAAGCAAAAGAACCGCTGTTGCAATAATACCTGGCGGAGGTTAAGGAGTTAGGAGAAAAGTTTACTGATGTGGAGTTTAAACATGTCCTCAGGGAAGAAAATGTCAGAGTCAATGTTCTATCTCGGTTGGCAAGCATAAAAAAGACGGGTGTACTGCTACAGTGATATAGAGTATTTTAGCCGCTCCAACCATATCAAATGCACTTAAGGTATACGCCATCCAATTCAGAGCACATCCGAAGGATTCATGGGTTATTCCAATTATCCGGTGTGAACACCTATTTTTGTCCGGTAAAATATATATATTAAATATGTAAAAACAAAAAAAAGAAATAAAAAAAAAGAGTATATTTGTCCTAGAATCTGGGGTTAATGTTGACTGCATTAACCGGGGTCCTAACATGGTCTCCTAACCGGTGTTACCTCACTAACTCTAAATTTGCACAGCCTCAGTGGAGTACGGTATTTTATACCTTACTACGGTGGGAATCTGAGGTTCTTCAAGTTAGTGAAAATTGATCCGTACTCAAACTTCAAAACACACCGGAGGTGAACCTGCAGAAGATTTTCTAGTGCTTAATTATCGACCGAGGTAGAGAGAAATGTCCATAATTAACCGATTATTTCAGACCCCAGTTATGACTTACCAATTCTTATTGGTGACGTGGTGCGGTACGTAGAACCTCGTCCATTCAAGGTTGCCACCCCGGATCATATTAAAAAAAAATAATATTAAAAATTGCATAGTGACCGTTAAAATAGTAACTCTTCCCCATTTCTATAAATACTCAATCCCTCTTCATTTTCGACCACACCTCTCATTTCATCAACTTTCTTCATTTCTCTCAAGCAATGACTGATGGATGCCGAAGCCAACAGGAAAGAATAAGGGAGGGAAAACGATGCTTTATGACTACCTTCTTGCTTCTTATAGCATAGGTAGCAATTTTTCTTTTTTGGATACTTTATTTCTTGCCACATGTGTAATAAATATTTATGTTTTCATAAGAGTAAATGATTACTCACTTGTATTAAAAAAAAATAAATTTTTTTTTCTTTCCCAAAAAAATGAAAACTAGAAAATAAAAAGGCCTAAAAAATCTGAAAAATAGGCCAAAAAAACAAAAAAAAAGGCCCCAAAAAAATCTGAAAAATAAATGGGCCAAAAAGAAGTCCAAAAAAATTGAAAATTAAAAAAAAACAAAAATCCAAAAAAAATCCAAAAAAATAGAAAAAGTTTACGGTGGTTTGATTGAGGTGGGACCCAGTTGATTGGATAATTGGAGAAAATTAGGGAAAATAACATCAAATTTGGACAAATTAGAAAAGTAGAAAAGTGATATCATTTATGGAGGATCCAATGCCAATTTTCTTCTATAAATAGAAGGTGATATTGAGGTATTTTGGAGGAAGAAGAGAAAAAAGAGGGGAAAGAGTGTTAAATTTTTGTGAGAATTTTTAGAAGTTTTGGTTTTCAAAAATTATATTGTGTAATCCTAGTTTGAAAAATGAGTGCATCACTCTAGTTTGTCTTAGTATGTGGGTTTTTGTGAGTCAAAATACTATCCAAGTGTTGTAACCGGTGTCCAAATACCTTTAAATCGAGTCCAAACAAAGCCAAAAGCAAAGGAAATCAACACAAAATTGATTTCCCGACTTTCGTAATAGTTCTTCTATAATTGTTCTTGCACCAAGGTATTTTTTATTAATACAAGGATGTTTATTTACATTTATTTATTTGTCTTTATTTAATTGTTATTTATTTTTCTACACTTTTATTTTTCTTTATTTATATTCAAGCACTTTATTTTTTTACACTTTATTTTTTTGCAGCTATTTATCTGTTTATTTATTTTTCTGCATCTCCATCTTTATTTATTTATTTATACCTTTATTTTTCTTTATTTATTTTTCTGCATTTATATTTTTCTTTATTTACTTTTCTATACTTTTATTATTGTTAATTTATTTTTCCGTACATTATTTATCTGCACTTTATATTTCTGTAATTGTTAGTTTATTTATTTATTTTCTGCATGATTATTTTTATTTATTTATTTTTATACCCTTTTATTTCTATTTATTTACTTTTCTGCCCCTTTGTTTTTATTATTTACCTTTTTACCCCTTTATTTTTATGTATTTACTTTCCTGCCCCCTTATTTTTATTATTTACTTTTCTACCCTTTATTTTCATGTATTTACTTTTTTGCCCCTTTATTTTTGTTATTTACTTTTCTATCCCTTTATTTTCATGTATTTACTTTCCCGCCCCTTTATTTTTATTATTTACTTTTCTGCCCTTTTATTTTTATTATTTACTTTCCTACCCTTTTATTTTTATGTATTTACTTTTCTGTCCTTTATTTTATGTATTTATTTTTCTGTCCCTTTATTTTTATGTATTTACTTTTTTTGCCTATTTATTTATTTATTTATTTTTCTTTGTACTCTTATTTTTATTTATTAAGTATCTTTATTTTTTTTACAATTATTTATTTTTTTGCACTTTTATTTTTAGTTATTTATCTTTCTGTACTTCTTTATTTATTTATTTTTTTTACTTTCTATTTATTTATTTATGTTTGACCATTTTTTAAATAGTTTATAAATATATATATACATAATTATCCATTTTTATTATGGTCATGATTTCCTATTATTTTCTTTTAGTAACCTTTTGATAATTAAAAAATTATTATCATAAAAAATGACAAAAATAAGACTGATAAATAATGTATTATTTATTCATTTATCTTTTTCTTAAATTTAAAATAAGATTAATTTAGATGAGACATCTTATTAATCTTATTTTTCTAAAAAAAATAATTAAACAAGGTTCATTTGTTAATTTTAATTAGTTAAGTGTATATATATTTCTTTATTTTCATATTGACGTGTTTAATTGTATTTTTTTCTTTCTTATGTTTTTTTAATTTTTATTTATTTATTTATTTATTTTGAACTTTATATTTCTCAATAAAATCAATAGATTTTTTTAACTAGAAAATAATTAAGACAAGATGTCTTATTGTTTTTATTTTTTATGGTCTTTTAATCATTTGTTTGTTTATTTTCTTAGAACTAAAAAATAACAAACTTAGGAGATATGTTTTATTATTATTATTATTATTTTTGTTTTATTCATATTTATATATAATTTTTTATTATTATTAGTGTGTATCTTATTTATCATTGTTTTTATGAAGGATGAAATATTTGATAATCATTATTTTGAAATTATGCATGATCAATTTGGGTAACCATTTTTTGACGGACAGTGTGGGGTGCTAATACCTTCCCCTCCTATAATTTGACTCCCAGACTAAACAGAATCTTATTTTTTTAAAAGAAAAAAAATCAGTGCTGTTTAAAGGTTTTCCTAATATTTTCCTTAATAAATATTAGTGGTGACTCCTTGAACCCTTTATTTTCTTTAGGCCTCCTAAGGGCCTCACTTCAATGTAGTTTCAATTTTCTTTTATTTGTCTTTAACCAGTCCACGTCATGCGTCGGGATCCCGGTCGCGACAGATGGCGACTCCACTGGGGACATTTTGAGAGTCAAGCCCGTTAAATTGATCGTGTGTGTTTTGTTGATTGTTAATTATTTTATCCTTCATATTTATCTGTTATGTTATTCTCGTTGTTCATCTAATCTTCCATTAATTTTAGATTTTATATTGTTTTTTTACTTCTTTATTGCCTTAATTTAGAACCATACGGTAGAAGACATGTGATATTTATTTTGCCTTATGTTTGTTCATTGTGAAGAATGGGTAAAAATCCAAGTATGAATGCTCCACAGACTTCACATTCATCATAATGCACACACTATTAGAAGGGACCCTATTCCCGGACCCCACAAAAGACATAGGCTAGGGGAGATTATTAGCGGTGTCATTTAGGACGAGACGTCCTACCATGATTCGCGTGAAAATCTCAGCCGGGGTATTATCTTAGTTATGATGTCCGCACTAAGTAGGATTCCTTACTTTTTGCATAAGACTCATAGCTAAAGATCAGAGCTCCGGTGGCCTTCTTAGAACCAATTAGAACAATTACCTTTTGAAGAAACACAATTAAATAGCCTTAGAGCCAATTAGGTGGTTACCTTGTCTAAGACACAATTGGGCAAACATTCCTTTTATCTTTTATTCATTTGCACAAAGTTATTTTTAAAAAAAAATCATCAAAAATGTATATTTTATATACTTAAGTCATGATAAATATTATCACACTCTTATATGAGAATATTTATCAAACTGTTTTCTTTGTTAATCTGATTCATTTATTTCTTTTGTTAAAGGTGAAATTTAAACATTGGTAAGTATCTCTAAAAAATGGAATTTAACATGAGATCAAGTGATCAAGAAGTGAAGGCAACTAGTTTAAAAAATTTGTTACACCTCAAAGTCATCAGATCAAATACTAGCAATCTGTTGTCTTTAAGCAAAAGGATGGATATTACTCAGAAAATGACCTTTACAAGGAAGTATGGAAAGATCCTAAAATTCTTAGAGGTCAAAGTGCAAGAAGGGGCCCTTACTGCTCTAGCTCAGTTTTATGATCCTCCTCTCCGTTGTTTTACATTCAAAGGCTTCCAGTTAGCTCTTACTTTGGAGGAGTTTGAACAGATATTTGGCTTGCCAGTAGAAGATTTAAAACCTTATCATTGAACTGAACATTATGCTTCAATCTTCAGTGTAGCTCGTATTCTCAAGATGGATCCTGAAATGCTTAAGAAGGCTCAATTAAACAGGAACCAAATTTTAGGATTCGCACTAAGCTTCTTTGAGCAGCAACTCCTTAATCAGGCAGGGAAAGGAGAATGGGATGTGTTTGTTGACATTTTGGCGTTGGCTATCTATAGTGTGATCCTCTTCCTAAGCCTTGATAATTATATTGATTTCAAGGCAATTGATGTTTTCCTAGCTAGAAAGCTTAGAGGTGAAAGTTTCATGACCGTTGTCTTAGCTGATATCTATTGTACAATGGATTCCTGTCACAACTAGAATGGGAAAAAGATTGTCTGTTGTCTACCCGCCTTGTATCTATGGCTTACTTCTCATGTCTTCAATCAAGTTGGCAAGGTTGAATGTCCTATCTCTGATTTGAAGCTCCTTAGGTTAACCAAGAAGACTAATAGGGAGTGGGCAGGACATCTAGCAGGATTATCTGCTAGCATGATTCAGTGGTACCCTCAGTGGATAAACGTGGATTCCATTATTTACTGCTACGGGAAATTTCTGAATGTGCCTCTCATGGGAACTCAAGGATGCATCAATTACAATCCCAGCATTGTGAAAAGACAACTTGCTTATCCTATGATAAAGCCTCTAGAAGAAAAAATAGTAACACCTTTCCTTCATTATTATATTGAGGGAAATAGTGCTTCTGTTATTCAAACTGTCATTGATGCTTGGGGCAAGGTTCATAGTAAAGGAAAAGAATTGGGTGTCTGAAGTCATGCCGCAAAAGAAAGTTACCACCGATGGATTTTAAATAGGGTAACCATTGCCAAATTACCCTTTAAAGATCACGGTGCTCATGTAAGAAATCCAGTTCCCGATGAAAGTAAAGAGATTGAAAACTTGAGAAGTAAGTTAGCTGAAATGACAGAGAAAAACCAAGCTTTGGAGGATGATTTAATCAAAATTCAACAAGACAATGCTTCCCTTAAAAGAAAAAGGTGTGAATTAGAAAATGCCTTTGAAGATATGAGGAAGAAGCAACGAATTGAAAGAGAATATATGATGCAATTAGATCAATGCCTCCAAATAGCGAACAACCAATTGAAGACCAAAAAGAAACAAAAGGATGATATATTAGCTGACAAAGGGCGCTTACGAGAAATTCTAGCCAAGACAAAAGAAGAAGCTCAAGTTCAAAAGAACCTTATGCAAGCACGAATTGATGAACTAGAACGACAAGTCAGAGATGTCGTCAGTGCTTGCGAGCGTAAAATAAATGAAGAAAAATGGCAAGCCATGGAAGACAAGGATAGATATGAAGAGATTATACATTTAATGACCCTAGAAAGGGTTGAGTTGGAAAGTCTTGTCTATTCTTGGAGAGACCGTTTTTCTAATATAGCCAGTCTTGCTAATGCAACACTTGGAGATATTCTTCACCTGTTGAAGAAGGCTGAAGCAATGATGAATCCGCTTTCTACACCGGAGGAAATTGCAACATTCATCCAATACTGCAAGGGGCGATTAGATGAAATGAAGGTCTCGATTGCTAGAGCGAGAGAGAATTGATTTTGATTTGTTGTAACAAATAATGTATCAGAAATTGTTGATCAATGAATAAATCTCATGTTGAATTTCCATTTTTCTTCTAACTTAGTACTTTAGAAAAAGACATTCTAAAAGAAAGATTTATCTTTGCTTACCGATATTTAAAATTCATCATGTATTTACTTTACATCTCTTTATGTCATTTAACAATATTGTACCCAAGGGGGTTTCTTTGTATTTATTCACATCACGGGGAGGAAGGGCTCAAAGCATCCTTATCAAACCTGACTGCAAACAAGACTCATGGTAGAGCTGCAAAACTCAGTTGAAGAATTGAGGAATAAAGTTGGCGAGATCAAGGAATAGATTGCAGAAATACTTAAGCTCCTTGAAAAAAGAGGTACAGAAAGGGGATCCTCTGCATGAAATGGGGAACAAACATCCGCTCCTTAAGTTCAAGCTCAAGAGGGAAGCCCTATACCTTTAAATGATCCTGCTCCAGTCATTGAAACTCCATTCATCTCACACTAACCTTATGGTATGCCATTACCACCTTTTATTTCCCAAGACGGGAATGTTCAACAAGCATATGCTTGGCCTCCATATGGCCTACCTCAAGGATATTACACTATGCACCCAAATCCTAATCAAGAAAATCCTCTTGCTACTCAATAAATTCCCAATCCCCCGATATCTAACCTTCTAAATTTCAACCAATCAACAGCTGTTCCCCAAAACACTCAGGCTCTACCCAATGTCACCCCACCTAATACAATTCCACCACAAAACCACCAGATTCCAAATGATGCCACACAACCAAACCCACAAACAGTCCCATATTATTTCCCTTATGGTTGCCCAATACCACAGGTAGGTGTTTCCAAAAACTTGTCACACAAAGCTCAGGTCCCTCCACTAAATCCTGATCAGCCAGCAGTACCTTTGTCAAAAAGGCAAATGGAAATATTGGAAGAAAGGTTACGTGCAGTAGAGGGAGGAAGTGGCTTAGGCATAACAAATGTTTCTGAATTATGCCTAGTCCCAGATGTGGTAATTCCTCTTAAATTCAAATTGCCAGAATTTGATAAATACAAAGGAACAACTTGTCCTCGTAACCATTTAACCATGTACTGCCAAAAGATGGCTGGATATGCTTATAATGAAAAGTTGCTGATCTATTTTTTTTCAAGATAGCCTTACTGGGGCAGCATTGAGCTAGTACACTTACCTTGAATGAACTCGTATTCATTGTTGGAAGGATCTAGTCGATGCCTTTCTAAAGTAGTACAAATACAATATGGACATGGCACCAGACCTATTGCAACTTTGGAATATGACCAAAAGGAATACTGAGTCCTTTAAAGAATATGCTCAACGATAGAGAGAAATGGCTGCATAAGTTGAACCACCCCTGATAGAGAAAGAGATAGTGGCAATGTTCATTGACACTCTTCAGCCACTATTCTATGAAAGGATGCTTGGGAGTGTATCATCAAGCTTTTCTGATATGGTGGTAATAGGAGAAAGAATTGAAAGTGGTTTGGGGACAGGAAAAGTTGTCCAAAGTTCACCATCAATAGGAAGACCTATGCCAGGAGCAGGAAGAAGAAAGGGTGAGGAACCAAATACTGTAATGGGAAATCAAGGTCAACATAATCAAAAAATGTTCCACCCTTCCCCTTTCCCTTTCCAGCCTCGTTATCCACCATGCGGACCTTACCCTTATATAGCTACCACTTCTGGAAATCTATTTCCCCATCCTCAATTATATAGACCCCCACCTGTCCATAATTTTAAGAATACACCACCACCTCCTCCCCAACAATGGATGCAAAATCCCAACCCAAATCCTCCACCAAAAAAGCCAAAAATTGACCATCCTTCTGTCCAATTCGATCTAATTCCCATGATATATACTGAACTTTTGACACAACTTCTCAAAAGTTCTCTTGTTGTACGATGTCCTTTAAAACCCGTAGGGCCACCCTATCTTAAGGGGTATGATCCTAATGTTAAGTGTGATTATCATGCTGGGGTACCGGGGCATTCTACAGAAAATTACATTGCCTTAAAGTTTAAGGTACGTGATTTGATAAATACCAAGTGGCTGGATTTTGAAGAAGGCTCCCCAAATATGATTAGAAATCCTTTGCCTAATCATGGAAATGCTGGGGTAAATGCAATAACACATGATTTGGGAAGTGATCATGTTAGGAATGTTTCAGATATCAAAACTTCTCTCCCATAGATTTATAATGAACTTTTAAGGAAAGGATTAATATCTGAAACTCAAAGTTCTAATGAGGACAATCATAATCAGATTCCTGTTGATGCAAAGTTTATTGAAGTGCTTCAAAAATTACTTGATGTAACATCCCGATTTAATAATTAATTGCCGAATGAAAATAAATCATTGAAATAATAATTGCAAGGTAGGAAAATTATTTATTAATTATAATTAACTTAATTAACTCAACTTAAGAAATAATGACTGGTTAAGAGTGGTTAATTAATAATTGCTGGCTGATTGTGATTGGTGTACTGCTTCACGCTTTCCCACCCCACTCTTCCCTTCTCTCTCCGTGCATGCATATATGGGTACACTATCACTCATTCTTCCCCTTCAGACTTCTCTTCCTTCTGTTTTCTCTCCTTTCTTCTTCGCTCTTCACTCCCCTTCTCTTCTTCTTTCTTCTCTGCTTGCTGTTTCCGTGAGTCCGCGACAATGGTGGCTGAGGATCGGAGTCCTCCTTCCTTACTCGATGAGCCAGTGAGGGTGAGGGTGTGCATTCCCTCTGCATGCAACCCGTCTCCTTCCTTGCTCCTTCATTCCTTCATCGGCTTCCCTCCTTCTTCCTCTCCTTGCTCGAAGCTGCCAAGTCTCAGTGGAGATCTGCGCTTCGAGGAGCTTCAAGGTGGTTGGAGTGTTCACAGCGTTGTGATAGAGCCATTCCAGGGAGCGAGCCGAGAGCTGGGCGTTTTGGCCTCCCCTACTCTTGCATGCAGATGTGCTAAGAGTGACTCAGTGTTCCTCTGGAACTGAGCGTCGTGTTGACTGGCCGAAAGCTTCAGTCCAGGTAGGGGGTATCTTCTATCTTAAATGCATGGGTTATGAACGGGTTACGGGTGTCAATGGTTTGCTGACTTTATGTCCGATTCTATGTCTGCTTGCATGGTGAGTATATGATACCGAATGCATGGTGACTTGGTGTGGAGTAATGCATGTTTGATTCTGTATGTTAAATGCATGTTAATCGCCTTGAGAATATTGCATGATTATATGAAATGAATGTGTTGCAGTGCAGTTAATGATTACTGTGTGGTTTATAGGATGTGTAAGTTACTGTAAGCTTGAAATGCTGACTGCATGTGTGAGGATATGAAATTAGTAAATCTGACAGTGTCCAATACCGATGTGTAAGTTACTGTAAGCTTGAACTGCTCTTTACAGGGGGTGTAGAAGTATGCTTGTAGAACAACTCAAAAATTACATATAAATGTGTTCTTGATACAAAGCAATATACGTATAAATATAAATACGGAGAGTCTTTGTATGCTGAGGCGGAGTGCAATATACTCTGGGGCGGTGTCACAGTCCGCCTGACGGGATCTATGTTGCCTTGACCCGATTGGTGGTGGTACCTGCAATCGTTCTCCGACGCTCAAGTCAGTATTTCAGAATACTTAGAGACTTAGAAAGATAATCAGAGAGAATTATGCAAGTAAGAGAGTGTAAGGTTCAGAGAATGGGAAAAGATCCCTTATACCTTTTCGAGAGAGGTTTATATACCTGTTACTGGTGCTGCATTATTGGTAGGACCCGCTCCTTGTCTTCAGGCATAATGCTGAAAAGGTAGTGGGTCCCTGCGCCGTTTACATGCACCATTATTGTAGTAGGTATCACAACTTGTCTGGAAAGCGTTAGTGCTTTAATATTTTATTGTTATTTCCCTTTATGCGTGACAGCGTGATTCCCATTATTAACCTCTCAAGACAGAGTCAATCTCGTGCTGGGGTTGTGAGTATGGGCTCGCTACGCAGTAGGGGAAATTCGGTATTCCGCCAATGTTGAGCCTATGGCTTGGCGGAGTAACAACTTTGGCGAGGTTACATTCCTTGAAGGAGTAACATGCCTGGACGGAGTTACATTCCTTGGCGGGGTAACGTGCCTGGGCGGAGTTATGAGCCTTGGCGGCGTTACTTGCCCTGGCGGTATGCACTCCGTATAGTATTTGTAGTGTATTTGAAGAGTACTTCTCTTTATTCAAAATGCTGATCTGGCAAGGTATTAAAGCCATGCTCTTGGGGGCCGGTGTTAGGACCGGATCATATGCCCCCTAGCTTGTTATAGTGACTGGCGGAGTCACTTTAATAAGCTACAACATTTAAGTTTAGCTTTTGTAGGCATGGGTTTAGGCGGTATTTGCTAGTCCAGGTTTTGTGGACAAGTGCTTTCGTGCATTTATTAGCTGTCATCACTTGACACGCCTGTCATTAATGCGCCTCGAAACCACGTTTTTTTGTTCTCCAGTCTCCTATTGCCACGTATGCCCTCGTAACGGTTGCCATTCCAATGATGGGACATAAATGCGCGTGATGGCAATTGAGAACCGTTTTCGAGGTTATTACCGTGGGCCTTGGATTTTGAAAACGTGGCCCATGAAATATCTGCCCTTAGATATATCTATCGGTTTTAGCAAAAAAGGAACCGTCAGTGGGGCAAATCCAACGGTTGTAAACGCATACTTCAATTTTAGAACCGTTGATGAGATTTATCTAACGGCTGCAAACAATCTTTGAAGTTTTTGAGGATTCGCTTATTTCCCCCCAAGCCATGCCTA
Organism: Clitoria ternatea; assembly: GCA_037962975.1. Lineage (NCBI taxonomy): Eukaryota > Viridiplantae > Streptophyta > Magnoliopsida > Fabales > Fabaceae > Clitoria > Clitoria ternatea. Next base: position 266,920,526 of record CM075671.1, read on the forward strand.
TAAATAGGTAAACTTTCAGAAGGGGAATGTTTTGCTTTATCTCTCATTTCGCATTTGTTTGCTGAAAGCGTTTTTGCTATTCTCTTGTGAGTTTATTGGTGTTTGGAGTTCTTCTATCTTTCAGAAGCTTAAGGTACTTGCTTCCTGCTTTTCTTTGCTTCTTCATTTCCATTGGGTTAGCTTTGTTTTCCCTTATTGTGTGTTCGTAAAAAGGAAGATGAGAGGAAAGAGGTCACAATCTCATTCTAGGGTTTCTGTTCGTCCCATGTTTTCTGATATTGAGAGTGAAGATGAGGCGTTTTATACTGGGAGGGACTCGACGTTTTACAGCAGTGTGGAGTACTTTAGTAATGCTGTACATTCGTTTGTGTCAGGAGGTGTTTTCCATACCCAAGTGTTGACAATGGCAGAGTGTCAAAACGTCGTGTTGCATGGACTGGATTGGGAGAAGACGCTCGAGATTGATCCTTATTGTTGGGTTGAGGAAGATGTTAAGGGTGCTTCCTCTCGCCATGCAACAACTAGCGGCGGTGTAGTGGAGCTATCTGTGCCTATCTGGAAAAGTGAACGGTATGAAGATAGGTTCATTGTTTCCTCTCCTAAAACATTCGAAAGGATTTGCCATCGTCCTCACAATAATCGTACAATATATATGTACGATATTTTGTTCACTCAGCTGGGAGTGCGTTTCCCCTTGAACAAATTCCAGATGGGCGTGCTGAGGTTCTTGGATTGTGCCCCTTCTCAGCTGCACCCAAATGGTTGGGGAATAGTTCGAAGCTTTGAGGTGATGGCGGAGCATCTGGAGTTTACGCCTACTGTGGCGTTGTTCTTTTCTTTCTGCCGTATCATGAGGAGGGTGAACGTAAAAACAGGCGGTATGGGCCTTGTTACTCTTCGGGCGGAGCCGAAGATTTTAAACTTCAAGTCGTTTGCAGACTCCGCCAAAGAAGGCGGACTCCACTTCAGAAAAAGTTTTGTAAAGGTTTCTGTGAAGGAGGGGGAGTCCGTCTTCTGGCGGAATAAGGAGGGAATTGATCGATTCCCAGTCGCGTGGACGCATGAGCACTTTCTCTTAACCAAGCGAGCGTATGAAGTTGAAGAGGGTGCTCTGTCGGCGGCGTCTGTGGAAGTACTCCGGACGTTGAAGGAGTACAACTCTGTCCACAAGCTGATCCTTTGTCGAAGGCTGCTTGGGCGAGATGCTCAGGGATACTTGAGTAATATTACTAACAATCGTAATGTTGATTGAGTATTGCTGCCATCTTGCATCTTCTAATCATATTCTCGTTTTGTTATTTCGCAGGAGAAATCGCTGAGTTCCCTGGGATGGAGCGCATCAAACGGATCCGAATGAGCCGCAGGGAAATTAACGCGGAGAACAATGTGCAGCCCAGGCGGAGTCTGACTGCTGCTCTCACAAAGACCCTTCCTTTCCCTGCCTCCACCAACATAGTAACTTTTGAAGGTGGTGCAGGATCTTCAGCAGCTACTGTTGAAAGGCGTTCTAAAAAACGCCAGGAACCAGAAGCTGCTGAAGAAGAAGAAGAGGAGATAGACCTCCAGCCCTTGCAAAGAAGGAGGACCAAAGGCAAGAAGAGGGTTGAGGAAGGAGCATCAATTGATGCTGCTATTAATTTGGAGGAGACTCCGGAAGTACCTGTTGCGGGTACTTCTGCTGCTATGGGCGGAGTTGAAGGCATCCCTGAAGAAGATGTCGAGGGGGAGCAAGCGGAGGGATTCCAAGCCTCCTCTGACCAGGATACGGGGGACGAGGCAGGGAGAGTTCAAGTTTCCCCAGTCCGCCCGTCTGAGGATCCCGCCCTGAGCTTGACCACTCGAGGGACAGCCGTTTTTCCCATTGATGTGCCAGGGGAATCATCCAGGCGGTTTGTCTCTTTGCCTGAGGCGGGGTCTCGCTTGAATCCCTTTCTGTATTTTACAAATACGGGATCCCGCCAATCAGAGAGGCGTGATCCAGAATTCATCCTCCGCCCTGACATCGACTTTGATGAGATTCCGGAGGCTGCTGCAGCTGCGAGGTGGCACCTTGCAGAGATAGATGGTTTCTTGGCCTCTGTTCCCCGGATAGCTGATGTTGCTGCAGAGGCCAACATGTTCCAGGCGTCTTACCACGAGTCTGTGGAAAAGATTCGTAGCTTGGAACATGACAATGAGCAGTTGTCCGAGGTGATCAAGGCCAAGGACAAACACCTTGATACCGCCGATGCCAACACCAAGAAGCTGGAGGAGGAGCTGGCTAGGGTGAGAGCTGACAAAGCTTTGCTGGAGAAGCAAGTCTCCGGCTTAAAAGAGCAAAACCAAAAACTGGGCGAGGAGGTGAGTGGCCTGACCCAGGTGAGGGCTGACAATAATCTGCTGAAACAACAGGTTTTAGACTTAATTCAGCAGAAACAAAAATTGGGCGAGGATGTAAGTGAGCTCCAGCAGAAGTTGATTTTCCTTGAACTTGATAAAGCTTCTGCTAAAGATGCCTGGGTGGCGGAGTTAGACCAAGCAGCTACTGCGTACACTAACCTTGAAAAACAGGTTGAAGTGTTGCAAGCTGAAAAAGCTGCCTCTGATGCCGCCAATGAAAAGCTTGACAAGGAGTTACAATCCATACTGGATGCGGCTGAGGCAGCGATTGATGACGCTTTCAGCATGGCTGTTCGTCAACTCCGTTATCGCAATCCAGGCGTTGCTCTGTCCACCACAGGCATTCATCCTTACTATGAATTCATCAATGGAGAATTGATGGTGCCTGTTCAGGGGGGTCATGCTCCTGTGCCCAATGTTGAATATGTCTTGGCGGACTTGCCTCCCTTTCAAAGTTTGACCAGGCTAGGAGAAGGTCAGCTCACCTCCACTCAGCAAGAAGGGGAGCCGTCTGACCCTTGAAGATCAGCTTTTCAGTCTCCTCCTGAGTCTCTTTGCAAGTTTTGTTTTTATTAGCATTTTAATGATATCGCCTTGTTCCAGGATAGGCTCTGGATTTTTATTAATATTGGCAATATTCAATAAAATATATTTCCTGCAAATGTATACTTGTTCATAGATGTAGTGTTTAAGTCCGTCGTATTTATGCCTTGTATAATGATATTGAGAAGGCGGGATATTCATCTGAGGACTTAATGAAATATGACTAAGTATAACGAGACGGAATAGCGTTTTTGCAATTCTGGTGAAGTAAAATTCAGTGAGGAGGCGAAGTAGCCTCTTAGGAATTTCAATGAAACAAATTCAGTAATGGGGCGGAGTAGCCCTTTTGGGAATTTAACTGAAGTAATTTCAATAATGAGGCGTAGTAACCTCTTGGGAATTTTATTGAAATGATTTTAATAGCGAGGCGTAGTAGCCTCTTAGGAATTTAAAAGGAATTGGATTCCGTAAGAAGGCGGTGTAGCCTCTTAGGAATTCCCAAGAAATAGATTCCGTAAGGAGGCGGTGTGGCCTCTTAGCAATTTCAATGAGATTGGATTCCGTAAGAAGGCGGTGTAGCCTCTTAGGAATTCCCAAGAAATAGATTCCGTAAGGGAGGCGGTGTGGCCTCTTAGCAATTTCAATGAGATTGGATTCCGTAAGAAGGCGGTGTAGCCTCTTAGGAGTTTCCATGAGTTGTATTCCGTAAGGAGGCGGAGTGGCCTCTTAGGAATTTCAATGAGATTGGATTCCGTAAGAAGGCGGTGTAGCCTCTTAGGAATTCCCAAGAAATAGATTCCGTAAGGAGGCGGTGTAGCCTCTTAGGAATTTTGATGAAACAGATTCCGTAAGAAGGCGGAGTAGCATCTTAGGAGTTTCCATGAATTGTATTCCGTAAGGAGGCGGAGTGGCCTCTTAGGAATTTCCAAGAAATAGATTCCGTAAGGAGGCGGTGTAGCCTCTTAGGAATTTTGATGAAACAGATTCCGTAAGAAGGCGGAGTGGCCTCTTAGGAATTTCAGTGAAGCACAATTTTACAAGTATTGATCTTACTTGAATTTGTTGGGTAGTGCTTGAGTTGATTGCTCGTGTACTCCGTAAAACATTGGCGGTTTAGGCGGAGTCAAGCTTTGGATGGAATGTTCATCCTTTTGAACTTGGACCAGAGTGTAACTCCTGATCAAATGAAGATTGTTGAATCCAGGATTGCTATGGTGCAGCATATAGCTGTGACACCGATTCATCCTGCAAGAAATTGGTTAAACCTTTGAGGCGGACCTTGGGGTCGGTATGGTGCAGCATATAGCTGAGACACCAATCCTTTCCCCCCAAGGAGTTTTCTGTACCTTAGGGTCGGTATGGTGCAGCATATAGTTGAGACACCAATCCTTTCCCCCCAAGGAGTTTTCTGTACCTTAGGGTCGGTATGGTGCAGCATATAGCTGAGACACCAATCCTTTCCCCCCAAGGAGTTTTCTGTACCTTAGGGTCGGTATGGTGCAGCATATAGCTGAGACACCAATTCCCCAAGGAGTTTTTGTTGACTCCGTTTGTGAAGCGGCGTTGCATGTTGGTGGATCTTTATGGAATAAAGAGTTATGCATCTGTGCTTCAGTTTTTGGAGACGTTGTTTTATCTGCATGGGAATAAATTCTGCCATGGATAATCAATTCAATGTTAGAGTGAAGATTAAATGTAGGAAGGCATTTCATTGAGAATAGAACTACATAAAGGATTGAGTTGGGGTATATCTTTTCGAAACCCTTTCAAGGAAAGCATACATAGGAAGATCCTTGAGTTAGGAATAAAAGATCATATCGTATTTCCCAACTAACTGTAATATATGCGTAAATTCAAAATGTTCCATTTATTTCTGACCGGAGTACCATCCAAGTTTTCTAGGCGGTATGTACCCTTGCCCAAAACCTCGATGACTCGGTATGGACCTTCCCAATTTGGTGCCAATTTGCCTTGGTGCGCAAATTTGTTGCCAATGTTGGCCCTTCTCAGGACCAAATCTCCCTCTTTGAAACGGCGTTCGCACATGCGTGCATTATACCGTTTGGCGGCCTTTGCTTTGACAGCTTGATCTCTCACAAAGGCTTCTTCTCTCAACTCCGCCAAAACCTCCAATTCGTGTGCGAGGTTCTGTTGATTGGCTTCCTCATTGAAATGGAGGACTCGAGCTGAAGGAGCTGTTAATTCTATGGGAATAACAGCCTCGACTCCATATGTTAGCCGATACGGAGATTCATTTGTGGTGGAGTGTGGGGTAGTTCTATATGCCCATAAAACATGGCATAACTTATTTGCCCAATTTCCCTTTGCCTCACCAAGGCGTTTTTTGAGGCCCTTCAAGATTTCTCTGTTGGCGACCTCTGCTTGTCCATTGGTTTGAGGGTGTTCCACAGAAGAGAAAATCTGCGTGATACTGAGATTTTCTAAGAGTTCAGTGAACTTGCGATCTGTGAACTGGGTGCCATTATCAGTGACTATGCGTTCAGGGACTCCGAAACGTGCAATGATATTCTCATAAACGAATCTTCGAGTCCTGGCTGACGTTATGTGCACCACTGCCTCTGCCTCAATCCATTTGGTGAAATAATCAACACCAACTATCAAGTATTTGACACCGCCGGGCGCAGTTGGGAATGGACCTAGAATATCCATGCCCCATTGATAGAAAGGCCAGGGCGTTATTGATGATGACATTTCCTCGGCTGGAGTATGGTGAAAATTCGCGAATCGTTGATATTGATCGCATTTTTGAACATATGAGGCAGCGTCTTGCTTCATAGTGGGCCACCAATACCCCGCCCTGAGTATTTTTCTCACTAGACTCCGTGCCCCTGGATGATGTCCACACTGCCCTTCATGGACTTCTTCCAAAACAGCTGGCACCTCATTTTCATTTATGCAAATTAAGTATGGGACAGATATTCCTCGGCGGTATAGCTGCCCATCTAGGAGTGTATAATAGGGTACCTCCCTCCTTAGCTTCTTTAGCTCAAGATCATCCGTGGGTAATTGTCCATTAACAAGATAACAAACTATTGGTGTTACCCAGGAGTTGTCATCAACGGGGCGACTTTTAATCATATGAATTGAAGAGGGAAGGGATATACTTGGCTCGGCCAGAGTACTCTGTACAACCGTGGTTGTGCACCCCGCCTTCTTTGTGCTGGCTAACCTGGACAGGATATCAGCACGTGTATTTTCTTCGCGAGGTACATGCTTGAAAGTTACTTCATCGAAGCGCTGTTTCAACTCATTGACGCAATCCAGATATTGTTGCAGTAGAGGTTCTTTAGCCTGATACTCACCCAGAATTTATGAGATGACTAGTTGAGAATCACTGCATAGGGTGAAAGTTTTGGCCCCAATATCCTGTGCTGCTCTGAGTCCGGCTAAGCAGGCTTCATACTCCGCCTGATTGTTAGACGTAGTGAAGGTAAAGTGCAATGAAATTTCAAGATGTACCCCGTCATCACTTTCTATAACGATTCCTGCCCCACATCCTTTGCTGTTTGAAGACCCGTCGACGTATACTGTCCAGTGTGAATGATCTGCATCTGGGCTAGAGCCTGTTAATTCAACTACGAAATCTGCTAGGACTTGTGCCTTGATAGCAGTTCTTGGTTCGTAGGATATGTCGAATTCAGAGATTTCTATGGCCCATTTGATCATCCTTCCTGCCAAGTCTGGCTTGAACAATATAGTACGGAGTGGCAAGTCTGTGCGAATCAAGATGGGGTGTGCATGGAAATATGGTCTTAAGCGTCGTGAGGCCCAAACGACTGCAAGTGCTGCCTTTTCAATCTTCTGATAACGACACTCTGCACCATGCAATGTTTTACCAGTGAAGTACACCGGTCGTTGGCCTTCGACTGTTTCTTTGACCAGGGCCACTGCCAGCGCTTCATCTGAAACAGACAAATAAACGATGAGTTGCTCACCTGGGCTTGGTTTTACCAGGATTGGAGGGCTGGCTAAGACATTTTTCAAGCTCTGGAAGGCCGCCTCTTGCTCTGGGCCCCAATTGAATTTCTTATCCTTCTTCAACATCTTGTATAAGGGAAGAGAGCGATAAGCCATTTTTGGCATGAATCGTGCTAGAGCAGCGATTTTGCCATTGAGGGATTGTACCTCTTTCAATGTTTTGGGGCTCTGCAACTCTTGTATCACACGACACTTGTCAGGATTAGCTTCTATGCCTCTTTGCGTTAACATGAAACCCAAAAATCTTCCTCCAGGTACAGCAAATGTACATTTTAGTGGGTTGAGTCTCATGTTGTATTGCTGCAAGCGTTGAAAAATGAGGCGTAGGTCTTCAACATGGTCTCCTCCCTCTGGAGTCTTGGCGATGATATCATCAATATAAACCTCCACCAGCTTTGTGTGCATGCCCTCAAAGACCTTGTTGATCATGCGCTGGTAGGTGGCCCCAGCGTTCTTCAGCCCAAATGGCATGACATTGTAGCAAAAGACTCCTCTGTCGTTGATAAATGCTGTTTTCTCCTGATCATCCTCGCACATTGGAATTTGGTTGTATCCGGAGTAAGCATCCATGAAGGATAGATACTTGTATCCTGATGAATCGTCAACCAGTCTGTCAATGTTGGGGAGAGGATAAGGATCTTTGGGACAACATTTATTCAAATCAACGTAGTCTATGCACATGCGCCATTTGCCATTGGCTTTCTGCACCATAACCACGTTGGACAGCCAAGAAGAGTAACGGAGTTCCCTGATGAACCCCGCCTTAAGGAGCTCTTCGGTTTGTTCGCAAGCAGCATTTTGCTTAGCAGGACCCATACGCCGTTTCTTTTGTGCCACTGGCTTAGTTTCAGGATACACCGCCAGGCGGTGGCAACAGAAGTTAGGATCCATACCAGGCATGTCTGCGGCTGTCCAGGTAAAAATTTCCTTGTACTCATGGAGGAGTGCAATCAGTTTTGCTTCCATGTTAGGCTCCAGCTTGTCATTGATGTTAGTAATTTGCTCCGGGGTGCTGCCCAAAACAATAGACTTGGAACCACCATCGGGAGTTGGTTTCAAAGGATTCAGTGGGTCTATAGAAGAGTCCGCCCTGGGATCAAGATCCACCAAGTTGACGGATGCCGCCGCACTGTTTCCTTCGTTCAATTTTCTTTTCTTAGACATGGTCTCAAGCTTCACCATGTTAAGACTTAAATTATAACAATAACGAGCCATCTCCTGGTCGCCCCTGACAGATGAGACTTGATTATCTTTGTCGATGAACTTGATTAACAAGTGGGGGGTTGAAACGATGGCTTCCATGGCATTCAGAGTAGGCCGCCCAATGATGCCATTGTATGGGGATTTAACATCAATGACAAGGACCCTGGATTTCACAGTCCTTGCTCCAGGTTCACCATCGAAGGTAATCCTTGTGTCCAAGTAGCCTTTAGTAGGCTGTTTGGCGCCATTAAAGGCTGTGAGGTCCTGTGTGTAAGGCTGCAAATCAGCGTCAGTCAGTCCCATGCGTTTAAAACAGTCATAAAAAATAACGTCGCAGGAACTTCCCTGATCAACTAGGATGCGTTTTACATCCATATTAGCGATCACCGCAATGATCACTACCGCATCATCTCCCTCAGGAATGGTTGGGCCAAAATCATCATCTGTGAAAGTTATAGGCGGCGTCTGAACTCCGTCTCTGAATGGGCGATATTCTTTGTTCTTGCCCTGCACAGATAAGATCATGCGATGATGATTTTTCCGGGCGGTGTTTGAGGGTCCGCCTCCTGCGAAGCCTCCAGCAATCATGTCCACCACCTGCCTTTTACCTCGCGACCTAGGTTCAGGGCTCGGTTCTCGTTGGGCGGACTCCAAAACAATGCCTTTTTGTTTCTCTGACACCGCCGTACGTTTTGGTTCCCGAGTACTATCAGGATCCGGAGAACGATCACGATGTCTCTTTTCAAACTTCTCAGGCTCATCATGAGATTTGCCTTTGAACAGGTAATGTTTCAGTTTACCTTCACGAATGAGCACCTCAATGGTATTTTTGAGTTGCTTACATTCTTCTGTGGTGTGGCCAACTGACTCATGGAATTCACAATATTTCTTTGGGTTTCCACCGCGCCTGATTGGAGGTGGACGTTGAATTCCATAAACATTGAGGGTGGTCCATCCTATTTCACGCAAGATTTGCTTGCAGGTTGTGTTCAGTGGTGCATAGTGAGCAAAATTGAACACGCGTCTGTCCTGCTGTTTGAAAGGTTGGTTCCCTACTTTGTCCCTTTGGTGGGACTTGTCATTCTTCAACGACTTCTCTTTCCCTTTGTCATGAGGTGGAGTTGCAGGGGGTGGTTTACTGCGAGATGCAGTGGCTTCCAAATGCATCTCAATACCCACGTATTTGGACGCCTTCCTGCGAAATTCCTCTATCGTGGTTGGAGGTCCCTTTGCCAAAGACAAAGCGAAAGGTGACTTTGGTTGCATAGCTTCTATGAGAATATGCAACTGGATTACCTCAGTCAGATCGGGGACCATGGCTGCCTCCTTGTAAAATCTCTTAAGGAAATCCTTCAGAGGTTCTTTATCGCCTTGTTTGATCTGAGCCAAGGTATGAGAGGTTCTGGGTGCATCCCTGGAGATCACGAAGTGGCTTCCAAAAGCTGAGGCCAGCTCCTCCCACGAATCAATGGAACCTGAAGGTAAGCTCTTGAACCAACTAAGAGCTTCGCCTGTAAGGGTTCTGGGGAACATTCTGCACATGACATCCTCCTCAGCTCCTAGAAACATGGCCTCGTAGATATAAGCATCTAAATGCTTAGAGGGATCTGTTTCCCCAGTATATTTCCCTATAGAAATGGGCTGCATAGTTTGCAAATGTCTGGGTACATGTGCATTCATGAGCCTTTTAGAAAATAGGATGCTCATCTTATATCCTAAGGGGGATGCGTTTGAGCCTGCTCTCCTTCCTTCTTGATGCTGAGCATTCACCAATGGGAGGCTTCGTTGCTCCTCCATGTAAGTAGGAATACGAGAGTAGTGAGGAGTGCTTGATTCCTCCTGCATGTGTGGTTCATGGTGTGGTTGTCTTGCGGGACCAGCTTTCTCATGCACTGGGTTTGCTTTTTCACAACGAAGTTCCGCAAGTTCTTCTCTCAACATTCGAATCATGTCATCTCTTGGATCTAGAGAATCAGCTTGCGTTGCTTTTTTCTGAGCACCATCATCGAAGTTAAGACGTCTGGGATTGCGTGGAGGAGAATCCTCGTTCTGCATCTCTGGTCCTTGTCTCTCCATTGATGATGAAGATTGATCAAAGATTGTGGGATTACCTAGTTTACAGGTCCCACTGGGCGTGCCAATGAACTGCTCTTTACAGGGGGTGTAGAAGTATGCTTGTAGAACAACTCAAAAATTACATATAAATGTGTTCTTGATACAAAGCAATATGCGTATAAATATAAATACGGAGAGTCTTTGTATGCTGAGGCGGAGTGCAATATACTCTGGGGCGGTGTCACAGTCCGCCTGACGGGATCTATGTTGCCTTGACCCGATTGGTGGTGGTACCTGCAATCGTTCTCCGACGCTCAAGTCAGTATTTCAGAATACTTAGAGACTTAGAAAGACAATCAGAGAGAATTATGCAAGTAAGAGAGTGTAAGGTTCAGAGAATGGGAAAAGATCCCTTATACCTTTTCAAGAGAGGTTTATATACCTGTTACTGGTGCTGCATTATTGGTAGGACCCGCTCCTTGTCTTCAGGCATAATGCTGAAAAGGTAGTGGGTCCCTGCGCCGTTTACATGCACCATTATTGTAGTAGGTATCACAACTTGTCTGGAAAGCGTTAGTGCTTTAATATTTTATTGTTATTTCCCTTTATGCGTGACAGCGTGATTCCCATTATTAACCTCTCAAGACAGAGTCAATCTCGTGCCGGGGTTGTGAGTATGGGCTCGCTACGCAGTAGGGGAAATTCGGTATTCCGCCAATGTTGAGCCTATGGCTTGGCGGAGTAACAACTTTGGCGAGGTTACATTCCTTGACGGAGTAACATGCCTGGACGGAGTTACATTCCTTGGCGGGGTAACGTGCCTGGGCGGAGTTATGAGCCTTGGCGGCGTTACTTGCCCTGGCGGTATGCACTCCGTATAGTATTTGTAGTGTATTTGAAGAGTACTTCTCTTTATTCAAAATGCTGATCTGGCAAGGTATTAAAGCCATGCTCTTGGGGGCCGGTGTTAGGACCGGATCACCACCTAATACAATTCCACCACAAAACCACCAGATTCCAAATGATGCCACACAACCAAACCCACAAACAGTCCCATATTATTTCCCTTATGGTTGCCCAATACCACAGGTAGGTGTTTCCAAAAACTTGTTACACAAAGCTCAGGTCCCTCCACTAAATCCTGATCAGCCAGCAGTACCTTTGTCAAAAAGGCAAATGGAAATATTGGAAGAAAGGTTGCGTGCAGTAGAGGGAGGAAGTGGCTTAGGCATAACAAATGTTTCTGAATTATGCCTAGTCCCAGATGTGGTAATTCCTCTTAAATTCAAATTGCCAGAATTTGATAAATACAAAGGAACAACTTGTCCTCGTAACCATTTAACCATGTACTGCCAAAAGATGGCTGGATATGCTTATAATGAAAAGTTGCTGATCTATTTTTTTCAAGATAGCCTTACTGGGGCAGCATTGAGCTAGTACACTTACCTTGAATGAACTCGTATTCATTGTTGGAAGGATCTAGCCGATGCCTTTCTAAAGTAGTACAAATACAATATGGACATGGCACCAGACCTATTGCAACTTTGGAATATGACCAAAAGGAATACTGAGTCCTTTAAAGAATATGCTCAACGATAGAGAGAAATGGCTGCATAAGTTGAACCACCCCTGATAGAGAAAGAGATAGTGGTAATGTTCATTGACACTCTTCAGCCACTATTCTATGAAAGGATGCTTGGGAGTGTATCATCAAGCTTTTCTGATATGGTGGTAATAGGAGAAAGAATTGAAAGTGGTTTGGGGACAGGAAAAGTTGTCCAAAGTTCACCATCAATAGGAAGACCTATGCCAGGAGCAGGAAGAAGAAAGGGTGAGGAAGCAAATACTGTAATGGGAAATCAAGGTCAACATAATCAAAAAATGTTCCACCCTTCCCCTTTCCCTTTCCAGCCTCATTATCCACCATGCGGACCTTACCCTTATATAGCTGCCACTTCTGGAAATCTATTTCCCTATCCTCAATTATATAGACCCCCACCTGTCCATAATTTTAAGAATACACCACCACCTCCTCCCCAACAATGGATGCAAAATCCCAACCCAAATCCTCCACCAAAAAAGCCAAAAATTGACCATCCTTCTGTCCAATTCGATCTAATTCCCATGATATATACTGAACTTTTGACACAACTTCTCAAAAGTTCTCTTGTTGTACGATGTCCTTTAAAACCCGTAGGGCCACCCTATCTTAAGGGGTATGATCCTAATGTTAAGTGTGATTATCATGCTGGGGTACCGGGGCATTCTACAGAAAATTACATTGCCTTAAAGTTTAAGGTACGTGATTTGATAAATACCAAGTAGCTGGATTTTGAAGAAGGCTCCCCAAATATGATTAGAAATCCTTTGCCTAATCATGGAAATGCTGGGGTAAATGCAATAACACATGATTTGGGAAGTGATCATGTTAGGAATGTTTCAGATATCAAAACTTCTCTCCCATAGATTTATAATGAACGTTTGAGGAAAGGATTAATATCTGAAACTCAAAGTTCTAATGAGGACAATCATAATCAGATTCCTGTTGATGCAAAGTTTATTGAAGTGCTTCAAAAATTACTTGATGTAACATCCCGATTTAATAATTAATTGCCGAATGAAAATAAATCATTGAAATAATAATTGCAAGGTAGGAAAATTATTTATTAATTATAATTAACTTAATTAACTCAACTTAAGAAATAATGACTGGTTAAGAGTGGTTAATTAATAATTGCTGGCTGATTGTGATTGGTGTACTGCTTCACGCTTTCCCACCCCACTCTTCCCTTCTCTCTCCGTGCATGCATATATGGGTACACTATCACTCATTCTTCCCCTTCAGACTTCTCTTCCTTCTGTTTTCTCTCCTTTCTTCTTCGCTCTTCACTCCCCTTCTCTTCTTCTTTCTTCTCTACTTGCTGTTTCCATGAGTCCGCGACAATGGTGGCTGAGGATCGGAGTCCTCCTTCCTTACTCGATGAGCCAGTGAGGGTGAGGGTGTGCATTCCCTCTGCATGCAACCCGTCTCCTTCCTTGCTCCTTCATTCCTTCATCGGCTTCCCTCCTTCTTCCTCTCCTTGCTCGAAGCTGCCAAGTCTCAGTGGAGATCTGCGCTTTGAGGAGCTTCAAGGTGGTTGGAGTGTTCACAGCGTTGTGATAGAGCCATTCCAGGGAGCGAGCCGAGAGCTGGGCGTTTTGGCCTCCCCTACTCTTGCATGCAGATGTGCTAAGAGTGACTCAGTGTTCCTCTGGAACTGAGCGTCGTGTTGACTGGCTGAAAGCTTCAGTCCAGGTAGGGGGTATCTTCTATCTTAAATGCATGGGTTATGAACGGGTTACGGGTGTCAATGGTTTGCTGACTTTATGTCCGATTCTATGTCTGCTTGCATGGTGAGTATATGATACCGAATGCATGGTGACTTGGTGTGGAGTAATGCATGTTTGATTCTGTATGTTAAATGCATGTTAATCGCCTTGAGAATATTGCATGATTATATGAAATGAATGTGTTGCAGTGCAGTTAATGATTACTGTGTGGTTTATAGGATGTGTAAGTTACTGTAAGCTTGAAATGCTGACTGCATGTGTGAGGATATGAAATTAGTAAATCTGACAGTGTCCAATACCGACTGCATGAGATGCATGTGCTGTTAAGTTTTGGTGATATGCTATACCGATTGTATGAGATGCATGTACTGTTGAGTTTTGGTGATGTGCTATACCGATTGCATGAGATGCATGTACTGTTGAGTTTTGGTGATGTGCTATACCGATTGCATGAGATGCATGTGTTGTTGAGTTCTGTTAATGCCTGGCACCGATTGCATGAGATGCATGTATGGCTGTGTATATGAACTCTGTGTTGTGTGATGAATCTACGTGTGGCGCATGGGATGTGTTTGTGCTGGGAGCACGTAGTGTGGGACACTACTATCAGTTATTAAGCGTGGGACGCTATAAAATCCTTGAGTGGGACTCAGGGTAGCCTTTGAGTGGGACTCGGGCTGCCTGTGAACACCTCCGTTGGCGCTGAGAGCGTTGGTGTCACCTGTGGGCAAACGGTTAGGTACCTGTAAAACGGCCAAGCAGCTGGGAGCTGATTTGATAGCTGAGAGCTATGTATAAAAAGGCTGAGAGCCTACGTTGCAACATCTAAACCGATACACACGAATGCGGAACCGAGTGAAATACTATGTGCCTATTAACTGTTGATATTGTTTGGAATTGGTTATGCATGCGAAGGTGTTAATGAGATGATGAATGTTTATAACCGAGTGAAATACTCTGTGTGTATTAACTGATTGATATTGTTTGTAATTGATTATGCATGTGATGATGTTAATGAAAGGATGAATGTGTATAACCGAGTGAATACTCTGTGTATATGTATTGTTGATGCTGACTGGAATTTGATTATGCGTGTGATGATGTTAAGGAGATGATGAATGGATATAACCGAGAGAGTATTCTGTGTGTATACGCAGTTGATGCTGATTGAAGTTTGCTCCATGAATATATGTTAATGTTATTGAAATGTTATACGTATATAGCTGAGTGAGAACTGTTAGATTCTGATCGGAAAATGTTGAATATGTGCTTTCTGATTCATTGGTATTATCATGTTGCTAATTGTTGTTATATTAATGTTATTGGCTGTATATGTGCACCTGGCCGAGTGGTGACTGATGAATTTCGATCGGTAAGAGTCTGATGTATGTCCTGGTTGATTGGTATTGCTTTGACTTTAATCGTTGCCATGTATGATTGAGTGTATATAAATACTACTATATAATTGTGGGACAACCCGAGTCAGTATCTATCATTTAATATCTAAGATGCTCACCCCTACACCATTTTTCAGTGTGTGCAGGCCGTGCTCGGAAATGATGATAGGGTCTCAAGTGAGGGATCCTCTTCTGAGAGAGGAGTTAGTTAGTGGTTTAAAATGGAATGGGTTCTGAGTGTAAGATGTTTATAATCCGAGTGAATGATGTAAAATCCGAGTGAGTGAGGATCTGTAGACCGATTGGTTTTACTTGTGACCTATATAAATGAAATGAGGAGTTGTGAGGACCCCCGAGTAAAGTACGAGCGTGATGATTTACCCGGTGAACCTATGTCCTAAATCCGAGTGAGAAATTACCTTGTACCTGTGTCCGCCCCAGCGAATTAGACTTAGCTCCAGCGAGTGTGTGTTTGGGAAGGCTTTCGTGTTGGCATCGCTTAAGCGAATCGTGCCTCGCCCGAGCGACCAGAGCTATTTCGCCCAAGCATATGGGATCGCGCTGAAGCAAGTGAATGCTGGTGTTGGGCTTCGCTTGAGTATCTCCTTCTTTCGCTGTTGTATTGTCATATCTCGCTCAGGCGGTGTTGGACCTCGCTTGAGCGAGTGGGCGCTGTTCATGGGATTCGCCCAGGCGTTGATGTATTTCGCTGAACTGATTTGACCGGTTTAAGCTGCTGTGCTCCGCTGATTACCGACAGCCTTGTTCCTCCCGCTGATTGCTATACGTATGAATATTCTTTTATCTCCCTTGCCTTCCTCTTCTTTCTATGCCGACTGTCCAGTGGCTGTTTTTGTGGAAAAAAATTTCATGTTTTTAGGTTTATTATTTATTAAAATTAGGGTGTTACACTTAACACAGATTTGGTATAAGTTTATCGTCACCCTTGCAATAATGTCAACATGATCCATAGGCAGCATGGTACAGGCTCAGTAAGCCCAGTCACCCCCATTCCTTTGGTGGTCTATTACACCAAGAAACCTTTGACCGAACCAGTCATAAACCATCCGTCCTTGACAATTAGGACTCCATCTCTATTTTTACCAATGAAGAGATACCTGCTGAAGGGAGAGGTCATAATAAGGCATTACATATCTCTATCAAGTGTCAGGATCATATCTTAGCCAAGGTCCTAGTTGATAATGGCTCCTCTCTGAATATCATGCCAAAGTCCACTTTAAATCAAATACCTTTTGATGGGACACATATGAAGCCGAGCTCAATGGTGGTAAGAGCTTTTGACGGTACTCGGAGAGAGGTTATTGGAGATATTGAGATCCCTATCTAAGTGGGCCCATGCACCTTCAACGTATTGTTTCAAGTGATGGATATCAATCCTGTTTATAGCTCTCTATTGGGGAAGCCTTGGATACATTCTGCCGGTGTGGTTCCATCTACCCTTCATCAAAAGCTTAAATTTGTGGTAAACAATAAGCTAATCATTGTTTCTGGTGAGGGAGATTTCCTTATCAGCAAGCCCATATCAACTTCATATATAGAAGCGGCCAAAGAAAGTCTTGAGACTTCTTTCCAATCATTGGAAATTGCTCACACCACTTATATGAGCGAAGGGTTATAACTAGCTCGTCCTTCCAAAGCTTCTATGATGGTGGCTAAAGTGATGATGAAATCTGGATTCCAGCCAGGGAAAGGGCTTAGGAAGATGCTTGATGAAGGAGTGGACCCATTATTGGTTAAGGAGAATAAGAACGGCTTTGGGCTGGGATATCATCTATCTCCAATGGAAAGAGTGAAGGTTTTCATAGATAAAAGAGAAAAATAACTTGCACAGTTAGAAAACCGAGAACCCCTAGCTGCAAGGATCCCTATTTGTGACCTTTACCAAAGCTTCAGGAGTGCAGGCTTGACATCTCCAGACCAAGTGGCAGTCGTCGATGATGAGTCCAAGAGAGAAGAAGACTTGATTTACCCTTGTTCTTCAGATACTGAGCTGTATAATTGGGAAGCCGTTGAGCTTCCAGAGATCATTTCAAAGTAATTGTTCACTTTATAGGTTTTTGTTTAAATCCTTTGGCTATGCCTAAAGCCTTAAAATGAATTTTAATAAGGGTAAAACATGTTTCCTTTATCATTTCAAATAATTAAATGTTAAGTTTAATTATTATTTTCCTTATTTTTCCTTTTTTATATTAAATAAATTGCAGATCTGAAATTGAATTCCAAAATAATAAGATTACTTTCTCCCATCATGATTTTAATCCAACAAGTGAAGAGGATGAAGAGTCCGATGAACCTTCCCCTGAATTACTAAGATTGCTAGATCAGGAAGATAAAGAAATTTCTCCCTATCTAGAAATTGTTGAAGTCATAAATTTAGGGAGTGAAGAAAACAAATAAGAAATCAAGATCGGCACCTCTTTGAGTAAAGAACATAGGAGGGAATTAATAGAATTGTTGGTCGAATTCAGTGATGTGTTTGCTTGGTCGTATCAGGAGATGCTGGGATTACATAACTGCATCGTTGAACACAAGTTGCCATTAAAACCCAGTTGCGTCCCATAAAGCAGAAGTTGAGAAGGATGAAGCCAGAAATGCTCTTAAAGATTAAAGAAGAGATAACCAAACAGTTGGATGTTGGGTTCTTGGCTATCTCCAAATACCCTGAATGGGTAGCCAACATTGTTCCGGTCCCGAAGAAAGATGGGAAGGTACGAATGTGTGTTGATTACCGGGATTTGAATAGAGCTAGCCCAAAAGATGACTTTTCATTACCACATATAGATGTTCTTGTTGATAACACCGCTTAAAATTCCATTTTCTCATTCATGGATGGATTTTCTAGGTATAACCAAATCAAGATGGCACCTGAAGACATGGAAAAAACCACTTTCATTACTTTGTGGGGAACCTTCTGCTATAAAGTGATGTCTTTTGGGTTGAAAAATACCGGTGCCATTTACCAAAGGGCAATGGTAACTCTATTTCATGACATGATACATAAAGAGATAGAGGTTTATGTGGATGATATCATTGCCAAATCCAAATCCGTTGAAGGTCACTTGATTGACCTACAAAAGCTCTTTAAACGCTTGAGAAAATTCAAACTCAGATTAAATCCAACTAAATGTACTTTTGGGGCAAACTCAGGAAAGTTGCTTGGGTTCATTGTCAGTGAGAAAGACATCAAAGTAGATCCTGATAAAGTAAAGGAAATCATGGAAATGCCTGCTCCTAGCACTGAAAAAGAAGTATGAGGATTCCTTGGAAGGTTGAATTACATAGCCCATTTCATTTTGTGTTTGAATATGATTACAGGTTCAAAGGATTTTGATAATGACAAAGGAATCAAGAAGAACATCTTGTAAAAACAAGATTCAGAATCAGATCTGCAAAAATAGCGCAGCTAATCGATTAAGGAAATAGAGCTAATCAATTAGATAGCTTCTGTTTTGAATTAGATGCATCAGGAACATATGCTAATCGATTACAAGACCTGAGGCAATCGATTACAAAGCTTCTGGAACGACACCAATCGATTAACTAAATGCAATACTTAATTACCAACATCAGAAACTGAATTAAATGCATCAGGTATATATGCTAATCGATTACAAGACTTCAGCCAATCAATTACCAAGCTACTGGAATATCACTAATCGATTACACATGTGTGCCAATCGATTACCAAGTCAACAATTAAATTAAATACATCCGGTATCATATCTAATCGATTACTGGGCAAAGTCATAATCGATTACCAGGATTCTGAGTTGCAGCTAATCGATTAGGAGATGAAGGCTAATTGATTACAGCACGATCTGACATGAAAAATTCGATATGTAATCGATTACAGCTCGAGGCGTAATCGATTACGATAGTGGGAAAACACAATTTAGTGGGAAGACAGCTTATTTTTTCACCACTTCTCAGATGCCCACTACATGCAACGGCTAGGAATCTCTGCAGCTTATCCATGGCTCTATAAATGCAAGGAAAACACAAGCTCAACAACACACAACAAGAAGCAATCATTCTTTACCTTTATTTTGTGCTTAGTGAGTTTATTCTTGTGTATACTTTGAAATTTTAAGTCTAAAACTTGTATATCCTCTCATCTTGAGAGTTAGAATTTATGTGAGCTTTTCACTTGTACATTTACTCTATTGAGAGAGTTATTTGCTTGTAAACACTACACCAAACACAAAGGTTTTCACTCTAGGTTGAGTGGTCACAAAGGTTGGGGTTCAACCTTTGGGTGTTAAGAGTTTGAGAGATTGGGTGGGTTACCCGATAAGTCTTGAAAAGACTTAATTATTCTGTCTTTTATTTGACTTAATTCATTGTTTAGTGATTAGTTTGGCCTTATTATTTAATAAATTATTAATAATTCATATTTTATTTAATTATTTCAAAAGTGCTTAATTTATGTAAGAAACTGATTAAAAACTAATTTATTTGAGTTTATTTATAATTTCACTAACCCAGCGTACAAATACT
The DNA here is from genome assembly GCA_037962975.1 of Clitoria ternatea. Lineage (NCBI taxonomy): Eukaryota > Viridiplantae > Streptophyta > Magnoliopsida > Fabales > Fabaceae > Clitoria > Clitoria ternatea. The sequence goes on from CM075671.1 coordinate 266,939,950, forward strand.
GGACAATCAGTGTACAAACGCTGGGCAAATTAGTTGTTTATTGGTGCAGGAACAAGAGCGCTTAAGCTGAAAGGGAAAATCTGAGTGAGACTCCACAAATCTGACTGAAAAGAGTCCAAAAGCCCAACTGAGCGAGACTTCAAAGAGGATGACTAAAAAGACTCTTAGAGTCCGACTTAAAAGAAGACTCTCAAAACACCGACTAAAAGAAGACCTCCAAAAGACCGACTCCAAAATAGAACACAAAGCCGACTGAGGAAAACCCGAGCGCTAATTCAAAGCACTCACTGAATAACTTCAGCGCTCAAGCTAGAACTTTTCACGCTCAAGCGTGATGGAAGCTATTTAAATGCTGAATGTTCCCTCCAAAAGGCGCTCAGCACCATTTCCTTCCTTGTCGCTTCCTCTTCCGTATTTGTACCTTAGTAACTTAAGTGATGAGCTGTAATTAGTTAATGCTGAACTGTAATTTGTTAATGACTCAGAGATTTAGTATCAAGTTAATGGCACCGTTGCCGGGGATTGTTGAGTAATATCAACAATCTTTGGACCGGTACTAGACTGAACCGTTTACTTTTGTTTTCATTTAGTACGAAGTTTTATTCTTGTTTTTCTTTTAGTATAGTAGTAGTAGTTTGTTCCTGTGTAGTTGTTGTGTTGGTTATGAATTGTTTTTCTGTCTAACATCTGGTTATGAATTGTTCTTCTTTGATCCTAATATCGATTTGTTAGAGCGTAAGTTGAGAAAAGAAAAAAAGCAAAAAGAGCAGAAATAAATGGAACAGAGGAGAGTTACACTAGGTGACTACTCCAGGCCAACTGAAGAAGGATCGCAATCTAGCATCCTTAGGTCGCCGATTGCAGCTAATAATTTTGAGCTTAAACTGGCTTTACTGCAGTTGGTAAGAAATGTAAAATTTGGAGGAAGCGAGGTTGAGGATCCAAATTTGCATCTAGCAACCTTCCTCCAAATTTGTGATACTGTAAAAATGAACGGAGTCCCTGAAGAGGTAATTCGACTGAGGTTATTTCTGTTTTCTCTAAGGGACCGAGCCAAAGCTTGGTTGCAGAGCCAACCGAGAGGTAGTATTTCCACTTGGGAGGATTTGCAAAGAAAATTTTTGATTAAATACTTTCCTCCTTCCAACTATGCGAAGTTGTGCACGGAAATCACGTGTTTCCAATAAAGAGAATGTGAATCTTTGATGGAAGCATGGGATCAGTATAAAGAGAGTTTGAGGAAATATCCTCATCATCAAATCACCGATGTGTAACAAGTTACTATATTTTATAATGGTGTCAGACCAGCTACTAGGGTCCTGATTGATGCCTCGGCTGGAGGATCATTAATGACCAAAACTGTAGAAGATGCTATAGAGCTAATTGATGTTATGGCTTCTAATGAATGTCTGATTAGTGAGAGGAGCCAAATCCCTAAGAGAGGGATATTAGAACTGGAAGCACAGGATGCTTATTTGGCTCAGAGTAAGCTGATGACTCAGGCTTTGGAAAAACTAAGCATACAGATTTCAGAACTTCAAAAGTCGAGTCAAGTTTCTATGATAAGTTATGATTTTTATGGTGGGGACCATGAAAATGGAATGTGTGATCCAAATGTGCCTTCCGAGCAAGTGAATTATATGGGGCAGCAACAATTTCAAAGGAATTATCCTTCTAATTCCTTTAATCCTAACTATAGGAATCACCCCAATTTTTCCTGGTAGAAAGGTCCATATTTGAATCAGAACATGCCACAAAATCAACCCACAAATAGACCACAGCAACCTCCTCCCCCTCCTGTTAAAGAGAAGTCGGAACTGGAGAATATACTTTCTCAGTTCATTCAGGCCAGTTTTAAAAATCAGGAGGCATCCATTAGAAATCTAGAAAATCAAGTTGGGCAGTTGTCTAAGCAATTAGCTGAGAGGCAGGCAAGCAATTTTCCTAGAGATACCGAGGTAAATCCAAGAGAACATTGCAAGGCAATAACTACTAAGAGTAGATAAATTCTTTCTCCACCTCTGAGTCAGGAAATAAGCTTAGAAAAAGATGAAGAAAAAGAAAAAAAGCAAGAAAAAAAGCAGGTTAATATTGAAGCTGAAGATAAAAATGAAACAGAAAAAGAAAAAGAAAATAAAGTCCATCAAAAGAAAAAGAAAAAGGTTGATCTGATTTTAGAGGAAGCTTCTAAGCTGACTCCCGAAAAGTTAAGGAATGCTCCATTTCCACACAGATTTAGAAAACAAATAGAGGAGCAAAAGTTTGCTAAGTTCTTAAATGTGTTTAAGAAACTTCACATAAATATTCCCTTTGCCGAGGCATTGCAGGAGATGCCTTCCTATGCTAAATTTTTTAAAGAACTTTTGTCTAAAAAGAGGAAGCTTAAAGGTGATGAGATGATTGCTCTTACTCAGGAGTGTAGTACAATCATTCAAAAGAAACTTCCTCAGAAGCTGGAAGATCCTGGATCTTTTACAATACCGTGTGCAATTAGGGATGTTCATGTAGGAAGTGCCTTATGTGATCTAGGAGCTAGCATAAATTTGATACCTTTATCCTTGATGAAAAAGTTAGGAATTAATGACCTGCAACCGACTCACATGTCTTTGCAGTTGGCTGACAGGTCCATTAAATATCCTCATGGGATGCTGAAAGATTTGTTAGTTAAGGTAGACAAGTTTATCTTCCCAGCAGATTTTGTTGTGTTAGATATGGAGGCTAATCGAGAAATCCCATTGATTTTAGGAAGACCCTTTTTAGCTACAGGCAGAGCATTAATTGATGTAGAAAAGGGTGAACTCATACTGAAAGTTCAAGAGGAGCAAGTAACTTTTAATGTCTTTAACTCCATGAAACATCCGGCTGAAAAGATGGATTGTTTAATGATTAAAGAAATTAAAAGTTACAAGACTCTAATGCTTTTAAAAATTGAAGAAGAAGTTTTACAAGCCTTTTTGGAGGATGACTTTGACTCAGAGACTGAGGAGTTAAATGACTCTCACTCGGAATTGCTGAACCTACTTGAAGCAATTGAAGTAGGTGATTTTGAAAATGAAAAGAAAAATAAATTAAAAAAATATTTATTTTAAGAAAGAAAAGGAAGATACTAAAGAAAAACATGATTTAAAACCTTTGCCTTCTCATCTAAAATATGTTTTCCTGAGAGATGATGAAACACATCCGGTAATCATTAATGCTGACTTAAAAGATGAGGATGTGGAAAAATTGATAGGGGTGTTACAGAAACATGAATCCGTTATTGGCTGGAACATTTCTGATTTGAAGGGAATCAGTCCACCATTTTGTATGCATAAAATTCTGATGAAGGATGATTATTCCCCTGTAGTTCAGCCACAAATGAGACTAAACCCCATTATGAAAAAAGCTGTGAGGAAAGAAATGGTTAAACTTCTTGATGCAGGAATCATCTATCCTATCTCGGACAACGCTTGGATCAGTCCGGTCCAAATGGTGCCTAAGAAAGAAGGGATGACGATGATAAGTGTTTTTAAAACACTATTTTTCACTATTTAATTTGTTTAAAATAAAATGTTTGCTGTATCATTTTGTCCAATTTTCGTAATTTTGTTTTCTTTTTACTATTTTTGTTTAAGTGTTGTATTTTGTATGAATTAATTTAAATGGAACTTAAAAAAAATTATTTTTGTAGAATTGGAAAACTCCAAGAATTTAAATCATAATTCCTTTTCTATAAAAATTAAAAGTTCTATTTAAATTAATTAAGGTGTTTGTTTCTGTAAAAAAATAAAATAAAAAAAATTCTATTTCCCTTTTCCTCTCTTAATTCACGTTAATATACTTCTTTTTAGCAATAAACTAACGTGACTTTGGGTGTGTAGCTTGTCCAATGTTTCATGAATAATTTAATCCTTTCCTACTTACAACAAAGCTTCCAACGTGAATGGGTAACATGGTGCAGAATTTTTTTTAGTAATCTAATTTTGACATGGTCAAAATTAGATTCAATTGGTTCCAAGGTACAAAGCCATCCTATAAGGGTCCCATAATTCAATTTTGACTTAGTCAAAATTGAATACAACCAAAAATCATCTCCTTTTCACTCACTCATTCACGTTACTTCCTTTGCCCATTATTCAAAAGCACCAACAACAATAACTCAAGCCTTTGTCCATTAGTCCACATGGTCACTTGTTTCTTTGTCCATTGTGCCAATTATTTTGAATGCAAAGTTTCCACTTCTACAAGCTTTTAACGTGAAAGCTGAAGGAAATTGCAAAGTGCTAAATTCTTTTTGATTACAAGGCCCACATGCTGAATTATTTCTTAAATAATTAAGCATTCATTCACCTAAAACTACAAGGAGCATTTAACGTGAAAAGCAGCTGGAAATGGGACAGCATTCAACATTTGGACAGCAAGCATTTAACGTTTTGGGCTGCTGGGATTTTGGACAGTAAAACAACAAAAACAGCAAGTGAAATCTGACAGCAAACAGCAAGGAATTTCTGAATAGCAACAGCATGAAGCAAACAACAAGAAATGGACAGCCTTTTCACATGAAAATGGGACAGCTTTACAAAATAATTTTGAATTAATTTGGTAGCACTTACCAGCAGAGAATGGGTTCCCATTTATGAAGCATTATGCCAACGAAAAAGGAAAAAAAGAGGAGGCAAAGTGGAAGCATGAGATGGCTGGCCTTGGAAGAAAGAATAAAATATTCTTACCTGCAGCATTATAAATGGGATGTTCAGCAGAAAATACAGAACCGGACATTAGCAGTGAGAATTTTGAGGCAGAGAATAGTGAGTCAGAAAATTAAACAAAAGAAAAACAGTGTGTGTGTAGAGTGGAATTTTATTTCTTTGTATTGTATTTTTATTTTGTGAAATAAGAATTGAGAGGACAGTGAAATTGAGCGGTTAAATTTGTATACGGTGGTGGGATCCAGAACAAAGATTTACGGTGGAAAATTTACTGGGCTTTTGGAGAAACCCGTAAGTTTTATTTACCATGAATTGTATGTTGTATTTCCTTTTCATTATATGTATGAATTTATACCGTATCATGTGTAACTAAATTTTTATCTTGGGAAAACGGGGGTACGATAATATTTTGCGTTGATGTTATTTTGACTTAAAAGTAAATAAATTTCTGTTTTCCATTTAGTTCAAATTTTACTTAATGCTTTTAGTGATTCCTAACAAGAACCTAAATGATAAAACTGTATACTTGCGGGTATATTAGTAAGTTTAGGTAATAAATAGAATCGAGAGATTTATTTTTACCGGAAAGCTTTGAACTAAACCTAAGATTTTTGAGATGCTTTTTGTGACCTCGGTAAAACCGTGAAAGTAATCAAAATTCTTTTGAGGAAGTAAAAACGGGATTTTCATAAAACGATAATGGGCCTTTCTTAGGATTAAGCAGCGCTTTCTATAAGTCAGGTACATTAATAGGAATCCGAGAGGAAAATATTAATTGGCTTTTGGAAAATTCGCCTTGGAAAACTTAATTTGATTTTTGTTTATAAAAAGTTGAAATTGTCAACGTAGAATAATATCTTAAACCCCCGGAATCCCAAGATACTCTCAACTCTGTTTTGCACCCACGGTAAATTTTTATTTTTACTGTAAGGTAAAATTTTTTACTGTTAATTTTTATTTTTCACAAATACCAAAAATTGAAAGAGAATTGTGTGGATAATCAAATTTTGATATGCCGGTACTTTGAAAACAGTCCCTGTAGAGAACGATAATCTTTTATATTACGCGACATAACCCGTGCGCTTGCGGGCCCTGTCAAGTTTTTGGCGCCGTTGCCGGGGACTGTTGTCCCTCAAATATCGGCAGTATTGAAATTCGATTAGATCATACTTGTTAATATTTCTTTTTATTTTTATTTTGTTTTATTTGTTTGATTTATTTCTTTTTGTATATTTGTTTGTTTTTAGTGTTTATTTTATTTGGTTATTTTGTATTTTGTATTCTGTTCCTTTTTCTTTTACTGTTACTATTTTTGAATTTCTAATTAATTGTTCTGTTATTTTATTTTGTTCTTAAATTTTGTTATTCTATTTTACTTTACTGTTGTATAATTAGTGTGATATTTTTCTTGATATTGTTTTGTTCTTTGTATTTGTTTATTATTGTTTTCTTTTTCTTTTATGTTATTTGTTTCATTTATTTCTTTTTCTGTATTTTTATTTTAATATCTTATTCTGTATTTTTATTGTTTATTTTATTTTGTTTGTAATCTTGTATTTTGTTTATTATTTTGCGTATCTGTTGCTGTTTTATTTTTTTATTTTTTGTGATTATTTGTTTTATTTGTCTTTTATTTTCTTTTTATGCGACGAAGCCGTAGTGTCGATCTAAACTTAGGATTTGACCCTGAGATAGAACGTACCCTTAGAGCTTTAAGAAAACAACAAAAACAACAAAAACAAGAAAAAGAAAAACAAATGGCAGACCAAAACAGAGCCTTAAGAGATTTTGCTGCTCCAAGTACAAACGAAAGAGGATCTAGCATCCTTAGACCCACAGTGGAGGCTAACAATTTTGAATTGAAGCCTTCACTACTCTCTATGGTTCAGCAGAACCAATTCGGAGGATTACCCTCTGAAGATCCCAATCTTCATCTCCAAATCTTTTTGGAGTACTGTGACACCTTGAAAATGAATGGAGCCACCAATGATGCCATTCGCTTAAGGCTCTTCCCTTTCTCCTTAAGAGATAAAGCGAGGGCGTGGTTATACTCTCTTCCTGAAGGATCCATCACAACTTGGGAACAACTATCCAGTGCTTTCATCAATAAATGGTACCCAAGAAATAAGACTGATCTGTTAAGAAAACAAATAATTAATTTTGCACAAAAAGATGATGAATCCTTGTATGAAGCCTGGGAGAGATACAAGGAGATGTTGAGAGAATGTCCTCACCATGGGATAGAGAGGTGGTTGACAGTCCATATTTTCTATAATGGACTAACTTCCACACAAAAGATCTCTTTGGATGCTGCAGCTGGAGGAGCCTTCATGAGCAAAAATGTGGATGAAGCCCAGAACCTGATTGAGGAGATAGCCCAAAACACCCACCAATGGAATTCTGAGAGAGGATTACCTGCTAAAACACCAGGTAAGTACTCTGTTGATGCTCTTTCCCTACTTTCTGCCCAAGTTGAAGCATTAACATTAAAACTTGATAAGATAGGGTCAACAAGTGTTGCTAAGGTTGTTTGCGAAGTTTGTGGTGTTTCAGGACATGGAGCTACGAATTGCCAGTTAGCAATGACCCTTAATCAAGAACCTGAAATGCATCAAGTAGATGTTATTGGAAACTATGGTGGAAATTATCAGAGTAACTACAGACCTCCACAAGGTCCACCTGGCTTCCAAAACAGGCCATTCCAAGGTAATCAGAGTAACTACAAACCCCAACAAGGACCCTATATTCCACAAAAATCAAAGCTAGAGTCCTTGATGGAGACATTTGTAGCTACTCAACTTAAACAAAATGATGAATTCTCTGATGCAATAAAGAACTTAGCTTCAAAGGTGGATTCTCTTGCCACCCATAATAAAATATTAGAGAATCAAATCGCCCAACAAGCCTCCTACTCTCAAAGAGCACCAGGTACATTTCCTGGAAAACCTGAAGCTGGACCGTCCAACCATACCATGGCTATCACTCTTAGGAGTGGTACTCAATATGATGGACCCGTTGGCAAGACTACAAAGGAGGAGAAGAAAGTGAATGAATCTTCATCTCATCCAGTGATTGAAGAAGAGAAACCACAAGAAAAGAAGGAGGAGGTTAAGCCATATCAACCTCCTATTCCATTTCCTCAGCGCTTGGCTAAAGCAAAATTGGACAAACAATTTGGTAAGTTTCTTGATGTTTTAAAGAAACTGTATATCAATATTTTATTCACAGATGCTTTGCAGCAAATGCCTACATATGCGAAGTTCCTGAAGGACATTTTGTCCAACAAAAGAAGACTGGAGGAAGATGGTACAGTGGCACTTACTGAGGAGTGCAGTGCTCTAATTCAAAGGAAGCTTCCACCCAAGCTCCAAGATCCAGGTAGTTTCTCTATTCCTTGTATGATTGGTGACATGAATATAGATAAAGCATTATGTGATTTAGGAGCGAGTGTAAGTTTAATGCCATTATCTGTTGCTGAAAAGTTAGGACTGGGTGAGCTAAAACCTACTAGGATGTCTTTACAGTTGGCTGATAGATCTGTCAAATATCCAGTAGGAATTTTAGAGGATGTTCCTATTAAAGTAGGAAAATTTTTTATACCTGCTGACTTTGTTGTGCTAGAAATGGACGAAGATTCTTTGATTCCTATTATTTTAGGATGACCATTTTTAGCAACTGCAGGTGCTGTGATCGATGTCAAGAATGGTAAGTTGTCTCTGACTGTTGGAGACCAAAAGGTTGATTTTAACTTGAAAAATGCTTTAGAAAAACCTTTTAATAATGATGTTTGCTGTAGTGTGGATTCTGTTGAACAAGTGGTAAAGGAAGAAACCCTTCCTAATGACCCACTTGAAACTATTTTCATGATTGAGCCTGCAGGAACATCTGATTGCTCTGAGGCTCCACTAGAACATGATACTGAGGTCATGGGTAACAAAGTGGTAAGACCCAATGTGGAGTTAAAACCTTTACCAGCTTCATTAAGGTATGAGTTTCTTGGTCCTAATTCCACATATCCTGTGATTGTTAATGCTGAATTGAATCCATGTGAAACTGAAAAACTTTTGAAACAACTTAGGTTGTATAGAAAGGTAATAGGTTATACAATGGATGATATCAAAGGAATTAGCCCTTCTCTTTGTATGCACAGGATTACTGTAGAAGATGAAAGTAGGCCCACAGTAGAACCACTTAGGAGATTAAATCCAAAAATGCAAGAAGTGGTTAAAAAGGAAATTTTAAAATTACTTGATGCTGGAGTCATATATCCTGTTGATAGTAGTAAATGGGTAAGTCCTGTCCATGTGGTGCCTAAAAAGGGGGGAATAACTGTGATTGAAAATGATAAACATAACTTGATTCCTACTAGGATTGTCTCTGGTTGGCGCATGTGTATTGATTATAGGAAGTTAAATAGTGCCACGAAAAAAGATCATTTTCCTCTCCCTTTTATTGATCAGATGCTTGAAATGTTAGCCAAGGCCTCGATACTTAAGAGGGGGGGTGAATTGAGTATTTCAAATTTTCACGCGGAATCCCTTTCAAAATGGTTAGTAGTACACAAATGATGCAAGATAAAGGATATAACAATTATGAAGCACATGTCATACTAAAGTATTTTGAGTTGAATGAACTATATCAAGAATTGATTTTGATAAGCAAGTTATTAGTTTAGGCAATTCTTGAAGTTCTTAGCATGCTATAATTAATTTCAATATAAGTATAATTTCAATAACTCAAATTACTTAAGCATGATAGTTTACTAATTTGTTAACACCAATATTTTTCTTCCTCAATAATTAAACCTAACAATGTTTAAGTCAATTGATTCAAGGATTCAATTTTACCAAACCAATATGATATAAGTATTTAGGCATGCAAATTAAGTTCTCAACAATAAAGAGTTTAAGGGAAGAGAGAATTTGCAAACCGATATAACGAGTTCCACCACACCGGTGTACGTCTCGCCTTCAAGCAACCCACTTGAAGGATTTCCACTATTGGAGATTAGAGATACAACTTTGAGCAATCGCGGCTTCCTAGTGTCCCACACTCAAGAACCCAATCCTCATAAGTACAAGGGCACCCCACCCAATCTCTCAATCTCACAATTACAAGGTTGAACCCTCAACCCAAACCTCTAAGGGATTTTGGTGTTTTAATGGTTACAATGATAACTCTCTTACTAGAGTGGATACACAATTTAAAGCTTACACAAAAAATTAACTCTCAAAGAGAGGATATACAAATTTAGCTCACACAAAATATTTTCTCTCTAACTCTTAAATAACTCACTAAGAGAATATGCCAATATAGAACAAGAGAGAATGAGTAGAAGAGCAAGAAGCAAGGAGGAAGAAGTAAGCAAATGGAAGTGCTTCAAGTGCTTGGGACATCATTTGCCTTCAACTTCTTCTCTATTTATAGGCTCCAATGGTATGGCATGTTGCAATATTAAATTCCTTGGGAGCTTAAACTTGGAACATGTGTGTCTCCATTCAAAATGGCATTGCAATTCCAATGAGCTTTTAATGTCTCCAAGAACATGGCATGTGCATCAAGAAGCATGTTTCTCTAAATTCAAATTTAATTACATTTCCAATGTGACACATGCATGTGGAGAGGGACAAAGTGTAAAGCATTGCCTTGAACTTTCCAACCATGTTGCACAATGTCTCCCTTTGAATTCTGAATATTTCTCTTCAAGTTTTAAACAATTCCAGCGTGCATTTAGGCTCCTGACAGGCGTGGGAATCGATTCTTTATACGTGTGAATCGATTCATAGCATGAAACTAAAGTTCCTGGGCATTCAACAACGTGTGAATCGATTCTGGACTAGGATGAATCGATTCAACCAATGTAAAAGCACATTCTGGACTAAAATAAAACGCATGAATCGATTCAATGTGGTGTGAATCGATTCAATCAACTTACATTGCATCCTGACCATATTTCCTTCGCATGAATCGATTCAAGTGGCTATGCATGGCTGTGTGAATCGATTCAATTACCTGATTCTCCATTTTCTTGTGCATTTTTCATCCTTTTGTCATGTCGTTGCATATGGCTTTGTTCTTTTGATCCTTAGGCACATTTGTTGATCATTTTCACCTAATTTGAGCTTCTTTAAATGCCTTGACTTATTTCATCAAATTCTATCATCAAACATAATTAATTTATCCATAATTATATATGTTTGATCTTGATCCTTCATTTGTTGTGTCATTATCAAAACCTACATCAACATAAAAATACATGAAAGACTTGCAAAACACTCTTATTTCTGTTATTTGGATGGGTATTCAGGTTTTCATCAAATTCCCATTCATCCATCTGATCAAGAAAAGACTACCTTCACTTGCCCTTATGGGACCTATGCTTATAGGCGTATGCCTTTTGGTCTGTGTAATGCACCTGCGACTTTTCAAAGGTGTATGCAAGCAATTTTTTCTGACCTTATTGAAAATGTGATGGAAGTCTTTATGGATGATTTTTCAGTGTATGGTTTGGATTTTGATAACTGTTTAACAAATTTGTGCCAAGTCTTGCAGCGTTGTGAAGAGACCAATCTGGTCTTGAACTGGGAAAAATGCCATTTTATGGTAAGAGAAGGAATAGTTCTTGGACATTTGGTGTCTGAGAGAGGTATAGAAGTTGATAAGGCTAAGGTGGAAGTAATTGAAAAATTACCCCCACCAACAAATGTGAAAGGTATTTGGAGTTTTCTTGGACATGCAGGGTTTTACCGTCGGTTCATTAAAGATTTCTCCAAAATCACAAAGCCTCTTACAACTCTTCTAGGTAAGGATGTGCCTTTTAATTTTGACTCATCTTGTATAGAAGCTTTTTACAGGATTAAGCAAGCTCTAATCTCTGCCCCCATCGTACAACCCCCTGATTGGGAACTCCCATTCGAATTGATGTGTGATGCGAGTGATTACGCAGTGGGGGCTGTTCTTGGGCAACGGAAAGACAAAAAGCTTCATGTAATTCATTATGCCAGCCGGACGCTGGATGATGCTCAAATAAATTATGCCACAACTGAGAAAGAACTGTTAGCCATTGTCTTTGCTTTTGATAAATTTAGATCTTACTTGGTGGGTTCACATGTTATTGTTTACACTGATCACTCCGCCATTAAGTATCTATTGAATAAAAAGGAAGCAAAACCTAGGCTGATTAGGTGGATTCTAATATTGCAAGAATTTGACTTGGAAATTAAGGACAAGAAGGGTACTGAGAATCCGGTCGCTGACCACCTGTCTAGATTGACATCCGAAAAAGAAGAAATAGATAATATTCCTATCAATGAATCTTTTCCGGATGAACAACTCTTGAATCTTAGTATCCAACGTGTTCCTTGGTATGCTGATTTTGTAAATTTTCTTGCATGTGGTATTTTACCTCCTGACCTTAGCTTTCAGCAAAGGAAAAAGTTTTATGCAGATGTCAAACATTATTGTTGGGATGAACCCCTCCTATTCAAGCAATGTGCTGATGGTTTGATTCGAAGGTGCGTTTCACAAGATGAGGTCCATGATATTTTGAACCATTGTCATTCTCTTTCCTGTGGAGGGCACATGAGCACCTCCAAGACAGCAGCTAAAATATTGCAAGCTGGGTTTTATTGGCCACATATTTTTAAGGATGTACGTAAGTATGTTCTAACTTGTGATGCGTGCCAAAGAACAGGTAACATTGGTAAGAGACATGAAATGCCATTGAATACCATTTTAGAAGTTGAATTGTTTGATGTATGGGGTATTGATTTTATGGGACCTTTTCCTTCCTCTTTTGGAAATCAGTTCATATTAGTAGCAGTTGACTATGTGTCAAAATGGGTGGAAGCCATTGCTTCACCCCATTCTGATGCTAAGACTGTTATTAAACTTTTCAAGAAAATAATATTTCCAAGGTTTGGGGTCCCAAAATGTGTTATAAGTGATGGAGGGTCTCATTTTATTGAGAAAACTTTTCAGACCCTTCTAAAGAAATATGGAGTTAGGCATAAGGTTGCTACACCTTATCACCCACAAACTAGTGGACAAGTTGAGGTATCCAATCGGGAAATTAAAAATATTCTTCAAAAAGTGGTTAATACGTCACGTAAAGATTGGTCTATTAAGTTAGATGATTCTTTATGGGCTTATAGAACCGCATACAAAACTCCCATTGGAACCACACCGTTTAAGCTAGTTTATGGGAAGCCTTGCCATTTACCTGTTGAGTTGGAATATAAGTCTTTCTGGGCTGTTAAAACTCTTAACTTTGATCATAAAGCTGCAGGTGAACGTAGGTTGTTGGAATTAAATGAGCTTGAAGAGCTCCGTTTAGATGCATATGAAAATGCTAGAATTTATAAAGAAAAAACTAAACAATGGCATGATCGTCACATCCTACGGAGAACATTCAATCCAGGTGATATGGTTTTACTGTTTAATTCTAGATTGAAGCTTTTTCCAGGTAAACTGAGATCCCGATGGTCAGGACCATTCAAGGTAACAAAGGTCTTTCCCTTTGGAGCTGTCGAGTTATGGAGTAAGAAATCTGGTACATTTAAGGTAAATGGACAGAGAGTAAAGCACTACTTGACAGGTCAACCAATACAACAAGCAAGTGACTTGGACTTGTTTGATGCTCCTGATGAATAAATCCAAATGGTGAAAAGTCTGGCTGAAGACTTAAAACTTAGCACTGATAGGGAGGTAACCCTATAAAAATTTGTTGTTTTATTTTGAATTTGAAAAAAAAAAAAGAAAACAAAACAAAAACTAAGCCAAATCCCGGTTTGGGGTTACTCCAGGTAAGTTTTCTTTACCTTTTATCATCCATTTTAACATTGAGGACAATGTCAAATTCTGGTTTGGGGTGGTAGGTAAGAAAACTTAACTGTTTTGTTTACATTGTGTGATTGTTATTTTATTTTGCAACTTTTTATTTTCTTGTTTTGTTTGTCATCTCATAATTTACCATGATTGCATGATAAATTAACTTTAAACACAGAGCTAAAGTATCTAAGGACCCTAAAATTTTGAATAAAATTTTTCAAAATTTGATTGTTTAAATGCCAAATCAATGTCTAAATGAACCTTATGTGATTAAAATTTTCTTTGAAAGGACTTTCCATGGTGAGACTTGAGCCAAAATGGGTTATCTATCAAACAAATTTTCAAAACCCATATTTTCTTGATTGAGTGAATCTCGTAGTCATTAATATTCTAGAACTTGTTTTTCAACCGATTCAAAATGGTTTTTAATTGTATGTTTTAGGATGATAAAGGCACAATTAGGTCTCATTCTTAAGCCTCAGAATGTTTGCACAATTTGACCCCTAGTTGCCTCTTTTGAGCCTGGAAGTGAAAAATTTTTCTTTGAAACTTTTCATTGACTGATATTCTCTTAACGGTGAACAAGTTGGAAATCTAGTGGAGCAAAGAAATAAAAAGGACTTAAGAAAAATATGTATGGAATGTAAACAAAAGCAAGAAAAAGAAAATCAAAAGGATGATATTGAATGAATTACAAAAAGTCCATAAAAATTCAAAAATTTGCTCTGTTAGTTTCTGAAATTATGATGGAAGTTTGAATCATTCATGACTGTTTAAGCCCTTTTGTACTCCATTTTTCTTGAAATTCCTACCATGACAATACGACCCATGGCCCCGTTACAACCCTTTGAAAGACATTTTGACTATGACATACTTTCTATCTAAACTGTGGAGTTTCTGGTTTATTAACAAGCTTATGGTAATATTTTTGACTATGATGATTTGAGTGATACACAAACCATGAAACACTAGATTGAAATTGTGAGAAGAGTATCTCAAGTCTTGACATTGAAAATTGACTCACATAAGAAATTTAATTTGGCATTTGAATAAACCTGTTTCTCTATTTTGGATTCCTTAAATTACTAAGCTAAGTGTTTTCTATTTCTTATCGTGTGAATATGGTGATTGCTTGAGGACAAGCAATGTTTTGGTTTGGGGTATTTTGATAAGTGTTTTTAAAACACTATTTTTCACTATTTAATTTGTTTAAAATAAAATGTTTGCTGTATCATTTTGTCCAATTTTCGTAATTTTGTTTTCTTTTTACTGTTTTTGTTTAAGTGTTGTATTTTGTATGAATTAATTTAAATGGAACTTAAAAAAAATTATTTTTGTAGAATTGGAAAACTCCAAGAATTTAAATCATAATTCCTTTTCTATAAAAATTAAAAGTTCTATTTAAATTAATTAAGGTGTTTGTTTCTCTAAAAAAATATAATAAAAAAAATTCTATTTCCCTTTTCCTCTTTTAATTCACGTTAATATACTTCTTTTTAGCAATAAACTAACGTGACTTTGGGTGTGTAGCTTGTCCAATGTTTCATGAATAATTTAATCCTTTCCTACTTACAACAAAGCTTCCAACGTGAATGGGTAACATGGTGCAGAATTTTTTTTAGTAATCTAATTTTGACAAAATTAGATTCAATTGGTTCCAAGGTACAAAGCCATCCTATAAGGGTCCCATAATTCAATTTTGACTTAGTCAAAATTGAATACAACCAAAAATCATCTCCTTTTCACTCACTCATTCACGTTACTTCCTTTGCCTATTATTCAAAAGCACCAACAACAACAACTCAAGCCTTTGTCCATTAGTCCACATGGTCACTTGTTTCTTTGTCCATTGTGCCAATTATTTTGAATGCAAAGTTTCCACTTCTACAAGCTTTTAACGTGAAAGCTGAAGGAAATTGCAAAGTGCTAAATTCTTTTTGATTACAAGGCCCACATGCTGAATTATTTCTTAAATAATTAAGCATTCATTCACCTAAAACGACAAGGAGCATTTAACGTGAAAAGCAGCTGGAAATGGGACAACATTCAACATTTGGACAGCAAGCATTTAACGTTTTGGGCTGCTGGAATTTTAGACAGTAAAACAACAAAAACAGCAAGTGAAATCTGACAGCAAACAGCAAGGAATTTCTGAATAGCAACAGCATGAAGCAAACAACAAGAAATGGACAGCCTTTTCACATGAAAATAGGACAGCTTTGCAAAATAATTTTGAATTAATTTGGTAGCACTTACCAGCAGAGAATGGGTTCCCATTTATGAAGCATTATGCCAACGAAAAAGGAAAAAAAGAGGAGGCAAAGTGGAAGCATGAGATGGCTGGCCTTGGAAGAAAGAATAAAATATTCTTACCTGCAGCATTATAAATGGGATGTTCAGCAGAAAATACAGAACCGGACATTAGCAGTGAGAATTTTGAGGCAGAGAATAGTGAGTCAGAAAATTAAACAAAAGAAAAACAGTGTGTGTGTAGAGTGGAATTTTATTTCTTTGTATTGTATTTTTATTTTGTGAAATAAGAATTGAGAGGACAGTGAAATTGAGCGGTTAAATTTGTATACGGTGGAGGGATCCAGAACAAAGATTTACGGTGGAAAATTTACTAGGCTTTTGGAGAAACCCGTAAGTTTTATTTACCATGAATTGTATGTTGTATTTCCTTTTCATTATATGTATGAATTTATACCGTATCATGTGTAACTAAATTTTTATCTTGGGAAAACGGGGGTACGATAATATTTTGCGTTGATGTTATTTTGACTTAAAAGTAAATAAATTTCTATTTTCCATTTAGTTCAAATTTTACTTAATGCTTTTAGTGATTCCTAACAAGAACCTAAATGATAAAACTGTATACTTGCGGGTATATTAGTAAGTTTAGGTAATAAATAGAATCGAGAGATTTATTTTTACCGGAAAGCTTTGAACTAAACCTAAGATTTTTGAGATGCTTTTTGTGACCTTGGTAAAACCATGAAAGTAATCAAAATTCTTTTGAGGAAGTAAAAACGGGATTTTCATAAAACGATAATGGGCCTTTCTTAGGATTAAGCAGCGCTTTCTGTAAGTCAGGTACATTAATAGGAATCCGAGAGGAAAATATTAATTGGCTTTTGGAAAATTCGCCTTGGAAAACTTAATTTGATTTTTGTTTATAAAAAGTTGAAATTGTCAACGTAGAATAATATCTTAAACCCCCGGAATCCCAAGATACTCTCAACTCTGTTTTGCACCCACGGTAAATTTTTATTTTTATTGTAAGGTAAAATTTTTTACTGTTAATTTTTATTTTTCACAAATACCAAAAATTGAAAGAGAATTGTGTGGATAATCAAATTTTGATATGCCGGTACTTTGAAAACAGTCCCTGTGGAGAACGATAATCTTTTATATTACGCGACATAACCCGTGCGCTTGCGGGCCCTGTCAGACGACTGTTAAAAATGAAAAGGTGAAGTCATAGCCACTAGACTGACCACAGGTTAGAGAATGTGCATAGACTATAGAAGGCTGAATGACTTCACTAGAAAAGACCACTTTCCTTTACCGTTTGTTGACCAGATGCTTGAGAGACTGTCGGGTCATGAGTACTACTGCTTCCTTGATGGTTACTCGGGTTATAACCAAATTGTGGTTGACCCAAAAGATCAAGAGAAGACAACATTCACCTGTCCATATGGAATCTTTACTTATAGGCGTATGCCGTTTGGTTTATGCAATGCTCCAACAACCTTTCAAAGGTGTATGCTGGCAATTTTTGGGGACATGGTGGAGAAGTTTATTGAAGTATTCATGGATGATTTCTCTGTGTTTGGTAGTAGTTTTTATATATGCCTCAACAACCTATCTAAGGTGCTGGTGAGATGTCAGGAGGCTAACCTTGTCCTTAACTGGGAAAAGTGTCACTTTATGGTTAAGGGAGGGATAGTCCTTGGCCACAAAATCTCTGCTGAGGGCATTCAAGTTGACCGAGCCAAAATTAAGATCATTGAAAAACTTCCTCCTCCAATCAATGTGAAAGGAGTGAGGAGGTTCTTAGGATGTGCTGGGTTTTACAGGAGATTTATAAAAGATTTTTCAAAAATTGCTAAGCCTTTGACTGATCTGCTTGTGAAAGATCATGCTTTTGTGTTTAATGAAAACTGTGTCAAGGCTTTTGAAAATTTGAAAAATAGATTGACTTCAGCTCCAATCCTTGCAGCACCCAACTGGTCTTTACTGTTTGAATTAATGTGTGATACAAGTGATTTTGCTGTAGGAGCTGTGCTGGGTTAGAAAAAAGAAAAGCTGACTCATGTGATTTATTATGCTAGGAAAGTGCTGAATGAGAATCAAATAAATTATACCACTACTGAAAAAGAAATACTTGTTGTGGTGTATGCATTTGATAAATTCCGAGCTTACTTGATTGGTGTTAAGGTCATTATTTAAATGGATCACTCGGTAATCAAGTACCTGCTTTCTAAGAAAGAATCTAAGCCAAGGCTGATCAGGTGGGTTCTTTTACTCCAGGAATTTGATTTAGAAATAAGAGACAAAAAGGGAGTAGAAAACTCAATTGCTGATCAACTGTCTCATTTAGAAGGTGAATCGAATTCTATTTTAATTAAAGAAGAATTTCCAGATGAGAGGTTGATGGCAATTATCACTGGGCCATGGTATGCTGATATGACCAATTTCAAAAGTGCCTCGGTGGTACCTGAGGGTTGGACTTTCCAAATAAAGAAAAAATTCTTTCATGATAGTAAAACTTTTCTTTGGGATGATCCTTTTCTCTATAAGATAGGAGTAGACGGAGTCATCAGGAGATGCGTGCTTGAATCCGAGCAGGAAAGGCTCTTGTGGCATTGCCATGACTCCTATTATGGAGGACACCATGGTGCCTCCAGAATAGCAACAAAAGTTTTACAGAGTGGCTTTTATTGGCTGACTATTTTTCAGGATGCTAAAGGATATGTTCAAAGGTGTGATAAGTATCAAAGAAGTGGAGGTCTCTCTGCTAAAGCTGGCATGCCTTTGACAAACATTTTAGTTGTGGAATTATTTGATGTTTGGGGTATCGACTTCATGGGACCATTCCTAAAGTCATTCTCCAACGAATACATCCTTGTTGTTGTAGATTATGTCTCCAAATGGGTGGAGGCAATCCCTACTAGAACCAATGATGCACATGTGGTGCTTAGGTTCATAAAGAAGAACATTTTCTCTAGGTTTGGAGTTCCGAGAGTCCTCATTAGTGATGGAGGGTCACATTTCTGTAATAAAATCATGGAAAAAGCCCTAAGGCACTATGAGGTTTTGCATAAGGTATCCACTCTATATCATCCACAAACTTGTGGACAAGTTGAGCTTTCAAATAGAGAAATTAAAAGAATTTTAGAGAAAGTGGTAGGGAAGTCCAGGAAAGATTGGTCGGTAAAACTGGATGATGTATTGTGGGTCTATAGGACAACCTTTAAAACTCCGATTGGCATGTCTCCTTATCAGTTAGTCTATGATAAGGCTTGTCATCTCCCTGTGGAGTTAGAACATAAAGCATGGTGGGCCATAAAGCTATTAAACATGGATTTTGACTAATCTCAGGAGGAAAGAGTCCTTAAACTCCATGAACTTGAGGAGTTCCGACTCAATGCTTATCAGAGTGCCTCCGTTTATAAAGAGAAAACAAAAAGGTGGCATGATAAGTGGATCAATAAGAAGGAGTTTCAAAAGGTTGACAAGGTTTTGTTATTCAATTCCCGATTGAGACTCTTTCCTGGAAAACTTAGATCTAAGTGGTCAGGACCTTTTATTGTGAATGAGGTCTTTCCTCATGGTTCAATTGAATTGAAAGACCCGACCACCGATCGGATTTTAAAGGTGAATGGCCAAAGACTCAAACTCTACTTTGGAGGAGAGTTTGACAGGCAGAAAACCTCCTTGCTGTTGCAGGAGTCTTCTTAGATGCTAGAAGGTCAAGCTAGTGACCTTAAAGAAGCGCTCTAAGGAGGCAGCCCTATTTTCTTTCTGAGTGTTTCCTCTTGTGTTTTTAGGTCAGATTTAATAAAATAAAGACTAAACTGTTTGTGAATAAAGTATCAATAATTTTGTGAGTTTTTGAATAAGGATTCAGTGACCATGTTCATCCATTCCTGAGTTAGAGTTAGAATCAGGTTAATGGTGTCACTCAGGTGAAACACCATGAGCTCAGGTGAGAAGTTTTTCTCGTTGTTTCTCGCTTAAGCGTCTCAGGCTCTCGCCTGAACGCGATCAGGGCGGAGAATGTGCTGTTCATTTTCTCGCTTAAGCGAAAGCTTAATAAGCCTGAGCGAGATTAACATGATCAGGCCACTGATACCCACTTTTTACCCTTTCCGATCGGAAACTTTTCATAGGGACTTTAATAAATGGTTTCTGATCGTTGATTTAATAAATAGGTCAGATGATGAAGGGTGACTTATATCAGTCAGCCTTTTATCATTCAGATCCCCTATTTCTCACTCCTCACTCAGTTTTTTATTATTCACTCGGTTTATTTCAATCAGTTTGTTATCACTTCATTTACCCGGCTTTTCCTCCGTTTTTCCACACGACCCTCCCTCATTCTTTCTTTCACTTATGTTTTATTCACGTGTTTCAACTACTCCGCCTTTCAATCACTCAGCCCTTCATTCAGTTGTTGTCCTCGCCGATCCTTTTCTTGACCTCTCCCACTCGGTATTTCTTTTTCATTCATTCTTTCATGTGTCCTTAATCCATCATCCAATCAGCCATTCTATTCACTCGGCTCCTCTCTACAGTCGTTCCTTCTTCCACTCAGTCTCTCATTCCCACACCCTATCTCTTGTTCATTGTTGTTGCATTCACTCATTGTTTCATTCCACCTAATCTCTTTCTCACTTTTCGCACCCATCTTTCTGTATTTTTTTCTTTCTCATTCTTTTTTCAGCCACCCGGTATTTCTTTCAATCGTTCTTGCATCCACTCATTTTTCATTCACTCAGTCTCTCTCTCACTCATTCACTTGTCCTTCATTCACTCGGTTCTTCCATTCATCCTGCTCCACTCTACACTCGTTGTTTTATCCACTCATTTTTCCATCACTCAGTTTTTCATTTTTTTAGTCTCTCATACGATTCTGTTATTTTATTTCCTCGCCTGATTCCTTTCTCGATGTTATTCACTCGGTATCTCGATCATTCGTTTTTCCTTCAATATCTTTTTTATTCACTTGGTTTCTCAGTTGATCACGTGTCGTTTTTCCATTTATTCTTCCACTTGCTCTTGCATTTACTCAGCTCCTTCATCAGGTTGATATATCTTTCACTTGTCCCATCCACTCAAAATCTTTTTCAGTCATTCTTTTTTATTCGTTCTTTCTTCCACCCGTCTTTTTCATCCATCATCATCGGTCACTCGTCATTCACTTCTCATTCCCTTGCCCGATCTCTGCACTCGTTCATTTATTCGTTCTATCTTTCACTTGTATTTTCATTCACTTGGTTCTTCACTAATATAGACCATTCAGTCATTTGAAAAAAATAATAAATAAATAAATAAATAAATAAATAAATTTTCATTTCCACTCGGTCACTCTTTCACTATTTGACTCTTTCACTTTTCTATTCATCTTTCATTCACTCATTTTTTTTATTCACACGCTCATCCTTTGTCCACTCATTGTTACATATTCATCTTTCATTCTCTCGGTATCTCTTCTCAGTTTTTCTCAGCTTTTGTCATGACGCTTGAGCGGGGCAGGTTACGCTTGAGCGAATTTCCGACCTGATACTTTATGTATGATTTAATGTGGGTGGTGGCATGCCATTATTACAGTGTACTTACGCGTGGCACAAGTAGTGGATTCGACACTATAAATACCCGCTCAGTGTACAAACCCTAATTTCTACACTGAAACTTAGGTTTTTGAAGACGAAAAGGCATATTTGTAATTCCTGAGAAAGGTACCATCTTTTCTTTTAACTCTTTCAATTTTTAGTTAAATAATTCGTATTGTACTATTTTACTGTAAAAATTTCTTTCACTATTCATAGACATCTGTCTTATATTTTCCAGTTTGCTATGATTTTTGGTTTCTGTTACTTGTGTTCATTTAGGCTGTTTATTACCATCATTTTAAAATCATTCACTATGAAAAGGAGATCTCAAAGGCTTCTGCAGAAACCTGTATAAAGCTCTGCAGAGGATAATGAGATGAAAAACAAAAGTAATGTGGACATACCCAAGGAAGACCCTCACACTACATTGGAGAAAGGACTTGAAGCATATAGAGGTCCCCTCACAAGGGCCAAGACCAAAAGGGCCAAAGAGAGCATTCATAAAGCCCTTTTCTCTTTTCTCTCTTCTAGTGGGCCTAAGCCCAATAAGGAACCTATAAGGATCTATGTGTACTTTACTTGTAATATACTTCCTAAATAGTTTTTCTAGGCTTATAGGATAGCTTTGGGCCTTGCAAGGTCAAATGGGCCACTTTTGGGCCTTGTACTTTTCCTTTTGGGCCATGTATAGGCCATTTGCTCATCTTTTCTCTTAATGGGCCTTGGAGTCATGCTCAAGCCCAATCTTCTAGTCCTTGGCCGAAATTCTCCATGGCCTATATAAGGGCTTCTCCTTTTGTAAACAAGCAACCATTAATTCATTTGCAAATTTTGAGAGCACTTAGTGTTTCCTAGTGAGAGATTCTCCTCTTTCTCTCTAGAATTAGAGAGCTCTCTCAAGCTCTTATCCAAGGGGTTTCTCCCTCCCTTGGTGGTGAGTGGAGTTATCTTCCTCCATCTTAGGAAGTGGCCTCTAACCTTTTTCCTCTCTCTTTTTCCAAGCCTTCC
The DNA here is from genome assembly GCA_037962975.1 of Clitoria ternatea. Lineage (NCBI taxonomy): Eukaryota > Viridiplantae > Streptophyta > Magnoliopsida > Fabales > Fabaceae > Clitoria > Clitoria ternatea. The sequence continues at coordinate 266,962,313 of CM075671.1, forward strand.
TCCATTGTCTATCCTTCTCTCCTTCTAATTCACTCCCTTTCCTTTGTTTTTGCGTCAATCTCCTCTAGTTTTAGGCTTTAGTTTTCGGTTTTCCTTGCCTTGGAGAAGAGTTCTCAAGCTCACATTGAAGAAAGATAGGAGAAAGAGCCCTAGATCCATCTCTCTTCAAGAAAGTTGATGAAGAGCCTACATCATGTGGTATCATTGAGCCTTGGGAGGTTCTTTTCTTCTTCTCTTCCATTTTAGTTTTCATTTTTCACTTTTCTTTACTGGCTGGAATTCTGTTTCTTAGTCATTCATATGCCTTATTAATGCCATGTTAGCATAGAAAAATCATAAAAAGTCTTGGTTCTTTTGAGTTTTTATGCTAGTTTCTTTTGTGGTTTCAATTTTGCATATTGATATGGTCATTTTTGGTTAGCTTATGTTAGCATTCTGTTTTAGTTTCTAAAATCCAGATTTGGCACATGTTAATTTTGGTTTGTTAGGTGGTTAGGTTGTTGTTACAAGTTAGTTAATTGTTAGTTGTTAGTTAGAGCCAATTTAGGAAGTTAGTTAAGTGCCATGTGGAACCTTTTCTAGAGTTCTAGGAAGTTAATTGTTTTTCCTTTTTAGTGTGCAAAACTGTGTGATATAGGGGCAATTCAAGCACTTTGATTAGCTCCTAAAAGGTTCCATTCTTGTGTTGGGAGGTCTCACATTAAAGACTCTCCAAAGTCAACTCAATTTTTAGGATTGTTAGTTTCCATTCTTAGTTTGATTCTAGGTTTAATTTTCTTTACTTGCACTATTAGGATATCACTTTTACATTCCTTTTTTTCATCTTGCTTGCATCAAAAACAAAAACTTGTCAAAAAAATTAGTCGCCTCCTATACTTCAATTTGGGAGAAGGTTGTATAATTTACCTTAAGCAAGAAGCATTAATTGAACTTGTTAGTACCATTTGTGCATTTCGGTTTTTGGTATTATAAAATTGGTGTTGTTACCTTGAAATCTTGAGAGACAAAAGAAAAGAAAAGTATCAAAAGAAAAGAAAAGTACCAAAGAAGAAAAAGAGTGTTAAAGAGAAAGCCTCATTACCAAGTTGAAATTGAGACACCAAACATAATCACCAAAATTTCGAAATTACTAATACCAAAAGAGAATTGTTTCATTACTTGACATTTCTAAGAATTGTTCATTAAGACTTCCTTGCTTATTCTTGCAACTCTAGAGTTTCTAAGCTAGGTTATACCTTAAGCTTTGTTTCTTGCATGAGTTTTTCTTGTTTGTCTTGTTTTGTCAATTTCAATTCTATTCCAAGTTAGCTTTCATTCTTTTGAACTTTTATTGCTTTTAGAGTCTTATCATTCCAAGTTAATTATTGAACTTTCATTCTATTCCATTTGAGTAGCCTTTATTTCTTACGCCTTTTTAGTTTGTCATTTTTGCTTCTTAAAGTTTTGTCATGAGTTTGTATTCTTTTGGACTTCTAAGATCACTCCATTTCACCATTAAGTGAGGGTAGCATATTGAAACACTTGAGATTAGTGTGGAAATTGATTGAGCTTGATAATCTCTAAGAGAAGGCATACACTTGAGAGATACACTTTTATGAGGTTTAAAGTTTTCTTTATGATTTCCATTAACCAAATCTTGTGTGGAGTTGTTGTCTTGTCTTTTGCTAGGTAAAGTTGGAGCTTATACATCAAGAAGGACTTTTGAAGACAATTGTAAAGGAGGCAAAAGCTTTGTAACTAGTAGAACTTAGGCAAAGTTTTTCAATTCTTAGGCTTTGTGTAGTAGGATTTTGTCTTGTATTTTGGACACAACAAGGACATTGGACTTTTTTGGACATTATAACTTTCCTTTTGCTTGGTAAATTTCAAATTAGGATAGTGCATGTGCATTTGATTGTTAACTACTTTTAGTTAATTGGTTAGAATTAGTTAGAAATTACAACTATAATTAGTTAGTTAGTTGGTAGTTAGTTGAGTGTCTTAACTAATTAGTTAGTGGTTGGAACTAATTCTAGTTGTCATAAGTAATTGTTAGTTTGGTTAACTAATAGATAACCAAATTAGTTGATTAGTTATAGTGGTTAGACTTTGTTACAACTTCCATAACTAATTAACTACTTTTTAGTTAGGGTTTGTTAAGCCTTAGTTAGTTAGTTGAATTAATTTTCTTAGGTTAACTACTTCTTAAAACCGAATTTGGTTAAGCTTGTCTAGGGTTAGTTATTCACTAGTAACATCCTAGGACAAACATAATTAATTTAGGTTAAGGATAACTTAGGATTTCCATAAGCAACATAGGACTAACCTAGTTAAAGACAACCTAGGACATTGTTTTTCCCTTAGGATAGAAACCTAGTATTGATATTTTAGGATTGTTAAGGTGTTTCTTTCAATTGTATTGCATTCATCTTCCTCGACTAGCTTGTCTATACATACTTTGTTTTTGTCTCGAATTTCTTTGACAACATTAAAAGATGTCATCTAGTGATAGGGAGAACAAAACCATGCTTCATAACATAATGGATAGCTTAAACAATATTAATGCTAGGCTAACCAATCTTGAGCATAATGAACCCCCTAGAACTAGGCATAGACAAAGAAATCAAAGACATAACACTAGTGATAATGAGGAAGAAACAAGACAAAGAAGGCACCATGAACATAGAAAAGATGACATAGGCTTAAGAGAGGTAAAATTAGAAATTCCCCCATTCAATGGCAAGAGTGACATTGAAGCTTACTTAGAGTGGGAGATGAGGGTAGAACAAATATTCAACTCTCATTAAATAAAAGATGATAAAAAAGTTAGGATTGCAACTCTTTTTTTCCAAAATTATGCCCTAGTTTGGTGGACCCAAATTTGTAAGGAGAGAAAAAGAGACAACTTCCCTCCCATAAATGATTGGGTAGACTTAAAAGCTCTCCTTAGAAAAAGATATGTTCCTAACTATTATAGGGGTGAACTATTAGCAAAGCTAAATAGGCTCACCCAAGGCTCTAAATGTGTAGAAGATTACTATAAAGCCTTAGAGATAGCCATGATTAGAGCCAATCTAGAAGAGGATGAGGAAACCCTAATGCATAGGTTCTTACATGGGCTTAATAGGAACATCAAAAATAGGGTAGAACTTCTTTCACATATGGATATAGAAGAGTTACTCCACCAATGCACCAAAGTAGAAAACTAATTTAAGGAAAGAGAATCCTATAGTGGGGATAATAATAGAGCCTATAAGTCAAAGTGGGTAGAAAATAAGGGTAGGTTTGAAAGAAACCCTAGAGAGAGAAGTGGGCGCTTCCTCCTCCAAACCCCAAAGCGAGTTACACAAAAATGGCAAAGTCTTTAGGAATCAACATGTAAGCATGATCCATCATCAAAACCACAATCCTCTAGATCTTCTTCCATAAAATGTTTTAAGTGCCTTAGAAGAGGACATATTGCTTCAGACTGTCCAACAAAAAGAACAATGATTTTAAAAACTAATGGAACCTACTCAAGTCAATCAGAGTCTAATTCTAATTCTCACTATTCAAGTGATGACTCTAGTAGTGATTCCAGTGACAGTGAGCACATTTTAGGGATGATGGTGAGTTGTACATGATTAGAAGATTGCTTGGTAGTCATGTAAAACTTGATGACATGACACAAAGAGAGAACATCTTTTATACAAGATGTTACATTAATGACAAATTATGTTCTCTCATTATGGATAGTGGGAGTTGTGCAAATGTTGCAAGCCAAAGACTAGTCAAAAAGATGGGATTAGAGCTTATAGATCATCCAAGTCCCTACAAATTACAATGGTTAAATGAAAAAGGGGAAATGGTAGTTGATGAGTGCTTATTTTATGATTAAATTCATGGCTCAATTAGAACTATTTTTTTGATAACTTAACAAAATTGATAAGTAATTGAGCATGATTTTTATTATACAGGGAGTATTAAGAAAAGAAGTTTGAAATTTGAAAATCAGTGAACAACTTGTCAAAAGCCTTGAAGAAACAAAGAGCATCAAGCAAAGGATACTTGAGCGTGGTACACTACACGCCTGAGCGTGGAAGCCACGTTGCCCATGCACCCAAGTGAAACAAGGAACACATCAACAGCCCCTCACGCTTGAGCGTGAGCCCGAGCTCGCTCAAGCGTGACTTCATGCATGACTTACGCTCAAGCGTGGCACCAAGAAGCTTAAAGCGTGACTGAAATGGAATAAGGAACAGCATCAGGTCATCTCACGCTCAAGCGTGAGCAGGAGCCGCTTGGGCGTGACCTCGATCCCGCTTGAACGTGGCTTGAGCGTGGAATACATATGTTGAACCAAGGAACCACGCTTAAGCGTGGACAAGCAAGCTCAAGCGTGACTCACACAGCGTGGGCTTCTTAATTCTTTATTCACCCGTAATGCGATGCAAACTCATCCACTTTCTGCTGTTTCCACCAGTCTCTGAAAGATGCCGTATGGGTTCTACGTAAGTGGGTAAGAGAAACTAAGCCAAAAACTCCTATAAAGCAAGCTGCAAACAGGGCATCAGGGAATCTCCTATCACATTATACATCAGATTCATCCTCTGTATTTTCATACTTTCCATTTTCTGTATTCATTCCTTTGATGGTGAAAATGCAAGGCATGAGTAACTAATTTCCCTTATGGGATTGGCTGTAATCCATTCAACACTGAAGTAATGCTGTCGTAAGTTTTCATTGAGTAATGAGATTTGATAAAGTTTCTGTATTTCCTTCTGCGTTTAATGCCTGAAAGTACTTGATCACTATTTTCTTGTTCTAAGTTTTCTTGAGTATGCTGGGAAGTGACTTTTGAAAGCAGACCCTGAAAGAAATGCTTGTTGTGAGTAGGTAGCCAGGGATGGCGTCTAACGCAACAAACGTCAAAACAATCGATCGATAATGCTGGAATGGTTTCCAAGGTGACTGAGGGATCAGCGGTTTGGAAATCATTCTTATGAATTTTGTAGTCGAGGGATCGATGCAAATGACTTTGATTGTGACGTAGAACTTATCTTTTCGATTTACTTATATGGAAACTTATGCAGCTTATAGAGGTGAAGATGTGATGAAGCCAATCCCTGTTTTACAAAACTGATTTTTCCAACCTCATTTACTGTTATCTTTTGCACAATATTATTCTCTGTTATTTTGTTACTTGCTGTTTTTCATTCAACAACATTCACAACAAACCCAAACAAAAACTTTCTGCCAAATCAATTCAAACTAAAGTCTTCATTTCTAGCACCTCCTCAGTGGAACGACAACTATACTGTATTACAACTTCTGTGTTTAAACTTGGCACATCCATTTCATTGAGTTCATATTATACAAAACTTAATTCTCTTTTAGCAAACTCAATATAAGCAAAACACCATATCAAGTTTTGGCGCCGTTGCTAGGGAGGTGATTTAAGTTTGAATATTTTAGCATTGAATTGACAAGACAGTGTAAATAAACTTGTTTGAAATTTGTTTTTATTTTTTAGTAACCTTGCTACTTTGAGTTCCTGATTTATGATCTTGAGAGGACAGGGTACAAAAGAACAACTTGCATTTGATCCTGAGATAGACAGGTTCCTCAAGAAAATTAAGAAAGCCAAGCAGAACTTCCACGTAGGACAAACTTCCTCTGTTACAATGGAGGACAACAGCAATAATCAAAATCCACCAAGGAGAACACTTGGAGATTACACATTGCAACAAGGACCTAGACACTACTCAAGCATTACTATACCACATACAATCAGGGCTATAGAAATGAAACCTGCTTTCCTTAGTTTAATTAGTTCCCATCAATTTCATGGAATGTCCAGTGAAGATCCTTACACTCACTTGGCCACATTCTATGAATTGGTAGGAACAATGGGATTTGAACAGGAAGTAATTGAGGCAGCATACCTAAGATTGTTCCTTTTTCTCTTGCAGGAAAAGCTAAAGAATGGCTCCAGTCACACCCAAATCAAAGCTTGAACAGCTGGGAGACAGTGGAGGAAAAATTCCTACACAGATTCTTCCCACCATCCAGATTCATCAAGGCTAAATCAGATATCACAACATTTAAACAAAGCCATGATGAACCCTTTTGTGAAGCATGGGAACGCTTCAAATCTCTCCTCAGAAGATGCCCAAACCATGGACTGGAAGATATTGCCCAATTGAATATCTTTTACAGTGGTTTAAAGGGTGATACTAAAATGATTTTGGATGCAGCAGCTGGAGGAACCATGATGACAGTGGATGCAGAGCAAGCTACAAGGATCATTGAAGCATTATCATCCACAGATTACCAGGCTCAGCATGACAGAACACAAATCCAAAAGAAGGGAGTGTTGGAACTTAATACAACAGATGCCATTTTGGCTCAAAATAAGATTTTGACACAACAAATTGAAGTTCTGACACAGCAAATGGCAAAACTCCTGCAACAACTGCATGTTGTACAGTCCTCTACAGGAAACCAACAAGCACAAATGAGATGTGACTTTTGTGGAGGAGAACATCAGAATGGACACTGCCAAGGAGAACAAGGAGACCAATCTATCCTCTATATGAATAACCAAGGTAAGCAAGGTAACTTCAATAACAATACTTACCCCAATAATTTTTCACAGGGATGGAGGAATAGTCAAAATGGTGGATGGAAGCAAGAAGCAAGCACATCCAACAGACAGCAACCTTATCAACAAGGTCCTTCATTGACAGAAAGGACATCAAAACTAGAGGACACTCTAGAAAAATTCATACAGGTCTCAATCACCAACCAAAAGAACACTGATGCTTCGATAAGAAACCTGGAGACACAAGTGGGGCAATTGGCTCGCCAAATTGCAGAGCATCACAACTCCCAATTTGGAGCCAATACACACCCAAATCCAAAGGAGCAATGCAAAGCAATCACAACAAGAAGTGGAAAGGTCATTGGATAAAAAGAGAATGACAAGGTGGAAGAAAAAGTAGAAAAAGAAAAAGAAACAGAAGAGGAAGTTAGTGAAAAGAAGAATAATGATGTAAATATGAAGGAGGAGGTTGAAAAAAAGAAAGAAATAAAAGAAGGGAAGAAGAAGGTGGACGACCCAACACCGCAACTGAAGAGCTTGCCGTATCCAAAGAACCCTTCAAAAATGGACAAGGAAAGGCAATTTGCACGATTTATGGATATCTTCAAAAGGTTACAAATAAACATACCTTTTGTGGAAGCCATGGAGCAAATGCCAACTTACGCTAAATTTATGAAGGAGCTGTTAACAAAGAAGAAGAGATTTTCTGAAGAAACAGTGGAGCTTGCAGCAGGCTGCAGTGCCATCATTCAAAAGGCACTGCCACAAAAAACAAAAGACCCCGGAAGTTTCACAATCCCAGTAACTATTGGTACTCTACCAGTAGGAAAAGCACTCTTGGATTTGGGAGCAAGCATTAATCTAATGCCCCTCTCAATGGTGAAAAAAATTGGAGATCTTGAGGTGAAGCCAACCCGGATGACCCTCCAACTGGCAGATAGGTCTATGAAATTTCCATATGGCATAGCTGAAGATGTACTGGTAAGAGTTGACAAGTTTGTGTTTCCTGTAGATTTTGTCATAATGGATATAGAAGAAGATGCAGAAGTACCTCTCATTTTGGGGAGACCCTTCATGAAGACCGCAAAAGTAATCATTGATGTGGATGACGGGAAGTTAAAAGTGAGAGTGCAAGATGAAGAAGTAAATTTCAATATGTTTGATGCAATGAAATACCCAAAAGACAAACAACAGTGCTTCAAAATTGATGTTGAAGAAGAAGCCATCAAAGATCAAACCAACGAATGGTTCAACAAAGATCCACTGGATGAGCTGAACATTGGAGCAATGGATGAAGACAAGAACAAGGACATGCAAGATGCTCAAAAAGAAAGTCACTTTGGAAGGGTATCTGAGGAAACAAAAGAAGTTGTTCCACCAAAAGTGGAGTTAAAAGCTTTACCTCCACACTTGAAATATGTCTTTCTTGATAATGATAACCAAAAACCTGTTATTATTAACAGGGAATTGACAGGTACAGAAGAGAAGCAGTTGATTCAAGTGTTGAAGGAACATTCAACAGCAATTGGATGGAGGCTGGAAGATTTGAAGGGAATAATCCCAGTTTACTGCACTCATCACATTTACATGGAACAAGAATTCAAACCAATTGCTCAGCCACAGAGACGCTTGAACCCAACTATGAAGGAAGTTGTAAAAGGGGAGGTAACCAAGTTACTAGAAGCTGGTATAATTTATCCTATTTCTGATAGCTCTTGGGTTAGCCCTGTGCAGGTTGTTCCAAAGAAAGGAGGAATCACTGTCATACAGAATGAGAAACATGAATTGATCCCTACAAGAATTGTCACAGGATGGAGGATGTGTATCGATTACAGGAAACTAAACATTGCTACCTGGAAAGATCATTTCCCTCTGCCCTTCATGGATCAAATGCTAGAAAGACTTACAGGTCAAGCATACTACTGCTTTCTAGATGGATACTCAGGGTATAACCAGATCGCAGTTGCACCTGAGGATCAAGAAAAAACAGCATTCACATGTCCCTTTGGGGTATTTGCATACAGAAAAATGCCCTTCGGATTGTGCAATGCCCCTGCAACATTTCAAAGATGTATGCTTGCTATCTTCTCTGATTTGGTGGAAAAATGCATAGAGGTTTTCATGGATGATTTCTCTGTTTTTGGTTCTTCATTTGACCAATGTTTGAAAAATTTGACCACTGTATTGAAAAGATGTGTAGACACCAATTTGGTTTTGAATTGGGAAAAATGTCACTTCATGGTGACTGAAGGCATTGTGTTAGGACATCAAATCTCCAAAAGAGGCATTGAAGTGGACAAAGCCAAGGTGGAAGTAATCGAGAAATTGCCACCACCAGGAAATGTAAAAGGAGTCAGAAGCTTCTTGGGCCATGCAGGATTTTATAGAAGGTTCATCAAGGACTTCTCAAAAATTGCAAAGCCTTTGAGTAATCTCTTAAACAAAGACACTCCTTTCATTTTTGATGATTCTTGTTTACATGCTTTTGAAACTCTAAAGCATAAACTAACATGTGCACCTGTAATAGTTGCCCCTGATTGGGGACTAGATTTTGAAATGATGTGTGATGCCAGTGATTATGCTGTTGGGGCCGTATTAGGACAAAGAAAGGCTAAAATTTTTCATGTTATACACTATGCTAGTAAAGTTTTAAACCCTGCACAAACAAATTATGCAACAACAGAGAAAGAACTCTTAGCAATAGTGTATGGCCTGGAGAAATTTAGACCTTATCTGATTGGTTCCAAAATCACTATTTTTACTGACCATGCTGCCATTAAATATTTGTTGAATAAATCTGATTCTAAGCCCAGACTAATTAGATGGATCTTGCTAATGCAAGAATTCAATCTAATAGTCAAAGACAAAAAGGGCAGCGAAAATTTTATTGCAGATCATTTGTCCCGACTTGTCAATCAGGAAGTCACACGGCTCCAACCTGAAGTGAAGGAAGAATTTCCTGATGAAAAGCTACTGATGCTGAAAGAACGGCCATGGTTTACAGACATGGCCAACTTTAAAGCTGCTGGAGTACTGCCTGATGACCTTTCATGGCAGCAGAAGAAGAAGTTTCTAAGGGATGCGAAGCAATTCATATGGGATGACCCCTACCTATTCAAACTTGGATCAGATCACATCTTGAGGAGATGTGTGTCCCAAGAGGAGGCTGAGAGCATCCTATGGCACTGTCGCAGCTCACCCTGTGGAGGACATTTCAATGGGGAAAGAACAGCAGCAAAGATCCTCCAATCAGGTTTTTATTGGCCCTCTTTGTTTAAAGATGCTAATGTTTTTGTGCAGCATTGTGAAGCATGTCAGAGGACAGGGAACATATCAAAAAGACATGAGATGCCATTGACCACCATCCTTGAAATAGAAGTCTTTGATTGCTGGGGCATAGATTTTACTGGGCCATTACCAATGTCATTCTCAAATGAGTACATAATTGTGGCAGTAGACTATGTCTCTAAGTGGGTGGAAGCCATGGCATGTACTAAAGCTGATGCCAAGACTGTCATCAAATTCCTTAAGAAACACATTTTCAGCAGGTTTGGCACTCCAAGAGTATTGATAAGTGATGGAGGCTCTCACTTCTGTAACAGTCAACTCCAAAGATGCCTAGAACATTATGGAGTCAAGCACAAAGTAACTTCCCCTTACCATCCTCAGGCTAATGGCCAAGTGGAAGTATCCAACAGAGAAATTAAGAGGATACTGGAGAAGACAATCAGCCAAAGCAGAAAAGACTGGTCATTGAAGTTAGATGATGCTTTATGGGCCTATAGAACAGCATACAAGGCACCAACTGGATTTTCACCTTATCAGTTGGTATATGGTAAAAATTGCCATCTTCCAGTGGAACTTGAACATAAAGCATTTTGGGCACTGAAAACCCTCAACTATGACCCAAAGGCATCAGCTGAAGAAAGGAAGATCCAGATGCACAAGTTGAAAGAATGGAGGAATCATGCCTATGACTCATCCAGGATCTACAAGGAGAAAATGAAGGTTTACCATGATAGACACATCATGAAGAAGAGTTTTCACCAGGGACAATCTGTTCTTCTTTTCAACTCAAGGATGAAACTATTCCCAGGAAAACTCAAGTCTAAATGGTCAGGACCCTTTATTGTCAGGGAGGTGAAACCTTATGGAGCTATAGAATTACAAGATCCTAAATCTGAAATAACTTGGGTCGTGAATGGACAGAGAGTAAAGCCCTATTTAGGAGGAGAAGTGGAGAAGGTTGCCACTGACATTCTGCTAAAAGACCCATGATCAAACTCAGGTGTCGAGCTAATGACGTTAAACAAGCGCTAATTGGGAGGCAACCCAATCTTTTGTGCTTTCTTTCCTTAAAAATTTTATTTCATTTTAAAGTTTCTGTTTACAAAGGCAAACAAAACTGGAGCTGGAAGTTGAATTCAGAAAGACATGAGGATATCACCAAGCTCAAGCGTGGATAATCTAGCTTAAGCGAGCCAAGGTAAGTCCTAAACCATCCTCATCAAGCTTAAGCGTGAGAGTCAAGCTTAAGCGTGGCACCTCTGCTAAAGAAATTTTCAAACAAAATAAACCCGATCTCGCTTAAGCGTGACCTTTTACGCTTAAACGAAAGGACCTGGACAGCAATCAGAGGCTACCACGCTCAAAGCAAGACCCCTGCGCCCAAGCGAGAAAATAAACTAAGCATCAGGTGGTTGGTCACGCTCAAGCGTGATACCCTGGCGCTCAAGCGCAACACCCCTACGCTCAAGCATGCCAAACATGCGCTCAAGCGAGCCATTAAATAAAGCATCAGGTATGAAAGTTCTGTTGCACGCTCAAGCGAGACAAACACAAGCCTGAGCGAGGGGAGCGTACCTTGGAGCAACACCCACACGCTCAAGCGTGATAACCCTGCGCTCAAGCGTGCAACTCTTACGCCCAAGCGTGACAAAAACACGCTCAAGCGTGACATTTTCATTCTCAGACCCTGAATCCAGGCCGATCACGCTCAAGCGTGAGTATATTACGCTCAAGCGTGGAGCTTTCGCGCTCAAGCGTGAAATCATGGCGCTCAAGCGCGATAATGCAAAACAGCCCCTGATGCTAATAAATGCAGAATTTTGAAACTGCCCACTCTCTCACTCACATAACCGTTCATCAACCTTCTGACTCTCTATGTTTTGTAACTGCCCTCTCTTTTCCAATAATTGTCTCTTCACTCTCATCTCATAAGTCACGCTTTTATTTTGCAAACCATTTTCTCTTGCACTTTCGGATCCTCCCAGGTAACTGCTGCACTATCCTCTTTTTGAATTTCAAAGCATTAGACTACTGTGTAGGGAGAATTGATACATTCCTTTTGAGAATATATTGAAGCCTTTAAATAACTTCTTCCTGTTTTTTTTATGAATGCTATGAGTTATGCTTGGTTGTTTCTGAATTGTTTAGAGAAAGACGTTCAAGCTTTGCTCTTGTATTTCAAATTCTTTGTAATGCATGACCCTTTTCTGTTTTACATTCCTTTAATGCATGCTGAATGTTTGATAAAAGTACTGAAAGGAAGTATCTTAAGTGCAAAATGGTTCTTAACTTTCTTGCAGATGGCCAGAACCAAGCAAACTGCACCAATTCCCCCTGCCACCACTTCCCCAAAAAGGAGTTCCCGAAAGAACAAGGGCAAAAGACCACGAACAGATGAAAAAGATGATGCTCCAAGATTCAGGAAGAAAGGCAACAGCAAGCGGTATGAAGACATCTTAAATTGGACATTCATACCAGAAAGGAAAGTAGACTTGGCCTTGGGAGAATGCGATGCCTTCCTGCAGATCATAAGAAGGAGAAATTGGTTAAAAGTATGTTACCCAAGGGAGAAATTTGACCCTGGAGTGGTAAGAGAATTCTATGCAAACGCCTGGACAAGAGATGGAGGGGGGAACGAAAAACCTATGTGCGGGGTACCTGGCTTTCATATGACAGAGACACAATCAATTTCTATTTGGGGAACATCATGACCTTAGGAGAAGGGGAAATCTGCGAATATGCTGCCATGGTTGCAAGGAACCAGTTTATTGCCACACATGACCTTGAAGCCGCTATCTGTGTACCAGGACACCACTTTCAAATGGGGCAAGGAGAGACACCACTGAGAATTTTAAGAAAGGACATGACTACTATTGCTCAAGTTTGGACTTCCTTCTTATTAGCTAACATAGCACCTAACGCTCATGTCTCTGATTTGATTTTTAGTAGGTGTTATCTCCTATACTGCATTCTGAGAGAGGACATCTCTATTGATCTAGCCCAAGTACTATCGGATGAAATCCACAAGTTTGTGATTTCTGACCAGAAGTATTCCCAGGCAGGTCAAAAGGTAAAAGGGAGTCTTGGTTTTCCTGCCTTTATCACTAATTTTTGTGCAGCTCATGGTGTTGAGGTACAAGACCTCAAACCAATCAGGCCTTCCATAGACAAACGCTTCATTGAGCGTTACTGCAGTAATCCAGCACTCCCTGCAACTGATGCACCTCCTCCACATGCCTCACAAACAGCACAGCAAGCATTCAGCACTGCACCTGCCCACCCCCCCCTCAGCACTGAAGCCAACCTGATTTTACAAGGCATTCACATCCTGAAAGTTCAAAACAGCCATCTCCTAGCCCAGTAGAACGCTCAGCATAGAGGTTTGTTACATGTTCACAATGGCCTTTATCATAGCATTCCTGCAGGTCAACACAATCCATGGATGCCACCTGCCCAGTTTGAGGCCCTGCTTGCTTGGCCTGGGGACAGGCCTCCGTTTGTGGGAGGAGGTGAGGCTACACAGGAGGATAGGCCAGGAACTTCAACTCAGGGACCTCCAGAAAGAGACTTGGGAACAGAGGAGGACTCATCCGAGGAAGAGTGAAACTTTTTAATGCTTTCAATTCTTGACAATTAAAATTGCTACTTAGTTTGACAATTTATAGCTTTACTTTATCTTTAGTACAGCACACTTTAGAAATTGCATGAGATTTTCTGCCTGTGATTATTCCTATCTGCTTGTGATTATTCTTGTTTGTTTGTGATTATTCCTGTTTTGATGATTAAAACTTTGAACATCTTTGAAAACCCCAACCAAAGATTTCACTTTTTGAACAAAGAAAAGTTTCTAAGCAGCACAATGTTTTTAGGCAACAACACTGATTCTTTTTTAGGCAAAATGACTTAATTAAGAACCAAGGAACTGGAATGCATGTATTGTTGCTTGTTTATATGACTTGAACCCTTTTCTGTTAGAATAAGGAAGTAAGCTGTATATCTCGATGAAAGGTGAGAAAATCTAAACACTTGAGAGCCTCATTTGAATTTGTTAAATTAGCATTGACTGATTTTCTAATTAAACCTTTTTCTTAAGAAACAAGCAAGGAATTGATAAGGCAATTTTGAAAAAAATAGTTAGCCAAGAGCCAAAAAACTACCCTGATAAAAATATCCGATTTTTTTGGCAGCCCATCTTTGAGCCATAAAAGCATGAAAAATTTTTTCTCTGCCCTGAGCTAAGCATAAAAGCAAAAATTCTACCTCACCTGCATGTTCATCTTGAAAAAGAGCATAAAATAGTTTTCTCAAAAGAAGATGAAACAAATAGAGGCAGGAAAAGAAAATGCAGAAAGAATAAGTAAGCTCTCCAAAGATTGTATAAAAGAGCTGGAGTAAAACAAAAGAAAATTCTGAAGTTTCAATGCAGAGAAGGAGCCTTCTAAATCAACCAAAAACACTTATGCTCTTCTTTAAAACATCCGTTTTGAAACCCAGAAAAACCAAAGTTTCTTGTTAACCCAGCCTCATTACACCCTTAAAAGACCTTCTGATCCTTGCTATTCATTTGAATTTTGGTTTTACTAGAAATGACGGGCAATGTTAACAGAACAGTTCTAATGATGGATGAGCGAAACAGACACATGGTAAGAAATAATGAGAAATTCTATATTCTTACAGCAATGGGTTACATGCTTTATGAATAAGGTAATGGTGCATTACATTTTAAGGAATTGGTATTAAGAAAATCATTTGTCTAGACATTAACCCAGATTATTGCCTTTTAAACTTTTGTCTGCAACAGAAACTCAGATTTTTAAAAATGCTTGTTCTCCCTTTTCAAATCTTCTTTTTACTTGAGGACAAGCAAAAATCTAGGTTGGGGAGAGTTTGATGAGTGCTTATTTTATGATTAAATTCATGGCTCAATTAGAATTATTTTTTTGATAACTTAACAAAATTGATAAGTAATTGAGCATGATTTTTATTATAAAGGGAGTATTAAGAAAAGAAGTTTGAAATTTGAAAATCAGTGAACAACTGGTCAAAAGCCTTGAAGAAACAAAGAGCATCAAGCAAAGGATACTTGAGCGTGGTACACTACACGCCTGAGCATGGAAGCCACGTTGCCCATGCACCCAAGTGAAACAAGGAACACATCAACAGCCCCTCACGCTTGAGCGTGAGCCCGAGCTCGCTCAAGCGTGACTTCATGCATGACTTACGCTCAAGCGTGGCACCAAGAAGCTTAAAGCGTGACTGAAATGGAATAAGGAACAGCATCAGGTCATCTCACGCTCAAGCGTGAGCAGGAGCCGCTTGGGCGTGACCTCGATCCCGCTTGAGCGTGGCTTGAGCGTGGAATACATATGTTGAACCAAGGAACCACGCTTAAGCGTGGACAAGCAAGCTCAAGCGTGACTCACACAGCGTGGGCTTCTTAATTCTTTATTCACCCGTAATGCGATGCAAACTCATCCACTTTCTGCTATTTCCACCAGTCTCTGAAAGATGCCGTATGGGTTCTACGTAAGTGGGTAAGAGAAACTAAGCCAAAAACTCCTATAAAGCAAGCTGCAAACAGGGCATCAGGGAATCTCCTATCACATCATACATCAGATTCATCCTCTGTATTTTCATACTTTCCATTTTCTGTATTCATTCCTTTGATGGTGAAAATGCAAGGCATGAGTAACTAATTTCCCTTATGGGATTGGCTGTAATCCATTCAACACTGAAGTAATGCTGTCGTAAGTTTTCATTGAGTAATGAGATTTGATAAAGTTTCTGTATTTCCTTCTGCGTTTAATGCCTGAAAGTACTTGATCACTATTTTCTTGTTCTAAGTTTTCTTGAGTATGCTGGGAAGTGACTTTTGAAAGCAGACCCTGAAAGAAATGCTTGTTGTGAGTAGGTAGCCAGGGATGGCGTCTAACGCAACAAACGTCAAAACAATCGATCGATAATGCTGGAATGGTTTCCAAGGTGACTGAGGGATCAGCGGTTTGGAAATCAATCCAAGGTGACGTAGAACTTATCTTTTCGATTTACTTATATGGAAACTTATGCAGCTTACAGAGGTGAAGATGTGATGAAGCCAATCCCTGTTTTACAAAACTGATTTTTCCAACCTCATTTACTGTTATCTTTTGCATAATATTATTCTCTGTTATTTTGTTACTTGCTGTTTTTCATTCAACAACATTCACAACAAACCCAAACAAAAACTTTCTGCCAAATCAATTCAAACTAAAGTCTTCATTTCTAGCACCTCCTCAGTGGAACGACAACTATACTGTATTACAACTTCTGTGTTTAAACTTGGCACATCCATTTCATTGAGTTCATATTATACAAAACTTAATTCTCTTTCAGCAAACTCAATATAAGCAAAACACCATATCAGTAGTCAATAAGCAAGTCCTAATAAACTTCACCATAGGCACATATAGAGATGAAGTCAAATATGATGTAGTGCCTATGGAAGCAACTCATATACTATTAGGAAGGCCTTGGCAATTTGATAGGAAGGTCCTTCATGAGGGGTTCACTAAC
This sequence comes from Clitoria ternatea, assembly GCA_037962975.1. Lineage (NCBI taxonomy): Eukaryota > Viridiplantae > Streptophyta > Magnoliopsida > Fabales > Fabaceae > Clitoria > Clitoria ternatea. Next base: position 266,978,715 of record CM075671.1, read on the forward strand.
ACCCTCACATTTAAACTAGATGGTAAGAAGATAGTACTACATCCGCTAACTCCACAACAAGTAGCAAAAGACCAAATCCAAATGAAAGCTAAGAGAGAAAAAGAGTTAGGATCTTCTTCCCATATGAGTTTAGAAAAACCAAAGAAAAACAAAAAAGACAATAAAGGGAAAGGAGTTATTGTCTATAATGACTCCCAACCTAATCTCTTCGCAACAAAATATGATGTGAAACATGCCATGTTTTCACAAAAGCATTGCTTGATCATATATCCAAAAGATATCCCTAACACTTCCTTCTGTTCTATGGGCACCTCTCCTCCCCCCTTGCCCAAAGGGATCCAAAATATCTTACAAGAATTTAAAGACCTCTTCCCAAAAGACATTCCAAAAGGGTTACCTCCTATTAGGGGCATTGAGCATCAAATAGACCTTATTCCTGGGGCTAGTTTGCCAAATAGACCTGCCTATAGATGCAACCCTAAGGAAAGTTTAGAAATAGAAAATCAAGTGAATGAACTACTTTCCAAAGGTTGGATTAGAGAAAGTTTAAGCCCTTGCGCATTACCGGTTTTACTTGTACCCAAGAAAGATAGTTCATGGAGAATGTGTACAGATTGTAGAGCCATTAATAACATCACCATCAAGTATAGGCATCCCATACCTAGGCTTGATGACATGTTAGATGAGCTTAGTGGATCTACAATCTTCTCCAAGATTGATCTTAAAAGTGGCTACCACCAAATTAGAATAAAAGAAGGAGATGAATGGAAAGCCGCTTTTAAAACCAAGCTTGGCCTATATGAGTGGTTAGTGATGCCTTTTGGCCTAACTAATGCACCAAGTACCTTCATGAGACTTATGAACCATGTTTTAAGGGATTTCATAGGGCATTTTGTTGTGGTATACTTTGATGACATTCTTGTGTACTCAAAGTCCATGGCATCTCATCTAATCCACCTAAGACAAGTTATGCTTGCTTTAAGAACAAACAATCTTTATGCTAACTTTGAAAAATGTTCTTTTGGCATGGATTCCATTGTCTTTCTTGGTTTTGTAGTTAGTTCTAAAGGTGTTGAGGTAGATCACTATAAGGTTAAGGCAATCCAAGATTGGCCTACACCTAAAAATGTGAGTGAAGTAAGAAGTTTCCATGGTCTCGCAAGTTTCTATAGGAGATTTGTGAAAGATTTTTCAACCTTAGCCTCCCCTTTAAATGAGTTGGTTAAAAAGAATGTTTCTTTTGTATGGGGGCCTAGGCAAGAAAAAGCCTTTCAAGATCTCAAAGATAGGCTCACTCATGCTCCAATTTTAAAACTTCTAAATTTTTCTAAAACCTTTGAGCTTGAGTGTGATGCATCAAATGTGGGCATAGGAGCTGTGCTTTTACAAGAAGGTCACCCCATTGCTTTCTTTAGTGAAAAACTTAATAGGGCCACTATTAACTATCCCACATATGATAAGGAATTCTATGCCTTAATTAGAGCCCTACAAACTTGGGAGCACTACTTAATCCCAAAAGAGTTTGTGATACATAGTGATCATCAATCTTTGAAATTCATCAAAGGGAAACATAAGTTAAATAAAAGACATGCTAAGTGGGTTGCGTATTTGGAACAATTTCCTTATGTCATCAAGTATAAGAATGGCAAAACCAATACTGTGGCTGATACTTTATCTATGAGGCATTCTTTACTTACCTCTCTAGGAGCCAAAGTTATTGGGCTTGATGAAATTAGGTCTTTGTACCCAAATAATCTTGATTTTTCAAACATCTTTAACTTATCTTCCACTTTGACATCTCATAAAAGCTTCTACATTTTAGATGGCTATCTTTTTAAAGCCAATAGACTTTGTATTCCAAGAAGCTCTTTAAGAGATCTACTACTTAGGGAGAGTCATGAGGGAGGACTCATGGGTCATTTTGGAAGAGATAAGACTTTGTCTATCTTACATGAACACTTTTATTGGCCCAAAATGAAAAAGGATGTTCAAAAACATTGCTCTAGGTGTATTGTATGTAGAAAGGCTAAATCAAAACTTTCACCTAGTGGTTTATATACTCCCTTGCCAATACCTAGTGCACCTTGGATTGATATATCAATGGACTTTATGTTAGGCCTACCTAAGACCCAAAGGGGAATGTATTCTATCTTTGTGGTTGTGGATAGGTTTAGCAAGATGGTTCACTTCATCCCTTGCCATAAGGTTGATGATACTAGTCATATTGCTAAGATCTTCTTTAAAGAGGTTGTGAGATTACATGGTGTACCCAAAACCATTATTTCTGATAGGGACACCAAATTCCTAAGCCATTTTTGGAAAACTCTTTGGTCAAGGCTAGGAACACAACTCCTCTTTTCCACAACTTGTCATCCTCAAACGGATGGCCAAACAGAGGTAGTAAACAGGACCCTCTCACAACTTCTTAGGGTCTTAGTACACAAAAATGTAAAATCATGGGATGAGTGTTTACCCCACATTGAGTTTGCATATAATAGGGTACAACACTCCACAACCAAGCATAGTCCCTTTGAGGTTGTATATAGTTTTAACTCTCTCACACCCTTGGACCTTTTGCCCATTGAGGTTTCTGACTCTGTCCTTCATATAGATGGAGAGGCAAAGGCCCAATTTATCAAAGATTTTCATGAGAAGGTTAGGCACCAAATACAAACTAAAAATGAACATTATGCTCGTTGTGTAAATAAACAAAGAAAGGAGATCACCTTTGAGGTTGGCGATTGGGTTTGGTTACACCTTCGAAAGGAACGTTTTCCTAACTTGAGAAAATCCAAACTCAACCCTAGAGGTGATGGACCTTTCCAAATTCTCAAGAAAATTAATAATAATGCTTATATCCTAGATCTACCAGGAGATTATGGTGTGAGTGCTTCTTTTAATATAACTGATTTGTCTCCCTTTGATATAGATGATGAGGATGATGCCTTTAATTTGAGGACAAATCCTTTTGAAGAGGGGAGCATAATCTGGACATACCCAAGGAAGACCCTCACACTACATTGGAGAAAGGACTTGAAGCATATAGAGGTCCCCTCACAAGGGCCAAGACCAAAAGGGCCAAAGAGAGCATTCATAAAGCCCTTTTCTCTTTTCTCTCTTCTAGTGGGCCTAAGCCTAATAAGGAATCTATGAGGATCTATGTGTACTTTACTTGTAATATACTTCCTAAATAGTTTCTCTAGGCTTATAGGATATCTTTGGGCCTTGCAAGGTCAAATGGGCCACTTTTGGGCCTTGTACTTTTCCTTTTGGGCCATGTATAGGCTATTTGCTCATCTTTTCTCTTAATGGGCCTTGGAGTCATGCTCAAGCCCAATCTTCTAGTCCTTGGCCGAAATTCTCCATGGCCTATATAAGGGCTTCTCCTTTTGTAAACAAGCAACCATTAATTCATTTACAAATTTTGAGAGCACTTAGTGTTTCCTAGTGAGAGATTCTCCTCCTTCTCTCTAGAATTAGAGAGCTCTCTCAAGCTCTTATCCAAGGGGTTTCTCCCTCCCTTGGTGATGAGTGGAGTTATCTTCCTCCATCTTAGGAAGTGGCCTCCAACCTTTTTCCTCTCCCTTTTTCCAAGCCTTCCTCCATTGTCCATCCTTCTCTTCTTCCAATTTACTCTCTTTCCTTTATTTTTACGTCAATCTCCTCTAGTTTTAGGCTTTAGTTTTCGGTTTTCCTTGCCTTGGAGAAGAGTTCTCAAGCTCACATTGAAGGAAGATAGGAGAAAGAGCCCTAGATCCATCTCTCTTCAAGAAAATTGATGAAGAGCCTACATCAAAAAGAGGAAAAGAAAAAGAAGTGGTGACAGTTAAAATTCCTGATTCTCCATCTCCTGAATCAAGCCCAAGTCCAGCTATGAGGACAGAATCTCCGGTGAATGAAAGGAATGAATCTCCGGTGAACAGACGTTATGATAGGCTTAGGTTTCGAGATACGAAGGCTGCCCAGGAATATAAAAAGAAATTCAAAACCAAGGGAGTCATAAGGGATAGAGCTCTTGTTCTTGAAAGAGGCAAATGTGCTGATGATGCTGTCCAAGCTACCATGATTCAAAGAGGCTGGTAGTTTTTTAATGAAAATTTGGGCCATGGATACCAGGAACTCACCCGAGAGTTCTATGCCAACCTCAGAACCCACTCAAGAGAAGACGACTTTCCATTTTCTTCCTTCTTAAGAGGAGTCACCATCCCTTTAACTGGTGACATCCTGAACAAGCTTCTAAAAGTACCAATTCTGGAGGAGGAAGGATGCCAGTACACGTGGAAAGTTGATATTTTTCATCGGGCAGAGAATGCAAATTTAAGGAAAGATATATTAGAAGAATGCTGTCAATAAGGCGCTGCTTATCTGACAAGGGCTGATGGTCGACCAAAGAGTATCAAGAAAAAATCTCTGAACCATCTTCCACTGTTGTGGTGCCATTATATCCTCTTATCTCTATAACCGGTGATGCATGCAACAGAAATTACCATTAAAAGGTTGGTATTGATGTTCTACCTGATGAAAGGTTGGCATGTGAATCTCGGTGAGCTGATCTTAGAAGAAATGATGAAAAACCTAGACAAGAATCTTCAACTGCCATACTGCTCGGTTATCACCTTGCTAGCTCAAAAGTATTAGGCTAAGGTCAACTATGCTGAGTTGACGAAGGTCAAGCCTGAAAGAGTGATGGATAAGCAGTGGGTGATAAGCCATGTTGATAATTTTATGCCCAAAGAGCCCAAGCGTCCCAGGCAATCAGCAGGAGCTGGTTCTTCTTCTTCTGACATTTCTATGGTGTTACAGGAATTGCAGGTCATGAAAAAGATGCAACTTGGAATCTATGATCGGGTCTTGAACCACGATCTCATGCTCAGGAAGATTGCCACCAGATTGAGGGTAGAGCACACAACAAAAATGGGAGCCCTACCCGACAGAGATGCGTGGTTGATAAGTGTTGATTAAGCATTGATTTCATGACTCATTTGAACTAATTTTGTAAAGACTTGAGCTAAATTGTTGAATTATTGAAGGAAGTGAGCATGAATATTTTAAGTAGTGATGGATAGGTGTATAAAAGAAATATTGTGTTAAAACTCTTGGAAAGCTGCAGGAAATTCAACAGGAAAGCAGGGCAAGCTTAAGCTTGAGCAAGCAAGCTTAAGTGTGAAAAATCAAGCTTAAGCTTGAGCAGGCAAGCTTTAGCATGAAAAATCAAGCTTAAGCTTGAGCAGGCAAGCTCAAGCATGAAAAATCAAGCTCAAGCGTGAAAGAGCAAGCTCAAGCGTGAAAGAGCAAGCTCAAGCGTGATCGGGAGCATTTGAAGACAGCAAGCTCAAGCTTGAACAACCAAGCTTAAGCTTGAGCAAGCAAGCTTAAGCTTGAACAAGTTGGAGAGCATCAGGACCCCTCACGCTTGAGCGTGAACACTAGGCGCTTAAGTGTGGAATGATAAAAATGGAAGCCTAAGCGTGGATTAAGCATGGGCAAGCATAAAGTTGGACAAGGAAGGCCACGCTTGAGCGTGGCTGTAGTGGTTTAAGCGTGAAACGTTTAAATAGTATCAGGACCCTTCACGCTTGAGCGTGACCATTAAGCTCAAGTGTGACTCATACAGCATGGGTCTCTTAATTCTTTATTCACCAATGATGCGATGCCAACTCACCCACTTTCTTGTGTTTCTACAAGTCTCTGAAAGATGCTTCATGGGTTCTACGCAAGTGGGCATGGGAAGCTAGAGCATAACCTCTATAAATCAAGATGCATCCATCATCAGAATCATCCCTGTAATCCCCTGTATTTCATTCACAATCCAAACTTTCCATTATTTTCTGTATTCATTCTTTTGATGGTGAAAATGCAAAGCATGAGTAACTAAACTCCCTTATGGGATTGGCTGTAATCCATTCAACACTGAAGTAATGTTGTTGTAAGTTTTTATTTAGTAATGAGATTTGATAAGTTTCTGAATTTCCTTCTGCGTTTAATGCCTGAAAGTACTTGATCACTATTTTCTTGTTTTAAGTTTTCTCAAGTATGCTGGGAAGTGACTTTTGAAAGCAGATCCGAAAGAAATACTTGTTGTGATTAGGTAGCCAGGGATGGCGTCTAACGCAATAAATGTCAAAACAATCGATCGATAATGCTGGGATGATTTCAAAGTGACTGAGGGATCAGCGGTTTGAAATCATTCTTATGAATTTTGTAGTCGAGGGATCGATACAAATGACTTTGATTGTGATGTAGAAATTATCTTTTTGATTTACTTATATAAAAACTTATGCGGCTTACAGAAGGTGAAGATGTGATGAAGCCAATCCCTGTTTTACAAAACTGATTTTTCCAACACTGTCATCTTTTGCAGAATTTCACTCTCTATTATTTATTCACTTTCTTATTCAACATCATTCAAAACAAAACAAAAACCAAAACATTCTGCCAAATCAATTCAAAACTAAGATCTTCATTCTAACACCTCCTCAGTGGAACGACAACTATACTATATTACAACTTCTGTGTTTAAACTTGGCACATCCACTGCATTGAGTTCATATTATACAAACTTGATTCTCTTTCATTTGAACTCATTCATTCCAATATATCAAAAATAACATCATCAGTGGTTGGCCTCCATTAGATTCACTATTCCCTCTAAGGACGTACCCCTGGCAGCTGATCTCCCACCATCTCTAGAGCAGAACGAAGAGAATGAGGATTAGGATGATTGATTTATTGCTCTGTATTTTTATTATGCTATTTTTATGTAATGACTTAACTTTATTTTAATATCTTTCTGAACAATGAATATTTTCTTGTGGTTGTAATGAAATTTTATATCTTTATTAATTTGTTGTTATTATTTATTTTTTTCTCAATTGTATCGGTAAATCTATGCATGCCAGTCCGAGTAATTACTTTCCAGGCACTTCCAGTCAGGTAAAAGGGAAGTATTCTATTACTCCAACTCTTTAATTGATATTCTGACTCATTAATTGATAAAATATGTTTATTGTGTTCAATTTCAAATCCATCTTAATAATTTAAAGTTTGCTGATTCTTAGGCCTTAGTCGGATAAATTAATTGATCGGTTTTGCTTGACTCATAATCCCTACCCATAACTATTTTTCATCATTAATTAATTGTCTAGTCGGCATGCTAGTTAGCAATCTGACTTATAATATTGCATTAAGTTTGGGGACATAACTGACTGATTACATATTAATTCTTAGCTTTTGAGCCTGTATTATTCTTTTCCGAGTGAGCCTGCATGCTAGTTAGTAAGACAGAATTTGCTTCAGTGCTTACTAATTGATTGTATGCCAGCCAATCAGAAATGATGAAGGCTTTCTTTGTTAATTTAGCCAGGGCCAAATTTAGCCATCCTTAATATTATTAATTATCCTTTGACCTAACAATTATATTTTGAGCCTGAGACCTTTTCATTCTTATTATATACCTAACATTACAAGCCTAATTATCTGAGAAAACACCGACTGAATTATCCCTGGATATACCACTGATGTGTGCCGAGTCTTACTCATTGCTAGGGACTAACAAATTCTAAGTTTGGGGATGAAGAGTGTGCCTAACAACAATTAAAGACACACTCTGACCTTAATTATGGATGAGTATCTTGAGAAATGAAAGGAAGAAAGGCAAAGTTAAGAAGAAAAAAAATGAAAAATCAGCAAGGAAAGAAGGTGCAAAGCACCACAAGAAAAAAAAAATTTGATCAAAAAAGATGGAAAAGAAAGAAAATAAAAGGTCCAAAGGACTGAAAGAAAAGGGGGTGCAAAGCACCACAAGTTATTGAGTTATGGGAATAATGAAAATGAGTTAGTAGTCAAGGTATTTAAGTTAAGATTGAGGCAAGGCATCAAGGGGTACATCTTTTAACCCGACACTGACTCGAAAAACAATAATAGAGCCTGTAGCCTAACCTCATTACAAGCCTAAAAAGCCCTTGCTGATCCGATTGTGCTGACATATTTCATGATGTTTAGAATTGTTGCAAGCCTATGTTTATCTAACAAGTATACAGGTGATGAGTGCATTTTATTTACCCTATACATTGAGAGAATAGTGAAACACTGACCTAGTAAGGAAGGTATCACCATCTTATCTCCCAAAGGAGGTGTAAGTTATTATATTTTCAGAAATTGTGAAAAGAAAGCATGGTCGGTATTCAATAATTATAGAATGAACTAAGTTAAGGAAAGGTTGATTGTTTTGAGTAAGTGCTGTTAGTTAATCAATCTGAGTATTTGCTTGAGGACAAGCAAGTTTTAAGTTTGGGGATATGATAAGTCTTGAAAAGACTTAATTATTCTACCTTTTATTTGACTTAATTCATTGTTTAGTGATTAGTTTGGCCTTATTATTTAATAAATTGTTAATAATTCATATTTTATTTAATTATTTCAAAAGTGCTTAATTTATGTAAGAAACTAATTAAAAACTAATTTATTTGAGTTTATTTATAATTTCACTAACCCAGCGTACAAATACTGGACAATCAGTGTACAAACACTGGGCAAATTAGTTGTTTATTAGTGCAGGAACAAGAGCGCTTAAGTTGAAAGGGAAAATCTGAGTGAGACTTCATAAATCTGACTGAAAAGAGTCTAAAAGCCCAACTGAGTGAGACTTCAAAGAGGCTGACTAAAAAGACTCTTAGAGTCTGACTTAAAAGAAGACTCTCAAAACACTGACTAAAAGAAGACCTCCAAAAGACCGACTCCAAAATAGAACACAAAGCCGACTGAGGAAAACCCGAGCGCTAATTCAAAGCACTGACTGAATAACTTCAGCGCTCAAGCTAGAGCTTTTCACGCTCAAGCATGACGGAAGCTATTTAAACGCTAAGTGTTCCCTCCAAAAGGCGCTCAACACCATTTCCTTCCTTGTCGCTTCCTCTTCCGCGTTTGTACCTTAGTAACTTAAGTGATGAGTTGTAATTAGTTAATGCTGAACTGTAATTTGTTAAATACTGAGCTGTAATTAGTTAGTTATTCCGTAATTATGTAACTAGTGAGTTAGTTTAATTATTAACTCATCTTTCTTAGTGATTAGTTAAGTTAGTTAGTTAGTTAGGTGCCTATATATACCTGTACATACTCTGTGAATAAGGGGGAGACCAGACACAAACAGAACATACATTAACACGATTCATTTCTCCATTTTCCATCTCTCTCTACTTTCCTTCTCTCTCTAAATTCTCTCCTCCATGACGTTCCACATTCCTTCGATGGAACCTATGTCGATGGAGTTCTAAATCCTTAAGGTTGGGATTGCGAAGGTTAGCAATGGAATCTTGAAGGTGTGAGTGAGGAAATCAACTTCTAGATCTTGAGGAGAATGAGCTGAGGAGTGGATCTACTTTGCTGGATTGACAAATCCAGATCTGATGAAGAACTTCACCAGTGAGGAATCATGGTTGAAGCTTAGGTAACTTCCAGCTTTCTAACTAGTTCAGGCCTAATTAATTTAGGTGAATAGTTAGAGTTCAACCTCCAATTTCACATTAGATTCCTAGGTTAATTGAGCACTTAAGGAATTAAGGTTCGATGCTTAAGGATTAGTGTTTTTCACCTAAGGAATTAGGGAATAACCACAAGCGGATTGTCCTCTGGATTCTAAAGTTCAATTATACTTCAATTGCATATTTCTTGATGAATTTGTAAACCGAAGCAATCCTAACCTATTTTCTATTAATCACTTTTCATATTTCATCTTAATTCTGTCCTTGAAAATACAAAAACAACTATAAAACATAAAAACAACAAAAACCGAATGAATCCTACGTGCTTTGTGTTGGTTCAGCTTGTACTAGTCCGAGATTGAGGTATTTACCATAATCCTTGTGGGACGATCAAAATATATTACAATTTTAACAACTGGTGCGCTTGCCAAAGTATAAGTCCGAGAGTCACATTTTTAAAACCAAAATTTTCACAAATTCAATGATTCGGAGATTTCACACCAAGTTAATGACTCAGAGATTTAGCATCATTACCCTTGTGCTAGTGAGGATTGAGTTCTTGAGTGTAGGACACTAGGAAGCTACAATTGCTCATAGCTTGTAATCTCTAAACTTCAATAGTAGAAATCCTTCAAGTGGGTTGCTTGAATGCAAGACGTACACCGGGGTTGGTGGAACTCGTTAAATTAGTTTGCAAGCTCTTCTCCTTTACTCTTTTACATTTATATACTGCACTAAATTGATTTGGATTGATTGATTATGATTTGGATACTTGAGTTTGCTTGATTTAGTTAACTTTGAACATTGCATACCAAGTGTTTGATAAATTGTCTCAGCTATATCTATCTCTTGTTTTGCATTGTCTTTTGCATTATACTTGACTTCACTTGCATAATTTCTAAACTTGTGATAAAAGAACTAAGTTCAAAGGCATTCCAAGCAAAGTTTTAAAAACTCAATTCACCCCCCCACTTGAGTATTGAGGCCACTTGAATAACACATTTCTCAACTAACAGCTGTATATAATCCAATCTTTAAGTTACTTCATAAAAATCAACCATCACAATGGAATGATGATTGCTAGGAGGCTTTTAACCAAATAAAGCATTAGTTGCAATCCCCACCGATCTTGGTTCCTCTAACCCCGGGAAGACCACTCTTATTGTATTTGACAGTGATAGATGAGTCTATGGGTTCTGTACTGGGGCAACATGATGAATCAGGGAGAAAAGAGCATGCTATTTACTATTTGAGCAAGAAGTTCACTGAGTGCAAAGTACGATATTCCACTGTAGAATAAACTTGTTGTGCATTAGCATGGGCTGCTCGTCGCCTAAGGCAATACATGTTATCTTATACTACTTGGTTGATATCTAAGATGGACCCAATTAAGTACATCTTTAAAAAACTGACTCTGACGGGAAGAATAACTCGTTGGCAAGTTCTTTTGACTGAGTATGATATTATTCATGTCACCTAAAAAGCTATAAGAGGGAGTGTTTTGGCTGATCACTTAGCCCACCATCCCCTAAAAGAATACCAACCAATGTCATTCGAATTTCCTGACGAAAATATTATGATGTTGTCAGAAGAGAAAAATTGTCCTAACAAAACTTGGATTTTGATGTTCGATGGGGCATCGAATACATTGAGGCATGGGATTGGAGCCATCCTAATCTCACCAGATAACAAGCTTTTCCCATTCACTACTAGACTTTGTTTTGATTATACCAATAATATTACAGAATATGAAGCTTGTGCTTTGGGGATTCAGGCGGCACTTGAAGCAAAGGTGAAATCTCTACAAATATACGGAGATTCTGCCTTAGTGATTCATCAACTGAAAGAAGAATAGGGTACTAGAGATGGCAAATTGCTTCCTTATCAAGCTCACATCATGGAACTAATCAAAGGGTTTGATGAAGTCTCTTTCCATCATATTCTTCGGGATAATAACCAATTAGCCGATGCTTTGGCCACGTTGGCCTCCATGTTCAACGTAAGTAGGGAGTGTGACATACCCTTCATCGAGATTGAAAGGCGTCTTGAACCTGCATATTGTCATGAGATAGAAGAAAAGCCCGATGGGAAACCATGGTTTCATGACATCAAAAATTATATTCAAAATCAACAATATCCCCCTGGTATCTCAGAAAATGATAAAAGAACCCTCAGGCGCCTAGCCATGAATTTCTTTATGACTGGGAATACACTTTATAAGAGAAATTATGATTCTATTTTCCTTTGTTGTGTAGACGAGACGGAAACTAACAAAATCATGAAGGATGTTCATGAAGGGACTTTCAGAACACATGAAAATGGGCACTCGATGGCAAGAAAAATTCTCAGATCTGGATATTATTGGATGACACTGGAAAATAATTATCATAACTATGCCAAGAAATGTCACAAGTGTCAAACCTATGCAGATAATATTCATGCACCACCATCTTCTTTGCACGTTCTAACTGTGCCTTGGCCTTTTGCTATGTGGGGCATAAATGTTATTGGTCCCATTGAACCAAAAGCATTGAATGGGCATCGCTTTATTTTGGTGGCCATTGATTACTTCACTAAGTGGGTTGAAGCAGCTTCCTACACCAACGTGACTAAAAATGTTGTGGTCAAATTCATCAAGAGAGAATTGATTTGTAGATATGGTTTACCAAATCAGATCATCACTAATAATGGCACAAACCTAAATAATAAAATGATGGATGAACTCTAAGAGGAATTCAAAATCAAACACCTTAATTCATCTCTATACAAACCTAAGATGAATAGAGCAGTGGAAGCTGCTAACAAAAATATAAAGAAAATCATACAAAAGATGGTTGAAACCTATAAAGACTGGAGTGAGTTGTTTCCTTTTGCTTTACATGGGTATTGTACCTCTATACGAACTTCGACAGGGGAAATACCTTTCTCATTGGTGTATGGTATGGAAGCTGTAACATCCCTGTTTTTAGTAACAGTTTTAATCTTGTAATTTTGAAGTATGGAAGGTCTGTAAAGTGTTAATAAGTGAATAAATACCCTGTGGATGGTCTGTAATATCCCAAAAATTTCATTTTTATGTATAATCATGGATTTTATATGGACCATTAGTGATATTGTCCATTTTTCGAGTGAAACATGTCTTAGATAAGACTGTCCGAGTGAAGAAAGGGATCTGTTCTGAGTAACCAAGAGAAATTCCGAGTGAAGGTTGAAAATTCTGACTGAAGGTTGAAATTCCGAGTGAAGATTGGAAATTTTGACTAAAGATTGAAATGCCGAGTAAAGTTTATGTTTTCTAAGTAAGACATGACTGAGAGAGCCACTACCGAGTGGAGTCCTGGCCTCGGAGACATTTAGAGTGAAGTGTGTTCGAAAGAACCACTTCTGGGTGAAAGTTCCGAGTAAAACACCTTCGAATGACTCGTTTCTAAGTCAAACATCCTCGAATGACTTATTTCCGAGTCAAACGCCTCCGAGTGACTCGTTCCCGAGTCAAACCTCGTCAAGTGCTTCCTTTTCCTAATGAAACTTCTCTGAGTGCAACATTCCAAGAGAAGTACGTTCAATCGAAGGAAAACTTATTCTGAGTAATAAATATCCGAGTGGGCTATCTCCGAGTTGAGTGTAATTTACCTGACGCCAACTGAAATATATACCAAGTGAGTCACTTCAGGTGAGGGACTCTAGAACAGAGAGAGGTTGACTCTGAATGACTTCTCAATTGTAACCTTTTCGAGTAATAATTTTGAATGATCCTTTTGGTAATTTGAATTTCGAGTTATGCACCTCTGAGTAAAGTATTTCGAGTGAAGGGGGACTTTGAATAATTAATTCAGTCAAGATATATAAGAGTGGAAAATTTCGAGAGGATCCATTCGGAAAGGAGAAGTAGCCGACTGAGAACATTGTCAGATGGATATATATATCCGAGTGAGATATTTATTGAGTGAGTCTGAGTGAGGCAATTCCGACTGAGTCACCTCCAGGGAAAGAAAAGCCAACCGAGTGTTTCAAGTAGAAACACTTCTGAGTGAAATCCCTCCCGAGTGAACTATGCTGAATGAGAGATTCTGATGGAACCTCTCAAAAATAGAGTAGCCGACCAACATCAGAATGGAAAGGGGACTGATCAGTGGAAACCGACTAGACCAGGGCGGGACCGAGCATGACCTGCTCCATACCTGCTAGAATCTGACCGGTTTATGCACTCACTAGTATTCACGTTACTATTCTATGGAATCCGACCAGTTTATGCACTCATCAGCTAGAACCCGACCGACTTATGGATCCATTAACGTGATGTCCATTCCTAGTGGCCAAGTGGGCCATTCCATTATCAGACTTGCACCTTTTCACTCCAATCATAGCACCTTTTATATATTTTAATATATATTTACTTCAATCATACTAACTTTTGTATGTAGATGGCAGAGATGGTCAAATACAGCTCACTTTCTATCCAAAAATCTCCATTATTCCCATAATTAACTCACCTAATCTTCAATCACGAGAAAGCTTGTCTCCCACTTGTCTTCTGCATTATTAAATTGATACCACAACTCATTCCCAAGTCTGAACTCTCAGAACCAACGAAAATTAGTAAAACTCTCTCTTTCTTATTTTCTTCTCTCCATGCAAGTCTCTTTTTCTCTTATTTTCCTTTTCTTCTCACTGTGAGCTGAAGCAAGGGAAATAACGGAATGTCCTCAACTCCATTAAAGGTTAGAGGGGTATATTTTCTAGTATTCTGAGGGGGAACCAAGTGTTTGAAAAGGGTTAGGTACCTCTGGTCCTCACCTTTTCAGGACAGGTTCAAGAATTGTTTTTTTAAAATTAAATGTTTTAATGTTTATATATTTGTTTTATACATTTTTATTGATACGTATATAATTAATTGGCTGTGTTGATTATTATTAACCATGATGAATTAAATGATATGATCGGTATTGAATTGTGAAAATATTAAGAACCATGGGTGTCTATGTGAATTTCGGTGAGGAAGTTTTGAATAATGATTATGATGATTATTATTTTTATTATTATTATTATTATTATTATTATTATTATTATTATTATCAGAATTATTATTATTATCATCATTATCATTATTATTCTTATTTCTATTATTATTATTATCATTATTATTGTGACTAATATTATTATTGATTATTTATGAACAATGAAATAAGGAACTTATAATTATGAATATGATTATTATTATTATTATCATTATTCTGGTTATTATTATTATTATTATTATTATTGCTGTTATTATTATTATTATTATTGCTATTATTATTATTTTTATTGTTATTATTATTATTATTGTTATCATTATTATTATTATTATTATGTTATTCTTATTATTAATATTATTAACTATTATTATTGTTATTGAAATTATTATTATTTTAATTAAGAGTAATGAAATAAGGAACATATTACTTACTCTTTAAACGAAGCGTTATTTTAGCCAAGATATAATTGATATATTTTCTAGAATAAGAATAATTAAAATAATAAAAATGACTTACAACGTCTGAGAAATTGATAGGACCCAAGAACTTAAGAATAAATATCATGAGACTGGAAACACATAGATACCCAAGGATCAAATGAGAAAAATAAAGCATTTTGCATCATGAAAATATTTTTGAGGGAGTAAAACTAGAGCATACACCTGGTACGCTTGAGGACATTCACGTTCGATCTCCGAGAAGAATCTTGGGAGTACAACCGGGACGGAAACCCAATGGCATCAGAGTCACGCCTGAAGCTGGGTCAGACGATGCAATTCTGGTGTACTTTGACTAAATAACGGAATGTAACTATCATCGTGTAGAGCCAAGTCCCAAGATAATATAATGATGAGAACTTGTGAGTTCATTCGTACCTTACGATGAGTAAGAAAATGAATGGGGGACTTGGTGAGCTCCGATCGCTCTAGAATAGAAACGTTGTGCCCAAGAGGCAATTTAAGCAGGACGAATGTAAAAGAATGAGATAATGGTGATGGTGGATTGATTTATTAGGCCCACATACATCATGAGATTTTACTAAAGATAAATTATAATAAACCAAATTCATGCATTCTATGACAACATCCTTGATTGTTATATTTGTAAATATGTTAATTGTATGATTTATGTTATATATTATTTATTGTTTGGATATATCCGCACCGGGAACTTTCAGGGTCTAGGATTTATACTCACCCTTTCTGTTGATTAATAACAGAGGAGCTAGGAAACCAAGAACCAGAGTATGACGAACAGCAATACATTAAACCAACTGGGAGCCCTCATTAAATGAAGAATATATATAGTAGAATATTTATTAATGAATAATAAGACAATGGATGATTGTATATATGTTTAAGGGTGCCTGCGTGCCCCAGTTCTGTTAAGAGTATAATTACTTATAGTTTATGAATGACTATATGATATATCTACTATTTGCTTCCACTGATCTGCCATTATTTTATTTTTTAAAAACAAATATTCACTTTTTTCTGAAAACTATTAACACTCTTAGTTAAAAAGAATGATTCTACAGAAGGGTCTATCTTATTTAACCGAGGGTGTTACAGAAGCTGTTTTACCAATAGAAGTAGAAATTCCGTCTTTAAAAGTAATCATGGATGCCAAATTAGAAGAAGCTAAATGGGTTCGGTCCCGGTATGATCAATTAAATTTAATTGACGGGAAAAGGTTAACCGCTCTCTGTCATGGGCAGTTATACCAAAAGCGTATGAAGAAGGCATACGAAAAGAAAGTGCGACCTCGTCAATTTTATGAAGGTGATTTGGTACTAAAGAAAATCTTGCCGAATCAAAATGATCACCGAGGAAAATAGAGGCCAAATTATGAAGGATCATTCGTCGTAAAGAGAGCTTTTTTTGGAGGAGCTTTGATTTTGACGAACATGGATGGTGAGGAGTTATCTTTCCTGGACAATTCGGATTCAGTCAAGAAGTATTATGCTTGAGCATACTCTAAAGGGATAGGGTAGTCTTTATGTCCTCTAAAAGTTTGGATTAAAAATTATGATGTAAACTTGTAATTTTCCCAAGTAAATATATGAAATTCTCAATTTCAGTTCCAATCCTTGTCTTGTTAGGTTTCATTTGCATGCATTTTGTGAAAAATATTTAAAAAAATCATGAAAAGCATATTTTTAATCTCAAACGAGCTTGATACTTCCTAATTACACAGACCTTGGTAATCAAGGATATTCCGCTCTGCTATGAGTAATAATAAGTCCCATAAGGATTATTTTAGTCACCTGGGGGAAACAAGATCTTTAACCTTTGGTTTTCCACTTGACTATTTCTTCCATGCAGGGTTGAAGTTACAACAAGGACAAATGTTCCCCATGAAAAGTCGAGATCAACAGTTTCAGCCTATCACCTAACTCCAGTAAGGATGGTTTACTAAGATGTGAAAAGGCAATCCTTGTATTCACTCGGAACCCTCAGTGAGTCATATGACCAGAAAAGTCAATCTCAGTTCTTCAAAAGTCCCAACCTCAAACACATTCTTCTCGAGTATAAATCTCATATGATTCTCCACCATAAGTCACTATGGCAGAGATATTTCCCTTAAGTCTTACTTCATGCCTTAGGTATCCATTCCTAGGTTACTCAAGCCAAGTCAGGGGCATCCCCCCAATCATTTAGTTTCATGTCAAAGCCTCAGGTATTCTTTCCTAGGCTATCTCAATAAAAATAAAATCAAGGGCATCCTCCCAGTCATTTAGTTTCATGTCAAAGCGTCAGGTATTCTTCCCTAGGCTATCTCAATCAAAATCAAATCAGGGGCATCCTCCCAGTAATTTAGTTTCATGTCAAAGCCTCAGCTATTCTTCCCTAGGCTATCTCAATCAAAGTCAAATCAGGGGCATCCCCCCAGTCATTTATTTTCATGTCAAAGCCTCAGGTATTCTTCCCTAGGCTATCTCAATCAAAATCAAATCAGGGCATCCCTTAATCATTTATTTCATGTTAAAGCCTCAGGTATCCTTCCCTAGGCTACTTCGATCAAAATCAGTCAGGGGCATCCCCTGTCATCTATTTTGTGTCGAATCCTCAAATACTTATTCTTAGGCTCCTCGAAATGTCAAGGCAACCTCATGTATCGTTTATTCTCTTTCAAAGCTTCAGGTATCAACCCCTAGGTTATGTTGTTTATCTTCCTGCCATGTTCCAGATGCTTCTCCTTAAATTATCTGGCATTGAGACAACATCATTCGGCTATTTACTTCTTTCCAAAAGTTGTCGAGTATTCTTAGTGGTGTTCACGTCTTTAGTTTCTTTTCACATCAATAATATGAATATGTCTCATATTCTTTCATGAAAAGAAGTAAAGAGGGGCATCTGTGAACACCTATTTTTGTCCGATAAAATATATATATTAAATATGTAAAAATAAAAAAGAAAAAAAGAAAAAAAGAGAGAGTATATTTGTCCTAGAATCCGGTGTCAATGTTGACTGCATTAACCGGGGTCCTAACACGGTCTCCTAACCGGTGTTACCTCACTAACTCTAAATTTACACAGCCTCAGTGGAGTACGGTATTTTATACCTCAGTACGGTGGGAATCCAAGGTTCTTCAAGTTAGTGAAAACTGATCCGTACTCGAACTTCAAAACACACCGGAAGTAAACTTGCAGAAGATTCTCCAGTGCTTAATTATTGACCGGGGTAGAGAGAAATATCCATAATTAACCGATGATTTCAGACCCCGGTTATGACTTACCAGTTCTTATTGGTGACGTGGTACGGTACGTAGAACTTCGTCCATTCAAGGTTGTCACCCCGGATCATATTTAAAAAAATATTAAAAATTGTATAGTGACCGTTAGAATAGTAACTTTTCCCATTTCTATAAATACTCAATCCCTCTTTATTTCCTACCACACCTCTTATTTGATCAATTTTCTTCATTTCTCTCAAGCAATGGCCGATGGATGTCGAAGCCAAGAGGAAAGAATAAGGGAGGGAAAACGATGCTTTGTGACTATCTTCTTGCTTCTTATAGCATGGGTAGCAATTTCTTTTTGGATACTTTATTTCTTGCCACATGTGTAATAAATAATTTATGTTTCCATAAGAGTAAATGATTACTCGTATTCAAAAAAATAAAAAAAAAAATTTCCCAAAAAAACGAAAATTAGAAAATAAAAAGGCCCAAAAAAATCTTTAAAAAATGGGCCAAAAAAAAGGCCTAAAAAAATCTGAAAAATAAATGGGCCAAAAAAATTGAAAATTCAAAAAAAAATGAAAATCCAAAAAAATAGAAAAAGTTTACGGTGGTTTGATTGAAGTGGGACCTAGTTGGTTGGATAATTGAAGAAAATTGGAGAAAATGATATCAAATTTGGACAAATTGGAAAAGTAGAAAAGTGATGTCATTTATGGAGGGTCCAATGCCAATTTTCTTCTATAAATAGAAGGTGATATTGAGGTATTTTGGAGGAAGAAGAGAAAAAAGAGGGGGAAAAGTGTTAAATTTTTGTGAGATTTTTAGAAGTTTTGGTTTTCAAAAATTATATTGTGTAATCCTAGTTAGGAAAATGAGTGCATTACTCTAGTTTGTCTTAGTATGTGGGTTTTTGTAAGTCAAAATACTGTCCAAGTGTTGTAACCGGTATCCAAATACCTTCAAATCGAGTCCAAACAAAGCCAAAAGTAAAGGAAATCTACACAAAATTGATTTCCCGACTTCTGTAATAGTTCCTCTATAATTGTTCTTGTACCAAAGTATTTTTTATTAATACAAGGATATTTATTTACATTTATTTATTCGTCTTTATTTAATTGTTATTTATTTTTCTACACTTTTATTTTTCTTTATTTATATTCAAGCACTTTATTTTCCTGCACTTTATTTTTCTGCAGTTATTTATCTGTTTATTTATTTTTCTGCATCTCTATCTTTATTTATTTATTTGTACCTTTATTTTTCTTTATTTATTTTTCTATATTTTTATTTTTCTTTATTTACTTTTCTACACTTTTATTATTGTTAATTTATTTTTCTGCACTTTATATTTCTGTAATTGTTAGTTTATTTATTTATTTTCTACATGATTATTTTTATTTATTTATTTTTATACCTTTTTATTTCTATTTATTTACTTTTCTGCCCCTTTATTTTTATTATTTACCTTTTTACCCTTTTATTTTTATATATTTACTTTCCTGCCCCTTATTTTTGTTATTTACTTTTCTACCCTTTATTTTCATGTATTTACTTTTCTGCCCCTTTATTTTTGTTATTTACTTTTTTGTCCCTTTATTTTTATGTATTTACTTTTCCATCTCTTTATTTTTTTTATTTACTTTTCTGTCCTTTTATTTTTATTACTTATTTTCCTGCTCTTTTATTTTTATATATTTACTTTTCTACCCTTTATTTTATGTATTTATTTTTATACCCCTTTATTTCTATGTATTTACTTTTTTTGTCCATTTATTTATTTATTTATTTTTCTTTGTACTCTTATATTTATTTATTCAGTATCTTTATTTCTTTTTAATTATTTATTTTACTGCACTTTTATTTTTAGTTATTTATCTTTCTTCACTTCTTTTTCTTATTTATTTTTTTTATACTTTCTATTTATTTATTTATGTTTGACCATTTTTTAAATAGTTTATAAATATATATACATAATTATCCATTTTTATTATGGTCATGATTTCCTATTATTTTCTCTTAGTAACCTTTTGATAATTAAAAAATCATTATCATAAAAAATAACAAAAACCAAGACTGATAAATAATGTGTTATTTATTCATTTATCTTTTTCTTAAATTTAAAATGAGATTAATTTAGATGAGACATCTTATTAATCTTATTTTTTCTAAAAAATAATTAAACAAGGTTCATTTGTCAATTTTAATTAGTTAAGTGTATATATATTTCTTTATTTTTATATTGACGTGTTTAATTCTATTTTTTTCTTTCTTATGTTTTTTTTAACTTTTTTTCATTTATTTATTTGTTTTGAACTTTATATTTCTCAATAAAATCAATAGATTTTTTTAACTAGAAAATAATTTAGACAAGACGTCTTATTGTTTTTCTTTTTTATGGTCTTTTAATCATTTGTTTGTTTATTTTCTTAGAACTAAAAAATAACAAACTTAGGAGATATGTTTTATTATTATTTTTGTTTTATTCTTATTTATATATAATTTTTTATTATTATTAGTATGTATCTTATTTATCATTGTTTTTATGAAGGATGAAATATTTGATAATCATTTTTTTGAAATTATGCATGATCAATTTGGGTAATCGTTTTTTGACAGACAGTGTGGGGTGCTAATACCTTCCCCTCCTGTAATTTGACTTCCGGACTAAACAGAATCTCATTTTTTTAAAAAAAAATCAGTGCTGTTTAAAGGTTTTTCTAATATTTTCCTTAATAAATATTAGTGACGACTCCTTGAACCCTTTATTTTCTTTAGGCCTCCCAAGGGTCTCACTTCTATACAGTTTCAATTTTCTTTTATTTATCTTTAACCAGTCCGCGTCATGCGCCGGGACCCCGGTCATGATATCCAATATATGGTGAATGGACAGTTTCAGGAATGCCTAGTCAAAAAGAAGAAATTAAAAAAGGAGATACTGAACTTTGCATTGATAGATAGAAGCTTGTATAGAAGAGGAATGACAGCGCCTTATCTAAGGTGCATAAATGAGGCCAAGGTAGATGAAGACTTGTCTGAAGTGCATGAAGGGACGTGTGGTA
Source organism: Clitoria ternatea (assembly GCA_037962975.1). Taxonomy (NCBI): domain Eukaryota; kingdom Viridiplantae; phylum Streptophyta; class Magnoliopsida; order Fabales; family Fabaceae; genus Clitoria; species Clitoria ternatea. Next base: position 266,999,956 of record CM075671.1, read on the forward strand.
ACCACTGCGGAGGCAGAAGCTTAGCTAGGAAAGTATTAAGGGCAGGTTATTGGTGGCCTACTTTAGCCAAAGGTGCGGTGGAATATGTCAAAAAATATGATGTATGTCAGAAGAATAGCAACGAGCATCATGTCTCAGCTAAGGAGTTATTCACATTCACGGTGCCATGGCCCTTCCATCAGTAGGGCATGGATATTTTAGGACCTTTCCCTAAAGCACCAGGCGGAGTTAAATATCTAATTGTCGGGGTAGACTATTTTATAAAATGAATTAAAACAGAAGTAGTGGTGCATATCACTGCAGCACAGATGCGGAGATTCTTTTTTGAGAATATCATCATAAGGTTCAGAATACCAGGAAAGGTAATAACGAATAATACGACACAGTTCACAGATTCCAAGTTCAAAAGTTTACTTGAAGAACTGCAGATTAAGTAAGTATTCTCATCGGTTGAGCACCCCCACACTAATGGCCAAGCCGAGGTCACGAACAGAGAGATCCTAAAAGGGCTAAAGATGACCTTTGGTGAAGCAAAAGGAGAATGGGCCAACTAGTTATGCCACGTCTTATGGCATATCGGATGACCCCCCATTCATCTACTAGCGAGGCCCTATTCCGGTTAGTGTATGGAGTAGACGTAATAATACCGGTAGAAATAAATTTAATCTCTCTAAGGGTTCAACAATTTGGCATGATGAATAATGATCAAAGGTTAAGAAATGAGCTAGATTTGCTACCCGAAGTCAGAGAAGTAGCTTTCATCCAGAATTAAGCTGTTAAAGCCAAAGCTGTATTACATTACAACGTGAAAGTACAACGGAGAAGATTTAACGTAGGTGACCTCGTCCTAAGGAAAACGTTAGTTGGGAATCAATTTACGCACCAAGGAAAATTAGCACCGACATGGGAAGGGCCATACCAGGTGAACGAGGTCACACCAGGGGAGCATATTTGTTGGAAACTCTAGAGGGTGAGTTTTTCAAAAACCTAGAGCGGTTAAGTTTTATTAAACCCTGGAGTGGTCTAAGGACCCTAGAGCGGTTAATTTTTATTAAACCCTGGAGTGGTCTAAAGACCCCAGAGTGATTGTTTTATTAAACCCCAGAGTAGTCTAAGGACCCCAGAGCAGTTAATTTTTATTAAACCCCAGAGTGGTCTAAGGACCCCAGAGTGGTTAAGTTTTATTAAACCTCTGAGTGGTCTAAGGACCCCTGAGTGGTTAACTTTTATTAAACCCCGGAGTGGTCTAAGGACCCCAGAGTGGTTAAGTTTTATTAAACCTCTGAGTGGTCTAAGGACCCCTGAGTGGTTAACTTTTATTACACCCCAGAGTGGTCTAAGGACCCCAGAGTGGTTAAATGTTACTTAGCTATTTAAGTAATTTAAGGAACCTCGAAGTAAGTTAAATACAGGGTAGATAAATAAGGATTCTTATACAAACTTTGAATTTTAAGCGGTGAAAGCAAAAAATCAAGAAGAAACAATGCAAGTAAAACATTGATGTCATTAATAAGGTAATTACAAAATGAAGGGCACTACAGCCAAAGATAATCAAAATTTAAAAAAGGGGCGAGCTCATCCCGCCTACAGAGCGAAAAATTAGAAAAGAGTTAAGGGTCAGAAGGGCCACTATCCTCTTCCTCTCTTCCAGCACCGGTTGTTGGAAATATACACTAAATGCCTATATAGGACTCATCATTTTGAATAAGTCATATTTTGTTAAATAGTTTAACAACCTTTATTTATCCTTGGAGTAATAGGTCATATAAGAGTTATTCTTAAAATGTCCCCAGTCAAGTATTTACGTGGGGACATGTAAATACATTAAGACTGTATTTGAATATTGAAAACAGGTTTTGATAATGACAAATGCACATGAACTAGAAAAGCTTCACAATATCAAAAACAAGTGCAAAGAACAAAAAAAAACATAAGAAAAATGTGGAATCCAAAGACAAGACCAAGAAATAATGAAGGACATGCTCCCAAATCATCAAACAATCAAAAAGCTATGCATAAAGATAAAGGAAAGGAACCATGAAGCAAAATGAATCAAGAAAGCATCAAAAATCATGGAAAATCAACAACAGCAATGTATGAATCGATTCATGAAAAGCATGAATCAATTCATAGGCCTGGAAGTCCCAAAAATACAAACAGCAGATCATGAATCGATTCACACCCATCATGAATCGATTCACACGAGTTAAAACCTCAAAATACCCAAAATAGCAAGTTATGAATCGATTTGTAAACGTATGAATCGATTCACATAATGGGAAACATCACTAAAAAGACAGATTTAAGTAGGAACCAAGCACAGGAGGACTTTAGGATAGCTTTAAAGCTTTATAAATTGCTCTCTAACTTAAGCACAAAATAAGACAAGAGACAATCATCCTATACCTTCATTTGTGCTTAGTGAGTCCATTCTTTTGTATACTCTAAAATTTTAAGCTTAGAACTTGTATATCCTCTCATCTTGAGAGTTAGAATTTGTGTGAGCTTTCACTTGTACATTTACTCTATTGAGAGAGTTATTTGCTTGTAAACACTACACCAAACACAAAGGTTTTCACTCTAGGTTGAGTGGTCACAAAGGTTGGGGTTCAACCTTTGGGTATTGAGAGTTGGAGAGATTGGGTGGGTTACCCTTGTGCTAGTGAGGATTGAGTTCTTGAGTGTGGGACACTAGGAAGCTACAATTGCTCATAGCTTGTAATCTCTAAACTTCAATAGTGGAAATCCTTCAAGTGGGTTGCTTGAAGGCTAGACGTACACTGGGGTTGGTGGAACTCGTTAAATTGGTTTGCAAGCTCTTCTCCCTAACTCTTTTACATTCATATACTGCATTGAATTGATTTATATTGGTTGATTGGGATTTACATACTTGAGCTTGCTTGAATTAGTCAATCTTGAACATTGCATACCAAGTGTTTGATAAATTGCTTCATCCATATTTAACTCTTGTTTTGCATTGTCTTTTGTACTTTCTTTGATCTTACTTCCATAATCCCTAAACTTGTAATAAAAGAATCAAATTCAAAGGCATTCCAAGCAAAGTTTTAAAAACTCAATTCACCCCCCTCTTGAGTATTGAGGCCACTTGAATAACAAAGACTAGTGTGTGAGTGTACAGATGATTTGATCTTATAGATCATGGATATAAATGATATCAAGTCTTCACACGGGTACACATTAAAAGTAATGATGTACTAGACAAACCCACCATGAGAACGTTGCATGGATTGTTACATGAATGTCATAAACGATTCTCAATGTGATAATGGTATATGTAGTCCTTTGACCTAAACTCACTACGATTCCTACATAAGGAGTTTGTTGTTTTAATACAATCAAACATCTTTTGTAACAAGAGGACTATAAAGGTTATGGTTAGGCAATGAACAAATTATACAGAGGGATGTGAGTGATATAGATGGGATTTGTCTCTCCTATGTGACAGAAGTGATATCTATAGGCCACTTTATGGAGTGAGACTAAGGAAATGCATGGCCATACTAGAAAGAATAAATATTGGATATTTATTCGGATAAAGTCTACTCTGGTATCAAGTAAAATAAATTAGACCGTACAAGGATGACACGACCATGCCTTAGGCCCAATTATATATTGTGATAAAAGGAACTAACATATAAAATAATTATCATTTATAGGTTATGTTGATAATAAATAATATTTGGACATAATGATGCATTGCTAGATGCCGCTCTTATTTTATATTAATAATAAAATAGTTTATTATTAATATGACTGGGTATTTTACCTATAGGGTCACACGTATAGAGTAAGCTCATCAGAAAATAGCTTTTTATTTTAGTTGGACTAAAATAAAATTATTGGGCCTAACTCATTTATAATGAGTAAGGAGACAACTCTTTAGAGAGCAAATTAGGTCAAACCTAAGCCTATAAATAGAGCATAAGATGCTTATAGTCGGCTAACCAAAAGAGACACAAAATACACAAAAATTACAAAAACTAGCATTTGGAAGGTGTAGCATTTCTAGTGGGAGTACTCATGTGGACTCCTAAAGGACGAGACTATAACTACTTCGATTCGATTTTCTTCAAGAGGTAATCCTAAAATGCAATATTTTTTTATGTTTGTCTTATGCTTTGAAACACGATGCTTTGTAAATACTATAAGAATCCTTGTATTTCCACTGCTCATACACTAGGGATTCCCTAACAGTGGTATCAGAGCCAGGTTGCAAAATCGTGTTTTGGGTAAACATTTGTTTAAAGAACATGTAAAAATAAAATAAAAATTTCTTTTATGAAAAGAATTGTAAAGGTTGAATCATTTTACAAAGGTTGCATTTTTAATGAGATAGTATGTAAATGTTGCATTTTTATGAGATATGTTGCAAAGGTTGCACCTTTTGAAAGCTAATATTAATTTTTTTTTATTTTATGTATATTGATTGTTTTTCTCAACATTTTAATTAAAGAACATGTTTTTGGGATGTGCTTTATTATATGAACATGTTATATGTTGCAATAGTGATTGTTTTATATGTGTTCTAATTATAAGGCATGTTTTATGTTTATTTAATTAAACTGAAATCAAGGGTTGTATACAATGCATGTCTATATGCTTTCTCTTTTCTAATATGAATTGTTCATGTGAGATTGTATTTAGAAAGTTTAAGAGTTAAACCCTAGCCGTAATGAAAACTAGGATTCAAAAGTTGAAACCTAGCCGTAATGGTATTTTATTTATTTGTAAATGTTACAAATAAAATATTTGATTGTAATATTATATTTTAAATTCTATTTGTAAAAGTTGCAAATCAAATGTTAATTGTTTGTTAAATTTAAAGTTTGTAAGAGTTACAAATTTAAATAATTTATTCTTATTAATTTTAACAGGATTTGCATCGTTTGTGATCTTTTTAAAATTAATGTGATTTGTAAGAGTTACAAATTTAAATAATTTATTCTTATTAATTTTATTAGGATTTGCATCATATGTGATCTTTTGAAAATTAATATGATTTATAGAGTTACAAATTGATTCATATTTATTAAATTTAATATGATTTGTAATTGTTACAAATAGAAGATAAGATCTTTATTAAATTTAATAATTTTAAAATCAAATATTTAATCCTTAATAAATTTGATAGGATTTGTAAAAGTTACAAATTAAAGATAAGATCTTTATCAAATTTAATAGGATTCAAAATAAAATATTTTGAACTCTAGAGATAAGGTCTAAAATTTAAACCTTGGTTGTTCCTAAAAAATAAGATGATTATTGAGACTCTAGAGATAAAGTTTAAAAGTTAAACCTTGACTATTCTTATTTTAGGATAATTGTAAGGGTCAAAAGATAAGGTCTAAAAGTTAAACCTTATCCATTTTAAAATTTCAAATTGTTTGAAATCATAACCAAATATTTTGAGCTGTTAATGGTCAGTAGGACATTTTGGCTAGGAAAGACATGGTACTTAAGCGGTCACTCTGGACCAACCTCTCTTTCCTGGGAACTAACCTGATTACAGTACTAAATTTTTGGATTGGAACACCCCTTGACCTTGTCTGTTGAATGGTCAATAGAGCCGCTAAACTTCTTTACGTAGTTTTGCTTTTATGACCCCGCGTGTTTAATTATGTGTTTTAATATTTATTTTATTTTAAATACAATTAATTACTCTATTAATTGATTAATTAACACGTCCAGTGGTGAATGGTTATGGTCTTAGATTTTTTTATTTAATTTTAAATACAGCCTGCGTGCTGTGCCTTTCTCTATTCTTAAATTTCTTCTCTCAACCCTTCACTCGTATGTAAAATGAGTTTTCTTTATTACATTGTAATCTTGGAAAAGCCAACAAGGTGGAGACCTAAAAGAAACCTAGGGTGGCGACTCTTGGTGGATATGACCTTGAAAAGAATAAAGAAGTGGTGACTCCAGAAGGATAGTGGTTTCAAGAAGTAGGACTTCACAAAGTCAAGACACCATAGTTCCTTTAGGTTTATTTTATTTTATTTTATTTTTGAACTGGTCTGAACCGGGGTCTTGGATCTGGTGTGGGACCAGCCACAAGAATGTAGGTGTTTTAGGGTTTATACACCGGTACAGTGAGTATCCGGTATTGTAATTCGGCCTCTCAGTGGGAGAAATCGGACTTGTTGTCCTGGAGATCCTTCACACCAGAGCTTCACGTTGGAAGAGGGCGAAAGGTGGCGCCACCTGCGAAGATTCTCTGACGCTTAAGTTAGAAGAGTGTGTGAACTCAGTGAATACTCAAGCAATATAATAGTAAAGAAGTAAATTAGAACAACGTAACCTTACATGTGTATTGAAATGAGCTATTTATAGTCGAACGTAAGAAATGAATCGTTGGACGTAGGTGGGCCCCTTGGCTCTGATAGCGTGTTGAATATGTCAATCAATATGGCTCAGTGCTCAGAGTGTGTCAGGGGGGTAGGTCAATTATCAGAGTACGATCCTGTGATAAGGATGGAGGATAATCACCTTTCCATATATTTTGCTGACAATTGTACTAACTCTCTGAGATAATTGATATAGACATATTCTGCTATACAGGGTATCTTCACTGATAAGCTATTATGAACTCTTATCTCACAGTGACCCTGGGGCAAACGGTTATTCACGTTGTGGAGATAAGGTCGGATGAAGCGTCTATCGTAGCGAGGACGGATAGAGCGTTCAATGAAGTGAGAACGGATGAAGTGAGGATGGATAACCGGTGTGGTTTTATCTTCTCAAGATACCAGTTACTCCTCTAAGAGGTAATTCTGACGTTATAACTTTGAGGACCGGTATCCAGATTGGATCATTTATCCCCTAGCTTATGTGAGGGACTGTTATGTTGCTTACATGAGCTACACAGCCTTTGAGGAGTCTGGATGCCGGTGGAACGCTCTAGGAATTCTTTCTGAAAACTCTTTAACATACGCGTGTTTGGTTCCTTACCACTGCATCCACTCTGTAAATTGGTTAACCGCTCTTTTAATGCTATCCACAACGAATTTAGACAAGGGTTTGCAACGAGGGAAATCCGAAGAGTTTTTGGAAATCAAAACTCTTGGTATTTGAAGAGTGGTTAGGGTGCATTAAATGTGTCTGAAATGATTGGACATTAAATCCCCTTTTTGACACATGAACCATCATTACTCAAGAGTGTAATCGTTGATTAGGCTTATTGGGCCTAGATTTCAACTTCTTCAGGCCCGTTTCAAAAATTCTTTACTGAAACGTTACCACTTTCGCGCTTTGAGTTACGAAACGACAAAGTCGTTTGAATCTTAAAGGTTGTGTTTTGAAGCAAATGTTGTGACTCTTGGCTGATCATTGTGCTTCTTCGTTACCTATAAAAGGAGTACTTAATGAGTTTCGGACTTCATCTCTGCCATCAAGCTTAGTGAACCTCTGCTGAATTTTTTGAAGATTCCTTTGTTGCCTTTCTTCTTCACAAAGTTCTTCATTCTCTTAGGTAACCTCCCTATCCTTTACCTCTGTATCATTTTTAGTCATTTGCTTCAACCATGCGCCCTAGAACAAGCAGCACTGGTACCTCAAACAGGGAGAGTCTGAGCTCTCGTGCCCCTCTAGCCACCGTGGAGGAAGGATTCCAGTGAATCTTCCTGTGGCTGGGCCCCATCGCTCAGAGAGAGTGAAAACTTCTTCCTCGCGAGCGCCAGTTGATCGGCGCCACTCTGAAGATCCCCTTGACTCGAGGGCTACCAGCAGTTCTGAGGATGGGTCAAGTAACAAAGGCTATCTCTCTGACGATGTTACCTTCTATCACAGCACACACGTGTTTCATCGTGCATCAGGTACCATGGAGATTCCGGGGTCTGGCAAAATGATGATTCTGTGGACTACTGAAGGGTGTGTCAACGTCGTAACACACTGGCTGAATTGGGAGAAGTTGAATAGGGAGAGGCCGTACCGCTGGGTTAAGGAGGAATTCTTGGAAATCCCCTCTCATAATGCAAATGAAGAGGGAAACCTGGTCACTCTCCACTGTAAAATCTACTCTGACAAGAAGTACAAGGGACGTTTTCTTGTCCTTGCACCCCATCCAACCGAGAAGGTCTGCCACCGCTCCCAGATGAGAGGTCGGTCTACATGTACGACTTCATCTTTCAAAACTTAGGAGCCCGCTTTCCCATGACGGAGTTTCAGATGGCTGTCCTGTGCTTCCTCGACTGCGCCCCCACTCAACTGCATCCCAACGGCTGGGGCTTGGAACGCGCTCTTGAAGTTCTGGGAGAGCATTTTAACTTCACCACCACTGTGGCCAAACTGTCTTATTATTGCCAAGTAGTCCGTCGTGACAATAAGAAGGGCAGCCTTGGGTTCATAACACTCCAGTGTGACTCAAGGGTGGTGAACTTCAAGTCCTACACCGAATCCGCTAAGGTGGATGGACGTTCCTTCAAACACTACTACACACGGGTCCGAGTTCAACCTAACAAGCCGGTCTTCTGGCTTAATAAAGAAGGATTCACCAAATTCCCCCTTAGTTGGTCGCACGAGCACTTTCTACTGCTGAGCCGTGCTTACTATACTGATGAGAGTGAGCTTTCCTCTCACTCTATTGAGGTGCTGAGTGCCATGCAAATGGCCTCAAAGGCCCTCAAGGGGTTCTCTTGCCGGCTTCTCTTGGGAAGTGCCGATGTTCGGGACACCTATCTCTGTAATAGCTGTTCTTAACTATGGTAGTTATGCATTTATTCCACTTTAATTGTTCTTCTTCCCATGTGTTAACTCAATTCTCCTTGTTTTATAAAACAAATTGAAAAAGCCTCTCCCGAGATGTTATCTCTGAAGTCTATGCTAGCAGATGGCGACTCTTCCTCCAAAGAAAATGAAATTCAAGCCAATAGGAACTCTACCAAAGCTCCAACCATTCCTCTGACCTCTGCAGTAGGAGACGAGGTTCCCCTGCTCGATGAGCAGGAACCAGAGGGACAAACAGAGGCTGCGGGGCAGGGTAATGAAGAGGCCGTCCCAGAGAAGAAAAAAAAAAGAGACATCTGGTTAAGACGGTGGATGTGGAGAAGCCTTCATCTGGTGACCCTGTAAAGAAATGCCAGAAGACTCTCAAGGAATCTGGGCTGAAAAAAGATAAGGGGAAGAAGCCCGTCCTTGATTCCTCTGTCCCTCCTTCTCATGCCGCATCAGAACTGGACTCCGAGGGCGGTCCTCCTCCAGTAATTGACCATCCTCATGATTCCTTCCTCTCGCCGTACCTATGGTTCCAGGGGTCCATGCCCCTCACTCTTCCAAAGGCTAGGTATTGTCTCCGCCCCTCACTCGATACTGCTGAAGTTCGAGGAGCATGCGAGGCCGGCCGCTGGCAACTGGATGAGCTATCCGGCCTCCTGGACTCCCTAAGCGAAAAGGCAGACTACATGGAGCAAGTTGAAAAACTTGAAGCCAACATCGCCATAAAGGAGGCCTGGGCGGCCAAGTAGGCTGAGACTCGTAGAGAGGTGGAGGCTGAACTAACTAAGGCCATGAAAACTCTGTAGAAGAAGACGGAAGAAATAAGCCAGCTTTACTTCACCAATAAAGCTCTAGAGCGGCAGGTTGCTGAACTTTAGCAGCAAAACAAATTCATCCCCCTCCTTGAAGAAGAGCTACAACTGGAGAAGAAAAAGTTAGCTAAGCTAGCTGACGATCTCGTAGCAGTGGAGGCCGGCCACAATAAAAGCCAAGGAGAGTGGGAGGCCCTTCGGAAAGAAATGCAGACTTGGATCGAAGAGCTAAGGAAGGGGAGCACAAGCACTGGGCCGTCGGATAAAGATTTTGCCAAGCTTCAGAAGAAATTGTTTGCTGCTAAGGCCAAGGCTACCAAAGCCCTAGAGATATGCAAGAAGGTGGCTTTCGAATCCTTCGACCTGGCACTACGTCAAGTCTTTTACCATAACCCCGACGTGAAGCTTAATCTGTATGGACTGGATCCGTTCTATGAGTTCCACAGAGGGAAACTTGTCAAAGTGAAAAGTGACGGTTCACACCAGGATCCTCCCGATGCTCTTTATGAACTGCCTCCACTTCCAGAGGGTCAAAGCATGGGACCAGTGCTGCCCACTCCTGACCCCGAAGGGTAGACACAGGGGAATGCTGAAACTGGCCCAGAGACCGGAGCGGAGAAGACTCAAACTGATGGAGCTAAGAAGGGGAGGACGGAAGCGCCTACACCAGAGAACTAACCACCAACTCTTTGATTTAATGCTTTTATTCATAGCTGTGTACTGGGATCAGCTCCAGCTTTAATACCTTGAAACATATAAAATTTTCCTTCACAGAAATAAAGTTTACTTTTGCTCTTCTTCTATCGCTTGTGACAAGTATATGGTTGTTGGATAACTTAGTCGTGTACACAATAATTTACCCTTTTAATACTTTACAAATCTGTTTGTTTAACTGTATTGTTGTTTAAAACGTATTTGGCACCCCAGAGTAAGATAACAGAAATTGTAACAGGTAAGCAACAAATAAGTTAGAATATGCCTTGTCCCCAAGTATAAGTACTTTGGGAAGGGAAATTTTATTGTAAAACGTTACCTTTAACTCCCTGGGAATTAGAAAGGTTCATTTGATCTTGAAGATGAGGAACGGCCATATTTACATTCAGCCGCCCTGTGATGAATGCCTCAAAGATGAGGGCGGAAATTATATTTGGAGTTCGGTGCAACCTACTATCCAAGTCTTCATATGGGGCTCGGTACGACCTTGGAAAAGGTCAAGTCCTACACCTGTCTCTTGAGGTCCGGTTTAATCCTACAACTCAAGTCTTCAATGGTGTTCGGTTCGATTTTACTAACTATACTTGGAGTTTAGTGCAATCCTACAATCCAAGCCTTCAACACGGGGTTCGGATCAGGGCTAATCCTGAACCTACTGCACCCGTTACTCGGGGTTCAGCGTGGTCTTGAAGAAGAACCAGCTTACTGCGTCCAAGCCTTCAAATGGTGTTCGATTCGATCCTACTAACCATACTTGGAGTTCGGTGCAATCCTACAATCTAAGCCTTCAACCAGTGTTCAACCAAACTTACTAACCGTACCCAGAGTTTGGTTAATTCCTACAATCTGGGCCTTCGAATGGGGTTCGATTTAATCCTACAACCCATTTCCCCCTCGAGGAGTTACATCGTCAATACACAGAATGGGTGATTAAGATTATCCGTCCTGAGGGTCTTCGTTTCATCCCTCAAGGAGTTACATCGTCAACTACGAAATAGGTAGTTGAGATCATCCGTCCTGAGGGTCTTCGCACAAGACAGCTTATAGCTGTAAATTATAACACATGAATAAGAGAGTAAGAGTGATAGAATCATAAATTACATTTCCATTAAGCCGAATATACATTACAAAGGAAGCGTGGTTGGGGTCATGCCTCGTTAAAACCTTCTTGAGAAAACCCAATGGGAAAAACTCAAGTAAGGAAAAAGAGTACATGTCGTCTTACCAACTAGCTGTAATAAACATGTAAATTCTGAGTGTTCCACTTGTTGCGTATTGAAGTCCCGTCGAGCTCCTCGAGCCGGTATGATCCCTTTCCAGTCACCTTGAAAACTCTGTAAGGGCCTTCCCATGTCGGTGCTAGCTTTCCTTGATGGGCGAATTTATTCTCCATACTCGTCTTCCTCAAAACAAGATCTCCAGTGTTGAATGCTCTGTATTGAACACGTTTGTTGTACCAGAGAACTGCCTTCGCCTTTACTGCCTGATCTCTAACAAAAGTTCTTTCCCTTAGTTCATGGAGAACATCCAGCTCTGATGCCAGATTGGCGTTATTATCTTCAGCTGAAAAATATTCCACTCGGGCCAATCTAGTTTGTACCTCCACTGGGATCATCGCCTCAACCCCATAAGTCAGCCGATATGGGGATTCATTAGTGGAGGAATGCGGTGTAGTATGATATGCCACAGGACATGGCATAGCTAATCAGTCTAACCTCCTTTTGCTTCTCCAAGGCGCTTTTTCAAGCCCTTTAGAACCTCTCGATTAGCCACCTCCGCTTAGCCGTTTGTCTAAGGGTGCTCAACAGACAAGAAAATTTAGACTATCCCCAATCCTTCGAACAAGTCTGTGAACTTTTTGTCTATGAACTGGGTGTCATTGTCAATCATGATCCACCCTGGGACACCAAATCGAGCTATGATATTTTCATAAACAAAATGCCTTGTCCGTGCAGAAGTGATATGCACTACGGGTTCAGCCTCGATCCACTTGGTGAAGTAGTCTACCCCCACAATCAAATACTTAATACCACCTAGAGCAGTAGGGAACAGACCCAGGATATCAAGGCCCCACTGATAGAATGGCCATGGCACAGTAGACGAAGAGAGTTCTTGGGCCGGTGTGTGATAGAGATTAGAAAATCTTTGACAAGCATCACACTTCTTCACAAAATCTGCGGAGTCTTGTTTCACCGTGGGCCACCAATATCTAGCTCTGAGGACTTTTCTCATTAAGCTTCTGCCCTTAGCATGGTGCCCATATTGCCCCTCATGTGCTTCCTCCAACACTGCTTGAACCTCATCTTCTCTCAAACAAAGGAGGTATGGGACAGAGAATCCCCTTTTGTAGAGAACACCATCGACCATAGTGAAGTAGGGTAGTTCCCTTTTTACTTGTCTCCTTTCCTTCTCATCAGTGGGAAGCTGTTCGTCCGCTAGATAACGGATGTAGGGGATAACCTAAGAATTTTTTTAAGGATAATTGATCATTATGGCATTTAGAGAAGGAAACAGAGGGATGCTAGATGATGTCAGTGTACTCTGAACCACCGTCGTTGTACTGCCAGGCTGCTTTGTGCTCGCAAGCCTTGATAAGATATCCGCTCTGGTGTTCTCCTCTCTCGGCACATGCTTAAATTCTAGCACATCGAATCTCCCCTTCAATTTATTCATACAGTTGTTAACCCTTCGGTGAAACCGGGTTTTGTCAATTGGCAAGCGCACCAATCGTTTGTAGTTTTCGAAATTTAGATATCGTTCCACTGGGATTGAAAGTCCAATAACAACAGTAATTTTCTACTTACTATGGTAAATGTGAAGGAAATTATAAACAAAAGAATGATTTATATACAGTTTATACAGTATTCACAAGATAGCATGATTGAGTGATTCATAAGATAAAAGAAAATAAAAATCTATCTAAAAAGTTGAGTTGCAATCTAGAATAGGTAAGATACTTGAGATAAACATAGATGAACAAATTATGTTGGAAATTGGATCCCTAATCTAGAATAACAATGAGGAACTCAAGACATGCATATTTAATCATCAAGTTTCATGTCATTGCAGCTTAAAATCATTATAACCGATCCCTCGTGATATAAATTCTAAGAATTCACCGTAAAGTCCGATCCCTCGTGAGCTTTCTCAGTAAAAACTTGCATTAAGACCTGGCCTTATGGCAACAATGGTTAATAACCCCTATAGAATTGAGATACCAAGGGTATTCCAACTTTTTACTTTCGTCAAAACTAGTTTCAATACGGCATAAATAATCATTCTCCCGTTTGACGTTCATATTAATAAAAGGTTGAAATACTAACATGGACTTGAATCATAAACATGCAGAGGTCGAATTCACAACATTATACTCAATAGATTAGTTCACCAATTCCAACATAAACAAATTAGTTACACATGGTAAAAGTAAAGACAACACTTACAGAGTTTGACATTACGAAGACGATGGAAACTTCACGATACAACGATCACAATACACCGAAACACACTCAAGTATCTAGAAAACTATTCTAGAACTACAACTCATAAAAGAAGTACTCAAGGTCGAGCACAAGAGAGAAGAGAAGAGAAGTGTATGGAATGGGATGCTATGAATGGTGTTGGATGGCCCTATTTATAGGGCTGAGCAAGGGTGCTGACGCTACGCGTCCCTGTGACGCTACGCGTCAGACTCCTGACTCAGCCTCCATTAAACACTTGATAATGGCCACTTTCAATAATTAATCTTGATCATGCCTGGCCACTTGGACATGTTTCCATGAGTTTTTGGCCATTTATGCTGATTGGGGTGGCCCTTGGGCTGAGTGGGGTGCCCATTATTGAGTCCAAGTGGAGTGGTTGGTCAAAGTGGGAGTGGAGACCACGCAGCACTGACGCTACGCGTGGCTTTGATGCGTAGCGTCAGCATCAAAAGTAGCTCTTGATGCTACGCGTGGGGTGAGGCTACGCGTCAGCTCCTCCAGTGTAATTTTCTCTTGATTTCTTAACTTTTTCACTGCAAAACTAGAGAAAATTGATCAAGGGCAGATTATTTCCAACAACATCCATTTATTGAATTTAAATCCTAATTTTATAACAAATTAAACTGATTTTTATAATTTTTATGAAATTTTTATTTAAGCTTTTATTGAAAATTTGAGGACTAACAAATACCCCCAACTTGAGACATTGCTCGTCCTCGAGCAAGAGAGAAAAATAAAAATAAAAATTTGAAATCAAATTTTTAAGTTAGTCCGAAAATTTACCACAAAAAATAATTACACAATTTCAACTATTTTGTAATAATCAAAAACTGATATCAAATATAACAAAGATTTAATGATAAAATTGTTTACAATATTCTATTAACAACCAAGCAGAATTTCAGGCTTACCTCACAAGTGTTTATCTCTATGCAATTGGTAACCTGTTTCACTCAATCAATCATAAAATCAAACGAATTTAACTTTGTTTGTCATCTAATCAATGGTTATTTATACAGAGTTAATTCGGAAGTCACAAGGTCTTTTCACGGGTTGTAATGAGGCTTGGTTTACAAGAATCAATGGTTTTTCTTGGAATTCAAAAACCTGAAATCATAAAAGAGCATTTTACAATCCTTAGGCTTTCTCTTGACCCAATCTCTCATTTATTTTTATTGATGAAAAATAAATACCCCCAACTTGATTCTTTTCGCTATTTTTGACTTTTCTTTTCCATATTTTCTTTTTGAAAAGAATCAAGTTGCTTATTTTCACTCCCCATTTTTATGAGAACACTCAAATATTTTTCATTTATTTCAACTGCTCTTTTAATCAATCAAGTATAGGGAATGATAAAAACAAATTTAGGCTTTAAGGGTACCAACGAATTTTATTTTAGGCTCAAATTGGCTTGCAAAGGATAAAAGACTTTTTACCAAGGTAAGCTGTTTGGCCCAAGGTTTCGTTTCACCAATAAATGTGCCTTGATCATTTTCCCGAATTCTCTGTACAACAACACACATCAGAGATTAAAGCAAAATCAATTCGAATTGAAAATATGCCGATTAAACCCTCAAGTGTTTAAAAAGATCTCTCAACTTACCGGGTTATTGAAATTTGCTTGATGGTTAATAAACTTATTGTAATTAAATTTATCAAAATTCCTAAGTTATAAAGAATCAAATAATTAATTTTACAAAATTGGTTTTATTGTGTAAAAACTCTAAGTGTATAAACTAACTTACTAACAAAAATTTGATTGAATTTTTTTTTTTTAACACAGAGAAAAGAATGGGTTGCCTCCCATTGAGCGCTAGATTTAATGTCTCCAGCCTGACATTCCTTCATTTCAAAGGTCAGTTAAAAGATAACTGGTGGTAATTTTATTAATTTCACCACCCAAATATAGTTTTAACCTTTGGCCATTTACCATCCAACTTCTTTTGGAAATTGGATCTTCAATTTCCACTGCTCCATATGGTTTGACTTCTTTAATTAAAAATGGGCCTGACCATTTTGATTTCAATTTTCCAGGAAACAATTTTAATCTTGAATTGAACAATAAAACTTGCTGACCTGGTGTGAAGTGTCTTTTCTTTAACTTTTTATCATGATAAGCTTTCACCTTACTTTTGTAGCATCTAGATGATTCATAGGCATTGTTCCTCATTTCTTCTAACTCAAGAAGCTGTAACTTTCTTTTATCTGCTGCTGCATTTTGATCAAAATTGAGGAATTTTAAAGCCCAATATGCTTTATGTTCCATTTCAACTGGAAGGTGACATGATTTTCCATAAACCTTCTGAAAAGGAGAAAGACCAATTGGTGTCTTAAATGCAGTTCTGTATGCCCAGAGTGCATCATCAAGTTTTTGTGACCAATCCTTTCTGGAAGATGACACAGTTTTTTCCAGAATCCTTTTCACTTCCCGATTTGAAATCTCTGCTTGCCCATTGGTTTGTGGATGATATGCTGTGGCTACCTTATGCTTTACTCCATAATGTTGTAATACTTTCTGAAGAACTTTATTGCAAAAGTGTGAACCACCATCACTGATTAAAGTTCTTGGTGTCCCAAATCTACAAAAATATTTTTCTTCAAAAAATTCAGAACAGTTTTAGTATCAGCATTGGGAGTAGATATCGCTTCCACCCACTTTGAAACATAATCTATTGCCAAAAGAATGTATTGATTTGAGTATGAGTTAGGAAAAGGTCCCATGAAGTCAATTCCCCAACAATCAAATACCTCAACTTCTTGTATATTTGTAAGAGGCATTTCTTGCCTTCTTCCAACATTACCTGTTCTTTGGCAGTTATCACAAGATTGAACAAATAAGTGAGCATCTTTAAAAAGAGAGGGCCAGTACAAACCTGATTGGAGAACTTTTGCAGATGTTCTTTCATCATTAAAATGTCCTCCGTATGGTGATTTATGACAATGCCACAACACATCTTTTACTTCCCAGTCAGGCACACAACGTCGTAACAAATTATCCACTCCAATTTTGAATAAATGAGGGTCATCCCAAACAAAATATCTAGCATCTCTAAAAAAAATTTTTCTTTGTTGCCAAGTCAAATCATTTGGAAAAACTCCTGCTGCTTTGAAATTGGCCATGTCAGCAAACCATGGCCGTTTTGTTATTTTGAAAAGTTTTTCATCTGGGAATTCTTCCAAAATTTCTTTTTCTTTAACAGTAACCTCATTATTCACTAATCTAGAAAGATGGTCAGCTACCATATTTTCACTACCCTTTTTATCTTTGATTTCAAGATCATATTCTTGAAGGAGCAAAATCCATCTGATTAACCGAGGTTTTGAATCAGGTTTAGTCAAAAGATACTTGATTGCAGCATGATCAGTAAAAATGATTATTTTTGAGCCAATCAAGTAACATCAAAATTTTTCTAAAGCATACACTATGGCTAGTAATTCTTTTTCAGTAGTTGCATAATTTATTTGATTTTCATTCAAGACTTTACTAGCATAATGTATGACTTTAAAAACTTTCTCGTATCTTTGACCTAAAACTGCTCCAACAGCATAATCACTTGCATCACACATTAGTTCAAAGGGTAGATTCCAATTAGGAGCAACAATTACAGGAGCAGTAACCAATTTTTCTTTCAAGGAATTAAAAGCTTTAAGACATACTTCATCAAATTTAAATTCAACATCTTTATTTAGAAGGTTTGATAAGGGTTTTGCAATTTTTGAAAAATCTTGAATAAACCTTCTATAAAATCCAGCATGTCCTAAAAAACTTCTAATACCTTTTACATTCACAGGAGGAGGGAGTTTAGAAATTACCTCTATTTTGGCTTGGTCAACTCCAATGCCTCTAGAAGAAATTTTATGACCAAGTACAATTCCTTCTTTCACCATGAAGTGACATTTCTCCCAATTAAGCACTAAATTTGTCTCAATACACCGCTTCAGTACGGTGTCCAGGTTGGATAGACATGTTTCAAATGAATTTCCAAAAACTGAGAAGTCATCCATGAAAATTTCAATGCTCTTTTCAATTAAATCTGCAAAAATAGCAAACATACATCTTTGAAAAGTAGCAAGTGCATTACATAATCCAAATGGCATTTTTCTGTAAGCAAATATGCCAAAAGGACATGTAAAGGCAGTTTTTTCCTGATCAAGAGGGTCAACAGCAATTTGATTATATCCAGAATAACCATCAAGAAAGCAGTAATATTCCTGTCCAGATAATCTTTCAAGTATTTGATCCATAAAAGGTAATGGAAAATGATCTTTTCTTGTTGCTTGATTTAATTTTCTATAATCAATACACATTCTCCAACTAGTGACAGTTCTTGTAGGAATTAGTTCATTTTTTTCATTAACAATTACTGTCATACCACCTTTTTTTGGAACAACTTGAACAGGACTTACCCATGTGCTATCAGAAATAGGATAGATAATACCTGCTTTCAATAATTTCAGAACCTCCTTTTTGGTTACCTCTTTCAAAGTTGGATTGAGGCGTCTTTGAGGTTGAGCAATAGGCTTGAAATTATCTTCCAACAAGATTTTGTGCATGCAGTATGATGGACTGATACCTTTCAAATCCTCAAGCGTCCACCCAATTGCTTCTTGATTGCTCTTTAATACTTCCACCAGTTTTTCTTCCTCTGTTTCACTCAACAAATTACTAATAATAACTGGTTTCAAATTACCTTCTTTCAAAAAGATGTATTTCAGATTGGAAGGCAACACTTTTAATTCAGGTTTCTGGATCTCTTCAGTAGGTGATTCTTGAATTTCTTCAATCTTTCTTGATTCAAAGGAAATTTCTTTCCCGTGATCAAATTCTTCAAGATATCTTTCAATCTGTTTTTCCTCTTCTTCATCCAAAAATTCAACTGAGTTAGTCAATAACTTATTTAATGGGTCAGAAATAATCATACCTTTTGATAAGGAGAGATAAGTTTCATCAAGGACGTCCACTTTGAAACAATCTTGCTTTGGGTTGGGATGTTTCATTGCCTTAAAGACATCAAAATTTACTTCCTCATCATGCACTCTTACTGCTAATTTCCCATTGTCCACATCAATTAGTACTCAAGCAGTTTTCATGAATGGTCTTCCAAGAATTAGAGGAACATCAGCATCCTCTTCCATGTCTAGGATCACAAAATCCACAGGAAAGTAGAACTTGTCAACCTTTACAAGCACATCTTCTACAATCCCATAAGGTCTCTTGATGGATTTATCAGCTAATTGCAGAGTCATCTTTGTCTGCTGTGGATCAAGATCACCGATACGCTTCATCATACTTAGGGGCATTAGATTGATGCTAGCCCCTAAATCTAATAAAGCTTTACCGATATTTACTCCCCCAATAGAGACAGGAATAGTGAATTTACCAGGATCTTTGGATTTTTCTGGCATCTTGTATTGTAGAATAGCGCTGTAGTTTGCTTCAAGTTCTACAATCTCTTCATCATACTTCCTTTTCTTTGTAAGCAGTTCTTTCATAAATTTAGCATATGTAGGCATTTGTTCTAATGCCTCAGAAAAAGGAATGTTTATGTATAACTGCTTAAAGATTTCAAGGAATCTTTTGTATTCCTTCTCTTTATCTTTTCTTGATGGTGGATGAGGATATGGTAAATCTTGGACAGGAGGTGTCTGTCTAAGATACTGATTTTTTTGATTTTTTTGATTTTTTTTTCTTTTCTTCACTCTCTTTTTCTTCTTCTTTTTCTTTCTCTTTTTCTTTTTCATTTTCCTCTTCTTTTTCTTTTTCTTGATTTATACCTACAGTCTTACCACTTCTTGTAAAAATAGCCTTACATTGTTCTTTCGCTTTGAATTCTTTGATGTCGGCTACTTCTTTTACTAGCTGACTTAACTGTTGATCTGATGCTTTACGTGCGACATTAATTGTCTCCATGTATTGCATCAGTTGTTGAATACTTTCTTCAGCCTTTGTCAACCTAGCATTGTAATCTCCTTGATTGTTGAAGGGTCTAGCATTTTGTTTCCAGCCATAGTTTTGCCTTTCCTGTAAGTAATTGTTAGAAAAAGAATTTACAAGAGGATTTAGGGAATTACCTATGGGTAATCTCTGATGAATCAAGGAATTAACTTGTTCTTGCTCATTTCCACAGTAACCACATGGTTGTTCGCCCATACAATACTCATATTGTTTTAATTGAGCAGGGAGTTGTGGTGGTATATGGGTAACTTGCAATTTTCCAAGTTGTTTACTCATGGCCTCAATTTGTTGCATCAACAATTTTTGTTGAATTAACACTGTATCGTTTACTCCTTGTTCAACTATACCTTGTTTATTACCTCTTTCTGGTTTAGCTTGATGGTCACTAATGGACATTGATTCCAATATTCCAATAGCTTCCTCCACGGTCTTATTCATTAAAGAACCACCTGCACAAGCATCTAACATCATCTTGAACTGAGGCAATAAACCATGGTAAACGATTCTTACCTTCTCGGCATCATTCAGGTTGTGGTTTGGGCATTTTCTCAAGAGTGCCTTGAATCGTTCCCATGTTTCTCCTAATGATTCATCATTATTTTGGGAAAAAGAGTGTATGGCTGTCATTGCTTCAAAATATTTCGAAGGAGAATAAAATCTTTCCAAAAATTTTCTTTCAACATCGGACCAGTTTGCAAAACTACCCGGTGGACAAGATTTAAACCATTCTTTTGCTTTCCCAATCAATGAAAAAGGAAAGAGTCTCATGTAAACAGACTCTTCTTGATTGGGTTCAAAACCAATTGTGCTACATAACTCATAAAAAACAGTTAAATGTTTATATGGTTCTTCATGATTTAAACCAGCAAATTGGTTGTTTTGAATAATATTTAAAGTGGCAGGTTTAATTTCCACTGGTAAAACTGGTCCTTGAAACATTCCCGAAACTCGGGGTGGACCATTTATAGCAGCAAATTGTCCCAATGTTCTCCTTTCAGCAGCCATATTTGAATTTTCAAAAATTTTTGAAGTAGAAGAAGAATTAGTTTGTGTTTTAGATTTCAAAGACTTGATTTTCTTTACAAACCTTTCTATCTCAGGATCAAAATAAATTTTACCTGTGGTAGATCGAGTTTGCATACACAAACTAGACAAAGAAAGTTAGTGTAATAATGATAAGAAATAAAAAAAAAAATTATCTAAGGTAAAAAAAATATTTACCACGGTAATTAAAATTTTACTATTTTACTGAAACAATTCAATCCCCGGCGACGGCGCCAGAAAACTTGTTAACCCTTCGGTGAAACCGGGTTTTGTCAATTGGCAAGCGCACCAATCATTTGTAGTTTTCGAAATTTAGATATCGTTCCACTGGGATTGAAAGTCCAATAACAACAGTAATTTTCTACTTAGTATGGTAAATATGAAGGAAATTATAAACAAAAGAATGATTTATATACAGTTTATACAGTATTCACAAGATAGCATGATTGAGTGATTCATAAGATAAAAGAAAATAAAAATCTATCTAAAAAGTTGAGTTGCAATCTAGAATAGGTAAGATACTTGAGATAAACACAGATAAACAAATTATGTTGGAAATTGGATCCCTAATCTAGAATAACAATGAGGAACTCAAGACATGCATATTTAATCATCAAGTTTCATGTCATTGCAGCTTAAAATCATTATAACCGATCCCTCGTGATATAAATTCTAAGAATTCACCGTAAAGTCCGATCCCTCGTGAGCTTTCTCAGTAAAAACTTGCATTAAGACCTGGCCTTATGGCAACAATGGTTAACAACCCCTATAGAATTGAGATACCAAGGGTATTCCAACTTTTTACTTTTGTCAAAACTAGTTTCAATACGGCATAAATAATCATTCTCCCGTTTGACGTTCATATTAATAAAAGGTTGAAATACTAACATGGACTTGAATCATAAACATGCAGAGGTCGAATTCACAACATTATACTCAATAGATTAGTTCACCAATTCCAACATAAACAAATTAGTTACACATGGTAAAAGTAAAGACAACACTTACAGAGTTTGACATTACGAAGACGATGGAAACTTCACGATACAACGATCACAATACACCGAAACACACTCAAGTATCTAGAAAACTATTCTAGAACTACAACTCACAAAAGAAGTACTCAAGGTCGAGCACAAGAGAGAAGAGAAGAGAAGTGTATGGAATGGGATGCTATGAATGGTGTTGGATGGCCCTATTTATAGCGCTGAGCAAGGGTGCTGACGCTACGCGTCCCTGTGACGCTACGCGTCAGACTCCTGACTCAGCCTCCATTAAACACTTGATAATGGCCACTTTCAATAATTAATCTTGATCATGCCTGGCCATTTGGACATGTTTCCACGAGTTTTTGGCCATTTATGCTGATTGGGGTGGCCCTTGGGCTGAGTGGGGTGCCCATTATTGAGTCCAAGTGGAGTGGTTGGCCAAAGTGGGAGTGGAGACCACGCAGCACTGACGCTACGCGTGGCTTTGATGCGTAGCGTTAGCATCAAAAGTAGCTCTTGATGCTACGCGTGGGGTGAGGCTACGCGTCAGCTCCTCCAGTGTAATTTTCTCTTGATTTCTTAACTTTTTCACTGCAAAACTAGAGAAAATTGATCAAGGGCAGATTATTTCCAACAACATCCATTTATTGAATTTAAATCCTAATTTTATAACAAATTAAACTGATTTTTATAATTTTTATGAAATTTTTATTTAAGCTTTTATTGAAAATTTGAGGACTAACAACAGTTCAGGTATAGTTGAAGTTGTGGCTCTCTGACCTAATATTCCCCCTGGATTTGTGAAATCACCAGCTGTGAATCGCTACACAACGTTACTTTCGATGCTCCAATGTCAATCACCGCTCGGAGGCCGGCCAGGTATGCCTCATACTCAGCTTGATTATTGGAGGTTTTAAAATTGAACCAGAGGGAAATCTCCAAATGGACGCCGTCATCACTCTCCACCATGACACCGGCTCCACAGCCTTTACTGTTTGATGACCCATCAACATAAATGGTCTAATGCGCTTGGGGTGTAGCTGGATCCGACCCTGTCATTTCCACCATGAAATCTGCCAGTACTTGAGCTTTGATAGCTCCTCGAGGCTTATAAGAAATTTCAAACTCAGAAAGCTCAATAGACCATTTGATCATCCTTCCAGCAAGATCTGGTTTACTAAGTACTAAACGGAGAGGCAGATCCGTTCTCACCAGTACTGGGTGCGCATAGAAATACGGCCTTAACCGTCGTGAAGCCCATACAACTGCTAGAGCGGCCTTCTCAATCTTTTGGTACCTACCTTCAGCCCCCTGAAATGTCTTGCTGGTGAAGTACACCGGCCTCTACCTCTGGAGTTTCTTTAACCAGAGCCACACCTAGGGCTTCATCAGAAATTGCCAAATACAAAATCAAAGTCTCACCAGGGTCAGGCTTCACCAGTATAGGTGGACTCGAAAGCACGGCCTTAAGTTGTTGGAAAGCTTGTTCCTGCTCTTCTCCCCATTCAAAACTCTTGTACTTCTTCAACGCCTTATACAGAGGAAGGGATCTATGCGCCATCTTGGGCATAAATCAAGCTAGAGCGGCCACCTTTCCATTCAACGATTGTACCTCCCTTAAGCTCTTAGGGCTTTGCATATCCAGAATTGCTTGACATTTTCCAGGGTTTGCCTTAATGCCTCGCTGGGTTAACATGAATCCCAAGAACTTCCCTGCTGGAACGGCAAAAGTGCACTTCAATGGGTTCAACCTCATATTGTATTGCCACAACCGGATGAACACTTGGTGCAAATCATCAATGTGATCCCCTCCAGTGGGAGTCTTTGCGATGATATCATCAATGTACACCTCCACCAGCTTGGTGTGCATGCCTTCGAATACTTTGTTGATCATGCACTGGTAGGTAGCGCCGGCGTTCTTCAGTCCAAACCGCATGACGATGTAGCAAAAAACACCACGGTCATTGATAAAGGCCATCTTTTCTTGATCTCCTTCCCACATCGGAATCTGATTGTACCCTGAATAGGCATCTATAAAACTGAGGTTCTGATAACCAGATGAGTCGTCTACCATACGATCAATGTTCGGGAGGGGATACGGATCTTTGGGGCAACATCGGTTGAGATCTACGTAATCCGTACACATCCTCCACTTGTCGTTGGCTTTCTGTACCATCACCACGTTGGAAAGCCAAGATGAATAGCGAATCTCCTTTATAAACCTAGCCTTCAACAATTCCTCTGTTTGCTCATACGCTGCTTTTTGCTTTTTTAGTCCCAACCTCCTCTTCTTCTGGGCCACCGGTCTCGTTTCTGGGTACACAGCGAGGTTATGGCAACAAAAATCAGGGTCCATCCCAGGCATGTCTGCTACAGTCCATGCAAAAAAAGTTTTTAAACTCCTACAAAAGAGCCAACAAATGTTGCTCCATGCCTGCCTCTAGATTATCGTTGATGTGCGTGACCTTCTCCGGGGAATCCCCTAAGATGAAGTCCCTAGAACCACCATCCGGTGTAGGCTTTAAGGGGTTTAGAGGATCGATCTTCAATTCCGCCCTGGGGTCTAAGTCAATTAGGCTAACAGACCCATCCGTTGTTCCTCCGTTATTCAGCTTCCTCTTCTTATTGAACATTTCCAACTTAACCATATTGAGGCTCAGATTATAACAGTATTGAGCCATCTCCTGATCTTCATGGAGAGATGACACACCGTTGTCCTTGTCAATGAATTTGATTAGGAGGTGAGGAGTGGACACGATTGCTTCTATTGCATTCAGGGTAGGGTGGCCTATGATCCCATTGTAGGAAGATTCCACATCAATCACCAAGATTCTTGATTTCACCGTTCTCACACCAGGCTCTCCTTCAAAATAAATGAGGGTATCAAGATACCCCTTAGTGGGTTGCTTCACCCCATTAAATGCTGTAAGTTCTTGCGTGTACGGCTACAGACCTGCATCATTAAAACCCATTCTTTTGAAACAGTTATAAAAAATTACATCGCAAGAACTTCCCTGGTCGACGAGGATCCTCTTCATATCTTTGTTAGCAATGACAGCAATGATCACCACTGTATCGTCTCCTTCTAGGATCATCGGGCCGAAATCATCATCAGTGAATGACACCATCGGGGCTGCAACACCGTCCCTGAAAGGGCGGTTATCTCTGGGCTTGCCTTGTATAGACAAAATCATCCGATGGTGATTCTTCCTGGCAGTGATCAATGCTTCTCCTCCTGCAAACCCTCCAGCAATCATCTCAATCACTTCGCGCCTACCCTGCCTCTGTTGTTGAGGCATGCTTTCTTGCTGGGCTTCTCCAGTTATTATCACTCCCTTTTGCTTCTCAGCCGCCGTAAATCTCCTGACTGGGTTACGACTATCGTTACCCTCATCATCTGGGTCTCTCCCCTTTTTGTCCATCCTGTCAGGCTCGTCTGAGGATCTTTCTCTGAAAAGATACTGCTTCAGCTTTCCCTCTCTGATGAGGGTCTCTACAGTATTCTTCAACGCTTTGCACTCGTCAGTGTGGTGGCCTATTTGTTCATGAAAAACATAATATTTACATGGGTTACCCAGTCTTTTGACTGGGGGTGGCTTCCTTATCCCAAAAACACTGAGCGTTGGCCAACCAACCTCCCTCATGATTTGGGAATGCCTGGCATTCAGGGGAGCATAGTTACTGAAAGACGAGACGCGCCTGTCTCGTTAATGAGGTCAAACACTTGCAAAGTCCTCTCTGAAGGCGTGCTTCTCTGATCTCGCTCTCTCCTTCTCCCTTCGCGGCTGCTGAGAGGAAACTAGGGGCTTCATTCTGGCTGCTGTAGCCTCCAAATGCATATCTATACCCACGTACTTAGAAGCTTTCCTTCGAAAATCCTCGAAGGTGGCTGGGGGCTCTTTGCCAAAGATAGGGCAAAAGCGAAACCTGGTTGCAAAGCTTCAACCACAATATGAAGCTGTATGGCCTCTGTAAGATTTAGAACCAGCGCATCCTCCTTGTAAAATCTCTTCAAAAACTCCTTGAGAGTTTCCGTCTCTCCTTGCCTTATCTGGGCCAAGGTGTGAGAAGTCCTCGGAATGTCCCTGGAAATGATGAAATGACTTTTAAACGCAGCTGGCATTTCCTCCCAGGAACCTATGGATCCTGAAGGCAGGCTCTTGAACCAGCTGACAGCCTCTTCTATCAGTGTTCTTGGGAATATCCTACACATGACGTCTTCATCAGCTCCCAGGTACATGGCTTCATAAACGTAAACATCTAAATGCTTAGTAGGATCAGTTTCTCTATTGTACTTCCCGATCGACAGTGGCTGAGTCGTCTATAAGTGCTTAGGGATGATGACACTCATCAGTCTCCTTGAGAAAAGAACGCTGAGTCTATAAGCTCCAGAGGTCACCACTGCTTGCTCCTTTCTCCTGGTACTGACTCTATCTCCAGAGTCTTGACTTTGTTCCCTCTTATCGTACGTAGGGATTTTTGAATACTGGAGGGTTGTAGATCTCTCCCTCGTAGATGCATGGTGGGCCTCTTCTGCTTGGGACATCACCCTGTCCCCAGCTCCTTTTTTCTCCCGCCTTAACTCCATTAACTCCTCCCTGAGCTGTCTGATAATTTCATCACGAGGATCAGGGGTTGGTACCCACACTATCCTTCAGGTGTTGGTGACAGGAGATTCGAAGACGAGTCTCCTCCCAGCCTGCTGGTGAGTCACATCCTCCACATGACCATCCACAAAATCACGTCCATCGCCTTCCATTTCGACTACCAAACTTCTACAAAAGTGGGAATAACTCTAACAGGTCCCATCGGGCATGCCAATGAACTAGTCTGAACCGGGGTCTTGGATCCAGTGTGGGACCAGCCACAAGAATGCAGGTGTTTTAGGGTTTATACACCGGTACAGTAGGTATTCGGTATTGTAATCCGGCCTCTCAGTGGGAGAAACCGGACTTGTTGTCCTAGAAATCCTTCACACCAGAGCTTCGCGTTGGAAGAGGGCGAAAGGTGGTGCCACCTGTGAAGATTCTCCGACGCTCAAGTTAGAAGAGTGTGTGAACTCAGTGAATACTCAAGCAATATAATAGTAAAGAAGTGAGTTAGAACAATGTAAGGTTGTATGTGTATTAAAATGAGCTATTTATAGTCGAACATAAGAAATGAATCATTGGATGCAGGTGGGCCCCTTGGCTCTGATAGCATGTTGAATATGTCAATCAATATGGCTTAGTGCTCAGAGTGTGTCAGGGGGTAGGTCAATTATCAGAGTACGATCCTGTGATAGGGATGGAGGATAATCACCTTTCTACATATTTCACTGACAATTATACTTATCTGAGATAATTGATATAGACACATTCCACTATACAGCGTATCTTCGCTGATAAGCTATTATGAACTCTTATCTCACAGTGACCCTGGGGCAAATGGTTATTCACGTTGTGGAGATAAGGTCGGATGAAGCGTCCATCATAGCGAGGATGGATGGAGCGTTCAATGAAGTGAGAATGGATGAAGTGAGGATGGATAGCCGGTGTGGTTTTATCTTCTTAAGATACTGGTTACTCCTCTAAGAGGTAATTCTGATGTTATAACTTTGAGGACCGGTATCCAGACCGGATCAATTTTATTTTCTAGGAAGACCATAACTATCTCATAATTTTGATTGCATGTTTTGAGATTTTATTTTATGTTAAAGCGTTTAATGAAAGTCAGTAATGAATAATAAGAAAATTGAAATCCTTCAAGCCCGATAATCATACCTTCCAATAAGTAATAACGTCTAACTTGATATAGATAAAGTACAGGTCACGTCATAGTTGGGTGCCTTTATTTATGTTTAGAATGACATGATTGGATAATTAGATTATCCAAGTATAACTTATTAAGTTTTATTCAAATAGACATTTTTCATTGGATTGGAAAAGCCTAAAGGTATGAACAGTCCAAAACGTGTTCTAATAAACAACAGTCATCAATGCTAGTTTCAATAAAGTGTAGGTTCTGCCAAAGCAGGGTGCTTTTATTGATAGTAGTAAAGGATGATGGATAATTGGCTTATCCAACCATTTGTTATTGGACTTATCTAGGTAACTTTAATCAGATTGAAGAATCTAGAAGCGTTAATATTAAGTTTAAATGCCTTCTAATAAGTAACACTCGTCAAGACTAATGTCAATAAATAGTGGGCCTGCTAAAGCAGGGTGTTGTCATTTATATTAGTAAGGAGCGATGAGATAATTGTAATATCTAAATTGTTTTTATTAGGCCTAAACTTAACTAAGTTTTTCAATTGAATTGAAAATAACTTAGAGGCTTAAGAATTGAGCTTAAATTCATAAGAAGAATAAGGGTAAAGAGTTACTCACTCAATCATCCAAGAGTTGCATGAGATGCAATTGGAAATATGTTTCCTACCTAAATAAACAAGGGTTGGGTGATCAGCCAAAGCTGACTCAACACTAGGCTAAATATGATCTTGGCCCACTAGAAAAATCTTCCAATGGGATTTTTTATGATTCAGTGAGGGTATTTGTTTTAAATCAAAATAGTGGGAGAACACATATTTATTTAATGACCAAAATTTAAATATGTTTTGAATAAAAGTGATAGATTTGCATGTAATTTAATTTAGAATAACCATGACAAACCAAATATTATTTTATTGTAATTTATCCTTTAGAAGGACACTTTATCTGAAAAATACCTAGATAGGTATTGAGACTTGAGAATTACCTTCAATAAAGAGGAAGCGGCAGTCTGTCATGTTTGGCTTATATATCATCTATGGTTAGGTCTTGAATACCCTATGGAGTCTGCATAAACTCTGAGCTGTAAAAGGCAACATGAATATATGGAAGATATACGATATGATCGTATACAGACTCTATTAAGGCTGAGTTGGTCTAGAAGTCTAAAAGGTAATCAAGAAAAGAAATTATTTCCAGTTTTTGCCAAATAAGATATTGAAATAATTCGTATAAAAAACTTAAAGGAGTTCAAAAGAAAAGGAAGTAAAACTTCCACTACAAGTCATTTTATAGAAGTCAAGTTATTTTACTTCACTAACATTAGTATCAGATACTAGTAGTAGATCTCAAATTTTGAAAGATCAAGGAAGTAAATCACTTGCTAAGGGTGGAGAAATCTATGTAAAATTGAGCAAAATTTGCTACAATAAAGATAAGATCTTTACCTATTGGGCTAGTTAGTAAACTAGACATTGTTCATATTGTTTCTTGTTGGATAATAATTTTTTTTAATATAAAATAACTTTATTTTTTCAAAAGGATGTTGATGCACAATTGAGTAATGGATTCCGCATCCTAAATCTTAAAACACCCATCTATAACAACTGTCATAGTAGGTTAAAATGAGTGATTTTGAACCTTACTTACATGGTATTGTCTCCTAAGGCAAATGAATAAGAAACATATTTCTAAATACCACTAATGTGGTTATATAGACTCTTTTGATTTTGGAATCAATTGAGACATGTAAATCTTATTTATTAGAGAGATAATTGAGACCTCATTCATTGAAAAGATGAGTAATCTATTATTTAATACATGGCGATGTATGTGGGCCTATTGGAACAATAACTAGATATGTTTTTCAATACTTCAACATACTAATTAAAAAGTCAATAAGTATGGATTTATGTAACATAAGTTAGAAAGTCTTTAAAAAGTTCAAAGAATTCATAATGAAGTGAAAAACCAAATTGGCAAGACAATAAAAGCTCTTGATTAGATCAAGATAGCAAATAATTTAAGCTACAAATTTGATAACTATCTAATAGAGTGAGAGATTACCTCTTAACTCATTCCTCATAGAATGCCATAATAGCATCTCTACAAGGAAAAGTCAAACTTTGTTGGATATAGTTTGATTATTGATTATTATCAAACATCTCTAACTCCTTTAACGTTCCTTTATTAATAAAATTTTCACACTTAACCATGTTTCATCTTAGACTTTCTTAAAGAAACCATATATGATATGGACTAAGAAGAAACCTAGTATGTCTTTACTAATAATTTGGAACTATGATGCTTCTATAGAGCATCCAACTCTGACAAAGTCAGATCCAAATTGGATAAATGTCTTCTATGAGATACCCAAAGAAAGCTAAGTGTTATCATTTCTATAATCTATCTGAGAACAAAAGGTTTATTGCTTAGAATGTTGTATTCTTGAATAAGAGTACATCTCTTAAAGAATCAGTCGAAGGATAGTAGAACTTGAAGAAATTCAAGTATCACAAAGCATTCAAAAGTCAAGGATGGACTTGGAGCAGAAATCATAAAATATTATGACATCATTAGCTCCGGTAGCACAAGACTTACGTAAGATCAAATAGGATATATAACCAAATCTGAAAGATAAGAAGGCATATTGCTAATTGATCAAGTTTCATATGAAGAGGCCAATGCAAGTTTAGATTCTAAGACATGGCACAAGACCATGGGATTTGAAATGGGCTCCATGTATATTAACAAGGTACGAACCTTGGTTGACACACCTAAAGGGTAAAACCTATAGGATGCAAGTGGGTTTTCAAAAGGAAAACTAAACATGGACGGTAATAAAAGTACCTTTAAAAGCAAGATTGATAAAATTCAATTAGCTTAAAAACTATTTAGATCCTATTCATTGTAGCAGTATACCACCATTACGAGATATGGTAGATAGATGTCAAGATAGAAATCATCTTAAGGATGTGTATGTGACACAACCTAAAGACCTTTTATGCCTGAAACATCTAGGAAGGTATGTGAACTGTAAATGTTCTATTTATGGACTAAAGTAAGCTTTTAGAAGCTAGAATCTTCATTAAAGAATGAACATAAATCTTGTGACTATAAAAAGATTAGTAACTACACAATTATAGTTCTAGTATTACATGTAGAAGACATGCTTCTTCTAGAACTAATAATATTCACATTCTATAGTCAAGAATATCCTTAAACACTGAAGAAGGACTAAGGATTTGATCTTGATAAATGAAAGATGAGCTCATTGTAAAGGTTACATTGATGCCAATCTTTTGATTAATTTGAAAGACTTAAGATTGCAATCAAAATATATGTGTTATCAAGATGGTTGTGATGTATACTTGAAAGGTTCAGAGCAACAAACAATCATTGGTTCTACTAAAAATTCTAAGTATTTTGCTATGTTAAATTACAAAAGAAGTCAATTTACATTTAATCATTCCAAATGTTTTGTACCCTATGAGTTTCCACTATGATGACAATAGAACCATAGAATAATATAAGGAAATGGATTAATCCAATCATATAGTTAAATAGTTCCATCTTTGAAAGATATGAAAATATGCAATGTGCATACCAACAAAATTATTGGGAATCCACTAGTAAAACCGCTTACGTAGTAAAAGCATGATGGCACTATAGACGTCATTGGGCATTAACCTTATTGGCTCTAAGTGCAAGTGGGAGATTGTTGGAAATATATACTAAAAGCCTATATAGGACGCATCATTTTGAATAAGTCATTTTTTGTTAAATAGTTTAACAACCTTTATTTATCCTTGGAGTAATAGGTCATATGAGAGTTATTTTTAAAATGTTGCTAGTCAAGTATTTACGTGGGGACATATAAATACATTAAGACTAGTGTGTGAGTGTACTAATAATTTGATCTCACAGATCATGGATATAAATGATATCAAGTCTTCACACGGGTACACATTAAAAGTAATGATGTACTGGACAGACCCACCATGAGAACGTTGCATGGATCATTACATGAATGTCATAAATAATTCTCAATGTGATAATCGTATATGTAGTCCTTTGACCTAAAGTCACTACGATTCCTAGATAAGGAGTTTGTTGTTTTAATACAATCAAATGTCTTCTGTAATAAGAGGACTATAAAGGTTGTGGTTAGATAATGAACAAATTATGCAGAGGGATGTGAGTGATATAGATGAGATTTGTCTCTCCTATGTGACAGGAGTGATATCTATAGGCCACTTGATGGAGTGAGACTAAGGAAATGCATGGCCATGCTAGAAAGAATAAATATTGGATATTTATTCAGATAAAGTCTACTCTGGTATCAAGTAAAATAAATTAGACCGTACAAGGATGACACGACCATGCCTTGGGCCCAATTAGGATATCGTGACAAAAGGAACAAACATATAAAATAATTATCACTTATAGGTTATCTTATAATAAATAATATTTAGACATAATAATGCATTGCTAGATGCCACTCTTATTTTATATTAATAATAAAATAGTTTATTATTAATATAACTGAGTATTTTACCTATAGGGTCACACACATAGAGTAAGCCCATCAGAAAATAGCTTTTATTTTAGTTGGACTAAAATAAAACTATTGGGCCTAACTCATTTATAATGAGTAAGGAGCCCACTCTTTAGAGAGCAAATTAGGTCAAACCTAAGTCTATAAATAGAGCATAAGATGCTTATAGTCAGCTAACCAAAAGAGATACAAAATACACAAAAATTACAAAAGCTACACGCCGTTAAACTAGCATTTGGAAGGTGTAGCATTTTTTATGGGAGTACTCGTGTAGACTCCTAAAGGACGAGGCTGTGACTGCTTCGATTTGATGTTCTTCAAAAGGTAATCCTAAAACACAATATTTTTTTATGTTTGTCTTATACTTTGAAACACAGCGCTTTACAAATCCTTTAGGAATCCTTGTATTTCCGTTGCTCATGCACTAGGGATTCCCTAACACCGGTATCACCATCTCTACCCTCACCTTGATCATCCTCCATCGGGGTATCGTCCTCTTCTTCCGCCAGAGGTATGAATTTGAAGGGATCATCAACAGGGGTGTATAATTTCCCATCAATCTTGGTTACCAATTCTCCATTCCAGAATCTGTTAAAGAAACTAATTCTGTGTAAGTTTAATTGGGTACCTCGGTTGTGGAAAATAATCTGACAGACTGCATGGCTAAATAGCAGCCCAGGCAAACATAGTCATATTGTTACTATATTTATCCCATTCACCCTGGACTAAGATGGATAGATCTTTATTTTTCTTCTATAGGTCGACTGTCAGTTTTTCAAAGTTTTCCACCTGAAGCTGGAACCTACCAGTCTTTTTCTTCAGCCCGTCCTTAGAGTTCCGAAGTGCCTGCTTTTCTTCATTCAGAGTTTTGACCCTCTGATAAGCCTTGGCATAATCTTCAGAGAGACAGAAGTTCTTTTCCTTCAACCGTTCGATCTCCCTTTGCGCCCATCAGTGGCGACAGAGTAGATGGTAGAAAGGGTCTTGATATTATACCATATGGCAGTATCGAGGGCAAATTCGAGGTCTTGTGGGTTTAAACCCTCCTTAAGATGCCATGGGAGAATGAAGCCAGTGTAGAGGGAGTGGTCTTGATCAGGATATCCTCCAGAGCCTCTATAGTAGAAATAGGAGGTGGGTCATTTTTCTCAATAGGCTCTATAGTAACGACCGTCTTGCCTTTATTTAATACCTTCTGGCTAGGGTCTACCTTCTATTTTTTGGGCACAATGCTCTTTGTTTTTTCTCTTTTCTTTTCGCGGGGCTGGGTTCAAGGGCCACCGCTCCGCCAAGAGTTTAAAGGTTGAAGGCTTTGTTCATTTTAGGGGTGACGCGATTCTCCCTAGAAACATCGACCTCGAAAGCTTCCAGATACTTCCAGAGTGCTTCTAGAGCGTCAGCACCCATGTTCCTGAAAAGAAAAGTATTAATATCAACTGATGTATAAAAATGTTAAAGGAAGAGAGAGAGAAAAGTAAATACCCAGGCGAGTGAGATACTCGTTCCATGTCTCCAGGGTGCCTAAGAGTGCACGACACTTTAGGGGAACACCCTGGGAGAGGGTATGGAGTGTATCGGTGACGGTCTGTGTAACACCTCGGTTTTCCAGACTCGAATCCCGATGTGATCATCATAATTAATAAAATTGTGAATAAATTTTTCGCGTTATAAAATAATTACTGGAGTCACACCGACACTCGAATTATAGAAAACCAAAGTGTACAATTAATAAACTAAAGCTGGATCGATAAAATAATGGCCCATAGTGGTATACGAAAATAATAAGGTATACAGCGGAAGAATATGTATACCGGGCACACGCCTAGTCCCATATGTGACGATATGAGAAAAGGCTAGGCTAGCATGCGATGACATAGCATGAGCCTATTAGATAATCATCAACCTGAGTACGCAAAGCCTAAGGTATAACTATATTTATATACATGTACAAATTCATTAAAACATCTATATCATTATAGATAATTCATACATTTCATGATTCTAATAAATAATAGTTCATAAATGATGCCGGCCAAGGCATTTCCTCTACCACTATTTACCTTCACCGAAACTTGATTCTTTAACTTCAAAATCATCCCATGGCAACCTGCATCACAATGCTAAAAAGGAGGCCACATGGGAGAGTGAGTTATACATTTAAAATGACGAATAACATATATTATGATTATGTGTAAATGCATACAAACTTCATGTGTGCTTTGCTATTAAATCATCAAAATTATAATTCATTAGCTACTCTTTATAATAATAGGCATATAAGCCTCATGAATCACAACTCATATCATACATAAGTATATTACATACACAATCACATATCCAAATCATTTTGCCACTTATCAACAAGGGCATTCAAAATCCTTAGCATCTTCAATTTGTTTAAGTTTTACTTATGCACCTCCTCGCAAGGGGTTTCTTATCATTCGTGGTTATCCATTCTCAAATATACAATAAATCTAATTTCATATCCATGGGTGATCGCAACCACCATAATATTTATTCCCAATAATTCTAATAATAATATCATCACTCAGGGATTCACCCTTCGTAGCACCCCGCAAGGTGAATTATTTATCACTCATACTATTATCATCACTTTGGGTCATACCCGTCGTGGCACCCCGCAAGGTGAATTATTTCCATATATACATCAATGTCATCATCACTCAGGCCTACGCCCTTCGTGGCACCCCGCAAGGTGATTCTCTTCATAATAATTATCACGTTACCATCATCACTCGGGAATACACCCCTCGTGGCACCTCGCAAGGTGATATATTCAACATTATTCAATAACAATAGGACAACGTCCTCTTCACTCAGAGATATACCCTTTGTGGCACCTCACAAGGTGTTATATTCATCAATCATATTATTATCCTCACTCCGGGACTTATTCCCTTCGTGGCACCTCACAAGGTGTTATAATCATCAATCATATTATTATCATCACTCCGGGTCATACCCGTCGTGGCACCCCGCAAGGTGATTCATTTCAATAATAAATAACTCAATACCATCATCACTCAGGGATACACCCCTCGTGGCACCCCGCAAGGTGAATTATTCAACAATAATAGGACAACGTCCTCTTCACTCCGGGATATACCCTTTGTGGCACCCCGCAAGGTGTTTCTCTTCACAATAATTTTCACAATACCATCATCACTCAGGGATACACCCCTGGTGGCACCCCGCAAGGTGATATATTTCACAATAATTATCACAAGGATTTCTCACCCTCTCAATTAGGGTATATATCTTAATTTGGCTTCTTAATAATTATTCATAATCAATTACAAAGCCCCTCAAGGCACATCGTTCATATAAATGGGCATTTCAATGGCCACAACATCAATCATAACAACCCACACATGGATTTCAACAATATAATTCAACATACCTTCAGCAATCATCATTGCGTCTCATGCATTCAAGTCAATACTTGGATTAATCATATTGGCACCCCACTCATCCCAAAATAGCAAACACTGCGTATTCAAGGGTATGTTCAACAACAACGTCCCTTTTCATTTAACATCATTGATCATTATGAAATATGTATAGCATCATCCATTTTTAATCACCATTGATACTTTTTCAAACTTCATTGAGTTATAATAACTCATTTCCATTCAATTATCCCCTCTTTAGTTTCATCGTCAATTATGGTGTGTCATACAATCACATCATTTACTTTTAATCAAGATTCATAACATAATCAATAGAGGGGGGAAAGCATACATGTTTTCGTAACATAGCATAGGTATGCATCTACCTAGCCAAGGCCTTAAGCCATTCCTCAATCACCACAAAGACACACCACACATGTACCCCTAGTGAATTCGCTCGTTTTTACATAATAAGAGGGGTTTTGGGCAACAATGAGCCCATGATAAATTTCAACATTAAGACATGAAGAAAGCTTACTTTTAGTCTTAAAAATAGTGGTACATGTCACAAATATCACCTATTAGTCCCTATTTGGCCACCATAAAAAGTTGGGTTTAAAACCCCCTTAAACTTGAATTTTTCAACGCAATAGGTTCGGTATTTTCTGCCTAATGCGAGTTAGAAAACTCCAATTAATGTGAGACCAATTCTCACACCTCCTTAACACAATTACCTACAACTTTCATGAAGAACTCGGAGGCCAAAAATGTCATTAAGGTGCCCAAACGGGCCAAAAACAGCAAAGAAAATAGACCAGTTGGAAAAACAGCACAATAGTGGCCATAACAGGGCTCTGAATCGATTCAAGCTCGTGTGAATCGATTCAAGCATCCTAAAATCTCAAAATTTGACAAACAGAGGGCCTTGAATCGATTCAAACTCGTATGAATCGATTCAAACGCCCCTGGAACCCAAAATAGTGAAAACAACACCTCTTGAATCGATTCAAAGGGTCTCGAATCGATTCAAGACAGCCCTGCTACTGTTTTTATGCAGAACAACACCAAAATTTCAACTTCTAATCACCCTATATCATTCAATTCAAGTCCAATGACCATCAAAATTTGACACAAGCTAAAATATATTATTTGAGACGTGTGGCCACCGACCGCACTCAAAAATTCTCCAAATTGAGGGACTTATGCATATAAGTGCATTTAGAATATTTCAAGATGTTTCTATGCAACACAAGGGTCTATTCTCATTAAAATTTGCCCATTCCAATTCCTACAAGTCACAAACTACATATATGGGCTATTGGGACTAACCCAAGCCATCAAATTCACATAAAACTCTATTTGACTCTATGAGTTCCTCAATTATGCATAAACCTCAAACTTATCACCAATACCATCATATTCAATGCCAATCATCCACATAAATTCTCAATTCATAAAAGATATACTTCATCCCCTCAATGATGGTTCATTAACATGTATATATTTCAACCCTTCATGGGTTATTCATCATCATATATACACATACATTATCATTAATAGCCAACAATTTGTCATTCATATCATTTCACTATAAACATGGCAAGGCAAGCATGAGTATCAAGCCATACAATAATCATCAATTATATAACTCATGCAATTTGAATGTAAACTCCTCTCCTACCTCGAGGGAAGAGCCAAACGGTTCCAATGCTCCGAATGCTCCATTGCATCACCTGAAATACGATCTACATACCAATATATGTATACACATAATCAATAACCATCATAACTCTAAACATTTGTTAGCTTATCATAAAGCTCAACCTCAAGTCCTAGACTTGCTAAACACCAAGTTATGCAATTGTATTAGGCTTCGGGAATTCCTTCCCCAAAGCCAAGATCCTCTAGATCTTATGGACCAACCAAACTCAACAACATCATCATCTCATCCATTCCAAAATGCAATCCCATATTACTTCAATCCTTCAAATATCATCATTGTCACTCAAATTCATTATAAGCCCTCTTAGCTCTACTCAAAGCCATCAACAATTCACAAAATTCAAGTGACACACCTTATGGTCTAAGGCCTCATCAAATCCTCATCTTACTCATCTATTCATCATCAATGGTTATCCACCACCATCATTATCATTTTCATCATCATAGTTGCCAATGCTCAAGGGGGTTCAACTCCTCTAATCACATACACATTCACATGCACTCATCTCTAAAACCTCCATAATCAATACCAATGCTTCAAAGATTCATCTCCTTACATAAAATCATTCTAAGACATCAAAAATCATCAAATCACCTATTTAGCCAAAACCCCCAAATCACCACACTTAGGGTTTCACTAAAACTCAATGACCATTATCAATATTCATCAACCATCATCAATGGCCATTCTCCCACATCAATATCACTCACTATCATCATTAAATATATTTCCCATTCATATTTCATATTTTCCCCAAATTCCTAAAGTTAGGGTTTCCATAAAAATTCAATAATACCATGTATCATCATCATTTTTCACCATTCAAATTACTAATTTCGTGTACCCCACTAAAGGCTCATAAAACTTGCATTTAAACCACCCTACCTTAGGGTTTTCCATAATAATAGCTTCTACCAATAACCTACATACATAAACCACTCTTCCAACACCCAAAACCCAAAACCTAAGGCATAAGCTCATGAAAGATGATGAGAAGCTTACCTCAACCAAGAGACGACCATGAGCTTCCAAGAGAGGGAGAGGGCCACACGAAAATGGAAGAGAAGAGGGGAAGAGGATCCTACCACAAGCTTCTCCTTCAAGCTCCCTCAAGCGAAAATGGTGGAGGATGAAAAAGACACCACTTGGCTTAGGTTTTTGAAGAGAAAGGTAGAGAAGAATGAAGAAGATGGAAGAAGAAGAAGAAGAAGAAGTGTGGAAGGAAGAGGGAAAAAGTGACGTGAAAGTGGAGGGGAAGAAAGAGTTTTATTTTTAACTTGGTTCCCCTTCATTAAAATTTTATCGTTTTATAACAAACAGGCTCTCAGTTTAGGCTCAATACTATATCCAAAAATTATTCCGAAGATATATTCGGATTCCCAATAATATTCTTAATAGCCCTGACCAACAGCATCTCAATCAGAGATATTTGGTCCGACACCCATTTTCCAATCGGGTATAATCTTATCTCATATAAGCTCAATAAATTATAAATACCCATAATAAATCCCAATTTAATCATTTCATTATTTTTGGGAAATAAATCAACTCATATACAATTATTTATTATTTATTCTCATCAATTATTCATTTTTATAAAATTTGGGATGTTACAATTCACCCCACCTAAAAAGAATTTCGTCCTCGAAATTCAGCACCAATACACATGTTACAAGGCCATACTTCAGACCCCACATTAACAAGGTTCAATAACATCACAGAATAACATTGGACTTCCCAAAGTCCATCAAGACATGTTCATCATCACATCATCATTCCTAACACAAAATTTCCATATCAAGTGTGTCATATATCATTATTTACATCTCACCCAATAGAGCTCGCATGTTCATACTTGGTATGACCAGATAGGCTTAATACATTCACCATAAGCAGTTACAATCCCTACACCTGCCCAGCCTATGTGTTGCTGCATCCGACATACAGGAAGGCGTCCCAATCCTGTAGTGGTTACCACAAACACATAAAGTCGGCGCATGAGTGCATGTTGCCACAATGCCTATGGCATGTAAGACCATATCAGGACCAGTACTTCGTATTCCCATTTGCTCATATTGGTCACATATATTCAAACGATACCATTCCTTATAAGACTTGGTGACAATCCTCACTAGTCCACAGCTTTTATATTCATACTTCATTGTCATTTTACAATTAATTTGGCATCCATCATGCCATATCAATCATCAAATCTCAATTATCTTCACCATCAATCGGTGTACCAACCATAAATTTTCAATCATCACAGGGTAAATACCCCATCCTTGGGTTTCATCCATCCAAATCCATGCTCAAATAGCTTAAAACTCTTGTCTACTTACATATTTGTTGGCTATAAATCAATTCAAGCCTTACAAGATTCACCAAACTCTTATCAAGTAGGCTACTTAACCGCATAATAAGCCTTCACATTAGGGATTCTCCTCATAAATCATAACTAAAGTCTATAAATTAAACATATAACTCACATCATATCACATCACTATGTGGTCTCTATCACCAATATAGCACCCTTCAAATAAAATAGGGAGTATTGACATGGTTAAATTTCCATTCATCAACTCACGATCACAATTGACATCTCTAAATCACATCATCATCTATACTTGATCCATTGATCATAATTTCTAAGGCACAGAATTTAGCTCGAGAGCCCATCATAAATTCATATACCATAATCAATTCTAATCATACCCCAAGTTCAACATCATTATTCATTAATCATCAGGGTTTACATTCATTTTTCACATTCTATTACATACCGACTTTAGCTTCAACAACGTATTTCACAATTAATTTCGTTATGGCTCAACCATTCATAAGGTTCGATCAATCACTAGACTTAGGAAGTCTAAGGGTTACCTAGTACCCATTGTGGAATTCTTCCACAACAAATAAAATCATTTAACATGGCTCATAGGAGCATCGTAGGGCCTAGACCGCCATAGGGTCAAATTCCAAAAGGTTCGATCATACAAGATCGCATCAAGTCATCTGGGGTTACCAGACCTAGTGGGTCAAAATCAATTCAATTATTCACTCGGTTTTCACACACCAAAAACCGAGACACAACCCCAATCTAACATGTATTCGATTTCACATTTAATTATTTATCACATATTCAAATTCCCAATCTAAGGGAGACAACAAATCACTTATATCATTTTATATATAAGGCTCTTGTGCCAAAGGATATAAAATCCATCCTTCACAAATGGCACAACCAATCATTTAGATTCAAACATACACATACTAAGGAATTACTCAATATTATTCATTCATTCAACTCAAGCATGTGAGTTTCATTTCATTTAACAAGCATTCCTTGGCTAAACGCCACAAGCATAATGCATATAAGAGACCCAAACAACAATTTATATATAAGGTGCGCATGCACATCAAGGTCTCAATAGGTATGGTCTACTACCATATCAATTTCTTTCTCAATACCTCCTATCCGTATCAACACACGGCATAGGTCCATCATTAAATCAATGCATAACTAACATACCATATCCATGATCACACATGGTACAAATTCATCATCATATCGATTCATATCTCATATTTCATATTCATATCTCAATATTTCATTTCCATGATTAACATCCAACATGGATCTATTTTCAAATCAATTTGCATGATATATATCAACATCAATGCACAATAATAATATATTCGTCATTTGAAGGTAATAGGGTAAGGAACTTGGCCGGTCTTACACAATAATTACATCCATCACATATTGAGAAAATCCATTCACTCATATTCAATCTCATAAGTCATTCATGATTATCAATAAGCAACTACGCTCCATAAGTGCATTATACAACCCCAGGGATAAAGGGTATACTCCCAATAGTCAACAACCACATCTTATGAATCACAATCTCATAAAAGTCCTCATTAAGCATCAATCCCGACTCAACTCTAATGATTCACAATAATTCCTCAATAAGCAATTATGCCCTCATAATCAATTCATAATCCTTAGACAACTATTCATTCATAAGTCCATATAGGGCAATCAATACTCAAACATATCATCATGCTCTAGATAATCATCATCCTTTAATCTATACAAAGCAACCATATGTCAATAATGAGCATCTCGTTCCAAAGATCACCATAAGTATCTCACCATTGAGCAATCATGCTCCAATCATCCATAATATCAAACCCTCACAGCGCAGCCATACGTTGATAATAATCAAGAATTCTAATTCAGAGCAAAATACGCTCTGATACCACCTTTGTAACACCTCGGTTTTCCAGACTCGAATCCCGATGTGATCGTCATAATTAATAAAATTGTGAATAAATTTTTCGCGTTATAAAATAATTACTGGAGTCACACCGACACTCGAATTATAGAAAACCAAAGTGTACAATTAATAAACTAAAGCTGGATCGATAAAATAATGGCCCATAGTGGTATACGAAAATAATAAGGTATACAGCGGAAGAATATGTATACCGGGCACACGCCTAGTCCCATATGTGACGATATGAGAAAAGGCTAGGCTAGCATGCGATGACATAGCATGAGCCTATTAGATAATCATCAACCTGAGTACGCAAAGCCTAAGGTATAACTATATTTATATACATGTACAAATTCATTAAAACATCTATATCATTATAGATAATTCATACATTTCATGATTCTAATAAATAATAGTTCATAAATGATGCCGGCCAAGGCATTTCCTCTACCACTATTTACCTTCACCGAAACTTGATTCTTTAACTTCAAAATCATCCCATGGCAACCTGCATCACAATGCTAAAAAGGAGGCCACATGGGAGAGTGAGTTATACATTTAAAATGACGAATAACATATATTATGATTATGTGTAAATG
This sequence comes from Clitoria ternatea, assembly GCA_037962975.1. NCBI lineage: Eukaryota > Viridiplantae > Streptophyta > Magnoliopsida > Fabales > Fabaceae > Clitoria > Clitoria ternatea. The sequence goes on from CM075671.1 coordinate 267,042,006, forward strand.
CATACAAACTTCATGTGTGCTTTGCTATTAAATCATCAAAATTATAATTCATTAGCTACTCTTTATAATAATAGGCATATAAGCCTCATGAATCACAACTCATATCATACATAAGTATATTACATACACAATCACATATCCAAATCATTTTGCCACTTATCAACAAGGGCATTCAAAATCCTTAGCATCTTCAATTTGTTTAAGTTTTACTTATGCACCTCCTCGCAAGGGGTTTCTTATCATTCGTGGTTATCCATTCTCAAATATACAATAAATCTAATTTCATATCCATGGGTGATCGCAACCACCATAATATTTATTCCCAATAATTCTAATAATAATATCATCACTCAGGGATTCACCCTTCGTAGCACCCCGCAAGGTGAATTATTTATCACTCATACTATTATCATCACTTTGGGTCATACCCGTCGTGGCACCCCGCAAGGTGAATTATTTCCATATATACATCAATGTCATCATCACTCAGGCCTACGCCCTTCGTGGCACCCCGCAAGGTGATTCTCTTCATAATAATTATCACGTTACCATCATCACTCGGGAATACACCCCTCGTGGCACCTCGCAAGGTGATATATTCAACATTATTCAATAACAATAGGACAACGTCCTCTTCACTCAGAGATATACCCTTTGTGGCACCTCACAAGGTGTTATATTCATCAATCATATTATTATCCTCACTCCGGGACTTATTCCCTTCGTGGCACCTCACAAGGTGTTATAATCATCAATCATATTATTATCATCACTCCGGGTCATACCCGTCGTGGCACCCCGCAAGGTGATTCATTTCAATAATAAATAACTCAATACCATCATCACTCAGGGATACACCCCTCGTGGCACCCCGCAAGGTGAATTATTCAACAATAATAGGACAACGTCCTCTTCACTCCGGGATATACCCTTTGTGGCACCCCGCAAGGTGTTTCTCTTCACAATAATTTTCACAATACCATCATCACTCAGGGATACACCCCTGGTGGCACCCCGCAAGGTGATATATTTCACAATAATTATCACAAGGATTTCTCACCCTCTCAATTAGGGTATATATCTTAATTTGGCTTCTTAATAATTATTCATAATCAATTACAAAGCCCCTCAAGGCACATCGTTCATATAAATGGGCATTTCAATGGCCACAACATCAATCATAACAACCCACACATGGATTTCAACAATATAATTCAACATACCTTCAGCAATCATCATTGCGTCTCATGCATTCAAGTCAATACTTGGATTAATCATATTGGCACCCCACTCATCCCAAAATAGCAAACACTGCGTATTCAAGGGTATGTTCAACAACAACGTCCCTTTTCATTTAACATCATTGATCATTATGAAATATGTATAGCATCATCCATTTTTAATCACCATTGATACTTTTTCAAACTTCATTGAGTTATAATAACTCATTTCCATTCAATTATCCCCTCTTTAGTTTCATCGTCAATTATGGTGTGTCATACAATCACATCATTTACTTTTAATCAAGATTCATAACATAATCAATAGAGGGGGGAAAGCATACATGTTTTCGTAACATAGCATAGGTATGCATCTACCTAGCCAAGGCCTTAAGCCATTCCTCAATCACCACAAAGACACACCACACATGTACCCCTAGTGAATTCGCTCGTTTTTACATAATAAGAGGGGTTTTGGGCAACAATGAGCCCATGATAAATTTCAACATTAAGACATGAAGAAAGCTTACTTTTAGTCTTAAAAATAGTGGTACATGTCACAAATATCACCTATTAGTCCCTATTTGGCCACCATAAAAAGTTGGGTTTAAAACCCCCTTAAACTTGAATTTTTCAACGCAATAGGTTCGGTATTTTCTGCCTAATGCGAGTTAGAAAACTCCAATTAATGTGAGACCAATTCTCACACCTCCTTAACACAATTACCTACAACTTTCATGAAGAACTCGGAGGCCAAAAATGTCATTAAGGTGCCCAAACGGGCCAAAAACAGCAAAGAAAATAGACCAGTTGGAAAAACAGCACAATAGTGGCCATAACAGGGCTCTGAATCGATTCAAGCTCGTGTGAATCGATTCAAGCATCCTAAAATCTCAAAATTTGACAAACAGAGGGCCTTGAATCGATTCAAACTCGTATGAATCGATTCAAACGCCCCTGGAACCCAAAATAGTGAAAACAACACCTCTTGAATCGATTCAAAGGGTCTCGAATCGATTCAAGACAGCCCTGCTACTGTTTTTATGCAGAACAACACCAAAATTTCAACTTCTAATCACCCTATATCATTCAATTCAAGTCCAATGACCATCAAAATTTGACACAAGCTAAAATATATTATTTGAGACGTGTGGCCACCGACCGCACTCAAAAATTCTCCAAATTGAGGGACTTATGCATATAAGTGCATTTAGAATATTTCAAGATGTTTCTATGCAACACAAGGGTCTATTCTCATTAAAATTTGCCCATTCCAATTCCTACAAGTCACAAACTACATATATGGGCTATTGGGACTAACCCAAGCCATCAAATTCACATAAAACTCTATTTGACTCTATGAGTTCCTCAATTATGCATAAACCTCAAACTTATCACCAATACCATCATATTCAATGCCAATCATCCACATAAATTCTCAATTCATAAAAGATATACTTCATCCCCTCAATGATGGTTCATTAACATGTATATATTTCAACCCTTCATGGGTTATTCATCATCATATATACACATACATTATCATTAATAGCCAACAATTTGTCATTCATATCATTTCACTATAAACATGGCAAGGCAAGCATGAGTATCAAGCCATACAATAATCATCAATTATATAACTCATGCAATTTGAATGTAAACTCCTCTCCTACCTCGAGGGAAGAGCCAAACGGTTCCAATGCTCCGAATGCTCCATTGCATCACCTGAAATACGATCTACATACCAATATATGTATACACATAATCAATAACCATCATAACTCTAAACATTTGTTAGCTTATCATAAAGCTCAACCTCAAGTCCTAGACTTGCTAAACACCAAGTTATGCAATTGTATTAGGCTTCGGGAATTCCTTCCCCAAAGCCAAGATCCTCTAGATCTTATGGACCAACCAAACTCAACAACATCATCATCTCATCTATTCCAAAATGCAATCCCATATTACTTCAATCCTTCAAATATCATCATTGTCACTCAAATTCATTATAAGCCCTCTTAGCTCTACTCAAAGCCATCAACAATTCACAAAATTCAAGTGACACACCTTATGGTCTAAGGCCTCATCAAATCCTCATCTTACTCATCTATTCATCATCAATGGTTATCCACCACCATCATTATCATTTTCATCATCATAGTTGCCAATGCTCAAGGGGGTTCAACTCCTCTAATCACATACACATTCACATGCACTCATCTCTAAAACCTCCATAATCAATACCAATGCTTCAAAGATTCATCTCCTTACATAAAATCATTCTAAGACATCAAAAATCATCAAATCACCTATTTAGCCAAAACCCCCAAATCACCACACTTAGGGTTTCACTAAAACTCAATGACCATTATCAATATTCATCAACCATCATCAATGGCCATTCTCCCACATCAATATCACTCACTATCATCATTAAATATATTTCCCATTCATATTTCATATTTTCCCCAAATTCCTAAAGTTAGGGTTTCCATAAAAATTCAATAATACCATGTATCATCATCATTTTTCACCATTCAAATTACTAATTTCGTGTACCCCACTAAAGGCTCATAAAACTTGCATTTAAACCACCCTACCTTAGGGTTTTCCATAATAATAGCTTCTACCAATAACCTACATACATAAACCACTCTTCCAACACCCAAAACCCAAAACCTAAGGCATAAGCTCATGAAAGATGATGAGAAGCTTACCTCAACCAAGAGACGACCATGAGCTTCCAAGAGAGGGAGAGGGCCACACGAAAATGGAAGAGAAGAGGGGAAGAGGATCCTACCACAAGCTTCTCCTTCAAGCTCCCTCAAGCGAAAATGGTGGAGGATGAAGAAGACACCACTTGGCTTAGGTTTTTGAAGAGAAAGGTAGAGAAGAATGAAGAAGATGGAAGAAGAAGAAGAAGAAGTGTGGAAGGAAGAGGGAAAAAGTGACGTGAAAGTGGAGGGGAAGAAAGAGTTTTATTTTTAACTTGGTTCCCCTTCATTAAAATTTTATCGTTTTATAACAAACAGGCTCTCAGTTTAGGCTCAATACTATATCCAAAAATTATTCCGAAGATATATTCGGATTCCCAATAATATTCTTAATAGCCCTGACCAACAGCATCTCAATCAGAGATATTTGGTCCGACACCCATTTTCCAATCGGGTATAATCTTATCTCATATAAGCTCAATAAATTATAAATACCCATAATAAATCCCAATTTAATCATTTCATTATTTTTGGGAAATAAATCAACTCATATACAATTATTTATTATTTATTCTCATCAATTATTCATTTTTATAAAATTTGGGATGTTACAGTCTGAGAGGTCTCTGAAAGAGAGCCTTCATCAACAGAGTACGTCCGTGCTCTCTATCAGAAAATATTTGTGGGTCTACCCGGTGTGGATCAAGAAATTGCCTTCTTCATCCTTCTAGAAGGGAGACGCAATCTTTTTAACAAAAAACTTACAAAAAGTGCTCTTGAAAAAGGAGCGATACATCATACAAGAGTTGGCAAAGGCTTTAAAATTCATGATGTCACTCTAACATCAAAGGTTTACAAAGCTCATCCCAGAGTCGGTTTGACACATCAGCCGTGTGAACCTAAAAATCATGGCGATGGTCGGGGTAAAGCGAAAATGCTTTCCAAGGACTTGTATGGCCATCACCAAAGCCCAACCATTGGGATAAAATTGACTGAAGACGATATCTAAAAATCACAACACCCTCATCTCATACTGGTTCAATGGGAACCAGACTCCCACTTTGAGCAGGGTGAAGTCGTGGAAGTAGAAGAAGTGATCCTGGGGTATATAGCAAACCCAATCTGTGAAGGTTGGACGGATAAGTTGAAAATCTTTTTCATACTTCTTGTTCCGTCAGTAAGATTCCACCTCCAACGGAATACCATCCTCTTCAACAGCATGAGAGCTACAGGTTACCAATACTTCTTGGGCCATCTAAAAGTATAGATTCTCTATTTTTCAAGCAAGCCAATTGACTTTGTCAGTGATCATGAAGGTCTCGTCAGGGTCATACCTCAGAACAGATGAGCCAAAAGTATCCATCATGACTATATGCGCTAACAAAGGGACAACGAAATAAAAATCAGCATCATCAGTGTAGTAGTGTACTACACTGGAGTCCTCACCCATGTCTGGAGACTCAAGGGGCAAGGGTGAGTTAGGATCATGAACATCGAAAGATGAAGACTCCAGTGCTAGAGAATTAGGATTACCCTGGTTAACTGGAGTCATCCACCAATGGATGCCCGTTTGAGTGAGCTGAGGTCCATGACGAGGAACCTCGGGAGGCCACGTAGAAGGGTTTGAAATTATTTCACAAGAGCTATCTTGGCCCTAACCGTTGTTAGAAAAAGTATACATTATATAAAAAAGAAAGGTTACAGAGGCTACCTGTGTTTATAGTGTAAACTATTCTTCTAGTACGGGCCAGGACGAAAACAAGAGAAAACTTAAGACTGTGGACGGATAGAGTTTCGAGAAGAAGATGCAAAGTGAGAAAAAGGTGGGATCTTCTTACCTTATATATCTGTCGAAAAGCTATAGGCTAAAGTTCAAGTGTCGTGGCCCATAGACGACATAGAAGACGAAGTGTCACGGCCTAAAAGGGGTGTCGATTCGCCTCTGAAAATAACATTAGCTAACGGTGCATGGAATAAATGACCAATCATGACTGGACATATCAGCAATCCGCGTAAAGTAGCAGCTTTACAGGTGAGGCATATTAAATGCCTCACCTAACCCAAAATTTATCCAAACACAAACGTATCAACACATCAGTACTTACACCCCGCCAAACTTACAAACCGGAGTTTAAATAGTTCATTTATTGTAGCAACACTACAAAAATAAACTAAGGGGCAAATGATATGAGGTGGTAACTAATGTTCAGGACAGGGTCTAAAAGCGCTATGGCACGTCATTTAAAAAGGCTGGCAAGGCTGTGAATGAAGTCCTGAGCTATAGAGTGACTATGGATTCATCTTTTAACCTCGGTCCATTACTGACAACTAGACACTAATTCAGAAGAGGTATGGGTAACCTGACCCTACAGACACTATAGCAATAGTAAGTTAGGAATATGGTCAAGTTACTTCCTAAACTAAGGTAAACACTATAAATATAACTCATTTATTACAGAAGAGACATTTGTTCTAATCCTGTAAATTACCTCTATAATATCCTTTACCTAAGTGACCATACTAAGCTATAGAGTGACTATGGATTCATCTTTTAACCTCGGTCCATTACTGACAACTAGACACTAATTCAGAAGAGGTATGGGTAACCTGACCCTACAGACACTATAGCAATAGTAAGTTAGGAATATGGTCAAGTTACTTCCTAAACTAAGGTAAACACTATAAATATAACTCATTTATTACAGAAGAGACATTTGTTCTAATCCTGTAAATTACCTCTGTAATATCCTTTACCTAAGTGACCATACTGACTTAAGCATTGGAGAATCTTCTACAGGTACACCTCTGGTGTAGTTCTTTTACTTTAGAATAGACTGGACATCAATAGCTACCTATATTTGAAGAACCTTGGATTCCCACTAAATCTAGGTGTAAAATACTGTACTTCACTGAGCTGGTGTAAAACTAAGTGATAGAAAGGTAACTACTGTCAGGGAACATTACCTCTGACCCTGGTCAAGACCATTAACTCTTGACCCTAATTCTTGAACAGAACATTAATTATGAATCCTACGATCTTCAATAACCTTCCAGAGCTTCATTCAAAGCCCTAACAACACTGAAACACAATTCTTTTAATATTTTATCAACACCCACACTTCAAAACATCACCATGAAGCTTTACCTACAAGAATCAAAAAAAGTTTGAAACCCCTATAGAAAACCCATTTTCGGTTTTGAGAATGAAGCCATGAATGGAGAAATTGAAACCACCTATCTGTTTATCTCGCTTTTATGGTTCAAAATATGTCCTCAATTATAAAAATTGGCTAAGATTTGCACTTCCGTTAAAGCTCCAAGGTCACAACAATGGAGGGAATAAATGAGAGGAAGAAGACGCATAAAAGGAAAAGAGAAAAGAAAGAAAACTTATTTTAATACATAAGGGTAAAAATGTCTTTTACCATTTCTTTTTCCTTTTTCCTTTTATTTTCTTAACCTTCAATTTCTTAACAATTTAATTTAATCAAAGTTATATAATTTAATTTAATTTAATTATATCAATATATAATTTCTCCATTTGTAGTCATTTATTTAATTTAAATCTTAAAATTTCCTTTTTAATTTCTATATCATAAATACAAATTAAATTTGTGAGATTGACACGTGGCAATTTTAAAATTAGTGAGATTTAATGTAACTGTCTTTTAGAATATGTATATAGAATCAAAAATTATTTTTATAGAAAATACATGTAGAACACTAATTAATTTTGACATAACCAATTAGATAGGATTATAAATATAGTAACTATATAATTTTAAAATTTTCATACAAAATTTTAAATGCTTATTTTTAAAAATAGTGAAATCATCAAATTTGACACAAAACCAATTAGATAGGATTACAAATATAGTAACTATATAATTTTAGATTGTAATTAGTCATCTTGATTGTGTAACATCTTAGTAAATTAATTTAAAAATCTATAATTGGCAAAAAAATTATTAATAATTATCCTCAAATTAATTTTAGATTTTTAGAAATCATTATTAATGAATATAAATGTAATTTTAGATAATTAGATGTTGTGAAATTGAATAAATTTATTTAAATAAAGGATTATTAAAATTTAGATAAAGTTTAAAAAAGTGATGGTAAATTTAGAAGTTACAAAAGGTTAAAAGTAAAAGTTAAATTTGAGTTTTTAAAGAAAATGAAAAGGAAAATGACGAATTACCATAATACTCTTATGCCTATATGACAAAAGTCACTTTTTTTCTTCTTCCTCATGTAAATCTCGCGTGAAACTTGCTCTCTTTTTTCTCCTTCATTGTCGTGAGTTAGAGCTCTAAATTGAAGGGCGATTTAGCGTCGAAACTTCAAATTGATCATATTTTTGAAATCCCAGCAATGAGGTGAGTCTATTAGTACCATCGATTTCAAGTTTCCTTCCTCCCTTTCACTTTTTCTCTCTAGCTGTGACACTAATTGCATGTATGGGGCTTGATTTTACTTTTCAAAGGTTGTGTAAAGCTTGAAATAAAGTTTCTAGAATAATGGGTATTTCAAAATATGCCTTTCCCTTCTTTTTCCTCCATGACCGAATCTTATACAAGCTTGAAGGGTTTCCAATGTTCATTTTTACGGTAATTCGAAGCTTAGTTATGGTTTTAGGTACAATGGGTATGATAAATAGTTGATTAGTTTTGTGTTTTAATGGTTTGTATGCATCAGGTTGAATATTGAAAGGTCGTTGAACATCATGGGTAACAGAATTAGGACTGGCATGACAAACGATTTGATCAAAAAATATAACCAATATTAAAAATAATTAAAAGAAGCTTGGAATCGAGGTAAGAGGGTGTGCTGGGTTAAAGTTAATGTAGAAATTTAATTGGGCCATTGGTTGATAGGAAAAGGGTATATTATAGCCACTGTTAGATGCTTTAATTAGATTTAGTAATTTAGTGATGAACGATTAGAGAATGAGAAAATAAGGATAAACCATAAACCTTGGAAATGATAAATAAGAAATAAATGAATATGTGAGTATGTAATCAAATACATTGATATGTGATAATCATAAAATTTTAGAATGGCTTATGTGGAATAAGTAAGCTTGTGGAATAAAGGGATATGGTGACAAGTATTTATATGGTAGTTTATAATTTAAAAGGTGAGTATGAGTGGATATATAAATGCGACGTGGGTGCGTGAGAACTAAATAACAAGAAATATGATTTAATGATTATAATGGTAAAAGTGAATAATTTTATATGACAAGAACTGTGTAAACATTAATAGTAATGAACTAGTGATTGCAATGATATATATATATATATTATGAGTAGACTATGTTTGGGGTAAGTACAATTTAAATCATAGGATGATTAAATGGTGATTTTATAACTTATGGATAAAATGGGGTTGTCAAAAATACAAAAAATTGTTGTTTGTGGTGAAAGTGGTTATGTTGTAATGAAGCCTAAATGTGAACAAAAGAGGCGGGGTTGAAAGGTAGCTTATAATATTTGATAATTATGATGTGATGATATGTATATAGATATATAAGTATAATGATGCAATGTGATTTATTAATTGAGAGGATGAAAATCAAATGTCATGGTATGTTGATTATGCGATATGTATATGTAATGACATGAATTGGATCTCAAGTGTATAATTGGTATATTATGAAATTATGGAGCCAGTGACATTGATTATATTATTATGTTTGATAATTAAAATTTATGATCGCTATTGATTATTGGTGGGTTGATACCTTGTGATGGTATGTTGTTATATTATGGGGCCTGGTATGTGTCGACACCCTGGTGGATATTCATGGACCGAGTCTGTGCGGCCGCCTTAAATGATTTGAAAGGTAGGGCTTTTATGCCATTTGAGTACGAAATGATTATGCATGATTTATGGGGTTAAGGATGACCGATGGTATATGTTACCCTCACTTTTGGCTTTTATAGTCAAGTCAGACCCAGTTGAGCTACCCAGCAGTCAAGTAGGACCTAGTAGTTGATGGGGAGCCAAGTCGGGCTCGGTGAACTAAGTTGGGTTCATAGGGTATCAAGTCGGATCCTTAGTTGAAGGTTAATCCTTTCAGTATCTAAATACTAGAGCGTCTATTATTTGAGAGTCAGTTGTGTTTTATATGCTTGGACATGCAATGATGGTTATATTTATGATATGTGATAATTTACATTATTGAGAGGAATTGAAGCCCACATAGTGGATGATGTTGATTGACCGATGATGATGAATCTATTTATTGATATGAGTTAAGTTTTTGTTATAAATGACCTCCTGATTGGTGAACATGTGAATATTGTATATATGCATATATATGATTAAGTTAATGTGGTTTTGTAACATCCTTGATGTTTTATAATTTAAAAATAAATAAAAATATAAATAGAGCTAAAAATAATAATAAATAAGGGATATAAACAAAAAAATGAGTTTTAAATGAATTTTTTAAGAAAATAGCATCAGGACCCTAACGCGTAGCGTCAATGCTGCGGTTAGCTTAAAACTAAGGCATGTAAAACAAAACCCTGCAAGCCTTTTTTCTTTTATTTTCTTTTTTCTCTCTCATGCGATTGGACCCAGAGCTTGGTGAAAGCCTTGATTTCTTGTGGTTTTGGGTGATTGGAACCAAGGTAAGGCATATAGGATCCCTAATCTTACATTTTCTCTTTTTTTTTTCTTCCCCTTCTTTAAAACCAAACCATGCATGTGATGTTGGGGGTTTGGATTTTGAGTTTTAATGGCTTCAAAAGCTTGTGTTATGAGTTTGGAAATATAAGGAAAGTAATGTACTAATTGGATTAGTGTTTCGGTAACTGTAGGTGCCAGAACGAATGTTAGTTGAGCGTTTAACGAAGTGGGTATCGAGTTTGGAAGAGAAGCAATGAATCAAGTAACCAGAGGACACAACCGACACAAAAAACAAATTGTTGAAGCTTAGAATCGAGGTAAGGGATGTTCAGGTCGTAATTAATTAGGATTGGATTACATGATAACTTTGGGAAGCTTTGAATCTAATTAGAAATTGCTTAGGATAATGCAGATCATTTAAGTATAATGCATATAGTTATATATGTATATCTACGTATGAGTTAATAATTAAAGGTTGAGGAAATGGGTTAATTGAATTAATTATATGATAAAAAAGTAAAGTAATGGATATGTAAATTGTGTAAATAAGTGATGCTAAGTAGATTACAAATTATGATGGGTGTTAATGATGTGTGATATGGCATATGTTATTTTAATTTTTCATAAACTGACATGAATCATGAAATAATGAGTATGGAAATATTATAACATGGCTTGTGAGGGCTGGGTCAGTGTGGCCACCCTGTGTGATGTTTATGTCAGTTTCTGACATTTATATGAGAGATTGTTGATGATATGCCATGATTGATGAGAATTGATATGTGAACATATGGTATGGGATGGCCGACAGTATATATAGCCCCTCGTTTTCTGGCTCTCATGGTTTTTGTGCCTAGTTGAGCTACCTAGTGGTCAAGTAGGACCTAGTGGTTGAGGTGGAGAGTCAAGCAGGACTCGATGGACCAAGCAGGGTCCACAGGATGTTAAGTAGGACCCCCAGCTGAAGGTCGATCCTTTAGTATCCGGATACTAAGAGTCAGAGATATATGTGAGTTAGTTATGTGAATGTGATATGATATTGATATATGTTTTTTGATGAATTGAGACTTGGTACCCACGATGTATTTTGATGAATTCAAGAACAAATGATGATTGTGATGTGAAGTGTCATATGTAATAGGTAATGTTAGTGATTTATATTGATTACAATCTATATCGGGGGTTAGACGAATGTAAATAACCATGAATTGGCAAGTGATATAAATGAAAAGAACATAAGGTGGTAACTTAGTTAATTATGTACTTTCATTATATATTTACCATCCTAGGTTAATTATGATATTCCAAACACTCACCCTTGTTGTGGTTTATTTAATTTTAGTGCCCATTGAAGGGGAGGATGCCAATGCCCTGGAGGTGCACCAAGTGGAGAGTTAATGCCAATGAATAATGAACTTGTGTAACAACTACTATGGTGTATGATTGATGTGATATCGAGAATGATGACTTTGTGATTAGAATGATAACAATGATCATGTGATGTAGTGAATTATTGATGATGATGATGATGTTTAGATTATGATGACTTTATGGTTGATGCATAGTGGCACAGAGCCAATATGGAATGATTGATCATTGATATGGGCAGGTGTTGATGTGTGTATAATTAGTATATGGTGTGTTGATGCAATAAATCCTGAGCCATTAATTTGGTATGAAATCCTAAATTATTATTGACTTATTGTGTGACTCTCAGAGGATTTATTTTCTTTTGTCAAGCGCACCAATCGTTAAATTTGTAATATATTTGATCATTCGCATAGGGATTATGGTAATTACCGTAATCTTAGACTAGTACAAGCTGAACCAACGCAAGTAGATGCAATTCATTATGTTTTTATTGTTTTATATTTTCTATGCTTTTGTATTTTTAGCAACAATATAAGAGATGAAATATGATTAATAGAAGATAGGTTAGGATTACTTCAGCTTACAATTTCATCAAGAAACATGCAATTAAGGTTCAATCAAGCTTCAGATACAAGAGGATAATTCATAAATGGTTAATCCCTAATTCCTTAGGTGAAGAACACTAATTCCTAAGCATTGAACCCTAATCCCTTAGGTGCTCAATAACAGAGAAATCTAATGTGAAATTGGGAGTTAAACCCTAACTATTCACCTAATTACTAGGCCTGAATTAGTTAGGAAACCAGAAGTTACCTAAGTCTTAACTGTGATTCCTCATCAGTGAGATTCTTCATCAGATCTGAATTTGTCAATCCAACAGAGTAGATCCATTTCTTAGCTTGTTCTCCTCATGCATCAAAAGTTGACTTTCTCAATACGCCTTCAAGAATTCATTACAAACCTTCACAATCCCAACCATAGGGATTTAGAAACCCATGGAAAAGGATTCAGACGAAGGAATGTGGAGAGACATGGATGAGAGAATTTAGAGAGAGAAAGGAATTAGAGAGAGATTAGAAATGAGAAAATGAATCATCTTATTATTTCTCCACACACTGCCCTCTCTTTACAAAGTATGTACAAGTATATATACAACTAACTAACTTAATTAATTACAAAGGAAACTTAATTAATAATTAAACTAACTAATCTAATTACATAATTACAGAGAAATAATTAATTACAATACAAAACTTAAGTTACTAATGTACAGCAACAAAACAAGAATAGCAACAGTGCAGCGCTTCACTTGGAGGGAAAAACAGCAGGTTAAATAACCACCTTTGCGCTTGAGCGTGAAGGGCCCATGCTTAAGTGCGCTCGAGTTATTAAATGAAATGGAGTCACGCTTGAGCGTGAGAGTTAAATCTATGGTGCAGTGAAGTCACGCTTAAGCGTGACTATGGTCCGCTTGAGCGTAGTCGTGTTTTCCTTCCTTTCTTTTTACGCACTTTACATGCATCTCTCGCTTGAGCTTGTATCCTTTAAGCTTGAGCGTGTACTGCTCTTGCACATGTAAACAAATAATTGCCTAGTGTTTGTACACTGGCTGTCTAGCGTATGTACACTGGGTTAGTGAATTTATAAATAAACAAATTTTCTTAACTAATTATTATTTTTAATCATTTTCTTACATAATTTAAACACTTTTGAAATAAATAAATAAAATAAGAATTATTGGTAATTTATTAAATAATGATGCCAAACTAAACAAAATTAAATGGATTAAGTTAAATTAAAGGTGAAATAATTAAGTCTTTTCAAGACTTATCACATCCCCAAACTTAAAACTTGTTTGTCCTCAAGCAAATATTCAGATTAATCAAATCAATTGCACTCACTCAAAACAATCAACCTTTCCTTAACTTAATTCATACCATAATTATTGAATATCATTCATGATTTCTTTTCACAAATTCTGAAAATATAATAACTCACATCTCCTTTTGGAAAATAAGTTGGTGATACTTTCCTCACTAGATTAGTGTTTCACTCTTCTCTCAGTGTATAGGTTAAATACATGCACTCATCACCTGCATAATTGTTAGATCAACATAGGCTTGCAACAGTTCTAAACATCATGAAATATGCCAGCATAATTGGATCAGTAAGGGCTTTTTAAGCTTGCAATGGGGTTAGGCTACAGGCTTTATGTTTGTTTTTCTAGTCAATGTTGGGTTAAAAGATGTACCCACTGATGCCTTACCTCAATCTTAACTTAAATGCCTTTACTATCTAGCTCTCTTGCTTCCATTATTTTTTAGATGAAGGATAACTCAACTAACTGTGGTGCTTTGCACCTTATTCTTTTTTTTTCAGTCCTTTGGACATTTTTCATTTTCTTTCTTTCATTTTTTTTTCAACACAATTTTTTTTCTTGTGGTGCTTTGCACCTTTGCTTTGCTGATTTTTCATTTTTCTTTTACTTTTGCTATTTCTCCTTTCATATCTTAAAATCCTCATCTATAATTAAGGTCAGAGTGTGTCCTTTAATTGCTGTTAGGCACACTCTTTATATCCAAACTTAGAACTTGCTAGTCCCTTACAATAAGATAAGACTCAGCAGTCCATCAGTGGAACATCCAGGGATAATTCACTTAGTTTTTCTCAGATAAATTGGCTTATAAAGTTAGGTACATAAGTAGAATGAAAGGGTCTCCGGCTCAAAATATAATTGTTGGGTCAAAGGATAATTAATAATAATTAGGATAGCTAAATTTGGCCCTGGCTAAATTAACAAAGAAGGCCTTCATCATTTCCAATTGGCAAACATATAATCATTTAGCAAGCACTGAAGAAAATTTTGTCTCACTAAACAAGAATGTAGGCACACTCAGAAAAGAATTAATAAAGGCTCAAAAACTAATAATAAAATAGGTAATCAGCCAATCATGTCCCCAAACTTAATGTAAGATCATAAACTCAGATTGCTAACTAGCATGCTGAATAAACAAATAATACAGGATTGAAATAGTTATGGACAGGGATCATGAATCAAGCAATGCGAATCAATTAATTTATCCAATTAAAGCATGAGAATCAATAAACTTTAAATTATTAAGATGGATTCTAAATTAAACATAATTAACATAGTTTATCAATCAATGAGACAAAAGGTTAAATTACTTCCCTTTTTACCTGAATGGTAGTAAATGGTGAGGAATGGTGTGCATGAATTTAACAATACAATTCAGAAAAGAAATAACAATAAATAACTTAACATAGAAATAAAGTTCCATTACACTGAAAAGAAAATACATTGTTTAAGAGAATATTTAAACAAAGTCATTACAACTTGAAAATAGCAAAATAACACACAAACAAAGTAAAAGATCAGTCATCTTCCTCTTCATTTTCTTCATTCATAGAATCATCATTATCTTACTCAGGGTAGGGTGGAAATTCAGCTGCTAAAGGTGTGTCATCAGGGGGAATGATGAATCCAAAGGAAGCCAACCATAAATCTCTATCAGATGGAACTCCCATTTCTTCAGTATGATCCACATTCAATGTGGTGGCAATCTTCCTCAGTATGAGATCATGGTTCAGGACTAGATCATAGGTTCCTAGTTGTATTTTCTTCATAACCTGAAGTTCCTGCATTACCATGGAAATATCAGAAGAAGTACTTGCTCCTGTTGGATATGGTGGTGCAAAAGATCTTGGTTTAGGTTGTCTGAGACGCTTTGACTCTTGAGACATAAAATTGTCAATATGGTCTATCACCCAACGCTTGTCCATAATCCTCTCAGGCTTTACCTTTGTCAATTCTTCATAATTCAACCTAACCTGATTAGTTTTGGCCAACAAAGTGACAATAGAGCGATATGGCAGTTGGAGATTTTTTCAAGGTTTTTCATCATCTCTTCCAGTATTAACTCACCCAAATTAACATATAGGCCTTTCATTAAACAGTAAATTAACACCAACCTCTTAATGGTAATCTCAATAGAATGAGCCACAGGTTGCAGGGATGAAAGGACATAGTGGCACCATAAAAGGGAAAGATGATTCAAACAATTCTTCCTAACACTTTTTGGTGCACCATTAACCTTTGTTATATATGCAGCTCCTTGCTCACAGCACTCCTCTAAAATTTCTTTCCTAAGATTTTCATTTTCAGCCCTATGAAAGATATCTACTTTCCATGTGTAGTGACATCCTTCCTCATCCAATATAGGTACTTTCAACAGCTTATTCAATATGTGACCAGATAGAGGAATGATGACTATTCTTAAGAAGGAAGAAAAAGAAAACTCATCTTCCATAGAATGAGTCCTCAGATTGGCATAAAATTCTCTAGTGAGTTCCTGGTAACCATTGTCTAAATTCTCATTAAAGAACTGTCATCCCCTTTCAATCATAGCAACTTTTACATTAAAATCAAAACAATTTTCTTCATCAAGGACTAGAGCCCTTTCCCTTATTACTCCTCTACTTTTAAACTTTTCTTATAATCTTGGGCAGCCTTAGAATCTCTAAACCTATACCCATTAAAACCCTTAACTGTCTGAGACTTCCTTCCTTCTTCAAGACTTTTATTCCTTTCAGTTGATGGAGAATTAGGGATACTGATAGTGGCCACCCCTTTTCCTTTCTCTTTTGGGGTTTCTTTCACATTTTCTATTTCAATACTTTTTTCAGGTTTTCCAAAAAGTCTTTGTGATCTTCTGATCATGGTGAGTGTTAACGATGGTATTTATAATGCCTAAATGGATACATATATACAAACAGCAAAACCACAATAAAATGAAAATGTAAGATGAACAAATATGATGGATGAAAGAAATTCAAAATTAAAACAATGAACTAGAATAATTCTAACTATAAAGTGAAAGTAAGAACTAAAAAGATGGTACCTTTCAAAGAAATCAGAGATTGTGCCTTTTCCTCTTTAAAACCCAAGGTTCCAGCGTAAAGAGTTAGGGTTTGTACACTGACAGGGTTTTATACTATTGATCTCAATACATGAGGTATGCGTAACTACGCTAAATCTTGGCATACAAACGCCCAAATTAAATCAAACAAGTAGCATCAGGTATAAATCACGCTTAAGTAAACCCTTATTTGTGACATCCTGGCGCTGTTGAGGGCGGGGAGTGATCATCGGTGCATGGGCACGGACAAGGAGCGGCTCCTGGCAGGCTTCCAGTGGGAGGGACACATGAACGAATCAAATACATATCGGAATGAGAGGGATCCAAAGACTGTATAGGTATGGACTATACAGTCGAGGATAACTTAAAGAAATAAATTCGTACTACCTATACCAACAAATGCATTAGCCTTTTCGGTAGCCTATCACTTAAGAACTCCAAAGTTAAGTGTGCTTAACTTGAAGTAATTCTGGGATGGGTGACCTCCTGGGAAGTTCTCAGGAAATGTGTGAGTGAGGACAAAAGCACATTGGAAAGGTTTTATGTTGGTCTGTGGGGCAAGTCGTTCATTCCTGAAAAGTGGCCGGGGCATTATAGTGGTATCAAAGCCTAGCCTCTCCTAGTACGGTATGGTTCGGGGATGAACCAGGCGGAAGCCGGTGGGCATGTGACATCCTGGCGCTGTTGAGGGCGGGGAGTGATCGCTGGTGCATAGGCACAGACAAGGAGCGGCTCTTGGCAGGCTTCCAGTGGGAGGGACACATCAATGAATCGAATACATACCGAAATGAGAGGGATCCAAAGATTGTATAGGTATGGAACTATACAGTCGAGGATAGCTTAAAGAAATGAATTCGTACTACCTATACCAACAAATGCATTAGCCTTTTCGGTAGCCTATTACTTAAGAACTCCAAAGTTAAGCGTGCTTAACTTGAAGTAATTCTGGGATGGGTGACCTCCTGGGAAGTTCTCAGGAAATGTGTGAGTGAGGACACAAGCACATTGGAAAGGTTTCGTGTTGGTCTGTGGGGCGAGTCATTCATTCCTGAAAAGCAGTCAGGGCGTTACATTATTCGCTTAAGCAAATTATATGCAAGGGAATGTCACGCTCAAGCGTGAGAAACTACGCTCAAGCGCCCAACAAATAGGTATCAGATTACTTCAATGTGGCACTCACACTTAATCTTACAGCATCACGCTTAAGTGAAACATTTGGAACAAAAAGCTTTCTAACTACCTCAGCCCGATCACGCTCAAGCGTGAGCATGGGGCGCTCAGGTGAGAAGCATATATACAAGCCACGCTTAAGGTGTGAATAGCTAAGCTCAAGTATGGGGTTCAATGAACAAGCGCCAGTGACTATCACGCTCAATCATAGATTTGGGCGCTTAGGTGAGAAGCATGCATAAAAAAAGTCACACTTAAAGTGTAAGAATCAGTGGTTTGTAAGAGAGCTCATGCTCAAGCATGAGGTTAGGCTATCAGGTACCAGGGGTCACGCTTAGAGCGTGAAGACATACGCTCAAGCGCAGAAATCAGTTTGAAGGGTCACGCTCAAGCGTGGACCCGAGCTAGCTCAAGCGTGAAGCTTATAACATGGTCACGCTCAGGCGTGAGAAAGTTATGCCCAAGCAGACAGGCATACTTACAGGAGCAAAAGTCACGCTTCGAGCGTAATTAAGTCACACTCAAGCGCCATGGGTACCTAATTCTAATTCTAGCTAATGGAATTGTAAGTATGTACACTAGGAATTGAGCGTATGAACACTCAAACCTTATTCAAAAATTTACTAGTTTATTCACCCCTTGATCAAAAATTTTTAGTTTTCTTTTATTTATTTCCAACACAAAAGACAAATCAAAATGTAGGGTTACCTCCCTAAAGCGCTTCTTTAAGGTCACTAGCTTGACCTTCTGACATCTAAGAAGATGCCTGCAATAGTATGGAGGTTTTCTGCGTATCAAACTCTCCCCCAAAGTAGAGTTTGAGTCTTTGGCCATTCACTTTAAAAGTTCTATCAGTGGCTGGTTCTTTCAATTCAATTGCACCATGATGGAAAACCTCATTCACAATAAAAGGTCCAGACCACTTTGATCTTAGTTTTCCTGGAAAGAGTCTCAGCCTAGAATTGAATAACAGGACCTTATCATCTTTTTGAAACTCTTTTCTATTTATCCACTTATCATGCCACCTCTTAGTTTTCTCTTTATAAATTGAGGCACTCTGATAAGCATTGAGCCTGACCTCCTCAAGTTCATGGAGTTTTAGGACTCTTTCCTCTTGAGATTGGTCAAAATCCATGTTTAACAGCTTTGTAGCCCACCATGCCTTATGTTCTAACTCCACAGGAAGATGGCAAGCCTTACCATAAACCAACTAATAAGGAGATATGCCAATTGGAGTTTTAAATGCTGTCCTATAGGCCCACAATGCATCATTCAATCTTATAGACCAATCCTTCCTAGACTTCCCTACCATTTTCTCTAATATTCTCTTAATTTCTCTATTAGACAACTCAACTTATCCACAAGTTTGTAGATGATATAGAGTAGATATCTTATGCAGTACCTTAGTGTCTCAGGGCTTTTTCCATGATTCTATTGCAGAAATATGATCCTTCATCACTAATGAGGACTCTAGGGACTCCAAATCTAGAAAAAATGTTCTTCTTTATAAACCTAAGTACCACATGTGCATCATTAGTTCTGGTAGGGATTACCTCCACCCACTTGGAGACATAATCCACAGTAACAAGGATATACTCATGGGAGAATAACTTTGGGAATAGTCCCATGAAGTCGATGCCCCAAACATCAAATAACTCCATAACTAAAATATTTGTCAAAGGCATGCCAGCTTTAGTAGAGAGATTTCCACTTCTTTAACACTTATCATACCTTTGCACATATACTTTAGCATCCTGAAAAATTGTTGGCCAATAAAAGCCACATTACAAAACTTTTACTGCTATTTTGGAGGCACCATGGTGTCCTCTAAAATAGGAGTCATGGTAGTGCCACAGGAGTCTTTCCTGCTCAGATTCAGGCACACATCTCCTAATAATTCCATTTACTCTTATCTTATAAAGAAATGGATCATCCCATAAAAAAATTTTACTGTCATGAAAGAATTTTTTCTTTATTTGGGATGTCCACCCTTCAGGTACCACAGAGGCACTTTTAAAGTTGGCCATATCAGTATACCATGGCCCTGTAATAATTGCCATCAGCCTCTTATCTGGCAATTCCTCTTTAATCAAGATAGAATCAGATTCATCCTCTAGACGAGAGAGTTAATCAGCCACTGACTTCTCTACTCCCTTTTTATCTCTTATTTCTAAATCAAAATCTTGGAGTAAAAGAACCCATCTGATCAATCTTGGCTTTGATTCTTTTTAGCTAGCAAATACTTGATTGCTGAATGATCTGTATACACAATGACCTTAGCACCAATCAAGTAAGCTCTGAATTTATCAAATGCATACACCACAATAAGCATTTCTTTTCAGTAGTGGTGTAGTTTATTGGATTCTCATTTAATACTTTGCTAGCATAATAAATCACATGTGTTAATTTTTCTTTCTTTTATCCTAGCATAGCTCCTACAGCAAAATCACTTGCATCATACATAAGCTCAAATGGTAAAGATCAATCAGGTGCTGCAAGTATTGGAGCTGTTACTAATCTTTGTTTTAAATTTTCAAAAGCCTTGACACAGTTTTCATCAAAAACAAAAGCATGATCTTTCACAAGTAAATCAGTCAAAGGCTTAGCTATTTTTGAAAAATCTTTTATAAATCTCCTATAAAAGCCAGGACATCCAAAAAACTCCTCACTCCTTTCACATTGATTGGAGGAGAAAGTTTTTTAATGATATCAATCTTGGCTCTATCTACCTGAATGCCCTCAGCAGAGATTTTGTGGCCAAGGACTATCCCTCCTCTAACCATAAAGTGATATTTTTCCTAGTTAAGGACAAGATTAGTCTCCTGACATCTCACAAGCACCTTAGATAGGTTACTGAGGCATATATCAAAACTATTTCCAAACACAGAGAAGTCATTGATAAATACCTCAATGAACTTCTCTACCATATCCCCAAAAATTACCAGCATACACCTTTAAAAGGTTGCTGGTGCATTGCACAAACTAAAAGGCATGCGCCTATATGTAAAGATTCCATAAGGACAGGTGAAGGCTGTCTTCTCTTGATCTTTTAGATCAACCACAACTTGGTTGTAACCAGAATATCCATCAAGGAAGCAGTAATACTCATGACCTGACAGCCTCTCAAGCATTTGATCCACAAATGGTAAAGGAAAGTGGTCTTTTCTAGTAGAGTCATTAAGCCTTCTATAATCTATGCATATTCTCCAACCCGTAGTTGGTCTAGTGGTAATGACTTCACCTTCCTTATTTTTAACAGTGGTCATCCCTCCTTTCTTAGGCACCACTTAGACTGGACTAATCCAAGCGCTGTCTGAGTTAGGATAGATAATTCCTGCATCAAGAAGTTTAACCACGTCTTTCCTTACAGCTTCTTTCATTATGGGGTTTAATCTTCTTTGTGGCTGAACAACAGGGGAATAGTCATCCTCCATTAAAATTTTATGCATACAAAATGATGGACTAATTCCCTTTAAATCAGAAATGTTCCAACCAATAGCAGACTCATGTTTTCTTAAAACCCCTATCAATTTTTCTACATCTTCATCTTTTAAGTCAGCATTAATGATTACAGGATGCGATTCATTATCTCCTAAGAAAACATATTTCAAATGAGAAGGCAAAGGTTTTAAATCAAATTTTTCTTCAGACACTTCCTTACTTTTCTCAAGTTCAGTATTATTCAATTTTTCTTTATTTTCATTTTCAAACTCACCTACTTCACATGCTTCAAGTAGGTTCAGCAACTCAATATATGAGTCATTTAACTCCTCAATCTCAGAGTCAAAATCATCCTCAAGAAAGGCTTGTAAAACCTCTTCTTCAGTTTTTAACAGCATAGGAGTATTATAACTTTTAATTTCTTTAATCATAAAACAATCCATCTTCTCAGCTGGATGTTTCATAGCATTAAAGACCTTAAAAGTTACTTGCTCCTCTTGAACTCTCAGCATGAGTTTTCCCTTCTCTACATCAATTAAAGCTCTACCTATAGCTAAGAAGGGTCTTCCTAAAATCAATAGAATTTTTCTATTAGCCTCTATATCCAAAACTATAAAATCTGCCAGAAAGATAAACTTATCTACCTTAACTAATAGATCTTCCAGTATCCCATGAGGATATTTGATAGACTTATCAGCCAACTGTAAAGACATGCGAGTTGGTTGTAAGTCATTAATTCCTAACTTCCTCATTAAGGAAAAAGGCATTAAGTTTATGCTAGCTCCTAGATCACATAAGGCACTTCCTACATGAACATCCCCTATTGCACAAGGTATTATAAAAGATCTAGGATCTTCCAGCTTTTAAGGGAGTTTATTTTGAATAATTACACTGCACTCTTGAGTCAAAGCAATCATCTCATCTCCCTTAAGCTTTCTCTTCTTAGACAAAAGCTCTTTCAAAAATTTAGCATATGAAGACATCTCTTGTAATGCCTCAGTAAAGGGAATATTTATGTGAAGCTTTTTAAACATATCTAAGAACTTAGCAAACTTTTGCTCCTCTATCTGTTTCTTAAATCTATGTGGAAATGAAGCATTCTTTAATTTCTCAGGAGTTAGCTTGACAGCTTCCTCCAAAATCAAATCGATTTTTTTCTTTTTTTTTTGATGAACTTGGTTTTCTTTTTCTTTCTCTGTTTCTACTCTATTTTCAGTTTCATCAATAACTTGCTCACTTTCCTGCTCTTTTTCTTTTTCCTCATCTTTTACTAAACTATTTTCCTAACTTGGAGTAGGAATAAGAACTTTCCCACTCCTAGTAGTTATTGCCTTGCAATGTTCCCTTGGATTTACTTCAGTATCTCCAAGAAAATTGCCTGATTGTCTCTCAGCTAATTGTTTTGATAGCTGTCCTACCTGATTTTCTAAATTTCGAATAGACGCTTCTTAATTTTTAAAGCTGGCCTGAGTGGCCTGAATGAACTGAGATAGTACATTTTCAAGTTCAGACTTTTCTTTAGAAGGTGGGGGAAGAGATTATTGTCTATTTGTTATTTGATTTTGTGGCATGTTTTGATTCAAATATAGAGCTTTCTGCCATGAAAAATTGGGGTGATTCCTATAGTTAGGATTAAAGGAATTAGAGGGATAACTCCTTTAAAATTGTTGTTGCCCCATGTAATTCACTTGCTCAGCAGGCACATTTGGATCACACATGCCATTTTCATGGTCTCCACCATAAAAATCACAACTCATCATACAAACTTGACTAGGCTTTTAAAGTTCTGAAATCTGTACACTTAATTTCTCTAAAGCTTAAGTCATCAACTTAATTTAAGCCAAATAAGCATCCTGTGCTTCTAATTCTAATATCCCTCTCTTAGGGATTTGGCTCCTTTCACTAACTAAACATTCATTTGAAGCCATAACATCTATCAACTCTATAGCTTCTTCTATAATTTTTATGGTCAGTGAACCTCCAGCTGAGGCATCAATCAAGACCCTAGTTGCTGGTCTCACACCATTATAAAAGATGTTAACTTGCTGCACATTAGTGATTTGATGATGAGGACATTTCCTTAAACTCTCTTTATACCAATCCCATGCTTCCTATAGAGATTCACCCTCTCTCTGCTGGAAACAAGTGATTTCAGTATGCAATTTGGCATATTTGGAAGGAGGAAAATATTTAATCAGAAACTTTCTTTGTAAATCCTCCCAAGTGGAAATACTACCTCTTGGTTGGCTTTTCAACCAAGCCTTAGCCATGTCCCTTAAAGAAAAAGGAAATAATCTTAGTCTTATTGCTTCTTTAGGGACTCCATTCATTTTCACAGTATCACAGATTTGGAGGAAGATTGCTAGATGCAAATTTGGATCCTCAACCTCACTTTCTCTGAATTGATAATTTCTAACCAACTACAACAAAGTCGATTTGAGTTCAACGTTATTGGCTGCAATTGAAGGCCTAAGGATGCTAGATTGCGATCCTTCTTCAGTAGGCCTAGAGTAGTCACCTAGTGTAACTCTCCTCTATTCCATTTCTTGCTGCTCTTTTTGCTTTTTCTCCTTTCTAAGCTTATGCTCTAACAAATCAATATCAGGATCAAAGAAGAAAGGCTCTTCTCTATTCCTTGACTGCATACACCAAATGTCAGACACAAACAATATTAAAGCTACTGCTACACACAAACTACTGCTATACTAAAAATAAGAATTAAACTACTACTCAATGCAAAAATAAAATTAAACGGTTCAGTCTAGTACCGGTCCAAGGATTGTTGATATTACTCAACAATCCGCGACAACGGCGCCATTAACTTGATGCAATAAATCTTGAGCCATTAATTTGGTATGAAATCCTGAATTATTATTGACTTATTGTGTGACTCTCAGAGGATTTATTTTCTTTTGGCAAGCACACCAATCGTTAAATTTGTAATATATTTAATCGTTCCCACAGGGATTGTGGTAATTACCGTAATCTTAGACTAGTACAAGCTGAACCAACGCAAGCAGATGCAATTCATTATGTTTTTGTTGTTTTATATTTTCTATGTTTTTGTATTTTCAGCAGTAGTATAAGAGATGAAATATGATTAATAGAAGGTAGGTTAGGATTACTTCAGCTTACAATTTCATCAAGAAACATGCAATTAAGGTTCAATCAAGCTTTAGATACAAGAGGACAATTCACAGATGGTTAATCCCTAATTCCTTAGGTGAAGAACACTAATTCCTAAGCATTGAACCTTAATCCCTTAGGTGCTCAATAACAGAGAAATCTAATACGAAATTAGGGGTTGAACCCTAACTATTCACCTAATTACTAGGCCTGAATTAGTTAGGAAGCCAGAAGTTACCTAAGTCTCAACTATAATTCCTTACTAGTGAGATTCTTCATCAGATTTGAATTTGTCAATCCAGCAGAGTAGATCTATGACACGCTGTCATTGTCGGGTCAAATAAAAAGTTAAATTAATATAGTATAAGGTGAACAACCTTAGTCGTCTCTCGAGGACCTTAGTTCAATTAATTACACTCAATTTAGTTATAATAAAGGGGGGTTTGTGTTGAGCTTGAAAGGAAAATTAAGTGATTATATGATAGTGCAAAAAGTAAATTTATGAGTAAGAATAATCAAATTTAGAAACAACTAACCCAAGGAATTAATAAATCTTTAGTTAACTAATCATTGATCACAAATATGATTAAATATAATTAATTTCTCAATCTTGAATCATTTGGAATCCCTAAATGATTATATTCTAGAAAATCTTCTAGAATTGAATTAATGAACTAATAAGAATAACCAATCGATATATTCTTATTAATTATTAAAATAACTTTAAAACCATAATTTGATTGAGTTAAGAAACTAAATAGAAATCTCTTATTTAGTAACTTAATCTTTGTTCTCAAATTGATTATTGATTAACCAACCAACATCAGTTTAGATTATAGATTGTTTAATTATATACCAATCGGTTATACACTTAAATAATCTACCATCATAAGTGCTTGAGAAACAAAGAAAAGTAATTATCTTCAATCAAAATATTAAGAGAAAGAAAAAGTTAACATAAAGAAAAATTAAATTCCTTGAGTTGATTTTAAAAGATTAAGCTTCCATGATAATTTTTAACAATGAAAGCTAATATTAAATTTACTAAAACTTTGATTATAAAAGTAAATAACAAATAATAAAATTAACTTACTTGATATTGAGGAAGGGAAATGAAAACCATAACTTGAAGGATGGAATATAGAACAAGGAGATAAAGCAAGAGAAAGAACTAAAACTTAAGAAACTAAAGCAAAGATTTAGAAATGTAATGAAAACTAAAACATGTATTTCTTATGTATTTCTTGTGTATCTTCCTTACAACTTCAAGCATCTATTTATAGGCAAGATATGATGATACTATACATTCATTTTCTGATTATTAATGCATTTTTTCAACATTGGTGGGCTTGAAATTATAATAATTCAAAAGAAGATAATGGTAGGTGTTGAAATTCATTCTCCTCTTTATCTTCTCCACATTGCGAGTGCAATATGACCTTCTAGATGGCCGAATTTTGAAAAACCTTCAACATGAAAGTTGTATATCTCTGTCTTATTGAGAATTTGGCATGCAAGAATCAGGTCATTTAGATATCTAGAGCTCCAGATATATGTATTTTGGTGAACTATGTCAATGTTGGTGGGACACATGAGGGCTGATTGATTCAAGCTCCATTTCTTTATTTTTTTCAGATGCAAAATAACCAAATTTAATCATGATGATGTAGCCCTCTGTCTTATCTTTCCATGGGCTCCAAGATTAGCCCATTTGGATCACAAAAGCCCAAGTTATGGCCAAAATAAGGCAAGATACTCAAGATACATACAAAAAACGAAAATTGAAACATATATACATAATACTTCAATTTAACTAAACAACATAAAACTTAATTAAAATATTATTATTAAACATAGTAATTATATAATAAACCCCAAGTGTAAAACTATAAGAAGTGTATTAAAATTGATTTATCAAATTCCCACACACTTAAGCTTTTGCACTCCAAGGCAAAACCAAACCAAAAACTAAAATGAGGAACAACAGAAAAAGGTTTTTTTTTTCAAATTGATTTTTTTTTGACTTTTTTTTTAAAGTCTAAAATAATAAGTAATACACATCATCCCTTATATCAAGAGGTCATGATAAGTGTGAATAAGAAGCATTACATACTAGTTTTACAAATTGAGTGATCAAATCAAAGAGTGGGTGAAAATATGATAGATGTTCTCTTCATGCTCTCTATATCTCAATTGTTTAGGTTTGTGTATACTCTCAGAAATCACCTAAATAAATTAGCACTACCATAGGCTTGACAAGTTTCTAATTTCCATATTTGAACACATATGCATGCAGAGATCAAAAAGGACTTTATTAAGGTTGTAACAGGGCCAAGGTAATATAGGGTGGATAAAATGAAATAGTATGGCTAAACTTAGGGTTGAAAAAGAGCAATGGAGTAAGTGATTCAGTGATTGTGGAAGTACATTTTGAAACTCAATACTTAGCAAAATGAAACATGATAGAGGATAAAACATAAGAATAAATCCTCCTGATTATTTTCATACATATATTCACCACTTCTTCTTTTTCTTCTTTTTTTTTTACTTTCTTTTTGAACAATGAAACAACAACATATATATCTTGGGTACATTTCTATAATCATCAAGAATCTTTATTCATAGTAATTCCAAAACTCCTAATCAATTCCTAAGCAAAGGTGATCATGTTTTTTTTTTGGGCTATTGGCTAATTATGTGGCTGAATCAAGAAATGGATATAGGCTCAACGTGGGTAACAATGGAAAGTATGTAAGGTAAGGCATATGGCTAGTGGCTAGTTAAAACAAAAATGGCCTTAATCACATCAAAGCATGCACATGGAACATAATACATCAAAAAGAAACAAGTCAAGTTCTAGAGTACTAATAAATAAGGGTTAATCAAGAAAAAGGAAAGATGGCATAATATGATCCATCCAATTAAGCTCAAAATCTCACTGAGGGTGGTCAATCTATCACAATTCATATACAATTTGATCTTCACAAACAACTTATTAAATTAATATGCAAGGAAATTATTCACAACGTGTCATGAAATATTAGACAAGGGTGATGTAATTACTCATTACTTAGACAAATTTTAAAAAAATTTAGTGAAAAGCATGTAGAATTTAAAATGAAAAACTGGAAATGATGATTTTATTTTTTTTATTTTTTTTATGAACAAGAAATAAAAAAGGAAAAATAAATCATAACCAAATATTGGTGTCAAGATCCAGTTCCTTATGTTTCTTGCTCTATATCTTTTTTTTAGGGCGCTTAGTAACAAAGATACCTACAACAAATTGATTAGTTTAATTACATGTGAAATGGTTAGTATAACTGAACAATTTGATTGTCATACAACCCAGTTTCATAGGCCTTATGTTAGAACCCATAAGAAAAATATCATCAACACAACCATGAGTAGCATCAAGAGCAATAACATACATCTTAATTCATTTGTATGCCTATAGAAAGACTCTGCTATATCATCTATTACGAGAAAATAAAGAACCTGATGATTGACTAGTGGTGAGATGTGGCTCTGATCTGAAAGAAAAGGATGAAGGCAAAATGTGGCGGCTGGAGAATGATGAAGATGATGTTTATGGTTGCAGAATGGTTGATGTCGAATAGAAATAATTCAGGTGAAGGTAAAGGTAAAGGCGCGGCATTAAAGTAAATATAATGGCTATGTGTGTGTGTGTTTTTATTTTTTATTTTTTATTTTTTATTTTTTATTTTTTTATGAAAAATGGTTTTGATAAGGAATGTGAAACGGTTGTAGTTATCTGAGTAAGCTTTATTGTGAGGATGCGTCTCAAGAGTTTGGACTCTTTACTCAGCCCATCCCAACAAAAGTACTCATGAAAGAAAAAAATAATTTATTTTTTATTTTTTATTTTTTTAAAAATTAAACAAAAGTGATACTGAAACTATATAGTGAAGGATACGTCTCAAGACTTTGGTTCTCAAAGATGCATCTTTATGACTTTAGATACAACTTTCCCAAATTAATCTTTACTCTGTCTATCCCTCACAAAAAAAAATAAAATATATATATATATAACTCAGACCCCCCACACTTATTCAAGACATTATCCTCAGTGTCTTATATGATTTCCACAGTCTATTTTTTTTCTTTTTCTTTTTTTATGATTTTTTTTAAAATATAAATAAAGGTGAGAAAGAAGTTATAACCGAAGGGTGGTGTCTGCTTCTGGATTCTTTCACTTATGTGTGTGATCCTTATCTTGCTTCAAGAGGGGTTGAGGTTGGGGTAAAAAGCTTTGCAAAATATCAATCAATTCATCTGCATTGGATAAAGCATGAATGAATAATCGATCATCTTGAGTTATAAGGCCTTGTTCCACAGCTTTATCTAAAAACATTAACAAACTGTCATAAAAACCATTAATATTTAATAATCCTAATGGCTTTTTATGAAGGTTCATGCTACACCATGATAAAATGCAAAATATTTCCTCAAAAGTACCAAAACCTCCAGGAAGTGCGATAAAGGCTTCAGCACCTATAACCATACGAGCCATTCGTTGATGGAGGCTTGTAACTTTTACCTCAGTTCCTACAGCAATAGCTGGTGTAATACTAACATGATGTAGGATGATACTAGAGATGTTGCTTCCTTCAACTAGTGCAGATAGTGCTATGGAGCCTCTCAAACCTTGTACTCCTCCTCTATACAAGACCTTTATTTCTTTCGCAGCTAATAGTTTTCCCAACTTAGTAGCTGCTATTAGGTACTCCTTACAATTACCATTATTGGATCCACCAAACAGACAAATGGATTTGATTTTTTTCATTTTTTTATGTTTTCCATACAGAGTTATGCGCCCTTATATAGATGGAAACTGAGATGAAATAATTGTTGGTGTATGCACTATGAGCTTTTATGCTTCTTTATTTGTATCAATTTTCTACTTATCAATAGAATAAATATTTCAGTTTAAAATTGTTTTAAAACATATTTATCCTTGGAGTAATAGGTCATA
Organism: Clitoria ternatea; assembly: GCA_037962975.1. Lineage (NCBI taxonomy): Eukaryota > Viridiplantae > Streptophyta > Magnoliopsida > Fabales > Fabaceae > Clitoria > Clitoria ternatea. The sequence continues at coordinate 267,071,620 of CM075671.1, forward strand.
TAAAAATTATTCCTAAAATGTCCCTAGTCAAGTATTTACATGGGGACATGTAAATACACTGAGACTAGTGTGTGAGTGTACTGATGACCTGATCTCACAAATCATAGATATAGATGATATCGAGTCTTTACACAGGTACACATTAAGAGTAATGATGTACTGGACAGACCCACCATGAGAACGTTGCATGGATCGTTACATGATTGTCATAAACGATTCTCAATGTGATAATGGTATATGTAGTCCTTCGACCTGAAGTCACTACGATTCCTACATGAGGAGTTTATTGTTTTAATACAATTAAACGTCTTCTGTAACAAGAGGACTATAAAGGTTGTGATTAGGCAATGAACAAATTATGCAGAGGGATGTGAGTGATGTAGATGGGATTTGTCTCTCCTATGTGACAGGAGTGATATCCATAGGCCACTTGATGGAGTAAGACTAAGAAAATGCATGGCCATGATAGAAAGAATAAATATTAGATATTTATTCGGATCCAGTCTACTCCGGTATCAAGTAAAATAAATTGGGCCGTACAAGGATGACGCGACCATGCCTTGGGCCCAATTAGGATATCGTGACAAAAGGAATAAACATATTAAATAATTATCACTTATAGGTTATGTTGATAATATTCGGACATAATGATGCATTGCTAGATGCCGCTCTTATTTTATATTAATAATAAAATAGTTTATTATTAATATGACTGGGTATTTTACCTATAGGGTCACACACATAGAGTAAGCCCATCAGAAAATGTTGTCTTATTTTAGTTGGACTAAAATAAAGCTATTGGGCCTAACTCATTTGGAATGAGTAAGGAGCCCACTTTTAGAGAGAACAAATTAGGTCAAACCTAAGCCTATAAATAGAACATAAGATGCTCATAGGCCTTCACTCAAGTGAGACATAAATTCGCAAAAGTTGCAAGAGCTACACGCCGTCAAACTAGCAGTTGGCAAGTGTTGCGATTCTGGTGGGAGTGCTCGTGTGGACTCCTAAAGGACGAGGCTACGACTGCTTCGGAGTTCTTCAAGAGGTAATCCAAAATGAATTTCAAAATTGTTTTTGTGCTTTGAAACACGAAACCTTGCAAATCCTATGGAATCCCTTTTATTTTTCCGCTGCTCATGCTTAGGGATTTCCTAACAATAATTGATGAAAGATAAAAAGTTTACATAATTATTATTATATAAAAATAAATGACGGTAATGAAGAAATTTGAAAAGACGTGATTGAAGAAAATAAAAATAGGTAATTTTAAAAGTCAAAGTGAATTCAAAAAAGTAAAACATTAAAAACAACAGTAAATATGTACAGTGGTTCTGATTATGGCTCATATCTTCCTCTGGTTTTACGTCCAGTAACGGCTTAAACACCTTCTATGAGTCGAGGTTTTTGCTACCTATCCAGTTTTCTTATAAACTGGCAAACAGGGTCGTTTAACGCTAGATTCCCGAGGCTATAGTTTTCTTTTTGTTGAATGAATAGATCATATAATTTCAGAAGGACTCCTTGAACCGTTCCACATGGATGCGTCTCAAGAGTTTGGATTAAGTTATCCAAGTTCTCTTTACTCAGTCCATCCTTTATAAATTTAATTTTGTCCTCCCGATTTATAGATACCATTCCAGGGTTCCTACAACGTGTATCACAATTCCATCTTGCATACTTATGGCAAACTCCCATCTTTTTAGCTCTTTGTTTTTTAGAATAAGAACTACGTCCCATACCTGGCAAATGTTTTATATAGGACTTATGTAATTCACTAGAGAGACGTACCTTTGCTTCAATAAGCCAACGAACATCCTCTGGAATGCCAAAATATGTGAGTAATTTTAACCTTTGAACTCGAGCTTTGTAAATTTTTACAATCACATCACGTGGAAGTGTAGGGAATCTTTTCTTAAGTTTTGCAAGGGTTTGTTCCATTGTCAGATTACTTTGAAGTTGTGGCTGTTTAGAAAAGAGAGAATAGAAAACGAGGTTATAGAGAATAGTAGAGATGAAGAAGGTGAAAAGGTGATAGGTTGCCTTCTATCAAGCGCTTGTTTAACGTCACGAGCCTGACGATGACCTTTTAACTACTGCAAGAAAATGATAATAATGCCAAAATAATAATAGTAATAATGATTAAGATAAGTGTTAGCACTGAAAAAAATGATGATGTAATTAATTGATATCTATTTTTTATTTTTTATTTTTTTATTTTTTTATTTTTTTATAAATATTGTTATTAGGAAAAATTAGTCAAAATATTTGGCATCACATAAATACACCTTTGTATCTATGTGCTCTTGGAACCCTTGAAAGAAAGGTTTAAGTCGGTGCCCATTTACCTTGAAAACCTTGTTCGTCGCTTTATCTGAAATTTCAATCACACCATAAGGAAAGATATTAGTTATCTCAAATGGGCCTGCCCATTTAGAGTGAAGCTTACCAAATATGAACTTTAGACGTGAATTGTACAATAAAACTTTTTGTCCAATGAAAAAGTTTTTTCTCAAGACCTGTTTGTCATGAAAGGATTTGGCTTTTCTTTATAGGTTTTAAAACTTTCATAAGCTTCCAAACGAATTTCTTCTAGTTCCTGTAGTTGGAGTTTTATTTCTTTACCGGCCTCATTTAAGTCCAAGTTACATTGTTTTACTACCCAATAAGCTTTGTGCTCAATTTCTACAAGTAAGTGGCATGATTTTCCAAAAATAATCCTATAGGGTGACATTCCAATCGGTGTTTTATAAGCTGTTCTATAAGCCCAAAGAGCATCTTCTAACCTTTTGCTCCAATCTTTCCTATTTGGTTGTACTATTTTTTGAAGGATCATTTTTAATTCCCGATTGGACACTTCAGCTTGCCCATTTGTTTGGAGGTGATAAGGTGTTGAAACCTTATGCATAACTCCATATTTTTTAAGAAGGGACTCCATTTTACGGTTGCAAAAATGTGATTCTTGATCACTAATAATGGCTTTAGGAACACCAAACCTGCAAAATATGTGTGATTTAACAAAATCTGCAATAACTTTAGAATCATCAGTTCGAGTAGCTTTAGCTTCAACCCATTAAGATACATAATCAACCGCAAGTAGTATATAAACAAAACCAAAAGATACAGGAAAAGGTCCCATGAAACCTATACCCCAAACATCAAAAATTTCATAAAATAACATAGGTTGTTGAGGCATCTCATTTCTACGAGATATGTTTCCCATTCTTTGACATCGTTCGCGAGATTTACAAAACGTATATGCGTCAAGAAAAATTGTTGGCCAATATAAACCAGATTCTAATACTTTCCTTGCTGTACGTTGAGGTCCAAAATGTCCACCACATGCATATGTATGACAAAATGTAAGAATGGAATGAAATTCATTTTCAGGTACACACCTTCTAATGACTTGATCACTACAAAGTTTCCATAAGTAAGGATTATCCCAAACATAGTATTTAGAATCACTTTTTAGTTTTATTATTTGTTGTTTAGATGCATGTATGGGAGTAACAGAAGCAACTAAGTAGTTTACCAAATCAGCAAACCATGGAGTGGAATCATGTATTCCCATAAGTTGTTCATCAGGAAAATCATCTCTAATGGAAATTGGGTCAAGTTCTTTTTCAATTCTGCTTAAGTGATCAGCTACTAAATTTTTTGCTCCAATTTTATCCCTAATTTCAATGTCAAATTCTTGGAGCAGCAACATCCACCTGATTAATCTTGGTTTCTTTAAAAGGAACTTTAATGCTGCATGATCTGAAAATACAACTACTTTTGAACCGGGCAAATAAGATCTAAATTTATCAAGTGCAAACACAATAGCAAGTAGTTCTTTTTCTGTGGTAGTATAGTTTATTTGTACAGTATCCAAAGTTCGTGAGGCATAGTAAATAACATGTTATACTTTACATACTCTTTGAGCAAGAACAGCTCCTAATGCATAATTTGATGCATCACACATAAGTTCAAATGGAAGTGACCAATCTGGTGCATGGATGATAGGTGTGGTAGTTAAAGCTTTCTTTAAGCAATCAAAAGCCTCTTTACATTTGTCATTAAAGTCAAATGTTATATTTTTTTGTAGTAAGTTAGACAACGGAAGGGCTATCTTACTAAAGTTTTTTATAAACCTTCTATAAAAACCTGCATGACCAAGAAAAGAACGAATATCTCGCACACAAGAAGGATAAGGTAATTGAGAATTTACATTAATTTTTGCAGGATCTACTTCTATGCCTTTTTTAGATATCACATGGCCTAAAACTATTCCTTCTTCTACCATGAAGTGGCATTTCTCATAATTAAGAACAAGGTTAGTTTCAATGCATCTATGTAATACTTTATCTAGACTATTTAAGCAAGCATCAAATGATGAACCATATACTGTGAAATCATCCATAAATACTTCCATGCAATTTTCAAGAAAATCAGCAAAGATACTAATCATGCATCGTTGAAAGGTACCAGGGGCATTGCATAAGCCAAAAGGCATCCTCCTATAAGTAAAAGTGCCAAAAGGACTTGTAAATGTTGTTTTTTCTTGATCTTCTGGTGCAATATAAATTTGGAAGTAACCTAAAAATCCATCTAGAAAGCAATAATGTGACTTACCTGCCAGTCGTTCCAACATTTGATCAATGAAAGGTAAAGGAAAGTGATCCTTTCGGGTTGCTTTGTTAAGTTTCCTGTAATCAATGTATACTTGCCAACTATTTTGGATTCTGGTAGGAATTAGTTCATCATTTTCATTTTTAACCACTGTGATTCCAGACGTTTTAGGAACCACTTGTACAGGGCTGACCCAAGTACTATCTGATATAGGGTAAATGATGCCAGCTTGTAATAATTTTGTTACCTTTTTTTAACTACATCAAGGATTTGAGGATTAAGTCTTCTTTGTGGTTGCCTTACTGGTTTAACTTCTTCCTCTAATAGAATTCTATGCGTATACATGGAAGGGCTAATACCTGGGATATCTGCCAAAGTCCAACCAATTGCTTTCTTATGCTTCCTAATAATCTGCAACAACCTTGTTTCTTGATCAACATTTAATTTGTTAGAAACAATCACTGGAAGATTCTTATCTTCCTCTAAATATGCATACTTTAAATGTTCAAGAAGAGGTTTTAACTCTAACATAGGAGGTTGCATTATTGAAGGAATCAATTTGGTTGAATTTATCTTAGCAACTTGTACTTCAACATAATCAGATGTAGTTGTAACTACTTTAATCAAATTATTACACTCTGATTCTTTTGAAACAACATCTGGAACTATATTTTCTATTTTAAGGGAGTATGGATCATTATTATCATTAAGCAGATATTTCTCAATTTCAGCACACATATTGCATTGATAAGAATCTATGCATGAATCACAAACAAATGAATCATAAAAATCAGACAATACAGGAAAATCAACATCATCAGACAACTTAATAATATTATCCTCAACTAAATCAGTTATTAAGTCAATTTGAAAAACAGAATGATCCTCAGTGGAATGCTTCATAGCATCTAAAATATTGAATCTAACCACACTATCTCCAAATTCCATAGAAAGTGTTCCTGCATGCACATCTATCTTTGTTCTAGCTATTTTTAAGAATGGTCTACCTAAAATTATTGGAGCTTTATTAGTGGAATTCTCACTTTCCATATCTAGAACATAAAAATCTGGAGGAAAAATTAAATCGTTAACTTTAACAAGGACATCTTCAATAATTCCTGCAGGATGTGTAGAGCTTCGATTTGCTAATTGTATAACCACACCTGTATTTTGCAAAGGTCCAAGGGAAAGTGAAGTAAATACAGTCATATACATAACATTAATAGATGCACCTAAGTCTAACATGGCATTTTCAAATTTGTTATTGCCTATTATGCATGGAATGGTGAATGTCCCAGGGTCTTTACATTTTTCTGGTATATGTGACAAAGGTTTTTCAATTAATGTAGACATATTTCTACTTATATTAATCCTTTCATTGCCTTTTAATCTTCTTTTATTAGTGTATAGTTCTTTAAGGAATTTGGCATATCTTGGGATTTGCTTGATGGCTTCTAATAAAGGTATATTTACCTCTACTTTTCTAAATGTTTCCAAAATCTCCTCATTGATTTTCTTATTTTGTATAGATTTTTGTCTTTGTGGAAATGGAAGAGGGATATGTTGCTTATCAGGACCAGCTGCAGAAGGAGGATTTGTGAGAGATATATCATTACTATTATTACTTGAACTATCTAAAACTTCTTCTGCATGTTTTTCTGTGACAATAGTATTTTCAGTTTGTTATTGTTTTTCTGGTCCATGGATAGCTTTACCAGATCTTAAAGTAATTGCACTTACATTTTTAGGATTGACAATTGTCTGAGCGGGTAACTTATCTGAACCTTGAGACTGCAAATGGTTTAAAGATGTAGCCAATTAACCAATCTGATTTTCAAGAGTCTGAATTGTAGCCTCAGTTCTTTTTTGGAAGTTCAGATTTTCTACTGACATTTGCTTTATCAATTCCTCTAAATTTGATTTCTCAGTAGAAGGTGCAGCTATTTGTGTAGCTTGTTGTTGTACATGAGGAGGTTGATAAGGTCTTCTTGGTCCAGTATTTGCCTGAAAAGGTGCATGAGGTTGTTGTGAAGAATTACCCCATCTTAAATTAGGGTGATTCCTCTAACCAAGATTATATCTGTTAGAAGAAAGATCATAATTATTATGTTGTTATTGTGGCAGTCTATTATTGTATAAGTTAGTAGCACATACTTGAGGATTTTCATTGGGAATTTTAGCTTCCTGCAGTGAAGGACAACAATCGGTATAATGATCTGATGAAGTACAGATAGAACATACCTTAGCAGGAGTTACAGGTTGTTGTTTTTGAGACACAATAATATTTTTCATAAGTATTGCTAGCTCAACAAATTTACTTTCCTATTTTTTATCTCCATCATTAGTAGTTTCAATTTCATGGACTCCTCTAATTACTACAGAATTATTTCTGGTGGCATGTTGTTGAGCATTAGCAGCCATGTTCTTAATTAAAGTTTTTACTGTATTTGTAGTTTTATTTTGCAAAGCACCACCACTAGCTGCATCAACTAAAGTTCTATCCATTGGATTAAGACCTTCATAGAAATATTGTATGAGAAGTTGGTCCATAATTTGTTGATGGGCATAACTAGCACATAATCTTTTAAACCTTTCCCAGTATTCATAAAGATTTTCCCGGTCATGTTGCCGGATGCCACATATTTCTTTTCTAATTGAAGAAGTTCTTGAAGCGGGGAAAAATTTTTCAAGAAACATTTTCTTTAGGCCATCCCAACTTATAATAGAGCCAGGAGGAAGGTAAAATAACCAATCCTCAACCATATCTGCTAGAGAGAAAGGAAAAGCTTTAAGTTTTACATGTTCTTCTGAAACCCCTTCAGGTTTCATGGTAGAGCAAAGGATATGAAATGCTTTTAAGTGTTTATGAGGATCTTCACCTGCACGACCATGAAACTTTGGTAACAAATGAACTAAACCAATTTTAAGCACAAAAGGAACATCTTCCTTAGGATATAAGATGCATGATGTTTGATTAGTGACATCTGGTGTAGCTAGTTCTTTTAATGTCTTTTCAGCCATGTTATTCAAATACTCAGAAGTTGAAGGTTTAGTTTCACTATTTATGCTATTAGCTAGAATATTATTATTATTATTATTATTATTATTATTATTATTATTATTATTATTATTATTATTATTGTCTAATAGTTTCTTAGATGATCTAACTAATTGATGAAATATTCTATCTATTTCAAGATCAAAAGAATATAGTGGTTCGGGATTAGATCTAGTCATGCACAATACATCTACATATATTGTAACAAAATACTACAACTATGTAATAAAAGGAAAAAGTTATCATTTTAATTATGAAATGCTTAGAACATATATTTAAAAATTTAAAGATTTTTTATATTTTTATTTTTTTTCAATGGTTGAAAATGAGATTACTAGAAAATGAATAAGAATATAATAAAGTGGAAATTTTTTTATTTTTTTATATGCTCACATTCAACCAAACCTGAATATCTTCAATATACCTAAAAAAATGTAAAATATATTAGATAATTAAATGTAAATAATTAGGACCAAAGGTCCCCGGCAACGGCGTCAAATTTGACACGCTGTCGTTGTCGGGTCAAATAAAAAGTTAAATTAATATAGTATAAGGTGAACAACCTTAGTCGTCTCTCGAGGACCTTAGTTCAATTAGTTACACTCAATTTAGTTATAATAAAGGGGGGTTTGTGTTGAGCTTGAAAGGAAAATTAAGTGATTATATGATAGTGCAAAAAGTAAATTTATGAGTAAGAATAATTAAATTTAGAAACAACTAACCCAAGGAATTAATAAATCTTTATTTAACTAATCATTGATCACAAATATGATTAAATATAATTAATTTCTTAATCTTGAATCATTTGGAATCCCTAAATGATTATATTCTAGAAAATCTTCTAGAATTGAATTAATGAACTAATAAGAATAACCAATCGATATATTCTTATTAATTACTAAAATAACTTTAAAACCATAATTTGATTGAGTTAAGAAACTAAATAGAAATCTCTTATTTAGTAACTTAATCTTTGTTCTCAAATTGATTATTGATTAACCAACCAACATCAGTTTAGATTATAGATTATTTAATTATATACCAATCGGTTATACACTTAAATAATCTACCATCATAAGTGCTTGAGAAACAAAGAAAAGTAATTATCTTCAATCAAAATATTAAGAGCAAGAACTCAAAGTTAACATAAAGAAAAATTAAATTCCTTGAGTTGATTTTAAAAGATTAAGCTTTCATGATAATTTTTAACAATGAAAGCTAATATTAAATTTACTAAAACTTTGATTATAAAAGAAAATAACAAATAATAAAATTAACTTACTTGATATTGAGGAAGGTAAATGAAAACCATAACTTAAAGGATGGAATATAGAACAAGGAGATAAAGCAAGAGAAAGAACTAACACTTAAGAAACTAAAGCAAAGATTTAGAAATGTAATGAAAACTAAAACATGTATTTCTTATGTATTTCTTGTGTATCTTCCTTACAACTTCAAGCATCTATTTATAGGCAAGATATGATGATACTATACATTCATTTTCTGATTATTAATGCATTTTTTCAACATTGGTGGGCTTGAAATTACAATAATTCAAAAGAAGATAATGGTAGGTGTGGAAATTCATTCTCCTCTTTATCTTCTCCACCTTGCGAGTCCAATATGACCTTTTAGATGGCCGAATTTTGAAAAACCTTTAATATGAAAGTTGTAGATCTCTGTCTTATTGAGAAGTTGGCGCAAAAATCAGGTCATTTAGACATCTAGAGCTCCAGATATGTGTATTTTGGTGAACTATGTCAATGCTGGTGGGACACATGAGGGCTGATTGATTCAAGCTCCATTTCTTTATTTTTTTCAGATACAAAATAACCAAATTTGATCATCATGATGTAGGCCTCTGTCTTAGCTTTCCATGGGCTCCAAGATTAGCCCATTTGGATCACAAAAGCCCAAGTTATGGCCAAAATAAGGCAAGATACTCAAGATACATACAAAAAACGAAAATTGAAACATATATACATAATACTTCAATTTAACTAAACAACATAAAACTTAATTAAAATACTATTATTAAACATAGTAATTATATAATAAACCCCAAGTGTAAAACTATAAGAAGTGTATTAAAATTGATTTATCAATCCATTTCTTAGCTTGTTCTCCTTATGCATCAGAAGTTGACTTCCTTAATATGCCTTTAAGAATTCATTGCAAACCTTCGCAATCCCAACCCTAGGGGTTTAAAAACCCATGGAAAAGGATTCGGTCAAAGGAATGTGGAGAGACATGGATGAGAGAATTTAAAGAGAGAAAGGAATTAGAGAGAGATTAGAAATGAGAAAATGAATCGTCTTATTATTTCTCCACACACTACCTTCTCTTTACAAAGTATGTACAAGTATATATACAACGAACTAACTAACTAACTTAATTAATTACAAAGGAAACTTAATTAATAATTAAACTAACTAATCTAATTACATAATTACAGAGAAATAATTAATTACAATACAAAACTTAAGTTACTAATGTACAGCAGCAAAACAAGAATGGCAACAGTGCAGCACTTGACTTGGAGGGAAAAACAGCAGGTTAAATAACTGATGATGCATGATTTATCTTTAATTCTCCATTTTAAATGTGTATAATTTGCCATCACTTAGTGTGTAATATATTATGTTTTAACACACTTTCATCATTTGAGCTTTATGTAATATTTGATTTTTAATATGTGCCAAAAGAAAATGGATCAAAGAACTCAAGAATTCCAATCCAAAATGAAGATCAAAGTGCCTAAGGATCAAAGGAATCAAGGTATATGCAAAAAGATCTCAAAAGGGTGAAAAAGTATGCAAAATATGGAGAATCAGGGGATGAATCTCATCCCCCTCCTGAATCGATTCATACGTATTAAAAGCACCCAGGATGTGAATTTTTGAGGGTTGAATCGATTCATCAGCATCTTGAATCAATTCATCAGCATTTGAATCGATTCATCAGCATTTGAATTGATTCATCAGCATTTGAATCGATTCTTTCGGGTTTCAAAGGGGCTGAATCGATTCTTCCATCCATTGAATCGATTCACACGTTTAATTTTAGCCCAGAATTGCATTTTGGAAAGCCTGAATCGATTCATATTACTCTTGAATCGATTCATGAGTGAATTATTGGCTTATAATCACGTTTTCAAGCTTCTGGATGGTGGGCAAGGCACTGAAGATCATAATGGAGCACTGAAGCATCATAATGGAGCACTCAAAGCAGATAATGGAGCACCATGATTTGTTAATTGATGAGTGCACCCTCCAATTCCAATTGTTTATGGCAATGGCTGTGCCTTTGGACTCCTATAAATAGGAAGCAAGAGAAGGGGCAGAGAGATTAATTCTTCATTGAAGACAATCAAGTCTTGGGAGGCCATTCGTTCTTCTTCTTCTCTGTTGGAATTTTTCCAGCAAGTTCTTCATTTCCGGGTTAGTTTCATTGTTTGTAGTTGTAATTATGGAGGGCTAAAACCCCTAGATTGATTTTCTTGGAGAATATTGTAATGTAATTTTGAGGTCATTATTTTTAATATAGTATACTTTTATTATTGTTATTTCTTCATAATCTTACTCTGCTTATTTAATTCCATTTTGTTTAATTAAATTTGTATGCTTAATCGGTTTAATTATTCAAATGGAATAAAATAAGGTTTTAAATTAGAATGGATTAAGGAAATATGCATGCTTAATGAATATTTTCATAATCAATTTTAATAATTATGGTTTGCTTAATTCCATAATTTGAGAATAGATTATGTATATAGGCGATGTTCTTATGTATGCTCAATAATTCTTAGATTTTACGATCTTGACTCCTTTTGCTTAATTAGGATGCTTGATTAAAATATTCATTTTTTTAATGAAAGTTAAGGAATTGTGAATTGAAAAAGATGCTTAGTTGATCAATTCAAATTGAGCTAAGAAATTAACATTAATAAGTATACGAATTATCTTTAGTGAACCAAGGATAAATTTATTTACAATACTCTAAGAAAATCAATCGCTTGTTATTTATTGTTTTAAATCTTATATTTACTCTGTTTTAATTTTAATTGTGACAACAAAAATCAATCAAACCCCCCTCCAATTGTATGTTTGTTGAACTTATGTTTGTAAAAAATTTTAGTTGTTGAGTTTTTATTTTTAATTGTTAAAAAATTAGTTTAAGACTTGATTTTTCCTAAATTTTTGTGTTGATCCTTGAGAGAACGACCTAGGTTGACACCCTAGTACTACATTAATAATTTTAATGTACTAATTTGACGGAATCACGACTGCAAAAATACAAACGTCAAATTTTGGCGCCGCAGCCGGGGATCAACGATCTTTAGGAAAAAATCTTGTTTTTAAATTAATTTTTTTTTATAAATTGAAAAAAAAATTCTTTTGTTTATTTGTTTGTTTTTTTTTTTTGCATGATTTAGGATTCTTATGATATATTGCTCATGATCAAATATCTTGTTGTATGCTATGTATGACTAGAAGGACTTTTGGGCATTTATATTCGTTTGATCCTGAAATTGATAGAACTTTTCATAGGTTAGTTAGAGAAGCTAGATTTAATAATAATTTTGTTGATATTGATAGTGATAGTATCTCATCTAAATCTGTTGAAAATAATTCTGAAAATTTTTCTGATATGGCTGGACCTCGTGAGAGAACTCTTAGAGAACTAGCTGCACCTGAATTCACATACGAAAGTTTGTGTATTCAATATCCTGATGAGGATGTCCCTTTTATTCTTAAGACTGGGCTTATACACTTATTGCCTAAGTTTCATGGTCTTGCAGGTGAAGATCCGCACAAACACCTCAAAGAATTCCACATTGTGTGCTCCACAATGAAACCCCAAAACGTTCAAGAAGACCATGTCTATCTTAAAGCGTTTCCTCATTCTTTAGAGGGTGTTGCTAAGGATTGGTTGTACTACCTTGCTCCAAGATCAATCACAAGTTAGAATGACTTAAAGAAAATATTCTTGGAAAAATTCTTTCCTGCCTCTAGAACAACTGTAATCCGTAAAGACATATCTGGCATTAGGCAACTCTCTGGAGAAAGTCTTTATGAGTATTGGGAGAGATTTAAAAAACTCTGTACAAGTTGCCCTCACCACCAAATTTCTGAACAACTTCTTCTTCAGTACTTCTATGAAGGTCTGCACCACGTTGATCGCAACATGATTGATGCGGCAAGTGGAGGAGCTTTAGGAGATATGACTGCTGCTGAAGCAAGAAATCTGATTGAGAAGATGGCATCTAACTCTCAACAATTTGGTGTGAGAAATGATTCTTTCAAACCCATGTTTGATTCCAATTCTAGTTCATCTGGAATTAAATTGGAGAGCAAACTTGATGCTCTCACCACTCTGGTCACACAATTGGCAGTAAATCAAAAATCCATGACTGCTAAAGTATGTGGCATCTGCTCTTCACAAGAGCACCCCACTGATTGTTGTCCTTCTCTACAAGAAAAGGATAATAATAATCCCCAAGCCTACGCAGCTAACATCTACCATGATAGACCTCCACCACAACAACAACAAAACCATGACCTTTCCACCAACAGATACAATCCAGGTTGGAGGAACCATCCAAACTTGAGATGGGGGAACCAACAACAAAATCCCCAACCTCCATTTCAAAACAATGCACTAACCTTCCAAAGACCTACACCTCAACCATCCACAAATGGCCCCTCTTTGGAGGATCTGGTAAAACAAATGGCTACGCAGAACTTGGAGTATCAACAGAGGAATGATGCTACCATCCAGAGTTTAAGCAACCAAATTGGGCAATTGGCTTCATCATTAAGCCAGTTACAATCTCAAAACTCTGACAAATTACCATCTCAACCAGCTGCAAATCCAAGAAATGTGAGTGCAATTCAGTTAAGATCAGGTAAGAACCTTGAAATACCCATACCCAAGGAACCTGAAAAACAAACAACTGAGCCTGAAACAGTTGAGAATGATATACCCTCTACAAGCAAGTCTGAAATGCAACCATCCCAAATTCCACCTCATATCCCTCTTCCTTTCCCACCAAAAGCAATTCCAAGTAAGAAGATGGAAGAAGTGGACAAAGAAATTTTGGATACTTTCAGGAAAGTGGAAGTGAATATACCTCTTCTCGATGCAATCAAGCAAATTCCCAAGTATGCCAAATTTCTGAAGGAGTTGTGTACCCACAAAAGGAGACTCAAAGGTAATGAAAGGAAAAGTATGGGAAGAAATATATCTGCACTGTTTGGTAAGGAAAATATCCCTGAGAAATGCAAGGATCCAGGTACGTTTTCTATACCTTGTATCATAGGCAATAACAAATTTGAAAATTGTATATTAGATTTAGGAGCTTCAATAAATGTTATGCCTATGTCTATTTTTAAATCTTTGTCTCTTGGAAATTTACAACCTACTGGTGTAGTAATTCAGCTAGCCAATAGGAGCACTGCTTACCCTGCTGGAGTTATAGAAGATGTTTTGGTTCAGGTAGAACAGCTTGTTTTCCCTGCTGACTTTTTCGTACTTGATATGGAAGAAGGTATGCCTCAAATTCCTGTTCCTATCATTTTGGGAAGACCATTTTTGAAAACAGCTCGAACCAAAATAGATGTTCATTCTGGAACTCTCTCTATGGAATTTGGTGACACGAGAGTTCAATTTAATATTCTTGATGCCATGAAATACCCATCTGAAAATTATTCTGTTTTCCAAATTGACATTATTGATGAACTAGTTTTTGAACATTTTTCTAATGTTGATTTGGAATACATGGATGATTCAAACAAATGTTTTGCATGCAATGATTCTGGAAGTTGTGATATTTGTGCTGAAATTGATAAATACATAATTTCTTATTCAGAGTCTTTAGATATACCTGTTAACCATAAGGAGCTGTATGCAGGATTTCAAGAAAATTCTAACAAAATTTTTGAGGTGCAAGTAACAGAATCAAAACCTACTTTGTTAGTTCCATCTGTTTTGCAGGCACCTAAGTTAGAATTGAAACCCCTACCTGAGAACCTAAAGTATGTATACTTAGGGGATAATGAACAGCTCCCAGTGATAATTTCCATTTCTCTTGATGAAAATCAAGAAGAAAAATTGTTGCAGGTATTGAAAAGACATAAGAAGGCTATAGGATGGACATTGGCAGACATTCCTGGAATTAGCCCATCCATGTGCATGCATAGAATATTTCTGGAGGAAAATACTAAAGCAGTAAGACAGCCCCAGAGGAGACTCAACCCTGTAATCCTTGATGTGGTTAAGAAGGAGATTACCAAGCTTCTACAAGCAGGAATCATTTATCCTATCTCTGATAGCCAATGGGTGAGTCCGATTCAAGTGGTTCCTAAGAAAACAGGGATCACAGTTGTGAAAAATGAAAAGGATGAATTGATCCCAACTAGAGTGCAGAATAGTTAGAGAGTCGGTATTGATTACAGGAGACTTAACCAGGCAACAAAGAAGGACCATTTCCCTTTACCCTTCATTGATCAAATGCTTGAGCGTCTCGCAGGTAAGTCTCACTACTGTTTTCTTGATGGATTCTCTGGATATTTTTAGATTCACATTGCACCTGAGGATCAAGATAAGACCACATTCACCTGTCCCTTTAGCACATTTGCTTATAGGAGAATGCCATTTGGCCTATGCAATGCTCCTGGAACTTTTCAAAGATGCATGATAAGTATTTTTCATGATTTCATTGAAAATTGCATAGAGGTGTTTATGGATGATTTTACTGTCTATGGATCTTCATTTAATGCATGCCTTGATAGTTTGGATAAAGTTTTGAACAGATGTATTGAAACTAACCTTGTCTTGAACTATGAAAAATGTCATTTTATGGTAAAACAAGGAATAGTTTTAGGGCATGTAATCTCTGAGAAAGGAATTGAGGTAGATCCTGCCAAGGTAGAAGTTATATCATATTTGCCTTACCCCTCTTATGTTCGAGAGGTTCGTTCTTTTCTTGGTCATGCAGGATTCTACAGAAGATTCATAAAGGATTTCAGCAAGAAGGCTAGGCCACTATCCAGTCTACTTCAAAAGGATGTGGCATTTAAGTTTGATGAAAAGTATAAGGAGGCTTTTAATTGCCTCAAGCAAGCATTGACCACTACCCCAATAATCCAAGCACCTATTTGGACAGCCCCATTTGAGTTGATGTGTGATGCCTCTAATTATGCATTGGGAGCTGTCCTTGGTCAAAAGATTGACAAGCAGCCTAGGGTCATCTACTATGCATCTAAAACTTTAGATGTTGCCCAAGTAAATTACACCACCACTGAGAAAGAGCTCTTAGCCATTGTTTTTGCATTAGATAAGTTTAGATCTTACCTACTCGGTTCTCGAGTAGTTATCTTTACTGACCATGCAGCTCTGAAGTACTTGTTGAAGAAAGGTGAGTCCAAGCCAAGATTGATTCGTTGGATGTTTTTGCTCCAAGAGTTTGACTTGGAAATTCGTGACAGAAGTGGAACACAAAACCTTGTGGCAGACCATTTAAGCAGAATTGAGAATGCTCCTGATTCACCACCTATTCGGGATCATTTTCCCGATGAACACCTCATGAGTATTTCTAACTCTTTTGATACACCTTGGTTTGCTAACATTGTAAATTATCTTGTTGCTTCTGTTTTTCCACCATGTGCATCTAGAAACCAAATTTCAAAATTAAAAAGTGATGCAAAGTATTATATTTGGGATGACCCGTATTTGTGGAAATTGTGTAATGATCAGGTGATTCGAAGATGCATTCCTGATCATGAAATAGAATCAGTTCTTCGATTCTGCCATGCTTCACCAGTTGGTGGACATTTTGGTCCACAAAGAACAGCAAGGAAGGTGTTGGATTCTGGTTTATATTGGCCCACAATTTTTAAGGATGCATGGAGAATTTGTAACACCTATGAGAAATGCCAAAGAGCTAGTAATGCTACCACATGGAGACAACAGATGCCTCAGCAACCAATGTTGTTTTGTGAAGTATTTGATGTTTGGGGCATTGATTTTATGGGACCATTTCCTCCATCCTTTGGTTTTACTTACATTTTATTGGCTGTTGATTATGTTTCTAAATAGGTGGAAGCTAAAGCCACTAGAACTAATGATGCTCGAGTTGTTGTGGATTTTGTTAGATCTTAAATTCTTTGCAGGTTTGGCATCCCGAAAGCAATCATTAGTGATCAAGGAACACATTTCTGCAACAGGACCATGCAAGCTATGCTCAGGAAGTATAGGGTTATTCATAGAGTCTCTACTCCATATCACCCCCAAACCAATGGACAAGCAGAAGTCTCTAACAGAGAAATCAAAAGAATCCTGGAAAAGATAGTACAGCCTAACAAAAAGGATTGGAGCAGGAAACTGGATGATGCTCTTTGGGCACATAGAATAGCTTTTAAGACACCTATAGGAATGTCTCCCTATAGAATTGTTTTTGGTAAAGCATGTCATCTTCCAGTGGAGATTGAGCATCGTGCTTATTGGGCTGTAAAAGCTTGCAACTTAGCACTTGATCAAGCAGGTGAGGAAAGAAAATTACAACTAAATGAGCTTGATGAGATCCGTTTGGCAGCTTATGAGAACTCGAGGTTCTATAAGGAGAAAACAAAGAAATTCCATGATAGCTCAATAGCTAGAAAGGATTTTACTGCTGGACAAAAAGTGCTACTGTTTAATTCCCGGTTAAAACTGATGGCCGGAAAATTACGCTCCAAATGGGAAGGACCTTTCATTGTTACTAATGTATTTCCCCATGGAGCTGTGGAAATAAAAAGTGAAAACTCCAATAAAAGCTTCAAAGTTAATGGACAACGCTTGAAGCCATTCCATGAAAATCCTTTACTTGTAGATGTAACAATGGAGGAACATGCTTTGGGGGAACCACTTCTTGATCCCCCTTGAGGGAGTTTTTCTTACCCATCTCTTTACTTTTTCATTCTATTGTCTATTTTGTATGCTCTGTCTTACATTGAGGACAATGTATGATTTAAGTGTGGGGGTGGGATCATTTATGTGTTATTGTGTGATTAAATTTTATGCGCTTTTATTATAAATAAAAAAAAAGATTTTGTGTGTGTTTTTGTTTTAAAAAGGCATGTTTTATTGGAATTTTAAGATATGCATGAGTAACAAGTAAATTCTTTCATGTCTGATATGAGATTAATGATATGTTATAATTTGAACTCAAACATTTTTGGTATGTTGAGAATAACATGATAATTGAGAAATGATCATATATGATGGAATTATACCTTGTGAGATTTTTTAGCCTTTAAATTTGATGGATCACTTTAAACCATCTTAATCCTTTCATGTGTGATTAATTCCTGAAAGCTTACATCTTAATTTTTGTCTTGTTTCTTGATGATACTTGAAACTCATATGAATGTATTTGAAATGATACAGGCATTTTGTTCAATTGAGCCACTAAGCCAGATAAGCCAACCATGAATAAATTATCTCTTGCTAGCCATTTTGAGCCTATTTAACTGTTTCCTTGTTGCAGCTCAAATAAGCCATAGATGAAAAACCAAAAATATACCTACCTTAAGGAATATATTGGAGCTTTGGAATCAAGTCAAAAACAGGCATTCAAATAAGTGTGGGGGTGTGCAAAAAGGAGTCGCAACTCTTGTTTTAAGTGTTATGCAATTGCATATTATTTTTAATAAAAAAAGAAAAAAAAAGAAAAAAAGAAATGTTTTGATGATTGCGACCAAAAAAAATTGGAACACAAAGTGTTATATCCTCATGCTTACCTGTAGAATTATTTGCTCCTTATTCTTTTTGGTACTTACCACAATTCCAAAATTTTACTACCCTAACCTTGGCCACATTATAACCTTGAAAAGTTTTGTTGATCTATATATGTATTTGTGTTGATTGTGGAATTGAGAAAATTGCCAAATTTTTAGACTGTTTGTTTTTCAAGAATTGTTTTGAGAGTATACACAAACCCCAAACACTTGAGAGTTGAGAGTATGTCTTGTGAAGTTCTGTCACTTATGATCTTCTTTTCAGTTTAATTTAATTTTCACATGCCTAAGTGTTTGAATAATTTTTATATATATCTTGATGCTCTGTATCTTGCATGTTAAATAAATCTTGTTTTTCTTTATATTCCTAAAATTTCATGCCAACTCTGTGTTGTTGTTTTTAATGTTTTCAAATAAATTGTGATACTTGTTTTTATTTTGATTTTGCCCGGGAGTGCAAAAGAATAAGTGTGGGAGTATTTAATGATGCATGATTTATCTTTAATTCTCCATTTTAAATGTGTATAATTTGCCATCACTTAGTGTGTAATATATTGTATTTTAACACACTTTCATCATTTGAGCTTTATGTAATATTTGATTTTTAATATGTGCCAAAAGAAAATGGATCAAAGAACTCAAGAATTCCAATCCAAAATGAAGATCAAAGTGCCTAAGGATCAAAGGAATCAAGGTATATGCAAAAAGATCTCAAAAGGGTGAAAAAGTATGCAAAATATGGAGAATCAGGGGGATGAATTGATTCATCCCCCTCCTGAATCGATTCATACGTATTAAAAGCACCCAGGATGTGAATTTTTGAGGGTTGAATCGATTCATCAATGTAACATCCTGCTTTTAGTAATAGCTCTATTTTGTAATTTATGAAACATGGAAGGCTTGTAAGTGTTAATTAATGAATAAAACACTCTATGATGGCTTTTAATGCTACAAAAGTCTTATTTTTTGGTATAATTCTATAACTTATATAGATCCTTATTAATGAGGCCCAAATTCCGAGTGAAAATACCTTAGAAAGAACTGTCCGAGTGAGAAAGAGAGGCTATTCTGAGTGA
Source organism: Clitoria ternatea (assembly GCA_037962975.1). NCBI lineage: Eukaryota > Viridiplantae > Streptophyta > Magnoliopsida > Fabales > Fabaceae > Clitoria > Clitoria ternatea. The sequence goes on from CM075671.1 coordinate 267,091,143, forward strand.
AAACTGTAAATTCTGAGTGACCAAGAGGAATTCCGAGTGGAAAATGGAAATACCGAGTGCAAATGGTGTTTTCCGAGTGGAACATGGTCAAGAGGACTTATTCCGAGTGAAATAATGTCTCAGAGACTCACTGCCGAGTCAAACATACCAAGAAGACTCAATCCCGAGTCAAGACCTTCAAAGGACTCATTTCAGAGTCCATTATTCTTGAGTGACTCGTTTCCGAGTCAATTAAGATCAGAAGTTGCAATCCTGAGTGAAGGAATTCCGATTGACAACAAATAAGTTTTGGGTCAGTTTAGGATCAATATCACCGAGTAGACAATTCAAGTGGAATGAGTCAGCATTGAGGATATTCACCGAGTGAAAGCTGATCAAGAGAAGAGTCGGTTTAGAGATGAATTACCGAGTGATGACTGACCTGATATTGAGTAAGTTTTGGCAATGAAGAACTGAGTGCTTAGAATCGGTTTCAGAAGACTTTTACCGAGTAACAACTTGGGTAAAAGACTGACTTAGAGCTGACTCAGTATCTGGATAGTTTACCGAGTGGATATGCTTGAATGAAGACTCGATTACCGAGTGAAAGCATGAGTAAGAGAGGGAGCTCGGTCCGGACAGACTCTACCGAGTGAGAAACCAAGGAATTAAGTCAGATTCAGATGAATTCCGAGTGAGACTCGTATGTAAGAGCTATTTCTGAGTGATAATGACCTTGAGAGTCTCTGAGTGAAACGTAGTTGAAGAAGTAGGTCTGATCTTGGCTAAGTATTAATTAACCGAGTGAAACCCGAATGGGAAACACTTCTATATTCCTAAGTGTTAATAACCAAGTGGAAGACATTATACATATTCTGAGTGAATCATGTAAACCGTATTCCGAGTGACTAAGTAATGACTGAGTCCGAATGAGACTTGACTGTGATGCTTGTCTCTGATGAATGAATGGTTAAGTTATTCCTCAGATGAGAAAGGACATGAACACTGAGTGGAGATCGAATGAGCCTTGAGTCAGCCTGAGACGACTTAACCGAGTGAAAAGTTGAAGGAAGAGGAGTCGGTTGAATGAGATCGGAAGAGACACTTCTGATCCGTTCTGATCTCCAAAGTTAGGACGACGTCAAGACTTCAAAGAAGAAGATCGGATGCCAACTAATACCACATCACATCAGATGACCGATGTAGGGAGGACAGCTTATGTGAAGCAGACCAGATTAACGTTTTACTGAATGAGCTATGGGACAGCTGACTTCGGTTCAGGTGAGACCGGATGAATTTAGTTCAGATCGGATTATCATTAATGAACACCGGTTGGCTTCAAGGAAGGTTAATTCAGCTTTCCTTAGAACGGATGTTCACACCGGATGACTTTGGACTGATGTACAAGACCGGGTGAAATCCGCCCAAAGAAGAAATTGAGGGACTGCTAAGTTCTCCTCAACCGGACTTGGAAGTGGAAGTCCAGTCGGTTTTGAAATGTAGAAGTAACTTTTGACCTTTTTCTTGTCTTTTAGGCATTTTTTTTATGCATTTGAACCCACTAATTGCTCTAGTACGTAGGACGGCTAGAAATGAGCACTAAGATAGCCACCTTCTATTATTAATCCTCCATTATCTCCACTAACAGCACTAGCAAACCCGCTCACAAAGGGCTTGTTCCCCACTGCCTTTGCTTTTTAAAACAAAACCATATCTCTTCAGAAACTCTTAAGAAAACAGAATTACAGTATACCATTTTCCTTCTTCCTCAAGACCTTCGAATAGAACCAGGACAGCCAGGGGACCTCTTCTCCAGTCAGCTAAAAGTCTTCAAATCAAGTAAGAGGGGAGAGGGTTGTGAATAACTATGAAATGGGTAGAGTTGTATGCTGTTCTAGGATTCCAGTTTTAATTTTGTATCTTGTGGCTTAATTTTGAAACCGAAAACGTATGAATTTGTCTTTGACTTCTTCATGAAAGTTGTAGATCTTATTGTTATCTAAATTATGAGACCTGATTCAATTAATTTGAGTATGTATAACAAAAGTTATAGCCAAATTACTACTGCATGTTCGAGTGAAAGATTTGTTCCATGTTTTGTGCATATTTTGATAAGCTGGGAATTATACATGCATAATCAGCCTTGGATGTCTTCATGAAAGTTGTATATATTTAAGTTTAGGATCTTTAGAAAGTGGTTTCACATTAAAATAATTTTTGTAGCTCAAGTTATGCTCATAATACTGAAGTATGTACAAGCTGTAAATCTGTGAACTTGAAATCCGTATATTATTTTTAAAACTGGGCATTTTGTGTTACGAATTAGTGATCAGTGTCTTCATGAAAGTTGTAAATCTTTTTGTTATGTGAATTTAGAGACCTGAACCGACTGATTTGAGTATGTTTAGCAAAAGTTATATCCAAAATACTACTGCATGTCCGAGTGAAAGACTTATTCCATGTTTTGTGTATATTTTGATATTCTGGGAATTATACATGCATAATCAGCCTTGGATGTCTTCATGAAAGTTGTAGATAATTAAGTTTTGGATTTTTAGAAAGTGGTTTCACATCAAAATAATGTTTGTAACTCAAGTTATGCTCAAACAACTGAAGTATGTGCAAGCTAAAATTCTGAAATTCTGAAATTTTGAAATCCGAATCTTGTTTTTAAAACTGGGAAGTTTGTGGTGAGAATTAGGGGTTGGTGTCTTTATGGAAATTGTAGATATGTGTGTTAGGAATAATTTAGAATTGGTTTCATGTCAAAATCACGTTTGTAACTCCAGATACGTTCTAAATACTAATCTGTGTACATTTTGGAAAACTTATCTTGAGGCAGTATGATATTTTGTGAATAAGTGGTATTTCTAATTAGAATCTCAAGTTGTGTTCTTCATGAAAGTTGTAGATAATTATATTGTTAAGCTATAGAAAGTAGAATCATCTAAAAAGGAGTTGAATTGCTCATGTTATGACTGTTTTGCTAATGTATGTTGTGTAACGCCCCGAGACGTTAATTAAAATTTTCGAATAAATTTTTCGCTTTTTTGAAAGATCATTTTAAAATTTATCAATTTAATTCAGAGTTTATGTAACAGTTGTTAACAGCGGAAAAATTATCATACATACTAGTCGTGAATAATTAAATTCAAGAAAATACTTAAGTAGCGGAAACGATTTAGAAAATAATGGTACGTGACATATTATACTTATTACAACCCATAAAATCAAAGTTCAGGTAATAATTCAAATAGACATCCATCATAGCATCACTCTGCATTCTGCGTGTCATTCACTGTAAAAATTAATGTAAGAGTGAGACAGAATATAGAATAAATATAAAATAGATAAAATTACACAAACACAATCAACAACTCATAATGATATGATGAATATGCCAAACAAGTCCATTTAATAATTCTTCAATTAGTTAAATGATGTCATGCTGGATCCATTTGGTTTTGGTGGGAATACTACAGTAAAAGTCTCATAGAGACACAAATAGGGCTTTAGCATATACCATGAATCCCTATACTTCATGGTGCTTAAGTACCGAAGTACACAATATCATAAGTAGGAGTTTTGCATAAACCATGAATCCCTACACTCCATGGCACACAACAAAATAGGGCTTAACTCATCATAGAGTAACCCCCCACCAGGGTAGGCAATCATGGAACCCCTAAATTCCATGGTGCGTCCGAATGCTTATGATGCATGAATGCCTTTAATTCTTTTAACATACCATGATATCCACATTTCCAAAACCTCTTGGATAATATAAGTCCTCAAGGGACACAATACACATAATAATTCATAAAATCATGGATTTACTGTTTCTACCACATATGTCAATAACCACAAGGCATTCATGTACATATATATTAATTATGTCATTCATAATTATTCACCATCACAATATACAAACTGCATAATGCTCAACAACATTTCTAATAACTCATAATCACTCAAGAATTCAATAATAAATCTTCATCCATAGAGAAAATATCATTTTCTTTCATAATAGCCTTAATCAATGAATTTCAGCATTCCCAACAGCAACATACATTAGCAAAACAGTCATAACATGAGCAATTCAACTCCTTTTTAGATGATTCTACTTTCTATAGCTTAACAATACAATTATATACAACTTTCATGAAGAACACAACTTCAGATTCCAATTAGAAATACCACTTATTCACAAAATATCATACTGCCTCAAGATAAGTTTTCCAAAATGTACACAGATTAGTATTTAGAACGTATATGGAGTTACAAACGTGATTTTGACATGAAACTAATTCTAAATTATTCCTAACACACATATCTACAATTTCCATGAAGACACCAACCCCTAATTCTCACCACAAACTTCCCAGATTTAAAAACAAGATTCGGATTTCAAAATTTCAGAATTTCAGAATTTCAGCTTGCACATACTTCAGTAGTTTGAGCATAACTTGAGTTACAAACATTATTTTGATGTGAAAGTACTTTTTAAAAATCCACAACTTAATTATCTACAAATTTCATGAAGACATCCAAGGCTGATTATGCATGTATAATTCCCAGAATATCAAAATATACACAAAACATGGAATAAGTCTTTCACTCGGATATGCAGTAGTATTTTGGCTATAACTTTTGCTAAACATACTCAAATCAGTCGTTTCAGGTCTCTAAATTCACATAACAAAAAGATTTACAACTTTCATGAAGACACTGATCACTAATTCGTATCACAAAATGCCCAGTTTTAAAAATAATATACGGATTTCAAGTTCACAGATTTACAGCTTGTACATACTTCAATATTATGAGCATAACTTGAGCTACAAAAATTATTTTAATGTGAAACCACTTTTTGAAGATCCTAAACTTAAATATCTACAACTTTCATGAAGACATCCAAGGCTGATTATGCATGTATAATTCCCAGCTTATCAAAATATGCACAAAACATGGAACAAATCTTTCACTCGAACATGCAGTAGTAATTTGGCTATAACTTTTGCTATGCATACTCAAATTAATTGAATCAGGTCTCATAATTTAGATAACAATAAGATCTACAACTTTCATGAAGAAGTCAAAGACAAATTCATACGTTTTCAATTTCAAAATTAAGCCACAAGATACAAAATTAAAACTGGAATCCTAGAACAGCATACAACTCTACCCATTTCATAGTTATTCACAACCCTCTCCCCTCTTACTTGATTTGAAGACTTTTAGCTGACTGGAGAAGAGGTCCCCTGGCTGTCCTGGTTCTATTTGAAGGTCTTGAGGAAGAAGGAAAATGGTATACTGTAATTTTGTTTTCTTAAGAGTTTCTGAAGAGATATGGTTTTGTTTTAAAAAGCAAAGGCAATGGGGAACAAGCCCTTTGTGAGTGGGTTTGCTAGTGCTGTTAGTGGAGATAATGGAGGATTAATAATAGAAGGTGGCTATCTTAGTGCTCATTTCTAGCCGTCCTACGTACTAGAGCAATTAGTGGGTTCAAATGCATCAAAAAAAATGCCTAAAAGACAAGAAAAAGGTCAAAAGTTACTTCTGCATTTCAAAACCGACTAGACTTCCACTTCCAAGTCCGGTTGAGGAGAACTTAGCAGTCCCTCAATTTCTTCTTTGGGCGGATTTCACCCGATCTTGTACATCGGTCCAAAGTCATCCGGTGTGAACATCCGTTCTAAGGAAAGCTGAATTAACCTTCCTTGAAGCCAACCGGTGTTCATTAATGATAATCCGATCTGAACTAAATTCATCCGGTCTCACCTGAATCGAAGTCAGCTGTCCCATAGCTTATTCAGTAAAATGTTAATCCGGTCTGCTTCACATAAGCTGTCCTCGCTACATCGGTCATCCGAGGTATTAGTTGGCATCCGATCTTCTTCTTTGAAGTCTTGACGTCGTCCTAACTTTGGAGATCAGAACGGATCAGAAGTGTCTCTTCCGATCTCATTCAGCCGACTCCTCTTCCTTCAACTTTTCACTCGGTTAAGTCGTCTCAGGCCGACTCAAGGCTCATTCGATCTTCACTCGGTGTTCATGTCCTTTCTCATCTGAGGAATAACTTAACCATTCATTCATCAGAGACAAGCATCACAGTCAAGTCTCATTCGGACTCAGTCATTACTTAGTCACTCGGAATACGATTTACATGATTCACTCGGAATATGTATAATGTCTTCCACTCAGTTATTAACACTTAGGAATATAGAAGTGTTTCCCATTCGGGTTTCACTCGGTTAATTAATACTTAGCCAAGATCAGACCTACTTCTTCAACTACGTTTCACTCAGAGACTCTCAAGGTCATTATCACTTGTAAATAGCTCTTACATACGAGTCTCACTCGGAATTCATCTGAATCTGACTCAATTCCTTGGTTTCTCACTCGGTAGAGTCTGTCCGGACCGAGCTCCCTCTCTTACTCATGCTTTCACTCGGTAACCGAGTCTTCATTCAAGCATATCCACTCGGTAAACTATCCAGATACTGAGTCAGCTCTAAGTCAGTCTTTTACCCAAGTTGTTACTCGGTAAAAGTCTTCTGAAACCAATTCTAAGCACTCAGTTCTTCATTGCCAAAACTTACTCAATATCAGGTCAGTCATCACTCGGTAATTCATCTCCAAACCGACTCTTCTCTTGATCAGCTTTCACTCGGTGAATTTCCTCAATGCTGACTCATTCCACTTGAATTGTCCACTCGGTGATATTGATCCTAAACTGACCCAAAACTTATTTGTTGTCAATCGGAATTCCTTCACTCAGGATTGCAGCTTCTGATCTTAATTGACTCAGAAACGAGTCACTCAAGAATAATGGACTCTGAAATGAGTCCTTTGAAGGTCTTGACTCGGGATTGAGTCTTCTTGGCATGTTTGACTCGGCAGTGAGTCTCTGAGACATTATTTCACTCGGAATAAGTCCTCTTGACCATGTTCCACTCGGAAAACACCATTTGCACTCGGTATTTCCATTTTCCACTCGGAATTCCTCTTGGTCACTCGGAATTTGCAGTTTTCACTCGGAACAGCCTCTCTTTCTCACTCAGACAGTTCTTTCTAAGGTATTTTCACTCGGAATTTGGGCCTCATTAATAAGGATCTATATAAGTTATAGAATTATACCCAAAAATAAGACTTTTGGAGCATTAAAAGCCATCATAGAGTGTTTTATTCATTAATTAACACTTACAAGCCTTCCATGTTTCATAAATTACAAAATAGAGCTATTATTAAAAGCAGGATGTTACAATTCTCCCACCCTAATAAAAATTTCATCCTCGAAATTTAATTTAACGCGCTCCTCAGTGGAACAATCCTGGATACTGTGTCCTCATAGCATCTTCACGCTCCCAAGTCAGAGTTACATCAGTTCCTTGTTTCCATGCAACTTTTACCAGTGGTACATTCTTGTTCCTCAAGCGTTTATTCGATCTTTCTAGGATCTGTGTAGGTTCTGTGGAGATGGTCAGATTTTCTCTAACTTCAATATCATCAGCAGTAATCACATGGTTGGGATCTTGTACGTACTTCCTCAGCTGTGATACATGAAATACATTATGCAGATTTGCCAGATGAGGAGGAAGTGCAATCTGATATGCCACTGTACCAACCCTCTTTAGGATCTCATATGGTCCAATGAACCTCGGACTCAATTTCTTACTCTTCAAGGCTCGGCCAATCCCTTTGTGAGGTGAAACCTTCAAAAATACATACTCACCGACTTGGAATTCAAGTGGTTTCCTCCTCTTATCATAATACTGCTTCTGTCTGTCTTGAGATGCCTTCATCTTTTCTCTGATCATTTCTATCTGTTCAGTAGTCTGCTGCACAATTTCAGGTCCTAACAAAAAACTTTCACCAGTTTCTAACCAACAAAGTGGCGTTCGATACTTCCTACCATACAATGCTTCGAATGGAGCCATACTAATACTGCTGTGGTAGCTATTGTTATATGTGAATTCAATCAATGGAAGAAACTGCTCCCAACTACCACCATGTTCAATCACACAAGATCGCAGTAAGTCTTCCAAACTTTGTATGGTACGCTCTGACTGTCCATCTGTTTGGGGATGATAAGCTGAACTCAATCGAAGCTTCGAACCCAATTCCTGATGCAAGCTTCCCCAGAATCGGGAAGTGAATCTTGGATCTCTATCTGACACAATACTAGATGGTACACCATGTAGCCTTACGATCTCCTTCACATATAACTGTGCCAATTTTTGTAAAGAGTTCTTCATATTCATTGGGAGGAAGTGAGCAGACTTTATTAATCTGTCTACAATAACCCAGATTGCATCATTCCCTGAACGTGTTCTTGGTAACCCTGACACAAAGTCCATTGAGATGTCATCCCATTTCCAGACAGGAATCTCTAATGGTTGCAGTTCACCAGATGGCTTCTGGTGTTCTACCTTGGCTTTTTGACACACCAGACATGAAGATACATATTCAACTATCTCTTTCTTCATCCTTGGCCACCAAAAGCTTTTCCCCAGATCTTGATACATCTTAGTTGATCTAGGATGAATGCTCAACATACTTTTATGCGCTTCTTCTAGAATCGTTCTTCTTAGATCAACATCATCTGGTACACAAATTCTATTCCTGATCCTCTAAATTCCATCTGATCCTTCTTGTAGTCCCATATCTTTTCCATTTGCCTGTAATTCTCTCAACTCTTGTAATGGCAAATCTTCTTTCTGTCTTTCACCTAACAGTTTCAGGAAATCATTGGTTATTTTCAAAGTTCCCAAAGTCATACTCCTTGAAGATTTCATCTCTACACCCAAGTTCATGTCTCTGAACTGTTCTATCATCTCCATTTCTTTTATCATCAAAGATGCCATATGAATGGACTTTCGGCTTAGTGCATCCGCCACCACATTTGCTTTTCCTGGATGGTACTTTAAATCAAAATCATAATCTTTAAGAAACTCCATCCACCTTCGCTGTCTCATGTTCAATTCCTTTTGATCGAACAAATACTTCAAGCTCTTGTGGTCACTGAACACTTCAAACCTGACTCCATACAAATGGTGTCTCCAGATTTTCAGAGCAAATACCACTGCTGCCAATTCTAGATCATGCATTGGATAGTTCATCTCATGTGGTCTTAACTGTCTAGAAGCATAGGCAACCACCTTTCGTTGCTGCATCAAAACACATCCTAAGCCCATTTTGGAAGCATCACAATAAACCACGAAATCTTCTTGTGGATTAGGTAAGGTTAAGACTGGAGCAGATGTAAGCTTCAACTTCAGTTCTTGGAAACTTTTCTCACATTCTGGCGTCCAAGAAAAAGGTTGATTCTTTCGGGTTAGCCGAGTCATTGGTAGGGCAATTTGAGAAAACCCTTCAATGAATCTCCGATAATAACCAGCTAATCCCAGGAAACTTCGTATCTCAGTGACTGAAGTAGGTCTCTCCCAGTTTACCACAGCTTCTATTTTAGAAGGATCCACAGATACTCCTTCGTTTGAGATTACATGGCCTAGGAATTTTACCTCTTTCAACCAGAATTCACATTTTGATAACTTTGCATACAATTGCTTCTCCTTCAAAATCTACAATACCACTCGAAGATGCTTTTCATGTTCCTCTGTAGTTTTTGAATAGATTAGAATATCATCAATGAAAATGATGACAAATTGATCCAAGTAGGGATGAAATACTCGATTCATGTAATCCATGAATACGGCTGGGGCATTAGTCACCCCGAAGGGCATCACAAGGTACTCGTAATGACCATATCGTGTTCTAAAGGCTGTCTTTGGAATATCCTCAGACTTGACATGAATCTGATGATACCCCGATCATAGATCAATCTTGGAAAACACTGTAGCGCCTCTTAATTGATCTATCAGATCATCAATTCTGGGCAGAGGATATCTATTCTTCACTGTCAATTTGTTCAGTTGACGATAATCTACGCATAACCTCATGCTTCCATCTTTCTTCTTGACGAGCAATACTGGCGCTCCCCATGGTGACACACTAGGTCTGATGAAATGCTTCTCCAATAACTCTTCAATTTGTTTCTTCAGTTCCGCCAGTTCAATTGGTGCCATACGGTATGGAGCTTTAGACACTGGTCCTACTCCTGGAATTAAATCAATGGAGAATTCTACCTCATGTTCTGGAGGTAAACTTGAGACATCCTCAGGAAATACTTCAGGAAATTCAGAAACAACCGGCATCTCGATTGCTTTAGGTTCACCATCTTCTTTGTAAAGAGTGAATAAAGCAAACAATTGACTTTCACCTTGTAATACATAGGTCTTAAGGTTGTCAGAATTTAGGTTTTCTGATGGAAATATCACGGTCTTGTTGTGACAGTCCACCAAGACTCGATTTGTCGATAACCAGTCCATCCCCAGAATCACCTCCAGATCTTTCAAAGGTAAACAAACAAGATCGACAAGAAAACTTCTACCTTCTATGAGTATAGAACATTCGTTACACACCTTAGCAGTCCTAAGTTGTGTACCGGTGGGAGTGGAAACAATCAGATCATATGTCATAGACTTCACAGGTAATTGAAGGCGTCTAACACACTCATCAGAAATGAAAGAATACGTAGCACTAGAATCAAATAACACAGATAGGATTGTACCATTTATGTCACACTTACTTTGTACGAGGTCATCAGCTTGATCTGCCTCTGAACCGTTGATGGCAAAGACTCTCCCAGTTGTTTGTTGCAACCTCTGATCTATGGACTCCTTGTTCTGTCTTGGAGGTTGGGCAGTACGTGTGTCTCCTCCACGGCCTCTCTGATAATTAGAGCCTCTTGGTTCATTCATTATGTTCCTGTTGTTATTTTGATTGTTCTGCGGACAATTTGGACTGATGTGTCCTTTTTAATTACATCGAAAGCAAGTGACCTCTTCAAGACGTCTGTTACAATCACGTACATGATGATTACCTCCACACTTAAGACACCTCATATTATTGCGTCTATCAAAAGATGACGATGATGATGATCCTCCTCTGGAGTGACTTGGATAGAACGATCCTCTTCTTTTGAAATCAACTGATTGAGGTTTCAGTTGTCTATTGGCCCTTTCATGTGCCAGTCTGGCTTGGTGATTCTCTTCAAAAATTCTACATTTGTTGATCAGAATAGGAAAACTCTGAATTTCTTGGTATCCTATCGCTTCTTTGATTTCCAGATTCAGTCCGTTCTCAAATTTAACATATTTCGATTCTTCGGCACCAGCCTGTTGAAAAGGAGGGTAAAAGAGAGATAGTTCTTCAAACTTTGCAGCATATTCTCCAACCGACATCGAGCCTTGTTTCAACTCCATAAATTCCAGCTCCTTGCGACTTTTCACACTTGCTGGAAAATATTTCTCCAGGAAACAGTCTTTGAAGTTGGCCCAGATCAAGGGTCTGTCAGTCTCGATCATACGGATTCTAGCATGAATCCACCAGTTCTTTGCCTCTTCCACCAACATATAGGTGGCATACTCCACTTTTTCGTATTCTGTGCAGGGCAATGCTCGAAAGATGGGCTCCATTTCCTTGGCCCAAAGATATGCTCCTTCTGGATTATAACCTCCTTTGAATTGTGAAGGCTTTCTCTTCAGGAAGTGGTCTAACCCATGGAGTCCTCCAGTGCTCCTTGGTTGGTTTTGTCATTCTATGGCTTCAGCTAAACGGTTGAAAGCTGCTGCCATATCGTTGTTGTTGTTGTTGTTGTTTCTTGCCATCCTATATTCATAGTTTGGTTTATACCAATTCTAAGGGATAATATATATAAATACTACATAACTATCATTATTCTACGATTTATCAGTTAGGCAATAAATCATATAACACATTTATCATATTATCAAGAGGTAATCAAACAAATCTTTTCGCAATTAATCAGTCAGGCACAAGTCACATAGTACACATTTAGCATGTTATCAAGTAAGAAATCAAATATTTCACATCTTATATTGAGAAACAGTGCATGTCATAGCAATTGGTCCTGAATTTTTGAAAATGCTCTGATACCAACATGTAACGCCCCGAGACGTTAATTAAAATTTTCGAATAAATTTTTCGCTTTTTCGAAAGATCATTTTAAAATTTATCAATTTAATTCAGAGTTTATGTAACAGTTGTTAAGAGCGGAAAAATTATCATACATACTAGTCGTGAATAATTAAATTCAAGAAAATACTTAAGTAGCGGAAACGATTTAGAAAATAATGGTACGTGACATATTATACTTATTACAACCCATAAAATCAAAGTTCAGGTAATAATTCAAATAGACATCCATCATAGCATCACTCTGCATTCTGCGTGTCATTCACTGTAAAAATTAATGTAAGAGTGAGACAGAATATAGAATAAATATAAAATAGATAAAATTGCACAAACACAATCAACAACTCATAATGATATGATGAATATGCCAAACAAGACCAGTTAATAATTCTTCAATTAGTTAAATGATGTCATGCTGGATCCATTTGGTTTTGGTGGGAATACTGCAGTAAAAGTCTCATAGAGACACAAATAGGGCTTTAGCATATACCATGAATCCCTATACTTCATGGTGCTTAAGTACCGAAGTACATAATATCATAAGTAGGACTTTTGCATAAACCATGAATCCCTACACCCCATGGCACACAACAAAATAGGGCTTAACTCATCATAGAGTAACCCCCCACCAGGGTAGCAATCATGGAACCCCTAAATTCCATGGTGTGTCCGAATGCTTATGATGCATGAATGCCTTTAATTCTTTTAACATACCATGATATCCACATTTCCAAAACCTCTTGGATAATACAAGTCCTCAAGGGACACAATACATATAATAATTCATAAAATCATGGATTTACTGTTTCTACCACATATGTCAATAACCACAAGGCATTCATGTACATATATATTAATTATGTCATTCATAATTATTCACCATCACAATATACAAACTGCATAATGCTCAACAACATTTCTAATAACTCATAATCACTCAAGAATTCAATAATAAATCTTCATCCATAGAGAAAATATCATTTTCTTTCATAATAGCCTTAATCAATGAATTTCAGCATTCCCAACAGCAACATACATAAGCAAAACAGTCATAACATGAGCAATTCAACTCCTTTTTAGATGATTCCACTTTCTATAGCTTAACAATACAATTATATACAACTTTCATGAAGAACACAACTTCAGATTCCAATTAGAAATACCACTTATTCACAAAATATCATACTGCCTCAAGATAAGTTTTCCAAAATGTACACAGATTAGTATTTAGAACGTATCTGGAGTTACAAATGTGATTTTGACATGAAACCAATTCTAAATTATTCCTAACACACAAATCTACAATTTCCATGAAGACACCAACCCCTAATTCTCACAACAAACTTCCCAGTTTTAAAAACAAGATTCGGATTTCAAAATTTCAGAATTTCAGAATTTTAGCTTGCACATACTTCAGTAGTTTGAGCATAACTTGAGTTACAAACATTATTTTGATATGAAACCACTTTCTAAAAATCCACAACTTAATTATCTACAACTTTCATGAAGACATTCAAGGCTGATTATGCATGTATAATTCCCAGAATATCAAAATATACACAAAACATGGAATAAGTCTTTCACTCAGACATGCAGTAATATTTTGGCTATAACTTTTGCTACACATACTCAAATCAGTCAGTTTCAGTCTCTAAATTCACATAACAAAAATATTTACAACTTTCATGAAGACACTGATCACTAATTCTTACCACAAAATGCCCAGTTTTAAAAATAATATACGGATTTTAAGTTCATAGATTTACAGCTTGTACATGCTTCAGTATTATGAGCATAACTTGAGCTACAAAAATTATTTTAATGTGAAACCACTTTCTAAAGATCCTAAACTTAACTATCTACAACTTTCATGAAGACATCCAAGGTTGATTATGCATGTATAATTCCCAGCTTATCAAAATATGCACAAAACATGGAACAAATCTTTCACTCGAACATGCAGTAGTAATTTTGCTATAACTTTTGCTATACATACTCAAATTAATTGAATCAGGTCTCATAATTTAGATAACAATAAGATCTACAACTTTCATGAAGAAGTTAAAGACAAATTCATACGTTTTAAGTTTCAAAATTAAGCCATAAGATACGAAATTAAAACTGGAATCCTAGAACAACATACAACTCTACCCATTTCATAGTTATTCACAACCCTCTCCCCTCTTACTTGATTTGAAGACTTTTAGCTGACTAGAGAAGAGGTCCCCTGGCTGTCCTGGTTCTATTCGAAGGTCTTGAGGAAGAAGGAAAATGGTATACTATAATTCTGTTTTCTTAAGAGTTTCTGAAGAGATATGGTTTTGTTTTAAAAAGCAAAGGCAGTGGGGAACAAGCCCTTTGTGAGTGGGTTTGCTAGTGCTGTTAGTGGAGATAATGGAGGATTAATAATAGAAGGTGGCTATCTTAGTGCTTATTTCTAGCCGTCCTACGTACTAGAGCAATTAGTGGGTTCAAATGCATCAAAAAAAATGCCTAAAAGACAAGAAAAAGGTCAAAAGTTACTTCTGCATTTCAAAACCGACTGGACTTCCACTTCCAAGTCCGGTTGAGGAGAACTTAGCAGTCTCTCAATTTCTTCTTTGGGTGGATTTCACCCGGTCTTGTACATCGGTCCAAAGTCATCCGGTGTGAACATCCGTTCTAAGGAAAGCTGAATTAACCTTCCTTGAAGCCAACCGGTGTTCATTAATGATAATCCGATCTGAACTAAATTCATCCGGTCTCACCTGAACCGAAGTCAGCTGTCCCATAGCTCATTCAGTAAAATGTTAATCTGGTCTACTTCACATAAGTTGTCCTCCCTACATCGGTCATCCGATGTGATGTGGTATTAGTTGGCATCCGATCTTCTTCTTTGAAGTCTTGACGTCGTCCTAACTTTGGAGATCAGAACGGATCAGAAGTGTCTCTTCCGATCTCATTCAACCGACTCCTCTTCCTTTAACTTTTCACTCGGTTAAGTCGTCTCAGGCTGACTCAAGGCTCATTCGATCTTCACTCGGTGTTCATGTCCTTTCTCATCTGAGGAATAACTTAACCATTCATTCATCAAAGACAAGCATCACAGTCAAGTCTCATTCGGACTCAGTCATTACTTAGTCACTCGGAATACGATTTACATGATTCACTCGGAATATGTATAATGTCTTCCACTCGGTTATTAACACTTAGGAATATAGAAGTATTTCCCATTTGGGTTTCACTCGGTTAATTAATACTTAGCCAAGATCAGACCTACTTCTTCAACTACGTTTCACTCAGAGACTCTCAAGGTCATTATCACTCAGAAATAGCTCTTACATACGAGTCTCACTCGGAATTCATTTGAATCTGACTCAATTCCTTGGTTTCTCACTCGGTAGAGTCTGTCCAGACCGAGCTCCCTCTCTTACTCATGCTTTCACTTGGTAACCGAGTCTTCATTCAAGCATATCCACTCGATAAACTATCCAGATACTGAGTCAGCTCTAAGTCAGTCTTTTACCCAAGTTGTTACTCGGTAAAAGTCTTCTGAAACCGATTCTAAGCACTCAGTTCTTCATTGCCAAAACTTACTCAATATCAGGTCAGTCATCACTCGGTAATTCATCTCCAAACCGACTCTTCTCTTGATCAGCTTTCACTCGGTGAATTTCCTCAATGCTGACTCATTCCACTTGAATTGTCCACTCGGTGATATTGATCCTAAACCAACCCAAAACTTATTTGTTGTCAATCGGAATTCCTTCACTCAGGATTGTAACTTCTGATCTTAATTGACTCGGAAACGAGTCACTCAAGAATAATGGACTCTGAAATGAGTCCTTTGAAGGTCTTGACTCGGGATTGAGTCTTCTTGGCATGTTTGACTCGGCAGTGAGTCTCTGAGACATTATTTCACTCGGAATAAGTCCTCTTGACCATGTTCCACTCGGAAAACACCATTTGCACTCGGTATTTCCATTTTCCACTTAGAATTCCTCTTGGTCACTTGGAATTTGCAGTTTTCACTCGGAACAGCCTCTCTTTCTCACTCGGACAGTTCTTTCTAAGGTATTTTCACTCGGAATTTGGGCCTCATTAATAAGGATCTATATAAGTTATAGAATTATACCTAAAAATGAGACTTTTGGAGCATTAAAAGCCATCATAGAGTGTTTTATTCATTAATTAACACTTACAAGCCTTCCATGTTTCATAAATTACAAAATAGAGCTATTATTAAAAGCAGGATGTTACAATTCTCCCACCCTAATAAAAATTTCATCCTCGAAATTTAATTTAACGCGCTCCTCAGTGGAACAATCCTGGATACTGTGTCCTCATAGCATCTTCACGCTCCCAAGTCAGAGTTTAAATTATTTTTAATTAGATGGAATCAAATATAATATAAAAATATATTTAAATATAATAATCAATTTCCTTAAAAATGGATCCACAAGAGTCACAAATGTTTTGGGATTTTGGTTGTGAGAGTTACGAATCGGAAAAAACATTGATTGGGCCGAGCAACAAAGTGGGCTTCGCTTGGTGTTGTTGTTGTTGAGTACGGAAGACATCTAAAGTTAATCTTATCAGACCGCAAAGTAACTCGAAACTCAACATAAGACACAAACTCAAAAAAGCGAATCTAACTATTCCTCTGAACATGAAACTCAATCGAAGGGGGAAACCCTTATCCCTGTCCTTGAACTATCTTCTCCTTCACACTCCCATATCCACCGACCCTGTTCCTTTAAGTGTTCTTCTCCACCACTATTTCCCCACCATTCCGGCCGGAGGGTGCTTTGTGTCGGTGGCGCGTGAAGATGACGGTGTCGGTGGCTGCTCGACCTCCAATTCTGCCGCCGAGGCGCACCTGGAAGAAGAGGGTGAGACTCTGATAGTGGATGATTTAGACTTTTTCTATCTTAAAAAGAAAAAATAATTGAACGCCTACATCCAGGATTAACTAATCGGTTTTCAGTTTCTTTTTGATACTACTGGTGTGGTTTCGACTTTTAAATGTGGATCTGTGATATTTTTCTGTTCTGATTCAAATATCACCCTTTTGTTCCAGAAAGGAGTTCACAACCGTGATAAGTGATACTCCTGCTCCGATTGACTCCTGAATCACTCCTCTCAGAAGACTTTCTAGGAAAATATCGCATCCATGAGGTATGAAAACTTTTCACTTCCCACACCAATATTTGTGGTGCATCTTAAATTATTCATAGCAAGTATGTAATGTTCTCAGCTATTTTTTTTAATTTAATATTTTTAACTTTGTAAAGAACAAATATCAAACACTGCTTACACTTTTAATATATATTATATATGTTAAATGCATTTTAATATAAAGTTAATTCAATTATAAGGAATAAGTTTCTGCATATAAAAATCAATAACTTATAAGGAAACACCTTGTGTGGTTGGAGACAGTAGAACTTGGAAGCCCCTGCAGCTTGCTTTAAAAGGGTGACTAAGGGGCAAGGAGAGTGCATATTTTGTGAAGCGATCCACCACATTACCCCTTGCTTTGGTCAAACCTTCTATGCAATCCATGGATAGATGAACCCAAACTTGTTTGTGTGTGAATAGTCAAGGGCTGCAACAAGCCTGTGTGGGAGAGGGATTAATACTTATTTTGTTTATATACCTCACAAGATGCCACCATCTTCCAAATATTATTCATTCTTCACGCGTTACTGAAATATTAGATGGAAATCTCTTCCACGTCCTGAAGAACCCAGAGTGACTGGAATACAAGAAGAATGCTGTGGCAATTTATCCCCTTGTAAAACAATTTATCTCCTTGCAACTCATAGCCCACCATGTATGTTGTAGAGCCTGTCATTAGATTCTGCATGATCTCCCCATGCTTCATGTCCTCCCGTACTTCTTGTACCCATCCTTCCTCTTCAATAGGGTATGTTAACGACATTGCTGAAAAGTACATCTGTCTAGACTAGAGGGCATCCGCCTGCTGGTTATCTTTTCCTGGCACCACATCAGATTGTGCCACATCTGCACTGCCATCACTACAGAAATTAGCTTTCTCTCATAAATAGAGTTTGTTTGGCTCCTTTCTGACAAAGCTTGGCTTAGGAAAGCTATTGGTCTGTGTCAAAACTGCTACCAGCCCCTTACCTGAAGCCTGAAGCATTCATCTCCACTATAGAAGTCTTTGGTAAATCAGAGACAGTGAGAATGGGCAGCATCATCATGTTGTTTGTAGTTTATCAAATGCCCTTTGAGCTTGTTCATTCCACTTGAAATCGCCCTTTGTTAATAGCTGTGTCAATAGCTGAGCCAGACTTCCAATCAAGGGTTTTATCCTGTCAACCCCAAGAATCCTCTTTCCCTTTTACATTCTTAGGAACACCATACAAAGCCTGTGGCTTCCACATCTTTTTGATGTGCTACCACTCCTCCTGAAATTATGTGGCCCAGATATTCTAGTTGAGATTTCCCAAAATTACCTTTTTCTATCTATTGACCTCCAAAGAATTATTCTTAAGCACTTACATGCCAGCTCCTAAATGTGCTAAATGGGTTTCTTCAATGGGGTTATATATGAGGATGTCATATAAAAAAAAGGGCAAAACATCTCAAATAGGGTCGAAGTAACCTCATTCATTAATGCTTGAACTGTTGAAGATACCTCATTAACCCCTTCCATCCTCTTTCTTGACTATAATTATTGGACTTGAGTATGGACCCAATGATTCTTGCCGCCGACATCTCATTAACCAATCTTTCAATCTCTTTTTTGATAATGTGGGTATCTAATACGGCCCAATCTGGGAATATCTGCTCCCCTTAATATTAGTTGCGTGGTCCCATCTCCAATGTGGTAAGGGTGTTCATGGTCTGGATAGGTATGATTTTGAGACAAAATGTTATCCAATTTGATCAATTTATTAACCTGTGGATTGGTTGGAACTTGGAAAGCAATATGTCATCCAATCCAATCAAAATGCAGTTTGAATTTGATTAGATATTTTGGTTTCATATTTCTTTTTGTAAAATAAAGAAACCTGGGCAAGTAATTTAAAAGACTAAAGATCAACCCTTTATTTCAAAATAATTCCCATACTTGTTCTAAAATCAGAAGTCAAACATCAGCTAAAAAACAGATGAAAGTAAGCACTAAATTTTACAAATAGCAATTTTAATTATTAATCTTAAATTTAAATTCCAAACTAAAAATTATCAGTTAAAATTTTTATTTTTTTAAAATAATTGATAAAAAATATTCTCCGATTTTATCACTGTTAAAGAAACTAACAAAGCATGATTTGGTTTGTAATTTTAATACATGAATTAGGGTATATTATAAATATTATAAATTTATTTTATTAGGTTACAACAGTTACAGAAATTGAAAAGAAAAATTCAAAGCAACATACATGATTAAAAAAAAGTCAACAGGGTAATAATACAAATTAGAGACCAATAGGGTAATGTGGTGTTTAAAAAAGATGATACATGCTAATGCATTCGAGAAGATGAAGATGCAAGGAGAAAGAAAGCAGGAAAAGATGGAATTTGAAAAATTTAAACCCTGTGAAACAATTTTAAAATCCCTGATCAAACTCAATATATATATACCAAAGCACTGCAAAGAAAACATAGAAGATCAAATGCATGAAGATCGTAGCAAATTTTGAAAATATAAGGGCTACTGTTATCCTGATACAGAAACCAACTTTTGCTTCAAACCAATGCACGTCACTTCTGAAGATACCTAAAATCAAAACAACAAAATGAAATTACATTTTCCCATTGCAAGATGAAAGAACAAGTCAACATTTAAGAATAGAAACCAAATTATGATGCATCTAGTCTAATAATCTAACCGGGTAGTGATGACTGAGGAGACTGAAGAGACCGTCTCAACTCTGATCATCATTTGACACTGTGATGCAAATGAGTTTTAAAATACTTCAAAAATCATTTTTAAACTGATTTACAATAAAGTATAAAAAACTATGGAAAAGAAACTAAACATGATCATTTGTTATCTATAATGAGAACAATGAAATTAAGGAAAATATATATACATAAAAAAAGAATCTAATCTACATGCTCATTAAAATTATATGAAGTTATCATAAAAATTTTTATGTTAAAATTACGGCTACGTTATATTTCATATATGTGTGTATGTATAATATAATATACCTCTGGGAATGAATGCTCCTTAAATTAGATATCTATCGTGACATTTAGATTGACTTATTTTAGCAAATCCTAGGGTTCCCCAGTTTGTTCCATATGAGTTCTGAATTATCCAGTATTCTTCCACTGTATTGGCCCCTTGTATTATTTTTCCATAACCAATGATGAGGACCCCATGCTTCTCATCTGTATCAAAAGCTTCGGCATTGGTGGGTCCTCTGTATATCTCATCCTGGTGTCAAAATAAATAATAAATGATTACTAAATAGAAATAGGGGTTTCAAAGATTTTGAAATATAATGTTTATACCTGTTTTAAATTAAGAAATTCATCTGTAAAATGAATTTCAGCAGCAACAGGTTGCTCCCTAACCTGTGTTTTTATATCTTCAATGGATACCCTGAAATGGTAATCAATCCGAAAAATGTCCTGTATAATCTCAAATGAAAAGGAAAAATCATTATTAATAATATAATTTAATATTAATCATAAGAAAATATATAATTTAATATCAACTCAATAAGGAAAGTACCTCTGGTCTAAGAATTCCATGTGTGCACGGCCCTTTTACCCCCACATAAGGGCACACATCCTCTATCGTGCAACCATTTTCAAATATCCAGTTGAAGATAGCTGAAATTGGAAGACCCTTATCCAGATCTTCTTTAGAGACCGCATTCCACAAGTGTTGTGGAGAAAGAATGACACGATGGTCATTGTTGCGGTCTTGCATATTGTTGTAGATGAATTCTATAGCAGCGCATGCCACGAAAGCCCAACATATATCTAAAAAGATGTGATGTTATTAAAACAATTCATAAATTTATATGATAATTACTATTATATCACTTGAGATTTTAGGTATATTTGAATTATGTACAATGCAAATAAATATACAGAGAAAAGGAAACAACACTTAGGAAAAGGGAGAGAGCACTTCAAGAAACAAGGAAATATAAAAAAAACTAAAAGCAAATAATGCATATCTTAACAAATCTGACCTAACCCACATACTAGTATTTTAACACTCCTCCGTAAGCTGGAACATACAGATCATATGCACCAAGCTTGGAATATCTAGACTGAATCCTAGGTCCTCTTAAGGGCTTTGTCAATATATCTGCTAGCTGGTCATTGGAATTAATGAACTTGGTATTAATCTCCTTGGACAGTAACTTTCCCCGAATAAAATGGCAATCATTTCGATGTGTTTAGTTCTCTCATGAAACACTAGATTCTAAGCAATATGAAGGGCTTCTTGATTATCACAGTATAATGTCATTTGTTTACCCTCACAAAATTTCAGCTCTTGAAGAAATTGTTTAATTCACATAAGTTCACATGTGGCCAGAGCCATATATCTATATACAGCCTCGGCACTAGACCGAGCGACAACGTTTTGTTTCTTGCTCTTCAAAAGATGATATTTCCTCCAATGGAAACATAATACCCAGAGGTAGATCTCCTGTCATGGGACAACCAGCCCAATCAGCATCACAATATCTTGTAATTTGAGTGTCACCCTTGTCTTCATATAATAATCCTTGCCCTGGAGCCTTTTTTAGATATATGAGAATACGTATAACAACATTCCAATGTTCAACATGGGGATTCTACATAAATTAACTAACAACCCCAACAACAAAGGAAATATCAAGTCTTGTAATGGTGAGGTAAATGAGTTTTCCCACTAGTCTCCTATATCTCTCAGCATTGAGATAGATTTCACCTTGATCTGCCATGAGCTTCTGATTTTGGGTCCATAGAACTATCAATCAGTTTACAGTTTTCTAAACCTGTCTCTTTAGAATGTCAAGAGCATACTTTCTTTGTGAAATCACAACACCATCTACTGATTGGGCTACTTCAATACCGAGGGAGTACTTCAAATAACCCAGATCTTTGGTTTGAAAATGACTGAATAGGTGTTGTGTTGTTTTAATTGAGATATCTTGGCATCATCATTTTCTGTAATCACTATATCATCAACATAGACATTTAGGTACACATTTTTCAGGAGATGTATAACAATAAAAAACAGAGTGATCTGCCTCACTTCTTTTTATTCTGAAAAGCCGCACAATATGACTAAATTTACCAAACCAAGTTTGAGGAGATTGTTTTAGCCCATAGAGAGATCAATTTAGTTTGCACACTAAGCCATACTCCCCCTGAATAACAAACTCGGGAGATTGCTCCATATAAATTTCTTCCTTAAGGTCACCATGAAGAAATGCATTCTTAATGTGAAACTGGTGAAGGGGCCAACCAGAGCAATGGGCCAGGCTGAAGTAGAGTCATGAGAATCAATGGAAGGAAGATCCATGGTTTGAGGATTTGCTGGAGGAGGAGCGGAATCACGAGAAGACGACTCAGGTAAAGTAGAATTACCTTGTTGTGTCCTGAGTTGATATGTAATGAGAGGTGGAGAAGCGACTTCAACAAAATTGGGGGGATTAGATGGAGTTTCACTGACACTTTGGTGGGAACCACTTATTGGGCCAAATGATGGAACAAGAATAACATGTTGAATGGAAGGAGAGGAGTCTATGGTATGCTGGAAAAAGGGTGTCTCCTCAAAGAAGGAGACATCAGCTGACATATAATACCATCTAGTATCTGGAGAGTAACACCTGTAACCTAAATATCCCAAGAAGACACATTTAATAGCTTTAGCAGATAGTTTATCCAGACCTGGCTTAAGATTATAAACAAAACAAGTACAACCAAATACTTTGGGAGAGACATGAAATAGTGGATCATGAGGAAAAATAATGGAGTGAGGAATTTGATTTTCAAGAGAGGAAGAAGGCAATCTGTTTATCAAGAAACAAGCTGTTAGAACTGCATCTCCCCAATGATGAGCAGGGACATTTGTATTTATCATTAGGGAGCGTGCAGTTTCAAGGAGATGACGATTCTCTCTCTCGGCTATGCCATTTTGTTGTGGGGTATGGGGACATGTGTGAATTGGTACCCTATGAAGATAAAAATGAGGACAGATTATGGGAAAAGTATTCTTTGGCATTATCACTTCGAAAAATTTTAATTGTTTTCCCGAATTGGTTCTTGATTTCATTAAAGAAGGACATGAAGATAGATAAAAGTTCAGATGTGTCTTTAATTAAATAAACCCAAGTACATCGAGAAAACTCATCAATGAAAGTCACAAAATATCTGAAACCAAATGATGTGACATGACTTGGACTCCAAATATCAGAATGAATGATAGAAAAAGGAGAGTTACATTTTCCTTTGGTTTGTTGAGGAAATGTTGACATAACATGTTTTCCTAATTGACATGACTCACATTTTAAGACTTGAAGATGCTTAAGACTGGGAACCATTATTTTTAATTTGGTTAGACTTGGGTGACCTAGACTATCATGCAAAAGTTTTGGGTTTGACGTTGCAAAACAAGACAGATGGGTTGGATTTTAAGTAATAAAGACCTCGTGATTCACGTCCTTCTCCAATCAAACGACCTATGCCATGTTCCTGAATAACAAAAGAATCAGCATTAAAGGTCACAGGACAATTTAATGAACGAGTTAACTGACTCAAGGAGATTAAGTTGTAGGGACAGTGAGGAACAAACAACACAAAATTTAATTTTAAAGAGGAAGACAAAGGAATTTGACCAATTCCTTGAGATGCAACTTGAGACCCGTTTGCTACAGTAACAAAATGAGGGATTTTGGAAGAGGAGATAGATGAAAATGAAGATTTGTTATCAAGAATATGGTCAGTGGCACCTGAGTCAAGTATCCAAGGATCACGACCCTTCGTAGATTGAGAAATACTTGCTGTTGAAACACTTGGACCTGAAGAAAATTGGACTAGGTTGCTGGATTTTTCATACTTAAGCTTCAAATATTCTTGGTACTCCTCATCAGCAAATTTGGATTCTACTTTCTCATATTTAGATACATGTGCCACGTTGTCAAGAAAACCATGTAAAGAGTAGCAATTCTCTTGAGTATGACCCATCCTTTTGCAATAAGTACATTGAGGACGTCCACTCCTTCCACCATGACCTCTTCTATTGCTGCGACCCCCTCTATTATTGCGCGGGGCAGCCAAGGCTGAAACATCCATAACTTCAGCAAAATTTTCATTTTTCAGCAAGTTGGGCACACGGAGAAGCCTAGGAACAAGACTGTCCGTTGATGGGATTTGATCATCAACAAGGATTTGATCACGCACATGATCAAAATCTGAATACAAACTTCTCAAGATAAGCACCATATAAAGTTTGTCCAACTTTTTATTAACTTCCTCCAATGAATCTGCCATAAGGAATCGTTTCAATTCTTCTACAGCAGCACGAGCCTTGGCTACATGGGCAATCATATCATGGTTGGTCTGTTTTAGGGCAACCACCTTCTGAGTTGCATCAAAAAGACGTTGAATATCATTGGCAAAAATATCTTGGGCTTTCTTCCAAAAGGAACAAGAAGTTTTGAATGTCCTAAGAATTTCCAAAACATCCAGCGCAACCGATTGCCATAACACAACACATAATTGAAAGTCAAGTTTCTCCCATTCAGATTTCTTATCCTCAGGAACACCTGTAGCTTCCTTCTTCAAGTGGTCATGATGCCCTTGGCCAAGAAACCACAACTCCACTGAGGCAGACCATATAAATAATTTTTCCAATTGAGTTTTTCAGTGATAATGGTGGGGGTTCAAAAAAAAAAGATACAAGACCTGCAGAAGCCATTTTTAGCATAAAGGAGAAGGAGACAAAAATGGAAAACCCTAATAGGTAGAGAAGGGAGCAGTTCAAGTTTGTCAAAACTTGAAAATAAGGCTTGGAACAAACTCAGGAGAGAAAATAAGACTTTGTGCATGGAGGGTCTGATGACAGCACGACCACCAGGGATGGGCCGCTCTCTTCAAGGCGCACCAAACCCTAGGTTTGCCGGAGATAGAAACGCCGGACGGTGGCCGGCGGACGACTGACGGTAGAGTTGGACTGAACCAGATCTGATACCAACTTGAGATTTTAGGTATATTTGAATTATGTACAATGCAAATAAATATACAAAGAAAAGGAAACAACACTCTGGAAAGGGGAGACAACACTTCAGGAAACAAGGAAATTAAAAAAAATAAAATAAAAGCAAATAATGCATATCCTAACAAATCTGACCTAACCCACATACTAATATTTTAACAATATCATACAACGAAAAAAGCTGAAGTTGATTAAGCCCCACCAACACACTAATATAGAAAGGAAATAAGCTTGCCGATTAAATGTTTATAGAAGAAAAACTTACCATTTTCCCCTTGATCTCGAACTGGATTCAAGTGATTGGTATTTCTTAGGTCATGCATAACCATGTCCACTGTATTCTCCATAACCTTAATGATAACAAACAATATATAAATATTAAAATATTAACCATGTACAATTAATTTGATTTTGTTTATGTGTTATAAATATATATTTCCTATTTATAAATATATATTTCCTTTAACAGAGGCTACATCAAGCAAAAAGGCACCTAATCAGTGAACATAACAGTCACCTTATATTTATATATATATATATATAAAACTTCTCTTATGACATCCTACATACAACACAAATGATTAGAAAGAAAGGGATTTGAAGAGAACAATTGGGGGGCCAAATGGAAATAATAAAAATAGTGAAATAAGATATTATTTCTTATTATTTACAGCAGACAACCTGTACTGTTGAACCGAAGTTTACAGTGATGAAAGTAAAAACCACATAGTATATCACATCCTATACTGTGACATGTATACCCCATTCTTATTTTTTTTACCCCCTTATACATCATCAATCATGCACATTCATAGAGTGAAAGAACAAGCAGAGACCAGTTAAGCTTCATTCCTACTAGCTACACCCAAGAGTTACAAGCTGGTCCCCAAAACCTCTCACTTAAAAGCGATTGATCAACCCCAAATCATAAAAGACGACAAAAACCAATCTGCTTGTGTAAGTAAAATGTAATAAAAACAACAGAAGAGTATAGATTCTGGGGGCATATCTACAAGCATCCCTCGGTTAAATCTTCCTCCTCACAAACAAAACCACCGAAACTCAAGCCTGCTTCCTCAAATCCTGGGACTGAATAGAAGTTCCATGGAATTCAGAAGGAACTCTTGAAGGAAGCTTAATGGAAGCCTCGAGCTTCAATTTCATGGCATTCATGATTGCCGAATATTAATAAATAGTCATAGTAGCACTTTGAGTTCTGGAATTTAAAATTTCTTTAAACCTTGTTACTCTACAATTTTTGGGAAACTGTGTTCTAGAGTATGAATATATTGCAGAAAATGGTAACAAGTTTCAATTGGCAATTCCATTGGACTTTCTCGAATTACATACTTTTTAGGAAAATACACACACTACACACATATTCCTTCTTTGGTTTAATCACTTCTCCAAGAGACCAAGACTCAAACCCTTCAATAATGACATTTGACAAAAATTTTAAAAATAGCATCTGAATAATTTTATTAACATCAGCATAGATAACAGAGGCAATGTAACCCTAGAATACCTTAGAATGTGGATTCAATGAAAAGGGTGAGAGAATCAATAGAAGAAGAAAT
This sequence comes from Clitoria ternatea, assembly GCA_037962975.1. Taxonomy (NCBI): domain Eukaryota; kingdom Viridiplantae; phylum Streptophyta; class Magnoliopsida; order Fabales; family Fabaceae; genus Clitoria; species Clitoria ternatea. The sequence goes on from CM075671.1 coordinate 267,117,942, forward strand.
TGGCTCACTCAACATTATTCAATTGAAGAATGCAATAAAAAACTTCCAACCCAAATCAATATCCTGAAAAGGAGAAACAAGAACATGATCTAAAATCAAGCATGATTGGAAAATCTATGGCATGGAAATTGGGGTGGGTATAACAATAAGGTACAGACCGTGAGAAATCAGATGGGGAATTACCAAATTGGGAAATTAGAGTTATTTGTTACCCATAAAATGCCAGATTTGAGGAAATAGGGTTCTTCATTGCCCTTTTTAGATTTTGGTGATGAATGATGAAGTGATGAGTATGGGTGAGAGGCTGTGAGAGTTGTAGGAACTAATTTGATTTTTCAATTTTCTTTGTTATTTTAACTTAAAGATCCAATGGTTCACTTAGAGCCTGTTTGGTTACAAAGTTGGGTTGGTCAAACCTTGACCAACCCCAAAAATAAATCCTACAGTCAAACGGAGTTTTGACTGTCTCGAACGGCGTGAAGGATCAATATCAACTCTTAAATTTCTCCATTTCTCCAACTCCGTTTCCCCAACTGGAAACCAAACGGACCCTTAGTGTTGTAGCGTATAACTTTTTTTAAGAATTTATGATTTTTTAAAAGTTATAAGTTCTCTTGTTAATTGTTTAGTTATCAATTATCATTTTGCCCTTATTTTTTTATAAAATAATAAATTTTATCTCTCACATAATTAAAATATTATATGTCCTTTAAAGTCATTTGATACACTTTAAGCTAGTTTTACTAACCAGTTCTATTTTAATAAGCTACTTAAAAAACTGTAATCTACCATAAAAGGCATAAGCTATAAGCCATAAGCCCGTTTTGCTAAATGAAGCCTAAGTGTTTGTTTGGTAACTAATTGTGAAAATAGAGTTGTGCAAACAGTGTTAGACCAATGGATTAGAAAATACCTTTAGTTAACCCCTGTTGGGAAACCCCAGTTGAAAACTAGGAATGTCAATGCAAGGCCGCCCGCTCGCCCGGCCTTCCTGCCAACCTTCCTAAAATGGGGCGGGGCGAGTTGAAAAAATGTATTCTACAGTGGTTCAAAATTGGTTCGTCCGGTATTTTTGTTGGGTTTTGGTGAGGCGGAACGGGTTGACCCGATGGGTTATATAATGTTTTATTTTAAAATAATAATATAACATTAATAACCTGTCGAGTTATATAATATTTTATTTTAAAAATAATAAAAACATTAATAATATCTTATAAAAAATTTTCTAAGTAGTGGTAGTTTGATAACTTCAATTACTTGTTTTGAAAAATGAACTTGATTAGTTTTATGATTGATATTGGTTTGATTATTTATTTTGGATAGATATTGAACTTTTTAATATTGAACACTAATAAAAACTTTAATGTTTAGTCCTTATTTATTATCATTAATTTATTATAAGAATTGAGATTGTTTCATTTTAGCATATTACTTTGATTAGTGTTTGAGTTAGAATTATTAATATAATTATATTTAAATTTTTTATTTTAGTGGTATACTACTCTGTTTTTTCTTAATTTAATTAACTTTTTCTTATTAAAAATAATAAGGTAATTGATTTTTATTAATTTTTATTATTTTATATTTTTAAGTGGACCAACCATTAATCAACCTCCTATTAAAAACCCTTTATTCAAATACTAAAAGTAATTTTAAATTTTTTAAAGGTTGGCAGGCTAACCCGCCCTGTCCCACCATCAAACCAAGTGAGCCAAAAATTTCAACCTGCCTCCGATAAGGGGCTAAACCTGCCCCGTCCTGTATTTTGATGGGTTGATGGCGGGACTGGTAAACCCGCATTGACATCCCTACTGAAAACCAAATTCCATAGAAGACACATCCATCTCCATAGGGATCCAATCTATTTAATCCACCTTTTCGGATAAAAGGTTCTCAACAAAATTCACCAATTTCAAAACATTACACACAGTCACAGACATAGTAGCAAATTAGCAATGAGCAAACCTCCAAATTATTACAAGATTGAAACGGATATGCGGACGGGAAGAAATGCCAAATTACCATAGATTCAGACATTTAGTAAATAAGAAATGGCAAATTACCAGAAGCAGATCCAGAGAGTAGTGATGAGCAGTGGGAACCTTGGAGATTAGAAGCAGAGACAGAGAGTGGTCTTCAAACTGTTTTAGAGATGTATTAGAAAGGAATCAGAACTATTTTATTTAAACAATTTCCTTTTTTAAAAGTGCATTTTAAAACTAAAAACTTACAATCTGAAATCTAAAACCATAAATTAAAATCCATAATCAAACAACACTTAAAAGTTTCTTTTCCAAACTAGTTTGTTTTGTATTGTAAATTGGTCTTGAAACTAAAACCATAAATTAAAATCCATAATCAAACAACACTTAAACAGTTTCTTTTCCAAACTAGTTTGTTTTGTATTGTAAATTGGTCTTGAAACTAGTTTGGATTCAAACTATTTTCTAAAACGGTAAAAAACCAACTTTAAAAACTGGTTTTGCAATCAATTTTAACCCAAACCAATTTTTTTATGAAACCAAAAACATATATAATTCAACATATTTAATTATCTAACATCTCAAAAATCCAACCATGATTCATGAAATAAACTCATGAAATTGTTTAATTTGTTAGTTTTTTTTTATTTGTTAGTTTGTTATAATATATGACACTTTTTCTTTTCCTTAATAATACTGTGTTGTGTACTGTATAGTTAGTGCTCCAATTCAGTAAAAGGAAAAATGACACAAATTAAAAGTTAACCATTCAAATTTGAATGATTCAATTGGCAATTTAATTAGCCAAGTCAGAATTGCAGAAACCAGTTTCTTTTCTGGAATTCCATAGTTTCGGGCAAGAAATGCCTTAGATAATAGATTCGGACAAGAAGCAATCTACCAAATTATGTCAATGTTAAAGTTAAAATGAGAAATGTCAAATTTGAAGGAGTTTACTGTAGTTTTCTGTTTATAAATAATATCTTGGTTTACTCATTTCTGTTATTGTTGTTTTGTAGTCCTTTGGAATATTTATCTAGATTTGAATTATTGCTGTTCTCTCATTTCTGTTACCACTAGCCTTTATTTCCGCTAAGTGGGCTATTTTCTAGTTGTAGTGCAAACGTGTATTGATTGGTTATTTAAGCCAAGGATATTGTTAATAAACTTGAGTCATTTCTCTGCAACTATGTTTGTTGTGTTCCTAGTATTAGATTCATTTCAGATAAAAGGTTCTCAATAATCTGGTATCAGAGCCCCCACTGGGCCTGATACGTCAAAGCAGCAGTCTTTGAATTCTTGCAGTAGCACAAAAAATAGGGAGCTTCGTACAACCAGCTAGTCCACGTTTTGATGGTCACTATGACCATTGGAGCATGCTAATGGAAAATTTCCTTCGATCAAAGGAATATTGGGAACAAATTGAGCCTGGCTATGTTGCAACAGCAAGCGGAACGGTACAAACAGAAGCACAGCAAAAGAAGAACGATGAGATGAAACTGAAAGATCTTAAAGTAAAGAACTATCTCTTTCAGGCGATTGATCGAACTATTCCCAACACCATTCTCAAGAAGGACACTTCTAAAGAGATATGGGATGCTATGAAGAAAAAGTATGAAGGAAATGCAAGGGTCAAAAGGTCTCATCTTCAAGCTCTCCGCAGAAAATTTGAGGTCCTTGAGGTGAGGTCTGGGGAAGTAGTGACAGAGTACTTCTCTAGGGTCATGACAATGGCCAACCAAATGCGGATTTATGGAGAAGTTATACCAGATGTTAAAGTGGTGGAAAAAATTCTCCGTTCTTTAACTGAGAAGTTTGATTATATTGTATGTTCTATTGAGGAGTCAAAGGACATTGATGCTCTTTCTATTGATGAGTTACAAAGCTCACTAATAGTGCATGAACAGAAGTTTCAGATACGCAATGGTGAGGAACAGGCACTGAACGTGACATTTGGAGGAGAAAGAGGTCTTGGTCGAGGTGCCCAAAGAGGAAGAGGACGAGGAAAAGGAAGAGGTGGTCAAGCAAATTTTAATAAGGCAACTGTGGAGTGTTACCAATGCCATCAACTTGGACATTTTCGTTATGAATGTCCTCAGAACAAAAAAGCAAATTATGCAGAGATTGATGAAGAAGAAGAAATGTTTTTGATGTCTTATGTGGAGTTGTATAAGGCTAGAAGAAAAGATACATGGTTCCTAGATTCAGGATGTTCTAATCACATGAGTGGTGATGTAGCTATGTTCCATGAGCTTGATGAAAAATTTCGACATTCAGTACAATTAGGAAACAACACTAAGATGAATGTGATGGGAAAAGGAAGCGTGAAGTTGCTGTTGGATGGAGTCAATCTCGTAGTCACTGAAGTATACTATATTCCGGAGTTGAGAAATAATCTCTTAAGCATAGGGCAATTACAAGAAAAAGGTTTGACTATTTTTATCAAGGGAGGAATATGTAAGATATTTCATCCAAAGAAAGGTTTGATAATTCAAACTAACATGAGTGCCAATAGGATGTTTAGCTTGCTGCCTCAATCTTTGACTCCCCCTCGAGCACAATCTGATCAGTGCTTTCACACAAGCACTCATAATTTATCTCACCTCTGGCACCGAAGGTATGGGCATCTGAGCTATAGTGGCTTAAGAACACTATTAAACAAGAACATGGTACGTGGACTTCCTCAACTCTCTGTGTCAACGGTGACCTGCACTGATTGCATAAATGGGAAGCAACATCGGGATTCTATTCCAAAGAAGAGTAAATGGAGAGCAACGCAGAAGTTGGAACTTATTCATGCAGATATATGTTGTCCCATCACTCCAACATCTAATAGCAACAAAAGGTACATTCTATTATTCATTAATGATTATAGTAGAAAAACATGGGTGTATTTTCTGGTAGAGAAGTTAGAAGCTTTGAACTCTTTCAAATGCTTTAAGAATATGGTTGAGAAAGAGGCTGAGATGTCTATTAAGTGTTTGCGAACAGATAGAGGAGGAGAAGAGTTCAATGATTTTTGCAAACAAAGTGGCATAAAGGGGCAATTAACTACAGCTTATACTCCGCAATAGAATGGCGTTGCCGAACGGAAAAATAGAACAGTGATGAATATGGTTCGTTCCATGCTATCTGGTAAAAACATTCCCAAGGCTTCTGGCCAGAGGCAGTGAACTGGACTATTTATGTCCTCAACAGGTGTCCTACATTGGCAGTAAACGATGTAACACCAGAGGAGTCTTGGAGTGGAGTGAAACCCTCAGTTGAACACTTTCTGGTCTTTGGATGCATAGCACATGCACATGTTCCAGAAGCAAGGAGGACAAAACTTGAAAATAGAAGCATTACTTGTGTATTGTTAGGAGTTAGTGAGGAATCAAAAGGCTACAGGTTGTTTAATCCTATTGCTAAGAGAGTTGTCGTGAGTAGAAATGTGATTTTTGAAGAAGACAAGCAATGGGATTGGGATGAGACATAAACTGTACCAGATTCAGAATGGGATGATGGCGAGAATGAAAGAAATATTGATGGGGAGATAGGAGCGGTTCATGATGGAGGAGTTGAAGATGAAGAAAATGATGATTCTAGTGAAGAAGACGGAGCGAAGGGATTGAGGCAATCTAGAGACAGGCTGTCTCCTATATGGATGGGTGATTATGTTAGTGGTGAAGGTTTATCGGAAGATGAGACCCATATGGCCTTAATGGTGTCAATTGATCCATTATGTTTTGAGGAAGCTGTGAAGAAGCCAAACTGGAGATTGGCTATGGATGACGAAATCAAATCATCCATAAAAAAGAATCAGACATGGACGCTTACCAAACTACCTGTTGGGGCCAAAAGAATTAGAGTGAAATGGGTTGACAAAACCAAATACAATGAACATGGAAAGGTTGATAAGTACAAGGCTTGGTTAGTGGCGAAAGGGTATTCTCAAAAGCATAGAGTTGACTACACAAAAGTTTTTTCACCAGTGGCAAGGATGGATACAGTAAGAATGATTATTGCTCTAGCTGCGCATAAGAATTGGCAAATTTTCCAGCTAGATGTTAAGTCGGCCTTTCTCCATGGTGAGCAAAATGAGGATGTTTATGTGGAGCAGCCAAGAGGATATGAAGAAAAGGGCAGTGAGCATCTGGTTTACAAGTTGCATAAAGCTTTGTATGGATTAAAACAAGCCCCACGAGCTTGGTTTAGTCGAATTGAGGCTCATTTCATTGGTGAAGGATTTCAACGGTGTGATAGCAAGCAAACATTATTCACCAAGAGAAACAAAGGAGAAAAGATTATCATTGTAAGTGTTGATGATTTAATTTTTACTGGTAATGATATTATGATGTCTGAATTTAAAAGCTCTATGTTAAGAGAGTTTGATATGTCTGACTTGGGGAAGATGAGGTTTTTTCTTGGAATTGAGGTGCTACAACAACCTGATGGTATTTATATATGCCAAAGAAAGTATGCATTGGAAGTCTTGAGGAGGTTCGGTATGATGGGAAGTAATTCAGTGTGCAGTCCAATAGTTCCAAGTTTCAAAATGAGCAAAGATGGAACTAGAAACTTTGTTGATGAAACTTATTATAAGCAGCTGGTTGGTAGTTTGATGTATCTCACTGCCACAAGACCAACATGATGTTTGTTACCTGTCTCATAAGTAGATATATGGCAAAACCAATGGATATTCACCTGCAGGCAGCTAAAAGAGCCCTTCAATACCTAAAAGGAACTGTAAATTATGGAATTTACTATAAGACAGCAGGGGATGGTGAGTTGTTGGGATTCACAGTGAGTGACTATGCAGGAGATATGGAAGACAGAAAGAGTACATCTGGCTGTGTGTTTTTAATGAGTTCAGGTGCTGTCTCATGGTGTTAAAAAAAAACAGCCTATTGCAACCTTATCAACCACAGAAGCAGAATTTGTAGCAGCTGCTGTTTGTGCTTCTCAAGGAGTTTGGATGAAGAGAATCTTAAAGGAGTTGGGGCATTCTCATGGAGGTTGTACAACTATGATGTGTGATAACAACTCAACCATCAAGTTGTCTAAAAATCCTGTTATGCATGGCCATAACAAGCATATTGATGTGAGATTTCATTTCTTAAGAAATCTTACCAAGGAGGGTACAATAGAATTAGTTCATTGCAGAAGTGAAGATCAGGTGGTAGATATATTGACCAAGCCATTGAAGGTTGAAGTTTTTCAGAAGCTTCGAAAGCAAATGGGAGTGTGTGGCATTTCTGATATAAACTAGTTGCTTCATGGCACTTAGTTTAAGGGAGGCAATGAAGGAGTTTACTGTAGTTTTCTGTTTTTGAATAATATCTTGGTTTACTCATTTCTGTTATTGTTGTTTCCTAGTCCTTAGGAATATTTATCTAGATTTGAACTGTTCTCTCATTTCTGTTACCACTAGTCCTTAGTTTAAGGGAGGCAATGAAGGAGTTTACTGTAGTTTTCTGTTTTTGAATAATATCTTGGTTTACTCATTTCTGTTATTGTTGTTTCCTAGTCCTTATGAATTATCGCAGACAAGAAACACCTAAAACACCTAAGTAGAAATGATGATCACCGTCAAAAGAAGAATCAAATGAAGTAGTAGCAAACTCAGAATCAAATGAAGGAATACCAAATTACCTAATCGCATTTCACTCAACTCGCTGCTTCTCTTCACACACTCGCGAGAGAATCAAATGAAGGAATGCCAAATTACCTAATCGCACTTCACTCAACTCGCTGCTTCTCTTCAGACAATGGCGCTTCCTTTCCGTGCTCGTAACTAATCGTATTTTGTTTGTTTGATTTATATAAAATATGAGAAATTTTTTTTAATTATTTAGTTTATATAAAATAAAAGACGATATTGATTCTTCTAAAATTTTAAATAAATGTCAATTAAAAGTACTTTGTATATTTTAATGCAGAAACATTAAATAAATATCTAATATAATAAAAAATATTTAGTTTTCCTTTTCAATGTTGTTTTATGAATGGGTTATTTCATAAGAGCAGAATACAACTTGCTATTAAATTTGTCTCTCTATTTGAGATCTATATCCAAAATCTGTTTACTTTTAATTAACCTTATGGTTTATGCATGTAAGTTTGAACTTCGAAAGTTTGAAATTCATTTAAGTCAAGAGAGACTCATCACTGTAGTAAAGGTTTTTCCCTTATTTTATTATGGGGTACTTAATTAGTTATATTCATTTACATATCTTACATTTGATTTGGTGCTATATGATGGAATGGGAAGGGATAGAAGATGTGGTAACATTGTTTGGATTATAATAATATGAATGCTAAATAATGTAAGAGAATGAAGCTGGACTTATCCTATTTAATTATTAAGTTTAATTTCTTTTCCTCTAATTTAGGGTGTATAAAACTTATTAAATTAATAATTTACATTTTTCCGTTTAATAATTATATAAATGAGTTAAATAAAGATTGTACAGAAATTTAACAATTAAAATGTGTTCTGCGTAGTTACTTTTCTAATGATTATTATTTTATTTCATCTAAAAATATACAAATAATGGAATGATATTTTTACTCTATTACATCTCATTCAATTTTGTTTCCTTATTTACTACTTATCCATTTCATTATGTATCATCAACCTAAACATGCTTTTACTTTCTTGTTTAAAGTCTGGTTATGTTTATATTTTGTTTTGGAAGTGTAGTGATGTGACGGATTCTAATCAGATACTCTAATTCACTTAAGAAAAAACAAATACTCTAATTCTAAATCGCTAAAATCTCTAAAATGTCTTCCCTTAAAATGCTCTAAGATTTCTTCCTTCACTTTCACCATTGTCTTCTTCCCACAATGTCACCCATCAATCACCGACCATTCCTCTTCCATCACGAAAGTGTTAATGATCTATTTCCGAAGAACTTCATTGAAGAAAGCTCTTTAGAAAACCTACCAAATCCACCTTATTAGGTGACTATGGACATCAAATCCACTAATATCCTTTCATATTTTGCTTTGTTATGGGTTATATCCATGTTTAACTTTTTGCCTTTGGTGTATAGTTGTTAAGGTGCTATTGAAATATACTCCAACATATTTAGTCACTTAAAAAATTCATTTTCAAAAACTAGTGTAAAGACACATGACATAAATATCTTTGGAAGTTTACTTTTCAAAAAATAATTAAGTTGTTATTCAAGAAACTGGTTTGGTAACGGATTTCAAAAATAGTTCTTGATTTTTAAATAAAAAAAGTAAAAAAAATGTTTGATAACGTAATTGATATCAACTATATTAAAAAGATAAAATTTAGAAAATAAAATTTAAAAACTTTTAAAAACAGACACAACATTAGATGCTTTATAATATTTGTTTAAAAAACAACCTATTATTTATAACAATTCTTAAATATTAGATAAGTTTTATTAAACATTTTAATATTTTTTTATCACTCTAACTAATTTTAAATATTAAATCGAAGATGGATTATTTACTAAATTTAAATGTTATTTTTAAAACTATTATTTAAATAAGAAGTTAGTTATTTATATATTTAACTAATTAGAATTTTTTAAAAGTATAATTAACTATTACATTATAAGATAAGTGTGAAAAAAGAAGTGTAAATTATAATAGAGATGCAAAATAAGAAGAGGGCGTATATTTTTATAGATGATGTAACGAGATATATGTTTTTATAAATGAGGGGTGAAGAAAGCGTGTGCTTTTATAGATAGAAAAAAAATGCATGTTTTTATAAATAAAAAAAAGGTGAAGATGATATATGTTTTTATACATAGGAAATATGGAAGATGGTGTTTTTATTAGTGAAAGAGTATAAAAATCATTAAAAAAAAATAGAGATGTTTACACGGAATTTACATAGGAAATATATATTTTTGAAGTCAAGTAGTAGAGGTAATTAAGAAAATTTTTATGTTATATTATCGATCACTTTTATTAAGTTTACACGGAATTTACAATTAAAAAGTAAAGATATAATAGATTTTTTTTTAAGTGGAACACAACAAAATATAAATTTCTATTGAAAAAAAAATAAAAGAGTAGTCCTTGGTAGTAGATTTCTTTCACAACCATTTGTTCTTTGTTATGGCGATCAAAATATGGGAACAATAAGGAAAGTAAAATGAAGTTCCCAAAAGACATTTTCCAATGAGTTATATAACTGTACTCATAGAACGTCTTAATTTCATCTACCACATCATCTTTAAGTAATGCTGTTGTGACTCTATCACTTGTGACTCTATCACTTCCTTTATGAACATATGTAAACAAATATTTAATGAAGCTTGTTTGGCATGTATACTTAACATTGATGTGTCATGGATATTTTAGAAGCAGGACTTGATTGTAAGAAACAATAAAGCTATTGTCCAAATTAATATATTTTTTTTCACAGTATGTCCATCATATCTTATTGTGTACTTAGGACACCCCTCTTCATCCAAAATTTTAATTTTTAATTAAAATAAAAAATCTATTAAAAATAAAATAAGAGGATATGGTTTTTAGAAGGAATAAGGATTAACCACAGGTTAACACTTGTTAGATTCTATTTTCTATCAAGTGGGGAGGGATTCTATAGGGAAAACGGGTGCATCAGAGAGTGACACCTGTTAAATTCCATTGTTAAAAGATTCTCAAAAACTCCTCTTTATATTAGATATAAATAAGTTTTTCATGAATAAAGATTTTAACGCTAATACTACATTTTTTATTCCTTTGAGGGGTGTTTGAGTCCTTGTTAGGATTGGTTAAATCTCGATTTGAGCAACTCTAAAACAAATCTGTTAAACAGGGTTTTGATTGTGTTGAACAACGTGAATGATCCCAATTGCATGCTAAACGATTGTGTGTGTATATATATATATATTTTGAAGTGAAGTAAAGGAGGTAATTAGGAAAATTTTTATGTCATATTATCGATCACTTTTATTAAGTTTACACGAAATTTACAATTAATAAGTAAAGATATAATAGATTTTCTTTAAGTGGAACACAACATATTATAAAATCTATTGAAAAAAAGAAAAAAAGAAAAGAGTATTCCTTCATAGGAGATTTCTTTCACAACCATTTGTTCTTTGTTATGGCAATCAAAATATGGGAACAATAAAGAAAGTAAATTCATGAATTTTTATATGCAAATATGTCAATTCCAAGTTAACATAAAATTTATTGAATTGTTAAATACATCATTTTTACATAAATTTTTTTCGTAAAACAAATTCATGCATGGCTCGAACTTTAAAATTAGTATATAATAAAAATTGAGTTAATGTATTCTAGAGCAACCAAACGAATTTCTTAAAATAATTAATAGGGTTCAATAGATTTGATTAAATTTTTTATGTGAAATTAGATCTCTCTTTAATCAACCTTTAAAAACTACTAAAATGAAGTTTATCTCTTTTAATCAATAGTTAATAATATATTTAAAAGAATTAAGAAAGAAGGGAATGAGATGGAAAAATAAATTTTTTATTTATTTGTTTAAAAGAAAAAGAGAAAAAGGGAAGTATAAACCATTGAAAATTATGTACTTAATAAATATTAATAAACTTAAAAATACTATTTAAAAGTTTATTAAAATAAAAATAAAAGTTATATATATATATATATTTAAATTTATTATAATAAAAATTAAATATATATATATATATAATTAAATTTATTTCTTACCATCTATATCAATCAAAATAAGAAAAAGATTCATTTTGTAGTTGTTTTCATTCTTTCTCGTAATCTGAAAGTTAAAACCTCTCTTTGAATCCTTGAAACTATTCTGAGTCCCCCAGAACCCTTTTCGTTTTCTCTCTGTACAAAAGAGAGAAAGGGATTTGAACAACAGAGAGAAAGCAAGTGTATTCACAACGCTTAACTGTTCCCAGATCTCTCATCTCCATGGGGCAGAAATCTCTGATCTACGCCTTCGTCTCTCGAGGAACCGTAATCCTCGCCGAGTACACAGAATTCACCGGAAACTTCAACTCCATCGCCTTTCAGTGCCTTCAGAAGCTCCCTCCTTCCAACAACAAATTCACCTATAATTGCGATGCTCACACCTTCAATTACCTCGTCGACAATGGCTACAGTAATTCCTCAAATTTCTCTCTTCTCTTCACCTTTGCATTTCTACATGCTTTCCTATGCACGCCTCGAAATTTCATCACACAATTCTTAATTAGTGTGTGGTTTTGCTGATTTCTTTTTTACTTCGGACAATTCTGTGCTATATATCCTGCGTGGAATGGGGAGGTAGTTAGTTATGATATGTACTGTTCTGTGTCGTGTATGTTGGACGGTTGTGCTATGCGTTAATAAAGATTAAAGAATCACTGAATCGGATAAGATTACGGAAAAATAAAATAAAATAAAAATGTTAATGGATAAGCATTGTAAGATTTTGAGACTAAGGTCAAGGGAAACTTTACATATAATTTTTTCAATTCTTGTGTCGATCTTCTTAATGGTCGTAGAATTTTATAATTGTCAATTGGTTACTTGTACTAAACGTGCTTCTTAGTTATTTTTCTTTTTTTTTAAAATTAAAATTTTCTTTCATTTGACCAAACTAATTGATGTTATTTCTTGTGCTTAAAACTTATGAACAAACACAGAAACAAGATAATGGTATCTATATGTGATACTTTAAGACCCGCAAAAAAAAAAAAAGAGAATATATTTTGTACTCAATTGGGGTTACGCCATGGTTTATCTGCGAATGTGTTATTTGTGTGCATGGTAATGGTTAATGTGTTTCGGTCTTAACTGCCGCAGAAATTAAAATGCAGAGCATTTTGGATTCACAGATGTTGCGCTAGAAATCATGGATATTTGTGGCTAAAACTTGCACCTCTGTCCCCTCCAATTTTCTTATGTGTCTCGCCTGTTTTTGGAAGGTTATTTGTGATTTCGCTCATTTTCATCAGTTTCAGTACGGCACTTGGTTTGAAAACCCTAGTTCAAAATTCTTTCTCGGGTTAACATCCGCAAGTTCACAACCTTCTCAGTTTTGATGCAATTCCTTTGACCCTTTGTTGTTGGCCGTGATGCACATATACGATATGTGTATTGAATAGGATATATGACCATACCACTATTCTTAAAATATATAGGATATGATATGCGTAGGATATGTATCTAGAGATATATACAAAAATTCATAAAACATACTAATTAAATATAAAATTACAACCCCACACATCCAATTTAAGAACACAGTTCTTGGACATAACTAAAAACAAAACAAAAGCTTTAAATCATTGTCATCATAGTTATTTGTCTATTTTCTACAAATAAGAATAATATTAACCTTCTTTGCTTCTTGAGAATCATTAATAAAGAGTGTAATTTTAATTTTTGGTTTACCAAGAGATAATATTTCTCTGTCTCTATCTGAGAGTAATATGCATCGGATACGGATACGTGAAACTGAGTGTTCATGCTTCATAGCTTGCCAGCTTACTTTTGGCCAAGCCCTGCAACCCATTCCTCTATATTGGGTTCAAACTTTTCTGCCTGTCCTCATGTCCTCTATAGCACGACTCAGCTTCCACACAAGTATTTTTCCTCTCACACAGGTTTTACATATTGGTCCACATTTGTCCCTCTGTTGCATTGTTGCTCACCCTTTGGTTTTTTTCTTTTGGCTTTGTTTTTTTTACCTCTCCTTGCATCCTTAGTTTACTTACTACTTTACTTTAAGCCTAGGTTCAAACTTGTTTGATTTTCATTTGTTGACTTTTTTATCCTTGATCCATGGTATATAGCTTTAGATTATGACCTTTAAATATTAATTACAAATATTTCCTACATTTTGGATAATTTTCTATGTTTGAGCATTTACATGTATGCAGTACAAATATTGAATTTGTATTGTAAATCTTCAGAAGAATGGTCAATTTGTCATCCATTTATCGTGCTATTCGCTATCCTTCTTTAGCATTTTCGGGGCTGGCCCCTACTTGCTGCTATCTGAGATTGATAACCCTGTTCCTGAATTTCTGTTTTTAGTGTTTTTGTTTTTAAATTGTAACTTTATCAACTGATACTAATTTTGTAAAAGTGAAGCTTAAAAACTTTGAAGCTCAATAGTTTTCTAAAATGTTTGACTTTTGGAAATTTGTAGCTTATTGTGTTGTTGCAGATGAATCAATTGGAAGGCAGGTACCCATGGCTTTTCTGGAGCGTGTCAAAGAGGATTTTGTGTCAAAATATGGTGGTGGAAAGGCTACTACAGCTCCTGCCAACAGCCTTAACAGGGAATTTGGGTATTTAGTTTCTTTCTAAGCTTGTAAAGTTTTAGCTAGTAGCTTTATACTGTTATTTAAGCTATTGCGGTAAGCTCTACGTGCAGGCCTAAGTTGAAAGAACATATGCAATACTGTGTTGATCATCCTGAAGAGATAAGCAAGCTTACAAAAGTGAAAGCTCAGGTTTCTGAGGTTAAAGGTGTCATGATGGAGAATATTGAAAAGGTACAAATACTCTACTTAGGGGCATTAGTTTAATCGGATAATACCACAGAAACTGAAGAGATCAAATGTTACAAATTAACAATTATCATTTCTGTTCCAATAAAAATGGTTGAATCTAAATTCCCAAAATAACAGAGACAAACAGAACAAAATGGCTCTCTGAGCAAAACTGAACATGGATCCCTTCAAGTTATTTTGTTCTGTCCCTCAGATCTTTGAGACCACTTAACACTTAAAAGTTGTGAGGCTAATTTAGTCATCTTAGAAATTGGAAATTGTGAAAGGAAAAATGATAATAGGAAGTGTAAGAAACCGAGAAAATGAAGAGAGAACTGAGATATTTAGAATCTGAAATGTGAACCATGTAATTATTGAATTGTTCTGTTCTGTTTTTTACAAATAGTTAGGCATTTAACCTAACTCTTAACTGATTATGTCATGTTACAACAGATAGTATCAGAAGAGTAGCAGCAAAAAGACCAGAACTAATTGTAGAAAACTGAAGGGAAATTAGTTGAGAATGTATTTGTTTGTCACTGTGCAGTGTCTGTTAGGTACAGGAGACTCTCATGCTATATAACAGCTGGCTTAATTACGTAATAGCAACAGTGTTATAGTGATAAAATATTATGCAATAGAGGCATGTCATGGCACCAGGCTGCAGCAGGACTTCCACCAAATCATGTTTTGTGAGTAGTGGCTAGGGATCACAGCCTCTGTGACCACCCACTAAACAGAAGTTAAACCTGTTTTGTGACATTTTTGGGTTTCTATGCTTAATTTTGAGGACTTTCTAGTCCTTTTACATTGGATGATTTTATATTCTTTTTGGGTTTCCATACTTAACTGATTGTATTTTCATTACATGATCATTTCATATTCTTTTTAGCATGATCAATTCACTGATTGTTGTATCATAGGTTCATTAGTCTCTTTGAAACTCATCTGAAGCTTTCTACAGAGATGCATATACATTCAAATGGGTTTCACTGGTCAATTTTTGTCTTCACTTTATTGCTGATGTTTGTATATGTTCAATTGCTGGAGTTTTTACTCTGATTTTAATCTCCACTTTTTTGTTTTCTAGAAAGCTTCATTGTCTGCCTATGTAGAATTGGTTTCGTAAACTTTTTCACCTAGATTCTCAAAATTACTTTTTCTAGGTTTATTGTGCCTGGTTGAGCTGTGCTTTTCCAGTGGGTTCAATCATTTTGAGAGTAAAAACAAATATTTTCAGCAATATATATCCGTTGCAGTTTTTTTCTATTTCTACCAAATGTTAATTTGTGTAGGCAATAGAAATTTGTGTCATTTCAATGACATATAAGGAGAGTGGCTTTCTGGGTTTCCGCTATGCTATAACAAAAGCAAAGATCATGACAGTTATACATAGTGAGAAACAAATAATGTAGTCAAATTTTTTGGCTGGCCTACACCGTTAACCATACTAAATGCATTAGGACATTTAATCAGGTTATATTAACCTGTATAATTTAATGTAGGTTCTGGACAGGGGGGACAGGATAGAGCTTCTGGTGGACAAGACAGAGAATCTTCATCACCAGGTTAGTATGTGCAATAGTATGTGTGTACATCTACCTGTCATTCCTTTATAGCACAGTCTGAATTGAAGGACTGGAGTTTATAAAAAAAAATTTCATGCCCATACTATAGAAAGGCTATTTCTTTCTTTTGGTGGCTGAAACATATTTTACGTCAATGTGAAGGAGCTGATATCAATTTCAGAAAGAGATTTCTCTCCTTTGTTGTCTTCATGGATCTCTCAGATAGTCAGACCAGCCAACTACATCCACTTTTATTTTTAAGGAATTGTTTTTACATCTTACAGTTTAAAGTCAATTATACTTAGTTTTATGATTTTAAGAAAAACCTTTATATATTTAATATTCTCCACAGTTTACACTGGTTGCTTCTTGTAATAATGCATAATGCATTTGGTGGCATTGACAACTTCCACCCTGACCCCTTTCTCTACAAACCAAAACCAAAAGAAAGCCTCATCCTTTTTTTTTTCCACCTTTCTGTTTCCAAATTAGTTTTGTTGTGGCTGTGTTAGCATGAGTTTAGTTTTTACCATTTTTAAGGGAAGAAATATTTTTCTTTCAGGCACAAGATTTCAGGACCTCTGGAACCAGAATCCGCCGTAAAATGTGGCTGCAAAACATGAAGATGAAGCTGATTGTATTGGGAATTTTGATAGCACTGATCCTCATAATAGTCCTATCTGTGTGTCATGGGTTCAACTGTGGAAAAAAATAAGCACCATTCTCTGAGGCCTTTTATCTTGTTAATGTATGGCCTGACTTTGTATGTAATATATATAAAAATATAAATATATAGATATTATAGATATAGATAAAGCCCATGTTACACTTTGCTTTACTCATAAATGCTCTTGAAAATATAAATTGGGTTGAGTGTTTGAAGTTCGATTTCCATTCACATTATTCACATAATGTCATCAATCATGTTAATGACTTGTTCCTTGATCTTATTCTTCGATAATTCCATTTCCAGTATTTGGCATAGTGTCATTAATCATGCAACTTCTCTGTTGGCGATTTGGTGGGAAGAAATTTCGAGTTTATGGATCCGTCATCAACTCCGTTGCTGTTGTGTGGAATTTTTTAGTTGTTTTATTTTTTAAAAATAAATTTAATTTCTTAGTTAAAGTTGTTTGACTGTTTTAAATAACTTAATCAACAATAGTTTCAGGTTTTTTAGGAAGTTGTTAAACATGGAATCTTATCTAAAGTGTAGTTCTTATTTTCATGTTTTTTAATTTGAGTTTCAGTTGTATTTAAAGTTTTTATCAGTCCAATAAAAATTGTGACTTTATACAACAATTTTTTAATTAACTCTTATGTGATTTGTTTTAATCTTCCATTTCTATTAAAAACTCTAACAATTGGTATCAAGAGCCTTCTTCTTAGAAGGACCTGTGAGTGAACCTAGTAAAACCCACCACAAAAACCTATACACCTTGCTTTAGCCCATCAAAGATGGATTCTAAAACTCCTTTCACAGCACTAGCACTGTCTGTGTTTGATGGTGATAATTATCATATCTGGGCAACAAGAATGGAGGCACACCTAGAGGCAAATGATCTTTGGGAAGCTGTTGAGGAAGACTACGAAGTTCTTCCTTTACCAACCAATCCAACTATGGCACACATTAAAAATCATGTCAATCAAATTAACATTTAAAATTTGGAATTTTCTCAAAGATGAATATGAAGGAGATGAAAGGATCAAGGGAATGCAAGCATTGAATCTGGTTAGAGAATTTGAGATGCAAAAAATGAAGGAGTCTGAAACAATCAAGGAGTAAGCTAACAAACTTCTTGGCATTGCGAACAAGGTGAGATTGCTAGGTACTGAATTTTCTGATTCAAGAATAGTTTAGAAATTACTGGTTAGAGTCCCCAAAAAATTTGAGGCTTCTATTACCTCATTGGAAAATACTAAGGATCTGTTAAAGATCAACTTGTAAGTGCTATGCAGGCTTAAGAATAGAGAAGGCTTATGAGGTCTGAAGGGTCTATTGAAGGTGCACTAGCTGTGAAGGTTAGCTCGGGTTATAGGGGAAAAGAAAAAAAAATTAAAGGTTATAAGAAGGGAAATTTAGACCAGCAATGCGAAAAATGTGGAACAAAGTTTGATTACTTTCCTTGTAAACATTGTGGAAGAAACAATCATCCATCTTCAAAGTGTTGGAGGAAACCAGACCAGCAATGTGAAAAATGCTTGAAGATGGGGCATTATCAAAGAATTTACAAAAGCAACAATCAGCAAAAGACAGTCACACAAGAGAATGTGCAACAAAAGAACGTTGCTCAAGTTGCCGATGAAGAAGAGGAGCAGCGTTTTGTGGCCACTTGCTTTGCCATCTTCAATTCAAGCGAGAAGTGGCTAATTGAAAGTGGTTGCACTAATCATATGACATTTAACCGTGACCTTTTTAAAGATTTGGATACTTCTGTAGTTTCCAAAGTGAAGATTGGCAATGGAGACTACATTGTAGTCAAAGGAAAAGGCACAGTGGCAATTGAAAGTATTTCAAGTACAAAACTTATCAAAGATGTGTTATTTGTACCTAACATCAGTCAAAATTTGTTGAGTGTTGGCCAGCTGATTCTAAAAGGTTTCAAAGTTATCTTTGAAAGTGATCAGTGTTTGATCAAATATGCAAATGGCAATGATGTATTCAAAGTAAAAATGAAAGGAAAAAGCTTTGCGCTTGATCCAATGGAGGAGTAGCAAACAACATTCTATGCAACAAATGTCCACACCGAAGTTTGGCACAAGAGGCTTGGACACTTCAATCATATAGCCGTTATGAATTTGCAAAGAATGGAATTGGTTCAAGGTCTCCCCTGTCTTGAATCTAAAATTCTAGACTGTAGAGCTTGTCAACAAGGAAAGCAATTAAGACTTCCATTCAAGCAATCAACTTGGAGAGCTACTAAGAAGTTGCAATTGATACATACGGATGTGGCTGGACCTCATAGCACTCCATCTCTCAATGGTACCAGGTATTTTTTTTTATTTTTATCGATGACTACTCTAGAATGTGTTGGATCTATTTTCTTAGATTCAAGTCAGAAGTTGCTGGTATTTTTTGGCAATTCAAACAATGGATTGAAATACAAAGTAGTCTTAAAATACAAACATTGAGATCTGACAACGACAAGGAGTACACCTCAAATCAATTTAATCATTTTTGTGAAGAAACCGGGATTGGACATTAACTCACTGCTCCGTACACTCCACAACAAAATGGAATCAGTGAGAGAAAGAACCGCACCATTATGGAGATGGCTAGATGTTTGATGTTTGAGAAAATTTTACCAAAAGAGTATTGGTCAGAAGCCGCACATACTGCAATCTTCCTTCTTAACAGGCTACCTACAAAAGCTGTCATAGAAAAAACTCCATATGAAGTCTGGTATGTTTTTAAACCCTCTCTGAAAAATCTTAAAAGTATTTGGTTGCTTGTGTTTTGTTTATGTTCCTCAAACAAAATGAGATAAGTTGGACAAAAAGGTAGAAGTTGGGATCTTTGTTGGGTACAACTCAATCTCTAAAGCTTACAGAATTTTCCAACCAAACACCAAGAAAATTTTGATAAGTAGAGATGTGCATTTCATAGAAAATGATGAGTGGGATTGTGATGAAAAACAAGCAATTGAATTTCCTGATCAAGTCTCAAATTTTCAACTTGATGAAAATGAGCTAATTGATGACATTCCAGTTAGAGGTATGAGATCACTTTATGATATTTACCAAAGATGTAATGTGGCTGTGCTTGAACCAACAGATTTCTTGGAAGCAGAAAAGGATCCAAAATGGACTACAGCAATGAAAGAAGAACTCTTAATGATTAAAAAAAAATGAAACATGGAAGTTGGTGAGAAGACCCATAAATAGAAAGTGATTGGTGTGAAGTGGGTATTTAGAACCAAGTTGAATCGTGATGGCTCAATCAACAAGCATAAAGCTAGGCTTGTGGTAAAAGGGTATGCTCAAATTTTCGGTGTTGATTTTTCTGACACTTTTGCTCCTTTTGCTAGATTAGATACTATCAGATTGTTGCTTGCGATAGCTGCACAAAAAGGTTGGAAAGTTTACCAAGTTGATATTAAGTCAGCATTCTTAAATGGTTTCTTGGAGGAGGAGATCTATGTTGAGCAACCTGAAGGCTTTGCTATGAAAGGGCAAGAAGATAACATGTACTTGCTCAAGAAGGCTTTGTATGGC
Organism: Clitoria ternatea; assembly: GCA_037962975.1. Classification (NCBI taxonomy): domain Eukaryota; kingdom Viridiplantae; phylum Streptophyta; class Magnoliopsida; order Fabales; family Fabaceae; genus Clitoria; species Clitoria ternatea. The sequence goes on from CM075671.1 coordinate 267,138,183, forward strand.
CTGAAATAGGCCCCAAGAGCATGGTACAGTAGAATGATGAGTACTTTATGCAATTGGGTTTCAAAAGAAGTCTTAATGAAGCTACCCTTTACATTAAAGGTGATGAAATCAATTTCATTGTTGTCTCATTATATGTGGATGATTTACTGGTTATAGGAAGCAATGAAGAGCTTGTAAGAAAGTTCAAGGAAGATATGAAGCAAATTTTTGAGATGACAAATTTGGGGGAAATGGCTTATTTTCTAGGAATGGAAATAAAGCAGAAAAATGGAGAAGTATTCATCTATCAAAAGAAGTATGCTAAGGAATTTTGAAAAAATTCAAAATGGATGAATGCAAGAGTGTAGGTACTCTAATGTGCCAAGCTGAGTAGAAAAGATGAAGCTTAACCAGTTGATGAAACTTTTTATAGAAGTCTAGTTGGTTGCTTAATGTACTTAACGGCTACTATACCTGATATCTTACATTCAGTAAGTCTATTATCCAAATTTACCAATTGTGCAACTGAAAAATATCTTACTGTTGCTAAAAGAGTCCTGAGGTATGTGGAAGGCACATTAAATTTTGGAATCAAATTCTGCACAAGTCAGAATTATGTTTTGCAAGGATGTTCTGACAGTGACTGGGGAGGTTCTCTTGATGATTTAAAGAAAACTTCAGGTTACTGTTTCTTGCTTGGATCATGTGTGTTCTCATGGTGTTGCAAAAAGCAAAATACGGTGGCGCAGTCTACAGTAGAAGCTGAATTCACTGCAGCTAGTGCTGCTGTAAATCAAGCTTTATGGTTAAGAAAAGTATTAGTGGATTTAAATATGAAGCAAGAGAGATGCATTGAAGTATTTTTTGACAACCAAACTGTTATTTCTATTTCAAACAATCATGTTTTCCATGGAAAAACCAAACATTTCAACATCAAATTATTTTTTCTCTAAGAAGTGCAAAAGGAAGGTACAGTTAGCTTAACTTATTGCAAATCTGAATTGCAACTTACTGATATATTTACCAAGCCTTTACCAAGAAGCAAATTTGAGTCTCTTAGAGAAAAACTTGGAGTTTGCAGCAACCAAAGCAAGGAGGAGTGTTGAAGTTGTACTTCAGTTGCTGATGTTTGGAATTTCTTAGTTATTTTATTTTTTAAAAATAAATTTAATTTCTTTGTTAAAGTTGTTTGACTGTTTCAAATAACTTAGTCAGCAGCAATTTCATATTTTTTAGGAAGTTATTAAACATGGAATCTTATCCCATGTGTAGTTCCTATTTTCTTGCTTTTAGTTTGAGTTCCAGTTGTATTTAAAGTTTTTATCAGTCCAATAAAAATTGTGACTTTACACAATAATTTCTTTCTTATTTACTTCTTAATTATTTCTTAGGTGATTTGTTTTAATCTTCCATTTCTATTAAAAGCTCTAATAATTACTTTCTTAAAATGTTGATACTTAGTATTTATCTACAAAGCCGATGATAACATACTGTATACTTTTAATCAAATAAAATATATAGTGTTGTTAAAAAAAAGAAGGAGAAGTTTGGTACCATTCACTAAATTATAGGTTCACAGAACAATTTATCTATATGAAGAATAAAATAGACGATTTGTATTCTATTCTTATTATTTAATTATTAGGTGCATCTAGTTTCTGGGCTTTTATTTTTGGACTCTTAGGATGATGCATTTCATGAAATCATAGAGGAACATTACGAAATTATCCACAAAAAAAAAAGAGGAACATTACGAATAAGTACTAATTTTTTCATAAAAAAAATAAGCATTAATTTATAGTGTGTTTTTTGTTTTTGGAAAACTTGGTAGAATTATGCGTAACATCGTTTTTTTGGTCCATGAATCATGTGTACTTAAATTGACAAGTTTTTTTAGAGTAACAGATTTTCAGAACGATGCCCTGAGGTTCATGTGTTGTTGTTTCAGAATCAAATATGAATCATTTTTACCGTTTTGTCCTCTATATTTTTAACAATGTGAAATATACTCTCAATTCTACCATACATCACTAATGTTCCCTCTAACACGTACACTGATTTTCGCTTGCGTTAATAATATTTAGAGAGTGTTTGGATCTATATGTGTACACTTTAAACTAATCTTTTTCCTTTATTGGCAAGGGCATTTGCTACACTGGTCAGACAAAGTTGTGAGCATAAAGAATCATTAAAGGTTTGTTTGGTATGTAGTTGGTAAAATAAAATTTAGAAAAAGAGAGAAATCTAAAAATTTTTGAGACGATCAAAACTCCGTTTGACCATAGGATATAATATTACCCATTTACAAACCTCCGTTTGCATCATCCAATTTTTATACAAACAAGCTCTAAATCTTACCAAAGATTGTAGGAAGATGGGAGTTTGTAAACTTAAGGGGTGGACCTAAAGTTGATGATATGTTCAAGGTTAAAGATAGAAGAAGGGGGTATTTTCAAAATCAGAGCTACATCATGTTGCACTTGACACTAACAAAAAAAGAGACATATCGACCAAAGTTTCAATAAAATATCAATTATTGAATTAATAGTGTGCATCAACTAAGCTCCAGTGTCAACTAACAACATAACACATTGATTGCTACAGCCTAAAACAATGTCTGATACCAGGAGAGGGATTTCAATTTCATTATAAAACCCCAGATAACCATCTTTAATCTTTGACCTGTCACTTTCTTTAATAAAATATTTACAGCATTAATGGTATTGAACATCACTGCTAACAACATTGATATGACCATTATAGTCTGTGCCTACTTCAATCCAACAAAGAGATTCATCCATCGAAAATAGGAGACTTGCATGATAGAATTATCACTGTTGCTACTGATTTTTTTATTTTTATTTTTTATAGCTTGGGTCATATATAGGTGATAGCATTACTTTGCAACGAATTGTTTTGTCTTGGTGAGTTTTTCGGTTTCATAAGAAATGATATATATCTCTTGGGGAAGAAGTCTTAATTACTTCATCAGTTTTGGCCCAGTGATTGAGTGAAGAGAGATGGAGATGGTGAGTTTGAATCATTCCTACAAACAACTAACATTTATCTACAAAGAAAACAAAATATAAAGCTCTCATACTGAAAGTACTACACCAGAGTTTAGCTCGTTTGGTGGAAATTTGTTTTCTTCCATAAAATTCGAATTCAAACCGCACACTATTCACGAATATATGTTGCATTTGATGTAGAAGGAGAAAATTGGTTCTTAAATTTCAACTGATGATAAAAATTTGTCCCATTATATTTATGACATGAACAACTAAAACTGAATGCTCGAGATTCAAAGGAGAAAATAAAACGTTATCATGACCTACCTACTACCTTAAGAAAAAATTTTAAAAAAAATCATGACCTACCTACATCTACATGTGATTCATGTTTAATCCATTTTACGTTGCTCCATTCTCGGATTTTTTATCTAAGTATTAAGGTTTTATTTGGTTAAAAGTTAGGGTTGGGTGAAAAATTATCAACTGCTTAAACCTCAACTATAAAAAATTGTTATTTGCAGTGTAATTTGCTTCAATTTGTGTATTTTTATGCATGAATAGCCATACATGCATATATCTTTATTACTTATAATTTCAAAAATATTAATTAGTACACACCAACTAAGTGCTTAAGAAAGAAAACAAGAAAAATCAAATCAACAAAATATCTTCCATTTTCACCCAATATAAATTTCCAAAGGTTTTATATGAGCAAAAAGAAATAAATACTTTTGATGATGCAATTTATAAGTTCCAAATGTAAACCGCGGTATGGTACAGTTTACACTTTTATCACCAGTTTTCGTGTTGATTGAAAACTGGATCAACTAACTGAACTTTCAAACTCATGCATCGTGTTGACCAAGAAAAAATTCTCATGCATCGTGTGCTGACCGCTGAAACCTTTCTTCTTTTTTCAGGATATTACTTTAAACCTCATCCTGAGGATTAGTTTGAACAAATCGATATTTTTCTTTTATTAAAAAGTTACACTCGACTCACTTATTTTGAAAATTCGGTATTGCATGTACACACATACATTATTACATGCATAGACATGTACCCACAAGGCATTGATATTTACAGACGTAATAATATACGTACTGTCACACACATGTTTTTGGAAATAAAGTGTAAATGGATGTTGGATAGATACTGAATCGCATTTAATCGGATCGAATTTTAGAGGATGAAACTTAATGGAAAATTCTAATGTCCTCAGACATTTTTGGTCAATGAAGACTGACAAAAGCTGAACATGTCACGTGGAAAATTGTGGACCGTCGATTAAATGGACAGCTGTGATTAGAGGATGGCAACCGGAATTCTATGTTAGGGTGATTAAAGGGCACATGCGTAAATTTAATTTTTGCCCAGAACATTCAACAAACCGTGTTATTTGAATGGGGAGGTTGAGGGGCATGTGTTTGCATTGAGTGAGCGTGTTGAGCGTTCCGGACTAGGCCTGCCAGCAAGAATTGTAACGTTAAGTTTCATTAATTATATGAACAGTGCTCAGCAAACCAGAAACCCCTCTTATTCTCCGTCTAACCCTCCTCCATGTTCCCATCCATTTTCTTCTCCGTCTAACCGTCCTCCATGTTCACATCCCTTTTCTTCTTCTTCTAAGTTTCTGTGAATTCTCAATGTTCCTATCTTTTTACTTATAATTTATTTTTGAATTGTCCATTTTCCCGTCCCTGTTGTTGTGACTTTTTTTTGTCTCACTTGGTAAGTTTTTCTGAGATCCGACAGCGTAAAGCATATCTCCTTCTCCATCATCATTCCGTTCATCTTTTGATTGCTGGGTTCGAAGGTGCAAAAAAATTCTCCACACACAACCTTGCTAATAATAATCTGTAAAAACCTTTGAAATATTTAAAGTACACTTACCTCATTTGTCATTTCTTTAAGAAAGTGAAAATACAACCTTGCTACAAAATTCTCCACACACAACAGCTCAATTTCATGAAACTCGGTGCTAACATTTTGCTTTCACACTCTCCCTGATTGGGGTTTAAAGAAGGCCACTAGTTGATGTCCCCTATTTGACCAAAAGGCCCCTAACATTTTCATTTCAGAAAAATAAAAAAATCTACCCAGAACCGGTTCCAGCCATTGCATTTTGTTTTTTTCATGCACACATGGACATCATTGTTACGGTTTGATTACATCCACGGTTGAGAAATTTTTTCCACTGTATGCTCAGCTTTTGTCAGTGTGTTTTGACCAAAAATGTTAGAGGACATTAGAATTGTCCAAACTTAATAATGTTTTTTTTTTGTCAGCCTACTGAAAAGTCTTCTTTTTGTCAAAAAGTGTTATTTCCTTGAAATTTCACGATGTCACATGGGCCTTGGCCTTTGTTGAATGGCCCAATTTATTCAAACAATGGACTCAAAAAAATCCAATAATTAAACAAGTTCTACATTTTAGTAGAAACTTCGATGGCTGAAAATAGAAAGAACATTTTAATATCTGCTTTGTTAATAATTCACCCCTAGAGAAGTCAAAGTCTAGGGTAGCCAAATATTTGTGATACTAGTGTCACTCAGATTTGTAATCAAATGATGCAAGGCATTGTCATTCTGACTTGTGAAACATGACTTCTAACATATGCTCTTGCAATGGAAAACATGAAAATTTCAAAAGAGAAAAAAAGAGAGAAAGAAAAGAAACCCTGTAAGGGTTCACTTTCATTTTAAACTACAATTCCAACACATTGTTATCAAATACTAGCTCTTTTAAAAGTATAAAGAAATGATCGTGGATCATCATATACCATATCAAATCTAGAATCAAACAATATAATCATGCAGTGTAAAAGTTTTTATTTCTATCGCGCTTTTGAGGCAATTACATTCGCTTCTAGTTAAACTAGAACAATTTCTTTAGGTTGATTTATGAGTCTAACAGTTTCCATTGTTTTTGTTTTGTTTCTGTAAAAATTGAAAAACGTGTGTGTCTCTCAGTAAGAGCTCACTCTGCTTAATTAAGTGTCCGCTTGACAGTTATCATTAATCACATTAATTAAGAAGAAAATCTCATTAGTTATAAATACATTTTCCTTACATCGATCACGTATGAAAAAGTATTCAAACGATTTGAGAAAGTCAATGCTTCAGGGATCACAGGTGAAGAAGAATTGAAACTGAAAATAGTTGACATTTGTGAGATGTTAATTAACATATAACATGAAAAAAATAAGAAACATATAATCAATTTCAGATGGTATTTAATATATTGGATCAGGATAATGAGTGAATTTATAAATTGTCACTGTCCTCCAATTCAACGTTTCACCTAACAAAGGTTTTTGATCCAAATGCATAACTTGATTCCTTGCTTCTAAATTAGACTGACCCAGTTATAGATGAGAACCAGAATAATAAAACACACACACACATGCAACTTGTGAAAAGGGTCAAGCACATGAAATGGTCTAAATCAGCTTTAAATAAATGGGTGTGGTTATTGAAAATGACACAATTAATTGCATATGTATCATCCTAATACATGTCCCTGCCCCAAAACCGTTTTTATCTTTTCTTGAAAAGATTGGTCCATTATGATGTGTCCCATACACATATGGTTGATTTTGGAGGTTACACAAACAAGCCAAAAACAAGTGGTTGATGGGTAAAAAGTAAGTATCTGGGGGCAAAAGGTGCTTGTAGGACCAAATCTAATTGCCATGATTTGAACAATTTTGAATTATCAAATTAATCTGTCTGTTTCTGCTCATTAAATTCTTTGGTTTGATTTGAACCTTATTTCTCATCAATATCTTTTTCTTTAAATAGGTATGTTACCCAACATTATCTCAATAGGCTTAACATAAAAGCAATTTAAGGAAATTACCAAATATTTTCCTTTTTGCTGGTTCAGTACAAGCAAATGGTATACTTTGCAATAAAAAAAGTTCCATTTTACACATTAAAAAGTTACAATTATTTCATGCGTGCTTCATCCAAATCACTTGGACATTTAGACTGATTGTCAATTTAATTTTAAGTTATGATTATCTAAACATACTTAAAACAAATTTTTAATCTTATCATCCATTAAAGTTAGATAATGTTCATTATCATAAATGAATTACTAATAATAAATATTAAACCGTGGTCTCTTTTCAAAATTCATGGTGAGGAGATTAATAGATGTCTTGGTGTATAAGCTAGCAATTTTAAACCTTGTGAAAATAAACAACTTTCTCCTTTTTATTTTTTTCCGCTTAATTATACTTTCAATCTCAACCTCCAAATAAAAAATGGATTTGAATCTTTTTAAGTATTGTTATTAAAAACTGAATCGGTTTAGTTAGTCTGACCGGTTGAACAATGAACCAGTTATATGACTAGTTCGAGTCAATTCTTTTATACTGTCTGTATAACTATAGTTCGACTTTAAGTTGATTATGATTTATTTAAATAAGTGCCTTTACCGGTTTAATAACCGATACGGTTCTAAAAATATTATTTTTGAGTAATATATAAAAACTTACGTGTGAGACAAATGAAACTTGGTACTATGTAAGATACATGACCTTTTCACTTGCCCGTAATAGAAAATGGATGGCATTAGCACACTTACATTGTATATATGATGATATATAAGTGTACCTTCTTCTTTATTTTATGCATTGTTAAACTCCTAATACGCATGCCATAAATTAAAAAAACGATGGTGGTTTGAACTAAACAAATGGATGTATATGGTCCATGTATCTTTTTCATTTTTATTTTATTTTAATTGGGCATAGCCCTTGTGCTTGGTCTATGAAAGAGACCAATAATAATAGTTGAAAGGAGGATGGTGCAATTTTAATGGGTTGCCACTTACCACTTGTGCTTAAAAAAAACAGCATCACATAATTAAACTTGACGAGTAAAGCCAAACAAGTACTCTCACATGAGTAGATAAGTTGATTTGAAACTCATAAAGGAAACAATGATCCACAAGAGATCCATGGTCCACACCCTATCCCTTATATATGTATGTATAATAGTTTCATTAAAGTACGTGACCCATGACAACACTAGCTAGGAATTATTATTTCTATTAAAGTTGTTTGTAATATGCACAAATTCCTCCCTATCGTGCTCATCCAGCAGCCTCCAAAAGAGAAATTCCAAGAAAGTGATGCACACCAATCTCCATCATTTTGCTTCTCATTTCTTGTTGTCTTCCCATTTGCCAACCCTAAATATTGTAATTCATTCCTTCTTCTCTCTATTTACTAACCTTCAACTAACCCAAAAAAATTATTCATTACACAATCTTATAAACATATCTTTCATAGCTAATGATTTTATAACTATATATACACTAACGAGTTTAAGTTTTTAAATAAAATAATAATCTTAAAATATATTATACAGGGAAATTTGATAATATTGTATTATTTATATTTTTCTCAATAAGTTGATCTATTATATAGCTTCAACTGTTTTTCAAATTTAACAATTTTTGTAAATTATTAAAAAATATAAGAAGATTTTAAAAAACTTCACTTGACTTATTTAATAAACAAATCTAATTAATCTGACTATATATATAAAGGTATAATAAGTTCTCCATAACTTGTTTTCATTCCGAGGGATATATATAATCTTGTTTATACAATTTTAAGTTTCAATGTTAATTATATATTCCTTTTTATATGTATGTGACATTATATATGTTAGACAAGTGCTTAAAACTATTCTTGGTACGAGTTTTCACTACTACACTTTCATCAAATGTATATTCAATATTAATGACAATACAAACACGTGTCAAAATTTTGATTTTCCATCTCTAACTCCTTAACACTAAATTCAATCTAAAATTTATTTTGTTAAGGTGGTATATACATTTTTAAATTAAATACTATAATATATATTTTTTTGGGTTAAGAAATACTATAAAATCTTCTCAGAAAAGCTAAAAATGTATTAAATTCAACAGGATAGGATGTACAAAGAATGTATTTTCCTTTGAAAAATTTAGCTAAACGCGTGGAGGACTGAAATTGATTGATTATGAGAGTGAAAGAATGTGTTAAACTATGAAAATTGTCAAATGTCTAATAATGTTTTGTCAATGTAGTGCTACTAAGTTGGAATTGATATATTTGTTCGACAAAGAGTTAAGGTCTTATCTGCAAGAAACTTCCTGGAAAAGCAGGATTCATCATCATCATCATTATAGCTCTAGACTAATCCTGAAGGAATTTCAAATCCATTTTTTAAACAAGTACAATCATGGATTATTAGACCATGATTTGAAATAACAAAATAACAATTGATCATAGCATTTTAACTAATGTTGATGATTGCCCATTGTAATTTGTAATTCTAGTGTATTATGGAGAGAAGGACTTGTCACATGGGGGTTGTGTACAACCCTTTAAGTTAGCACCAAAGCAATTTATGACAATGTTGAAAGAAAGTGTATATTATTTTTTGCTATGATATAAACCAATTAAGCATTTTGTTCCTTTCCTTTTTCTTTTTTGGACTTTAGCTTTCTCCCTCCACCATTAATAATGACTCATATGGAGTGTCCACATACTGGCTTTGAATAATAAAAGCAAGAAGACTCAATTGTCCTCTTTTTTTTTTCCTCTTTCATTCGGTACAAATTGTCCTTCCTTCTTAAATAAGTGTACGTACCCTAAAATTATGGGTATGCTGATTTCCTTGCGTATAGTGAGGGAGGGGCTCCATTAAGGCTATGCCAAAAGTGTACATTGCCTTTTGTTTAGTAAATACTCCTATTCTTGGTTACATTATATGTTAAATTTCTCATTGTTATATTTTTAAATACAAATTGATAATCATTTATTAAGTTTCTGGTTTGATAATCGCTTATCAAGTTTCTGGTTTGATCCGTTAATTAAATAAAATTTAATGAAACACTATGTAATATAAGTTTTCACACAACTTTATTTTTATAACTGGATTATTAATACACTTAAAAACTTGTCATATGTATGATCTTAGAAGAAGATAATTTTTTCATCTTCCACTCAATGCATGTGCCTTAAGACAGTGTTGGTTCTGCTAGCTTTCCCCTTATATAGGGGCAGGAAGATTATATTAACATTGATCTACAATTAAAGTCTTTTTTATTCCATGTTGAAGATTCATATCACAAGTACAGTGGTTTGTTTTATATGGACAATTATTGAATCACATGTTCCTTTTTTAAATTAACATTACTAACACCTTGTGGGGGGGGGGGGGGGGAAATTAAGCATAAAATGAGAAAGACACAATTAATAAATGGGATTTGATCTTCTTTCCGAAGCAAGACAGCAAAACAAAATACCTAACAAATCATCAATGGGGCATCATTGATTAAAATTATATCTATAAAATGTGTTTCTTGACATTTTTATTCAGCCTAATTTGTTTCGTTATTTTAAGTGAAAAACCATGTAGAAATCATACTTTTCCAATAACTGTTTTAATCCGTTAGGAATTTAAATTAATTTTGATAAAGCTAAGTTGGCAAGTTTAGGTCACATGAAAGCAAATGAAGACCTAAAACAAAGGTGTGCCATAGTTTGTAGCGCATTAACTTTAGATTAAAGTAACAACCATAACTATGTTGGTTATGGCAGCATCAAAATATAATAAGACACAATGGGGTCAAATCAGTTTGTCACTTATTCTTGATCAGGTATTGCAATTAAAATAATTAGATGTGTTTTCCTTTTCTATTAGGTCAATAATCACTCATTAATCGAAAGTCCAAATCTTTAAGGTTTTTTGGGGACCCTTTGCCTCTCCTTTAACTTTTGTGCTATAAAAGCATAGGTACTTTATCAATTGCTTCTGTTTAATTATGATTTAGCTACCCACTTCAAATCTACTCCAAATTTTCACCAAATAAAGTGGTCCTAGCTACCTCTTTAACTCCATGCTCACAAGATCCGATGTAGATCTCTGCTCTTTTTTTTCACTATATTATCATCCATGTTGTTTTATGTCGTTTTATTATCTAAAAGCACAGATGGATTACTTTTTTTTATATCTGAATTAAAGTTTTCCACTAAAGTACTACATTCAAGTTTTTAATATTAAACACCCAAATCTTAAAACATCACATGACCGGTGCAAAATTTATAAGGGTTATGAAAAAAATAAGAAATCAATATATGTGATTGTTGAGGAAATTTTATAGGTGTTAAAATGAATTACTCATCTTATAATTGACTTAATTCAGGGTCATATGTATTTTGTTGGATCAAACAAAATAAAAATCAAATTAAATTCAAGTCAAAAAAATCATGATATATTAAATTTCATTGATTACAAACTAATAATAAACCAGAAGAATATTTTGGACTTGTAATTTTCATTTATTTTATGAGTCAGGTTTCATCAACTCATTAAAATTTAACCCATTTTAATAACTTGTCATATTAGAGTACACAAAAAAGGTAATTGAAAAAAAAAGAGATTAAAAAGAAGATAACATCCAGATGGATGCAGACTATGGACTTATTTTGTTTATATTTTTTAATTGGATTGATGAAAAGTAAATTTTTAATATGTTTAATGTAGCTTAATCCATCATCACATGAAATATCCATTCACCACACCTACCCTTTTCAACATCAAAATTATACATATTTTCTTATTGTACGCGGTTCATGACTTTGACAACTTTTTGAATCACCACAGGATCTTCAAAACTGGTTGGCATATAAATACAACCTTAATTGAAGAAATAAATTAAAAGAAAAAAAGAAAAAAGCAAAACGACAATTATTGTGGATCATGAATGGCAATTGATGGTAGCTTCTCCAAACTTCAACGCAAAATTCACGTTATTTCTAGAAATTAGAGTTGTATTGGAAACTATGGGATAAATTTTGAATATTTTATGGCCAAATGGAAAAGCTACGAGTGTTCTTTCCACGTAAATGATGAAATGGACATCAACAAATAAAGTACAAATATATTAATCTGGACATACTTGACATTATGTATATGTCATGTTTTGAAGCCCACATGTAACAAGCAACTGCAACCAAACTTTGTCTCTTTAATTAGGTTTTGGAGCTGTCATTATAAAGGACAAGGTTTCCAGCTACCCATATTAAAGCATCTCACGCCCAGAGACACATCATTTCAGTTTTCAATTTCACACATACAAATTTCATTTCTATTGTAATTTAATAATTGTACTTATCTTCGGATTTCCATGAGAACAATATTATTGCTGGCTTGTCTTGGGGATATCAATTCAATAACATAATACGTACCACCCATATGAGATTGCAAAATTAAAAATTTAATGTTTTCATAAGGGTCACTATCTATAGTATTATATAATACACTTTATCTATAGTCGTGTGCTAGCTTTCTTAATTAATTTGAAGTACATGATGAACTTTTTATATGCTTTATTTTTTCTAATAAATAAACAATAAGATTCTCTCATAGTTCATGTCATGATACCAATATTGTTTACTTCCAAGGTGGTTAAAGTTAAGTATGAATAGTTTTGAAAGTATCTATGATATATATTTTGATGATGGAAGAAAGCACTAAAAGAGGACATGGAAAGGAGAGAAGGATGATGGAAGAGAGGTGGATGTGGGAATCCATATGTCTACATTTATGTTTCTCTTTTTTTGTTGGCCACTCCTTTTTTTTCTTTCTTTTATTAATTTTTTTCTTTTATCTTTGACACGCCTTTTCATTCCTTGTTCGTGTGTGCTTGAGGAGAAAATATTACATGGGTGATTTATAATCTTATTCAATGGAGATTTGATAAATATATAAATTGATAAAATTGAAGAGAAATAAAAAAATATATATTATATTATATTTATTGAAAATGGTTCCGGAGCAATGTAATAATTTATCGTGCTTGGAGGGGAATTTAAGAATTGGAAATGTTAGACGGATTAGGACAAGGTGGGGGAGTGTTCCTTTTTATTCAACCCATATAGTCGTCAAAATTTTTTACATTTTCAAAATCCTACAAAAGCAATCAATTTTTGCAGGCAGAAGATGATATGTAGGTTCCATGTTAGTTGAAACTTTGAAAGTTTGATGATGTCAATCCATTCATAGGATGGGAGTGGTGCGCCTTGTTTGTTTCCGTGAAAATGACAATTGATTTGAATCCCTTTTTTATGTAAGATCTTACTTGAAAATCTAACTCTAACCTTATATCATATTTACGATATCTATAAAAATTATATAGAATGGGTAGGATGTTAGATGTTTCTCATTGTTAATATACTGTGAGACTTCATATTAATGACTTGAGAGCTATCAATTGAGATATTAAAATAAGATGTTTGGGCTTAAAATAAGTTTTCTTTTGTTATTTTTTAGGTGTCTATGAGATCTGTTAATTTGAATTTAAAAATCTCAACTTAAAAGAATGTTAGGATCCTGAAAAGTATACTAGTTTTGTTATAGTTTCAAAATTTGTAAATAATAGTTGTCGTTCTCAAGGACTTGTAATTTATATATTAATTGATTGAATGATTGTTGCGGATTTATCAAAAAATATATATAACAATTGTCATAAAGATGGAAAAAGATGGTTTTGGGTTTTCATAATTTAAAACAAAAAACATAAACTAATTAAAAACATTGGGATCAAACTTCCCATTTCAGATTGTGTTCTTATAATTATTAGGTTCAATTATGAAATCAACCAAGTCACTCAAACTCATTGAACCCGATCCCTCAAATCATAGATCCTAAACCATATCTTTAAATGAAGATTTCTCTAATGAATAAATATAGAGTCAGCTTTATAAACAAGTGCTAACAATTATTATTCTTGACTATATTCTTACGAATCAAGGATAAAAGCTAATTCAACCTATTGTTCACTCAAAAATCATAAGGATATACATGACTCATTTTCGTGAACAAAACATGCATTAGATAGAATTTAAATACTAACTTGAATTGATTCCAAAAAAGAAGCCATAAATAATTACAAAATCATAACCTTACTAAGATTGTTCAATCCTAACAAAAAAAAAAGAAAGCTAGCCCCACATAACTACACTTTGACTCACAAAATGATACAGAATCAAGAAATTAGAGAGAATCCTCGAAGGTTGTCAAGCTTCAAAATACCAAAAATGGTCTTCCTAGCTATCCCATGTGTTCTATCGAGTTTGCATGCTTGGAAGATCTATTTCTAGGCCTTTTATATGGCCCAACAGCTGAGTGGATGATGTGTTGTCACGCTAGGTTCACCTAGGCGAATTGCCTAAATTTTGCTTCATTCGCTTGGACGAGAATAACTTGCCTAAGTGAATCTCTGACCTTAAGCATCCTCTAGAACTCTTTGTTTTCTTCCTTATTTTGAGTTTATTTCCTATAAAACAACAATAAAACACAAGTGAGACTCAAATATATAACAGTGCTTGATATTTACAAAATTAAGATAGAAAATATCAATTAATAGGTGATTGGCTATGCAAAACAAAGGTGAAAAATATATCATAAATATCTTAAAATACATATCTCTAGGGACATGAGACACGCCTCACGCCATTTTAGAGCTTTTATGTGTGTAACAGCTCCTTCCTATGTCATTTTCTTTCAATCTTAAAAACTTTCTCTTGAATCCTATCAACATTCCAAAAATTCTTTGTGGGGTTCTTTGTGTAGAGGAATCTATTTGGTTTCCTGTCCGTCTTGTTGTGTTCGTGACGTGAAAAGAAACCTTTTAATCAGAGTGAAATTTGAAACAACTCAAAGGTTAGTAACTTATTGAGTTCTTTTACTTTTATGTTTTAAGGTTCTTTAAGTTTGTTTTAAGTTTATCATGTTTTATAAAATAATAATATTTGAACCTTAGGATGGATAGCATGTGTAACATCCTAGTCATAAAAATTAATTATTTGCATTAGTGAGAATTAATAATAAATTATTTAAATATATAGTAATTAAAATACATTAATTGGAATTTTTTAAATTGAGGAGATGATCAAATTAACTAAAAAAGAAGTGATTGCGTTAAGAGATTAATTTTAAATTAAAGTGTGAAGGTAAATTATTAATTGCCAAGTGGTAATTAAAACATGTAATTATTTAAAAAAGGATTAGAAGAAAAGAGAAATGGATTTAAGGGAACTAAAAGAAAAGAAAAATGTGAAAAGTCTATGATACCCTTCATGCATAAACATTTTTTTCAATTCCTTCTTCTCGCTCCCCACACCCACATGCACGAGCTTCTTCTTCTTTTTATCCCTTGCATGGTCGCGTGCTTCTAAAGAAGGGTTGGAAGCCATTTTCTTACCGGGACTCAAAAATACGAACATCATTGTGATAAGAGAAGTGAGATGAGTCCATTCACACATTCAATTTCATCTTTTTTCTCTCCTATCTCCAAAACCGAAAATGGCAAGTCATGGAGGGGTTTTCATTTTTGGGTTATTTATTGTGTTTGAAGCTTGATGATGGCTCTTGATATAGTGGGTGTTAAAATATTGCTAACGGGTTGTTGTTTCGACGTGGTTAGATAGCGAACCAGGTCAGGAAATCGTTAGAGGAAGCGAGTTTAGAGCGGAGGTCAAAACTAACGGAGTAAGTTTCAAAAACTATAATAATGCGTTTGGACTCATTTAGAGGAGACGAGTTTCAGTTATAGAAGATCAAAAGTGTTAATCGTGTTTGTGAATTTCTTGAAATTAGGTAATCAGTGAGTTTGGTGATTTCAACAATCAAATTGGAAGTCTGAGAGCACGGGATCGAGGCAAGGGGTGTAACACCCCTATTTTTATTTTTATATTAAAATTTTGAAGGAATTAAATTATGGTTCTTTAGAACTTTTTAATCTACGTATTATTTATGATTTTTTGGAATTTTTTAATAAAAATAATATTTTTTAAATAATTTTAAATTCATATAAGTGACTTAAATTAAAAATATTTATAAGAAAGTGAATTTAAATTATAAGAAAATTTTCTAAAATCCGTTTCAAGTAGACTTATCTAAAAATTATCGGTTTGAGAAAAATCTTGATTTTTTTCAATCGTTAAAAAATTGGAAACGTATCAATAAATTTTTATTAACAGAAAAGTTTAGATTTTTAAAATTTCAGCTTTATATTACTTATTATAAAATTAGTGAGGACTGATATAATATCGCTAAATTTAAAAAAGGACTCATTTTGAATATTTAAAATATACCGAGTGAAGGGTTACTATTTGACTTAATAATTTTACCTACAATTACTATACAAATCACTGTGCATGTATGAAATTTTCAAAAAATGCACAGTAACCTGGAATAAAAAATTCAAAAATGTATAGTACTTTTATATTAAAATAATGGAATGCATAGTAAATTTTTTTCCTATAAATACCGAAGGATTTCTTCTTTAGAATTCATAATTTCAGATTAAGTTTTCTTAATATAGTAGTGCTAGTGAGATAGTGGTGGAAGTGAGAGAGAGAAGAAAAGTTTTTGGAGAGAAGGTTCTGCCAAAATCCTAAGGTAAGAATACTTCTCTTTTATATTTTTTGGGTTATTTTTATATCGTTTTTAGAAATCTGTTATTATACTGGAAATAATATTATTTTAAGTTACTATTCTGTATAGTAAATACTATTTCAATAGTAAATTACTATTTCAATAGTAAATTACTATTCAAATAATAAATTACTATTTAATGTTACTATTTACTGTTACTATTTACGTTTTACTATTTACTGTTACTATTCACGTTTTACTATTTACTATTACTATTCACGATTTACTATTCACTATTCACTATTCACTATTCAAAATTTATCATTTCTGTTTTAAGTAGTAATCTTAATCTTCGTCTTATGCTTATACTGAAATAAGATTGGTATTAATATTTCTAGAAATCGGAGGCGCAAAGCAAATCTATTTTGAGTAACAATTCAAGGTAAGAGGGAGTGAGATAAGAGTATAATATGAAAAGACATAAGAATAATGGGAGGAGTCCCCTACTCCTTTTAAATCTGATAATATTATTATTTTAAAATATTAACTTTTTAACTTAAAACTTATAATAAATTTTAAATTAAATATCCGGTTTAACTAACTCTAACATACCTATGCAAGGACTTGGACCATTATGACCTATATGGATTGAACTATACCTATGCAAGGACTGGATTATATGGACTGAACTATACCTATGCAAGGACTGGATTATATGGACTTACATATACCTATGCGAGGAATTGACCAAAATGACTCAAATTGACTATATTAATAATCATTAAATTTTGTATTATGATATGTATTAATGATATTTAATTGATTTGATTATGATTTGATTATGATTGATTGATTGATGATATTTAGTTATGATTGATATTGTTTGATTTTGATTGATGATATTGTAATGTGGAGTTTGAGCATATAGCGAGTATGACAGAAAGCTAAAATTCAGTAAGAATTTCTTACCTTACTCTTTAAATTTTATTATCTTTTATTTCTTCTTAGAAATTATTTTTATTAACTTTATTTTCAATATTTAGAATAAAAAAAATTAGTATTTATTTTAGAAAGAAAATATTTTATGAGTATTTTATTTAATTAAATCTTGAGTTAAAGAAAACTTTTGAAATTTTAAGTATTTTTAGTTAATAATTACTCTCTTTTAATAAAACAAAATTTTTTGAAAGAAACTTATTTTATTTTTTCCAACTTAATAACTAAAAATATTTGGAAATAATTGAGATTCCTAAATTTGATTTTGTTCAGATTTAATTTGAGAAAGATTATGTAAAGTTTTATATGATAAAGTTTTTAGATATTTAAGGCTTAGAAACTCAATTTCAGTGAGATTTGAAAACTGTACCAAATTTATTTCTGTGGGACAGAAATTCAGAGAAAATATACAGTTTATTGAAATGATGTTGTAAACCTTTAAGGGATTTAATAATTGAGTTTCTAAAAGCCTTAACCAACTCAATACGCGAGTAGTTCATGCATCATGGATAATGAAAGTGAAATGAAATAATATTGTCTAGGGACGGATTATAGAAACCGAGGATACATTAGAGGAGGCTTAATTACGAGCCTTGGGATGAGAGGGTGTGAAAAGGTGCTTCAGGGGACCTGGGGTAGCTCCCTAGTGTCAGGTACTTTCACAATAAAAACTTTCTCAATCTGACTAGTCTCTAAGTGTTTCCATGCCAGTTGAGCTGTTCATATTATTATTATCCAGACTTATGGAACAGTGTAAACTCCTGGTTGGCCCAGTGCAAATTAAAATTTAAGGGCCCACATATATAGGTAAGTTATGATGAAGATATTGCATAACATTCATGCATTCATAATTGATTGTGTATGTGATTGTGATTGATATTATTATGTATTGGTTGTGAAAATCCTTTGTTGCTTATGTCTTATTCGGAAATATTATATTATGTTTCTCACTCCTTTCTCCGTGTTTTTGTTTCACGTGTTTTAAATTGATGGTTCAGAGGGAAGGATCGAAGAATATCGGCAGTAAATATAGCACGTTCTAGACAGGGAGCTCGGTATGAATACCGTGGTTCAATGAATAAATAATGTTAATAAGTAACTGCTTCTGGGCCATGGAGTTTCCTCTCTTTCTTATAATGTTTAATATTTATTTCCGTTGGATGAATGTAAAATTACTTTATAAAGTTTTAATAATATTTATGAGGTATTTCAGAAATAATGTATATAATTTATTCCGATAGTTTCTTTTTAACAATCATATCTTTAGTAAAAAAAAATTATGAATTTTTTTAGAATTTATTAAGGTGTAACAGAGGGTGTTACAAAGTGGTATCAGAGCAGTTAATCCAATAGGCCTGGGGAAAAGGTCTATCTTGCTTTGTCTGTAAACTCTGTATAGGTAGAATATCTGACTTGGTAGTAACTGTGATTGATGTGACGAATCTCAGTTACTGTGAAATAGGAAACTAATGGCTGGAAACGATCTTGCTGGAGTTGTAGAACGCTTAATCAATGCAATGGGAGCACGTGAAGGTCAAGGTAACGATGCCTTGAGAAGGCTGGACCTATTCGAAAAACACAATCCACCTCGTTTCAAGGGAGGATATAACCCTGATGGAGCACAAATCTGGATTCGAGAGATAGAGAAGATCTTTCGAGCATTACAATGTAATGAAGCTGATAAGGTAGTCTTCGCTATTTATGCCTTATCTGAGGATGCCGAACATTGGTGGGATAGCACGCGTAGACAATTCAAAGTCAACGACGTGGAGATCACTTGGGATTATTTCAAGGATATGTTTCTGGAGAAATACTTTCCAGCTGATGTTAAAGAGAAAAGATAATTCGAATTCCTGTCACTGACCCAAGGAAATATGACCGTTGGAGAGTACGCATCCAGGTTTGAAGAGCTATCTCGTTTTCATTCTCATTATAATGATGCTACTAATGAAAGAGATCGGTGTGCAAAGTTTGTAAATGGACTGCGGCCAGAAATTAAGAAAGCTATACGAATGCAGGAAATCTGTGAATTTTCTGTATTGGTAAATCGCTACAGGATCTTTGAAGAAGACCATAAGGATAGAATGACCAAAAGTCGTGAGCCCATTCACAAGGCAGGAGAAATAAGAAGTGGAGGACCTCACCATCACCAAAGAAGAGATTTCAGAAGGAATAAGCCTTACCAAGCACCATTTCGCCGGTTTGGAGCAGCATCTATTCCTAACAGACCCCAAGCTTCAACTGGAAGCTATTACCCAACATCTTCACCAAATTTTAAATGTTTTATCTGTGGAGGACCCTATTTAAAAAGGGATTGTCCTAAAAACACTTATGTTTGCTTTAAGTGTAACAAACCAGGTCATCACATCAAGGATTGCCCAGAGATGAAGAAAGAAAACCCTGAAGGTGCAAGTACAAGCATAAATACTCAAGGAGGCGCGCACAGTGCAGTCGGAAGGCCGAAACCAAAAGGAAAGGTTTTTACAATCACTGGAGAAGAAGCATCTCATACTGATTCCATGGTAGAAGGTAAGTGTATCATTAATAAGATTTCTTTAACTGTTATGTATGACTCAGGTGCATCGCATTCCTTTATTGCCAATGACTGTGTAGAAAAACTAAAATTACCTGTGATAGAACTACCATTTGACTTATCTGTACATACTCCTGGAAACAATCCTATTGTCACTTCTAAAGCCTGTTGGAAATGCCCTATTGTCATAGATGGTAGGGACTTTAAGGCCAATCTTTTCTGTTTACCCCTTTCTAGCTTAGAAGTTATTATTGGGCTAGATTGGTTGTCTGACAATCATGTTCTAATAGATTGTCATAATAAAACCATAATGTTTAAAGAACCAATGAATTTGAATCCTGAGGATTCGAGATTTCTAACCGCCAACCAAGTGAGTGCCTCTTTAAAAGGATGGGCTCAAGGATTCATGCTATTGCTTTCAACGAAAGGAGAGCAAGAATCAAAAATCAAAAATCTGCCGGTTGTGTGTGAATTTCCTGACGTTTTTCCATTGATCTAGTACCTGGAGTTGGACCCATTTCAATTGCACCATACCGAATGTCACCTCTAGAATTAGCAGAGTTAAAGAAACAACTTGAAGAGATGATAGAGAAGCAGTTTATACGACCCAGTGTATCCCCTTGGGGTACACCAGTGTTGTTGGTTAAGAAGAAGGATGGTAGCATGAGGTTGTGTGTAGATTATCGACAACTGAACAAGGTGACAATCAAGAACAGATATCCTCTACCAAGGATTGACGACTTGATGGATCAGCTGCGTGGTGCCACGGTGTTCTCCAAAATTGATTTGAGGTCTGGATACCATCAAATAAGGGTGAAGAGAGAAGATGTATCAAAAACTGCTTTTAGAACACGCTATGACCATTACGAATATCTAGTAATGCCTTTTGGTATAACTAATGCACCAGCTGTATTCATGGATTACATGAATAGGATTTTTCATCCATATCTAGATAAATTTGTAGTGGTGTTCATTGATGATATATTAGTGTACTCTAAAAGCAGAGAAGAACATGTTGAACATTTGAAGGTCGTGTTGGAAATCTTGAAAAAGAAACAACTGTATGCAAAGCTGTCGAAGTGTGAATTCTGGTTGGAAGAAGTAAACTTTTTAGGACATGTAATTAGTCAAGGAGGAATAGCTGTAGACCCTTCCAAGGTAGAGGCGGTTTTAAAATGGGAGAGACCAACCACGATCACTGAGATTAGAAGTTTCTTGGGCTTGGCTGGATACTATAGGAGATTCATTGAAGGATTTTCAAAGCTAGGATACCCATTGACCAAGTTAACACGGAAAGGACAACCTTTTGTGTGGACGACACAATGCGAGAATAGTTTTCAAGAGCTGAAAGATCGACTTACTTCTGCGCCGGTGTTAGTCCTCCCTGATCCACATCAAAGTTTTGAAGTTTATTGTGATGCGTCTAAACAAGGACTAGGAAGTGTACTCATACAAGACAAGAAGGTTATAGCCTATGCGTCGCGCCAATTAAGACAACATGAGATTAACTACCCTACCCATGACTTAGAGTTAGCCGCTGTAGTTTTTGCCTTAAAGATTTGGAGGCATTATCTATACGGTGTAACATTCGATGTGTTTAGCGATCATAAGAGTCTCAAGTATTTATTCGACCAAAAGGAGTTAAACATGACGCAACGGAGATGGATGGAGTTCTTAAAGGACTACGACTTTGAGTTGCAATACCATCCTAGAAAAGCGAACGTAGTAGCTGATGCTTTAAGTCGAAAGTCTCTACATGCATCCACAATGATGATTAAAGAGCTGGAATTAATAGAGAACTTCAGAGATCTTAACCTAGCAGTAAAGGTTAATGCTAACAGCTACAGATTAGGAGCGTTGCAAGTGACAAGCAAGTTCCTGAGACAAGTTTTAGAGGCTCAAAGAGAGGATGAATTCCTACAAGAGAAGAAAGAACTCTTGAAACAAGGAAAAGAAGTCGAGTTCAATGTAAGAAGTGACCAATTGCTAAGGTATAAGGATCGAGTGTGTATCCCTAATCAAGAGGAGTTGAGGAAAACAATTCTGGAAGAAGGACACAAAAGTTATATGAGCATTCATCCCAGAGCTACTAAAATGTATCAAGATTTGAAGAAGTTATTTTGGTGGCCTGGAATGAAGAAAGCAGTGGCAGAGTACGTGGTTGCATGTCTAATTTGCCAGAAGGTTAAAGTAGAACACCAAAAACCCCCTGGAATGCTACAATCAATGGAAATACCGGAATGGAAATGGGATGGCATTACCATGGATTTTGTGACTTCTCTACCCAAAACTCCATTAGGACATGATTCGATATGGGTAATAGTTGATAGACTAACAAAGTCTGCTGTTAGTTCTCAAATTTTCAATAAAAGCTTAAATAAAAATTTCATAAAAATTATAAAAATTAGTTTAATTTGTTAGAAAATTAGGATTTAAATTCAATAAATGGATGTTGTTGGAAATAATCTACCCTTGATCAATTTTCTCTAGTTTTACAGTGAAAAAGTTAAGAAATCAAGAGAAAATTACAGTGGAGGAGCTGACGCGTAGCGTCACCCCACGTTTAGCATCAACAGCTATTTTTGATGTTGACGCTACGCATCACAGCCACGCGTAGCGTCAGTGCTGCGTGGTCTCCACCTCCACTTTGACCAACCACTCCATTTGGACCCAATAATGGGCACTCCACTCAGCCACAAGGGCCACCCCACTCAGCACAAATGGCCAAAACACAGTGGAGACACGTCCAAGTGGCCAAGCATGATCAATTTTTATAATTTGTAGTGGCCATTATCAGCTGTTTAATGGAAGATGAGTCATGGGCCTGACGCGTAGCATCACAGGGATGCATAGCGTCAGCACCCTTGCTCATCCCTATAAATAGGGCCATCCAACACCATTCATAATATCCCTTACACAGCATTTCATTCTCTTCTCTTCTCTCTTGTGCTCGACTTTGAGTACTTCTTTTGTGAGTTGTAGTTCTAGAATAGTTTTCTAGATACTTGAGTGTGTTTCGGTGTATTGTGATCGTTGTATGGTGAAGTTTCCATCGTCTTCGTAATGTCAAACTCTGTAAGTGTTGTTTTTACTTTTACCATGTGTAACTAATTTGTTTATGTTGGAATTGGTGAACTAATCTATTGAGTATAATGTTATGAATTCGACCTCTGCATGTTTGTGATTCAAGTCTATGTTAGTATCTCAACCTTTTATTAATATGAATGTCAAACGGGAGAATGATTTTCATGTGTATCAAAACTGGTATTATTAGTATAAATGTCAAACGGGAGAATGATTATTTATGCCGTATTGAAACTTGTTTTGACGAAAGTAAAAAGTTGGAATACCCTTGGTATCTCAATTCTATAGGGGTTATTAACCATTGTTGTCATAAGGCCAGGTCTTAATACAAGTTTTTACTGAGAAAGCTCACGAGGGATCGGACTTTACGGTGAATTCTTAGAATTTATATCACGAGGGATCGGTTATAATGATTTTAAGCTGCAATGACATGAAACTTGATGATTAAATATGCATGTCTTGAGTTCCTCATTGTTATTCTAGATTAGGGATCCAATTTCTAACATAATTTGTTTATCTGTGTTTATCTCAAGTATCTTACCTATTCTAGATTGCAACTCGTCTTTTTAGATAGATTTTATTTTCTTTTATCTTATGAATCACTCAATTATGCTATCTTGTGAATATTGTATAAACTGAATATAAATCATTCTTTTGTCTATAATTTCCTTCACATTTACCATAGTAAATAGAAAATTACTGTTGTTATTGGACTTTCAATCCTAGTGGAACGATATCTAAATTTTGAAAAATACAAACGATTGGTGCGCTT
This sequence comes from Clitoria ternatea, assembly GCA_037962975.1. Lineage (NCBI taxonomy): Eukaryota > Viridiplantae > Streptophyta > Magnoliopsida > Fabales > Fabaceae > Clitoria > Clitoria ternatea. The sequence continues at coordinate 267,162,009 of CM075671.1, forward strand.
GCCAATTAACAAACCTGGTGGTGGAAACGAACCGTTGAGACGCCGTCGCCGGGTTAACAAGTTTTCTGGCGCCGTCGCCGGGGATTGAATTGTTTCAGTAAAACAGTAAAATTTTAATTACTGTGGTAAATATTTTTTTTTACCTTAATTAATTTTTTTTATTTATTTCTTATCATTATTACACTAACTTTCTTTGTCTAGTTTGTGTATGCAAACTCGATCTACCGCAGGTAAAATTTATTTTGATCCTGAGATAGAAAAGTTTGTAAAGAAAATCAAGTCTTTGAAATCTAAAACACAAACTAAGTCTTCTTCTACTTTTAAGAATTTTGAAAATTCAAATATGGCTGCTGAAAGGAGAACATTGGGACAGTTTGCTGCTATAAATGGTCCACCCCGAGTTTCGGGAATGTTTCAAGGACCAGTTTTACCAGTGGAAATTAAACCTGCTACTTTAAACATTATTCAAAACAACCAATTTGCTGGTTTAAATCATGAAGAACCATATGAACATTTAACTGTTTTTTATGAGTTATGCAGCACAATTGGTTTTGAACCCAATCAAGAAGAGTCTGTTTACATGAGACTCTTTCCTTTTTCATTGATTGGGAAAGCAAAAGAATGGTTTAAATCTTGTCCACCGGGTAGTTTTGCAAACTGGTCCGATGTTGAAAGAAAATTTTTGAAAAGATTTTATTCTCCTTCAAAATATTTTGAAGCAATGACAGCCATACACTCTTTTTCTCAAAATAATGATGAATCACTAGGAGAGACATGGGAACGATTCAAGGTACTTTTGAGAAAGTGTCCAAACCACAACCTGAATGATGCCGAAAAGGTAAGAATCGTTTACCATGGTTTATTGCCTCAGTTCAAGATGATGTTAGATGCTTGTGCAGGTAGTTCTTTAATGAACAAGACCGTGGAAGAAGCCATAGAAATATTGGAATCAATGGCTATTAGTGACCGCCAAGCAAAGCATGAAAGAGGTAATATGCAGAGGAAGCCAGGAATGCTCGAATTGGGAGTAAATGATGCAGTGTTGGCTCAGCAAAAATTACTGACCCAACAAATTGAAGTTATGAGCAAGCAATTGGAAAAACTTTAAATTGTTCAAGTAGCATCACCACCCCCTGCTCAACTTAAAACATGTATGCACTGCATGGGAGAACAACCATGTGGTTATTGTGGAAATGAGCAAGAGCAAGCCAAATTCATGAACCATCAAAGAGCACCCTTAGGTAATTTTCCTTTTAATCATGGAAATTCTTTCCCTAACACTTACCTACAGGGTTGGCAAAATCAGAATATTGGCTGGAGACAGGACACTGGACCTTCCAACAGACCTCCTAACAATTAATTCAAGCAACAACAAACTGACAATGCAAGATTGACAAGAATAGAGGAATCTATTCAACAGTTATTGCAGTTTGTAGAGACAAATGAAGCTGCCCGTAAAGCATCAGACATACAAATGGGTCAGCTTGCAAAAAAGATAGCCGAATTAAAGAGTTCTGGGTTTTCTGCAAACACTCAAAACCCAAGGGAACAATGTAATGCTGTTTTTTTTTATGATTGTAAAGAAAAGAGTGAAAAAAAAGAAAGAAGAAGAAGAGAAAGAAAGTGAAAAAATAGAAAAAAGTGAAAAAAATGAAAAAGAAAAAAATGTGCAAAGAGATACAGAGCAAGAAACAAACTATATAACCCCAAAAAAATGTAAAGATCCGGAGAGTTTCACCATTCCTGTGACAATCGGAAATATCAACATCAGGAATGCGTTATTAGATTTAGGGGCTAACATTAACTTGATGCCCTTAGATTTAATAAAACGCATTGGTGAATATGAGTTAAAGGAAGCAAAGACAAAATTACAGTTTGCAGATCGCTCTGTCAAAAAGCCTTTTGGGATTGTGGAAGATGTACTGGTAAAGGTTGACAAGTACCACTTCAAGGTTGACTTCGTGGTGCTGGATATGAAGGAGGACACTGAGATCCCCCTGATCCTAGGAAGACCTTTTATGAAGACTGCAAGAATCAGAGTAGATGTTGATTTAAGTACGGTTGCAGTCAAAGTTTATGAAGAAGAGGTAAGCTTCAGTGCCCATGAACACCTCAGGATAAGTAATGAGGCAAAAGTTTACCTTTCAACCGAACCAGGTATACCTCTTCCCAATCAATTAAATTGTTTTAACTTAACCGATGCTTTGAAAGATGAAAAACAGGTAATTAAGCATCGGAAAAGAAGAAAAAGAAAGAAGAAGACAGGTGATTCCTCAATGGATATTGGGAGACCACCTGATTAAATCAGAGGTAATGTCTGGCTGGAGACATTAAATCTAGCGCTCAATGGGAGGCAACCCATTCTTTTCTCTTTATTTTTAATGTTAATAAAATAATAATAAAATAAAATAAAATAAAATAAAAATTTTATAAAAAAAAATGTTCTTTTAATAAATCAATCAAATTTTTGTTAGTAAGTTAGTTTATACACTTAGAGTTTTTACACAATGAAACTTAATTTTGTAAAATCAATTATCGATTTTTATATAACTTAGGAATTTTGATAAAATTTAATTACAATAAGTTTATTAACCATCAAGCAAATTTCAATAACCCGGTGAGTTGAGAGATCTTTTTAAACACTTGAGGGTTTAATCGACATATTTTCAATTTGAATTGATTTTGCTTTAATCTCTGATTTGTGTTGTTGTACAGAGAATTCGGGAAAATGATCAAGGCACATTTATTGGTGAAACAAAACCTTGGGCCAAACAGCTTACCTTGGTAAAAAGTCTTTTACCCCTTGCAAGCCAATTTGAGCCTAAAATAAAATTATTTGGTACCCTTAAAACCTAATTTTGTTTTAACCATTCCCTATACTTGATTGATTAAAAGAGCAGTTGAAATAAATGAAAAATATTCAAATGTTCTTACAAAAATGGGAAGTAAAAATAAGCAACTTGATTCTTTTCCAAAAAAAAATAGAATATGGAAAAGAAAAGTCAAAAATAGTGAAAAGAATCAAGTTGGGGGTATTTATTTTTCATCAATAAAAGAAAATGAGAGTTTGGATCAAGAGAAAAGCCTAAAAATTATGAAAATGCTCTTATATGATTTCAGGTTTTTGAATTCCAAGAAAAACCATTACTTCTTGAAAACCAAGCCTCATTACAACCCGTGAAAAGACCTTGTGATTTTCGAATTAACTCTGTATAAATAACCATTGATTAGATGACAAACAAAGTTAAATTCGTTTGATTTTATGATTGATTGAGTGAAACAGGTTACCAATTGCATAGAGATAAACACTTGTGAGGTAAGCCTGAAATTCTGCTTGATTGTTAATAGAATATTGAAAACAATTTTATCATTAAACCTTTGTTATATTTGATATCAGTTTTTGATTATTACAAAATAGTTAAAATTGTGTAATTATTTTTTGTGGTAAATTTTCGGACTAACTTAAAAATTTGATTTCAAATTTTTATTTTCTTATTTTTCTCCCTTGCTCGAGGACGAGCAATGTCTCAAGTTGGGGGTATTTGTTAGTCCTCAAATTTTCAATAAAAGCTTAAATAAAAATTTCATAAAAATTATAAAAATTAGTTTAATTTGTTAGAAAATTAGGATTTAAATTCAATAAATGGATGTTGTTGGAAATAATCTGTCCTTGATCAATTTTCTCTAGTTTTGCAGTGAAAAAGTTAAGAAATCAAGAGAAAATTACACTGGAGGAGCTGACGCGTAGCGTCACCCCACGCTTAGCATCAACAGCTATTTTTGATGCTGACGCTACGCATCACAGCCACGCGTAGCGTCAGTGCTGCGTGGTCTCCACCTCCACTTTGACCAACCACTCCACTTGGACCCAATAATGGGCACTTCACTCAGCCACAAGGGCCACCCCACTCAGCACAAATGGCCAAAACACAGTGGAGACACGTCCAAGTGTCCAAGCATGATCAATTTTTATAATTTGTAGTGGCCATTATCAGCTGTTTAATGGAAGCTGAGTCATGGGCCTGACGTGTAGCGTCACATGGACGCGTAGCGTCAGCACCCTTGCTCAGCCCTATAAATAGGGCCATCCAACACCATTCATAATATCCCTTACACAGCATTTCATTCTCTTCTCTTCTCTCTTGTGCTCGACTTTGAGTACTTCTTTTGTGAGTTGTAGTTCTAGAATAGTTTTCTAGATACTTGAGTGTGTTTCAGTGTATTGTGATCGTTGTATCGTGAAGTTTCCATCGTCTTCGTAATGTCAAACTCTGTAAGTGTTGTTTTTACTTTTACCATGTGTAACTAATTTGTTTATGTTAGAATTGGTGAACTAATCTATTGAGTATAATGTTGTGAATTCGACCTCTGCATGTTTATGATTCAAGTCCATGTTAGTATCTCAACCTTTTATTAATATGAACGTCAAACGGGAGAATGATTTTCATGTGTATCAAAACTGGTATTATTAGTATAAATGTCAAACGGGAGAATGATTATTTATGCCGTATTGAAACTTGTTTTGAAGAAAGTAAAAAGTTGGAATACCCTTGGTATCTCAATTCTATAGGGGTTGTTAACCATTGTTGCCATAAGGCAAGATCTTAATGCAAGTTTTTACTGAGAAAGCTCACGAGGGATCGGACTTTACGGTGAATTCTTAGAATTTATATCACGAGGGATCGGTTATAATGATTTTAAGCTGCAATGACATGAAACTTGATGATTAAATATGCATGTCTTGAGTTCCCCATTGTTATTCTAGATTAGGGATCCAATTTCCAACATAATTTGTTTATCTGTGTTTATCTCAAGTATCTTACCTATTCTAGATTGCAACTCATCTTTTTAGATAGATTTTATTTTCTTTTATCTTATGAATCACTCAATTATGCTATCTTGTGAATATTGTATAAACTGAATATAAATCATTCTTTTGTCTATAATTTCCTTCACATTTACCATAGTAAATAGAAAATTACTGTTGTTATTGGACTTTCAATCCCAGTGGAACGATATCTAAATTTTGAAAACTACAAACGATTGGTGCGCTTGCCAATTAACAAACCCGGTGGTGGAAACGAACCGTTGAGACGCCGTCGCCGGGTTAACATCTGCCCACTTTATTCCCATCAACATTCGTTACTCTATGGAGAAGTTGGCAAAATTATACATCGAGGAGATTGTGAGATTGCATGGAATTCCTTCAAGTATCATTTCTGATAGGGACCCTCGTTTTACATCACAATTCTGAAAGAGCTTGCATAAGGCTTTGGGAACAAGACTGCGTCTGAGTTCAACATATCATCCTCAGACAGATGGACAATCAGAAAGAACAATCCAATCTCTAGAGGACTTGTTACGAGCTTGTGTGTTAGAGCATAAAGGAAGTTGGAATCAATTCTTACCATATGTGGAGTTTACCTACAACAACAGTTTCCATGCTAGCATTGGCATGGCACCTTTTGAAGCATTATATGGAAGAAAATGTAGGACCCCGCTATGTTGGTTTGAGACTGGTGAAAACTTGATGCTAGGACCAGAGTTGGTACAACAAACCACGGATAAAATCAAAATAGTTCAGGAAAAGATGAAGGCACACAGAGCAGGCAGAAAAGTTACTATGACAAAAGAAGAAAGCCGCTCGAATTTCAAGAAGGCGATCATGTATTCTTGAAAGTCACACCTATGACTGGGGTCGGTCGGGCAATGAAATCTCGAAAACTAACTCCTAGATTTATCGGTCCATACCAAATAATTCATAAAGTTAGTCCCCTTGCCTACCAAATAGCATTACCACCTTTTCTTTCTAATATCCATAATGTTTTTCATGTGTCAAACTTAAGAAAGTATATATCTGATCCTACACATGTTATTGAACCTGATGTCATACAAGTTAAAGATAATCTTACATATGATGCACCACCTGTTAGAATAGGTGACAGAAGAATAAAACAATTAAGAGACAAGACAATTCCGCTTGTAAAGGTTATTTGGAGTGAAACGAGAGGAGAAGATGCTACATGGGAACTAGAAACTGAGATGAAAGAGTCTCATCCTCATTTGTTTTACTCATTAATATAAATTTCGAGGACGAAATTTTCTAAGGGGAGTAGAGTTGTAACACCCCTATTTTTATTTTTATATTAAAATTTTGAAGGAATTAAATTATGGTTCTTTAGAACTTTTTAATCTACGTATTATTTATGATTTTTTGGAATTTTTTGGAATTTTGGAATTTTTTAATAAAAATAATATTTTTTAAATAATTTTAAATTCATATAAGTGACTTAAATTAAAAATATTCATAAGAAAGTGAATTTAAATTATAAGAATATTTTCTAAAATCCGTTTCAAGTAGACTTATCTAAAAATTATCGGTTTGAGAAAAATCTTGATTTTTTCAATCGTTAAAAAATTGGAAACGTATCAATAAATTTTTATTAACAGAAAAGTTTAGATTTTTAAAATTTCAGCTTTATATTACTTATTATAAAATTAGTGAGGACTGATATAATATCGCTAAATTTCAAAAAGGACTCATTTTGAATATTTAAAATATACCGAGTGAAGGGTTACTATTTGACTTAATAATTTTGCCACCAATTACTATGCAAATCACTGTGCATGTATGAAATTTTCAAAAGATGCACAGTAACCTGGAATAAAAAATTCAAAAATGCATAGTACTTTTATATTAAAATAATGGAATGCATAGTAAATTTTTTTCCTATAAATACCGAAGGATTTCTTCTTTAGAATTCACAATTTCAGATTAAGTTTTCTTAATATAGTAGTGCTAGTGAGATAGTGGTGGAAGTGAGAGAGAGTGAAGAAAAGTTTTTGGAGAGAAGGTTCTGCCAAAATCCTAAGGTAAGAATACTTCTCTTTTATATTTTTTGGGTTATTTTTATATCGTTTTTAGAAATCTGTTATTATACTGGAAATAATATTATTTTAAGTTACTATTCTACATAGTAAATACTATTTCAATAGTAAATTACTATTTCAATAGTAAATTACTATTCAAATAGTAAATTACTATTTACTGTTACTATTTACTATTACTATTCACGTTTTACTATTTACTGTTACTATTCACGTTTTACTATTTACTTTTACTATTCACTATTTACTATTCACTATTCACTATTCACTATTCAAAATTTATCATTTCTGTTTTAAGTAGTAATCTTAATCTTCGTCTTATGCTTATACTGAAATAAGATTGGTATTAATATTTCTAGAAATCGGAGGCGCAAAGCAAATCCATTTTGAGTAACAATTCAAGGTAAGGGGGAGTGAGATAAGAGTATAATATGAAAAGACATAAGAATAATGGGAGGAGTCCCCTACTCCTTTTAAATCTGATAATATTATTATTTTAAAATATTAACTTTTTAACTTAAAATTTATAATAAATTTTAAATTAAATATCCGGTTTAACTAACTATAACATACCTATGCAAGGACTTGGACCATTATGACCTATATGGATTGAACTATACCTATGCAAGGACTGGATTATATGGACTGAACTATACCTATGCAAGGACTGGATTATATGGACTTACATATACCTATGCGAGGAATTGACCAAAATGACTCAAATTGAGTATATTAATAATCATTAAATTTTGTATTATGATATGTATTAATGATATTTAATTGATTTGATTATGATTTGATTATGATTGATTGATTGATGATATTTAGTTATGATTGATATTGTTTGATTTTGATTGATGATATTGTAATGTGGAGTTTGAGCATATAGCGAGCATGACGGAAAGCTAAAATTCAGTAAGAATTTCTTACCTTACTCTTTAAATTTTATTATCTTTTATTTCTTCTTAGAAATTATTTTTATTAACTTTATTTTCAATATTTAGAATAAAAAAAATTAGTATTTATTTTAGAAAGAAAATATTTTATGAGAATTTATTTAATTAAATCTTGAGTTAAAGAAAACTTTTGAAATTTTAAGTATTTTTGGTTAATAATTACTCTCTTTTAATAAAACAAAATTTTTTGAAAGAAAATTATTTTATTTTTTCCAACTTAATAACTAAAAATATTTGGAAATAATTGAGATTCCTAAATTTGATTTTGTTCAGATTTAATTTGAGAAAGATTATGTAAAGTTTTATATGATAAAGTTTTTAGATATTTAAGGCTTAGAAACTCAATTTCAGTGAGATTTGAAAACTGTACCAAATTTATTTCTGTGGGACAGAAATTCAGAGAAAATGTACAGTTTATTGAAATGATGTTGTAAACCTTTAAGGGATTTAATAATTGAGTTTCTAAAAGCCTTAACCAACTCAATACGTGAGTAGTTCATGCATCATGGATAATGAAAGTGAAATGAAATAATATTGTCTAGGGACGGATTATAGAAACCGAGGATACATTAGAGGAGGCTTAATTACGAGCCTTGGGATGAGAGGGTGTGAAAGGGTGCTTCAGGGGACCTGGGGTAGCTCCCTAGTGTCGGGTACTTTCACAATAAAAACTTTCTCAATCTGACTAGTCTCTAAGTGTTTCCATGCCAGTTGAGCTGCTCATATTATTATTATCCGGACTTATGGAACAGTGTAAACTCCTGGTTGGCCCAGTGCAAATTAAAATTTAAGGGCCCACATATATAGGTAAGTTATGATGAAGATATTGCATAACATTCATGCATTCATAATTGATTGTGTATGTGATTGTGATTGATATTATTATGTATTGGTTGTGAAAACCCTTTGTTGCTTATGTCTTATTCGGAAATATTATATTCTGTTTCTCACTCCTTTCTCCGTGTTTTTGTTTCACATGTTTTAAATTGATGGTTCAGAGGGAAGGATCAAAGAATATCGGCAGTAAATATAGCACGTTCTAGACAGGGAGCTCGGTATGAATACCGTGGTCCAATGAATAAATAATGTTAATAAGTAACTGCTTCTGGGCCATGGAGTTTCCTCTCTTTCTTATAATGTTTAATATTTATTTCCGTTGGATGAATGTAAAATTACTTTATAAAGTTTTAATAATATTTATGAGGTATTTCAGAAATAATGTATATAATTTATTCCGATAGTTTCTTTTTAACAATCATATCTTTAGTAAAAAAAAATTATGAATTTTTCTAGAATTTATTAAGGTGTAACAGAGGGTGTTACAAGGGGTATACGTGATGTATAAATTAATGAAAATAAGCTTTATGTCAAATTCTACACGTGGGAAAAGATAGAATAACGAGTGTCTAAATTATGTAAATGTTCATGTGGATATTTATGTATTTGTATATGTATGTTGATGGATATTGTGAATGTTAACTTGATATGATGGTGATAGTTAAAATTAATTACGTGGTGATGGATTGTATGTAAATATATTTTTTTTGTGATGATGATTATATTGTGAATATGACGAGATATCATGAGTGTTGTATTGGATGATAATGATTTCATGTTGATGGGTGATGATGAATTAAAATCGCGATGAATTGTAAATGATGTTGTGAATATATGGATTGAAGTGTTGAGAATTGAAATGATATAGAGATTGATACGCCTGGGTGGCGAGTGGAGATCCCTTTTTTATGGTTGTAGTGCTGGGGTGAGATGATTGAGAATTTATCCAAGTTAATATGTGATGAAAATGATATATGTGCTTATTATGTGGTGTGGATAGCCGATCAATATAGTTACCCCTTGTTTTGGCTCCTGTGGTTAAGTGTGGCTTAGTTAAGCTACCTAGTGGTTAGGTAGGACTAGTGGTGAGGTGAGGAGCCATGTAGGGCTCGGTGGACCAAGCAGAGTTCATGTATGGTCGGGTAGGAACCCTAGCTAACGGTCAATCATTTTAGTATCCAGATATTAGAGAGTCATATATACTGCTTGACTGAGAGTGAGTTGTGTTATGATATGATTTCCTATGAGTTTGATGACTTAATTTACCGATTGTATAATTGGGATTTGATGTTGATTAGTTATAGAGTTAAGAAATTGAGTGATTGGTTATGATGCTGATAGGTTAAATGAAATACTGAGGAGTTGAGTTGCAATTATGAAATAAATGAGTGATGAGTAACTGTATTATGATGAACTGGAAATGAGATGTGAAATAACTAATGAAGGAAATCTATGCTATACTACGTTTTTCCTTATATATGTATATATATATGTTATTTACATTATTTTGTATCGCCAGTCACTCACCCTTACCATTGTTTTTAGTGACTGAAAATAGGGATGTTGCAGAGACTAATGCCCGGTGAGTGAAAGCAATGCCAAGGAGATTTGCACATTGATTTATATGTGTAATTACATGTGTGTGTGTGTGTGTATGTGACTGAGAGAGTTATGTTTTAAGTAATTGTTGCTATTTTGACGAGTTATGTAAGTATATGTGTAATTGATGTGTGATGATATATAATGCACTAGAGTTAATGAATATACGTACATTAGTGAGTAGCTTTTGAGCAAATTTTTTAGTACGTGTTGTGCCTACAGGTCCAAAATAAGTGGTATGTAGTACCCATGAAGTTGGCTAAAGGGTGAAATTCTACATAATTCAGCAGGTCTGCTATCTGGTAATCGATTACGAGAGAGCAAAGTCATTTTCCTGCATAGGCTGCTTACGGGTAATAGATTACCAGCCTTTTGTAATCGATTACCATGGCATGTGTAATCGACTACAAACCTTCTGTAATCGATTATTGGATCCAAAATAATGGGTTTTGGGTGGTTTTGAGTGACGTAGCGTTTAGGTTCATATTGTTTATTGTCGAGGAAATCTCAAAAGTGAAAAATTTACCATGATTTTAATCAAACATTAGAATAAACTTTAGGAATTGAAGAGAGGACGTCACAACATGTTTTAAGTTTATATATACAGTATCTTACATCAGGTAGGATAGAAATGTACACATGTTTACAAGAAATTATTATTTCTTTGGTGATAATTAATAATTTGTTGTGATGATATTTGTTGCAAGCTTAACAATTTAATGATGTTATCCAAGTGAGAGAGAATGTTAGATATTTTTTAACATTCATATTAATTATATGGATTAAATTATTAATACAATAACATATTATCAACTAGAATATAGATAATTATATTAATGATTTATTTTACATGGATTATGTAATTGGAATTTTGGTATGAATGGCCCGTGATAAGTTGATTCATAATGATTAAGTGTCACAACACATTGGGTTACCGATAAATGATGGGAACATATGAGACGAACAACTTTAAATTAATCATTATGAGGACATAGATTTATAAATTATTATTTAAATAGGTACAACATATAGGAGGAAAAATAAATAAAGCACATAAGTGACCTTTTCAAGTATTCTCATTTGATACAATTCAAGAATACCACATAACTTTTTACAATGAAAATTAATGCCAAAAGAATAGCTAAATCATCATTAAGGTCTTATACATAAAAAATGACTACTAAACATGTGATTTATCTCAACAATAAAATTTGTTATAGCTACCAAAATAATATCATCAAACACTTAATACAGAGATGATAAAAATACTCCATAGTTAAATTGAAAACCATTTGACTATCATAGTCAAGAAGCCTATTTAATCCTAAAGAGTGATTTTCAACTTACAAACCATAACTTGTTAATTTGTCAAACCAACTTATAATTAGCATTTTCCATAAAAAAAAACAACAATCAAAGGTGTCTAAAATTTTTGTTTCAATAACAAGATCACGTTTATATCCATTAATTAATGATATTGTTGCATTCTTGTACAACATAAATCACGACAAAACCATAATAGAATAGGAACAACAAAATTGTCTTCACAGAAAAGAAATTACACATGGCATAAGACTTCCTTTGTCAGAACCACACATAAGATACATATTGGTCATACTAAATTAAATGAGTTTAGATTCAGAATTCGTTGATCTAGAAAAACAGGGATAAATTTTTCGCGTTTCACACCTAAGCCAACTAATTGCATCGCTAACAAAATCAAAAGAACCAAGTTTCACAATAGGCAACATTTTAAATGCATACATATAACAATTTAATGATGGCAAGAAACCAAATTTTGTATAGGTTCAATCATATTCTTTACAAAAGACTGCCAAGTAAAGACTCAAAAGATAGAGTAATGAAATCCTAGGCATAGGGGACCACGAGGAACAAAACCATGGCACAAAACATACAAAATCACACCCGGGAAAATTCCACAGGCCTTGGGAAAATTCCACAGGTCTTGGAATAATCTGACTTGATGCACAAGATTTTCCAACTTAAAATATTGGGTTCCACAGGCCGTGGATCAACCCCTGATGTTTTTCCCATTTTTAGTGGACTATGCATTATGACCTTGAACTATACAATGCCAAGACCTCCTAGGACACATTCCCACCACTCAAAACTCAACTTCTTGACATGGTATCCATCTTAATACATCATGGTTAATTCCTAAAATGTACCTCACGTTACCAACCATCTTTTGGACTATACACATCGATTATGTAGAATTTTCTACATAATTACACTTCCAATCAACAATCTGATACCCCATTTACTCAAATGGGCTCCAAATGCTATAGAACTTAGTCAAAAATGCATTGACACTAGATTGGACTTGTAGTAACAAGTCTTGCATCAAAACTTTGATATATGTATGAGATATGCATAATTTTCAGTTCATGTCCATTTACAACAATTGCACCATCCCTAGCAATCCAAACCTCTCCAATTGGTCTAAAACCATCCAATCATATTTCAATTCATATATATGAACTAAACCAACTATCTGATAGCCTTGAAACTTCACAAATCAAAGTTTGACCCCTTTACTTCCTAATTATGCATAATTTGACAAAGGAACAACTTAGCAATCACTCATATTTCAGTACCAATGATCCTACCATAAACCACTAAGATACACACAACATCATATTATTCATAATACAACAATTCAGGTACACACTCCAAAACTGGTGTATCAATACTCATGGCTAAATGTCAACTCTACGCAATTACCAAATTAGCATAACATATGTCAACAAAACCACAACACTATATTCATGACCCTCAAAAAGGACCCCTTTCATACAACCTGCCTATCTCAATTATATTTATGTATAACATAAGATTTCATATCATAATTGGCTCCTTGCCAAAGTTATCATCAACTTATATCTCATCTTGTCAACATCAAACCATTATCTAGCAAATTACATGTCAAAACCAGGATTTAAAAGAGCTACTCTACCATACAAATCGTGAAGACCAAAAGAAATTTGCCATTCACCCAAGCTGCGGCTCCATCACATACAATGTATATAAATATATACTAGCGTCATCATTTATCATAATCCATCCAATGGTACATAGGTTCTAATTTCAATCAATAACAACCTAATCATTATCCATACTACCCAAAAGTGTTAAACACCATCTATAAAGTTATCAAAACACACATGCTTCACTAAATACGACTAAACATCTATGTATATTGACATATATCCACAAATTTGCACCCACTATGGCTTTACACTTCATTTTCCATATCTGGATCATGAGATAAATTCATCCCTTTGGACATTCACTGTAAAAATCCATGAATTTAAAAGGGTGAGTACAATTCAAGCAATAAGCGGTAATTTAATATCCATTACTTTGCATACAACATCTCTCAGTTATACACATCATCACAACTTCATCCACATTCAACAATTAAGAATACTATTGGGAGCTCAAATGCAAGGAAAATATGCCATGATGTTTCAAAACCTTTCCTTTAATTATGCACGAAAACCATGAGATATGGATCTAACTTATTAATATAGAGAAAGTGCCAAAATAACCCACTCAGTGAACTATAGTACTATAATTAAGGGGCATATAGGTAACCACATAGTGAACCATAGCACTACCAGCGGTGGTACTCGAGGACTACCAGTGAACCATAGCACTATAATCAGTAGCCTCAAAAGCAACATGTTACAGACTGCACAGTGAACCATAACACTATAACATGACAACCTCATCAACAAACCATAGTGTTGGAAATACATATAATGGTATGAGATAAAAATTCAAGTTTAATGTGTGAACCATAGCTCAATACAACATATCCCGTTCTCAAACCACCACTCAATTAGACTTACCGGTCATAATTCATCAACACGACATAAATTTCAATATAATAACAATAATGGCAATTTAACATATAATTCAACTAATACACCAGTATACAATGATCTAGCTATCCTCATTTTATAAAGAAAAATCAACAACAAATAACACATCACACAATACATCATTGTTACATGAATTCGGTAACTTTCAGCAGTGTATATCATATGCAAACTATAAGTATAGGGCTAGTAGATTTAGTAAAAAAAAATGCCAGATTTTAAATTCATACTTATCCCTCAAATTGTAACCCCCTTATAAGTTTAAAATGTACCTTAAGGTGAATTCGACTTTACGGTTTAAGCTTTCCGACCACTGGAACGTCTTCCGATTGAATTCTTTCACTATTCTATAAATTTCAAAATTAACAAATACACGATGATACAAGATCGAACGGTCTCCAAATGATGATAACACTTAAATGAAAATTTCTAGAATGTCGTTCCGCTTGCCGATGACCTTCCTGTATACTTTCAACGCTTGAAACTCAAACCGGTAGCCTCCAAAAAAACTCTGTAACTTACGACTACCACAATGGTTCCACCATTCAAAAACCTTATCGTTCCTTCTCGAAACCAAATTTTATAAACTTTTAAGCTTTGTTTTTCAAGACTCAAGCGTTCCAATTTCGAGGGGCACCCATAGTGGCTCACGGTACAAGCTTGCACAAAACGAAAATTCGATGAAGAATTTATGGAGAGGAATGGTGTGGGAACAGGGCACAATAATGAGCTAGCTTGAGGAAGAAGAAGAAAAGTGAATTTTTTTTCCCAAGAGAAGAAATATACGCACGAAAGAATGAAAGGGAAATTGAAAAAGGAAAAAAAAGACTAATTAAAATAAAGCATTAGGGAATTATCATTAAATTCAAATTTTTGGTAATAACTAGTTGGCTTAGTACTTAATTTAAATTAAAATGAAAATTATAAAATTTAATCCACTCCTAATTACTAGAAATTATCTAATTAGGAAATTAATATTTAGGAGTTAATAAAATTAATTATTTAATCAGATTAGTGTAATCATTTAATTTATTTTAATTAAACATATACTCGTTAACTTAACTGATATAATTCTACATATTATTTTCTAATAGTCTCCATAATTCAATTTATTGATTTTAATTATCAAATTCCCCAATTTAAAATTTTTAAGATGTTACACACTTTGTTCTTTGTCAAATTGTAAAAAAATATTTATTAAAATTAAATAACATTAGAATTTTTCATATATGTAATATAGACAATAGCTAACAAAAGCGTTAAAAACATTTTTAGGAGAAATCTAGCTTTCTTGTTGAAGAATTATAAGGGCTTGGCTTTCCTATAGCAACTATTTACAAAGTTAATATATTAAAAAACAACAATAATAATAATAATAACCTCTTTCCATTGATAATCATAAGAGGTCTCTAAAAAAATAGTTGAACAAATAAACCATAACGATAATTTTTTGTTCCAAAACACAAAAATAATTAGGGTTTTTTTTTATATATGGGTTTGCTGATATATTTATTTACAAAAGTAGGGTCGTTTTTGGCAATATTACGAAAGTGGTGCCCTTTTATGTGTCGTACGCCATAGGAGCGACTTGTATGTCGCATGAGGTGCATCCGACACATGGGGGACGTGACTCTGTCGCCTTGCTTGAGCATGACAGACTGTGTCGCCTGGCGTGAGGACGACACACCCAGTCGTATGGTGCAGGTCCAACTCACGGGGGAAGCGCCACGTGGAAAGTGACTTTGTGCCTGGGTCACGGGAGCAGGTCATGCAACAGGAAGTTGCATTATTTATTTGGGGTACAGCTTCATCTTCATCATCCCAGTAGCCTCCATGCCCCATTTTTGAATTCTTGAAGCTGTTGGTGTGTAATAGAAGGGTCCCCATTTGGTATTTTCCATTGAAAAGTGTAACATCCCTAATATTTTAGAAAAGTTTTAATTGACGAAAAATATTAATAATTACCCAATTGAGTTTATTGAGATTTTTGGGAATTATTATTATTAAAGATGTAATTGTAAATAATTAAATGTTGTGGAAATAAATAAAATTTATTTGATTAATTAATTATAAGAGATTAAATGAAGGTGAATAGAAGAAAATAAACTTGAAGTTACCTTGGGGTAAAAAGGTGAAGGGTGAAAGGTAAAGGTAAAAGTTTTAATTAAAACTTTTAAGGGAAAAAGTAATTGAAATAGGAAATGACCAAACTGCCCTTGAGAATTAAAAATCTAAATTTCCTCTTCTTCTTCCTCACTTCACGCATGCATTCTTCTTCTTCTTCTCCCTAAAGTGGCCGTGACATGCATGCCTTGAAGGAAGGTTGATTTCGCGCCGAAACTTCGAGATAACTACGTTTTTGCGATCGTGGCTTCGAGGTGAGTCCAATGGGTCCTTTAAATTAAGCTTTCGTAGTTCTTTCGTTTTCTCCGTTAACCCGAGGGGTCGTGCATGGAGGGGTGAGCTTCGATTCCCTACTCCTCTAGTGTGTAGAAGCTTGAAAAATGGTCTTTAGAGTAACGAGGGTGGTTAAACATTGTTGGATTATACGTTTCAACCTCCGTAGGTAGCAGAACGGACGTCGGAAGATCGAACGGTGAAACGAATATAGGATTCGGAGGTGGAACCTTGAACGCAGCGTCTAGAGGGCGTCATCAACACCAAGAACGAACCGTCGAAACTCGAATCGAGGTAAGGGGGTGTTCGGGTTATAATTAATTAGAATAGGTAAGTATGATTGAATTAAGTCATTGAATGAAACATGGAAATAATGAGATTTGATAATGCGTAATAGTAGTATGTGTATGAATGTAAATTGAGTGTGTTTTGTAATGATTATGAGGATGACGTAATGAGAATTGTGATGATTTGATGAGTTTAGTGGCAATGTGATGACGGGCTTGACAAGTAGGTCGCCCAATTGATGAATATGTGTATTGTTGTTGGCCACTTGCAGTACGATACGAGAAATACGAATATACTTGTGTGATTATGTGGTGTAGGACGGCCGACGGTATGTGCAGCCCCTCGTTTCTGGCTCCCGTGGTGTTTATGCCCAGTTGAGCTACCCAGTGGTCAAGTAGGACCCAGTGGTTGAGGTGGAGAGTCAAGCAGGACTCAATGGACCAAGCAGGGTTCACGGGGTGTCAAGTAGGACCCCTAGCTGAAGGCCGATCCTTTTAGTATCCGGATACTAGGCGTCGATTTGATATGAGAGTCAGTTGTATTATTCGATGTATTGTTAACATTGTGTAATGATCTGAATGTGTTTTATGATGATTGTTCATTGTGATTGACAAATTGGAGATAAAGGATTGGAATTGAATCCTTGAGTGGTAAGTAGAAATTGAGGACAAGATGTAAGATGAATGGTACAAACAAAAACTAGTAAATATGTTCCTTGTTCTTAAATTGTTATTCTACATTAATTATGATACCAAACACTCACCCTTGCTGTTGTTTCTTTAATTTTAGTAACCAGTGACAGGGAAGAGGTTGAAGCCCCGGAGATGCGCCAAGCGGAGAATTGATGGCAAGGAGCTAAGGAGATCATGAAATGAACTAAATGTGTAATGTGTGTTGTGAATTATGTATGTTGTGCTTGGATGTTGTGTATGCATGGTGAGTCAATTTGGAATACTGTTATCGTAGTCATGAATGTGATGAATAGCAAATAGAAAACTGAATGTTGTTGATGTATATTGGCATGGAGCCAATGGTAGTGTACTTGATGCATGAATATAAACAGGTTTGATCTATGATTAGAAATATGAATGACGTGAGATAATAGGTGAATGGCCTAGTGCATTGATGATTGATGTACATTTAGCAGAATGGAATTAGAAGTGAAGTGCATTGCATGATTGAAATGTAGGTAAGTGGATGAACTAAGTCAGAGGAGACATGTGAGTGTTTAATTTGTGGGTTGGTATGAAAATTCTAAGTCCTTCGCATGTACTGCATAACTCGCTTAAGCGAGATGAATTCTCGCTCAAGCGAGAGGGTTTTGTGTCAGTGTTATGCTCTCTGGACAAATCTCGCTCGAGCGGGTATGATTTAGCTCACGCGAGATAGGTAAGAATTAGGAGAATGTGGTCTCTGGAGGTGTTGCGCTCAAGCGGTTATAACTTCGCCTGAGCGTGGAATAGAGGAAATGGCCACTGTGCTGATCTCGCTCAAGCGAGATAAATCCCCGCTCAAGCGAGAAGTGTATGAGGTATCAGGGGCTGCTACTGGGTGGTTTTAGCTCGAGCGGATTGAGTTCCGCTCAAGCAAGGACCATAGGATTAGATTCTGGAGTTTATTCGCTCAAGCGAGATGTGCTCGCTCAAGCGAATAAAGAGGAAACTAGCTGCTGGAAAAACCTCGCCTAAGCGAGAGTAGTTCGTTAGAGCGAGTCAGGTTAGTGAGGTTACTGGAGTTAATTCGCTCAAGCGAGGAAATCTCGCTCAAGCGAACTAAGGCCTGATGTATATGGATGTATTCGCTCAAGCGTGAGTGTGGCTCGCCCAAGCATAGAATATAAACCTCGCTCAAGCAAGTTCTCACTTCGCTCAAGCGAAGATTCATGAGCTCGCTTAAGCGAGTTGGTGCCTCGCTTAAGCGAGATACTCCTGATTCCCTTTTCCCTCCTTTTGTTCTATTTAACTAGTTTTCCTTTTTTTTCTTTGATTGTTTAATTTAATTGAGTCTGTTTACTATTTTAAATATGTTTAGTGAAACATAAACATTATTTCGAATCATAACTTAATTATAATTGTTGATCGTGAAAAATTTATTGTAAAATTTAATCGAATGAATAAAAATAAATGTAAAATGACCTAGGATGTCACAAAAAGGGTGTGGTCCTTCAAGGCAGTGGTCCTAAGTGTTGGTTTTTTTTTCCAATTACTCATTTTATTTGAAAGGTAAGTGCTTTCTACTTTCTTGATTAAAGTTATACTGAAGTTAAATTTAGTTTTAGTTTAGTTGCTTAGTTTAGTATAGGTTGTTAGTTGTTATTATGTTAAATTTTTTATAGTTAGATAATGATATTATAAATTTATATAGAGTTTATTATCATTAAGTTATGACTGAAAATAACTTTATTAGATAAAATTAAAATTTTAACTTGTTATAAGAAAATTTAAATTTTAATTAAATTATTACAGAAAATAGTTATATTAAGTTATTACTCAAATTAACTTTATTAGATAAAATTATAATTTTATATATTAGTTATAAAATATAATTTATAATTAAATTATTATAGAAAGTAATGTTAGTAGAAAAATAGTTATATTAAGTTGTTATTATTTAGTAAATATTTTTGTTAGGTCATTGTTGAAATTTTTTATATTAAAAGTTATATTTATTATGTAATATAAGTGCTTAAGTTATTATCAAAAATAGTTTTATTAGAAAAAATAGTGATAGTAAGTTGTTATTATACACAAAAAAATTTGTTATGTTATTGTTGAAAATAATGTTGTTAAATAAAGTAGTGATATTATAAGTTGTTGTTATTTTTGGTTTTTTTTAGTTATTAGTGAAAATAATCTTATAAGATAAAATAGATATTATTAAGTTCTTATTGAAAATAATGTTAGTAGATAAGTTGGTGATGTTAACTTGTTATTTTTTGTAATTTTTATTAAGTACTAGTTTTTAATTATAAATTTTTATTAAGTTGTAATATTTTATTATAAATTTTTAATAAGTTGTAATTATGTATTATAAATTTTTATTAAGTTATAAATATTTATTATAAATTTTTATTAAGTTGTAATTACTTATTAGAAATTTTTATTAAGTTGTAATTATCTTTTATAATTTTTATTAAGTGATTATTCAATATAATGTTGTTAGATAAAATGGTGATATTAACTTGTTATTATATAGGATTTTTATATTAAGATGTTATTATTTACAATTTTATTTATTAAGTAGTTATTATTTAATATTTAGTTTATCAATGAATTGTTAATATTTTTTGCAGAATGACTGAGGAGAGGTCTATAAATCCTGGACCGTTAGACCCATCCCTGATAAAATTCCAAGACAAACACGTTTCAACATACGTCTAGAATGGACGACCAGATTGTGTACTAAAGATTAGGAAAGCACTTAGGATGAGAAATGAAATACCAGAAGCCATTATTCCTCACCTACAACGAGCTGGTTTCTATGAGTTTGCAAAAGTTGCGCATTTTCCTGTGTCTTCAGAGTTGATTTCTGCCTTGGTTGAGAGATAGAGGCCGGAGACACATACTTTTCATCTACCAGTTGGGGAGTGCACCATTACTCTCCAGGATATTGCTGTATTGGTAGGGCTAAACATTGATGGACTTGCTGTTGTAGCCCCAACGGGTTGCAATGATTGGCAGAGGTTTGTCGAAGAACAACTGGGTAGACGACCACCTCGTAGTATGTTACACGGACAGTGTTTGAGGTTGTCTTGGCTTCAAGACAATTTTGGAAACGTCGATGACCATATGGGTAGTGAAGAGGCACTTGAAAGATTCGCCCATGCTTACATTCTGAGTTTGATTGGTGGTTGTATATTCTCTGATCAATCCTCGAGTAGAGTGCCTCTGAGATACTTATATTTGATTAAGGATCTGGACACATGTAGTCAGTATGCATGGGGTGCAGCAGCATTGGGTTATTTATACAGGCAGTTGTGCACCGTTACTGACTATGCACAAAAAGATATGTGTGGCTTGACTCTGTTGGTGCAGTTGTGGGCTTGGGAGCGAATCCCACAAGTTGCTCCACCCTGCCCAAATACAAGGGAAAATGGTGCTCCATATGCTGGTAGATGGGTCAAGCCGGATGGTAACAAGCACAATTCTTACCAGCTGGATTACTATCGTGTGACCTTTGACGGCCTGAAAAAGAATAAGGTATGGAAGTGTTTAAGACTTGGCTTCAAGTTACATTGAATGAATATTTAAGGGCTTAGTTTATAACTTGTTCAATTTTTTGTAGTTTGTTTGGCTACCCTATGTTGTGCCCGAGTTTGATCATCTACCTGATATTTGTAAGCGTGGACAAGATGCTTGGAGATCGGTGGTCCCATTGTTTTGCTTCTAAATTGCCGAGTGGCATCAACCTGATAGGGTTCTTAGGCAGTTTGGAATGGAACAACATATTCCACGAGAGCCTTCTAAGCGTGAAGACTTGCATGCAATAACTCTAAAGGGGAAGGTTGAGGAAAATTGGCCAAACATCTTGGAGCCCTTGGTTATACTGTGGAATAATCGGGAGACGCATGTATGGTTGGGTCAACCATTGTGTGGTGACATGTCTACAAACCATGAATATTTTAGATGGTACCAGACCCGTACTCGAAGATGGGTTACTAGACAAGGGGCTGCAAGGGGAGCTTCTGTAAGGACCATAAACAAATGCTTTTGTCTGTTCAATTATCAAGGAATACGGTTTCTGTAATTAATGAATATGTTTTTTATTTTAGTACGGGCCTGGAGTACATACAGTACCTTTCATCCCCGGAGGGGCACAACCCAGCAGAGCCTCCTGCTTTCAGATTTGATTCCATCCGGAAGGAAACGGAAAACATACTAATGTCAATGAATGAGGAGGACAGAATTGTCGAGGCTAGGGTGCATGCACCCATGCCTATGGAGGAGGGACCATTCGTGGAGGTGGACGTAAATATGCCTGGGAATCGAGTGGAACATGAAGGGATACTGTGTCAGAGATTACGAGAGCCCGACGAACAGTATGTTATCCCTTTCCTTTCCTCCTCGGCAGCCAGGAGAGTACTATGTTCCTTCACAGCAGCCTCCGCCTTCACCATGGTCGACGTACTGTTACCTTTCGCAGTCAACGCATCAGCCGATGAACACCAACGAATACATGAACCCCTTGTTTGAGGTGTCACCCTTCTTCTCAAATTTTAGGGGAGGCTTCCAATCTGGTCAAGCCTCATCGTCACATTACATACCGGAGTCACCGGATCCGACACCACCCCCCTATGTTCTA
This sequence comes from Clitoria ternatea, assembly GCA_037962975.1. Classification (NCBI taxonomy): domain Eukaryota; kingdom Viridiplantae; phylum Streptophyta; class Magnoliopsida; order Fabales; family Fabaceae; genus Clitoria; species Clitoria ternatea. The sequence continues at coordinate 267,184,180 of CM075671.1, forward strand.
AATTTGACGACTCCAGCAGCACCTCAACATGACAACTGGGGCCTTGAAATAGGCAGTTCATCCGGCTATGTACCTCAAATGCTGGACCTAAATACTGTTGCGCCTGAAACTGGGCAAGCTAATCAACGAGTTGAAGACCCTGTACATGAAAACCCGGTAGATGACTCTCAAATTGAAGATGAGGTTGAAAATGTTCGTCGTTTGCCTCCTAGGTTCAACCGAGGAGAACCTAGGCCTTGTTTTCTGTCCCCCGATGCTCACCCACGTAGACATTAGTGTTTTCTATATGATATGATGTTTGATTATGCAAATGGACTATGTTTTAATGTGACTTACTTATGATTATACTTGCCATTTGTTTTACATATATATGCACGTAAATAAAACTGTAAATGCATGTATAATTGAGGTTAAAAAGGCAGAGACATATCAAATAAACCGTAAATAACGTTAACAAGAATAAAGTGACACTCTCATATTCCAACTAGGGTTTCAGTCACAACGTGCACCTAGAACAAACTAAGCTCATTTTGACCTGCTCTGAGAACCAGCCCAATCCATCTCATTCCTAATCCTCGTTGACTTGGGTCGCCCCTTGCCACGTAACATGTCTTCGTCTGGGAGAATGATGTATGTGTCATTGGTCTGGGGGAGCGTCCGATCATCTCCTATCGGATACCACTGACCTGAATAAACCTTAGCAATATTATGCAATGAGTATGCTTCGTCTATGAATTAAAAGTAATTCAAGTTAACTGTGTTGCAGGTTGCAATGACATGCATACATGGGTACTTATATGCTTGGAAGCGGACACACTCACACCATCGTTCCTTTAGATTAAGTATCCATACAAAACCTCCTCTTTGGGTGATTGGATTCATCCTGTCCTCAACCTCGAACCTCGTTGACTCGGCATCATACCTCCGCACATCAATTGAAGATGCTTGTGCTTGATACAATGCAATTTTTTCAAGCACTTTGGTTGAGTATAGTTGACCCTTTGCCATTTCAGCCATCACATGTCCAAGACGATCAACGAAGTACTGCACTAAACGAGCGTATGTGCACTTCACCAATGCTGTTATGGGCAGATTCCTTGCCCCCTTCAAGACCTTGTTAACAGCTTCTGATAAGTTGGTTATCATGTGTCCAAACCTATGACCATCCTCATCGTATGCTAATGACCATTTCGACTTTGGGATATTGTCAATCCAGGTAGTAATTTCTGGACTCAATGAACGAAATTTCTCCAAATTCCGGTCAAATGAATATTTACTTGGATTGTACCCTACAGATATAGCATAAAATATGTTAGGAAACGCCAAATAATCTAAAAAATAATCTCAACTAAAGTGCACCCTACACATATAATGTCGTACCTAACTTCAACAGAGCTTTCTTGTGCTCTTGGTTCTTGAATTTTAAGTTAAAGTTACTGGCAACATGTCGAATGCAATACCTATGAACACCTATAGGTGTTGTCCATCCGCAACTTAGGTCACGCAAGGCACCCAAAATACTTCTATGACGATAAGAAATTATACATACTCCAGTCTTTTGGGTAACATACCTCCTCAGCAACTTCAAAAACCAAGTCCAATCATCCAACGTTTCACCCTCAACAATTGCAAAGGCCAAGGGAATAACAGAGCTGTTACCATTTTGGGTTGTGGCGATCAACAGGGTACCCTTGTATTTCCCATACAAATGCGTGCCATCTACTTGGATCACAGGCTTACAAAAGTTAAAACCATCAACACAAGCCTTGTATGTCCAAAAAACACGATGAAATATACGAAATCTATGGTTAACCTAACCCTCTACAACAAATGGATGTGTTTGCAAAACAAATGTCGAGCCTTCAGCAACCTGGGTCATACGGGTTAGCTAACGAGGTAGTAAAACAAATGACTCCTCCCAGTCGCCAAATACTTTAACAAGGGCTTTTTGTTTTCCTCTCCATGCCTTTTGGTAGGAAACTGCAAACCCAAATTCCGCTTTAACTCTTTCTTGAATTAAAGCAATTGATACCGATGGTTCCTTCTTCACCATCCCTACATGTATCAAATTTATAAAATCATCAAAATAAACATAATATAAAATAATATCAACAATTAATCATATTACCTATTATCACAGAGCAACTCAGGTCAGCATCTAGTTTTGCGTGGTCTTGGGAGAGGGTTACGTTAACGCAGGTATGTGGGCCACTATATTGACTAATAACCCACTTTTGTGACTTCTTGGAAAGAATTGCACGCATTCGCCAACCACAACCAGTAATTTGGTTGGGACACTTCACAACGAACTTATTCGGCTTCGACTCCACAACTATATAAGATTGATGCATTTTCATTGTATATTGTTTGAGTGCATTTTGCACTTCACTCTTGGATTCAAATTCTAACCCCACTGATAATTCATCCCCAACAATCCAACTACTACCGTCATCAAATTCAATTTCTTCATCTTCATGCTCCACATTTAGATTTTGATAATGTGGTGTCGTGTTCCAAAATGGCATCTCGTTAGTACCTACGTTAAGTAAAATTAACAAATGTAACCAAAATTTAATTTTAAATTAAAAAACTCAACTTTCAGCATAATTACCAGAGGGTTGACAAATGATTGGACTAGATGATCCACCAACACCTATTACAGCTCCCCAACCTGTATCATCTTCAACGTCTGAATCTGCCATTAATAATTCGTCATCCTCACATGAATCACTACTATCAACCTCAGATGGTAAATTATAATCAGAACCACTACTATCGTCATCCTCACATAAATAATTCATATTTAATATTTAGTAAATAAATACTACAAAATAATTAATTTAAAGAAAATAGAAAAACAAGAAGACTTTAATCAGAGCAAGAAATGTAATATAGTAGTGGGGAGTGGAGAGTGAATTGGAGTGGCTGAGGATGTAGTGGTGGGGGTATAAATACTAACTTATGGTGCATGAAGGAGGTGCACCACAGCTGTTGTGTCGTATGGAGGAAAGGGTGTCGTCTGACCCAGATACACCACACGTTGGTGTGTCGCATGACCAAGGTGCACCACACCTGGATGTGTCGTACCACGCAGGTGCACCACACCTGAATCGTACTGGCCACGTACGACTTCCACCAGTCGTCCCACACCTATACGACTTGTATGTCGTCTACTACCTGGGCGACTCCCAAAAGTACCTCAGACATGAAAATTCAACCAAAAGAGCCCCAGATTCGTATTTTAATTTAACCCATCTTCAAAACATCGTATCTCACACTTGCATTCTCATTACACTTTTCCCTAATTTTTAACTTTAGATTATTTATTCCGCCATCTGTTCACTTAAGGGTCAAAAGTGTTTGAAGGAGAATTGTTTCTGATATTCTTGTAGGACATTGCACAAAATGAGGTCTAAATCACACCCATTTGCACGCATTAGACTTCATGCACCAAACAATTACACGCCACACAAGAATTATACAAGAAGATCTATAACAAGAGATGATTTTCTTCACATGTGTTAAAACATCATTATTTTCATACACAATGACAATTTGTTTGATATGAAGTAAATGAAGGGAGAGAAATGAGAAGGGAAAAAAATTTCTCTTATTTATTTGAACCAAAAAAGAGGAAGAAAATAGAAAATAGAAATAAAGCCCGTGGATATTAATTCCTTGGTCGTATGAAAAAAATGGAGTGAAATTTTGTTTTATAAATATTATTATTAAATTTAAAAAAGTAAATTTTATTATAATAAAAATTCAATTTTTATACATAAAATTTAATTTATTTCAAAGAGATTTATATTTTATTTTTATTTATACTTTTTTTTTACCTATAAAAAATTCATTTGAATTCCTTTATTTTCTATTTCCCTTCTTCCACACAATATATATTTTTCCTTTTCCTTTTCCTTTTCCTTTCCATCATCATATGATGTCCATATCCAAACCAATTATGAATGTGAAAGTAGAATTTTCAACATCAACCGTCATGTGTAGACCAAACATTTCTGATACAAGTTGGTTAAATTCTAAGCTTTTCTGCCTATGGCATGCATACGTTCAAATATCAATTTATTGGTTTTGTTTCCATTCTACAATATGCTTCCGTCATTTTCTCAGTGGTCCCTCTACTTAATTAACCTACATACGTTTTCGGTTTGCCAAGTCATGTTACCTTCAACACAGTCATCAACTTAATTTCCTCCTTAATTAACTGCCCTAACCTAACAATATTATCACACAAAAAGTTCTAAGCTGGGGCAGAGAATACGCACATATATATATATTAGGATTATGTGCTTTTACTTTTTAAAATTTCTACACTTTATAAAGTGAATTTATTCTATGCTTTCTTTTTTATAACATCCAACTGATTCTGCTCCAATGTAGAGTGGCTATGCCTACCACATTTCTAGGTAAAGCCAAACATGGGCATCTTATATTAATTGAATTTTAGCAAATTGTGGCACATCATCATACCCTCGTGCTTTTGTAACAGAAAAAGGGGGAAAGGATGCACTAGTGCTTAACAACAACTGCTAATTAAACCTTCTTTTCTTCAACAATCACTATGGTTGAATTTCAAATAAATGTTACAAGTATGGCATGTATAACCATATATAAGAACTAAGCATCGAATCTTTATTGAGTATTTGAGTTTTAAATTGGGATATGTAATTGTCTTCTAAAACCAATATAGTTGGTTTTTATATACAAAAAAAGCTAGTATCGTTGATACTTCACACAAATATATATATATATATATATATGTAGTGACACTCTTTTCTGTCTTGTTCCATAGAAAAAATAATTACGATCAATTGAATAGTATTAAATTTTTTATGGCAAGTATCCCGAACTACACCAATATATCCAACAATATTACTAGTTTCCAAGAATTATATTTACGAATATTCGATAAGTTAGTTTGTTATCGTAATTTGTTGGTGATTATTAGTTAGTTTAGTATTTTATTAATTGATTTAATTTTTTTATAATTTGATATGATTTTCATTCTGACCCTAAAACTAATGTATGATCAGAAAAGGTAAAACACACAGACCGAATAAGATAACACAAACCAACCATTAATATGAGCGGTATGCTTACTCAATGTATACCAATCAAAAGCCTGTAAGAAAGTAAGATTTCCTGAATATAAGTTGTAACTTGATTAAAAAGTAGTTTGGTCAATTATCACATCTACAAAGGTTATAAATACCATCATTTATAATGAATTACGTAAGTTACTGATTATTTTTAATACTCTGATATCTTTAAAATCGGTACTAACTTAAGCTTTAGTGACATGTTGTAGATGAGTATCTCAGATACCGAGGTTAAAAGCATTGCACTCACCAATGTTATTGACGTAATATAAGAGTGAAGGTGAGACTAAATATTAGTTAATAGAGTAAACAAGTTATCCCTGGTATCGAACAATTTATAAAAATATTATATTTTTCATAAATCATATTTTTTAATATTTAATATATTATATTTTATTGGTAGTCGAACGTTCTTTTTTAAGTTTTATAAAATGTAACCCTATGAGATAGACTACACTTTCATTTCATTTAATATCTGACCATACATGACTGCAAGATTACAATTATTTTTTTTTACAATAATGAAGTTTTAAAGATTTCTGGTAAAACACTGAACCTGCAGTCATCATTTTTGCTGATCACCTATCTACTTATCTGATTTAATATCATTTCTTAATAGCTTGCATGTCAGATTCGTGTGCAGTGGTATATAAATACAATACATGCTCAAATTACCAACAAGTGTATCTGCATGTGAGGCAACAGGTAGATGCAATCTTTAGTTTAAAGGGAAAAAAATATTCTTTTGTATTGTGTCCCTGTTTTATAAAATAGTAATATATAATTTGTTAACTCCAATTGATCTAATTTCTTATTATCACCCCTTTATTTGATAATTTTATGTTAAGCTAGAATAAAATTTTGTATCGTGGTTATTAGAGGAGTAGCAATGATAAAATGTTAAATTAATCGAAAATTGATATTAGAAAAATGTGGAAGAAATGAAAGTTAAAAGAAGTTGTCGATTGAATATGAAACATTGACTGGGAGACTATTCATTGATGACCGTACCCACATGCGCTGCTTCATTCACTCTTCGCCCATATACTTTACTCCATTTTAACTTAATATAAATCCATTCAGTTAGTTAATAATTTAAATTTTATTAATATAATAGTACTATCAGATTTTTATACGTGTGGTTTTTACTTAATTTTCTATTTAAAAATAAATATTTTATTTGTATTAAACTGTCTATTTAAAATTTTAAAAAATATTAATTATTCATTTAAAATTTTAACGAAAATATTAATTTTTTATTCTAATAAAACTCCTATTAAAATTGAAAATGAGAAGAATTTTAAAAGCAATAAATAAATGAGAAAATAAATAAAAAATTAATCAATAAATAAGAGAAGGGTATGTTTATTCTTTATCTCTAAATTTTCTCATAGTTAAATAGAAATAGAAAGAATAATTTTTCTATTATTATAACAAGGTGAGGTTGGTTCACTTGCCCTCTTCTTCTATATTATTAAGACTTCTATATTATATTATGATTTCTTTTAAAAAATAATTCTTTCCTCGTTTATAAAATCATAGACTTTTTAAAATTTTAATTTTGTTTCAAAATTACTTTATTTTAGAAATGTAACTAGACATAGTTAATTTTGTTTATCTAATTTTATTTTTATATAATAAATATATATTTTATTTAAAAAGAAGATAGTAAAAATAAATTATATAAATAAAGATATTTTAGTTGATATTCAACATTGAGAATATAAATTAAGGCCAGGCCAGAGATAGCAAAGAGGAGAATCTTAAAAAAATATAAATAAAAAAGTTTGTTTATGGTAGGCAACTCTTTTTAGTTCCTATCTTTTGTTTTTGGTAAAAAAAAAAAAAACTCTCCACATGGCACTGAAGGTTTTAACTTTTTAACAATTCTTTTCAACAGATTTTAAAAATTAATAAACAAATAACTATAATCTGATCAGGTTCTAAATATTACGAGTAATTAATAGAGACCTGATTGTAATTATCTTTTTTACTTTGTGCGCTCTTGTTTCTTTATAATAAATTTGTCTTGTTGATTAGAAAATAACTATAATTTGATTTTCTTTAAACTGTAAATTGTTCTAAATTTTGTATATAATATCATTACAATTACGGAGCCAAAACCATGATATATATATATCTAATTTTTTTTCTTTGGTAAAGATATCAGCATATCTACTTTCTTCTATATTCTTAATTTTGTTATTTTTCTCGTGAATTCAGTGTTAATTAATGACGATTTTACTTTATTTGTTAAACCAAGAGTAATGAATTATTCACTTTACTACTTTACATTACCGAGTCCAATTTTATTGTTTATTTACTTGAAGATTTAATTACGATAATTCAGGTTATCTCATTCAGTTTTTAAAAATTTTACTTATTTTCACTGGTTTTACTTGATACAGCACAATTAGAAAATTATTTCTTGGCAAAATCAAAATATTGTTTTTTACTCATTTAGATCAATTACATACTTCATAAACATGATAAGCCACCTCTAATTCATTATTTCCTTTTAATTATTATTTTATTTTGAGCATTTCTAATTTATTTATATTAGTTGGTTGTTCATGTAATTGTCACATATAAATTTTTTAATATGATAATAATTTTTTACTATAAAATTAACTTCTTTAAAAATACTTAAGATACTAATCAAATATTATATATATATATATATATATATATATATATATATATAACATGATTTATCTTGGTATTACACGAGTGACAATAGAAATTAATCTAATCAAGTAGCATAGCAATTAAAAGTCCATTGTCAAATCAAAATCATGAAATAAGTCTCGGGTTCAATCTATAACTCGTGTAAAAGAAGTAAATTATATAGTCTCTACTATTTAGTATGTTAAGATCATTAAAACTAGAAAGTGGTTTTTAAACTTACCGTGTGAAAAACATTCTATAGGTGTTTGGTATAAGGATTTTTTTCTTTTTTGAAATAAAAATATATTTATATCACTATAAGTAATATTGAGTACAAGATATAATTAATATAAGTCACTCATAATCTTAAGAAACCTAAAACAATACAATCCCATGGTCTCACTCATAATACCTACCCTTCACAACAATTTCTAAACATAACTAATAGGAAAAGAATACTCATATAAATGGTTCATCTATCCAAAAATACATAGAATACATAAAACAGAACTTCCTTACATGTAGCTATGATTAAACCATTACTTGTATTAACTCAAATACATCATCAAGATTTGGCTCATTGTCTTTAAAAAAATCACGCTATTTCTTTGTAGCCATATTAACTAAATCACAACAAACCAAATTGCACATCACATTTCCTTTTATGCTTTATTTCTCATAAACAAGCCATTGAAGCAGAACAATCGTTGATGTCCATCTTCAGGTAGAAAGCATGAAAACCCATACCATTGTAAGCATCTAACCCATACTTTATGAGAATAACAAATGATCCACAATTTCCTTTTTTTTTTCTTAAAAAATGAGCAAATGATTTTTTTTAGTTTCTCAAGAAACTTAACTTAAGAAATTAAGTTTTCAATTTTGATATATCATTTTAAAAAATATTTAAAGGATTTCTCATTAAAGTTTTTTAAGTTATATTTTATAAAGTTCCCCAAAAAAAAATTTCTAAGTGAAAGGTGGGAAACTTAGTTTTTGAAATAGAAAGAAAATTTACTAGGTTATTCATGGGGTCTATAAACAATACTAGCAATTTGTCACACAATATCACACAATTGCTTACATATAGCAAGCATACCTTGGCCTCGTACTTTAAAAGTCTGTTTTGATACCATTAAAAATTGTCACACCTAGACGCTTTAATACTAGTAAAAACGTGAGCATCGATCTAATGCTCAATTAAATAAAATTTGGGGAAATTTTTTTTTGATTAATTGTGAACCCTAGTTGACTGCTTGGAAGTCCCAAACAATGGTTACTCTACCCTTAGAGGGTCTAGGAAGGAATTAGGTGAAGTCTCAATGCATTTCAGCAGGTCATGTAAGTCCTGAGGTGTTGTGCAATCGATTACAACAGTTAAAACAGGATTCCAGAATCAAGGTATGCTTGGTAATCAATTACCAGGATTTGTGTAATCGGTTACCCATGAGCTTCCTGCATAATCTTGCACCTCTGCTCTCTAGTAATCAATTAGTATGTAGAATTTTAGCCATGGGCCAACTTTCACTTTCCCTAACTTGCCCAGATGACCTCCAAACACCACCAAACTCTGACATTACTTAAAACACATCATTTATGACTTGTGGCAACTAGCCACACTCTAAAATTCTAAAAAAATGAATAAGTTATATGTAAAAATGTAATTAGTCCGTTTTAGGCCAATTCCAAGCAACCTACCCATTAATTCATATCAAAATTGACCCATTCCACTTTATACATATTCTAAATACTAAATACAAACTATTGGGCCTATCCAGAGGTTCCAGAACCTCACAGATCTCATTTTGACCTATCTAGTTTCCTATTATGCATAATTTACAATGAAACTACATAACATTAATCAAGTATAATGGTACCAGCCCATTCCTTACCTCATTCAACAACTCACATGCAATGCAATAAACATAATTTCTTGCCTATCATATCAAATCAACAATGTATACATTACACAGCAGTTCTTGAGCATAATTCACATCATTTCCTTTCTCATGGATCCATCCATGTCTAAAATAACACCATACATATCAATATTTCCAAATGCACAAGTATATGTCTAAAATCATTTCTACACCTCAAATGAGGTTGTCATCTACCTAATTCACTATACAAAAGGTATATGTACATATCAGGAGCCGGCCAAGGCACAACATATCAAAACTATGCAACTAACTACACATATACACATATATTCCGCTAGTGGTTCCCAGGACCACAATGACTCCTATATGGCAAATCACCATTCATTGCCTCGGTCCAGATCCACTAAAAAATAACCACAGATTTAAGGGTAAGCATATATATGTTAAATGACAGGTACTGAACTAGATTTAGCACAACATATTCAATTCTCAAATACAGCCATAACAATCATCATATCAATACACAAATCATCATAAATCATCATCACCCACATTGTCATTTAACATATTTACACTATCACAAATATTGTTATATATTGATATCCCATCATTATAGATGTATCCATATGCATTGCATTATAGCTGCGAGACAGCTACTGTGACATTGATATGTTGTGGGATAACTATTGATGTGCACTGAAAGTTGTGGGGCAGTTATTATGATCATGAGTAGATGTGAGACAGTTATTGAGGACGATTGATATTATATGATGATATTGAGATGGTATGGATGCGTATTCATATGTTAGATTAAATGACAATAATAATGTGATGAATTGGATTTGATCAAATATGATGTGGAATGTTGAATCCGATTATGTATTTGTCATTATATATATATATATATATATATATATATATATGCTTACCCCTGCACCAATTTTTATTATGTAGTAAATTTAGACAGCGAGGATGATTGGTGAAAGCTTGAAAAGCTGGTGGTGGATGAATCATAATGTGGATTCACTTGTATATATGATTATTGTATAACATGTACAGGTTCTTGCGGGTAATCGATTACATTGATTGTGTAATCAATTACACCCTCTGTCAGGACGCCTTAATTCATATTTCTAATCATGTAATGGTGGGAATCAAAAATCCCTAAGCTCAGGCCATGTTGTAACACCCCTAATTTCGTTATTTCTTATTTAAAATAAAATTTCAAAGGAATTTGATTATAGTTCTTTAGAACTTTTTGATTGTTATATAATTTATAAATTTTTGGAATTTTTATATTTTTTTAATTTTTTTAGAATGACAAAAATACCCTTAACCTTTCATTTAATAACCAAAATGCCACTGTCGACATCATCGCTTACATCATCGCTTAATTACATCATCGCTTACATCATAAATAGTAAAATAAATAATTAAATAATCTTAAATAGTGAAATTTTCTTCCTATAAATAGATGGCTCATTTACAACATTTCCACACAAAAATTAGAGAGAGAATCTAGAGAGATAGTGCATAAGAAATTAGTGGAGAGTAAATTCTTTTGGTAAAAAGAAGTTCTGCCGGAGGTGTAAGGTAATAACTTTCTTCTATATTATTTTTATAATTTTAGTTTATTTTTTTAGCACTCTTAAACCATTGATATACTAGTGCTATTATGAATAAGTTACTATAGTAAAAATAAATTATCACTGTGTTATTTTTACTATTTACTGTTACTATTTAAAATTTACTATTTACCGTTACTATTCAAAATTTACTATTCACTTTTATTGTTCATGATTTACCGTTTACCACTACTATTCAAAAAGTTACTATTCATAATTTACTGTTTACTATTACTATTCAAAAATTACTATTTACCGTTACTATTAATGACTTACCATTTACCGTTACTATTTATTATTACTATGCACATTTACTATTTATCATTCTAATAGCAATCTTAATTTTCATCTTAAGCTTATACTGAAATAAATTAGTATTAATATTTTGTTAGAACTTGGAGGCGCAGAGCGAATTCACTTTTGGTAGCAAATCAAGGTAAGGGGGGGTGAGATTAAGGATATAATATGAAATTACATAAGAATATTGGGAGGAGTCCCCTACTCCTTTTAAACATAACAATATTATTATTTTAAAATAATAACTTTTAACTTAAAATTTATAATAATTATTATTAATAAATTAAGCATCTTGTGTAACTTAATATCTAAAATATTTAAGAACTTGAACTATTATGACCTATGCGGACTGGATTGAACCTATGCAAGGACTTGAACTATTATGAACTTGACTGAACCTATGCAAGGACTTGGACTATTTATGACCTATATGGACTGAACTAGACCTATGCAAGGACTGGACTATCTTGGATTTACATAGACCTGTGCGAGGAATTGACCATAGAACTTAAAACAAAATTTATTAATTTAAATAATTATTGAATTTTAAATTATCATATTTATAACTAATGTTTAATTATTTGATTTGATTATGATTGTTAATATTTATTTATGCTTTATGATGTTTTGATTGTGATTGACAATGTTTGATTATGATTGATAATCTTTTATTGTGGAGTTTGAGCATATAGCAAGCATGACGGAAAGCTAAAATTCAGTAAGAAATTACTTATCTCCTACTTCTTTATTTACTTTTTTATATTTATTCAAATTACTTTTAAGAAATTTCTTAGAAAACTACATAAGTTTTTAGAAATCTCTTTTTATCTTTTAATATATATGTATATATCTTTACTAAAATTTAGATTTTTAGTTAGTTTATCAGAAGAAAAAGAAAGAGAATTTACTTTAATAAATTTTTTTAATATATATATACGTATTATTTAAATGTATAAAAATATTATACAAAATTTTCAAGTACTAAGGTTTTAAATATTGATAATTCCAAATTTAAGTTTTTAGAAATTAATTTTGAATTGACAGGTTATGAAATATATTTAAGGCCTTGAAACTCAAATTTATAAAGAGATTTGATTTGTGATTTGAAAAGGAACTGTACTAAAATTTTATGTGCGTATTTGAGAAGTTGAAAAAGTACAGTTTACTGGGGTGGCTATGTCGTGATCCATAGGCCCTGATAATATAATTGAGTTTCTAAAAGCCTTAATCAACTAAATACGCGAGTAGTTCATGCATCATGAATCATCGAAGAGAAACAAAATGATATTGTCTGGGGACGGATTATAGAAACCGAGGATACATTAGAGGAGGCTTAATTGTGAGCCTTGGGATGAGAGGGTGTGAAAGGGTGCTTCAGGGGACCTGGGGTAGCTCCCTAGTGTCGGGTACTTTCACAATAAAAACCTTTTCAATCTGACTAGTCTCTAAGTGTTTCCATGCCAGTTGAGCTGTTCATGTTATTATTATCCGGAATTATGGAACAGTGTAAACTCCTGGTTGGCCCAGTGTAAATTAAAATTTAAGGGGCCCACATGTATAAATAAGTTATGATGAAGATATGACATATCATTCATACATTCATAAATTGATTGTGCTTGTGATTGTGATTGATATTATTATACTAGTTTATGAAAACCCTTTATTGCTTATGTCCTATTTGGGAATATTATATTCTGTTTCTCACTCCTTTCTCTATGTTTTTGTTTCATATGTTTTAAATTAATGGTTCGTACAGAGGGAAGGATCGAAGAACATTGACAGTATATATAGCACGTTCTAGAAAGGGAGCTCGGTATGAATACCGTGGTCCAATGAATAAATAATGTCATTAGGCAACTGCTCTTGGGCCATGGAGTTTCCTCTCTTTCTTATAATGTTTAATGTTTATTTTCTTCGGATGAATGTACAAATACTTTATAAAGTTTTAATAATATTGAGGTATTTCAGAAATAATGTATATAATTTATTCCGATAGTTTCTTTTTAACAAACATATCTTTAGAAAAAAAAATTTACGAATTTTTCTAGAATTTATTAAGGTGTAACAGAGGGTGTTACAAAGTGGTATCAGAGCAGTTAATCCAATAGGCCTGGGGAAAAGGTCTATCTTGCTTTGTCTGTAAACTCTGTATAGGTGATAGAGAATAGAATATCCGACTTGGTAGTAACTGTGATTGATGTGACAAATCTCAGTTACTGTGAAACAGGAAACTAATGGCTGGAAACGATCTTGCTGGAGTTGTAGAACGCTTAATCAATGCAATGGGAGCACGTGAAGGTCAAGGTAACGATGCCTTGAGAAGGCTGGACCTATTCGAAAAGCGCAATCCACCTCGTTTCAAGGGAGGATATAACCCTGATGGAGCACAAATCTGGATTCGAGAGATAGAGAAGATCTTTCGAGCATTGCAATGTAATGAAGCTGATAAGGTAGTCTTCGCTACTTATGCCTTATCTGAGGATGCCGAACATTAGTGGGATAGCACGCGTAGACAATTCGAAGTCAACGACGTGGAGATCACTTGGGATTATTTCAAGGATATGTTTTTGGAGAAATACTTTCCAGCTGATGTTAAAGAGAAAAAACAATTCGAATTCCTGTCGCTGACCCAAGGAAATATAACCGTTGGAGAGTACGCATCCAGGTTTGAAGAGCTATCTCATTTTCATTCTCATTATAATGATGCTACTAATGAAAGAGATCGGTGTGCAAAGTTTGTAAATGGATTGCGGCCAGAAATTAAGGAAGCTATACGAATGCAGGAAATCCGTGAATTTTCTGTATTGGTAAATCGCTGCAGGATCTTTGAAGAAGATCATAAGGATAGAATGACCAAAAGTCGTGAGCCCATTCACAAGGTAGGAGAAATGAGAAGTGGAGGACCTCACCATCACCAAAGAAGAGACTTCAGGAGAAATAAGCCTTACCAAACGCCATTTCGCCAGTTTGGAGCAGCATCTGTTCCTAACAGACCCCAAGCTTCAACTGGAAGCTATTACCCAACATCTGCACCAAATTTTAAATGTTTTCTCTGTGGAGGACCCCATTTAAAAAGGGATTGTCCTAAAAACACTTATGTTTGTTTTAAGTGTAACAAACCAGGACATCACATCAAGGATTGCCCAGAGATGAAGAGGGAAAACCCTGAAGGTGCAAGCATAAATACTCAAGGAGGCGCGCACAGTGCAGTCGGACGGCCGAAGGCAAAAGGAAAGGTTTTTGCAATCACTGGAGAAGAAGCATCTCATTCTGATTCCATGGTGGAAGGTAAGTGTATCATTAATAAGATTCCTTTAACTGTTATGTATGACTCAGGTGCATCACATTCCTTTATTGCCAATGACTGTGTAGAAAAAATAAAATTACTTGTGATAGAACTACCATTTGACTTATCTGTACATACTCCTGGAAACAATCCCATTGTCACTTCTAAAGCCTGTTGGAAATGTCCTATTGTCATAAATGGTAGGGACTTTAAGGCTAATCTTTTCTGTTTACCCCTTTCTGGCTTAGAAGTTATTATTGGGCTAGATTGGTTATCTGACAATCATGTTCTAATAGATTGTCATAATAAAACCATAATGTTTAAAGAACCAGTGAATTTGAATCCTGAAGATTCGAGATTTCTAACCGCCAACCAAGTGAGTGCCTCTTTAAAAGGATTTATGCTATTGCTTTCAACGAAAGGAGAGCAAGAATCAAAAATCAAAAATCTGCCGGTTGTGTGTGAATTTCCTAACGTTTTTCCTGAAGATATCCCTGGTTTACCCCCAGAAAGAGATGTGGAATTTGCCATTGATCTAGTACCTGGAGTTGGACCCATTTCAATTGCACCATACCGAATGTCACCTCTAGAATTAGCAGAGTTAAGGAAACAACTTGAAGAGATGATAGAGAAGCAGTTTATACGAC
Source organism: Clitoria ternatea (assembly GCA_037962975.1). Lineage (NCBI taxonomy): Eukaryota > Viridiplantae > Streptophyta > Magnoliopsida > Fabales > Fabaceae > Clitoria > Clitoria ternatea. The sequence goes on from CM075671.1 coordinate 267,199,699, forward strand.
CCAGTGTATCCCCCTGGGGTGCACCAGTGTTGTTGGTTAAGAAAAAGGATGGTAGCATGAGGTTGTGTGTAGATTATCGGCAACTGAACAAGGTGACGATCAAGAACAAATATCCTCTGCCAAGAATTGATGACTTGATGGATCAGCTGTGTGGTGCCACGGTGTTCTCCAAAATTGATTTGAGGTCTGGATACCATCAGATAAGGGTGAAGAAAGAAGATGTACCAAAAACTGCTTTTAGAACACGCTATGGCCATTACGAATATCTAGTAATGCCTTTTGGTGTAACTAATGCACCAGCCGTATTCATGGATTACATGAATAAGATTTTTCATCCATATCTAGATAAATTTGTAGTGGTGTTCATTGATGATATATTAGTGTACTCTAAAAGCAAAGAAGAACATGTTGAACACTTGAAGGTTGTGTTGGAAATCCTGAAAAAGAAACAACTGTATGCAAAGCTGTCGAAGTGTGAATTCTGGTTGGAAGAAGTGAACTTTTTAGGACATGTAATTAGTCAAGGAGGAATAGCTGTAGACCCTTCCAAGGTGGAGGCAGTTTTAAAATGGGAGAGACCAACCACAATCACTGAGATCAGAAGTTTCTTGGGCTTGGCTGGATACTATAGGAGATTCATTGAAGGATTTTCAAAGTTAGGATACCCACTGACCAAGCTAACACGGAAAGGACAACCTTTTGTGTGGACGACACAATGCGAGAATAGTTTTCAAGAGCTGAAAGATCGACTTACTTCTGCGCCGGTGTTAGTACTCCCCGATCCACATCGAAATTTTGAAGTTTACTGTGATGCGTCTAAACAAGGACTAGGAAGTGTACTCATGCAAGACAAGAAGGTTGTAGCCTATGCGTCGCGCCAATTAAGGCAACATGAGATTAACTACCCTACCCATGACTTAGAGTTAGCCACTGTAGTTTTTGCCTTAAAGATTTGGAGGCATTATCTATACGGTGCAACATTCGATGTGTTTAGCGATCATAAGAGTCTCAAGTATTTATTCGACCAAAAGGAGTTAAACATGAGGCAACGAAGATGGATGGAGTTCTTAAAGGATTACGACTTTGAGTTACAGTACCATCCTGGAAAAGCGAATGTAGTAGCTGATGCTTTGAGTCGAAAGTCTCTACATGCGTCCACAATGATGATTAAAGAGCTGGAATTGATAGAGAACTTTAGAGATCTTAACCTAGCAATAAAGATTAATGATAACAGCTACAGATTAGGAGTGTTGCAAGTGACAAGTGAATTCCTGAGGCAAGTCGTAGAAGCTCAACGAAAAGATGAATTCCTGCAAGAGAAGAAAGAACTCCTGAAACAAGGAAAAGAAGTCGAGTTCAATGTGGGAAACAACCAATTATTAAAGTACAAGGATCGAGTGTGTATCCCTGATCAAGAGGAGTTAAGGAAAGCAATTCTGGAAGAAGGCCACAAAAGTTATATGAGCATTCATCCCGGAGCTACTAAAATGTATCAAGATTTGAAGAAGTTATTTTAGTGGCCTGGAATGAAGAAAGCGGTGGCAGAGTACGTGGCTGCATGTCTAATTTGCCAGAAGGTTAAAGTAAAACATCAAAAACCCCCTGGAATGCTACAATCAATGGAAATACCAGAATGGAAATGGGATAGCATTACCATGGATTTTGTGACTTCTTTACCTAAAACTCCATTAGGACATGATTCAATATGGGTAATAGTTGATAGATTAACCAAATCTGCCCACTTTATTCCCATCAATATTCGTTACTCTATGGAGAAGCTGGCGAAATTATACATCGAGGAGATTGTGAGAATGCATGGAATTCCTTCAAGTATCATTTCTGATCGGGACCCTCGTTTTACATCACAATTCTGGAAGAGCTTGCACAAGGCTTTGGGAACAAGACTTCGTCTGAGTTCAGCATATCATCCTCAGACGGATGGACAATCAGAAAGAACAATCCAATCTCTAGAGGACTTGTTACGAGCTTGTGTGTTGGAGCATAAAGGAAGTTGGAATCAATTCTTACCATATGTGGAGTTTACTTACAACAACAGTTTCCATGCTAGCATTGGCATGGCACCTTTTGAAGCATTATATGGAAGAAAATGTAGGAACCCGCTATGTTGGTTTGAGACTGGTGAAAACTTGATGCTAGGACCAGAGTTGGTACAACAAACCACGGATAAAATCAAAATAGTTCAGGAAAAGATGAAGGCAACACAAAGCAGGCAGAAAAGTTACTATGACAAAAGAAGAAAGCCGCTCGAATTTCAAGAAGGTGATCATGTATTCTTGAAAGTCACACCTACGACTGGGGTCGGTCGGGCAATGAAATCTCAAAAACTAACTCCTAGATTTATTGGTCCATATCAAATAATTCATAAAGTTAGTCCTCTTGCCTACCAAATAGCATTACCACCTTTTCTTTCTAATATCCATAATGTTTTTCATGTGTCAAACTTACGAAAGTATATATCTGATCCTACACATGTTATTGAACCTGATGTCATACAAGTTAAAGATAATCTTACATATGATGCACCACCTGTCAGAATAGCTGACAGAAGAATAAAAAAGCTAAGAGACAAGGAAATTCCACTCGTAAAGGTCATTTGGAGTGAAACGAGAGGGGAAGATGCTACATGGGAACTAGAAAATGAGATGAAAGAGTCTCATCCCCAATTGTTTTACTAAAAAGTGTAAATTTCGAGGACGAAATTTTTTTAGGGGAGTAGAGTTGTAACACCCCTAATTTCGTTATTTCTTATTTAAAATAAAATTTCAAAGGAATTTGATTATAGTTCTTTAGAACTTTTTGATTGTTATATAATTTATAAATTTTTAGAATTTTTATATTTTTTTCATTTTTTTAGAATGACAAAAATACCCTTAACCTTTCATTTAATAACCAAAATGCCACTGTCGACATCATCGCTTACATCATCGCTTAATTACATCATCGCTTACATCATGAATAGTAAAATAAATAATTAAATAATCTTAAATAGTGAAATTTTCTTCCTATAAATAGATGGCTCATTTACAACATTTCCACACAAAAATTAGAGAGAGAATCTAGAGAGATAGTGCGTAAAAAATTAGTGGAGAGTAAATTCTTTTGGTAAAAAGAAGTTCTGCCGGAGGTGTAAGGTAATAACTTTCTTCTATATTATTTTTATAATTTTAGTTTATTTTTTTAGCACTCTTAAACCATTGATATACTAGTGCTATTATGAATAAGTTACTATAGTAAAAATAAATTATCACTGTGTTATTTTTACTATTTACTGTTACTATTTAAAATTTACTATTTATCGTTACTATTCAAAATTTACTATTCACTGTTATTGTTCATGATTTACCGTTTACCACTACTATTCAAAAAGTTACTATTCATAATTTACTATTTACTATTACTATTCAAAAATTACTATTTACCGTTACTATTAATGACTTACCATTTACCGTTACTATTTATTATTACTATGCACATTTACTATTTATCATTCTAATAGCAATCTTAATTTTCATCTTAAGCTTATACTGAAATAAATTAGTATTAATATTTTGTTAGAACTTGGAGGCGCAGAGCGAATTCACTTTTGGTAGCAAATCAAGGTAAGGGGGGGGGGTGAGATTAAGGATATAATATGAAATTACATAAGAATATTGGGAGGAGTCCCCTACTCCTTTTAAACATAATAATATTATTATTTTAAAATAATAACTTTTAACTTAAAATTTATAATAATTGTTATTAATAAATTAAGCATCTTGTGTAACTTAATATCTAAAATATTTAAGAACTTGAACTATTATGACCTATGCGGACTGGATTGAACCTATGCAAGGACTTGAACTATTACGAACTTGACTGAACCTATGCAAGGACTTGGACTATTTATGACCTATATGGACTGAACTAGACCTATGCAAGGACTGGACTATCTTGGATTTACATAGACCTGTGCGAGGAATTGACCATAGAACTTAAAACAAAATTTATTAATTTAAATAATTATTGAATTTTAAATTATCATATTTATAACTAATGTTTAATTATTTGATTTGATTATGATTGTTAATATTTATTTATGCTTTATGATGTTCTGATTGTGATTGACAATGTTTGATTATGATTGATAATCTTTTATTGTGGAGTTTGAGCATATAGCAAGCATGGCGGAAAGCTAAAATTCAGTAAGAAATTACTTATCTCCTACTTCTTTATTTACTTTTTTATATTTATTCAAATTACTTTTAAGAAATTTCTTAGAAAACTACATAAGTTTTTAGAAATCTCTTTTTATCTTTTAATATATATGTATATATCTTTACTAAAATTTAGATTTTTAGTTAGTTTATCAGAAGAAAAAGAGAGAGAATTTACTTTAATAAATTTTTTTAATATATATATATACGTATTATTTAAATGTATAAAAATATTATACAAAATTTTCAAGTACTAAGGTTTTAAATATTGATAATTCCAAATTTAAGTTTTTAGAAATTAATTTTGAATTGACAGGTTATGAAATATATTTAAGGCCTTGAAACTCAAATTTATAAAGAGATTTGATTTGTGATTTGAAAAGGAACTGTACTAAAATTTTATGTGCGTATTTGAGAAGTTGAAAAAGTACAGTTTACTGGGGTGGCTATGTCGTGATCCATAGGCCCTGATAATATAATTGAGTTTCTAAAAGCCTTAACCAACTAAATACGCGAGTAGTTCATGCATCATGAATCATCAAAGAGAAACAAAATGATATTGTCTGGGGACGGATTATAGAAACCGAGGATACATTAGAGGAGGCTTAATTGTGAGCCTTGGGATGAGAGGGTGTGAAAGGGTGCTTCAGGGGACCTGGGGTAGCTCCCTAGTGTCGGGTACTTTCACAATAAAAACCTTTTCAATCTGACTAGTCTCTAAGTGTTTCCATGTCAGTTGAGCTGTTCATGTTATTATTATCCGGAATTATGGAACAGTGTAAACTCCTGGTTGGCCCAGTGCAAATTAAAATTTAAGGGGCCCACATTTATAAATAAGTTATGATGAAGATATGACATATCATTCATACATTCATAAATTGATTGTGCTTGTGATTGTGATTGATATTATTATACTAGTTTGTGAAAACCCTTTATTGCTTATGTCCCATTTGGGAATATTATATTCTGTTTCTCACTCCTTTCTCTATGTTTTTGTTTCATATGTTTTAAATTAATGGTTCGTACAGAGGGAAGGATCGAAGAACATTGACAGTATATATAGCACGTTCTAGAAAGGGAGCTCGGTATGAATACCGTGGTCCAATGAATAAATAATGTCATTAGGCAACTGCTCTTGGGCCATGGAGTTTCCTCTCTTTCTTATAATGTTTAATGTTTATTTTCTTCGGATGAATGTACAAATACTTTATAAAGTTTTAATAATATTGAGGTATTTCAGAAATAATGTATATAATTTATTCCGATAGTTTCTTTTTAACAAACATATCTTTAGAAAACAAAATTTACGAATTTTTCTAGAATTTATTAAGGTGTAACAGAGGGTGTTACACATGTCCTTAAAGATAAGTGGAGTCATGTGGGGATGGCCTAGGACGAATGTCAATTTTTGAAAAAAAATTTCCCGGGTTTTTATTTAATTAAGCATTAGTTGCTCAAATGTTGATGGTATCAAAGTGTTAGGTGTCAAAATTATAATTAGAACTGAGGGGTAGTTTGGTCATTTCCTGTGTTTGGTTAATTTTTGAAGCTAATCGGGTAACATATTACTCTAATAAATTCTAAAAATTAACTTAACTGCCTACAATTAATTTAACACTCTTATTTTAATTATTGATTAATAAAAATTAACCCAATAATTAAAATCGGGTGTTACAACATTTATTTTAAAACTTATAACTGAATAGATTTTAATTTTTCGTTAATTATGATTTACATAAAAATTATTGGGAAATATGATTCTCATAAAAATAATTTTTTTAAATACCAACACCGGATAAAATCCTTAAAAAAATAAAGAAATTGAGGTGTGTCAAAATATTTACAATTTAATATTTTTTCTTCAAGTAACCGTTCAATTATGTTTGTCTAAGAATAAAACAAAAATAATAAATATTAACATTTTCATATTTTTGAATTTTTTATTTGAAATAATTTGATGAAAAATTATTTATATATGGTAGGAGGCAATAACAAAGAAATGAGTAATAACTTACATAGATAGCTGATTTTTTTTTGTTATTAGGAATAATTGTAAGTTATTACTTATTCTATCCTTTTTTGGGCAATATATCATGCTTAATTTGAATGACAATACTTAAGCTTGTCGAAAAAATTTCACACCAATGATTACCCCCAATTTTACTAAATGGTGGGTATTGGTATTGAAGTATATTGATAGATGTACTTGCATTTATAAATATTTATTTTTTTATTAAATATATTTAAATCTTAGGATGTTTTGTTATCTTAAATCAGATAAAATTTATTTATTATTTTTTTATAATAACATTTTTAATGTATTAAGTTATAATGCTATTATATGCTACTAATTTATATTAATTCATACTAAAATAACATTATATATAATACATGTTATTTTTATTTATTATATTTTTTAAATATTAGATATATAGCCATCACAGGTACGTATTACAACTATTTACGAATTAGATATCTATATAATTTAATAGGTATGGATATGAGTAGTATATTACCTATTTTTGCTTATCCCTAGTTACACTTCATTAATGTGAGTCAAATTGAAATGAACCATAAAATTAAATTAATATATATTTGTTATTAAAAGAATTAATTAAATAATTTGATAAAACTACTCAAGGACTAAAATAGTTTTAGTCTGCCTTAGGTATTCTGATTTATTTTACCGTTATGAAATTAGTTATATCACAACTTTCAATTAAAAAAATATGCAGTTTAGATTGAGTTTTAGTCTCATTCAGATTCAAAATCAATTATATCGAAGTTAATTCTATCAAATTTCAAACAAAATGAAAACTAAATTTTTAATAAAAACTACTAAGGCCAAGTATCAAATTGCATGGGTATAATATATAGGATTACTTTTTTAAAAAAAGTGAAAAAAAAGATAATTAGTAGGAGAGTCTGCTAATTATCATAATTCTTTTTTGTTTGTTGCTACTTGTAATTATCTTAATTCGAATAATTAATTTTGTAATATCTATGACGATTCTCTGTGCAAAGACCCATATTTATGAAAATTTGAAACATACAGTATATTTATTTCAATATAGTAGAGTAACGCAGGGTAGCGTTTGCGGTTTGCCTGTGTTAATTTTGTTATATATGTAAGAATATCCGTTTATTTACGTTTGTCTACAGATAAAGCAAAAAGTTATAAATGTTTGAATTTATTTTAGTTTGATTGATTTGAGAAAATGCATTATTTATTAATTATTCCATGATTTTTTTTATAAATAACTCCAGAGGATAACTTTAGCAGATATATATATTTTTTGAGATACATTAATTTAATGATAAAATTAAAAATAAAAGTGTAACAAGTAATAAAATTACATTAGGTAAAAGTTGAAAAATAGGAAATGGTAATCGCAGGGAATTGCTCGGAATGCGAAAAGCCAAATACTACATGACATATACATGAGGAAGCTGTCAAGGAAATAAGGCAAGTACATAAATGCCGAGTTTTTTGGTTAGGAAAACGCGAAAATTATAATTACTTCCATGTAACGTTGTTATTATTTTATTGTTAATTTGTTGCATGCATCATGTCTGTAGTATTAATTATCCTGCTTCGTAAAAGAAAAAAAAAAGGGAAAGTTATTGAAACCCAAATTCCTTTTTGTTTTTTTAAAAAAAATCGTTGAAGGGGAATCCTCCAGACCAAGATCTGACAGGCCATGTTTTATTGCCTTTTTCTTTCCTTTTAATTTTCTTTGGATTTCTTTCAATAATATTTAAAAAATAATGAAATATTGTATATATATTATAGTAATTGTGATCTCTCGAGGGTGAGATTTTCTCTGTCTAGAAAAAGATGCGTTTGACTTTGTATCTATTAAAAACGCCCACAAAAACCAAAGCCTAAATAAACCTGAATCATTCATTCATTCATTCAGCCCTCAACCCCTAATACTTAGCCACATCTATTGCATGCTCTCCCTCATCTCCTTCTTATTCTCCCCAAACACACAATAACCTCACCATCACCATGGCAGTTGAAGCTAGTTACATGAATCTCTTGCCTTCTCAGTTACTCACCAATAGGTACTTACTTTACTACTCCACCATAACATAGTTTATATTTGTTATTCTTGTTTCTAAGGTGTTGTATGATTATGTGCAGGGAAATCATGATGAAGCCTAATCAACAGCTCCAACAATTGAACTCTGATTATATGTACAATGCCCAGATGGATTCTGTTTTGCCTCTACCAACATCAACAATGCCTGAATCAGTCTTGCCATTCTACCAATCCAATTTTTGTGATCCAAACAAGGCAGATAGTGGTCTCACCTACCATATACCACTCCAAAGAAAACGGTCAAGAGATTTCACCGCTGAATTAACCTCTCTCCCAGCTCAACGCAAGAACAAACTCTCCCCTCACTCTTCATCTTTCATCAACAACCAAGATGTTTTCTTCCAATTCCAGAATCATCAATCTGAAATCGACCGTGTCCTTGCCCATCATGTAATTAATTCTCCTTCCTTAACTCAATCCTTTTTCTTTTCTTTTTAAAAATTAATTAGGGAAATTATTCTTCTTTTCAAAAGTTTATCCCGGAAAAAAATACAAACATTATTTCCAATATGTTTCTTTAAAAACATTGAAAATAGAAAATAATATGTCTTATTTACTACACAGTTGTCATATTAAAAGAACCGTTCGAAGAAACGTTCTTGAGTTTTGACTTTATGTTGAATTTCAAGTTAAACGGTTCTGGTTTGTTTTTTTTTTATACGTAAAAGAGAGTAGCTGAAATGGGGTGTGATAAATTTGAAGACGGTTTGTGAAACAAATTTGTGAGGGTGTAATTATTAGTATTTTGAAAATTTTGATGGGTCATTAATTAATTTACGGTTGTGGAATTGAATTGCAGACAGAGAAAGTGAGGATGGAGTTGGAGGAGCAAAAAATGAGGCAATCGAGGATGTTGATGGGCGCAATTCAAGATGCAATGACGAAAAAACTGAAGGAAAAAGAAGAAGAAATTCAGAGAATGGGGAAATTGAATTGGGCACTTCAAGAGAAGGTGAAAAGCTTGTGCGTGGAGAACCAAATTTGGAGGGAGTTAGCTCAAACAAACGAAACCACAGCTAACTACCTACGAACGAATTTGGAACAGGTTCTTGCACATGTCGGAGATGAACGTGCCGGTGCCGGCGCTACAGCTGCGGTTGCCGATGATGCTCAGTCTAGTTGCGGGAGCAATTGTGCGGCGGGGGCCGGAGATGACACGGCGGCGTCGCCGGTGATTGGTGGTGGCACCGAGAGTAACAAGAGTAGATTGTGCAAGAACTGTGGGGTGAGGGAATCAATAGTGTTGTTGCTACCATGCAGGCATCTTTGCCTTTGCACGATGTGTGGGTCCACTATCCGTAATTGCCCTGTTTGTGACTCTGGCATGGATGCTAGTGTGCATGTTAATCTCTCTTAGAAATATAGATTCAGTTTAGAGTTTAGATCAACACAAACTAGAGATAAAACAAAAAAAAATAGTTTTCTTTTTTTTTTTAATTTTCTAAAAAAAAACAGAATTAGAAAAAAAAGAAGAAATGGAAATAGATTTTATAATTCTTTTGTTCATGGTGGTAGATGTTATTCTCTCTTTTTTCCCTATCTTATTGATATAATTTTTGATCTGTTTTACAGAAGTATATTGTAATTTCTCATATATCCATTGCATATATATGTATATTTACCTTAAAAATTGTTTACGGTATTAGTGGTAATTATTATTATTATTATTATTATGATCTAATTGACTAATTGGATTGAAATTTGACTTATGCATGAATGTTAATGTATATATACTATGTTACCATATATTACTTGCTAAACTTTTAGTTTACGTGCGTAATTGAGGATGGAATTTGTGGTGGTGGAATGATATGATGAAGTAATTAAGTAAATTTTGGTGGTAATAATATGCGATGTGTCTATCCTTGGTAAGTTGAAAACAGTAAAGTAATTTGTGGTCAAAATTGGTGTCCCCTAAGTAGTAAACTTAAGAGTGAATTGTGATGGTAGTGGTGATGGGGCGGTGGCATAAATGAATAGAAGAGGGGTTTCATTATTTTGGCTTGAAGGGGCAGCAAAAGTCTTAAAAGTTGAGACAGACCTAAAATCCTCATAAAGTGAAAGCAAAGGAAACAAAGATAAGTCCCTATTATTATTGGTTGCCACAGAGTGGAGACTAGTATTATTTAGAAAATAATGATGGTGTGGACAAAGGATAAAAGAAAGTTTCTCCCATGTCAAATCCACATCATTGTTTCTTGTACCATTACCCCTCCCTTGCACCATAATGGGAATACGATGCTTCCTCTTCCTCTCCTTCTTTTTTTATCTCTTTTCTTCACCCCCCTTCCTCTTTCTATAATTCTTTGTCCCCACACTCTTTCTCAATAATAACAACCTTTTCTTCTCCCACGGCAACATATTCAAATCCACCACCATCGGTTAAAGGTTTAATCAATGGTTTAAATATCCTAACAAATATTTAAATCATATAAAATATTATAAAGCAGATAATGTGAAACTTTCAATAAACCTCTTTAACAAAGTCGGTAAAGTTAACAAAGTATGTAAATGGTAATTTTTTGACATGTAACGAAAGGGGAATTTTTTATCCATAAAAACAGAAAAAATATTCTAGCTTTAATTTCATGTTAAATATGATATTCCAAAATCAATTGACGATGGTTGAAATGACTCCAACAAGTATTTAAATAATGTAAAATATTATAAGGTAGACAATTAAAATTTCTAACACCGTAGTATAAACTATAAAGGCAACCTAGTGGGAAATCATCAATATTAACAAAAAAAAATAATTAAATTGGAATACTAATTCAGTTTAAAGTTTTTTTTTTTTAAAAATCCTATTCTATAACGGTTCAAGATGTCTTGACAAAATATTCGATAAAGTTTTAATGTAGTTCGGCAGAAGAAAAATTACCACCCCAGATCAATTTGGAAGCAGCGCGATTAGGCACTTACTTGTGAATGATTATGTAATTAATAACTACATTAAAAATTACAAGTCTAAGATAATTTTTAATTGATCGATAATGTAAACATTCACAGCACATCAAAATTAAACTAAAAATAGTATTATGAAAGAAAAAACAAATTCTTATATGTATACGTTGAATGGGGAAATTAAGTTTTTGCGTAGAGAGTGATTGATTAGTTAATTTGTTTTCTTTTGTACTAATTATATTGAATTTGCTGTTGATGAAATGAACACCACGTTGTATCATTTTAAAAGGGTAAACATGATCAATGCAAGAACTATCGATTGTTATACCTAATTAAAGTATAAGAAAGTGGCCGCTGGATTTATAAGAACGTGAGTAATGATTTGTTTTTACTTGTGAATTAAAAAGGAATAATCAAACACACAGTACATTTTCTTTAAATTTTGAGGTGTGTTCTGAAAATTCATTTGAGACGTAAAAATTATTAAAATAAATGTTATTTTTTAAAATAAAACTCTTTTTATACCAATATTTAAATTGATGACAACATGTTAAGAGATACCATTATCAAATTACTGTGTTAAACTTTCCATGTGTTTGGAACTCGGCCTGAGAGTTTGTTCAATGAGGTTTTTTAATTCTACGGTTAAATAAAATTTTAATTGTTTTGAATAATAAAAGATTAATATCAATTATTAATTTTTTTAAAACTTTGTTTATCTAACTACGTACTAAACGGATAAATGTGTATTACATATAAAATAGAAGATAATTATATTTACGCCTTACTGCGGTGTTTGGGCATTGATGATCGAATCCACTAGTTATAGCAAGAAAAATTGGGGGATGGACAGCAATGATCGAATCTGCAAAAAGTTCTCTAAATGTTTTCCAAACCTGTATAATATACATTGAAAATTATATTTAAATATTTTGCAACATTTAATAAAACATGCTTTACAAGGTATTATTCCAACATGGTAATTTTGATAAATTTTACGTTGTCAATAAATTTCTTGATCTGCTAGCTGCAATAAATTATCAACTTAAAACAACAAGTTAGCGCATCTCATTAATATATGTTAATCTGCTTTTACTGCTTCTTAATTAAGCTAATTAAGCGTGCGGGATTTTTCATATCCAACTTTTTTGTTATCTTTGTATACGTTTAAATAGGGGTATTTTTTGTATTCAAATTGCGTAAAACGTATGTATTTATGGTTGGTATATAATTCAATATCAAAACTAAAATAACATTCTTCAATAGATGATAAATATTAGATAACTTAAAATTTCAAGATATCATTACTCTTTATTTAAAATCTTAAAATAATTAAGCAATTTACTTTTAATTGTTTCCAAAACAAGCGTGTTGACCATAGTTAAAATTTAATTGAAAAATTTCTTAAAAGAATCATATATGACAAAAAAATAACTAATTATTTTACTAAATGGATACTAAATTTGTTTTTTTTTGGGTAATTATTTTACTGTTATTAGGAAGGATTAAAAAAAATAGTTTGTGAATAAATTGAGGATGACTTAAGATACCGATGCCGTTCCCACTAGGTTGTCTTGTCAAAACTTTTATGATTGCTATTATTATTAAAGTCCTTGCTTAATAGTATATATATGGGCTCAGTGACCCACATGTATTTTGATAATAAACCAAAGATCCAGGTAGAGCCATCTTTTTCAGTCTCTCCTAACTTTATCTCTCACCATCTTTTCCCAATACTCAAAATCTTGTCTTGTGACTTGTCTGTCACAAAAAAGAAAAGGAAAGTATAATTTTACTTGTACTTCTCTTCTCAATTTGGGATAGAATGATTGAAACGTTCACATATCCTCCTCATTCTATCCCTTTTCTCCTTTCCTATTCAATTACCTTTTGATTCTTTCTTTTTTCCCCCATTTATTTAAGTCCACTACCATCATCTTTACACTTTTTCGAATAAAATCCACTCTGGTGGAAAAAAGAGTAGAACATACTCTTTCTCTTTTTCTAACCAGGATTAATATATTTCTCCCAACCCCACAAGCTAATTCATAATGTAGGAGTAAAAAACATAAGATTTGATATCAACAAAAATAACGTGTGACATAAACATAATATATAACAGAAGTTTTGTTTTATCCTTACCTTAATGACAGTAAAAATACCTTAATTTGCCTTGAAGATGGGATGATGTTAGGAAAATGGACATGTGCATGTGTTGTTGGGGGCATTAAGGTGAGCATGTGCCAAGTAGAGACTGACACATCAGAATGAGACCCCTCAGAAAAATTAAACTGGGGACTGACAGAATTTCAGTAGTCCCACTATGCGTGAACACACAAATTGATGCCTTCGCTTGAGAACCACCACCACGTTCACCCACACTACCCTACGTACAATATTCATCACCATGAAATTAACAAGAGATTCGTTTGGGTCACTATCTCTATTGCAATGTTTCTTTCTCCAATAACAACTAATAATAATGCACCTCCACAACAACTCATCAGTGCCCCATTTCTTAGACACTCAGCCACTCATGCAATCAACAGTAAAATTGTTGACTCACTTTACACCAAAGTACTCTATTCAATATCATGTTATGTTCCTTTCTTTGATAAGCAGAGTGGTGTATATATATATCTTGCAATTAATATACCATCAAATTTATAGACTAATTTGTATTTCTGATACAATATGTGCAGTAAAATTTTATCTAAAAAACACCAAGCAACACTGTAGTTACAAATCCAACACACATAAACACATGAAAAGAAACCACCCCCACATGGCCGATCAACATAGAATCACCGTGTTCAATCATGCGTTTTATTTTATATTTTAACTTTCCCATAACATGTTAAGTCTCGAAAATTGGGTTGGATGGGGTAAATGGGAATAGAATAGTGAAGTGAGGACCACGTAGCGTTGGAAGTTGGAGATAGCAGAAGGGAAGAAGAGCATAGGAAGTGTCAGGGTTATGAAAGTTAAGTTGGGGTAATCCATCTGAACCAATTGGACCTATCTTGGGGACTGGGTTCTTTTGTATTTAAACACGACACCATCATCGTACAATTATTATTAATAATCTCTATCTCTGTTTTGAAAGTGTGAGGTGGGGTTGTCTTCCGAATCCAAATATCAACACCGTTGTCCCCACCTTCCCCTGCTGCTTCTTTCGCCTTCAATTTCGTTCACTATGCACACACCATCATAACAACTATTTCACCCACCAAAAAATAAATTCAAATGAGACACGCAAATCGCAATCAGCACATAAGAGAGATAAGAGTTAGTTTAGTTGTTGTCGGTTGATTCAAAGAAAGAAGAGAAGGGAGTCATTCAAAAGTTGACCTTAACAGAGCAATATGAATGGGAGAGGATTTGATTATTGAAGTTGGACAAGTTGGGTCATATCGTGTCTCACCCACGTTTCTTTTCTTCTATGTTGAGGATTGAAGCGTCAACGTTACATGATGTTTGAAAATTAGTCCTCTCTTCCCACTACTTTTCCATCATTGTCTTGTGAATTCGTTTTTCACAATCTCACCACACATTAGTGGAACAACTTATCCATCACCGAATAACAAACTCACAACATCTTTCTCCCTCACGTCAATTACTTTTTCCCAATCTCATTTTTACACTGTTTTCAATTTCGTAACTATACATAGGTTCAACCAAATCGTGATTAAACCGAGGTTTAATTATAGTTGAATTAATAATATTAAAAAATTAACTCAAACTGATACCATTCGAACCGATTCGATTTTTGATAACAATATTTTGATAAAAAATTCTTGACTATAGCAACATTTGTTTTTGACAACGGTATATCTAGGTTGTTGGAGCCCATTCACGTATGTCCTGGTTTTGGGCCTAATATGCGGATGGCCAGAAATTACACGCTTATTGGCCATATGTTTTTGAAGTAAATTAAATAAGTTTGATTATTGGTTATCCAAAAAAAATAAGTTTGATTATTGAGGGATCTAAGCCCACGGAAGAGTTTTTATTAGGTAAGATGACTTGAATATTATTCTGAGTTTTTTTAATTACTTAACATGAAACTTTTATTATTGTCATCCTTTTAAGAGTTAATATCAGACATAGATTCACATTGATGTTCATGGAGGCTAATAACCCCATAAAAATTGTAATTAGCCTTTTTCATAGATACGTTTCTCAATAAAAATATCAATTAATAAAATTTAAATATATGAAGAGAGTCTAACTTAAAAGAATAGTTTATTAAGTTAAAAAACCTCATGATTTAAATACTATATGTAGCTTTTACTTAATATGATACCTCTATCATCAATACTTTATACATATGTCATATATCAATACCAGACGGACGGAATTTAACGCCGTGTAATATATATGCATACACATGTAACACTATGCCAAGTGTTTGAAGAATAATATATAAGAGGCGAGCCCTCGATCCCTACTTTCATATAAAATAGCAGTCAAATTTGGTATTTGAATTAGTGTTATTTGTAAAAGCTGTTTAAGAGATGAGATGAGAGAAGTTTTTGTTAAAGGTGGCTTAGGAACCTATTTGGAAGCATGAAATAACTGAAGTTTTCTCTAACCTCTCAATTTTAAAACTGATTGATTCCTTGGTCTCATATCATATTCTTATGAGCAAATATAATAATAATAATACATTTGATTAATAATAATAACTAACAACTCAAGTTTTGATCTTCGACCTTACATATCCAACTTGGGTTGGGTTCATCCAACAAACATTAAAAGTTAGACAAAAGCTTTATTTTTTTTCTTCCTTTCCCTTTAACAAGGCCATCGCTGTCCATTGAAAACTCTACTGAAGAAAAATCTTTGCAATTATGTATTTCCAAAGTCTTCTAACCATTCAAACTTCAAAATATGAGTGGAAAAAATATTTTTACCACATGCGCAATTCAATAAAACAATGTCAGTGTGGCTGAAACCTTTCAATACAGCCAATAAAACAACCTTGGTGTGATTGAACATTTTATGCACACTTTCAATTTAGAATTATTTATGTAAGTGTTTAGTTTAAGATTTAATCATATGCCTACTAGCTGACTTTTTCCCAGTTTCTAAAAATTATACTCACTTGTCCTTAGAAGTAACAACATTTTATATAGATTTGGACAAAGAGAAATTTAAAAACTCATTTATTTTGAACACATAAAAGTTTATTCGATTTTACCCTTATCATGATATCTTCTTGCAAGGGACTAATACTCGTGCCAACAAAATAAGACCTTACACTTATCTAGTGATAGATAGGTAGTACAATTATTTTACAATGCAATGCAACAAAGAGAAGATTATTGGTAACAAGGGACAGCCAAACCTGTGTTGTGGCACATATGACTAGTTAGATGTAAAGAAAGACGTATATTTTGGAGACTTTACAAGTAATGCAAATTGATACAACATTGGAAATACAAAAAGAGATTTTTAATTTTTGAAGTAAACCAAGATACCAAATAATGTCTACGGTCATGATTCTATCAAGATATAGCTGCTTATTGTAAAACCTTATTTCTTTTCTGTAAATCCAAACAAGCACTCAAGACATTGAAAGGGCTCTAGAGGCTCTAGAGTTTGATTTTTCCAAAACTCATGCTTTGAAAAAGGTGAAAAATCTTAATTACGATTAAATTCTAAATATAATAATTATTTTTGTTTTGTTAAGAATTAGATATGTGTCAAGAAGTTTATAACAACTAATGGAGGTGACTAATCCCTCTTGACAAATAGGATTGTATGTAGTTGTACAAAAAAAAAATTGTAGTTAATAAAAAAAATCCACCTTGGGGATTTTGTTTTTTGTCAATGCACCCGTTTTTTTGGGATATTTTTTTGTATTGCTTCATCATCTTGGACAAAGTAACTTTGAACTTTAAAGCCCCGCAAGATTGACCCAATGTATATTCAGCCCTGGATGAATTTGATAATGAAGTAATTCCAAAAAAAAAATTGATAATGAAGTTTTCTATCAACTAAAGAAATAGCTTACCAAAAAAACTAAAGAAATAAAATTAGGCTTTTTAAAACTAATAAAATAGTTTATGAAAATTATAATAATTTTATTTGTTGTTTATGTTTCAAAAAATTTTAAAACGCACATTTTTTAATTAAATTATAGTAATAGGCAATCAATGTTTACAGGAGTCAATATTTATTGACTTTTGTCTATTTTAATGTTTAAAATTAATGTGGTAGATAAAAATCAACTAGTGAGATGAATAAGAGACTGAGACACTTACTAATACTATTGAGAGTTCAAAGTAAGACTATGCCTAAAGTTTAGGAATAGGTATTCTCCATACAAATTTTTAATGAAGTTACTAATTTTTAGGAAGAAAGATTGTACTTCTAATCCTACACTTCTTTTTTGGTAAGCTAATACTACACATTTTAACACTACCCTTTAACCATTAACAATATTTTGGGCCTACAGTGAATTAGAAAAAAAAAAGTTAATTAGTATTTCACACACATTGAGGCTTTGTAGAATAGAGAACCATTGTTCTATTGGATTTATTTTATGGCCGGTCAAGAAGCCTAATGTCAACGAGTTGTTTTAAAAAATGATTAGTGGCTTTCCCAAAAAAAATAATGATTAGTGGCCTTAAGTCTTGATAATGTACCTGTTAAAACTCATTACAAAAGCTCTGATACTCTTAATAATTTTATTCAGCACAAACCTTTTTTTTCAGTTATTCAACTCGGACTTGAATAAGATAAATTAAAAACAAGGTGTATTCTAAGGAATATTTACTTTTGATCCCCTTAAATTGTAAGAGAATTTGGAGTTTTCTGCAATTTCCCCGTCCTTAGGGTGGTTAAGTGCAATTTACCCTAATAATAAGGGTGGCAAAATAAAAATCGGGAATATTTTTAATTGACACAGTAACACTATTCTTCCCAACCACATGCAAAATGTTTTCTCTTTCAACTTTTCTTTTTCCTTTTTCTTTCTTTATAGAGAATTATCATGAGTATATCTTTCACCTTGATATAATATCCAAGGACCTTAGGTCATTGATATCCAAGAGGAGAAAGAACATACAAGAAATTCCATGATGTAAATGTTGCCACACTACCTCTTGATCAAAAGGGGACAGTGTCAAACTCTTTTGCATCCTTTCAAAACTTAGTTGAGATTGGAAGTTGATCAACTTATTTGGTAGTCTATGATCTATCATCTCTATCACAGTTTCATTGAATGTAATCTTCATAGTAGTTGTCACTTATCACAGACACAAATCTCTCTAGCCATGGCAGTTGATGTAGATCCTTCATGGGGTCAACATAGGAGTCTGTACATTGAGGAGGAGATTGATAAGGAGGATTATGGTCACTCAGACTGAATCCCCCAGAAAGAAACCTTTGAATAAGCGCAAGCTGCGACCGTTCTTGGTCAGAGTATGCATCCATGATCATGGAGAGAGAGTTGAAAGTCTCCCATGCCCATTGTTCTGATTCTTGAAGAGAGTGTGTCACCGTGTCTTCAGAGTTCGATTCATCCCAAAATGCACATTGACATGTTTGTTGGCCATTCCTGTATTCTGCTCCACAAGAATAGCAGAACTCATGGCCACACCTGAAATAATGACACAACAATTGAAAACTATTAGAAAAGTTAAGCGACAATGGAACTTAGAGATAAACTTGCAAATTGTGATCACGTCCTTTCTAGTAACTCCATTACCTCTCAGAACACATGTGACAAATTGGTGACTGGTCATGTTATTATAGTACTAAAATTCAACCAAGACTTCTTGATATTTCAACAATCTATCATAACATTATTAATAAACATACCATTAACTCATACTAGGGAACTTTTTGAGGTCCAATAAATTCTCACTGAAATTTTGAAGGAAAAAAAATACAGTAATAGCCACACAAAAATCTTCAAAAGTTCAAGTTTCTCTCTTCACAACACAACTACACACTAACCAATTGGATTTTGGAACATCTAGGTGTTGGCAAAATATAATCCCAGTCCTTGAATTCTTCAATACATAACCATCCAATGCTGCATAGATAATTTAGAATCTAATGGTTTAATTTCAGCTAGCCTACTCATGTTTGGACTTGAAATATTAATGATCATCTTATAGCACTTAGTCACTTGTCTGCAAGTCCCTCTTTTTGGGAGTTAGGGCGTACTGTTTAGTAAGCCTGGAACAACAAACACTCAACCTTAAAGCATTGCCCCACCAAAAACCTATACACACCAATAAAACTTTTAAAAATGAATGGAACCCAAATGGCATGTTATCTCACAACAGTCTCCTCTACAAATTCCTGATAGAACTCAGCTTTGCATTCTCAAGCCTTCAAATCATATTTCCTCATCCTACACCCCCCACCTCCCTCAATGCCTATCCCCCAAAATATCCATCTGATTAACTCTTATACAGAAATTTAATTAAGGCCTGCAGACAGTTTAGGGTTTAGGCAGATCTCTCACAAATTAACACGTAAATTTTTATGAGCTATATATAGTATTCCACTCCTAATGTATACTTTCACTGCATACATATGATTATAAGTAGATTTCAGATCTGCAATAGTAGACTACATAATGGAAATATATACAAGTCATCAACATTTCTTTTTGGTGTCTTACCAGCATGTCATGTGGTAGCAACCTTGAGTAAGCTCAATCATTCTACGACACTGCTGACAACGCTTCCATCTTTTATTCTGAGCAAGACGATGCAAGGTAATATCAGAGGAATCTCTCTCCTCTTCTGGTAGATTCTGGTATTCTGCACAGCTCATAGAAGAATGCCAAGGAACCTTACATTTGACACAAATAAACATCCGACAAACAGGACATTCGATACAAGAATTGTCAGACTGACTAGATGAACTGGCCCTAGTTGATAAACACTCATGAGGATCAAGGAGAACGGAACAATTTGGAAATGGACAATAAATTCTATCTGAATTGACAATGTCTGCTTCTGAAAGAGCTTTCTCCAGTGATTCAAAGGAGGTAAATGGAAGAAAAGACTTGCACTCAGTTGGGGAGATGCAATATTTGCAGCCTGGTTGAGGGCATCTTATAGGGACTTGACAAGATTGTACTTTACTATCAGCATAGGCCCTCAAGCAATGTGAACAGAATGTGTGTGAACATTTCATGGAAACCATAATCGGTACTGGCTTGTCCTCACAGCAAATAGAACAGTTCTCATGTAACCTCTCACCATTAACAGGGTAAGTGACAAGTCCAATAGCTACTTTGGCCAACTGCACTGGCAGGTCAAGATCAGTACTGGGTATATGCCTCAAAACAAAAGTTTCAAAATTATTGGCAAGTTCCAGAATCCTTTCTCTCAGTGCCATCAAAAGTGGCATCTCCAGATTTTTCTCAAATGTTATCTGTCAAAATATTCACATTCAACCAAAAGGATAGTTAAGTGGGAAAATATGCACGAAAGCACATCAAAAGAATTATTGGAGGCTAGTGGCACATGTCAAAGTAATGCCGATTAACATTTTTTTAAACATTTTTTTCAACCAAGTTTGGAATGTTGGCCATCTGTTTGAATATTCAAATGGTAAAATCTATACCCATCCACAGAGCATTCTCATTACTTCAAAACATAAGCCCTATACATGCAGGATAAATAGCAGTGTCAAGTGTCAACCCCTTCTGCTCTTACAAAAAAAGAATAGTAACTGGGCTGTTCAAATTTAATCCAGAGTGGCTGCTAGAACACGACCCTCTAAAACTTTTCAATCAAATCACACGTTCTAGCCTTTGAGTTTACTCATACAAACTAAAGACACCAAAAAGGACCCAAAAAAAAATCAATCTAAAGGATGTTGAAACATAAATAGCATACAGACTAGATGAAATAAGAAATCAAAATGAAAACCATCAAATGATGCATACCCAAGAAGGCTTAACCCTTGAAGTAACACCCAAGGATGCTTATCTCAGTGTTCATCAAGACCACAAAAGGAAGCATAAACACGGAGAAGGTAATTGGTGGGAAGAGAAACAAGCAATACTTCAACATATATTTTCACTTTTTTTCAGTGGTTTTCAGTTTGGGCATCTCGGTGTTTGTTTATCTGGTTCTTCATCAATTTATGGAATTAACTACCAGGTTACTTCTTGAGATTGTACAGTTATGATGAAATTTTAAAATCCTCAATTAGGTCCATCACTCTACAAAACAATGACATCCAATTTAGTCCTTTTTAATATAAATTATTAAATGACAATGAAAAATAATGTATAAATGATTAAAATGAATAACTTTTTACCATGTCAAATCAACCACTACCTTGAAATTTTTAAAATCTCAAGGATCAAAAACTAACTTGAGGTTTACTCTCAATTTATGGATAGAGATCATATCATAAAGCAAAGCAATGGTAACATTGATTAGTGAATTGCTAACCTGATTGCACAACAACTCAGAATCCGTGAAAGCATAAACACGGCGGATCTTGCTCTGCATAGCTTCTAGCAAGCCATCAATGAGTGCCAAGTACTCAACTACAGACTCCTCTGCATAAAAATCAAGTTTTTTCTGCACCCTTATAACAGGAAGACTCGATGGCCTTTCCATGAACACACCAATTCCAGAAAACCCTGAACTTGAATTCTCAACTCCAGAAATTGACAACCCTTTAAAGAACATTTTCACTGAAAACTCATCAAGCTCATCCTTCAATCCTTCCACAACTGGCTCCTCAGTTTCTTTCCATTCCTCTTCATCTTCACAACAGCTACGAAACTCATCTTCCTCTTCCTCTCTCCCATCATTAACACATGCTGCGACACCTAAATAGCCCTGATCCTCCATTTTCCCAAGAAAGTACCGGAGATTTCAAGCTACAGAACTTCAACCATCTAGCACAACAATTAACAACACCTCAGCATGACCCATCAACAAATTGATCTAAAATATTAAATTTTTTCCTCAACAAGAACAATTCCAAGCAAGATTTTAAAAAATCACTGCAAAATACAACCCTTCAGGGCTCAATTTGTTGAATCAGAATCCAATAATAGAAGCTAAGATTATCCACAATGTGATTTACAAATCTCATTCCTCCGCTAAGGGAACAAGAGGGAAAATCTAAGAAACCGAAAAGGAATCAAAGTTTAACAACTTGAGGGGGGAAATCAAAACTTGACACATCATAGCAAAGGGGTGATTGACTTTGAAACAGGGTGGGTAACTAAAGAAGGAGAATAACAGAAGAGAGAGAAAGGATAAGAGTATGAAACGAAAGAACTGAAGGTTCCATACCCCAAATCTGGTTGGAATTTGGAATTATTATTGTGACTGCAACAAAATAAAAACCCTAAAAATCTGAAACACGACAACTTCAGCGGCTTAACAACCCTTCTCTACTGATAATATATTATTATCAATCATCAAGTTGACCCCAAAATATAAAAACAAAGAGGAGAGAAAGAGAGAGAGATCATGACAGTTTATGGCCTAAAAAAATGAAGGCACAGTGTCATGTTTCGCCGGGTACTCAGCAGAAAATCTAACGCCATGTTTGGATTCATGTTAAAATATGGATGAAATAATTATCATATTCTAATAACTCAGAATAAATCTTGATTTATCATATTCTACTTACTTAAGCCCAATATTCTAACGAAGGATTTCAACTATTAAGTTCTCAATTCACCTGCTTATAAAAAACAGTTATCGATTCACAATGGTGAGAATAATAATTATATAGAGAATTTTAAAAAAAATATTTCAGTGTTTATTATTTCATTCAATTTTAATCTAGACAATGAAATGTCCCTTTCTAATCCATTATATGTCAATTAATCTTATTCTATTATGTACCATTAACTTAAGATATCTAAGAAAATTTATTTATTTATTAACATAACTCCATCTAAGGTTAACAAAAAAAAATGTCTATGTATGTATAGTTGTAATGGTACCTATATATTTACCAAATAAATGAGTATGTGTATTTCATCACCATCTTAATATCTTACGGGTATTTACAAATATTAGTTTTTCTATTAATATATTTAAATATTATAATTTTTTGTTATTTTATAATGAAAAAAATATTTAATAGTAATTCATCATAATATTTTTAATATATTAGTTTGTAATTATATCATCTTTAATACATTGTATTATATATCATCATCATCATTAATTTCCATATTTTAAACATTAATGAATGTTTATGGTTACCCATTAAGCCTATTACATGGGTACGTGTATAAGACTATATTACTCGCATATGTTCAGATCATTGACATTTTTAACTTCATCTAATCGAATTTTAACTAGAGTGCCTTTCTATGTCAATGTTGTCAAAACCTAGATTTATCACTGAAGTTGCATATGTAAGTATGCAAAGTAGTTTTGATTAATGACAAAGTATTCATGATGATGATGGAATGGCAAAAGTTCAGAAACAAGGAAGTTCAAGCACAAAGACAATGGCTACGAACAAAGAGATGAAGATGCCTCAAAAAGAGTTAAAGAAACATGAGCTATGGAAAACAAGGTTAGATGTTATGATCTCAAATCATGAAGAACAAGCTCATAATTTGAAGAAGAATCAAGGAAACAAGGCATGAGGATCAAAGGAATAAGCCATGGGTCAATACATATAAAGAACATATCAAAGACCTTGAAGAATTGTATCAGGTACATGTCCTAATCGATTACCACAATGGAATAATCGATTACCATAACTCTGTTTATGGTACAATCGATTACAATAAGAAGGACAATCGATTACATAGGTTCTGGAATGAACATAATCGATTACAGATAAAAGGCTAATCGATTACCAGTTGAAAGTTTGAAGATTGAGCATCAGGTATTCACCATAATCGATTACTCAGCTCCTCATAATCGATTAACACGTTTCTGTTTTGTTGATAATCGATTACCCTTTGATATCTAATCGATTACAATGCTTCTGTTTTAATCTAATCGATTACTTTCTAATCCATAATCGATTACACAGCCTCTGTTTCAGGTATAAAACGTTTCATCTTCTCACTAATCGATTACCATATTGTTTCAATCGATTAGGACGATTCTGTTTCTTCACTAATCGATTATTCCATTTCAATAATCGATTACACACTGCTCGAAACCCTTCAAATTCCCCAGAAACAGTGAGATAATCGATTACCCATGTCTCGTAATCGATTAGCATCGGTACTACAGAGTCTAAACGCATGTTTCCAAGGTCTGCTCGAATTCCCCACTCTCTTAACTCATCTCACTCCTTCCTAAACCTAATTTCTATCTATAAATATCCCTCTCTTCACCCTCTCAACTCACACTACCTCCTTCCTCTTTCTCATTCTCAAAAGTTCCCAAGAACTCTTCTCCTCTCCTCATCTTTTTTTACATTCCTTGTCAATGGCTTCCTCCCGCACAGTTAAATGAGCAAGGTCCTCCATGGCTCAGGCCAACAACCCCCTTGACTTCTCAAGGTTCTTTTCCTCCCCTAGAGACCTCCAACACTTTGTTAAAAATTTTTCTGAGAAAGAAATCATGACTCCCCACTTCACCATTGCGGAAACCTTTGATAACCATAGCCTCATCTTCACCCAATGCCTCCACCACTACAACCTTTTTCCCTTTCTCACCCTCAAGGAAGAAGAATATTATCCTGAACTCATCAGGGTGTTCTACTGCAATCTCAAACTGGTGAATGGGATGGTTGAATCCAAAGTGAAAAACGTGACCATCAAGCTCACCAACGCCCAATTTGTAGAAATCTCTATGCTGCCGCTCAACAATGCAGATTTTGATGGAGGAGAACCAGAAGATGAATGGGGCTTCAATGCTCTAACTGCTCGTCGATCATTATGGAAGGCTGCTCGCCCCAGGAGCAACCACAAATTGGTAGGACATTTGACCATGAACAACCGTCTCCTACACTTTTTCTTAGTAATCGATTACAGCTTGAAGGCTAATCGATTACCATAGTGTCAGAACGTGGGAAAATGCTTTTAAGTGGAACTCCAGCTCATTTCTTCACTCCCACTTTATGCCCATGCTAAGGTATCCGTTGGAGACAATGTGCAACGGCTGGAAACCCTAAAAATGGCTATAAATGAAGCATGGATTCAAGCAAGAGAGCACACACAATGAGGGAGACCAAGGGACAACACAAGGCAATCAACATCCTTCTTCTAGAGGTCTTCTAACTAGAATTTCTCTTGTATATTCTGCAACTCTTGTTTCTAAACTTGCATATTGCTTAAGAGTTGTTAGATTGTGAGTTTTAATTTGCATATCCTCTCTTGTTGAGAGTTGGAATTTGTGAGAGCTTTCATTTGTGTATCTACTCTATTGAGAGAGTTAATTGCTTGTAAACCAAACACCAAAACACCAAGGTTTTTCACTCTAGGTTGAGTGGTCACAAAGGTTGGGGTTCAACCTTTGGGTATTGAGAAATTGTGAGATTGGGTGGGTTGCCCTTTGCTTGTGAGGATTGAGTTCTTGAGTGTGGGACACTAGGAAGCTGCAATTGCTCAAAGCTTGTATCTCAAATCTTCAATAGTAGAATCCTTCAAGTGGGTTGCTTGAAGGCGAGACGTACACCGAGTTGGTGGAACTCGTTAAATTGGTTTGCATTTCTCTCTACCTTGAACTCTTTATACAACCGCGTATATAAACTGTTTGTTGAAATGCTTGAGCTGAATGTGTGAATCAAAGTTGTTGTTCAAGTAGAAAACTAACTCTGCATGCCAAGTGTTTGATAATTTGCTTGAATCAATATTTGGTAAAGTTCTTAAAAACTGAAATTTATTTTAACTTGCCAAGTATCTAGATCATTGTTTCCTATCAACTCTTGTGTGATACTTACTTAATTGCCTTCACTTATTTCATGCACACAAGCTGTTTGATATATTGAATAAGTTGAACCCTTATAGGAAACATCACACTATTTGTGAAATAAATCTATACACTCCAACTGATTGATAAATTGTTTAAACCAATAACTTGCCTTGTTTATCACACTTAAAGCTAAATATTGTCATTGCACATCAAGTGTGTCATAGTGTGATATGTACATAGAAGTTGTTGTCTCTTCATCATTGCATCATTTGTATATTACTAACCATTTCTAAGGGGATTCCGCGTGAAAATTTGAAACACTCAATTCACCCCCCCTCTTGAGCGTTGAGGCCTTGGCTAACAATCACTAACTCTATCGTGGCATCAGGTTATTAGGTTATTAGATCACTAGTCGAATAGGTGAGTTATTAGTCGAATTGGTTAAATCAATATATATTAAATCATGGAATACTATAAATGTGATATCCTAAACTTAAAATTAAGAGTTATATGAAATAAATTCATAAAATCATACACTAAGGTTGTGTTTGGATGAAATATTTAAAAATTCTAAGGAATTTAACTCCAATTAATTCAATTTTTCATTGTTAAAATTATTTATTTGTATGGAGTAATTTAAATCCTTTCATTTTTAATATTACTTGTTTGAATTAAGCATTTAAAAATTTTACATTTTTAAATTTTTTGTTGGTGTAGGTGACACCAAAAGCAACGATGGTAAGAGTGGCAACTATGTCAATTATGGTAGTGGTGGAAACGGTGGTTGTGATGGTGATAGTGGTGGCGAAGGAGGGGGTAGTGGGGGTGACAATGATGATGTGTGGTGGTGGTGGTGATAATGATGACGGTGACCATGACAAGGGTGGTTGTGGCAATAGCAACAATGAGGTGATGGTGGCGACAACAATGATGAGGTTGCAACAGTGAAGTTTGGTGGTGGTTGTAACGCCCTGGCCGCTTTTCTGGAATGAACGACTCTCTCCACAAACCAACACAAAACCTTTCCAATGTGCTTTTGTCCTCACTCACACACTTCCCGAGAACTTCCCAGGAGGTCACCCATCCCAGAATTACTCCAAGTTAAGCACGCTTAACTTTGGAGTTCTTAAGTGATAGGCCACCGAAAAGGCTAATGCATTTGTTGGTATAGGTAGTACGAATTCATTCCTTTAAGCTATCCTCAACTGTATAGTCTCATACCTATACAGTCTTTGGATCCCTCTCATTCTGGTATGTATTCGGTTCGTTCATATGTCCCTCCCACTGGAAGCCTGCCAGGAGCCGCTCCTTGTCTGTGCCTATGCACCGGCGATCACTCCCCGCCTTCAACAGTGCCCGGGATGTCACATTCCCCGCTGGAAGCCTGCCAGGAGCCGCTCCTTGTCCGTGCCCATGCACCGGCGATCACTCCCCGCTCTCAACAGCGTCGGGATGTCACAGTGGTGGCAATAAAGGGGTAGCAATAAGTGGCAATGGGAATGGAAATGGTTGGATGGCGGCGATGTTGTTAGTGATGTTAGCAATAGTGGCGATGATGACAGTGATGATGGTGGTGGTTAGGTGGTGGTGGCAATGAAGGTGGCGATGGTTAGGTGGTGATAGTGATGGCGGTTGTTTTAGCATTGACGTCAAAAATAGTGGTGGCAATGACAGTGTTGGTGATCACGGTAATGGTGGTGGAAACAATGTCGACAATAAGGTGGTCATGGCGGTGGCAGTAATGGTTACAACGACATTAGTGATGATGACATCAATGGTGGTAGGTAGTAGTGGTGATGAGGTGGTGATTATAGTGACAATAATAGGGTGTGTTGGTGGTAATGGCAACGACAACAATGATAATAGGGATATTGGTAATTATAATGGTGGTGATTGTGACAGTGATGGGGGTCGCGGTGGCCACTAATGACAATGGTCATACTGTTTGTGATTATGTTAATGGGAGCGACGATAATGGTGGAGACGACGACAATAACAATAGCTTTACTCATGGTGGCAATAAAGATAACAACGCATGTGAAAATGGACAATATTCACATGAGAGAAAATTTAGATTTATCTCTTGTTTTTTAGATTTTTAATACCTTATTTCTAGTATACTAGAATTTCATTAAAAATTATATGAGTTTTTTATTAGTATTTTAATATCCAAATAATATATCATAATTACTAAAATTTAAATTCTTTTTGTTGATGGGAACTTCTTTGTTAAATTTCTCCATCCAAATATAAGGTAATAGTGATGTGAAATAAAAACTTAAAATGCTTTTTGAATTTCATGTCTTGAAGAAAAAACATTTTTAAAAATATTAATTTAGCTCTTTTTTTTGCTATAAATATTAATTTAAGTTAGTTGATCAAATAATTAAGAAGTGCACAATGCATTTTAGCATTGAGTTGATTTTTTAATGGTAAACTAGCCAATAACAAAAAACAATTTTATCTAACAATTTTATTCTATAATTTTGGAACTTGATTGACCGTCATGGTTAAATTATAGACAATTGGTCCTCATAATCAATAGTCAAAAGACATTTGTTTTTTTTATCAGCAGAAATATTATTAAAATAGGTACAAGTGGTACCTTAACCCATATACAAAATCAACACAATTATAAACCTGAAAGACATAAAATATGTTCCTAATACCATTCTAAAAATTCTCCAGAGAAACCTTTTAGTCGAGACTTAAGCTAAATCCAACATCTAAATTGTATCAAGTCAAACAGTTTCAATGAACAAGCAATTTCCTTCCTAAAAATAACATTATTACGGTCACCCCAAATCGTTCAAACAGTAGCAAACTAAACAACAGCAAGACCATACTTAGTTTTAGATCCCGTACCCAGGCCCAGTAAATCTTCAAAATTGCCTTTACACTCATTTTGCAAAACCAAGTAAAAGCCCAACCAGTCATAACATTTTTGCCATAAGGAATAGGAAAATTTGCATGAGAAAAACAGATGAGAACACGACTCCACACACTTACCATAAAAAACACAAAGCATAGATGCATTGTCCAAAGCACAATCATGAGAAGATAAATTCTGCTTGGATGGAATTTGATCAAACAAAAGTCTCCACCCAAAACTTTGAGAGGAACCATAGTAGTCCAAAACAATCGCATAAAAGATGTCTCCCACAAAGCTGAATCATGACGTACAAGAGTATAGGTTGAGCGAACAAAATAGCCACCTATAGGATCTCCCAACCATGACCAAGAATCATAAGCATCAGCACGAACACTGTAACATCCCAAAGAAAAATTCCATTCTCATGTATAATTATTTCGATAAAGACCATCAATGATATTATCCATTTTATCTCGACTTTGTAAATTTTGGTTAGGACAACATCTTCAATTTAACCTTTTACCATTATAAATAATTTTAACTTTATACCTTAGGTAAAAGTTAACCAAATAACTTATTACCTATTTCCTTAGTTATTAATTTCTTTGCCTTTTTCATTTACTCCCATCAAATTACCACATACTCTACTCAAAATGCGTCATCTTATATATATTTTAATGTCTAGTTAGAGTCTGAATTTGAAAATATGGTCAACTACAAAGTTGTTCCTATTCTTCTTAGCTTTCTAATAAGACCAAATTCATTAAAATCCATTAAGATATGAGAGAGATATGCTCAAAATACCGAAACTGTGTCAGAATTGATATTTACTTCAATCATACAAGCTACATTATTTAGGCTACGGGAATGGTCAACAATGCAGCCCATTTTTCCTACCTAAAACCTCAATTATCACCACACATAATGCACCTAACATCCCACTATAATTTCATTATGAAAAGTTTGTCACTCACTTGTCATTTGCATGATTAAATCAACACTACATCTTATTCCCAAGTCTGAAATCTTATAACAAGCTGAAGTTAGTGAAGACATATCTCTCATTTTCTTTTACTTTCTCCATCAAAGTCACTCTTAATCTGAAGCTAGGACAATAAGAGAACATTGTTAACCACTTTAGGATCTCTATTAAGGTAAGAAGGGATAGGATTGTAAATAAATATGGAATGGGTAGAATTGTATGTTGTTCTAGGATTTCCAGATTTATTTTCGTAACTTGTTACTTAATTTCAAAGTTAAAAATGTGTGAATTTGACTTTTACTTCTTCATCAAAGTTGTAGATCTTTTTGTTATGTGAATTTAGAGACTTGAACTAACTGATTTAGATATGTATAGCATGAGTTATGGTCAAAATACTGAAGTATGTATCTTTTGAATGTTTCATAACTTGGTTCTGGATATATGTTGAGATTGTAAATTTTGTGAGTATGATTAGCCATCTTTATCTTCATAAAAGTTATACATTTAGATGTTATGATTCTGTTAGATTTGGTCTCATATCAAAATTCTAAGCAATATGGAATTTATGCTTAAATTACTCTCATGTGCTCATGTTGTTTAATTGTTTTTGAAAATGAGTGTTTTCAATTAAAGTTTGGTAATTCACATATTTTGAAATTGAAAATGATATATTCATGAAAATTGTAGATTTTTGTATCCTATAAATTTATAGACTAAAATATTCCAAAAAAGATGAGTAAAACTTAAACTCTGATTTATTTATTAAAGTATGACGTTTCTATAAGTTATGTATGGGTCAGTGCTTGTCTAGTTGTTTAAGAATAATTTATAAGAAATTAATTTTTGAACCATTCATAAATGTTTTAGATATTTGAGTTATGAACATGTGGGATTTAATCCCATGTAAAAATATTTTTTCTATTAAGAGATATACAATTTTTTCCAAAGATTGTCAAAGCTGTAACTGAATCTGTAATATTGAAATTACTGTTTTGAAGTTAGAAAGTAATTTTGAAACTGCGTTTTATATTTATAGAATTGATATATATGGTCTTCACAAAAGTTATAGATAATTCTGTTTCTGAGAATGTGGCACAAGTTTCATCTTAAAATAATTTTTTTACAATGATATATGCCTATTTTACCAAACCGTATACATGCAGTAAAAATTTACAAAAGTCTGTGTGTTGTTTGTAACGTGGAGCAAATTTTGTAAGGAATTAGAATTTTTGGTCTTCATGAATGTTGTAGATAATTTTGTTATGGAACTACAGAAAGTGGAATTACTCAAAAAGGATTTGACTTGCTTACGTTATGGTCTTTTTACTAATGTATGTTACTGCTATAAATTTCTAAAATTTACCTATGATGGTTATTATGGATGAAAATGATATTTTTCATGTGGGTAATGATTTATTTATGAATTATTGAGGGATTATTTATTATTATGGATGTTATTGAGTGTCCTATGAATGTCATATAACATGTATATCTTAGTGATGAATAATTATGAATGACTAAATTAATGTATACATGAATGCCTTGTAGTTTATTGAGATATGTTGTTGAACTATAAATCCATGATTTTGAGAATTGGTATATGTGATGTGTCCTTTGAGGAATTGTGGCTTTCCAATTGATTATGGAAGTATTGATATCATGGTATGTTAAATTGAGAAAGAGAATTAAAGGCATTCATGCATCATAAGCATTTAGACGCACCATGGAATTTAAGGGTTTCATGATTGCAGACACTGGTGGGGGCTACTCTATGATGAGTTAAAGTCTTATTTTTGTTGAGCACCATGAAGGGTAGGGATTCATGGTTTATGCTAAGTCCTACTTGTGTACTTCGGTACTTGAACACCATAAAGGGTAGAGATTCATGGTATATGTTAAGTCCTACTTATGTACTTTGGTACTTGAGCGCTATGAAGGGTAGGGATTCGTGGCATTATGCTAAGTCCTACTTGTGTCTCTATGAGACTTTTTACTGCAGTATTTCCACTAAACCAAAATGGATCCAGCATGACATCATTTGGCTAAATTAAAGATTATTAAATATAAATGACCTTGTTTGGCATATTCATCATATCATAATTGTTTGTTGATTGTGTTTGTGTAATTTTACTTATTTTATATTTATTTTATATTCTATCTCACTCTTACATTATTTTTACAGTGCATCTTCACAGAATGATGAGTGGTGAAATTGATGAAGCTTTTATGTTTTATTGCTTGGACTTTGACCTTATTTGACTTTTAATGTGTTGTAATAATATTATTATGTACCTTGTCCTGCAATCTTATCTATCGTTTTCGCTATATAAATGTATTATGTTTTATTCGTTCACGACTAGTATGCATGATAATATTCCACATTTATTAATTTTTACATGACCTCAGAATTTAAATTACAAATTTCAAAATGATTCTTTAAACGCAAAAAATTTATTGTAAAAATTTAGGTTAATTAATTGGAATTTGTAATTTGGGTTTTAGGTGTCACAAACACCACCCAAAAAAGTAGCAACTGATGAAGATGTGTCAATAGCTCCTGCTCCCAAACAAATAGCTCCCTATGCCATTTTAAATCCCAAACCCACTTATCCCCCTCCCACACACCCATCTCAGCCACCAAAGCATCCTAATGAGAAGATACTAAAAATAACCTTGGGAAACATGACTTTAAATCACACTCCCCCACCCAACAATCCAACCAAAACCGAGTTTGAGCACCATTACCAACAACCCTTCTCACATTGTCCCAAAACCACTCACCCTCATCTGACTATTTTAAGACACTCCCCAAGTCTCTCCACCATCTAAAACCTTTTTTAAACACTTCCCTGACACCAGAATACACACCATACCCATATTTTGACATAATAACTTTGCTCCACAAACTGTCTCTTTCAACTAATAATCTCTACACCCATTTTCCCAATAATGCAGTATTAAATTTACCTAAATTTCTCACCCTAACCCACCCGTTTTTTTTGAACTACATACTTGATCCCATTTAACCTAACAAATTTTTTCCTCTCTACACTACCACCCCATAAAAGGGATCTTTGCAAAGATGTTAGCAAATTAATAACAGTAATAGGTGCTTTAAAAAAAGAAAAGAAAAAAAAGGGCAGAGAGGATAGTACCGATCTCAAGAGATATAGCCGACCATCAAAGGAAGGATGATGATTATTCCAAGAGGACAACTTCTTCCAAAATAGTCAAAGGACATTTGTTTCTTACGCTCTGCTTGGTTGTACAGAAAATAAGAGAATGAAAAAGTATAATAAAAGAAATATATGAAAAAAATAGTATAAGAAAAGAAATGATGGGGGAAAATATGAAATATGGAAACTTAAATGTAGTTTAGTTGAATAGAAAATATAGTAAAAATTATATTAATTTTTAACACCGTGTTATGAGAAAAGAAAAAAACAAATAAATATTTACTAAACTACTTAAATACCTTAAGATTGTAGTGTGTTTTTTTACCAATTATCACATTAACAACACTTCAAAGAATGTGGTTGAATGAGTCCCAATCAATATTACCATTTTCCCATGCAAAAATATGAGAAAACTATTAGAAATTTTATTTTTAATAATTAATATAGACTATATATATTATTTGTAGTATTTATATTAGTTATTTACATTTAGTTGGGCTCCATATAAGTGATGTAGTAGTGAGCCTTTAGATTACAAATAAGAAAAACTGATATAAGCTTAAATAAGTAGAAACCATATTAGGCCTGTTAGGAGTTAATGAGAACCCTAATAGGTTTATAATCAATAAGTGGTTATGGTCCTCAATATGTCAAATAAAAAAACTACCATTTTTTTCTCTGTCCCATCAAGGAGAAATATCAAGTTCTATTAAGGAATTCGGTGATTTGCTCAGGAAGATTATTGCACCAAAGGCCATTCCACTACAACCTTCGGTTAACGTCAATAGATCCACGTATTTCTAAAACTCTTGGGTCTTGAGTTTCATTTGAAATTCCATAAAGTATAAATAGGAATTATCCAACAAGTGGTATCAAAGCCACATTATTGTTAGATTATTGGATTTAAGGTTAATTGATTTATCCTTTTAGGATCATTTCGGCTTTATTTATTTAATTAATTTTTTAAGTTTTTTCGTTTATATGATTATGTGATTTACATATATATTCATATACTTTCATGTTGTGATTATGTTCAAATATTGCTGGCTACATATATATATATATATATGATTCACGTTCAAATATTTGTTGTTCAAACATATATGTTTCACACTTCATGTTCATATTTTTTTTCTTATACATAATGTATAAAAGTTGCTGCATGATATATATATATATATATATATATATATATATATATATATATGATAATGTTTTCTATGATAACATTTGATGTTATGCGTGAATTTATACGGCTGTTCTTTTTTACCTTCTGGTGTATATATATTAAATTCCTATTTTTCCAATTTGTGTGAATTGATGCATGATTTTGCTACCAATATGTATATTATTGTGAGTCAGATTTAAGTTTGATTCTTGCGCATATTACAAGAAATCAAATAATATATTATATATATTCATATATTATTAATTGGCATATATATATTATGGTTTCAGTATTATTATTATTATCATCATCATTATATACATTTATATACATTGTAATGTGGCAATATATGACATATATGGATTCAACAAAATATGATAATAACTATTGCAATTATATTGATATATATATATATATATATATATATATATTTGCATGCACGCTACATTTATATGATTACATTTATATATGATTACGCAAAAGTAATCATAAAGTATATATTGATTTGCTAGTTGTTGCCATATATACGTTATACACGTATTATAAAGCTATTGTCATACGTTACAGTGTGTGTGTATATATATATATATTAAAGATCTGATTACTGCCATGCGTTACAATATATATATATATATATATATATATTAAAATCTGATTATTGTATAGAGTTATTGTCATATGTAAAGTAACATTTAAATCTACTTGTTATTGTTAATACGAAGAATTATATTTAAATGTAAGTTCTGACAGATAAAGACCCTATTTATTGATTAACTTGTCTAGTAATTTTTTAATTAGATTAATTGATATAATATTTATTGTCAAAGCAATCCCTATTATAGAAATTAATTTAATTAGAATTACAATAGATGTTTGCATGGGATTATTTATGCATTTTATACTTTTCCCAAAGAAAGATGCAATCTGGCCAAATAATATCATGTAAATGATAGTCAGTCCAAAGAAAGAATATTATTTGACAAAATTAATTATCAATATTTGATCGTTGTACTAAAGGTACCACTTACAAATTAATTTGTGTGTCCAAAGACTATAAAATTAATGTAAATGATAGTCAGTCTAAAGAAAGACTATTATTTGACAAAATTAATTATCAATATTTGATCATTGTACTAAATGTACCATTTACATATTAATTTGTGATCTGTCCTGGACCGGGGTCAAGAGATCCGATCTCAAGCCAGTCACGAATAGTATGTCAATACCGTCTAATAGACCGGATGTATGTGTATCCGATGTATGTATCCGTTGTCCTTGAATGAGGAGAGCGGATTGGGCGTCCTAGAGATCCTTCACACCGATCTAACGCGTTGAAGTGGGCGAATGGTGGTGTCACCTGCAAAGATTCTCCGACGCTCAAGTCAGTGATTATATTCCAAGTAAGGAATGTATTCAGAGAGTAATCAGTCGTAAAAGAGTTGAAGATCCCAACTTCAATCATGAAGTTAGTTCATATACCTGATTGGCTCGATTATCGAGGACTCGTTGGTGGGGAACCACCAACTCCCATTAGCATTATTATATTGCGCACTTACCTGTATGATTGGGTCAAGTGGCTATTTTATATTGAGCATAGAGAATGTAGACTAGGATTAGGGAACAAGCTGACCATTCCCGTGAGCAGAATTTGGCTCGTAGTGCAGGGAATTATTGATCGATCCCTGTAGCAACAATCCTTGTCTTTTGCACAGTGACGTGTGTATTATCCGATGTCATGGTGTTATCCTGAACAACCGGTATAGGGAGAACGCCTGATACGGAATTACAGTCCGGATGTATACCGATGACACCGGTTATACGTAGATGTCTTATCAAAGACGTTGAAATATGCAAAGCAAATTGGATACCGGTATTGAGACCGGATCATATGTCCCTTAGCTTGTGTGAGGGACCGGATGGTTGTTCACATAAGCTACTCAACCTGCGAGAGGTCTCAATATCGGTAAGCTTACGTGTGTAACAGTTCCTTAGCATCTGCTGTTATTCGTAAAGAACCGTTCTAAATTTAATAGATACGACCTTTCGGTACGGTCACAACGGATTCAGACAAAGATTCGTTGTGTGAGAATTTCAAGAGTTTATTGGAATTGAAAGCTCTTGAAGTTCGTGTAACGGCTGTAAAGCGTGAATTGCGTTGCATGATTAGACATTAATGCTTTTAGTCACGTGGGCAAGCAATTATTGCGTCTGAGATGAAAATCTCATTAACCGTCGTTTTGGGCTTAATGGGCCTGAAGTTTTCGAAACTTTTGGGCCTAGTGGATAGCCCTTCGCTGAGTCGCTATCGTTTTGGCGCCCAAGAATTTGGAACGGTTGTGTCGTTTTGCTTGTGAACGGATGTGTTTTATCAAGAACGACACAACTTCAAGAGGAGGTAACCGATCCTCTTCGTTTCCTATAAAAGGAATACTTAGTGGATTCTGGGTTCCACTTGCTTTTGCTTTCTCAACGAAACTCTACAGAAATTTTTGCAAGGAAGTTTATTGCCTACATTGCGAGGGTTTCTTCATTCCTCAAATTCATCACTGTCATCTGAGGTAACTATCTCTTCCTTGTCGCTTTAGTTTCGCTTTGATTTGCTACTCTTAGTTATAGAAAGTAGGCTTCATCTAAGGGGGGGGGGGGGGAATCAGTTTCCCTCAACCTTAATAGTCGTGGGGAAGAATCCTTGTAATTCTTCCTAAGACTGAATCGCGTCGCTCAGAAAGGGGATCTTACTCACTGCGGGAAGTGACCTTTCCCTTCTCAGAGTCGCCCTCTGATTGTAATTGCTTTTTAAAATGCAGTGAGTAATGATTGCAACTTTCTGACGACATTTTATTTCTTATCGTAGATTAAGGAGTTCGGTCTAGATATTTCCAATGGCAACTGGAGAAGGATCTTCTGGAGATAGTGCCATTTCGAAGACAGCTGAAGGTCTCTTCAGCGTAGTTGCTTCGAGGCTGAATTGGGAGGAGGTTCAGGCTAAATGGCCTTTCTGTTGGGTGTCCAGCGAGTTTAAGGACCTTGCCTCTCGTCATGCGGATGAGGAAGGATCTCGGATTCAACCGAGGTTCACGCTGAGTTCGGATGAAGAGACGAAAAAGTGGTATAGGGTTTATGCGCCACTTCCGACAGAGCGGATATGCCATGTCGTCCCCAACGATCGTTCAGTGTACATGTACGACTTCATCTTTCATTATTTGGGTGTCTGCTTCCCATTAACCGAACTCCAGATGGGTGTTTTGAGGTTTCTGAACTGTGCACCCTCCCAACTTCATCCCAACGGTTGGGGCCTCATCCGAGCTCTCGAAGTGCTTGGGGAGCACTTCAATTTCACGCCAACTGTAGCGATGCTGTTCTACTACACTCAGGTAGTTCGAAGGGCGAATAAGCAGGGCGGCGTTGGTTTGGTGACACTCCGGACTCTCTGTTCTTTTGTGAACTTTGAGTCTTATACTGATTCGGCCAAGGTTGATGGGAAGTCGTTTAAGACCTACTTCACTCGCATCTCCATTAAGAAGGGCAAACCAAAATTTTGGAAGGACGAAGAGGATGTT
Organism: Clitoria ternatea; assembly: GCA_037962975.1. Lineage (NCBI taxonomy): Eukaryota > Viridiplantae > Streptophyta > Magnoliopsida > Fabales > Fabaceae > Clitoria > Clitoria ternatea. Next base: position 267,237,521 of record CM075671.1, read on the forward strand.
GACAAATTTCCCCTGAGTTGGACACACAAACATTTCCTCTTGAGCTCACACGCGTACTACACTGATCAATCCGATCTGTCTCGTGAGACGTCGAGAGTGTTGTTCGCACTTGAATCGCACACTACAGGTCGTCACGTCTTCTCGTGTAGGCGTTTGCTAAGTAGCTCAAGCGGAGTCCGGGAGGAATATTTGCATACTTCTCGTTTTATTTCACCCTTTCTCCTTTACCAAATATATATATATAGATTATTTGTAGTTGCTAACATCTTGTGTTTGTTCATGTAGGTGAAATAGAACAGGAAACTCCAGAAATGGATAAACTGAAGAAATTCAAGGCGGCTGGTAAATCCATTGCTCATGAAAATGAAGTAAAGCCCAGGCCCTCAACTAAGGATCGTCCTGAGGTAATCATCTTGACCTCGGATGCTGAAGGGGACATCCCACTGGTTGAGGGCGGTACGTCCGATGTTGGCGCAGCCTCGGGTCAGCCTCCAGTTACTGAGAGGAGAAGAAAGATCCAGAATGATCCTGCGAGGCGTCAGTCCAAGAAGCAAAGGGTTTCGGAGGATCCTGCTGCTGGGGTTTCTGGATCAGAGCCGACCTCCTTCCCAACTACCTCGTTTCTCACCCCCTTCCTCTCCTATGAAGGTTCTACTCCAGCCACTCTTCCTCCTCCGATGTACAAACTCCGGCCTACACTCAGTCCTAAAGAAATTACGGAAGCGTGTGAGGCCGGAAGGTGGCAGTTAGCCGAACTTGCTGGAATGCTTTCTTCAGTCAGCGAGTTGGCTAGCAACGCCGATAAAGTTGAGGAATTGAGTGACGAATTGAAAGAACTCAAGCTTTCCTCGGAAAAGGACAAAGCCACCGTGAAGTTAATGGAAGATCGTCTTAACAAGTCTAAGGAGTTTGGAGATATCATGACTAAAGAGAATCTCAAGCTCAAAGGCGATCTTAAAAACTTGGAAGGCAAAGTGGCAGAGAAGGAGGAAGAACTCCGTAGCAGCCAGGATAAACATAAAGCTGATGCTGAGGAGTGGTCTCAAAGGGAGAAGAAGCTCCTTCTTGAGATAGAGGGACTGAAGGCTAGGAAAGCGGAGTCCAAGGTGTCTAGTGAGGAGCTGTCCAAGTTGCGGGGAGAATTGGCTACAACGAAAGCTGAGAGAGAAGAAGCTGTTGACATATGCAGCCGGGCTGTTGAAGAGTCCTTCGGCCTAGCCATACGCCAAGTCTTCTACCGTAACCCCACTGCGAAACTTAACCTTTATGGAATGGATCCGTACTATGAATTCCATGGGGAAAAGTTAGTCGCAGTGGTGGATGGTCGTCACGAGGATCCACTGACGTCCTTGTATGGTTTGGCTCCTCTTCCTGAGGGTCAATCCATGGGACCTGATTACGTCTTTCCTGTGTCCGAGGTTCCCTCTTCTGAAGAAAGGGCTGAGGCTCCTGGAGGTGAGACTCCTGCGGAGGTTCCAAAGGAAGGGGGACAAAAGCCTGGTGCTGAGGAGGCGCAAAAAACTGAAGAACAGATTCCTCCTCCGTAATTTTGTTTTCATTTACATGTATAGTTGTGTACCGGGATTAACTCCGGATTTTAAACTATTGTATGTAATTTCATTTCAATGAATGAGTTTTGATTGAAGAAATTTGTCTTCGTCGTTTCATGTATATATAAATCGTTTCTAATCCGTTCTGTATAATTAATCTTAAGGCCGGATTGAAATAATAGCCTCGGAAGATTAAACAACAAATAAAATTTAGAATGGATAAATATATACATGTCCCCAAGTGTGTATTAAAAAGAAGGTGCCTGTCTTTGGGGCGTGATCCTTAATTTTCTTAATTCTCTTGGGGAAAGATGGGTCGATCCGCTGTTCAGTAGAGTAGTGTAACAGGACGGATGACTGCTTTTAATCCGTAATGCTCTCATAGGAGATGACAATATTGTTCCAAGCTTAGGGAACTGCAAGGAAGTGGTGTTTGAGTCCTTTATCATAAGGATGATGATGGGAGTTTTTTCTACGCCAGGAGTTACGTCGTTGTATCACGTAATAGGTGATAAAGAGTATCCGTCCTGGGAGAATACCACTTGAAAGCGAAAGTGCGGACTGACTTTCGGAATTTTCCATCATAAGAATGATTATATGAATTGATCATGCCGGGTGTTTTGTCATCAAATCACTTCATAAGTGATTGAGATCATCCGTCTTGGGGATGTGTACAGCACCAGAAGTTATATCGTCGGATCACATAACAGGTGATTGAGATCATCCGTCCTTGAGGTGTGTATGGCGCCAGGAGTTACATCGTCAGATCACAGAATAGGTGATTGAGATCATCCGTCCTGGGCAGGTACACCATGTCAAGGAGTTACATCGTCAGATCACATAATGGGTGATTGAGATTGTCCGTTCTGGAAAAGTACACAACACCAAGAGTTGCATCATCAGATCACAGATTAGGTGATTTAGATAATCCGTCCTGGAGACATTTTTCAATTGTAGGATTACGGATTTAGTGAATACTTCTCAGAATGATGATGAGAATTGTTCATACCAGGAGTTACATCGTCGAATCACTTTATAGGTGATTGAGATCGTCCGTCCTGGAATGATTATTGGAGTTCTTCGTACCAGGAGTTACATCATCGAATCACTGAATAGGTGATTGAGATCATCCGTCCTGGTGAATTTTTTTCCAATCAAGGGAGTGCGGATTAGGCAATTTTTGCATTCATCCGAAATCTGAGTAATACCTCTACTTGCCCCCTAGCTGATGTGAGGAAGCAGTTGACTTGCTTATATGAGCTATATTGATCGTAGTACGTCTGGATTTCGGATTTGCACCGAAGTGTAAATATCCGCTCTGGGAACCATGTTCCGTAGTGGTGAAATTTTAAGGACGGATTCGACAATGGGAATATCAGAAGTTTATCGAATTTCGCAACCCTTGGTATTCGGGTAATGGTGGCCACGTTTCTAATGATTGGACATTTAATGCCTTAATTCACGTGGGCGAGCCATTATTGCGTTAAGTGCGCATGTCTTAGTAACTGTCACGCATAGTCTTGTTGGGCCTAGGATTTGGTTTTAATAGGCCCATTTCGATGGCTCTGTGACAAAACTATGGGATTTTCGCGCCATGAGGTACTAAACGACAATTTTGGTCCACTAAACGGGGAGTCGTTTGGGGGTAAACGACAGGTTGTGTTTAGTGGGTATTTGAAAAATTTTCGTGCCTCGAAGGAGGCATATCTGGCAATCTCAGTTACCATTTCTTCTTGCTTCTTTGACGAACCTCTGCAAAAGTTCCAAGAAGTTCTTCGTGTCCGCCTCTGTGAATTTCAATTCACTATCCTTAGGTAACCACTTTCCCTTCGTTTTCAGTTTCTCTTTTCAATATTTGAGAATGCCTAGGAAGGGTGTTAGCTTCAGTGGCGTTGGCCCTAGAGGAAGAGGAGGAAGGGCTTTGACTCAAAACCCTAGCGTTCGTGGTGGGAGGATCCCAGTGATCCTTCAGTCGAGGCCACGGAATACAGAGAGGGAGGAGTCGCAATATCAAAGGCGAAGGGTGATTATACCCTCTTCAGAGTCTTCCTCCTCCAGTGAGAGTGTCGAGAGTGGGGATTTATATCTCTCTGATGATGTGAAATTTTATCGCAGCATCAAAGCTTTCACAATGGTGACAAAGAAAGCTACTGGGAGGAAATCGTCTGAAGGGGAATCTCCTTCTGAGAAGTATATCTTGAAGACCCAATCCGGCCTATGCAATGTGGTTGCACACCGGATAGACTGGGTGAAATTCCAACAGAAACGCCCATTCAACTGGGTGGCTGAGGAGTTTCGTGAAATAGCATCAGTTCACGCTCAAGAGGAGGGAGCGGAGTTGGAGCCGCGTTTCACGGTCTTCAAGAAGGATAAATACAAGAAGTGTTTCGTGGTGATAGCCCCGTTGCCATCCGATCGAATTTGTCATACTCCGGACGAAAGGTCCTTGTATATGTATGACTTTTTATTTTTGAACCTTGGTGTGCGGTTTCCCCTTTCGAAGTTTCAGATGGGGGTTCTAAGATTCCTGGACTGCGCTCCTTCACAGCTTCACCCCAACGGATGGGGATTAGTCCGTTCTCTTGAAGTGCTTGGGGAGCACTTCAACTTCAAACCGACGGTGGCCATGCTCTTTTATTTCGCCCAAGTGGTCCGTCGTGCAAATAAAGAGAAGGGGGGAGTGAGCTTGATATCCCTCCGGACTCTCTCAAAGGTTATCAACTTTGAGGCGTACACTGACTCCGCCAAAGTTGATGGACATTCATTCAAGTCCTATTTCACGAAGATTAGCGTTCACCCTGACGAGTCAGTTTTTTGGTTAACTGAAGATGGGATTCCGAAGTTCCCAGTGGCTTGGACGCATGAAAACTTTTTGCTGACCTCCCAGGCGTACTACACTGAGGAGGATGAACTAAGCCCGTCTTCAGTTTCCGTTCTTTCCGCCCTTCAATCTTACACCGCCTTGCATCAATTTTTCTCTTGCAGGCGTTTGTTAGGATTGTGGTCTACCCGTGAGGAATATCTGCGTAATTTTCTTGCTATTTTTCATGTTTTATCATATCATGCCTTGAAGTCTTTGATTTCTAACCGTATTGTTTGGTTTTGTAGTTGAAATTGAAGCTGCGTCACCAGAGATGGAAAAACTGAAGGGGCTCAAAGCTGGAGTGAATTCCGTGGCAGCTGAAAATGACATTCAAGCGAAACGGAATTCGAAGAAAGCTACGACGGAGACCATCATTTTAACCTCATCTGCTGGTGAAGATATCCCCTTGCTAGAGGGCGGATCTGAGGGGGTTTCGGGTGAGAAGGTCGGAGAGAAGAAGAAAAGAATAAAACGCGGTTCCTCAAAGACCTCGGATCGTCAACTCTCTCCGAAAAAACAAAAAATTTCAAGTGGGGGCGCTGATCCGGAGCTTTCAAAGGGAAAGAAAGTAGAAGGGTCCGCTCTGGATGCTAGATCCACTCCGGATACCCCCGGCGATGGGATCACTTATGGTGCAAAGCCAATAACGACTTACTTTGCACCAAAAGTTACTCGCCCCCTTCAAAGTAGCTCCGGTCTTGCACAATATCTGGTATGCGAGGGTTCTGTTCCTGAGGGCATTCCTGAGACTCCGTACAAGCTGAAGCCCTCATTGATGAGCGATGAAGTAGCCAAAGCTTGCGATGCCGGACAGAAGCACCTGGCAGAATTATCCGGGCTCTTAAGATCGGTTCGCAAGCTTCCAGAAGAGAATGAGAGGCTGAGCTTGTTGGTTGGCAAGGTTAATGACCTTAGCGTTGCTGCTGCTAAGGACAAGGCAACCATCCTTCGTCTAGAAAGTAAATTAGAAGCTTCCAAAGAGGAAGAATATAAGAAGGATGAAGAAATTGTCAGGCTAAAACATCTTGTCAAGGAGTTGGAGGCCCAAGTAGCTGACCAAAAGAAAATCAATTCCGACCTCCACTCCGGTCTTTGTGCGGAGAAGGAACGCTCTTCAAAGCTGGAAGAGGAGCTTAAGGAAGTCAAAGTTGTTTATGCTCGAGGAACCGAAGATTGGTCGCGTAAGGAGAAGGAGCTGCTCTCAAAGTTGGCGGACACAAAAGCGGAATTTGACGAGGCTGTGGATATGTGCGATCAAGCAGTCAAGGAATCCTTTGGGTTGGCTGTTCGTCAAATTCAATACCGGAATCCCAAGGTGAAACTTAATCTGAATGGTATTGACCCGTTCTATGAGTTTCATCAAGGGAAACTGGTGGCCATAGTTGATAAGCGTCATGAAAGTCCGCCTAACACTCCTTATAAGTTCGCTCCTTTACCTGCAGGCCAATCAATGGGATCTTCATTCCTGAAGCCCATAAGCACAGGAACAAGCTCTCGCACAGGAGAAGGCAAGATCGGAGACAAAGGCAAAGGGAAGGAAGGAGACTCAAGCCAGAGAAAGTAGTGCCTTCCTTGTTTCCCTTTTTATTTTATTGATTCAAATTCGCTTTGTTCCGGGATCAGCTCCGGATTATTGCACGAATTGTAATTCTCGTTTAATCAATAAAAGAGTTTTTTACCTCCATTCTTGTTTAGTGAAAAACAACTTTAATAGAGGGATTGCATGTATATTATATCACTCTGGATTTAAGTAGTGAAGATCGGATTGTAAAACAAAATCTCCACACCGGACTTAAACATGCGAGATGAATTTCATAAGATCACCGCTTGTGGGGGAACACATCATCGTCACAAGAACGGTTTAAGGGGAATGATTGTGAGATCGTTTAGACGAAAGTTCATTCCTCAAGATATTCGTTGAATCGTTGATGCTGTCCCCTAGTTTCATCGGGTGATTATGATCTTGAGTGAGGTTTTCTCATGAGAGTTCTTGAAAGTGAGGATTTAAAATAGAAATTCTTCTTCAAATATTTCCGACTGAAGGATTTCGGGTGAAAATGCCTTAGATTGTGGCGTACCCGAGTGAATTGTTTGTGTCAGAGTTTATGAGTCAGGTCTCAATTGAAGAATTGATGACTCAGAATATATAAAACTTCCAAATAAAGAACTTCATAAGAGAGTATTAATCTGGAGTTCAGTACAACTTACTTGTTGTGTTTGGAGTTCGGTTTGATCCTACTGTCCATGTCATATTTGGCGTTCGGTTGAATCCTACTAGCCGTTCTTCAATTGGTCTTTGGTTTTACCCAATGACGATTCTTCACCGACGTTCGGTTAATCCTACTAGTCGTACTCAGAGTTCAGTTTAATCCTACAATCCGAGCCTTCGATACGGGGTTCAGATCAGGGCTAATCCTGAACCTACTGCGCCCGTCACTTGGGGTTCAGCGTGGTCTTGAAGAAAAACCAGCTTACTGCGCCCAAGCCTTCGCATGGGGTTCGGTTTGTGGCCTTAAAAGAGGACCAGCCCTACAACCCATGTAGTCTTCGAATGGGGTTCGGTTTGTGGCCTTGAAGAAGGACCAGCCCTACAACCCATGTAGTCTTCGAATGGGGTTCGATTTGTGGCCTTGAAGAAGGACCAGCCCTACAACCCATGCCCTGAGGTTCGGTTTAATCCTACAACTCAGGTCTTCACCGACGTTCGGTTTATCCTACTAGTCGTACTCAGAGTTCGGTTTAATCCTACAATCTGAGCCTTCACCGGTGTTCAGCCAAACTTACTAACCGTACCCAGAGTTCGGTTTAATCCTACAATCTGGGCCTTCAATACTTACACACTCGAGGAGTTACATCGTCAATTACAGAATGGGTAATTGAGATCATCCGTCCTGAGTATGTTCTTGTGCGTTGCGCATATTCGAGGAGTTACATCGTCAACTACAGAATACGTAGCTGAGATCATCCGTCCTGAATATGCTTCTGTACACCGGATAAACTGAAAATCACAGCATAAGAAAAACTCGAAAGAGTTAAATTGTTATGAGAGATTCTTATTAAATCAAAAATAAGAATTACAAGGAGAGCGTAGCTGTGAAAATAAATTCTCCAGTATTCAATCCAAGATAAGGATAGGAGAGTGTAGAAACAGCTAGCTATAGTAGATGCGCAAGTTTTGGGTGTTCCATTTGTTTCGGATTGGAGTGCCATCAAGGTTTTCAAGGCGGTAAGAGCCTTTGCCAGTGACCTCGGATACCCTGTATGGGCCTTCCCAGTTTGGGGCTAATTTGCCTTGATGGGCGAATTTGTTCCCTATACTTGCTTTCCTCAAAACCAAATCTCCAACGTTGAAAGTCCTTGATTGGACTCGTTTGTTGTACCGGAGAGCAACTTTGGCTTTGATGGCTTGATCTCTGATAAAAGCGTCTTCTCTGAGTTCTTGTATGACATCCATTTCGGATGCCAAGTTAGCATTGTTGGTCTCTTCAGAGAAGTACTTAACCCTTGTGGACGCAATCTGCAGTTCCACAGGTATCATTGCCTCGACCCCGTATGTTAGGCGATATGGGGATTCATTGGTGGATGAATGAGGCGTTGTCCGATATGCCCATAGGACATGACACAGCTGGTCTGTCCATCCGCCCTTGGCTTCACCAAGGCGTTTCTTTAGTCCCTTCAGCACCTCCCTGTTGGCCACTTCAGCTTGACCATTAGTCTGGGGATGTTCGACGGATGAGAATATTTGGGTTATTCCTAACCCTTCAAGCAAATCTGTGAATTTTCTATCCGTGAACTGGGTGCCATTATCTGTGACAATCCGTGCTGGGACCCCGAACCGTGTTATGATGTTTTCATACATGAAACGACGAGTTTGGGCTGATGTAATATGCACCACCGGCTCTGCTTCTATCCACTTAGTGAAATAATCGACCCCTACAATGAGATATTTGATACCCCCAGGAGCAGTTGGAAAGGGGCCCAGAATATCCAATCCCCATTGGTAGAAGGGCCATGGAACAGCGGATGTGAAGAGTTCTTCCGCCGGTGTGTGGTGAAGGTTAGAGAATTTTTGGCAAGCGTCACATTTTTTGACGAAGTCAATGGAGTCTTGCTTCATTGTGGGCCACCAGTATCCAGCTCTGAGGATTTTTCGCATTAAGCTTCTTCCTCCAGCGTGGTGTCCAGACTGTCCTCCATGCACTTCCTCCATTACGTCTTGCACTTCATCCTCTTTGAGACAAATCAAATAGGGCACAGACAGTGCCCTTCTGTAGAGATTACCATCAATCATAGTGAAATATGGTAATTCTCTCCTTAACCTCGTTTTTTCCTTCTCATCCGTAGGTAGTTGTCCATCAGCCAAGTAACGGATGTAAGGAGCCATCCATGTATCTCCGTAAAGGGAGTCAGTCATTATGGCGTTTAGAGAAGGGAAAAGAGGAATGCTGGACGACGTTAGCGTGCTTTGAACCAACGTAGTGGTGCTACCTGGTCGTTTAGTGCTTGCTAACCTGGAGAGTATATCCGCTCTCGTATTCTCTTCACGTGGAACATGCTTGAATTCCACCTTTGAGAATTTCTCAGTCAACTCCTTGACACAGTTCAAGTATAATTGGAGTTGAGGTTCGCGAGCTTGATAATCTCCTAAGATCTGCGAAATCACCAGCTGTGAATCGCTGCAGAGTGTCGCCTCAGAAGCTCCGATGTCAATTGCAGCTCTTAGCCCGGCCAAGCAAGCTTCGTACTCAGCTTGGTTGTTGGATGTTTTGAAATTGAAACGAAGGGAGATCTCCAGGTGTACTCCGTCGTCACTTTCGAGAACTACACCTGCTCCAGAGCCTCTTTGGTTTGAAGAACCATCAACGTAAATGGTCCAATAGACTCGAGGGTAATCTGGATCAGTCCCTGTCATTTCCACAATAAAGTCAGCCAGGACTTGAGCTTTAATAGCGCTGCGGGGTTCGTAGGATATATCGAACTCAGAGAGTTCAATAGACCATTTGATCATCCTCCCAGCGAGATCGGGCTTGATTAAGACAGAACGGAGTGGCAAATCCGTTCTCACTATAATTGGATGGGCGTGAAAGTACGGACGTAACCGTCGTGAGGCCCAAACAACAGCGAGGGCGGCCTTTTCAATTTTCTGATACCGGACCTCAGCACCTTGCAAGGTCTTGCTAGTGAAATAGACCGGTCTTTGTCCATCAGGAGTTTCTTTTATCAAGGCAACGCCCAAAGCTTCATCTGAAATAGCCAAGTACAAAATGAGTGTGTCTTCGGGGTCAGGCTTTGTGAGAATGGGAGGTTTGGACAGCACCTCCTTAAGCTCTTGAAAAGCTTTCTCTTGTTCCTGTCCCCACTCGAATTTCTTGGACTTTTTCAGTATTTTGTACAGGGGGAGCGACCTGTGAGCCATCTTTGGCATGAATCGTGCCAAAGCTGCTACCTTGCCATTCAGGGATTGGACTTTTTTGAGATTCTTAGGACTCTGCATGTCTAGAATCGTTTGGCACTTCCCTGGATTGGCTTCAATACCACGTTGAGTTAACATGAAACCCAAAAACTTCCCAGCAGGGACAGCAAATGTGCACTTTATTGGGTTCAGCCTCATGTTAAATTGTCTCAAACGGGTGAATACTTGGCGTAGGTCGTCAATATGATCGCCACCAACCGGTGTCTTTGCTATTATGTCGTCAATGTATACTTCAACAAGTTTGGTGTGCATACCTTCGAAAACCTTGTTGATCATGCGCTGATATGTCGTCCCAGCGTTTTTCAGGCCAAAGGGCATGACTGTATAGCAAAAGACACCACGATCATTTATGAAGGCTGTCTTCTCTTGATCCTCTTCGCACATCGGAATTTGGTTGTAACCAGAATAAGCGTCCATGAAGCTCAGGTATTGATAACCAGAGGAATCATCCACCATCCGATCTATATTAGGAAGAGGATAAGGATCTTTTGGACAGCAGCGGTTAAGGTCCACGTAATCAATGCACATTCTCCATTTACCATTGGATTTAGGGACCATCACCACATTCGAAAGCCAAGAGGAATATCGGATTTCCCTGATAAATCCGGCCTTCAGCAACTCCTCAGTTTGCTGGCAAGCTGCCTTCTGTTTCTCTGGGCCCAATCGTCTTTTCTTTTGGGCCACAGGTTTCGTCTCTGGGTAGACGGATAGTTTATGACAGCAGAATTCAGGGTCTATGCCTGGCATATCGGCTGCAGTCCATGCAAAGAGGTCTTTAAACTCTTGCAAGAGAGCCAGCAGTCGCTGCTCTATTTCAGTATCTAGCTTGTCATTGATATGGGTGATCTTATCTGGAGAATCTCCCAAGACGATGTCCCTGGAACTTCCATCCGGTGTGGGCTTTGATGGGTTGAACGGATCAATGTTCAAATCCGCTCTAGGATCCAGGTCGACAAGGCTTACAGATCCAGCCGATGTTCCAGCATCATTAAGTTTCCTCTTTTTATTGGAGGCGTCCAGCTTTGTCATGTTGAGGCTAAGGTTGTAGCAGTACCTAGCCATCTCTTGATCACCCCGGATAGATGACACAGCATTATCCTTGTCAATGAACTTGATAAAGAGATGTGGGGTTGATACAACTGCCTCCATTGCATTCAGAGTAGGACGGTCTATGATGCCATTAAATGGTGATTTGACATCAATCACTAGCACCCGAGACCTAACCGTCCTGGCTCCTGGCTCGCCTTCAAACGAGATAAGGGTATCAAGATACCCTTTAGTTGATTGCTTTGCGCCATTGAAAGCTGTTAGTTCCTGCGTGTAAGGCTGTAAGTCTGAGTCTTTAAAACCCATTCTTTCAAAGCAATTATAAAAAATAACATCGCAGGAACTTCCCTGGTCAACAAGGATTCTTCGGACGTCCTTGTTGGCGATCACAGCAGTGATGACTACAGCATCGTCACCACCAGGAATGGTTGGGCCAAAATCCTCGTCAGAGAAAGAGATTATGGGAGCCTCAATTCCTCCTCTGTAAGGGCGATTGTCTTTGACTTTCCCTTGCACAGATAGAATCATTCTGTGATGATTCTTACGGGCTGTAATTGAAGCTCCTCCTCCAGCAAACCCTCCAGCAATCATATCAATAACCTCACGTCGGCCCTGACGTTGTTGCTGGGGCATGCTGTCTTTCTGTGCTGCATTATCAGTCATCACACCTTTTTGCTTCTCTACAGCAGAAAACTTTCGAACCGGACTGGGGTTATTGTCATCCCCATCGTCTGGATCTCTTTCTCTTTTCTCATTCCGTTCTGCCCTGTCAAAGGATTTTTCTTTGAACAGGTATTGCTTCAACTTGCCTTCTCTAATTAGCGTCTCAACCGCGTTCTTTAGAGCTTGGCATTCATCAGTTGAGTGACCATTTTGTTCATGAAAATCACAGTACTTACGTGAATTTCCTGGTCTTTTCATAGGGGCTGGTCTTCTGATGCCATATGTGCTAAGCATTGGCCATCCGACCTCTCTTAAAATCTGAGACGGCCTGGCAGATAATTGTGCATAATGGCTGAAGGAATTGACGTGCCTTTCTCGAGGTCGAGGAGGGTGGTTATCAACCTTAGGATTTGTAAATGGCCTCTCCATGCGTTCTGACCTCGTCTTATCCTTACCCTTCTGGGTTTGAGGAAGTGGTGCTGGGGGCTTTTTCTTTGCAGCTATTGCCTCCAAATGCATCTCTATACTCACGTATTTTGAGGCTTTCTTTCTGAATTCCTCAAAAGTTGCTGGAGGGCTCTTTGCTAAGGAAAGAGCGAAAGCTGAACTCGGCTGTAATGCCTCAATAACAATATGCAGCTTGATAGATTCTGTGAGGTTAGGAACCAGGGCTGCTTCCTTGTAAAACCTCTTCAAAAAATCTTTTAAGCCCTCTGTTTCACCTTGCTTAATTTGAGCTAAGGTATGGGACGTTTTGGGTACGTCTCTGGAGATGACAAAGTGGGTTTCAAAGGCAGCTGCCATTTCCATCCAAGAATCTATGGATCCAGGAGGCAAGCCTTTAAACCACCCAAGGGCCTCCTCAGACAATGTTCGAGGGAACATTCGGCACATCACGTCTTCATCAGCCCCCAAGTACATGGCTTCAAACACATAAGCATCAAGGTGCTTAGTTGGATCAGTTTCACCATTATACTTTCCAATGGAAAGTGGTTGAGTAGTTTGAAGGTGCTTGGGGATGCTGATGCCCATAAGTCTCCTTGAAAAAAGAACTTTCAGATTGTAAGACAATGGGGGTGCTGTTGTTGAATCTCTCTTCCTTCGGGAAGCTGCATCCTCAGAATCGCGAGTCTGTTCTCCCCTCTCAAACGTAGGGATATTTGAGTACTGAAGAGTGGTGGACTTTTCACCATCAGTTGTGTGGGGAGTGTTTCGCGTGCGAGATGATTCTTTATCCTCGCTTTGCCTTTTTTCCCTTCGCAATTCAGCGAGTTCTCTCTGAAGTTGTTTGATCAACTCATCGCGAGGATCAGGATCAGGATCAGACACAGTTACAATCTTCTTTGAGCTACCCCCATGAGAATCAAAGTTGAGTTTTCTGAAGGCATTAGGATTGGCTCTGCCTCCAGCCTGATTCTCCATGAAGTCTTGTGCTTCGCCTTCCATGGTGGATTACCTGCTCTGTCAAAGGATATGGGAATAACTTTATCGTGTCCCACCAGGCGTGCCAATGATCTGTCCTGGACCGGGGTCAAGAGATCCGATCTCAAGCCAGTCACGAATAGTATGTCAATACCGTCTAATAGACCGGATGTATGTGTATCCGATGTATGTATCCGTTGTCCTTGAATGAGGAGAGCGGATTGGGCGTCCTGGAGATCCTTCACACCGATCTAACGCGTTGAAGTGGGCGAATGGTGGTGTCACCTGCAAAGATTCTCCGACGCTCAAGTCAGTGATTATATTCCAAGTAAGGAATGTATTCAGAGAGTAATCAGTCGTAAAAGAGTTGAAGATCCCAACTTCAATCATGAAGTTAGTTCATATACCTGATTGGCTCGATTATCGAGGACTCGTTGGTGGGGAACCACCAACTCCCATTAGCATTATTATATTGCGCACTTACCTGTATGATTGGGTCAAGTGGCTATTTTATATTGAGCATAGAGAATGTAGACTAGGATTAGGGAACAAGCTGACCATTCCCGTGAGCAGAATTTGGCTCGTAGTGCAGGGAATTATTGATCGATCCCTGTAGCAACAATCCTTGTCTTTTGCACAGTGACGTGTGTATTATCCGATGTCATGGTGTTATCCTGAACAACCGGTATAGGGAGAACGCCTGATACGGAATTACAGTCCGGATGTATACCGATGACACCGGTTACACGTAGATGTCTTATCAAAGACGTTGAAATATGCAAAGCAAATCGGATACCGGTATTGAGACCGGATCAATTTGTATGTCCAAAGACTATAAAATTTATGTTGTGCTTGGTATCTTGTAATGAATCTATAATGAAAATTATCTGTATATTTTATTTATTTATTTATTTATGTCTATATTTTTTTCCAATTGTTGTTGCTAGTGCTTCTGTTCAAATTAATTGTATCTCTATGCTTAATGGGACAAACTTTAAGGTCTAAAAGGAAGCAGTTGAGATATTCTTGGCTGCATAGATCTTGATTTGCGCTTCGGGTTATTAAACCCACTCCAACTCTGAAAAATTTCAAAGAGGATAAAGTTGAAAAGTGGGAACACTCAAACTGAATGTGTTTGATGATCATGAAATGATCAGTTCTAGAAGTATTTTAAGGCTCTATTTATGAGCGTGAGAGTACTAAAGGTTTCATTTATGTTATTGAAAAGTATTTCACCAGTAATGAGAAAGCTGATGCAAGCAGTTTGCTTGCCAAGTTGATCTCTATAAGATACAAGGGCAAAGGAAACATAAGGAAGTACCTTATGAAAATGTCTTATCTTGCATCAAAACTGAAAGTACTAAAGTTAGAGCTACCTGATGACTTGCTCGTGCACTTAGCTTTGATTTCTCTTCCCACACACTTTGGACACTTCAATGTTTTGAGTTATAATACTCAGAAGGATAAATGGACTTTGAATAAGCTTATTTCTCATTGTGTGTAAGAGGATGAAAGACAATAAAGAGACAAAATTATAAGTGTTCATTTGGCCTCAAATTCTCATAAATAAAAGAGAAAGAATAATAAAGATGTTGTAGGAGTGACTTCTCAGCAAAAGAAAGGAAAAAAGAATGAGAAAACACCTAAGTGCTTCTTTTGTAAGAAGCCTGGACACATGAAGAAAAAGTATTCTAAGTATGCCTCCTGGCGTGTAAAGAAAGATAATTATGCAAACATGTGATGTAAGCATGACATCAGAATGATGTGAGAAAATAGTGATATAAGGTAGATTGATCATTAGTTAAAAGGTTGGGGATATTTTGGTCGTTTCATAAAATATTTTCAAAAAAATTCATAAAAATTACAAAAAATAAAAATAAAAAAAAATTCTAAACGTTCATAGTCAAATTCTATCAAAATTTAAATTTAAAAATTAATTTGTAGAATTGAAAACAAATACATATATAATAAAGACAATGAGTTAGGGATGTTATAAGTGGCGACAGTAGATCATGTGCGAGATCTGCTGCTTGATCGTCGAGATCCAAAATGAGGGTCTGCAAGCACTACCTCTACGACCTTAACAACGAGATCAACAAACTCATCCGTGAAAGTTGCAGTTACTCTTAGGTGCTTTGAAGAAGAACAAATCTTCTATAGAATGGAATTCATGATTACGAAGAGTTTTATTAATCTTATTAACTCTCAGTGTTCTCTTATCTATTGAGTCTCTTTGCTTTCTCGTAATTTTCTTTTTCATAGTTTGAGTGTGCAATAGTATTCTGAATTTCTCATTTCTATGAAATCAATGATATGAAGAATCAAATGTGTAATGTTGGGGTGAATTTTGTTGAAACCCAAATTGTCATCGATTAAAAGAATCGACACCAAATTCTAGTTTATTTTTAGCTATATGAATGTCTGCGTTGTCACTTAATGTGATACGTATACAAATATTAACTTTGCTTAGGAGACGATTAATAGATTAAATTAAAGTAAAAAAAATAGTTTCTAATGTTTGAAACATACTTATTTGATTGGTTTGAGGATTAAATTGTAAGGTCATGTTAGAATCACAAACGTATATGCTAATTACTCTAAAAACCCTCAAACATATAACTTTACAAGGAATTTAAGCATTCTTCCCATAGTTTAACTATCAAACTTCGAGTAAGTTTAGTTAAAAGTTCCAATATCCTAACATTCGTTCAGTAGGCGTAATGGAGTTTGTATAATTGGGTTGAGGTTGCATCAATGTTGAGCTAAAAATGTGTAGCATATGTAACTGAAGTTGAGATGGTAAAACCCAGTTGAGCAAGATGTAACCCTTCAGTCGATGAAGTTGAAAATTCAGCAAGGATAGAAGCCCTGATTACTACTTTCTCCCTGCAACAAGTTATATTTACACTAATGGCATGCATCCGATTAGGGCTAGAATTGTTGCCTAGGAGGTAAGACGTGTCTTACTAAAGTACAAGGCCAAAGTAACACGTTTCAAAGGCAAATCCTTTGTGTTTTTCTTTTGCTTTCATAATATTAGATATTAGATGTTAATATTAAAGACCGAATGTTAAATATTATTGATGGATCAAGAACTTTTTTTATATTAATTTTTCACTTAAATGAAACAAGAAGTTGTTTTATTCATTGATTCAAATTATCTTTACAAGTTTATTTACAAAATACTTTCCGTTCGTCTTATACAATTAACTTGGCAATCATTTTTCCACCTGCCTATGATGCCTACAGAGTACACACGGTGAGTTGAAACAGTCATATTTGGACTCCTTTAAAAGCACTGGCTCCTATTCAATAAAAATGTACATACGATACATTTAGCATGTTTATCATCAGCATACGCATACAGGGGTGCAAAGGAGAAAATCCCTACACTATTTCAGGAAGAACAAATTTAGGTCTGGATTTGTCAGAAAGAACAAATTTCCAGGGGGCAAAAATAAAAAATAGAAAAGGTGGTCAAAATTTAACTCAATGCTCTTAGAAATATTATCACAAATCTGGGGGAGCAGCAAATTCACTGGCATCTTTGAGTGTTTTCCTTGCACGCCAATAGACAGCAGTAGCCTTTTCTGATATTCCCATCTACACAATAATTCCCAAAAATAAAGTCATGGACGCTTCATTTGAACACACAGGCAAAAAACAAATCCAGTAAAGTATTTGAAAGGACCAGTTGAAGACATGTAATATTTTCATATTTTGTCAGTCTCAGCAACAGTTATGCCGTTGGGAGAAAGGATGACTTACCTTCGTCTCCATGCAATAGTAATCTTGCCACAAGCTGACGTTTTGGTCATAAGTTGCGAGAGCAGATTCATATAATTTTCTGGTATTTATGAGACTATCTTTATCTCCTGTTGATGCAAGGTTTGTTTCCAGGTCAATGCAATCTCTGTATAAAGCAAGGCCGGGGTGTGGTAAAGCTAGAAATCTGTAAACCAATAGATACAAGTTAGAAAATCTCCTTTGGGAACAAACATATTCTGGCAAACAGCCTAAGCTAATTCCACGGCACATACCGTTTATAGATATCTCTGGCCTGCTGAATTCCATCCTTTTGAAGCATAAAACTTACAATGGCAGAAGAAAGGGAAAATCCATTTTCACTCCCACCATCTCTGACCAAAGAAACAACGGCAATCTCCACCAGTTTATCAAAATACTGTCTTTGATTTGCATAGAATTTAAGGGCCTGTATTGAGTAAAGTTTAAAATGATGAACTGATTAGTGGGTCTAACAGATGACATCTTCAATTCTTTACAACACCGCCAGTAACCACATCAAATCTTTTGCGAGTCTAATTAATTAATGTTTATTGTCAGTACTGGTTTTTCCAGGCCTGTTCAACAGATATTTGTTTGTACGTGAACTGTATGTATATGTATATGAAAATTTATATCAGACATTCACGCGATAAATACTTATAAAGTTTAACAAGACCTTAGATAAATCTGAAGTTTTTCATAATGTTTGTAATGAAAAATTATACTTACATGTAGAAGAATTATACAAGATAGAAATTTACCTAATTATTTTAATATTGATTGTCAATGTATATATTTGTGAAATTTTAGATATTTCCACGTTCAAAATTGAATTATTCATTTATAATTATAAGGGATGTGTCTGAGTGCCATTTTTTTTGTTAGTAGTAGTATTGTTCTCTTCTTTCCGTTTCCATAAGGTGTCATCCTCATGATGGCACACGTTTCAAGCCGTAAGTGCAAGAGATTTGGTAGCTATCTCTAGTTGTATTATTATTTTTGCTCGCAAATGAGATAGATCTGAATCTATATCCTCCTATTTTCTTACACAAATGGTGACAAGATTATTAACTTAAATGGCGGTATATATTATGTTAATAATTCATTGATCTTTTAGTAGGAATCTAAAATATATATTGTCTAAATGTCATCCTATTCCTATGCCAAGTCTGGTATCCAGTTTATTATTCCATGTAAAGATAGGATTTGGAAGATATTCACACAACAATAAACAAAATTTTTGCCCAACTTGGTATGTCATTTGTCCCTCTTCCGAGTTGTGATACGTTGCCACATACTCCTACCACCTGAAACCTTTTAACATATATGGGAGCAGGAATCCTGATGTCCAAAAAATACTATCATGTTTTGATTGTCTGTTTTGAAACATATACATCCATGTAACTCAAAAGGTGAATGGTCTGAGTCATGGTATATTGGTATTTGTCGCAAACATATTATCCCCCCCCCCCCTATATTTTTTCCTATTCCATACTCATTTAATAAATTAACGGGTTTGTGAATTAAGCACCACTACAGAAACAATCAAGTCTATCCCAACAAGGCAACGACTATAGGAGACTGGATGGATGCTTATTCCGTTAATTGAAAGCTCAGGATTTGAGCTTGTAACTCTTTATAGATGATTTACATAAGTCATTTAAGCCAAAATGCTTAGATGTTGCATTACTTACTCATCTGTTGATAATATCATAATAGTAAGTTTTTTCCTGGTGTACAATGAAAGCACCGAGGTCCAAACCCAAAGCCTTATGCAAACTACACAAATCTCCCACCACTAGCTAACCCTAGTGGGTTATAGTAGCAAACTTTTAGTAGAAACTATAATGTTCATTTTGTTTAATGATTTATTGCAGGAACCAAATGGAGACTTGCCTAAGGAAATAAGTGAAGTAAAGAAAGACGAGAGAATGTCTTGGTGAATTCATTAAAGTTGAGAAAGAAGAGAATGTCATAGATGAGAAGTCCCATAAAACTGAAAGAAGCTCAGATCCTCCAAGCAGGGAATTTCTTGAAGCACAATAAATGATAGAGGAACTTGAGATTGAACTCAAAAGATTGGCAGAATCTTGAAGGACCTCTGAGCATGAAAGCACTCAGCTGAAAGGAGAGATCTCAATTACAAGAGAGAATTTGGAGGAAAGCAGGAAAAAATATGAAGAGCTTGATCTGAGTCACAAGAAATTGCAAGAGCAGATTATTGAAGCTGAGTGTAGGTATAACCTGCAGCTCAGCACTCTTGAAGAGGAACTTCAAAGTCAAGAAGGGAAGCAGAAAGAGCTTCTTCAAGTGAAGGAAGCATTTGATGTTAAGAACCTTGAACTTGAAAACTCCAGAAAGAGGATGCAAGAATTGCAGTAACAAGCTACAACTTTCTACAGAGGAGGCATGGAAATTCGAGGAGCTGCATAAGGAAAGTGGTTCACATGCTGAATCTGAAAGAAAGAAGGCCTTAGAATTTGAGAGATTACTTGAAGAAGCCAAATTGAGCGTAAAAGAAATGAAAGATGGATGGCTTCCCTTAAGGAAGAACTGAAGGGAGTTTACGATAAGATTGCCGAAAATCAGAAGGTTGAAGAGGCACTTAAAACAACTGCAGCAGAACTCTCTACCATCCAAGAGGAGTTGACACACTCAAAATCCCAGCCATTAGAAGCTGAGAAAAGATTATCCTCAAGGGACACTTTAGTGGATGAATTGACCCGGGAATTAAACCTGATAAAGACTTCAGAAGCACAGCTCAAGGAAGACATGTCAGCACTTCACAATCTATTTGCCTCTACCAAGGAAGGACAAGAGAGAATTTCTGAGTTGGAAACTGTAAGGTTCAAGTTACAAGAAAAGGAAAAATTTAGAGAATCAAGTGAAGCTGCACTTAAGAGTCAGTAAGCACAGTTGCTCACTGTACCAGAGGAACTGAGTAAACTTAAAATAGAAAAAGAAAGTCTTGAAGCAACTGTGGAAGATCTAACCCGTAATTCAAAGAAGTTTGAGTTGTGCACTGATTTAGAGGAGAAGCTAAAGCTCTATGATGAAAATTTTCCTAAAACAGATTCTCTTTTAAATCAAGCACTTTCAAACAATGCAGAGCATTTTGTGGTTTTAGTACTATGCAAGGTTCAAGTGAAGGAAAAAATCAGTTCGAGCTGAACTGAATAAAGATAAAATGCGTGAACAGTTAGTAACAGGGAATCTTGGGGCTAAACTAAATAGAAAATTTTTCAGCACATGTTGATCCATTCCAACTTTGGTTCAAATGGTAAATACTTCTCTACAATATGAGAAGTAAATAAAGGTCTACAAGTTCCTTAAAATGTATTATATTTTTGCAGTAACCCGAATCAATACTTTAAATATTTAACAACAACCAATAAGCATTTAATCTTCTATAGGAAAAACTGAAAAAGAATATGCATGTTATATTGGAAAAAGAAAGTCAGGTAATTCTAAACCAAGGCACTGTTCAAAAATCCAATGATCAAGGATCAAAGAAAACAAAGAAATAGTTTATAAGGAAAACCCTGGAGGCAACATAAAATCATTTGCTTGAAGCAGATTTTATAGAAGACAGCTAACTGTTGAGAACAAAAATAAGAAATTGGTGGTGAATGGCGACAACATACCTTAAACCACAAGTTCTCGGATTTTGAGGCAGGCACTTTCATCAAAATTTGTTGGAAAAGTTCAAAAAGGGATTGCAAATCAGCATCACTTGGGGAAGAATTTCTTGTGATGCATCTAATTTCTATAGTAATTCTTAATCCCCATAGCTGTACTGATTCTGCAAGTTTTCCACTACAAAGATTTGTTGCCAGTTTTCTGGCCTCATCCAATTGCCTCAATTGCAAATGCAAGGACACGTGTTTGCAAGCAAGATCTTCAGTAATGCAGCCCATGCTTTCAGCCCTTTCATATATTGACAAGAGATGTGATATATAGTTTACTGCCTGATCTGATGAGCCAGTAATATTGGCGGCTCCTTCTTTAGGAGCTACAATACCAGTTAAAAAACTTGCATACAAACTGAACATAGTTCCTGATGGAACATTTTTCAAAGCTTCCTCATAAACCTACACATAGAAAAGGACCCAAGGTTTCATTAGATCAATAAAGGCACAGAAGAAAAAAATCATAGAAAAAATTAGCACCAACCCTATTGAACAAGAATTATAAATGCAGGGGTAAAATTAAAATGGTCATGGTAACCTTCAACATCAAAATACGCTCATTTTTCCAAGTTATGGGTTGTAGCATTCAAAAGTTTCAGTCATCAGTAGAATCTACTTAAAAACTGCATGCCCTATGGATTCTGTAGTTCTCACATATTCATACCTGAACTGCTTTTTCCACCTGAGGAATTACATCATCTTCACTTATCTCTTGATCATTTTCAAGATTGCATTCATGCCTTGCTAGCCAGTCCCAGAATTCTGGTTGTTTAGAAAAATCCCTCTTCATGTCATTCAATATCGCGTTACGCATGTCTTCATAATGTGATAAATTTGTACCCTCCAATACTTCAAAAAATCGCTTCCTAAGGCTTAGACTTGAAGGCATGGCTTCAACTGCTCCACCATAGACAGTTTTAAAAATATCCATACCATGTTCCTCAAACAATTCCTGGTTCTTCTTTGATTCTTCACTTTCAATGCTTGGCCCATCATTATTTTCCTTCTCGTCATCAAGGGACATAAATAACTCTTTGTTTTCATCTCTCCATTCCTTTTCATCGGCATCCCTAGGATCACGGGTCAGAGTTCCCTCATCCTCACCTAAAGCAACCTTCCTGGCCTTTAACTTGTTAAGATACGTAAGTTCCATCCGCATATACTCTACCCAAAGGTCTTCTGATGTAGGGCAAACTCTGAGACCTTCCTGCATTAAAGCTCGTGCAGCCACAACATTTAAATTATGATCAAATTCCCAAGCTGCAGCATAAATCCAAACTCCCGGGACCTTTGGATGAAACCTAATAACTTTTGCCAGAGCCTGCAAAATATTCAAAAACTAAAATGTTCACAGAAATCAATATAAACAATAGCAGTGCCACAGCATACATATATGAAGGTGAAATCACCATTTCACAGCTAAATCTATTTCTATTGAAAACACAGTTTCTAGGTTGCATTGTTTCATGGAAATTAATTAGAGATTAGAGAAACTCAAGATTACCTTCTTCATCCTGCCATTTTTTCTCTGTCTGCAAAACTCAAGGTACCGAAACCAGAGATCAATATCGCCCTTGTAACGCTTCAAAGCAAGCTCGTAAATATCGATAATCCTAAGCAATCCAGCGAAATCAGACTTGGACTTCTTCAACTTCTTGTTCCCTTGCTTCATCAATTCACGCGCCACCGATTTCTTGCGGAGTCTGCGGAGAGCGTCGAGCTGAGTCTCGTACTCAACGTAAGCCAAGAAATCTTGTTTCAGAGGACTCGGACGCTTTAGCCTGTACTCAAATTTTCGCCTCTGTTTGACGATCTCGGCGATTTCGCGGCGGCTGAAGAGTCCACGCTGTTCGAGCTCGTCGAGCTCGTCCAGCATGCGTTCCAACCTGTATTGCACTACGTCCGCCATGTTTCTCGGTTAGGAACGCCGCCAACGGTGGCGACTGTGGAGGAGCGCCGAACGATGGTGCGAACGTGAAGCTATTGATTGGGGTTGAAGAAGGGTTTTAGATTTTTGTCGTTGGTTGAAGAAGGGTTTTGCTTAACTTGGACCTCTCATTGAAACCAGCCCCATCTACAGCCCATAATGTTACTTGTTGGGTTGGGCCTTAGTGAAGGGCTTCTGATAATTAACTGTGTAAAAAAAGTTGAAAACTGTTAACAAATCTCATAAGCTTTTTTTTTAAAGTGCTTTTTAAAAAAGTACTTTTTAATGAGTAGATTAGATTTACTTCTTAAAATAAGTTGAAATTACCTTATTTTTAGCTTCTGTTTATTTTTGAAACTTTAAACAAATATATTAAAATTTAAAATAAGTGTTTTTAATTAAAAAAGTATTTATCTCTTAAAATAAGTTTAAATAAACGAATTGGGAGACACATCAGATTGAGGAATAGATAGGTGCAGAAACAAGATATGCACATAATTATGTTATACAAGTGTTTTTTATAACAAAGAGTTCAAAGATTAAGGAGTACTACACCCTCTTAAAACTATTGTTGTTTTAATTTTTTCTCTCAAAATTATTATCATTTTAGGAGTTTAAAGATGTAATTAATTTATATTTTTTAATTTTATATTTTTGTAATCAATGTGTCTCTCATATCATATTTTATTTATTAATGAATAAGACTTAAGGAGTTAAAATATTATTTATTACTAATAAGACAATAAAATTAAATGAGAGTATTTTAGTCTATATCAACTTAAATAATTACACATTTAATGATTTCTTAATCTGTGTAAAAAATATCAAAATGACAATAATTTTAGGAAAGAGAAAATATCAATTATACTTAGAAACTAAAATTTATAACTATTTTCCTAATGTCTATATCTTACCTCACTCATGTTAATACTTTGAAAGTCTAAAGGACATCTTTCTACATTTAACCTCTCACGAATATTTTCATATTTTACCATTTTTATTTATCAAAATTCAATAATAATTGAATTATTTTATCATTAAATAAGATTAATTAAGTTAGCCATACTTTAAAAAATTATGTATAAAAATGATATAAAATAATTAAAATATTATTGATTAATTTATTAACGTTAACAGATACAAAATAAATAATAAAAATTATATATTAAATGAATAAAATAATGGTAAAAATATTTGATATAGAATAATCTTCATACATAAAACATCCTAACTCATTAATAATAAACCCGAAAATTCAAAAAAAAATCGCAAATTTTTAAAACAATTAAGGATGAAAGGAACTATGAGATGAAATTTTTAACTAATAACCTGGAACAATTAGAAGAATCCATTATATATATATATATATATATATATATATATATAATACATGAGAAGATGTATTCAATTAAGGATGCTTTTTGAACAACCAACATAAAATAATCAACTAAAATGATAAAAAGTATTATTTATTTGGAGGATTATGGAATGGAATGGAAAGGGGTTCAAAAATACCTTAATTGATTCATAAAACTGGGTAAGTTATATTAGCAAGTGGTTATAAGATCATAGCATATTCCAACAATGTCACTGTATGTTAAAAACTAATGAAAACAGGGAAGAACAGGGCATGAATCAATTCAGACACCACCTTGAATTGATTCATGTAAAAAAAATTGCGTTAACAGGAATGCAACAATTCCCCCTGTGAATCAATTCACACGTCCTGAACAGGGGACTGAATCGATTCATGCACCTGGTGAATCGAGTCAGGCTCAAAGTTTCCCCCTGTGAATTGATTCATAAGACAGGGAAATTAACTCACACCTTGCAATTTATCAAATTCATGACAGCAACTTAGAAAAATACAAATTTTTCAACTTCTAGCTACCCTATCTTCTTCATTTTAAATCCAATGATCACTAAATTTTGACACAAGCTAGATTATATCATTTGTGACGTGGAGCCACTAGCTGCACTCAAAAATTCCTAAAAACGAAGAAGTTATGCATAAAAATGAGTTTGGCTCGTTTTGAGGTATTTTTTTGACAACCAAGGGGTCATTCTTCAATGGAATTGACCCGTTCCAATTTCTACAAGTCACAAATCATGCTTAGATGTTGTTCAAACCGTTCTATGTCATACCTCATAATTTGATAATTGACTATCTCAGTTGTTCAATTATGCATGAAAACCATATAAATGTCACACTTTCATGGCTTTAACACTTAGTCATTGTCATTTCTCATATAACTAAAATCCTTGGGCATTTTATGCATCAACATAGCATCTTATATGCATTCACAGTTCCTGGACATGTCAAGTTCATATGTAAATGATGGGACCATCCATGGTCTTCACTCTCCAACATTATCAAATAACATCATCATCCATCACAAACCATAAGTATATGCTCAAAATAGATTCTAAGCTTTCAAGTGAAGCTATCAGTCACCTATTCCACTAAGCATTCTCATATACACATACATATACACATAACAAAACAGGTATACACAGGAGTCGGCCAAGGCTATTACAAACTACTATGTACATCATGTACAAGCATATATACATAATGCTTCAGCTTAAACTAAGTGGCCTCTCATCATTTTCCGCTACGTCCTAAATCCATTGTAAAAATAACCATAAATAAGGGTGAGCATCATACATAATAAATGACAGCTATAGCTCTGATTCAATTATCCTATTCTTTATCATGCAATGAGGTATAATATTCTACAAAGCATGAACTACTATAATCATGTTATTCACTAATTGTTATCATAATTCTTATCATTATGTTTCTCAATGGCATACACATGTACTCATATAATTCTCATTCATTTGGATCCAAGTAATCATCATTAAACTTTGTGTTGCAACACTGGCTCTCAGCCATATACTCAGCTCTCAGCTGATCCGGCCGTTTTACTGTTACCAAACCGTCTTCCCTCTCACGTAACACAGTCACTCTCAATGACAACGACAGTGTTACAGGCTAACCCTGAGTCTCACTCGAGAGGTTTGCCTTAAGTCCCACCCAAGGTCTTTTATACATATACATATAGCATCTCATGCATTTAAACATTATCAGTTTATCAATCTCAATTCAATGAATAAGCGTCCCACGCTTTTATGCTCACAGTATTTCATTTCAAATTATCGAATAATCTCATAAACATGTCATACTATTCAAATATCATCTATTTCATAATTCAAGCATCTCATGCTAAGTTTCAAACATAACTATATTCATTCGAGTATCTTATGCGTAAGTACCTTCCATGAGATAATCTATACTTCTCATATATAAGTACAACTCAATGATTTTCAAACATACTTTACATTCTATGCAATCTTTCATATTCACATCGATAGCAAATCACATGCTCATCATAGTTCACAAAACACATCATTCATAATTCAATATACTAATATACCTTGAATCTGTCTATAAACCTTGCATTTAATATGTAAAAGCTCCCCCGACCACGAATAGAGAATCCTAGAAACTCCGAGTGCTATCGAACACTCACTAACCGCGAGTCGTAAGCTCCGGTCTCTATCCCTCCAAATCAAACAACTTCCTAAAATTAACAATACATATACTTAGATACCATAATCGGCATTAACTTTGCATTTCGATCAATAAATGTTAATTCGGTATGTTTTAACTTACCGACAAACTCCGACAACCTCCGACACTTGATTTCGATCAACCTCGAACTCTAAAAACCTCTGAAACTCTTCAAAACTACCTTATTTCATTGAAATGGCAATCATTAAGCTACAATCTTATAGAATTAGCATTCAAGAAGCCATTTCTATATACTTTTACATGAAAGGTTCAAGATGCTTGAAATCCCAAAGCTGTCCATTATAACTATGGCTTCTAAATGCTTCAAAATCCATAAATCTGCAAGAATTGAAAGATGAAAGCTATGATAGCAAAACCCATGATAAGAGCTCATCAATTTACCTTAAATTGGAGAATTTTAGAGCTCTCTCCCTTAATCCTTGGCTGTCCACGTGAAAGAGAAAGGAGAGGGAGATTGACTTCCACTTCAATTTGATGTATTTGAGAGGAAATTGAAGAAGGAGGAAGATGGTGATGCTAATTTGGAAGAGGCAAAGAAGGAGAAGAAGAAGAGTGAGCTCCTCTTTTGCCTACGAAGGAATGAAATGGAAAAGGAGAAGAAAAATCAATTTAAATGATTTAGGGACGCGTTCATCATTTCTACATTTGTTTAAATAATCTCTCATTTTCATTTTATTTCTCTTTAATTCTTGCTTTGCCAAATAAATCCTATTTTTAGGATGTTACAATACATAATAATTAAAATGTTTACTTAATTTCTTCATTAAATATAAAATAATGAAAATAACATTTAATTATTTTATTATTATTCAATAATTAATAAAATACAATTTATTATTCTTTCCATGTCATGTATCAGCCACTCTACGTAAATAATGTTTAATTATTTTTATTAAACATAAAATAAATTTGGTATAGAATATTTTGAAAAATGTTATTGAATTTTGAAAAATAAAAATAGTAAAATATTAAAATATATGAGAGGTTAAATATTAAAAAAGTATTTTTTAGATTTCCACAATATTAATTAATATTAGTATGAGAGATGTGTGATATAGATAGTGGAAGGAGAGAGATAAAATATTTAATTATGAAAGAGAAATATTATGGTCCATTTGAATTGTGAAAACATTCTTTATTTTTTTTTTATTTTCAATTTTAATCACAAAACTGTTATCATGTTTTCTATTTTTAAAGATTTATACTAAAAAAGGTAAAAATGAAATAAAAATAAGAAACAGAAATTGTTTTTAGCAAGTAAATGAATATAAAGTGAAGTATGGAATATAACATTGACCTCAAAATTGTTTTTAGCATGGGAGACAAAAGTTTGATTGCATCTGGTTATGGATTGTTGTTGATTTATTTTATTGTGGAGATTGATACTGACTTGTTTTTAACAATCCTAAAGTGTTCATTTCAGAATCCTCTGTTTTTGAAGGACTAATAATCTGGAGCTGCATTGCATTTTGCATTCACATTTTAATGTCGATTTCGTGTTGTGTTGTTGTCCACTTCTTCATCTTGTACGTGCATGAAATTAATAAATATTTGTTTCTTGTCAAATAAAAAGATATTTATAATTTAAGTCACATTTTTTATATTATTTGAGTTCTATAAATTAACATAGCATTAAATATTTTTTATATATGCAATTCAGCAATAACAGTATAGTATTACACTAACTTTAATTTAATTATTCATTAATACTAGTATGAAAAGATGATAATAACAATATTACAAAAATTAAAAATTTCATTGATAATTAATTGTAAGGCCTAAACCCGTCTCATTACTTGACGTGAGCTATATTTTTAAGGATAATAAGTCTTGCTTAGAAAGTTTAATTATTTTGATAGTTTGTATAAAAACTTGATTTGCATTAAACTAGTAAAAATGCAAACAAACAAAATCAACGAACTCATCTTAAATAAATAAATATGCCTCTAAAAAGTTAACAACATATACAAAATATATATTTAATTATTAATTTTGTATATTTAAGTTAATTTTAATGTATTTTAATCTCATAAATGTAACTTTATATATATAAATTATAATATATCATAAATTATGATTTATTTTATAAAATCATCTAAGAGTTAAAAATAACTTCCCATATAGATTGAAAATGTTTTTTTCAAAAGTCAAAACCGTTCTCCTTTAATTAAATAGACTTTCAAAAAGTCTAAGTCTAATTTTATTAGTAAAATTAGACTTTTATAGGGGTGTCCGAGGTACAGTCTGGTTTAGTTTGAAAAAAAATGAGTTAAACTGCATCTCAAAAATACTTACAATTTAGTTTGGTGTTAAAAAAATATGTAAATTGAACTAAACTAAACCACTATATTGGAGTTTGGTTTGGTGGTTTTATTTAGTTTAATTAATGTGATTTTTATTCTTATTTTTTATAAAAGTAAAAATCACAATTCAATTAATTTTGTCTAAAATTGAGCAATTAATGTTACAATCATACTGAATCGGTATGACTCTAAAACAAATTATAGTTTCAAATAAATAAAAATAACAATTATATAAAACTGCAGTATTCAAAATATTACTAGTTCTCTAATTTCACTTAATTGACTTTGAATACTTTTCTTGTTTACAAAATTACACGTTGATTTCACTTAATTGGCTCTAAAAATATGATTTTAAAAGGTATAATGGCAAACAATGTGCAAAAATACAATTTGTTTTGGTTTGGTTCGATTCTGGGAAGGAAACCGCACGTCGAACCAAACTGTAGTAAAAACTACAATTTCTTGATTTTGTAGTTCAATCTGATTCGGTTGGACAGATAGTCGTGACTTGGTTCATTTCTTAAACACCCTTAAACTTTAAATAAGCTAGACATTAACGTCAAATAGATAGTCTGACATATTCTTGTCATTGATAAGTATCATGCTAATTATTATTTACATATACTTTGTAGCTCTTAATCTTGTGAAAACTATTTCTTATTAGTATACATAACTAGGATGACAATTTGGGCCTAGCCCACAGGCTAGCTCATTTGGCCCGTCAAAAAGGTCAAACTGATAACGTCCTCTGTCACATCTTAATAAATTCTAAAAAAATTCGTAAATTTTTTTTACTAAAAATATGATTATTAAGAAGAAACTATCGGAATAAATTATATATAACATTTCTGAAATACCTCATAAATATTATTAAAACTTTATAAAGTAATTTTATATTAATCTGAAGAAAATAAATATTAAATATTATAAGAAAGAGAGGAAACTTCATGGCCTAGAAGCAGTTACTTAATAACATTATTTATTCATTGGACCACGGTATTCATACTGAGCTTCCTTTCTAGAACGTGCTATATTTACTGCTGAGATTCTTCGATCCTTCCCTCTGAACCATCAATTCAAAACATATGAAACAAAAACACGGAGAAAGGAGTGAGAAACATAATATAATATTCTTGAATGAGACATAAGCAACAAAGGGTTTTCACAAACTAATATATAATAATATCAGTCACAATCACATACACAATTAATTATGAATGCATGAATGTTATGTAATATCTTCATCATAACTTACCTATATATGTGGGCCCTTAAATTTTAATTTACACTGGGCCAATCAGGAGTTTATACTGTTCTATAAGTCCGGATAATAATAACTTGAATAGTTCAACTGACATGGAAACACTTATAGACTAGTCAGATTGAGAAGGTTTTTATTGTGAAAGTACCCGACACTAGGGAGCTACCCCAGGTCCCCTAAAGCACCCTTTCACACTCTCCCATCCCAAGGCTCGCAATTAAGCCTCCTCTAATGTATCATCGGTTTCTATAATCCGTCCCCAGACAATATCATTTTGTTTCACTTTAATGATTCATGATGCATGAACTACTCACGTATTTAGTTGGTTAAGGCTTTTAGAAACTCAATTATTAAATACCATAAAGGTTTACAATATCATCTAAATAAACTGTATATTTCCTCAATTTCTTCTTTGAATTTCTGTCATACAGAAATAAATTTGGTATAATTTTCAAATTTAAATATCACCAAAATTGAGTTTCCAAGCCTTAAATATCTCAAAATTTTCTCATATAAAACTTTACATAATCTTTCTCAAATTGAATCTTAGCAAGATCGAATTTAGAAATCTCAATTATTTCCAAATATCTTTAGTTATTAGGTTGGAAAATAAAATAATTTACTTTTGAAAATTTTATTTTACTAAAGAGAATAATTCTTAATTCATTAACTAGACATACTTAAAACTATAAAAATAATTTAAATTCAAGAATTTAATTATTTCAACCTTTTTATAAATTAATTTTCATAAAATGTCTTCTTTCTAAAATAAATACTAGATTTTTATTCTAAAGATTAAAAGTAAAGTTAATGAAAATAATTTCTAAGAAGAAATAAAAGATTAAAATGATTATAAAATA
This sequence comes from Clitoria ternatea, assembly GCA_037962975.1. Classification (NCBI taxonomy): domain Eukaryota; kingdom Viridiplantae; phylum Streptophyta; class Magnoliopsida; order Fabales; family Fabaceae; genus Clitoria; species Clitoria ternatea. The sequence continues at coordinate 267,267,963 of CM075671.1, forward strand.
CTTTCTCTTAAAATAAAAATTTAAAGAATAAGGTAAAAAAATTCTTACTGATATGCTCAACTCCACATCACAAGATCATCAATCACAATTGATCCGGTTCCAACACCGGCCCCCAAGAGCATGGTTTTAATGCTTTGCCAGATCAGCATTTCGAACAAAAGAAGTACGTTTTAAATCCCTTGTAACTACTCTTATACGGAGGCATACTCACCACTCCACCAAGAAAGCGATCTAGTTAGGCGGAATATGTCACATCTTACTGTGTATGTATCTTTTAAACGAAGTTCATGCCCAAAAGGGCATCCATGTTACTCCGCCAAGGCTTTGACTCCGCCAAGGTATGCTACTCCGCCAAGGCTTACTACTCCGCCAAAGCATATTACTCCGCCAAGGCGGAAAGTACTAAAAACTTGTACACATATACATGAAGTACTTCCAGTGCATACTACTCCGCCAAGCCATAGGCTTAACACAGGTGGAATACTGAAATCCTCATATTGCGAGCGAGCCCATACTTATAACCCCGGCACGAGATTGACTCTGTCTTGAGAGGTTAAAAATGGGAAATACGCTGTCACGCATAAGAGGGAACAACAAATAAAATAATGAAGCATTAACGCTTTCCAAGTGAGTGGAAATGCCCACTACAGTGATGGTGCTTGTAAACAGCGCAGGGGCCTACTACCTTTCTTGCATTATGCCTGAAAACAATGAATGGGTCCTACCAATAATAGAGCATCAGTAACAGGTATATAAACCTCAGCAAAAAGGTATAAGGGGGTGACCCTTAATTCTAAACCTGAGACTCATACTTGCATAATTCTCTTAGATTTGCTTTCTAAGTCTAAACGGTATTTCAAAATACTGACTTGAGCGTCGGAGAATAATTGCAGGTACAACCACCAATTGTGTCACGGCAAAGGAGGCTATTCTTAGGCATGGCAACGGGGCGGGGCGGGCACGGATAGTGTTTACCCACTACCCGCCCCGTGATGGGCAATCTATACCCGTGCCCGCCCCACTACCCGCCGGGTACCCGCCTAAACAGATTTAAGCGGGTTTGATGGGTACCCGCAGATATTACGGGTATCCATACCCGCGGATAATCATGATATAAAATATTTTATGTATTTTCAAGTGTCCAAATCTTAATATGTAAATTGTCAAATATCACATTGTCACACAAAAGGCAATATAAGAACAATCCATTAATATAATACATGTCAAATCATATGTAAGTCTCATAATTCATATCCTTCTACATCCAAATTATAATATATAATAGCATAACCAATCTTCAATTCTAGGCATGTGTTGGATCATCAACATCTTCATCCTACAAAAAACAAATAACTAAAATTAGTATCAAAATCCAAACATTAAATTGTATTAAGAATAATTAAATTTTATAAATCAAAATCCACTAACTTCTTCAATTTCATCCATTACTTTGAAAGTGAGACCTTCAACAATAGTTAGTTTTCTTTTCTTCCCTCTATCTCTATCTTCATTTTCATTTGGAGTGAGACCTTCACTTCCAACTTCATTCTGGGTTGAAGGTGTTCCTTCTTTTGTAGCCTTGGAAACATTTGAATCATCCATAACCATAATATCAGCTGATTGAACTTCTTCATTCATAGGGCTAGAGCCTTCATGAGAGGACATTCTACAAAAATCAAATAGGAATTAAGTAAGAATTAGAACCAGAAAAATAAAACAAAATCATAAGGTAATTATTTTTTAAACCAAAAATCAAACAAAAAGAATGAACAAATTTCCTATAAATTATTTTATATCTCAATGGGTTATTACAATGCATTAATAGTTACCTATAAATTATAACAGAAAAAGAATGAACAAAGTTCCTAATATGCAAACAGCCAAAAATCACATGGTCACACGGTCACTTCTATGCTGTTCTTGCGTGTCAACATTAGCACAATTAAAAGGGCATCTACATATGCAAACATTAGTATCCAAATCCAAACATTATGATAAATACTAGAAAATTATGCAGCTGGCCTTTGTATCATGGCGCAACTAAAAATTCTGACTTTTTTTGCTTAAATTAAATGTTGTTTAGGATTATATTTCATCAGGCAATGTGGCAGAATGGTAGGAGTTTAATGGTCAGTTCATTAAGATTGCTAAATGTGAATTTCTTTCGCATATGGACTAAAACACGGAAATTGAATCATTAAACATTATTGCCACAAATGACATACTACTACTAATAAATATAATATTGAAAAACAAAACTGAAAGACAAAATTGAAAGACAAATATAACACAGATCTAATTAACAATTCTGTTAGTCAATTAGAATTGATATTCCAGTAGAAAACTTTTCTTTCCATTTATTTTTTTATATAATAGGGGGAAATAGAGTCAACATTCTCAGCAGGCAGAGCAACATACCAGAACTTTGGCACTCCCGAAATCACAAAGCTTAACTTAGTAAGAGGATGAACCTATAGTTGTACATGTAAAAGATTTAGAATAATTTAAATAAACAAAACTCAGAGCAAAAAACATTGAAAGCATAACAGGTACTGTGTGAATATATGCTAATCCCCTAAAGATCTGAAAAAATAACAAAAATTATAGAACGGCTGATTTCTCTACAACGGTCCAATAATTTTGCATAACCACTGATAGAAATTGCAGAACCACCAATACAAATTGCAGAACCAATATTTCATTTTAAATTTTACCATATTTTTAAAAATAAATAGGCACCATTGACAGAAATTGCAGAACCATGACCAGAAATCAGTTGTGAGAAGATAAGAAACTCACGCTAGTGCAAAGGAGTCACAGTGAGGAGGACGTAATGCAGATGAAAAACGCTTGGAGGATGACGTTGTCACGCTTAAAGGACGTAATGTAGATGAGAAAAGCTTACCCTTTTGAAGCTTGCTGAGATCGTTGGTTTACTCTCCAATTCGCGTTCAAGGTCTCTGAGGGGGAAGGCACATTTAGGGTTTGATACTTTAAAAATATATATATATGTAAGGGTATAAATGTAATTTCATATTTAACGGGTACCCGCGGGTGCGGATACCCCTATACCGCTACCCGCCCGTTTATTAATGGGTTTTTAAAATACCCGTTTAATCTACCCGCGGATACCCATTTAAGTACCCATATCCGCCCCATTGCGGGTAATATCCATGGATATCCGCGGGTACGGGTTTTTTTGCCATTCCTAGCTATTCTAGGCGGACTACTACACCGCCACAAAGTGCATTGTACTACGTCCCTGTATGCAAAAGTACTTCATATTTGTATCTGTACAAAGACCTTTCCGTATCAGATTTCATATTACATATACATTTTGAATTGTTTGACAATCACACCTTTACACCCCCAGTAAAGAACAGTTCAACAATCAAGTATTATCAATCACAATTACATATCATCAATCACAGTCTAATATTATAAATCATAATATTATTAATCAAAATCAAATATTATTAATTATAATCAAATCAAATCAATTAAATATCACTCATAAATATTATTAATTCTAATATTGTCCAACCTCCCTTTGTTTCACCAAGGCGTTTCTTTAGGCCTTTCAAGATTTCTCTGTTGGCAACTTTAGCTTGGCCATTGGTTTGAGGATGTTCCACAGAAGAAAAAATTTGCGTAATGCTGAGATTTTCTAGGAGTTCAGTGAACTTACGATCTGTGAATTGGGTGCCATTATCAGTGACTATGCGTCTAGGGACTTCGAAACGTGCAATGATATTTTCGTATATGAATCTACGAGTCCTGGCTGATGTAATGTGCACCACTGCCTTTGCTTCAATCCATTTGGTGAAGTAATCAACACCAACTATCAAGTATTTGATACCGCCAGGCGCAGTTGGGAATGGACCTAAGATATCCATGCCCTATTGATAGAAAGGCCAAGGCGTTATTGATGATGACATTTCTTCCGCGGAGTGTGATGAAGATTTGCAAATCGTTGACATTGATCGCATTTCTGAACATACGAGGCGGAGTCATGCTTCAGGGTGGGCCACCAATACCCAGCCCTGAGTATTTTTCGCATTAGACTTTGCGCCCCCAGATGGTGTCCACACTGCCCTTCATGGACTTCTTCTAAACAACTTGCACCTCATTTTCGTTTATGCATATTAAGTAAGAAACAGATATTCCTCGGCGGTATAACTGTCTGTCAACGAGTGTATAATAAGGTGCTTCTTTCTTTAATTTTCGCCGTTCAAGATCATCCGTGGGTAATTGTCCATTAACAAGGTAACGAACTATCGGCGCTACCCAGGAATCGTCATCAAAGGAGCGGCTTCTAATCATACACATTGAAGAAGGAAAGGAAACACTTGGCTCCGCCAAGGTACTTTGTACAACCGTAGTTGTGCTTCCAGCCTTCTTTGTGCTAGCCAACCTGGAGAGGATATCAGCACGTGTATTTTCTTCCCGGGGTACATGTTTGAAAGAGACTTCAACAAAGTGTTACTTTAACTCATTGACGCAGTTTAGATATTGTTGCAGCAAAGGTTCTTTAGCCTGATACTCGCCCAGAATTTGTGAGATGACTAATTGAGAATCACTGCATAAGGTGACAGTTTTGGCTCCAATATCTTGTACTGCTCTGAGTCCAGTTAAGCAGGCTTCGTACTCCGCTTGATTGTTAGACGTAGTGAAGGTGAAGTGTAATGAAATTTCGAGATGTACCCCGTCATCACTTTCTACTACAATTCCTGCCCCACATCCTTTGCTATTGGAAGACCCATCAACGTATACTGTCCAGTGTGAATGATCTACATCTGGGCTAGAACCTGTTAACTCAACTATGAAATCTGCTAGGACTTGTGCCTTGATAGCAGTTCTTGGCTTGTAAGATATGTCAAATTCAGAGAGTTCTACGGCCCATTTGATCATTCTTCCAGCTAGGTCTGGTTTGAACAGTATAGTATGGAGTGGCAAGTCTGTGCGAATCAAGATGGGATGGGCATGAAAGTATGGTCTTAGGCGTCGTGAAGCCCAAACAACTGCAAGCGCTGCCTTTTCAATCTTTTGATAACGGCATTCTGCACCGTGCAATGTTTTACCGGTGAAGTATACTGGTTGTTGGCCTTCAACTGTCTCCTTGACCAGAGCTACTGCTAAAGCTTCATCTGAAACAGACAAATAAACGATGAGTTGCTCACCTGGGCTTGGTTTTACCAGGATTGGAGGGCTAGCTAAGACATTTTTTAAGCTTTGGAAAGTCGCCTCTTGCTCTGGGCCCCAATTGAATTTCTTATCTTTCTTCAGCATTTTGTACAAGGGAAGAGAGCGATGGGCCATTTTTGGCATGAAACGTGCTAGAGCAGCGATTTTGCCATTGAGGGATTATACCTCTTTTAGTGTTTTGGGGCTCTGCAACTCTTGGATAATGCGACATTTATCAGGATTAGCCTCTATACCTCTTTGTGTTAACATGAAACCCAAAAATCTGCCACCAGGGACAGCGAATGTGCATTTTAATGGGTTGAGCCTCATGTCATATTGTTGTAGGCGTTGAAAAATGAGACATAGATCTTCAACATGGTCTCCTCCTTCTGGGGTCTTGGCAATAATATCGTCAATATAGACTTCTACCAGCTTTGTGTGCATACCCTCAAAAACTTTGTTGATCATGCGCTGGTAGGTTGCCCCGGTGTTTTTAACCCAAATGACATGACGTTGAAGCAAAAGACTCCTTTATCATTAACAAACGCTGTCTTCTCTTGATCATCCTTACACATTGGAATTTGGTTGTAACCGAAGTAGGCATCCATGAAAGATAGATACTTATATCCTGAAGAATCGTCAACCAGTCTATCAATGTTGGGGAGAGGGTATGGATCCTTGGGACAACATTTATTTAAGTCAACATAGTCTATACACATACGCCATTTGCCATTGGCTTTCTGTACCATGACCACGTTAGACAACCAGGAGGAATAACGGAGTTCCCTGATGAACCCCGCCTTGAGAAGTTCTTCTGTTTGCTCACAAGCAGCCTTTTGTTTTGCCAGACCCATACGCCGTTTCTTTTGTGCTACAGGTTTGGTTTCAGGATACACCGCCAGGCGGTGACAACAAAAGTTGGGATCCATGCCAGGCATATCTGCGGCGGTCCAAGCAAAAATTTCTTTATACTCATGGAGAAATGCAATTAGTTTTACCTCCATGCTAGCTTTAAGCTTGTCATTGATGTTTGTAATCTGTTCCGGGGTGTTACCCAAAACAATAGATTTGGAGCCACCATCTGGAGTTGGTTTCAAAGGGTTCAGCGGATCGACAGAAGACTCCGCCCTAGGGTCAAGATCCACCAAATTGATAGACGTCGCCGCGCTACTTCCTTCATTCAACTTTCTTTTCTTAGACATGGTTTCAAGCTTCACCATGTTAAGACTCAAATTATAGCAATAGCGAGCCATTTCCTGGCCGCCCCTTACAGATGAGACTTGATTATCTTTATCAATGAACTTGATTAACAAGTGAGGGGTTGAAACGATGGCTTCCATGGCATTCAGGGTAGGCCGGCCAATGATGCCGTTGTATGGAGATTTCACATCAATGATGAGAATTCTGGATTTCACAATCCTTGCTCCAGGTTCGCCATCAAAAGTAATTCTTGTGTCCAAGTAGCCTTTGGTGGGCTGTTTGGCGCCATTGAAGGCTGTAAGGTCCTGCGTATATGGCTGCAAATCTGCATCAGTTAAACCCATACGTTTAAAATAGTCATAGAAGATAACGTCACAGGAACTTCCCTGATCAACTAGGATGCGTTTTACGTCCATATTAGCGATTACTGCAATAATCACTACTACGTCATCTCCTTCAGGAATAGTAGGGCCAAAATCGTCGTCTGTTAAGGTTATAGGCGGAGTCTGTACCCCATTCCTGAATGGGCGATATTCTTTGCTCTTGCCTTGTACCGACAAGATCATACGATGGTGCTTTTTCCTTGCAGTGATTGAGGGTCCGCCCCCGGCAAAGCCTCTAGCAATCATATCTACCACCTGCCTTTTGCCCTGCGATTTGGGTTCAGGGCTTGGTTCTCTTTAGGCGGTCTCCAGAACAATAGTCTTTTGTTTTTCTGGTGCTGCTGTACGTTTTGGCTCCCGAGTGCTATCGGGATCCGAAGAACGATCACGAGGTCGTTTCTCGAACCTCTCTGGCTCATCATGAGATTTACTTCTAAACAAATAGTGTTTTAGTTTGCCTTCACGGATAAGCACCTCGATAATGTTTTTGAGTTACTTGCACTCCTCCGTGGTATGGCCAACTGACTCGTGGAACTCACAATATTTCTTTGGATTCCCACCGCGTCTGAGTGGAGGTGGGCGTTGGATCCCGTAAACATTGAGTGTAGTCCATCCTACTTCGCGCAAGATTTGTTCATATGTCGTGTTAAGGGGCGCATAATGAGCGAAATTGAAAACACGTTTATCTTGCTGTTTAAAGGGTTGGCTCCCTACTTTATCTTTCTGAGGAAACTTATCATTCTTGGATGATTTATCCTTATCTTTGTCATGGTGTGAAGCTGAAATAGGTGGTTTATTGCGAGCTGCAGTAGCTTCCAAGTGCATCTTAATACCTACATACTTGGATGCTTTTCTGTGAAACTCTTCCATGGTGGATGGAGGTCCTTTTGCCAAAGACAAAGCAAAAGGGGATTTCGGCTGCATGGCTTCGATGAGGATATGCAGCTAGATTGCTTCTGTTAAGTCAGGGACCATGGCTGTTTCTTTATAAAATCTCTTCAGGAAATCCTTTAAAGGTTCTTTATCACCTTGCTTAATCTGAGCTAAGGTATGGGAGGTTCTAGGCGTATCCCTAGAGATTACAAAGTGGCTGCCAAAAGCTATGGCTAAGTCCTCCCATGAATCAATGGAACCTGAAGGTAAGCTCTTGAACCAGCTAAGAGCTTCACCTGTGAGGGTCCTGGGGAACATTTTGCACATGACATCTTCCTCCGCACCTAAGAACATAGCTTCATAGATGTAAGCATCTAAATGCTTAGAAGGATCTGTCTCCCTAGTGTATTTTCCTATGGAAATAGGTTGCATAGTTTGCAAATGTCTGGGAACATGCGCATTCATGAGTCTTTTGGAAAATGAGACACTCATCTTGTATCCCGAGGGGGATATATTTGAAACGACTCTCCTTCCCTCATGATGATGAGCATTTGCCAGTGGAAGGCTTCGTTGCTCTTCCATGTAAGTAGAGATACGAGAATAATTTGGGGTACTCGATTCCTCCTGTACATGTGATTCATGTTGTGACTGTTTTGCAGGGCCCGCTTTCTAGTGCATGGGATTCGCCTTTTCACGTCGAAGCTCTGTGATTTCTTCCCTCAGCATTCTGATCATGTCATCTCTCGGATCTGGAGAGCCAACATGCGTTGCCTTTTTGTGAATATCGTTGTCGAAGCTTAGACGTCTAGGATTGCGTGGAGGGGAATTCTCAGTCTGCACTTCTGGTCCTGGTCTTTCCATTGATGACGAACGTAATGGGAATCGATCAAGGATTGTGGGATTATTAAATTTACAGGTCCCACTGGGCGTTCAAATGAACTGTTCTTTACTGGGGGTGTAAAGGTGTGATTGTCAAACAATTCAAAATGTATATGTAATATGAAATCTGATACGAAAAGGTCTTTGTACAGATACAAATATGGAGTACTTTTGCATACAGGGACGTAGTACAATGCACTCTGTGGCGGTGTAGTAGTCCGCCTAGAATAGCCTCCTTTGCCGTGACACAATTGGTGGTTGTACCTGCAATTATTCTCCGACGCTCAAGTCAGTATTTTGAAATACCGTTTAGACTTAGAAAGCAAATCTAAGAGAATTATGCAAGTATGAGTCTCAGGTTTAGAATTAAGGGTCACCCCCTTATACCTTTTTGCTGAGGTTTATATACCTGTTACTGGTGCTCTATTATTGGTAGGACCCATTCCTTATTTTCAGGCATAATGCAAGAAAGGTAGTGGGCCCCTGCGCCGTTTACAAGGACCATCACTGTAGTGGGCATTTCCACTCACTTGGAAAGCGTTAATGCTTCATTATTTTATTTGTTGTTCCCTCTTATGCGTGATAGCGTATTTCCCATTTTCAACCTCTCAAGACAGAGTCAATCTCGTGCCGGGGTTATAAGTATGGGCTCGCTCGCAATATGAGGATTTCAGTATTCCACCTATGTTAAGCCTATGGCTTGGCGGAGTAGTGTGCACTGGAAGTACTTCATGTATATGTGTACAAGTTTTTAGTACTTTCCGCCTTGGTGGAGTAATAGGCTTTGGCGGAGTAGTAAGCCTTGGCGGAGTAGCATACCTTGGCGGAGTCACAAGCCTTGGCGGAGTAACATGGATGCCCTTTTGGGCATGAACTTCATTTAAAAGATACTTATACAGTAAGATGTGACATATTCCGCCTAACTAGATCGCTTTCTTGGCGGAGTAGTGAGTACGCCTCCGTATAAGAGTAGTTACAAGGGATTTGAAACGTACTTCTTTTGTTCGAAATGCTGATCTAGCAAAGCATTAAAACCATGCTCTTGGGGGCCGGTGTTGGGACCGGATCAGTCCTCATCTGAAATGGCTTTCTCGGCTTGCAGTTCTTCGACCTGTTTTTCAAGGTTACTATATGCACTAGCAACTTGGTTCAATTCTGCAGCCCAGGTGTCTTGAGCAAAGGCCTTGCTGGTTTCAAAAGAAACCAGTCTCTGCTGAACCTCGCTCACGTCCTCACCCAGCTTTAAGTTCTGCTGTTTCAGATCTAAAACTTGTTTTTCCAGCCGAACATTTTCAGCCTTTACACGGGTCGGCTCGCCCACATCCTCACCCAGCTTTGAATTCTGCTGTTTCAAATCTGAAACTTGTTTGTCCAGCAGAACCTTCTCAGCTTTGACCCAGGCTAGCTCCTCTTGAAGCTTCTTTTTGTCAGAGTCGGCGGTATCAAGATGTTTATCCTTAGCCTTAATAACCTCCGACAGCTGTTCATTGTCATGCTCCAGGCCTCGGATTTTTTCAAGAGAATCATGGTATGACTCTTGAAACATAGCAGCTTCCGCAGCCACTTCAGCAATATGGGGCATAGAGGCAAGATACCCATCAATTTCAGCAAGATGCCACCTTGCAGCAGCAGTAGCATCCGCAATCTCTTCAAAATTGATCTCCGGGCAGAGTATGAATTCAGGGTCGCGCCTCTCTGACTGGCGGGATCCCACATTTGCAAAATACAAATAAGGGTTCATACAGGACCCCGCCATAGGAAGAGAAACAGACCGCCTAGATGGCTCCTCTGGAACATTGATAAGAAAAATGGCTGTTCTCTGAGTAGTCAAATCCAGGGCGGGAGTCTCAAATTGACGAGGAGGAGAACCCTGAACCCCCTGCATTACCTCTTCCTTAATATCTTCCAAAAGGACATCTTCCTGGCCGCCCAACTCAGCTGTGATAGGCATAGATAATGGCTCCGGAGGTTTCTCAACTCCTATCACAGCATCAGACGATGTCCCTTCACCCACCTTCTCTTTTCCTTTGCTCTTCCTCTTCTGCAAAGGCTGGGGGTCCTCTTCCTCCACTTCGATAGTTTTTGGCTCTTGGCGCTTTTTAGACCACCTTTCTGCATCAACTATCGAAGGTCCCGCACCACCCTCCAGCATCACTACCTTGGTGGATACAGGCAGAGGAAGACTCCTTGTTAGAGCTGCAGCAAGGTTCCTCCGGGGCTGCACATTATTCTCAGCAGTAACTTCTTGGCGATTCATACGGAGTTGCTTGATGCGTTCCATCCCAGGGAATTCTGCAATCTCTCCTGCAAACGTAATATACAAGAATAAAATTAGCAGTTGCAAGAAGAAGAGAAGTAATATTCAAGCAACAAGTCTTAAAGCATTACTTAAATATTCTTGAGCATCACGCCCAAGCAGCCTTCGGCATAGAAACTGCTTATGGGCAGAGTTATACTCCTTCAGCGTACGGAGTACTTCAATAGAGGTAGGCGACAAAGCACTCTCCTCAACCTCGTATGCTTGTTTAGTCAGGAGGAAATGCTCATGGGTCCACGCCACCGGAAATTTATCAATCCCCTCCGCACTCCGCCAAAAAATGGACTTGTTCTTCTTAACAGAAACTTTTAAGAAACTCATTCTAAAATGGAGTCCAGCCTCTTTGGCGGAGTCAGCAAATGCCCTAAAGTTAACAATCTTCGGCTCCGCCGAAGGGTGACAAAGCCCATTCCGCCAAACCTCGTGTTCACCCGCCTCATTATGCGGCAAAAAGCAAAAAACAACGCCACAGTAGGCGTAAACTCCAAATGCTCCGCAAGCACTTCAAAACTTCGAACTATACCCCATCCATTAGGGTGCAGCTGAGAGGGGGCGCAATCCAGAAACCTAAGAATGCCCATCTGGAATTTATTCAAAGGAAATCGCATCCCTAATTGAGTAAAAAGGATATCGTACATATACAAGGTACGTTCATCCTGAGGGCGATGACAGATGCGTTCAAACGTCTTCGGTGAACGAACAATAAACCTCTTCTTAAATTTATCATCCGCCCATACAGGCACCGACAACTCCATCACCCCCCCCCCCCCACTCGTTGTTGCATGACGCGAAGAAGCTTCCCTGACGTCTGCCTCAACCCAACAATAAGGATCAGTCTGGAGCATATTTTCCCAATCTAACCCGTGGAGCACAACGTTTTGACATTCTGCCATCGTTCTCACTTGTACCTGAGGTGTACCTCCTGCTACAAATGAATGTACAACATTACTAAAACACTCCACGCTGCTGTAAAACGTTGAATCCCTCCTAGTATAGAAGCCCTCATCTTCACTCTCAATATCAGAAAACATAGGTTGAACAAATACCCTAGGGCACGACTCCGATTCTTTTCCTCTCATCCTCGTTTCAATAAACACACATATAAAGAAAACAAAACCAACCCAATCACAACGAAAACAGAGAACAGAGGAAGAAGGAAGTTACCTTAAATCTCTGAAGAAATGATGAAAAACTGGCAGCAAGAAACGACTCGCAAGAAAGCACCACGATTTCTAAGCAGCATTCAAAAGGCAGTTCAAACACTAAAACGCAGAGTGAAAAATGAAGCAAAACATTTCCTCTCCTAAGAGTTTACCTATTTATAGGCATGGCTTGGGGGGAAACAAGCGAAGCCTCGAAAATTTCAGAAATGCACCTATGGCCATTGGATGAATCATAACGACGTTCCATTAATTCTGAGACCGTTAGATGAATCTCAAGGCAGGCATTTCCTGGGCCGTATTTTCAAAATCCAAGGCCTATGGTAATAACCTCGAAAACGTATTCCAACTGCCATCCCACACATTTATGTCCCATCATTGGAACGACAATCGTTACAAGGGCATACGTGGCAATGAGAGATTGAAACGGCAAAACGCAGTTTTGAGGCGCTTTGATGACAGGCATGACAAATAACGACAAAAAACAATAAATACAAGAAAACACTTGTCCGTAAATTCGGAACTAGCAAACGCCGCCTAAACCCATGCCTATAAAAGCTAAACATAACAAAGTGATATAGCTTATTAAAGCGACTCCGCTAGTCACTCTAACAAGCTAGGGAGCAGATGATCCGGTCCCAACATCGGCCCCCAAGAGCATGGTTTTAATGCTTTGCCAGATCAGCATTTCAAACAAAAGAAGTACGTTTCAAATCCCTTGTAACTACTCTTATACGGAGGCGTACTCACCACTCCGCCAAGAAAGCAATCTAGTTAGGCAGAATATGTCACATCTTACTGTGTAAGTATCTTTTAAACGAAGTTCATACCCAAAAGGGCATCCATGTTACTCCGCCAAGGCTTGTGACTCCGCCAAGGTATGCTACTCCGCCAAGGCTTACTACTCCGCCAAAGCCTATTACTCCGCCAAGGCGGAAAGTACTAAAAACTTATACACATATACATGAAGTACTTCCAGTGCACACTACTCCACCAAGCCATAGGCTTAACACAGGTGGAATACTGAAATCCTCATATTGCGAGCGAGCCCATACTTATAACCCCGACACGAGATTGACTCTGTCTTGAGAGGTTGAAAATGGGAAATACGCTGTCACGCATAAGAGGGAACAACAAATAAAATAATGAAGCATTAACGCTTTCCAAGTGAGTGGAAATGCCCACTACAGTGATGGTGCTTGTAAACGGCGCAGGGGCCCACTACCTTTCTTGCATTATGCCTGAAAACAAGGAATGCGTCCTACCAATAATAGAGCACCAGTAACAAGTATATAAACCTCAGCAAAAAGGTATAAGGGGGTGACCCTTAATTCTAAACCTGAGACACATACTTGCATAATTCTCTTAGATTTGCTTTCTAAGTCTAAACGGTATTTCAAAATACTGACTTGAGCGTCGGAGAATAATTGCGGGTACAACCACCAATTGTGTCACGACAAATGAGGCTATTCTACTACACCGCCACAGAGTGCATTGTACTACGTCCCTGTATGCAAAAGTACTCCATATTTGTATCTGTACAAAGACCTTTCCGTATCAGATTTCATATTACATATACATTTTGAATTGTTTGACAATCACACCTTTACACCCCCAGTAAAGAACAGTTCAACAATCAAGTATTATCAATCACAATTACATATCATCAATCACAGTCTAATATTATAAATCACAATATTATTAATCAAAATCAAATATTATTAATTATAATCAAATCAAATCAATTAAATATCACTCATAAATATAATTCAAATTTTAATGGTTATTTAAATTAGTAGAGTTGATTTTTTTGAGTCCATTCCTCGTACAGGTCTATATAAGTCCATATATATAATCCAATCTTCGCATAGATATAGTCCAGTCCATACAGGTCATAATAGTCAAGTCCTTGCATAGGTTTAGTCCAGTTTGCATAGGTTATCCAGGTCTTTGCATAGGTATTTCAGATCAAGTTACACAAGATACTCAATTTAAAATTTATTATAAATTTTAAGGTAAATAGTTATTATTTTAAAATAATAATATTATTATTAAATTTAAAAGGAGTAGGGGACTCCTCCCATTATTCTTATATCTTTTTATATTATATTCCTATCTCACTCCCCCTTACTTCTTGTATCTTGGTTCGTTATGGAAAGTCTGTGCGTGTCTTGTCTTTGAGTTTTAAAATATACCAATTTCATTTTAATATAGTTATAAGATGAAAATTTAAATTATTATTTGAAACAGAAAGGGTAAATAGTAATTATGCATAGTAATGGTAAATAGTAAATTTTAAATAGTTACCATAAATAATAACAATAAATAGTAAAATGTGAATAGTAACGGTAAATAGTAAAACATGAATAGTATAATGATAAATAGTAAAATATGAATAGTAATAGTAAATAGTAAATGTGAATAGTAATAGTAAATAGTAATTTACTATTCAGAATAATAACTTAAAATAATATTATATCCAGTATAATAATAGATTTTTAAGTGATATAAAAACAATCTTCATAATTATAAAAAATTATAAAAGAAATTTATTATTACCTTAGAATTTTTGCAGAACCTCTTTCATTTGGAAAATATCTTCCTCTCTTCACTTAATACTATCCTTCCAACACTACTAAGCTTTTAATTTTTAGTGAAAACCTCGGTGCCTCGCTCCTTTATTTATAGCAAAATAAGTTACTGTGCATTTAAATATTTTATTATAAAAGTACTTTGCCATTTTGAAAATTTTGTTTCTGGTTAATGTGTAACATTTGAAATTTTCTTTTATGCACAATATTTTGCATAGTAAATATCAGCTGAATTATTAAGCCAAATAGTAACCATTCACTTGGTATATTTTAAAGGTTAAAATACCTTTTTAGCCCTTCAAAAGTCTAGGGTATAGGAAAAAGCCCCTATGAAATTTGACCTAGGATTTTGGCCCTTATAAAAATTTAGGTTATGTGAAATCAAGGAAGGCTGACTTTTTGCTGAGGTGGCTAATGCATGGCCCACTTCAATAGTAAAACATGGAGGTTGACATGGCTAAAATTAGCTAAATAGCTGTTTAAATACTTAAGTAAGTTATTAGCCATGTTAATTATAATTAATGGATTAAATATTAAAAAAATAAGAAATGATTTTTTGGTGACTGTTGTTGTTGTTGTTATTATTATTATTATTATTATTATTATTATTATTATTATACTATAATAATAATAATATAATACAAATCAACCGAACAATGGGAGTTGTAACTAAGAAAAATGTGGGTCTGGGAGAGACTTCCGGAAGCCAGAAGCCTTGCCATTACTTGCATTCTCCCACCTCCAGGGGAACATACCATTGAAAACCTAAAATGAACACAGGTGCAATATTGAACAATGACCAAATCCAGAAGCAACACAGGGAAGTGAGAAAAGAGGAAGGAGCGATGCGGAACACGGGAGATAGCAATCAAGGCAGGTATTGGGGAAATGAGAGTTGGAAATCGAGAAAGATCGCAAGGAGAGTGACCTAAAACAGAAAAGGAGCGGATTCGGCGAGAGAGCGATGAGAACCCTAAGAGGGAGAGGGAGAAATCAGGGAATGGGAGTGGAGGGGATCTGAGAGCAATACCGGTGACGGGGAGGGGAATGGTGGAAGAGAAACCCTAGAGGACAAAGAAGAAGAGAAACCCTAGAGGATAAAGAAGGTGGTTAGTGTGCTAGGGGTTAAACCGGATTTGGTGACTGTTGTTAGTGTGCTGCCAGTGTGTGTTGAAACTAAGAATGAGGTAATGGCGAGAATCATGCACTGTTATGTTTTGAAGGTTGGTTTGTTTGGCCATGTGAAGGTTGGGAATGCCCTGGTTGATGTTTATGGGAAATGTGGGAGTCAGAAAGCTTCTAGTAGAGTGTTTGATGAGAAAGTATTTTAGGTTGAAGACGATGGAATTGCAGAGACACTCGCGCCGGGAAGAAAAAGAAATGGAGAGACACTTATCAAAACGCACGTTTTGCCAAAAAACCATTTCTTATTTTTTTTTAATATTTAATCCATTAATTGTGATTAACATGGCTAATAACTTACTTAAGTATTTAAACAACTGTTTAGCTAATTTTAGCCATGTCAGCCTCCACGTTTCACTATTGAAGTGGGCCATGCATTAGCCACCTCAGCAAAAAGTCAGCCTTCCTTGATTTCACATAACCTAAATTTTTATAAGGGTCAAAATCCTAGGTCAAATTTCATAGGGGCTTTTTCCTATACCCTAGACTTTTGAAGGGCTAAAAAGGTATTTTAACCTATTTTAAATATTCAAAATTAGTCCTTTTTGAAATTTAGCGATATTATATCAGTCCTTACTAATTTTATAATAAGTAATATAAAGTTTAATTTTTAAAAATCTAAAATTTTCTGTTAATATAAATTTATTGGTACGTCTTCAATTTTTTTATAATTGGTAAAAATCAAGATTTTTCTCAAACCAATCATTTTTAGATAAGTCTACTTGAAATAGATTTTAAAAATTTTTCTTATAATTTAACTTCACTTTCTTATAAATATTTTTAATTTTAAGTCACTTTATATGAATTTAAAATTATTTAAAATATATTATTTTATTAAAATATTTCTAAAATTCCAAAAAATTTCAGAAAATCATAAATAATACGTAGATTAAAAAGTTCTAAAGAACCATAATCTAATTCTTTCAAAATTTTGATATAAAAATAAAAATAGGGGTGTTACACAAACCAAGCCAACCTTCAAAGCACATTTTTTCAAATAAGCCCGACTTATTTTGTCCCATAAAAAATTGGGCCCTGATGGACCGGGCTTGCCTGTCAAGCCTATATTAAAAATTTATATTAATATATATTTTAAATAATTAAGTTAAGTTGTTATTTCCTTCTCGATACTAATTTCCTTTCTTGCATTTGCTCTTGTCTTTCTCATATGAATCTCAACTACAACAAAGGCAAGGCAAGCCCTGAATTTGAATTAAAGTAATTTTTGTCTCACATTAAATTATTTGTGCATATATAAATTATCTGCAATATAACGTTTCCCTTTGATATATAATGTTGCAGTTATTAATTAATGTCAAATTAAAGAAATAGAAAAAATAATATTGCAATTATTAATTAATGTCAAATTAAAAATAGTTCAAATTTAAAATAAAAAATAGTATGCAAAATTTAAAAGAAAAAAACAGGCAGGCCCGTTTGGCCTGTGGGCCGTGTTGAATACATTTTCCTATTTTGGCCTAGCACAACCCATATCTTGACAGGCTTATGCGGACTTTGGCCTGGCCTGGCCCTTTGACCCGTTTTGCCGCCCTTATACATAACAACTTATGTAATTAGGTCATCTTTATTTATGGGTCCTGAGCGGTCACCCACTTCACCCCGCCCTTAGGGCAAGCCCGGGTATTGTGCCCCTCGGCTTCAATAAGTAACTATTAGTTCCAGCTGTTACATTACCTATAATTCTATTTGAAAAAAAAATTGAATAGCCTAATCATTCTCTTTTTAAGTGTTTAATGTTCATGGATGCTCTATTTCTTTTACAATCATGTTCTTCTAAGTTGATGGTTAATATTGATGTTTAATTTTTATGCTAAGCACTTACATGTTTATTGTTTTTTATATGTTTAGTACAAACATTGTTATTTTAGTAATTAATATTATGCATTTTCAAACGTATAGAACTTTATTATTATATGATAAACCATTAATAAAATATAGAACCTAAAAAAATACTAATATTAAATTATAAAAATTATTCAAGTTTAAAGTATTATTAATTTAAGTTAAATAATTTTAAAAGGTTAAATTTAAAAAATGTGTAATAATTTAAATTTGAAAAACAATTTTTAAAATTGAGTTGTCAATTGTTTTTAGTTTCTAAACACATTTTTTATAACTCAGCTATAAAACATGTATCTTGTTTTTAAATTTTTAAAAACAGTTTTAAAATTGAGCTCCAAACAAGTTTTAAAGAATAGATTTTGAAAAATAATTTTTAAAATAGTTTTAAAAACTAAAAACTAAAACTAAATCAAATTCATCCTAAATATTTTTGCGATTCCCTTCCTCGGTAATACAACTTAGACCATCCACAATAGTGCTCTTCTATTAGGTTTTTAACTAAGTCACACAATAACACGTCATCTTTATTCAATGTATTGATTTTAAGCAACTTTCTTCTCTAATAGTATAACTCTACTACAAAGTTCTTAAATGGGTCTCACCTATCATACCACATATTATATATTAATATTTTAAAAACTTTCCTATTTGACATTAATATGAATTATTAAAAAATGTAATATGCACTTAATAATTTGTTTTAAAAATAAAAGATATATCAAATAAAACACTAATTTTTATTAATTTAAATACTCAAAAAATTACACAATATAAAATTCAATTCAAATAACAAAGTAACATTTTAATGATTATTATTTTCTTATTGAAAATGTTTCCAGATATGCTCCAATAATTCTACTTGCAATTAATGATGATTTTGCCTTTGATGAAGATTTATTCTCCTTTAGAGGTATTGTTGAAACTTAAGGTGAGAACCATTATATATTTTAGTTGGTGCAATGTTTTTCTTTTCATGATCATAAGAATAATCTAAGTTACCAATATAGTTTTGTCGCTCTCCATAATCATGTTATGCAATATGATGCAAGCATATATTATTTGTTTAAGCATTTACATGTGCCAATGACATGTTGGACCATGCATGATTGTAAGTCGAGATTGAAGAACTCCAAAAGCCTTTTCGACATCCTTTCTTGTCGCTTCTTGACATTTAGGAAATAGTTTTCACTTCTCACCTTGTGGCACGAGGATTGTTTTTGACAAATGTAGCCCATTCAGGATAGATATCATCTACTAAATAATAACTCTGTTATATGTAGTTGTATTCACTATAAATTGTACCTTTGGAGAAGTTCCATCCAAAACGTCATTGGAAACATGAGATAGGTTTGACACATTGATGTCATTGTTTGACTCTACAACCCAAAAATATACATGTTAAATTCATAAGTCATGTGATGTCACTACTTCAAGTATAATAGTCTGTTTACCATGATCGCCTCAATAAAATTTCCTTTTCATGCAAATAGACAATTTTTCCATCGCCAATGAATACAATCGATGCTCTTCAACATGCTAGGAAAACCATATGCCTCTCCTATTTATAACAAATGTTTAATGTCTTTATTATTGAGTTTCCTTAAGTATTCATCCTCGAACACTGCATTGATTCCTCTAACAAACCTTTAAACATTCCATTGTACTGGATTCCCCAATATGCCCATAATCATTGACATTATCTACGGTTAAACCCTATGCCAATATAAAAATGAAAGTTGTACACTTTTGTAGTGGCGATAGACCTCTTCTGCCAATTGCATTGACACTATATTAGAAATACATATCATGGACGCTTAATGCATCTACAATCTGAAGGAATACATGCTTGTGCATCCCAAACCTTCATTAAAATTAGGCATTAGTGTACACTAGGCTTTCACTAAAGTGGTCGCCGCATAGATGTTGATGTCCATCTTCATGATTATGTTCTATGTGAAGTCTTGAGTGGATGCGCCTATTAGTTATGCCTTCTTCTTGTTCCCTTTGATATTAAACTAGAGACATCAATATTTCCTCATATATGTTATCTTTGAGCAAATCTACAATAAGTTCCCACTTAAGTTTTTTCTGCATCCTTCAATAACCAAGATCCGTTGTCTTTGTAAGTAGATTATGCGAGGGATACAATATTGGATCAATAAGCTTCATAAAATTCTACCCAAGTACACACACTTCGAGAGAGGGAGATGGAGAGAGCAAGAGAAACTTTCCATATCCTAATAACGACTAGTTTCTAATGGCTAATTTACAACGGCTAGTTTCTAACATCTAGTTAGCAATGACTACTTTCTAATGGCTAATTTGTAAAGGCAAGTTTAAACCAAAATACATGACCCTTATATTAAATCAACTTATTTAGAATACCTTAGCATTACATTAAATATACATAAGACTACTGCTGGAGCTTATATGAATAATAAATTACAAAAGATTATTAACTAAAATAATACTTATACACGACTCTTGTCTAATCTGAAATATCATACTTTTGCCTAATCATCATACAAATGAATTCACGATCTTTTCTTTGTCTTTTAGACATTAAAGATTGATCCTTCATAAGAATCATCATTTCATCCACCTTAAGTCTCCCATGCTCTACTTCTTTATCCTCCTTTTACATAATGATTAATCGTTCAAACATCTTCTCTTTTGCATTGATCTTCTTTACTAGTGCATTATAATCAACATTCTTGGTAGATGTATCACTTACTGTTTCTTTTGCTTTTACCTTCCGTTTGATTGCATTCCTACCAATTGGACGAACTAATGTTAGAGAAGATGATTATATTCAGATTTAGGTTGAGAATCCAAAATTGAGGATGATGTGTATGTTTCACTGGCAGAAACTTTTGCTCTCTTGGAAGAATTTCTAGATGACTCTGTTAACCATTTTGGCTTATCTTTTAGCAATCGTCATGCATGCTCTATCCCGAATGGCTCTTTTTCATCATTTTTGAAAATATCACATGCTTGATTATAAGCAGCCACTTTGTCTCATTTGAATGTCTTGTTTGTAACAGCCTATAAATTTTTTAACCATTTTATTTATCTTACGCCATCAAGATTTTTAGCTACATAATCTCCCTTTTTGGAAATTGACCGTAATATTCATTGCATCCTTTTTTTAATCCTAGACCAAAAACTATATGCTTCTTTAGTATTTCCCACCACTGCATCTTAGGATATATTTAACCATGATTGAATGAGAAGTTTATCCTCGTCAATACCAAATCGATTTTTACTTCTCAAATGACCAAAATTTTGTTGTTCGATGACAAGAGAGGATGGTGGAACTTGAGAGCCCGACATTGATCCAATTGATGCCTCAGATGCATTAGCTAATGATTGCATAATTGTATTTGCTTGAATTCCATAAAACATTGTTGGATTATGAGGATAAGGAAATTAATATGGAAAAAAAGGGTGAGAGAATTGAATAAGTGTTTGCATTAGGGATTAGGATTAATGATAGAATTGATGATAGGTTGACAATTGCATATGAAATTAAAATATGGATGAAAATTATACTGACTAGGATCCATTTGATAAAAAAAATTATAAACAATAGGCTAATTTAACCAGAAAAATGAGTTTGGGTGATGATAATTGTAATAAGTATTCAGTATATATAGTACTAATTGAATAAAATAGCTAATGTTAATTTCTTTTTCAAAGTTACAATAAAACATTCAAATTATAACATTTAAATTCATTCATTCGTGTTCTAACATTAAAAAAATAAATCAGATCTAAATTTACAATTAATTCACATTCTTTATGTTTTGTCTTTTGTGGCTCATTTTAATATGTTTCAAAGGGGTTTTATCTTTTTCTGCACATGATAACCCACCACATTGTCATAAGCAACGTTCCTTAGCCAATCAATTCACGATTTTCTCCTTAATCTAACAAAATTGCTTACATCAATGAAACTCTTCTCTATTGTTGCTTGGCATGGCTCCTAAACATTAGCGAATATCTTAATTGACAATAAAAAAATTCAGGTAACAAATGCTATCATACGTTCTACGCCACGCCTCTTAAACATAAGTGAGATCTTACGTTTGATATCTCCATTTTATCCTACACAAACCTCAAGAAATTTATCAACTAAGGTTTCTTTTAATGCCAAGAGAAAAGATGGTGTCATGCTATATTATATTAATCAAGGAAAGTCTAAAGAAACTTATAAAAGAAAAATGATAAGTTATTATATTACTACAAGTGGGGTAATTGAAAATAACACATGATAGCTCCTACAAAAAGACAATGGGAATGGGAAACAAAGTGAATATATATCACCACATTTTCATGGACATGCTACCAAATATATTGGATTTTCAGTTACTCTTTCCCGTGAACCACGCCTCATTCAGGTAATATTTTTATGTCAAAACCTGGGTCCTGCACTGCACCCATGGCCCATCTATTAAAGCAACTGTTTTTCGTAACTTTCCCCACCATACCTCATCTTCAACAATACAATGTTATTTAGTTAAGGAAACAGAATTTTAAAAAAGAAAAAATTTAATAATTGATATTGATATCAAAATTTCATTTTATCGTAGGATAAAAATCTCTCTTTAAAAAATGTCATTTGAGGGTTAGAGACTGACAAGCAAACGCATGCATAATATGAACAAAGCTAGAGCATGAAGCAACAATAACAAGGTGACGGCACGTAAATCCTTTCAATATTGTAAAACTAGCTACACCCTTTATTTATTTTCGTATAATAGTCCCCTCCTATGTCTTCAATTCATTCCTCAGTAAAAGATTGTTCAAAATATGTCAGAGACTTCTAATTTAATCTCTATTTTATGTAATTGTAACCTTATTGGGCATGTTTGATTCCAACTAGAGTTAATTGGGAGAAGGGGGAAAATTGATCATTTAATCGAACAAAATTTAATGATATTTTAAACATGTTATATTAATATTAACTATTAAATAACTCAGTTTGTTAAACTGAATTTCCGTTACTAGATACTTAACAAACATCTACATGCATGTGGGATGAGAAAGATACTAATATGGTTGTGTGTCGAAGGTTATGGAAATTCTAACGGAATCTTCAACTGCGGCGTTCCTCAAAACATAAATTTATGGACCAAACTTCATAAGTATAAAGAAATAAATACAAGAGGGTCCACATTCAGTTATAACTTACAAGGGTCTTCGCAGCGAAAAAGTATTACCTAGTGGAAGACCATTAATCATACTTGGTCTCAAAATGACAAATGTTGACAATTATAATATCATGTTATTTCTATTTTGAATTCTTATCAATTCTACTATTTGTAATATAGATTTAATTGGGATCATAACATAAGTGATGCAACCATCTTGGACCAGTAATTTCCCCTTTACACCTTTTGCAAATTGCAATCCTCACACGTGAACCTAATCAGCCAACAGTAACACCACCAAAATTATAACATAAACAGAAACCAAATCTTACCCTTTTGGAGGAACTTTTGTTTTTCAACATTCAACAACCAAAGAAACAGTTAGTTCCACATCTTAGAAAATTGTTGGATACTAATAGGTTAAATTTACATAACTAGAAACTGTACCTCAGTGTAAACAGTTATAACCCATTGTTGTATTCTCTACAATTTTTTCTCT
Source organism: Clitoria ternatea (assembly GCA_037962975.1). Lineage (NCBI taxonomy): Eukaryota > Viridiplantae > Streptophyta > Magnoliopsida > Fabales > Fabaceae > Clitoria > Clitoria ternatea. Next base: position 267,291,247 of record CM075671.1, read on the forward strand.
AACAAGAGATGTGAGTGGTGCCATAGCTGATTGCTTGAAGACTTGATTCAGACATATTTGTAATCCATCTCATTGGACCATTTGATTCTCCAGCTATATTGTAAGCATAAGAAGGCCATCTCACATCAGCTCCACACAAGTTTGGAACACTCATTCTGATCATCTTCTGAGTTCTTTCAAGCACTACAAGGCTTGAAAATGTAGAGAAGCTGTTTCCCACAAAGATATCGGCCCGCAAACACACCTCATAGTCGATTGCAGACTGAATTAAATATGGGTACTTGTTGTAAATTCCATCAACACCAAGTTTCTTCTTCTCAAAAGGAAGAAAGCCTTCTTCCCAACCTTCCAGTATGGAAGAATTGTTAAGGAGTTTATCAGCAACAGCAAGATAAACAACAATTGGAGCCTTCAAACCAGCAATGTGCCTAACTCTTTCCATTATCTCTTTCTTGCTACTGCAGATTTGGTTTGTGTTCAATCTATGCTCTAACTTTCTACAGTGAATCATCCAATCAATTTCTATCCTCATGTGGACTGCAAAATATGGAAGAGGTTGAAATGAAGACCTATCTGATATCATTCTGTTTTCTAGCTCCACTGATTCAGTGTTGTTTATTACCTCTCTTCCAATTGCTCTAATCTTAGACACAACGCTATCAACCTCTGTAGCAATCTCATCTATCAAATCCAAACACTCAAAAACCTTTGCATAGTCCGTCACAGGCCAATGGTCATGCCACAAGAAAGGGTTTTTCCCCACAATCCTAATCACCTCATAGTCATCCAAAGAGCCCTTACTATGCTCTTTCAATTGTGATAAATCTCTCTCGAGTGTCCACCTCCTTCCACTTCCCTTCACCATTTCCAGCACCTGTGTTCTATTCAACACATCGGAATGGCGGCCGAGCTGGACAAAACCGCCGCAAAGTGTGTTAAACCTCTCAAATTGGAACACCTTGTCAAATGAAATGGGTTGCAGGAGGTCAATTTCTTTGTAAAACAATGAGGCACTAAAACTAGGCATCAACAATGTTCTATTCAGCATTCTAGCAGTAAGACAAGCCCTTGCAAATGCAATCTTCTGGTTGTTTAAGCCCCACACAAGCTGAGGAGCAAGCAAAAACTTATCTTGCCGGATTCCAAAGTCGGAAGAACTCAATAACGGAGGATGGCTACGGATATATACAAGGTTGCTCCATTCAATCTCATCAAAACCAGGGAAGGAAGGAAGAAACAATGCTCTGAGGATCAAAACAGTAACAAGCAAACCCACACATTTGCTAATAATTGAATTCAATGTGCCACCCAAGAACCTTGACAACACTTCCATGTATGATTCACTCTCCCATGCAAAGCATCAATCTTTCTTTTTCCTTTTCCCCTTTCCTCCTGTTTTGCTTTAATTTAAGAGCACAGATCACACCATCATCACTTAGAAAGGATCAGCATCAGTGTGAAAAAACCATGCGGTCAAGATCCAATTTTGAGGGTCCCCACAATCTCATTGAGTGCTGCAGAAGGTAAAATGAGAAAGAAGAAACGATTTTTCCAACAGACAAAGATGCATATGCGAAAAGAAAAAAATAATAAGAAAAAGAATCAGAACCCAGAAGGGCCAGAACCACTTACAAAATTGTATTGTTAAAAAATTGAATTTTTTATTCTAATTTATGGCGATACATTCAAGGGTTCTTAAAAGGAAGAAAAAAAGATTAAGAAGAGAAAGAAAAAAAGATGCCTACGTTCAACCCAAGACACAGAAAAATTCAGAAGACGCCAAAAAAGTGAGACACATGTGAATCTCCGTAACAAAGATCATTATAGTGTATCCCTATCATACCCCCAGAAATCTGAAAAGCAAAAGAAAAACAGGACATATCAATAAGAAGTAAGAAACTATCCTATCGTACGATAAAAAACAAGAAGGAACATTCAAAGAGGAGTGTGTTTGGTTTTAGAGGCATAAACAGCGTCTGCATGTTGATTTTCTCACCTTTGGAAACCTTTGAATCACTGACGGATAAAAGAGATGTGTTTTAGAGTTATAATCAATATGGGTGTGATGTGATGATCAGTGTGAAAGGAAGGAGCTTGCAGAAGATGGGTAGTATAGAAGGAGGGAGGGATGGAGGAGGTAAGGGAAGGTGATGGAAAAGGACAAAGTGAGATTCGATGTTGCAGAGGGAATGCTTGCTCTGTTTCAAGAGCCAAAAACCAGGGCCAAATTTACATAGGCAAAAAAAATAATAAAAAATTGGATGGAGTGCAAGAAGACTTTTGTTGCATCTGAGTCACTTATTTCTAATAATATTATAACAAGTATTTAATCCGGTTTATACTAATACCTTTTACATTGATTATTAAAAATAGCCATTTTAATAAGTGTTAAAATACCAGATTTATCGCATCTTAAATGTAACAAACCCAAATACATCAAAAAGCATCTCATCACAGTTCACCCCATTTATAAAATAGAGATGAATTGCATTCATTAATTTCTCACTATAATGGATAATTCTTATCGTTTGACTTACCGTTTTCTATTCCCTCTCTTTAAGGGAAGTACTTTAATATGTAAGTTTACTAAGTGTCATTTTGTTGGATAACTAATAAATTTGTGATTATTTTATTTGAAATTTTCTCTATTCAGACTATAATTAAATTACACTATAATTTTATAATGTTTTTAAATTAACATGTTAACAAAGAGGGAAGTAATGGTTTGTTGATTTGAGACTATACTAAATATTAGTTTTTCAATTGAGTAACAATGTGAAATTACAATAATATACATTAATTTCAATATGAATAGACGAGATCTCAAATAAGATATAATGACCATAAATAATCATAAACTTGTTAGACCATTAAAGTTTGATCCACTTTTGTTACCTAATTACATAAATAAAGTTGCAAAAACCAGTGACTCACTAATCCTAATTAAAAAACTCCAAATAAAAAACAAACGAAGCGTAAGAGTTTATGTTGGAAGTTATTTTAAATGAAAGTTTATGTTGTGAAGCTATGTCTAGTCTAGATACATAACTTAATTAAGTGCATGTTTGTTAAGATAATTTTGTTAGCTGAAAGCTAAAATCATTAAATGAAATATATTTTTAAGCAAAATAAAGATGTTTAGATAGGTAGTGCTTATAGTTAGCAATTAATATTTTACTTGACGTGGTGGTTTTAGTATATGTTTAGTAAAATTAGCAACAAAAAAAAAAACTAGTAAAAGTTTATAACCTAATTGATTGCATTGAAAGTATTTGATAAATATTTAAATACAACGTGTATTTTATAACACACTAAATGTTAAATTATAAAATTATTGACAAATTAACAAGAACTAAATTGAATAAATTCCAAATTGGATTAATTAATTAAAGGAGCGCAGTTAGAATGAGAATTTAATTAAATTATGGTGACAAATTATTAATTTTCGAAGGGTAAAACTAAAATATAGTTAACTAAAGGAAAAGAGAATAAGAATTTAAGAGAAATAGAAATGAAAATTTAAAAAGAGAAAAGAAATTAGAGTTTAAATAAAACAAAAGAAAAATATAAAATGACCATTTTGCCCTTATCATTAAAAACTTAATACTTGGTGATCCGGTCTTGATACCGGTATCCAATCTGCAAGACATATTTTAACGTCTTTGTCAATTCGCCAACGTGCAACCGGTGTCGTCGGTATACATCCAGACTCTAATTCCGTATCAGGCGCTCTCCCTATACCGGTTGTCCAGGATAACACCATGACACCGGATAACACACACATCACTATGCATAAGACAAAAGGCATTGCTATAGGGACCGATCAATAATTCCCTGCACTACGAGCCAAAATCTGCTCACGGGAATGGTCATTTTGTCCCTTAATTCTAGCCTACACTCCCTACGCTCAATATAAAATGGCCACTTGACCCAATCATACTGGTAAGTGCGCAATAAAATAATAATTTAAGGTGTTATTGGAGGTTAGTGGTTCCCCACTAACGGATCCTCGAATATCGAGCTAATCAGGTATATGAACTCTCTTCATCAATGAAGGGAGGGATCTTTTGACTCTATAAACTTACAATTACTCTCTGAAAACATTCCTCACTTGGAATATCACCACTGACTTGAGCGTCGGAGAATCTTTACAGGTGACACCACCTTTCGCCCACATCAATGCGTAAGGACGGTGTGAAGGACCTCCAGGACGCCCAATCCGCTCTCATCATACAGAGACATCGGATACGTAAACCGGATACTCATATAACCGGTCTTCAGAGACGTAATCATCTTACTATTTGTGACTGACCCGACACCGGATCTCTTGACCCCGGTTCAGGACAGATCATTGGCACACCCGATGGGACACGATAAAGTTATTCTCATATCCTGTGAAAGAAGAAGTAATCATCAATGGAAGGCGAAGCATATGGTTTCGTGGAGAATCAACCTGAAGGCAGGACCAACCCCAACGTCTTCAGGAAGCTTAACTTCGATTCTTATGGGGGCAGCTCAAAGAAGGTAGTACCAGTGTCTAGCCCCGATCCTCGTGATGAGTTGATCAGTCAACTCCAAAGAGAACTCGCAGAATTGCGAAGAGAGAGAAGGCAGAGTGAGGACAAGGAGTCGTCTCGCACCAGAGACACTCCCCATACAACCGATGGAGAAAACCCCACAACTCTCCAATACTCAAACATCCCCATGTTTGAGGGGAGAGAACAGACCCACGATTCTGATGATGGAGCCGCTCGGGGAAGGAGGGAGCTAATTACAGTACCCCCTGTAACTTACAAACTCAAAGTTCCTTTTTCAAGGAGACTTATGAGTGTCCATATCCTCAAACATCTGTAAACCACTCAGCCTCTTTCCATTGGAAAGTATAATGGCGAAACTGATCCTACTAAGCATCTTGATGCTTACGTATTTGAAGCCATGTACTTGGGGCTGATGAAGACGTAATGTGTCAGATGTTTCCATGAACATTGTCAGAAGAGGCCCTCGGCTGGTTCAAAGGTTTACCTTCTGGATCCATAGATTCCTGGGCTGAAATGACAGCTACTTTTGAAACTCACTTTGTCATCTCTAGAGATGTTCCCAGGACATCTCATACTTTGGCCCAAATTAAGCAGGGCAAAAACGAAACCTTAAAAGATTTCCTGAAGAGATTCTACAAGGAAACATCCCTGGTTCCTAACCTCACAGAATCCATTAAGCTGCATATCGTTATCGAGGCACTGCAGCCAGGATTAGCCTTTGCTCTCTCACTAGCAAAAAGCCCGCCAACAACGTTTGAGGAGTTCAGGAAAAAAGCCTCAAAGTATGTGGGTATAGAGATGCACCTAGAGGCTATGGCTACGAAGAAAAAGCCACCAACACCATCTTCACAGCCGCAGAGAGATAAGGAGAAAATGAGGTCAGAACGCATGGAGAGGCCATTCAACAACCCCAAGGTTAATAACTCATTTCCTCGACCTCGAGAAAGGCGTGTTAATTCCTTTAGCCATTATGCACCTCTGTCAGCCAGGCCATCTCAAATTTTGAGAGAAGTAGGATGGCCAGCCTTCAGCATCTATGGCATCAGGAGGCCAGCCCCTATGAAGAGACCAGGGAATCCCCGTAAGTACTGTGACTTTTATGAACAAACAGGTCATTCCACTGATGAATGCCAAGCTCTGAAGAACGCAGTCGAAACGTTAATTAGAGAAGGCAAATTAAAGCAGTACCTGTTCAAAGAAAAATCCTTTGACAGGGCAGATCGGAATGAGAAAAGAGAAAGAGATCCAGACGATGGGGATGACAATAACCGTAATCTGGTTAGAAAATTCTCCGCTGTGGAGAAACAGAAAGGTGCAATGACTGATGATACAGTACACAGAGATGACATGCCTCAGCAACAACGTCAAGGCCGGCGTGAAGTCATTGATATGATCACTGGAGGGTTCGCTGGGGGAGGAGCTTCAATTACAGCCCGAAAGAATCATCATAGAATGATTCTGTCTGTACAAGGAAAAGTTAAAGACAATCGTCCTTACATAGGAGGGGTTGAAGCTCCAATAATTTCATTCTCTGATGAGGATTTTGGTCCTACCATTCCTGGTGGAGACGATGCTGTAGTTATCGTTGCAGTGATAGCCAACAAGGACGTCCGAAGAATCGTGATGTTATTTTTTATAATTGCTTTAAAAGAATGGGTTTTAATGACTCAGACTTACAGCCTTACACACAGGAACTAACAGCTTTCAATGGTGCAAAGCAACCAACAAAGGGATACCTTGACACCCGTATCTCCTTTGAAGGTGAGCCAGGAGCCAGAACGGTTAAATCCCGAGTGCTGGTAATTGATGTCGAGTCACCATTCAACGGCATCATAGGACGCCCCACCCTGAATACTATGGAGGCAGTCGTGTCAACTCCATATCTCCTTATCAAGTTTATCGATAAGGACAATGTTGTTTCATCCATCCGAGGTGACCAAGAGATGGCCAGGTACTGTTACAACTTGAGCCTAAATATGACAAAGTTGAAAGCCTCCAATAAAAAGAGGAAACTCAATGATTGTGGGACAGCTGCTGGTTCTGTGAGCCTTGTCGACCTGGACCCTAGGGCGGATTTGCACATTGATCCGTCCAACCCGTTAAAGCCCACACCGAATGGAAGTTCCAGGGATATCGTATTGGGAGATTCTCCAGAAAAGGTCACCCATATTAATGACAAGCTAGATACAGAAATGGAGCAGCGACTGTTGATGCTCCTACAGGAGTTCAAAGACCTCTTTGCATGGACTGCAGCCGATATGCCTGGCATAGATCCTACTTTTTGTTGTCATAAATTGTCCGTCTACCCAGAGATGAAACCGGTTGCCCAAAAGAAGAGAAGATTTGGACCAGAGAAACAGAAAGCAGCTTGCCAACAAACCGAGGAATTGCTGAAGGCCGGATTTATCAGGGAAATCCGTTATTCCTCTTGGCTTTCAAATGTAGTAATGGTCCGGAAAGCCAATGGCAAATGGAGAATGTGCATCGACTATGTGGACCTTAATCATTGTTGTCCAAAGGATCCTTATCCTCTTCCTAATATAGATCGGATGGTGGATGATTCCTCTGGTTATCAGTACCTGAGCTTCATGGATGCGTACTCAGGTTACAACCAAATTCCGATGTGCGAGGAGGATCAGGAGAAAACAGCTTTCATCAATGATCGTGGCGTCTTTTGCTACACCGTTATGCCCTTCGGCCTGAAGAATGCTGGAGCCACATACCAGCGCATGATCAATAAGGTGTTTGAGGGCATGCACACCAAACTTGTTGAGGTGTACATTGACGACATCATAGCCAAGACATTGGTTGGGGGTGATCATATTGAAGACCTACGCCAAGTGTTTATTCGCTTGAGAGAATTTAACATGAGGCTAAACCCATTGAAATGCACTTTCGTTGTCCCAGTTGGGAAGTTTTTGGGTTTCATGTTAACTCAACGCGGTAGCGAATCCAATCCAGGGAAATGCCAAACGATTCTCAACATGCAGAGTCCAAAGAATCTGAGAGAAGTCCAATCCCTGAATGACAAAGTAGCAGCCTTGGCACGGTTCATGCCAAAGATGGCTCACAGGTCACTTCCCCTGTATAAAGTGCTGAAAAAGTCCAAGAAATTCGAGTGGGGACAGGAACAAGAACAAGCATTCCAAGAGCTTAAGGAGGTGTTGTCCAAACCTCCTATTCTTATGAAGCCTGACCCCGAGGACACTCTCATCCTATACTTGGCTATTTCAGATGAAGCTTTGGGCGTAGCCTTAGTAAAGGAAACTCCTGATGGACAGAGGTCGGTCTACTTCACCAGCAAAACATTACAAGGTGCTGAGATCCGGTATCAAAAAATTGAAAAGGCCGCCCTCGCTGTTGTTTGGGCCTCTCGACGGCTACGTCCATATTTTCACATACACCCAATCTTGGTAAGAACGGATCTGCCACTCCGCTCTGTGTTAATCAAGCCTGACCTCGCTGGTAGGATGATCAAATGGTCCATTGAACTCTCAGAGTTTGATATATCCTATGAACCTCGAGGCGCTATTAAAGCTCAGGTCCTGGCCGATTTCATTGTGGAAATGACAGGGATAGATCCAGATACACCTTGTGTCTATTGGACCATCTATGTCGATGGTTCATCGAATCAAAAGGGCTCTGGAGCAGGTGTAGTTCTCGAAAGTGACGATGGAGTACACTTCGAGATCTCCCTTCGTTTTAATTTCAAAACTTCCAACAACCAAGCTGAATACGAAGCTTGCTTGGCCGGACTACGAGCTGCGATTGACATCGGAGCCTCTGAGGCGACGCTATGCAGTGATTCACAACTCGTGATTTCACAGATCCTGGGAGATTATCAAGCTCGTGAGCCTCAACTCCAATTGTACTTAAACTGTGTCAAGGAGTTGAGAGAGAAATTCTCAAAAATGGAATTCAAACATGTTCCACGCGAAGAGAATACAAGAGCGAATATACTCTCCAGATTGGCAAGCACCAAAAAGCCAGGCAGCACCACAATGTTGGTCCAGAGTACACTGACGTCGCCCAGCATTCCTCTTTTCCCTTCTCTAAATGCCATAATGACCAATTCCCTTTATGGTGACACATGGATGGCCCCCTACATCCGTTATTTGGCCGATGGGCAATTGCCTACTGATGAGAAGGAAAAGAAGAGAATAAGGAGAGAACTGCCATACTTCACTATGATAGATGGTAACCTCTACAGAAGGGCACTCTCAGTACCTTACTTAATCTGTCTGAGAGAGAATGAAGTACATGAAGTAATGGAGGAAGTGCACGAAGGACAATGTGGACATCACGCCGGAGGAAGAAGTCTGATGAGAAAAATCCTCAGAGCGGGATATTGGTGGCCCACAATGAAGCAGGACTCCATTGACTTTGTCAAGAAATGCGATGCCTGCCAAAAATTTTCTAATCTTCACCACACACCGGCAGAAGAACTCTTCACATCCGCTGTTCCATGGCCGTTCTACCAATGGGGATTGGATATTTTGGGCCCTTTCCCAACTGCTCCTGGGGGCATCAAATATCTCGTTGTAGGGGTCGATTATTTCACTAAGTGGATTGAAGCAGAGCCGCTGGTGCACATTACTTCAGCCCGAACTCGTTGTTTTATGTATGAAAATATTATAACACGATTCGGAGTCCCATCACGGGTTGTCACAGACAATGGCACCTAATTCACGGACAGGAAATTTACAGATTTACTTGAAGGGTTAGGAATAACCCAGATATTTTCCTCCGTTGAACATCCCCAAACTAACGGCCAGGCTGAGGTGGCCAACAGGGAGGTGCTGAAAGGACTGAAGAAACGTCTTGGTAAAGCCAAGGGCGGATGGATAGACCAGTTATGTCACGTCCTTTAGGCATATCACGCAACGCCTCATTCTTCCACCAATGAATCCCCATATCGCCTGACCTATGGGGTGGAGGCAATGATACCTATGGAACTGCAAATTGCTTCTACCAGGGTCAAGTACTTCTCTGAAGAAAGTAATAACATTAACTTGGCATCAGAAATGGATGTCGTACAAGAACTCAGAGAAGAAGCATTCATTAGAGATCAGGCCATCAAAGCCAAAGTCGCCCTTCGATACAACAAACGAGTCCAATCAAGGACTTTCAACGTCGGAGATTTGGTTTTGAGGAAAGCAAGTGTGGGAAACAAATTCACTCATCAAGGTAAACTAGCCCCAAACTGGGAAGGCCCATACAGGGTATCCGAGATTGCTGGCAAAGGCTCTTACCGCCTTGAAAACCTTGATGGCACTCCAATCCGAAACAAGTGGAATACCCAGAACTTGCGCATTTATTATAGCTAGCTACTGGAGCAACATACACTCTTTTCTCCTCACTTGAGATTGTTCAACGGAGAAATCATTATATCATAATCCCAGCTACGCTTTTATTGTAATTCTTATTTTTGCTCAATAAGAATCTCATACATCAACTTAACTCTTTCAAGTTTTTCTTATGCTGTGATTTTCAGTCTATCCGGCGTGCACAAACATATTCAGGACGGATGATCTCAACTACCCATTCTGTAGTTGACGATGTAACTCCTCGAATATGTGCAAATAAAGGAAGACCTGGGCGCAGTAGGATCAGACCTTTATATAAGGCTGTACCGAACCCCATTCGAAGGCCTAGATTGTAGGATTAAACCGAACTCTGGGTACGGTTAGTAAGTTTGGCTGAACACCGTTGAAGGCTTGGATTGTAGGACCAAACCGAACTCCAAGTACGGTTAGTAGGTATGACCAAACACCGGAGAAGGCTTGGACGCAGTAAGCTGGTTCTCCTTCAAGACCATGCTGAACCCCGAGTAACGGGCGTAGTAGGTTCGGGATTAGCCCTGATCTGAACCCCGTGTTGAAGACTCGGATTGTAGGATTGAACCGAACTTCGAGTACGACTAGTAGGTTTGGCCAAACATCGGTGAAGAACGGTGAATGAATAAAACCTAACACCGGCTGAAGAACGGTTAGTAGGATTAAACCGAACGCCAAGAAAGACATGGGTTGCATGATCAAAACCGAACCCCAGTGAAAGGCTTGGACTGTAGGATCGAACCGAACTCCAAATACAACAAGTAAGTGACACCGAACTCTAAATTTCCCAAAAGCACTTCTCCTGGAAATTCTTCAATCGGTAATACTTTCTGTTGAAATTCCTTATTCGGGAACGTTCTAACTTCAAAGGCTCAGGTCATATTTTATCGAAGCCCGACTCATTATTTCCGACTCAGGAATAATTCACTCGGGCATGTCTCTATCTGAGGCGTATTCACCCAAAGCATTTCATTCGGAAATTCTCTATTCTTTACCGCGCTATGTAGGAATCAGAGATATTCCATTCAGTGCCATTCCATTCCATTCTTTTTCCTACTCAGAAATGCCCCACTTGGAGCTATGATATTCAAAAATGCTTCACTTAGTGAAATCCCACGTTAAAGTGCCATACTTGGGATTATTCAAAACCGCTAACAAGTACTTCCTTTAGGAATTCCCCACTCGGAAATACTTTTCCTTAGAATTCCTTACTCGGAAACACTTCAAATTTAGTGCCCGACTCATGAATTCTTTAAGTCGAAAATATTTCACTTCAGAGTTTCAATCAGCAATTATTCACTCAGAATATCTCTATCCAAAACATATATATGCAAACTCAGAACCTTTCTCTGACCAAAGGCATTTCCACTAAAATAGCCCACTCGGAAATTTTTCACTCGATGCTATACCATGAAGAGTCGAAAATGTCTCACTCGGTGCAATCCCAATTAGTAGTGTTATATTCGGAAATACTCCACTCGGGAGAATTTGCACTCAGAAAAACTCGAGCCCGAATGAAAACTCAGATTGTAAGGCTAAAACTGAACTCCGAGTGTAGTAAGTACAATCAAACCGAGTAATCACTCAGAGCCTTCCACTCAGGAAAGTTCAATCAGAACTCTTTACTCAGAAAGATTTACTTTGAAAGCTTCCACTCGGAGCTTTCACTCAGAAGAGCTCCCACTCGGAATTCTCAATCGAAATAAATTCCACTCGGAAATATCACTCGAAATCGTCCTTGATGAAAAATAAGACTCAGTTAAAACGTATATGCTTTTACTGAGCAACTTGAGGGGTAATGGAATTTCCCGGATGACATGGCTACAACCAGCCTCACTCGGAGTCACTCATTCAGAGTCAGTTGCTCACTCGGAACTGATCACCCAATAATGCTTGGGGATAGTATCCAATGACTAATAAGTATTCTGAAGGATGGACACTTAGTAAAACGTCCTCACGATTACTTCCCCTCAAGGCTAACACTGCAAGCCGTTCTCATGATGACAACATGTCTCACCATAATAGCAAACCTCATTATGGTACTTATAATTGAAAGCCTAATCATCGAAGATTAAGGTACGCCTTTTACCGGGCTCGTGTGATTTAAATAAACGATTTCGTCACACTACAATATCAATACAACAAAAGATATTCTATCTTTTCTATCAAACCGAGCCTTTGGTTATTTAAGTACCTATACATGAGAACTAAACTTGTTTGCTGCTATCCGATGTAGTATTTACGCGTCTACATCTGGATTGGATCATTACATATACAATGATTCTATTGAAATTACTCTCAACGGACAAACGTATAAAGCAAGTTGTATTTTCATTGATCAAATCCTGAATTACATGAGAGAATTGATTCAGTAATCCGGAGCTGATCCCGAAACACAGCAGATTTGAATCAATAAAAACTATAAGACAAGGAAGGCACTATTTCTGTTGGCTTGTCTCTCCGTCCTTTCCTTTGCCTTTATCTTCGGCCTCGCTTCCCCATCACCAGCAACTTTGCCTACATCAGCACTCGTTCTTTCATTTCTAGGCTGATTGGTGATAGGGGTCAGAAGAGAAGGTCCCATTGACTGGCCTTTGGGGAGAGGAGCTAGCTTATACATGGTGTTTGGCGGTTCCTCCTGACGATCATCAACCAAAGCTATGAGTTTCCCTCCATGAAACTGATAGAACGGATCAATACCGTTCAAATTAAGTTCTACTTTGGGATTCTGATATTGAATTTGACGAACAGCCAGCCTAAAAGATTCCTCGACTGCCTGGACACAGATATCCATAGCCTCTTCCGCTCGGGTATTCGCAGCAGTCAAATCCGCTTTCAGAACTTTGACCTCGTCGTTCAAACTCGCCAACTTTAGTAACAACTCCTTCTCCTTACGAGCCCAGTCTTCAACTCCTTGGGAGTAAACGACCTTGGCTTCTTTCAGTTCCTCTCCCAACTTGGCCGAATGCTCCTTCTCCGTACAGAGGCTGGCGTGGAGGTCGGAATTGATTTTCTTCTGATCAACTGCTTGAGCCTCCAACTCTTTAACAAGATATTTCAGCCTGGAGATTTCTTCGTCTTTCTGGTACCCTTCTTCCTTGGAAGCCTCTAACCGACTTTCCAAGCGAAGAATGTTCGCTCTGTCCTTAGCTGCGGCAACGTTCAGATCGTTAACCTTACCCGTTAACTGGCCAAGTTTTTCATTATCTTCTGACAGCCTGTAAACCGATCTCAGAAGACCGGACAGTTCAGCCAGTTGCCATTGTCCAGCGTCACAAGCTCGAGTTACTTCTCCAGGCTCTAAAGTCTTCAGCTTATACGGAGAATCGGGGATACATTGAGGCATTGGACCCTCATACACTAGGTATGGGGCAAGATTGGAGTTGCCGGGAAGGGGATAGGAAACCTTGGGCACAAAGTAAGAACTTATTGGCCTGGCACCAAAGGTAATCACATTGCTGGGGGAAGCCGTTGTCTTCTCTTCTTTCCCCTTTCCTTTAGAGGCCCCAGGATCAGCTGCCCCTTCAGAAGTCTTTGGTTTTTTGGGGGAGGGCTGAGACTCTGTTGTCTTAAAATAATCATGTTCTGCTTTCGTCCTCTTCTTTACAGCCTTTTTTCCCTCAACATTAGAGGTCGGTATGTCAGATCCGCCCTCCAATAAAGGAATATCGTCACTAGCGGACAAAGTGAGTATGATGGTCTCGATGGTAGCCTTCTTAGAATTCCGTTTTGGCTGAATATTGTTTTCAGCCGCGACGGATTTCCCTTCAGCTTTGAGGCCCTTCAACTTATCCATCTCTGGTGACTCAGCTTCAATTTCAACTGCATAATCAGATAGAAAGATCATCAGTAACAGAAGATAACAAGACATAAAAAGAAGGAAAATAAAAAATCATAAAAAATTACACAAGTATTCTTCGCGGGTAGTTTTCGACCCTAGCAGACGCCTGCAAGAGAAAAACTTATGCGAGGCGGTGTATGATTGAAGAGCAGAAAGAACGGAGACCGATGTTGGGGTTAACTCATCCTCATTGGTGTAATAAGCCTGGGACGTCAACAAAAAGTGTTCATGAGTCCAGGCCACGGGAAATTCTTGAATCCCGTCTTTATTTAGCCAAAAAACTGGGTCATTAGGCTTCACATGAATCCTGGTGAAATAAGATTTGAATGAACGGCCATCTACTTTGGCGGAGTCAGTGTATGACTCGAAGTTGATGACTTTGGAGTTAGTCCGGAGGGTTATCAAACTTACTCCTCCCTTCTCCTTATCTGCACGACGGACCACTTGTGTAAAATAAAAAAGCATGGCCACCGTGGGTGTGAAATTGAAGTGATCCCCGAGCACTTCAAGAGAACGGATTAACCCCCATCCATTAGGGTGAAGCTGAGAGGGGGCGCAGTCCAAAAACCTCAACACCCCCATCTGAAATTTTGTGAAGGGAAGGCGTACACCTAAATTCAAAAATACGAAGTCATACATGAATATTGACCTCTCATCCGGTGTATGACAAACCCGTTCTGAGAGAAGAGGAGCCAACACCATAAAACGCTTCTTGAATTTCTCCTTTTTGAAAACTGTGAAGCGGGGCTCCAACCTTGCTCCGTCCTCCCGAGCATGGATAGACGGTGTTGAGAGAAATTCACCCGCAACCCAGCAATAAGGACGCTCCTTTTGGAGCTTAACCCAATCAATCTGGTGTACAACTACATTACACAGCCCGGAAGATGTCTTCAAGATATACTGCTGAGATGGTCCTCCACTGCCAGAGGCACTTTTTCCAGTCATCTCCTTTATAGCTAGTTTAAACACCTTCACGCTGCGATAAAAACTCACATCATGAGAGAGGTATAAATCAGCGCTTTCCTCACTCTCACTAGAAGAGGATTCTGAAGAGGGTATTATCACCCTTTGCCTTGAATAGGGCAACGCCTCCCTCTCTAAATGAAGTGGGTTTGAATGGAAGATCACAGGAATCCTCCTACCACGACTAGAGGAAATTTGAGACAACACTCTTCCTCCTCTTCCCCTAGGGCCAACGCGGCTCGAGCCAACGAAACCTCTCCCAGACATTTAGAAAAACTAGAAGAAAATACGAGAAGATGAAGGAAAGGTTACCTAAGTATGAAGAAGGGTGGTGAATCAAGTATCACATAAGCAAACAATGTCTTCTCGAAAATTTTGCAGAGTTTCGTCAGGAAAGCAAGACTGAGTGATTTCTGAATTCACTAAGTATTCCTTTTATAAGGGGTCAACAAACTCAATTACGAGTCGAAGGTTATGTCGTTTGCCACTAAACGATGCCATTTTGGTAAATCCAAGGCTGTCGTTTTAAACCTTAAGGCGCGAAATCAACGTCGATTTGTCAAAAGGGCCTCTCAAATGGGCCTCGGAATTTAAATTTCAGGCCCATGAAGCTCCCTAGTGACGGTTATAAAGACGTGCGCATTTAAGGCAATAATGGCTCGCCCACGTGATTAAAGGCATTAAATGTCCAATCATGAGAAACGTTGCAACTGTTACTCGAATACCAAGGGTTGCAAGTTTCAAAAACTTTGGGATTCTCGCACAAAGAATCTTTGTCCATATCCGTCCTCACGAATGCCATGACGACGGAACCTTCGTTCCAAGAACGGATGTTTACGTGACAACGTGTATCATCTGACATCTACACTTCTTCTAAAATGACGTAGCTTATATGAGCCACTTTACTAGTCCCTCACACAAGCTAGGGGACAAGTAGAATGATGACCTCGTCTCGATACCGGACTTGATAACGAAATTGAAAACTCAATCCGTACCCTGACGATTGAAACGTACCCCCCAGGACGGATGATCTCAATCACCTATTCTGTGATTTGACGATGTAACTCCTGGCGTGGTGTACTCCCCAGGACGGACGATCTCAATCACCTATCCTGTGATTTGATGATGTAACTCCTGGCATGGATAATTCCCATCATCATCCTTATGATGGAAGCTTCTGAAGTCTCAATCTGTATCCTGACGATTGAAAAGTATTTCCCCAGGACGGACGATCTCAATCACCTATCCTGTGGTTTGATGATGCAACTCCTATGATTTTGAAGGCTCAATCCGTACTCTTACGATTGAGATATATTTACCCAGGACGGATGATCTCAATCACCTAATCTGTGATTTAATGATGTAACTCCTGGCGTGAACAAATTCCCATTATCATCTTTATGATGGAAGATCCAACTATCATCTTTATGTATCTTTGTAGTTCCCCAAGCCCGGAATAATACTCTCACATTGGACAACGTTTTCATCTCCAATGAGAATAATACGAACTAATACTAGTCATCCGTCCTGTGACACCGCTACTGTGAACAACGGATCGACTCCTTTTCTCCCCAAAGGAATTAAGGATGATGCCCTATGACAGGTAGCTAATCCTTAACATACTTGCACTTGGGGACAGTATTCATTTATATATCTTTCCGTTCTAAAATTATATGATTTTCTAAGGTGATTATTTCAATCCAACCTCAACGCTAGCCCTACAGAGCGGATTATCAATTACTGAAATGATATATACATCTGAGTCATATTATTCATCATGAAGTATTGAAGACAAAATTCTGAAAGGGAATTTTATTCATTCGTGAAGAGCAGGATTACATATAATACCGGAGTTGATCCCGGAACACAACTTTACATATTAAAAATAGCAAGACTACGAAGGGGGAACTTGCTCTTCAGTCTCTTTCTGCCCTTCCCCTTCTCCAGGTTCTTGTATCGCTTCCTTTGGGATTTCCTCTGGAGTCTTCTCTTCTGGAGCTTTAGCACCTCCTGCAGATGAGGCGACCTCAGGAATAGGAAAAATGAAATCCGGTCCCATAGTTTGACCCTTGGGAAGAGGGGCCAAACCATACAAGGACTCCGGAGGATCTTCATGTCGACCATCAACCACTGCAACTAACCTCCCTCCATGGAATTCATAGAACGGATCCATACCATAGAGGTTAAGCGATACAGTGGGGTTACGATAGAAAACTTGGCGTATAGCTAGGCCGAAGGATTCTTCAACTGCTTGAGTGCATATGTCAATAGTTTCCTGCGCCTCGGCTTTTGCTACAGCCAATTCTTCCCGCAACCTCGAAAGATCTCTATCTGATCCTTGAGATTCCGTGCTCCTAGCCTTCAGTCCCTCGATCTCAAGGAGGAGATTCTTCTCCTTCTGGGACCATTCCTCTGCTTGTTTAAAATAATCCTCCGCAGCAGCTTTGCTTTTATCTTCAAGATCAGCTTGTTTATCTTGACTGCTATGGAGTTCTTCTTGAGATTTACCAAGCATCTCCTCCTTCTCTGCCAGTTTACCCTCCAAGTCTTTAAGCATGGTTTTGAGCTTGAGATTTTCCTTGTTCATAATATCTCCGAACTCTTTAGACTTGGCGAGGCGATCTTCCATTAATCTTAGGGCAGCTTTATCCTTCCCCACCGAGAGGTTGAGCTGTTCTACTTTATCACTCAGCTCATCAACCTTGTCAGCATCATCAGCTAACAAACTGAGTGAGTGAAGCATCCCAGTAAGTTCTGCTAACTGCCATTTTCTGGCCTCACATGCCTCTTTGATTTCTTTAGGTTTAAGCGTGGGCCAGAGTTCGTATAGCGGCTGAGGAAGAATCGTTGGAGTTGTCCCCCGGTATGAGAGGAAGGGAGTAAGGAATGAAGCAGTTGGGAAAGAGATCGGACTAGTTCCAGAGACCCCAGAAAGAATACCCTTATGGAGTCCAGAAGAAACTTCAGCTGCATCCGAGGTCTCTACAGCTTTACCTTTTGAAGCCCTTGTCCTTTTCGGACTCCTTAAAGGTTTATGTTTCTTCGTTGGTCCTCCTGAAGGGTCATTCTTGATCTTCCTCCTCCTCTCTGTTATATTGGGTTGATTCGTAGTTGCACCAGCACCAGTTGAATCACCCTCCACCAGCGGAATTTCCCCTTTGACATCCGAGGTCAGAATGATCAACTCAGAATAACCCTTCACAAAATCCTTCTTAGGATGAATTTCATTCTCACCAGCTACGGACTTACCTCCTGCTTTCAAGGATTTCAGTTTGTCCATGTCTGGAGATTTTTGCTCTATTTCACCTACATGCACGAATAAAACGTATTAGCAACAAAGAAATGCTCAATACAATCAATAAAGGAGGAAAAAAAATAAAACAGGAATTACGTAGATATTCATTCCGGACTGCACTTGAACTACTTAAAAGACGTCTACATAAAAATGCTTTAAAGCGTGTAGAATATGCTTCAAGGGCGAATAACACCGTCGCCGTTTCAGTAGATAGCTCGGACTGATGAGTGTAGTATGCTGAAGAGTTCAGGAGAAAGTGCTCATGAGTCCAGCTCAGGGGAAATTTATTAAGACCCTCTTCGTTCTTCCAGAAGACGGGCTTATTCTTCTTAATTGATATCCGGGTAAAGAAGGACTTAAATGACTTCCCGTCAACTTTAGCCGAATCGGTGTAGGATTCGAAGTTCACGAAGGAACATAGAGTCTGGAGTGTGATTAGACCTACACCGCCTTGCTTGTTAGCCCTCCGAACTACCTGAGTGTAGTAGAACAGCATCGCTACGGTGGGCGTAAAGTTGAAGTAGTCTCCCAATACTTCTAGAGCACGGACGAGTCCCCAACCGTTCGGATGAAGTTGAGAAGGTGCACAATTTAGGAACCTTAATACACCCATTTGAAACTCGATAAGGGGAAACGAACTCCGAGGTGATGAAATACAAAATCATGCATATATATGGAATGCTCGTCTAGGACAACGTGGTATATCCATTCTGTAGGGAGCGGTGCAAATACCCTGAACCATTTTTTCATTTCCTCCTCGGCGCAAACTGTAAACCTTGGCTGAATCCGAGCTCCGTCCTCATTCGCGTGATGGGAAGCTAAGTTTTTAAGCTCGTCAGCTATCCAGCAGAAGGGCCACTTAGCCTGGAGTTCTTCCCAGTTTAGCCGAGAGGCGACTACGCTGTACAGACCTTCTGCTGTTTTCAAAACAATTTGATCTCCAGAGGTTCCTTCTCCAGTCATCGTTTAAGTAGCGTGAACAAAAATCTATGCTCTACGATAAAAAGTCACATCGTCAGAAGGGTAACAATCATTACTCATCTCATTTTTCAGAACGACTACAATCGGAGGACGACTCTGAGAAGGGAAAAGTTACTCTCCACCGTGAGTAAGATCCCTTTCTGAGCGACATGACTCAGCCCTCGGAAGAATCCCAAGGATTCTTCCCCCATGATAATTAGGGTTGCGAGAAGTTAATCTTTCCCTCGTAAGATACATTCTTTTCAAGCAAAAACAGTAGAGCAAAAGAAGACAAAAATAACAGGGAAAAGAAAATGGTTACCTCAGATGACAAGGAAGATAAAGACTGAGAAAAACTTTGCAAAACAAGCGGCAAGCATCCTTACAAAATTTTTGCAGAGTTTTGCTAAGAAATTAGAAGTGAGTGGTACCCAGAATCCACTAAGTGTTTCTTTTATAGGAAATGAAAGGGTTCGGTTACCAACTCTTGAGGTTGTGTCATTCACGACTAAACGCGTCGATTTACAAGTCAAACGACACAGTCGTTCTAAATTCATGGGCGCCAAAACAATATCAATTCGTTAAAGGGCCTCTCCGCTGGGCCCAGAAGTTTTAAAGATTGTAGGCCCATTAGACCCCAAACGACGGTTACTGAGATTTACGTCTCAGACGCAATAACTGCTCGCACACGTGATTAAAGGCATTTAATGTCTAATCATGCAACGCAATCTATGCTTTACAGACGTTACTCGAATTTCAAGGGTCCTCAATTTTCAAAAAACTTTTGGCATTCTCCTGCTGCAAATCTTTGTCTGAAACTGTTATAACAACATCATGACAACGGAACGTTCAACCCTAGGACGGTTCCTCATGATGTAATAATGCTGAACAACACACATGCATAAAAACGTTTCCTGCAAAGCTATACCGGCATCTAGACCTTTCGCAGGTTGAGTAGCTCATGTGAACAACTACACAGTCCCTCACACAAGCTAGGGGACATATGATCCGGTCTTGATACCGGTATCCAATCTGTAAGACATATTTTAACGTCTTTGTCAATTCGCCAACGTGCAACCGGTGTCGTTGGTATACATCCGGTCTCTAATTCCGTATCAGGCGCTCTCCCTATACCGGTTGTCCAGGATAACACCATGACACCGGATAACACACACGTCAGTATGCAGAAGACAAAAGGCATTGCTACAGGAACGATCAATAATTCCCTGCACTACGAGCCAAAATCTGTTCACAGGAATGGTCAATTTGTCCTTTAATTATAGCCTACACTCCCTACGCTCAATATAAAATGGTCACTTGACCCAATCATACTGGTAAGTGCGTAATAAAATAATAATTTAAGGTGTTATTGGAGGTTAGTGGTTCCCCACTAACGGATCCTCGAATATCGAGTCAATCAGGTATATGAACTCTCTTCATCAATGAAGGGAGGGATCTTTTGACTCTATAAACTTACAATTACTCTCTGAAAACATTCCTCACTTGGAATATCACCACTGACTTGAGCGTCGGAGAATCTTTGTAGGTGACACCACCTTTCGCCCACATCAACGCGTAAGGACGGTGTGAAGGACCTCCAGGACGCCCAATCCGCTCTCATTATACAGAGACATCGGATACGTAAACTGGATACTCATATAACCGGTCTTTAGAGACGTAATCATCTTACTATTTGTGACTGACCCGACACCGGATCTCTTGACCCCGGTTTAGGACAGATCACTTGGCAAGTTCCCTTGTTTTTTTCAAGCGAAATTGATGAGAAAAGAAACAGAGAAGCATGAAACAAGCTATTGCCATGGTTATACCTTAAGCTTCAAACTGGAGGTCCATTTGTCATCAGAATTTAAAATTGATTGTGTTTTTGGAATCCCGATAGCTTCAATTTGTTACTCTGCAACCATTCTTCTTCTTTCTCTCTTTAGTCGAGTGTGGTAATGGTGATGGGATTTTTTTTCCAATTTTTAGGGCATTCAAAGCTTTATTATAGACCTTAGCACGATGGGTGTTGCGGAATGATTGACAAATGATGGTTTCGATGTTGTAGGGTTCGCGTCAAGCATTAAAGTGAGGTTAGGTGGAAAGGGGTCTTTGAATTTGACGTCGGGTCACGTCGAGGTAAGTCCCTACAACGTGTAGAATTGCTTGGAAGCGGTTGTGATAAATTTAAATATGATTCGGAGGTCGACAGTTGATCGTTTATATGAAACGTGGTAATTTTAGATAATCAGAGCGGTTGGAAAACTGGGTGATTATTTCAAAGCCGTGGAAGCTTAGGAGTTGAGGTAAGGGGAGTGTGCGTGGTGTATAATTTCATGTAAATAATCTTAGCATCATTTTGAGTGTATAAGTGGAAATATAATATATATATATATATATAATTAAAGAGATTAAAGTAATGACGTGTATTCTATAAACTAAATATTAGACGAAATATAATTTTAGTTTTGCAATTGATGATTGAAATGGTACAAATGGTGATTATTGATGTTAGGTTATGATTGTGCTGTGTGAATATGGAATTTTTGTTGAACTCTTGAACTGTGAATATTGATTAAGTAATGCAGGATATGGCTAATTGACGAAACAATATGAAATTAGGAGTATAATATGATAATTTTGCCAGGTGTGGCTTATTTTTATATACCCCATGGTGGTGGCTTTTATGTCGGGAATATTAAGTTTGTGTGTATACTTAAAATGAGGTTGGAATTGCATTTCATTGATTTGGTACTTTAAGTTGAGCATAGAACCATTAAATTGCATTTTGATGCATAACTTTTGTATACCGTGGAATTTTGGCGAACAGACTATGTCAGCAGGTCTGGAATATGGAGAACATAGTGCTCATGAAATTTGTTGCCATTCAGAGTTGAAACAGGAAAAATATGGGTTTTAAAAGTTGGAAAACTTAAAATAGGGACCAAACTATAAAACGTTGAATGTAGGGTTTGTCGTGGGCATTCTCACGCTACCCTAGGGGTGTACACGCCCGGGCTCTATGTCGGGTCCCCTCTCTTTCGGCGCGTGCTCACGCTGCACCAGCATACCCACACTGGTGCCTGGTGTTGGTCTCATCCTTGCTCTGGTGGACATATACGCATGTGCCTGGTGCCTGCCCTGCTCCCCCTTGCTTTCGTGTGGGCACGTCGACTAGCTTATGCCCACGCCTAGCCCCAGCGTGTGCACGTTGGCGTTCTGTTTGTTCTTGTGTGCGCGCGTTGTCCATCTCTAGTAAGCCGATGTCCCTACGCCATACCTGGGCGTGCCTATGCTTAGGTTCTGCCTCCTGCCCATATTCCTGGCGTGTATAAGCCTAGGTGTTGTTGTGAGGCACATGTTTGTGAAAATTTGACGAATTAGGCATTGCACTTGCATTTTCTTTAAGATATTTTAACAATATGAAATTAATTAATCATTAATGGTTTTATATTTATGTAAATTGTACCTATTAAATTTACAAATTGATGATAAAATAAATTAAATTAGGACGGTATGTTATATATATTTTTTGTTTAGACACAATTTGTAACTTTTTGGAAATATTTTAATTAATCTCAATTTTAATAACAAAGTTTAAGTTTTTTTCTTTATAATATGAAGTTTTACCTTATTAAAGATGTAACATAATGCACCTATTAGTAAAAATAAAAAATGCTCTAGATTTTACCTTTTCTTAAATAAGTAAAAAGTCTTATTTTAAAAAAACAAGATAAATGGTAGCACTATGAATTATTAAAATTATGAAGGGGCAATAAAGTAAAAATAGATTTTAGCTAATAGTTGAAATTAAAAACACTACTTTAAATAGCCTTTCAAAAAATATTATCAACTAATTGAAAACGTCAAATACCTTTATTTTACGTAAAGTGACATTTCAGCTATTGATTTCAACTTTTAACTAGCTCAAATACCTTACTAAACATACACTTAGTGTTAGTTTAGTAAAGCTAGCTGAAAACTTATAAACTAGCTAATTGTATTAGAAGTGTTTAGTAAAACTAATTGTTTAAGTTGCTAAAAAAATATAAAATGACATAAAAGGACATGTTTAATTATTTTGGCAAAACTTATTTTTTTATATACATACCTTGTAACTTTTTGAGATATTTTAATTAATATCAAGATTAATAAAATAATGTTTAAGATTTTTTCTTTTTTATAACAAAAAAGAATCTTGAAATATATAAATAAAAAATACATAGTTCAAATATGATAATTCATGTAAGCATTCTTCATAAAAATCAATTTCACATCTCCATAAAGTTTTGATAAGATAAATATTTATAATAATAATAATAATAATGTAAATATCAAAGAGCATTCCATAAAAATAAAATAAATATTGAATCTTTTAAAAATAAAATAAAAGAGTAGTAAGGGAATTATAAAAAAATATGTAGGGACAATATAGTAAAAAAGGAATTTTAACCAGTAGTTGAAATTAAAAAATGCTACTTAAGGTAGCATTTTAACTACCAATTTAAACACTTATAATTTACATTTTAAGACATTTCAACCACTAGTTTAAGCTCTTCAGCTAATATCTTACCAAACAAACACTTAACTTTTAGCCGTTATAACCCCTTCATAATTTTAATAATTCTTAATACTACATTTTTATTTTATTTTTTCAAAAAAGTAAAATATTTATTTTATTTTAAAAAGTAAAACTTGCTAAACCCATACTACTACTACTTTTCTTCCACTTTATTTTACTTTTAAACAAATAAAACCTTTACTTAGTTCCAAAAAAGTAAAATCATAGCATTTTTTTTTATTTTTACTAGTAGATACATCATGTTAAATGTTAAATAAATAATTTTTATTGTGGATAAAATTTAAAAATATAAAGAAACAAAAAACTTAAACATTTTTGTTAAACTTGAGATTAATTTGAATATCTTAAAAAAATTACAAGTTGTGTAACAAAAAAAACTCACAAATTATGTCTAAATAATTAAAAAAGTTATAAGTTACCTTAACAACTTCTTTTACCAAACACTCTTAATACAATCAACTTTCAATAAAACTTTAATATTTTTTACATCGATTATCAAAACAATTGATTAAAAAATAGATAAAATAGTATGCGGTTACTGAAATCCCACTTGACTAATGAAAAAAATATGTTAATTCAACAAAATATTCTATCTCAAATAATATGAAGAATCAATAATAACCATTAAATTTTTTTATTTTTATAACTCTATTTTCTCAATTAATTATCAAATGTGCACTTAACCAAGTAACTTCTCGAGAATTTTGTTTTTGATCATAACATAACTCGTGAGTTGGACTGGTAGAATCCAAAGAGTCAAGGTTTGAAAATTCAACAAAAGAAAATAAAAGTTTCCCATCGAAATTTGAGAAAACTTTCAAGTAAGTGCTCAACATTGTATAAATCATAAATTTTAGTCCATAAGATTTTTAAATTCTCGAATTAGTTCTTATCATCATTAAAAGAAAAATCATTCATTTTAAACCTTTATATTTTTACCACTCTTTTAATATTAAAAGGATTAAATTAAGTTGTACCTTGAGAACACCACTTCCATACATTTTATAGATAACAAATGAGCTGTGCATTAGAACTATGACTTTCAAATGTACATAAAAGACCTAGCATTGAGCTGCAGTGTGGTGTGGGGAGTTGATTTGAGCCTACCTATATGCTTTGGAATGAAAGGTATAATAGGAAACAAAAGATGGTATGGATATTCATGAGCCACTAGATTCGCTCACAAACTTGCTCACTGTTTTGAGAAGAAAAAGATATGATACATGTGTAGACATGAGAGAATTTATAATAAGCTCTTCCCCAGCTACTGGAAGAGTGAAAGATAGGCCCTTTAGATGAAGAACATTATGTTTTCCAGGTCAGTATGCAATCTGTAAAATCCCTGTTCAAATGAAGCTGTTGACGAAACTGAAAAAGCATCTTTAGAAGATGAAGATGTCGCTGACTTCAGAGATTGCATCCCAATCCTTGCCTCATGGTATAATCTTCCTCTATAAGCAGCAAGGTCAGCATAATACACTGGAGGGACTAGAGACACAGGTTTAGTGCACCTTGCAAAGGTGAAGCACATTTCAAATATGAGCTTCTGCAATTCATCAGATGTGAACTTGTGCTCATCCCATAAGACATGGTAATGGGTGGGCTTGCTTGTACCTAGGCTTCCATAGTAACTACAGAGGTAAAAGTCAAACTCAAAAGGGTGAGTAACTTTTGTGTCCACAACTGTTCCTGGCAAGATATTGCCACTGGATGATCCATCCCTCCAACCCTCTGGAAACAGTCGAGTTTGGTGTCGTTTTTGTGCCACAATAAGAGTGATTGTCGGGAAGTAGTTTAATCTTTGAAATACTCTCTTCAAATCTAGTAGCTCTTCATTAAGAACCATGTCAAACTGGTACTCACTCACCCCGTCACGAAAAATAACAATTCTTTCTGGCCTGATTCCATTAATCCTCCTATAACATGCAACAAGCTCAAGACACATCTCACCAAAATTTAATATTTTCTCACTTCGGTTATATTGCGGGCAAACACGAGCTGCATAACGATTTACAGCAGGCCAGTTCACAGTTGCAACCACAGCAGCAATTGATGGACTCCTGGTATCTTGAGAACCTGGATGATTGACATCAGCCCCTAAAAACATAACATGTCCTTCGCCCTCAAAGTAAGGGAGCCTATTACTAAGCTCCACGTTACTGCCTCCAAGTTTGGCATTGATCTTGAGAGCCAGATTAGTGTAAAATTTGTCCTCCCCGTCATTAGCACTATGAGACAAGCAGCATTGTGTCACAATTCCAACTTTGGTCTCAGAAATCCACTTGAGGTACTTGTAACCAGAACTTTTTTTAGCCATTACACACAGAAGAAATTGCAAGTGAACTTGGTTATATTTACAAATGTTGTTGATTTTTTCAAGTAACTCAGATAGCGAATCATAGCCAGCGAGTATCTTCATTGAAGACTCTTCATACAAAATGGGGTCCTGCATGTATATACCCAATTTATTGTATTTACCTTTAAGCTTTTGAATGAATTCCTTGCCTCTTAGTTTGGATTTGTATGGGCCAAAACTAGTGAAATCAAGAATGCCCCAATGCTCAACTGGTTTGCCTTCCACCAATGACCTTCCAGCAAGGTTCCAGTGACATTTCTCCAGATCCACTGTTATTTTGATCATCTTTCCATTTGGATCACCTAACTTCAACTCTGGAGGGCCAATTACACGTCCTAAAATGGTTGTCATGGTTGTGTTCACACTCAGTCCAAAATTTTGAATAACATCACCACTGCCAATGAAGATTGTTGTAAGTGAGACATGTCTCTAACAAATAAAAGACCAATACAGTGGACCAATTATCTAATCAAATACAACCATGAGCATTAAATGAAAAAATCAATTTTATTTTTTCAAAACAAATTTTATATTTACACATATTCTATTAAGTATTAACTAATCATTTCCAGTAGTCAACTAGCAAAGATTGAGGGATTACAAAGTTGAAAGCCAACCTCTTTACAAGGTAATGAACACAAAATTAAGCAGGTTTGTGCTAATACACTAAGCTATAGAAATTGCTAACTTGCTACAAAGCTGAGTCAGCATATTTAATAATTTCATGATTTGAAGATTAATCATCATTATCACTGAAAAGAGAAATTCTAGTGCATATGCCATATTTCATTAGGAGTCCAACAGTATATTTCCCAAATTTCATTAGGAGTCAGGCAGTGTGACTCTTGTTATTTTGCTATGAGTCTAGCTGTTAATTCTATTATTCTGTTATGAACACCATCAAATATAAATATAATATTCTCTCCTCTCTTCCAAAAAAACTGATTCTTTATTTTAACAGTCTTAAAGATGTCTGCCTTAAAGAGTAAATAGTTATCCTGCTAGCAGTTAAGTCTTTCTATTGTATTCTTAAGTTTCTTCTGCTTAGTTTCTTGTTTAGGTGCTCCGAAGAATTTACGGACCTCCACTTCTGCAGTCAGTACCTTATTATATAGACCAAACTTGTCAGTGATTTGTACATGACACCTGGCAGATATTATGGTTGATTGACAAGTGTTTTTCACACAAAGTATGAAGTTTAGGGGATCAGTTTCACCTTTTAAAACACTATGCCAAATCTGCACATGGCCGAAATTGAAGTATATATAACCTGCAATTTAATCTTTAAATAAGCACCTAATGATCTAAATCCATCATTGTCGTTTCATGCAACTGTAACTAAGAATCAAGTTCCAAAAAAGGCATGCCCTTTGAGAAATAATGCAATTAAAATACTATCCCCCTTACCTGCAAGGTCCATCACTAGACTGCACCATCTTCTGTATCGCAAACTCCCTCTCATTTGGGTGAGCTAGCGACATTGCTTTCAGTGTCTTTGCGGCAACACCATCCAGGCGCTCTTTTGGATATCTTTGGCCCTCAACTAAAACACAGAATTCCATGGGTACATAGTTCTTCTTGTTGTCTTTCCCTAAATCTAGACAAGGAATATCTTTGTAAACAATGTCCTTTCCATATTTGTCTTTAAAAAAGCCAAGAAGACTAACATCATTTGAGGGACTCCAGCCAGCAGTATTGTCAATGGGAAAAGTAACATACCTTGTAATCATAGGTGTTAATCTTGAGATAATATATTTCTTTTTGGATTTACGATGAGTCACATTAACCTTTAATCCAATAAGTGCCTCCTCGACATATTTCCTGAAGTTTTCAAATTCATCTAATCTAAAGTTATCAATACGCTCATGCAAGAAATCCAAGACTGACATTCGCTTTTGGAAAGCCAATACTGAGTAGTCTACACATAAGGACAGTCCCTGAGATGTAGTCTTTAAACTATGCTGATATCCCCCAACAGCAACGATCCCATGGTGAAGATCCTTCACTATTACAGGAGGATTTGTGGGATAAAAGTGGCGTCCCACTGAAACAGTGCGTCTAGCTGGATTCTCTTTCACCACCACATCCATCCCTTGTAAAATATCCCTAGGAATGGTGAGGGTAAGGCCACTAAGATAGTCCATTAACTTGCGAAGTCTGAGAGTATTAACAAGATTTAAGGTAACACTGTATGAAATGGTCGTCTCATCCTCTCCTTCAGAGATCTCCACAGTAAAGGTCTCTTCCGGTAATTTTACCACACTAAAAATATTTTTTGCACCATCATGTGCAGTCATCTCCAAGGGCAACCTCTCAGGATCATCAGAAAACAATTTATCTCTAATCATACACAAATCAGACTTTGATAATTTCTGAGGCTTGCCTAGTTTTGAAGAAAACTTAGGCTTGACAACAACATTATAATGCATTATTATACTCTCTGGATTGAACTTAACAGGGAAATGATTGACACGAAGTCTGCTCGTTTGAATTGCTAACATGCCACCATTGTCAGGTCTCTGAATAGGCGAAATTTTATCCTTTCTATCAAGGGTAGCAGAAGATGTAGCTAACTGGTCTGATATTTGTAGTCTTTCCAGTTTGGGAACTACAGACTCTGCAGGGAAAATTAATATCTATAAAAAAACAATCAACAGAATAATTGAAGAAGACTTCTAAGTTCTAACAAATAATTTACATGGCTAGGTGAACAGATGCATGCAACGGATTTCAATATAGGATAAACAGACTTGTAAGTGTAACTGGAAAAATACTAGTGAAAAAACAGAAACTAGTGAAAACAGGATTTAGTAATTTTAGTTGTTTTCATGAATTCCCTTGCAAATTCTTCATCACATTTTTTTTTTGTAATCGGTAGTAAAAGTGTGAATCCTTGGATTAGTCCTTAAGATTTGAATCAAACATTTTAGTTCCTGATATTTTTAAAACTCCAAATCAGTTCTGACACTGTTCATAGTAAAAAGTCATTCATTGTAACTAAAACAAACTAAATATCAGGCACTCAGAAACGTTCAAAGCATCCAAATTTTGAGGACTAACTTGAAAGTTTACTCGATCGAAGTAAACACATATAGGAAGAATGTACCTGGAGGTGATCGCCAAGAGTGATTAGTGTCTCTGTGCCTTTCAGTGGTTGGTTTTGGGAGAGAGTAATTTTGGTTCCATGGAAACGCAGTTGGTGTGGATCGCCTCCATTCGGGTTGAGTGGGCTTGGAGCGGGTCCAATCGGGCAGAAGAATGGGCTGGGAAGGGGGAGCGGTGGGCCTGGGTCGCCTCCATTCGGGCTGCAGAATAACCTCATCGTGGTCTCTTGGCTTTGAGCGTCGCCATTCTGGTTGCAGAGTGGGTTGCTGAGTTGGTTTACTACTACCACCGGAACCGTCACCGTCACTGCTACGGGTTTCCATTCAGGGTTTTAGGGGAAGGTACAGAATTAAATGGAGGGGATTCACTCACTACAATCACCAAAATGTCCTCTCACTCCTTTTTCTTTATTCATTCACTTCCATGTCATAATGTAGGGATTTTGGCCAAAATAGGGTCCTTTTCAAAAAAAATGCGTTTTAGGGGTTAAAAAAAAACTATTTGGTGGTCTGGGGTAGAATCTGTCACATCATCTTTGAGTTTCGCCTGATGGAGGGGCGAATTTGCAGAGGGGTGTCAGAAATTCGTCTGTTGGGCATCTCTATGCTCACATACTTCGAAGCTTTCTTCCGGAACTCCTTAAACGTCGTCGGAGGACTCTTTGCCAAAGATAAAGCAAAGGCCAGGTTGTAGAGCTTCAACAACAATATGAAGTTGAATGTCCTCTGTGAGGTTAGGCACCAAAACTGCCTCCTTATAAAACCTCCTTAAAAACTCCTTAAGGGTTTCGTTTTCTCCTTGCCTGATCTGGGCCAAGGTATGAGAAGTCTTGGGAACATCTCTAGAAATAACGAAATGGCTCTCAAACGCAGCCGCCATTTCTCCCCAGGAATCTATCGAACCTGAGGGTAAACTCTTGAACCAACTAAGAGCTTCCTCCGTCAGGGTTCTTGGGAACATTCTGCACATGACATCTTCATCAGCTCCCAAATACATGGCCTCATACACATAAGCATCAAGATGCTTACTGGGGTCCGTCTCCCCATTATACTTTCCAATCGAAAGTGGTTGGGTTGTTTGAATAATTTTTAATATATTAAATATAATAAATTGATTGTATTATTTTTTCTATATTAGAAACCCCGCAACATATATTGAAACTAATAAATTTACAATACAACAATAAACATTACTAATTACTGAATTATGCATAAACAATTTGGTCCCTACTTGAGTCGTGAATTGCATTCATGGCCGATAATGAGGTTGTGTTAACTTCATCATTCAGTACAAAGTGAAAATGATTTTTGATCCGGTCCGGACACCGGCCCTTAAGACAGTACGTCATTTTGGCTGTCATAGAGGGCCCACCGCTGTCACGGCTCATGTAACATCCCAAAAATTTCATTCTCAGGTATAATCATTTTCATTTAGACTATTAATGATATTATCCAATTTATCTCAACTTTCTACATAAATTTGGTTAGGAAAACATTTTGTGAACACTTCTTTTGGTCCAGCCAAATACCTTCTTTGATACTAACTTCCGGTAGCGCTTTGATTGGGATATTACCGAGTAAAATATTATTGAGCAAGAAATTTTCGAGTGAATCATAGACTGTCCGAGTGAAGAAAGGAATCTGTTTCCGAGTGAGGTATGACCGAGAGAAATTCCGAGTGAAGGTTATGTTTCCGAGTGAGGTATGACCGAGAGAACTTCCGAGTGAAGGAAGGTTACGTTTCCGAGTGAGTCATGACCGAGAGAACCACTTCCGAGTGAAGGGAGTCCTGGCCTCGGAGACATTTCTGAGTGAAGCGTGTCCGAGAGAACCACTTCTGAGTGGAAGGGGCTCTGACTTCGAATGAGCACCTTTCGGGCAAAGACGCTTCCAAGTTCTATACTTCCGAGTGACTCATTTCCGAATGAAACGTTTCCGAGTGAAACGTCTTCGAGTGACTCTTTCCGAATGTAACGTTTCCGAGTGAAACGTCTACGAGTGACTCGTTTCCGAATGAAACATTTCCGAGTGAAACGTCTTCGAGTGACTCGTTTCCGAATGACTTCCGAATGTAATGTTTCCGAATGAAACGTCTCCGAGTGACACGTTTCCGAGAGAAGTACTTCCGAACGAAGAAACGCTTTGATTTTGAATGAGTACTTCTCGGGTCGAGATATTTCCGAGTAGTGAATTCCCGAGTATGGCATCTCCGAGTTGAGAGCAACTTTCCCAAATGGGATGTCTCCGAGTGCAAGCCTTCCGTGTGGGATGGCACCGAGTGAGATAACATTGTCAGACATTTTCGATTTTCGCGCGGTATGGCACCGATTGAGATATACTGAGTGAGTCATTTCCAGGGAGAGTACATCTGGACAGAAAAAGACTAACTTCGAGTGAGTATGTTTCTGAGTGAATAGTTTCCGAGGGAAGTAAATATCCGAGTGGTGAATTCATTTGATTCGTGCTCTGGTCCATATTTAGAGTTGTTAAAAGTCTATGCTCGGGTTCGTTTTCGAGATAGCCTTTGACCCTGAGTGATCCTTTTGAGTGGAAAGATTCCCGAATGAGGATTTTCTTCGAACTTCGAGTGATCTTTCAGTTGTAATATTTCCAAATGAAGAGTTCCTAGACGAAGGAAATATCCGAGTGTTGAACCCCTTCATTCTATTCGTGCTCGGGTGTCTTAAAGTTGCCGAGAGCTTGTGCTTGGGTCCGTCTTCAAGATTGCCTTCGACTCCGAGTAATATTCTCAAGAGGAATGATTTCCAAGTGACGCAACTCCGAATGATCTTTCGGTTGTAATATTCTGAGTGACGCACTTCTGAGAGAAATAGTTTCGAGTGAAGACTGACTGACTTCGAATAAGTACTTTCGGGCAGAGATATATCCGAGCGTATAATTCCCGAGTGAATCAATTCTGAACGAAAAGTGGCTCTGACTTTGAAAGAACACTTTCGGGCAGAGATATTCGAGTGAGACATTTCTGAATGAGGTGTCCCAGGTGAGACATTTCCGAATGAGTCATTTCCGAGGAAGGAAAGGCTATATCCGAGTGTTTCAAGCAGAAACATGTCCGAGCAAATTCCCTTCCGAGTGAAGCAGTTCTGAACGAAGAGACTCTGATGAATTCTTCTCAGAATGACCCGGTAGTGGTCCAGTCGGCAAATATAGTGACCCGGTAGTGGTCCAGTCGACAAATATATTGACCCGGTAGTGGTCCAGTCGGCAAATATACTGACCCGGTAATGCTCCAGTCAGCAAATATTCACAAAATACCGAACCAGTGTCAGAATTGATCTTTTACTCCAATCATGTCGTTTTGTACATATTTTAATATATCTACTTCAATCATACAAAGCTCCAGTAGGTAGGCGGCGGTAATGGTCAACAATACAGCTCATTTCCTTATCTAAAACTCCATTATCACCGTAATTAATGCATTACAATCCAAGTACGAAAAAGCTTGTCTCCCCACTTGTCTTTTGTATTATTAAATCGACACTACAACTCGTTCAATCTCAGAACAAACGAAATTTAGTAAAGTCTCTCTTTCATTTTCTTTCCTCCGTCAAGATATTTTTGATCTGAAGCTAGGACAGTACGAAGAGAACATTTTTCAACCAATCTAAGATCCTTCATCAAGGTAAGAGGGGATAGGGTTGTGAATAAATATGGAATGGGTAGAATTGTATACTGTTCTAGGATTCCATATTTATTTTCGTAACTTGTTACTCAATTTTGAAGCTCAAAACGTGTGAATTTTATAACATCGTTAATTTTTAAAATAATTTTCAATACATTAAATAAATTTTTCACAATTACTTTATAATTTCTAAAACAGGAGTTGGATTCCACCAACCGGTGCCGGTTACACCTCAGTCCGACTGGCTTATTTTAGAATACAAATAAATACAATTTATCTTTTCACAAATATTTCCAAGAGCTAAATAAAATCTGAATTAATAATATCATTGTCGCTTTACAAAAGCCGACCGGCCACTTTATAATACAAATAAAATACATCACTCAGTAATCATAAGAGCCGGCCAAGGCTTCTACCCAAATAACTATGTATACTATGTATTGTGCATACTAATACATAATGCTCCAATCGGTCGAGTGACTTCAAGTGCCATCACTGTGTCTTCTATCCACTGTAAAAATGATAAGTAGGGGGTGAGCATAAACATGTCAAATAATAGTTATTGAATTAGATTAAAAGTCCAATCCATAACTATGCAAATAACACAAATTGAGTCATATAACACAATATGAACAGCATTTTCCATCAATAACACATAGGTCAGAGCGTACACACCAAAAATTAGTGCATACACATGCTCAAACAAATGGATCCATTAAGTCTTTTAATTTTGTGTTGCAACACTGGCTCCCCGAGCCATAATTTAGCACTCAGCTGATTCGGCCGTTTTACAGGTACCAAACCGCTCTACGCCCCTAATGTAACACTGAGTACCACTCTCAGAGTGATAACGGTCCTCTACTCAGTGCTACGGGCCAAACCCCGAGCCCCGCTCAAGAGGTTGCCTTGAGTCCCACCCAAGGTCTTTTGTGAAAATCACAACATATCTCATACTCATGCATCTCAAGCATATACATAGATATCATGAAAAATTTATATACTCATCATCAATCTCATATCACTGTCGATATCAACATCAGAAATATGAATGGAATATATATGAAAACATAAAGCGTCATACAAACGGGGTCTCAATAACAATTATGCACATAACACATATACAACATAATAATATCACTCCGCATCCATTCATAAACTATCTATTTGAAATGTAACGCTCCCTCTACCTGGAATAAAGAGTTCTTGCAGCTCTTAAACCTATATTCCAATTCACAGCTTGTAAATTCCGACTGGAATTTCAGCTTCGTGTCAGTTCAGAGATTTCTTCGTAAAGAGAAGAAATGGAGTTTGATTTCTTCTTCGTTAATGACTTTTAGCAAGAGTTTGAAGAGAAAGATTGTGGATGATGTTTTTCACTTTTCAAAAGTCTTTAATTGATCTAACAGTAGTTGATATTTATATTGTTCATGCAAAAGAGACGTAAACAATAAAAAGATCTCTGCTGTACGTCTTCTTCAGATGATGAATAAGGAATAAGCATTTAATGAAAAGGGACAGCACATAAGAAAGGGTCCCATACTTAGAAAATATCTTGAAAAGTGAAGCTGCTAGAAAGTAGAAGAACAGATTGACGTGTAAAGCTTCAGTAACTAAAATAATCATTAATTCCGACTCGGTTTTCAGTATATTCCGACTCGGTTTTAGCCTTCTGGGCATATCTTTCCGAGAAGGATTATCACAGCCTCTGCCTGCTCAGAATTCCTTTATTTGGAGGAAAGGTTCCATCCCATGGAACACTCGGCTTTCTTTCCTCGGAAGTATCCCACACGATAATATCGCATTCAAACATACTCGGGTATATTTATATCCTAGTCAATCTTTTGCTTACATCACTCGGGAATCTTCCATCTAAAAATCACTCGGAATTTGAAGTCAACTCTCTCTCAGAAGTCTTTCCATTCGAACGAATCACTCGGGGTCAAGGACAATTTCGAAGACAAACCCGAGCACAAGCTTTTGGTCATTATTGAATATCGACCCGAGCATAAATTTAACGAAGTTCACCACTCGGTAACTCACCACTCGGATATTTACTTTCCTTGGGAATTGTTCACTCGGAACTATCCATTGGAAACATACTCACTCGGAACCGTTTCACTCGGATTTTCCTTATTCGAAAGTGTCTCATTCGGACACCGTTCACTTAACTTAGAAATAATTCACTTATTGATGTTTCACTCGGAAACACCTTAACTTCTTTTGGAAATGGCTTCCTCGGTCTTACTTCACCCGGTATCGCACCATATTCACTCGGAATATCATATTTCAACAGCATTCACTTGGAATTTCATTCAGAATTTTTCCATTAATCCTTAATGAATGAATTTTCTAAAAATTACAAAATTTGGGATGTTACATTTCTCCCCTCCTACAAAAATTTCGTCCTCGAAATTTAAATACAAGAATCATACATCAATGAAATAACTCGGGATATTGTTCCCTCATAGCGTCTTCTCGTTCCCAAGTATGCATGATACTCTGATCCTGCTGCCATGCCACCTTGACCAATTGGACATTCTTGTTTCTCAATCATTTCACCGATCGGTCCACTATACCAGTGGGCTCGGCTATAGTGGTCAGGTTTTCTTGGATTTCAACATCATCATCCGACATTTCTTGAGTAGGATCTGGCAAGTACTTATTCAATTGAGAAACGTGAAATACACTATATAAATTTGCCAAATGAGAAGGCAATGCAATTTGATAGGCTACAGGTCCGACTTTCTTCAGTATTTCATACGGACCAATATATCTTGGACTCAACTTTTTGCTTTTCAATGCCCTTCCAGTGCCTTTACTTGGAGAGATTTTCAAAAAGACTTTATCACCGATCTGAAATTCAATCGGCTTCATCCGGTTGTCATAATAGCTCTTTTGACGGTCTTGGGATGCTTTCATTTTGTCTTTGATCATTTGGATTTGCTCAGAGGTCTGCTGCACAATCTCTGGTCCTAACATTAGATTCTCACCCGATTCCGACCAACAAAGAGGAGTTCGACATTTCCTTCCATATAAAGCTTCATAGGGAGCCATATCGATGCTATTATGATAGCTATTATTATAAGTGAATTCGACCAGTGGAAGGTATTGTTCCCAGCTTCCACCATGCTCTAGCACACAGGACCTCAACAAGTCCTCCAAACTCTGGATAGTCCACTCGGATTGCCCATCTGTTTGAGGATGATAGGCTAAACTCAATCGGAGCTTCGAACCTAACTTCTGATACAGACTTCCCCAAAATCGGGAAGTAAACCTCGGATCTCTATCCGACACAATCGAAGATGGAACACCATGTAGTCGGACTATCTCGCTAATGTACAATTGTGCTAGCCTTGGCAAGGAATAACTCATGTTGATCGGCAAGAAGTGTGCAAACTTTGTCAATCGGTCCATGATAACCTAAATAGCATCATGACCACTACGAGTCCTTGGTAATCCCATTATGAAATCCATAGCTATAGCATCCCACTTCCACATGGGAATTTCCAAAGGTTGTAAACTACTGGTCGGTTTTTGATGCTCAACCTTTACTTTTTGACAAATTATGCAATAGGCCACAAAATCGACTACATCTTTCTTCATTCCGGGCCACCAGAAATGCAACTTCAAATCATGATACATCTTAGTAGTACCCAGATGAATACTTAGCATGCTTTTATGTGCCTCATTAAGCACTGATCGTCGTAAATCTTCCGAGTCAGGTACATAAATCCGACCTTTCACTTGGTAAATACCGTATGAGCCCTCGGTTAGAAATAAATCTTTACCTTTAGCCTGAGTTTCTTTCATCTCGGCTAAATAAGAATCAGTCATTTGCTGTACATAAACAATCTTCAAAAATTCATTAGCTATCTTTAATGTACCGAGAACCACTTTCCGAGACGAAGATACATCTACTTGCAGGTTCATGTCTCGGAATTGTTCCAGCAACTCCATCTCTTTAACCATCATTGTCGCCATGTGAATGGACTTCCGACTCA
Source organism: Clitoria ternatea (assembly GCA_037962975.1). Lineage (NCBI taxonomy): Eukaryota > Viridiplantae > Streptophyta > Magnoliopsida > Fabales > Fabaceae > Clitoria > Clitoria ternatea. The sequence continues at coordinate 267,327,866 of CM075671.1, forward strand.
AGGCGTCGGCTACAACATTAGCCTTTCCTGGGTGGTATTTCAAGTGAAAGTCATAATCTTTCAAGAATTCAATCCACCTCCTCTGCCTCATATTCAATTCCTTTTGATCAAACAAATATTTCAGACTCTTGTGGTCACTATACACTTCAAACTTAGAGCCATATAGATAGTGCCTCCAAATTTTCAGTGCAAAGACCACTGCTGCCAATTCCAAATCATGGGTCGGGTAGTTTTGCTCGTGTGGTCGTAATTGTAGTGAAGCATATGCAATCACTCGGCCATTCTGCATCAGCACACTATAACATCCTTAATTTTTAAATTAATTTTCAATAAATCTAGTAAATTTTTCGCAAATGATTTAAATTTTCCAATAGAGATCGGGTTCAGTTATTAAAATTACCGATTCCTCGTCAAATCGACTGACTCCTTGGAATGCAATTTAAACATAAATAGACTTTTCATAAACCATTTCATGATTAAAACAAAATTTGTATTAATAATATTGTTGTCACAGTACAAAAGCTGACCGGTCATTACATAATACAAAAATTTTATCACTCGGTAATCAATATTTCACTCGGTAAACACAAGAGCCGGCCAAGGCTTCTACCCAGTTCACTATGTACACTATGTATTATGCATACTAATACATAATGCTCCAATCGGTCGAGTGACTTCAAATGTCATCACCGTGTCCTCTATCCACTGCAAAATAATGAGTAGGGGGTGAGCAAAAACACATCAAATAATAGTTATTGAATTGGATTAAAGGTCCAATCCATAACTATACACTTACCACAACCGAGTCATACAACATAAATAGCATTTCCTATCAGTAATCAAAGCATACACACAAGAATTAGTGCATATCCATACTCAAATAAATGGATCCATTAAGACTGTTAGTTTTGTGTTGCAACACTGGCTCCCCAAGCCATAATTCAGCACTCGACTGATTCGACCGTTTTACAGGTACCAAACCGCTCTACGCCCCCAATGCTACACTGAGTACCACTCCCAGAGTGATAGCGGTCCTCTACTCAGTATTACGGGCCAAACCCCGAGCCCTGCTCAAAAGGTTGCCTTGAGTCCCACCCAAGGTCTTTTATGAATATCACAACATGTCTCATACTCATGCATTTCAAGCATATACATTGATATTATGAAAAGTTCCCATACTCATCATCAATCTCATATCACTGTCAATATCAGCATCAGAAATATGAATGGAACATATATATATATCTATAAAAACGTAAAGCATTACACAAGTGGGGTATCAAAACACACGGCACATATATAACAAAATAGTACCACCCCACATCCATTCATAAACTATTTATTTGAAGTGGAATGCTCCCCCTACCTGGAATTAAGAGCTCTTGCAACACTTAAAACTTTATCTAATTCACAGCTTGCGAATTCCAACTGGAATCTCAGCTTTGTGCTAATCCAGTGTTTTCTTTATTAAAGAAGAAATGAAGACTGATTCTTCTTCGTTAATGGCTTTTTCAGCAGTATTTGGAAGAGGATGATTACAGATGATATCTTTTCTTTCAAAGGTTTTTCTAAACTCCTCCAACAGTGGAAATTGGTATTTATATCACTTATGCAAAGAGACGTGAATGATTAAAAGATATTTGTTGTACTTTTCTTCAGATGCTGAATAAGTAGTAAGCATTTAATGAAAAAGGACAGCACATTAGAGAGGGTCCCATACTTAGAAAAATATCAGAAAAAGACTTTACTAGAAGATAAAAGAACAGGTTGACGTGGAAAGCATCAGACCTGATTCTCGCTTGATCGAACCGCTCTCGCTTGAGCGAGAACTGCCCAGTAACCATTTTCCATGCTTTCGCTCGAGCGAGACTCCCTCCTAATAGCCACTCGCTCGGGCGAGAAATATCCAGTAAGGAATTTCATACTTACTCGCTTGAGCGAGGTATCCACTCGCTTAAGCGAAACCTGACCCAATACTCAGTTTTGCACCTAGGAAAAATCATTCCAGAACCGATTCCTCTTATTCGGTCCTTCACTCAGCAACTTACATTAAAGCTGACTTATCGCTCGATCAGTCATTCACTCGGTAATTCACCCTCACACCGACTCAACATCTGATCGATCTTTACTCGGCGAATTATTTCCAAAACTGACTCTTTTCTCGTGTGGTCTTTCACTCGGTAATTAATTCCAAGACTGACCATCATCACTCGAGTTTCTACTCGGCAAAATAATCCAGACCGAGTCTTTTCTCACTCGGTATCATTCCACTCGGAAATGTCGTGCTTGGAAACATTTTACTTTAAAAGTTTCAATTCAGAGATACTCCATCCAGAACTGTTTCTCTCAGATTCCCTTATTCGAAAGTGCCTTATTCAGATACTATTTTCTTAACTTAGAAATAATTTGCTTAATGATGTTTCACTCGGAAACATCTTATTTCCATTCGGAGATAAGTTCCTCAGTCTTACTTCACTCGGTATCATACCATATTCACTCGGAATATCACATTTCAAATAGCATTCACTCGGGATTTCATCCAGAATTTCTTTATTAATCCTTCATAAATGAATTTGCTAAATATTACAAAACTTATGATGTTACACACACATCCTAGGCCGAGTCTGGATGCATCACAGAAAACTCCAAAGCTTTCCTGCAAATTTGGCAAAGCCAATACAGGAGTAGAAGTCAATCGGATTTTCAATTCTTGAAAACTCTGCTCGCACTCGGAGGACCACACAAAAGGAACATCTTTCCGGGTTAGCTTGGTCAATGGCAAGGCAATTTTGGAGAACCCCTCAATGAATCTTCGATGTAACCGGCTAATCCCAGAAAACTTCTAACCTCGGTAACTGACTTAGGTCTCTCCCAAGTCATCACAACTTCGACTTTTAAAGGATCTACCGAGATACCTTCTTTGGAAATGACGTGACCCAGGAATTGAATCTTATCCACCCAAAATTCACACTTAGACAATTTGGCAAACAATTTCTTCTCCTTCAACACTTGGAGTACCAATCGGAGATGCTCTTCATGCTCTTTATAAGACTTTGAATAAACTAATATATCATCAATAAATACCACCACAAACTGATCTAAGTAAGAATGAAAAATATTATTCATATAATTCATGAACACAGCTGGAGCATTTGTCACTCCGAACGGCATTACCACATATTCATAGTGACCATACCGGGTCCTGAATGCCGTTTTAGGAATATCAGTAGCTTTCACTCGGATCTGGTGGTATCTCGACCGTAAGTCAATTTTTGAAAAGACCGACGCACCACGTAGCTGATCAATTAAATCGTCGATCCTAGGCAATGGGTATTTATTTTTGATGGTCAACTTATTCAATTGGCGGTAATCAATACATAACCGCATGCCACCATCCTTTTTCTTGACGAGTAACACCGGAGCACCCCACGGTGATACACTCGGTCGAATAAATTGTTTTTTGAGCAGCTCATCAACTTGCTTCTTTAGCTCAGCTAGTTCAATCGGGGACATTCTATAAGGAGCTCTAGAGACTGGCTCGTCTCCAGGGATTAAATCAATAGAGAATTCAATCTCTCTATCGGGAGGAACACCAGGTACATCCTTCGAGAATAACTCGAGAAATCACAAACAATAGGAATATCTCGGATTCGAGACTCACTCTTCCCATCAACCATACAAAATAGCATAAGCAATTGAGATATACCTTGGATTTCATATTCATCAGCTTTTTATTTAGAAAAAATCACTTGCCGATTCCGACAGTCAACCAGGACTTTATTGGCTGATAGCCAATCCATACCGAGAACGATGTCAAGACCTCTCAAAGGTAGACATATTAAATCAGCAGTAAAATCCCTATCACCGAGAGTGAAGGATACGTTCTCACACATCATGGAAGTCCACAATTTAGCACCAGTCGGATTAGACACATTTAATGGCCGATTCATAGTAACAACAGGCAATCTCATTCGCATGACACAATCATTAGAAATAAACGAGTGAGTTGCACCTGAGTCAAACACCACATCAAGAGTAGTATTCCCAAGTAAGCACTTACTTTGAACCAAGTCGTGGGCTTGAGCAGCTTCCTCAACAGTGGTAGCATACACTCGGCCTACCGCCGATGAACTAGAACTCCCAGCCCGATCGTTCCTCGACATCACAGAATTGGTACCACGTTCCCCATTGCCTCTTCCTCCTCTGTTACCGTTTCCACGGCCTCGTCCTCTGAAGCCTCCACGGTTTACACTGGCATGTGATTCAGTCGGTTGGAGAAAAGGACAGTTAGGACGGACATGTCCTTTCTCGTTGCAATTGTAGCAAATAACTTCCTCATCTTTGTCACAGTTTCAAGCATAGTGATTGCCCCCACATCTAAAGCATTTGATGTCTCTCGTCCTATTTACCAGTCGGCCACCAACATTCCCTCGACCTCTGGATTTAGAGGAAGATTCTCCTCTAACAGACTTTCCTTGTTTCTTAAAGCTGATCGGTGGTAACCTTGAAGAACTGTCCGACTTACTGCTCGAGCCGGTTGAAGCTTTATCGTCTTCCTCATTTATTCTACATTTATTAACAAGGATCGGAAAACTTCTAATCTCCTGGTGTCGGAAAACTTTCTTAATCTTTGGGTTCAAACCACTCTCAAATTTGATACATTTTGAACCTTCTGTACCCGGCACCTGGAAAGGAGGATAGAATAGGCACAGCTCCTCAAATTTAGCTACATATTCTTCGACACTCATATTGCCTTGTCGAAGTTCCACAAATTCCAGTTCCTTTTGACTCCTAACTGTGTTTGGGAAATATTTCTCAAGGAAACATTCCTTGAAGTTTTCCCAGTTCAGCTCAGTTCCCATGGCAACCAATCAGCCTTTTGCCATTCTCCACCAGTTTTCAGCTTCTTTTCGAAGCATGAAAACAGCATACTCCACCTTCTATGCTTTAGAGCACTGCAAACTGCCAAAGATCCGTTCAAGGTTCTGGATCCAGGCATAAGCTTGATCAGACTGAAATCCTCCATGGAATTCAGTCGGTTTTCTTTTCAAGAAACAATCAATGCTTTGATTGTCATTCGGCTGGGGCTGATTCTGCCTTTCTAGAATATCAACCACACGCTGAAAGGCAGCAGCCATTGCGCCCATACCATGAGGGTCCATTCTTATCCTGAAATAATCATCATACTTTAGTACCACTCATTGATATGAAAGCAATTTTATCCCCAACTATTTTACATAACGACAAAGTGATATAACTTCACTCAATCATAGTATTTAGTAGCTTAACCTTGGCCTTGGACTTTTCAAGTCTGCTCTGATACCAAAATATAACATCCTTAATTTTTAAAATAATTTTCAATACATCAAATAAATTTTTCGTAATTACTTTATAATTTCTAAAACAGGAGTCGGATTCCACCAACCGGTGCCGGTTACACCTCAGTCCGACTGGCTTATTTTAGAATACAAATAAATACAATTTATCTTTTCACAAATATTTTCGAGAGCTAAACAAAATCTGAATTAATAATATCATTGTCGCTTTACAAAAGCCGATCGGCCACTTTATAATACAAATAAAATACATCACTTGGTAATCATAAGAGCCAGCCAAGGCTTCTACCCAAATAACTATGTACACTATGTATTGTGCATACTAATACATAATGCTCCAATCGGTCGAGTGACTTCAAGTGCCATCACTGTGTCTTCTATCCACTGTAAAAATGATAAGTAGGGGGTGAGCATAAACATGTCAAATAATAGTTATTGAATTGGATTAAAAGTCCAATCCATAACTATGCAAATAACACAAACCAAGTCATATAACATAATATGAACAACATTTTCCATCAATAACACATAGGTCAGAGCGTACACACCAAAAATTAGTGCATACACATGCTCAAACAAATGGATCCATTAAGTCTTTTAATTTTGTGTTGCAACACTGGCTCCCCGAGCCATAATTTAGCACTCGGCTGATTCGGCCGTTTTACAGGTACCAAACCGCTCTACGCCCCTAATGTAACACTGAGTACCAGTCCCAGAGTGATAGCGGTCCTCTACTCAGTGCTACGGGCCAAACCCCGAGCCTCGCTCAAGAGGTTGCCTTGAGTCCCACCCAAGATCTTTTGTGAAAATCACAACATATCTCATACTCATGCATCTCAAGCATATACATAGATATCATGAAAAATTTATATACTCATCATCAATCTCATATCACTGTCGATATCAACATCAGAAATATGAATGGAATATATATAAAAACATAAAGCGTCATACAAACGGGGTCTCAATAACAATTATGCACATAACACATATACAACATAATAATATCACCCCGCATCTGTAACATCGTAAAAATTTTATTCTCATGTATAATCATTTTGATTTAGACCATCAATGATATTATTCATTTTATCTCAACTTTCTACATAAATTTTTGGTTAGGACAACATCTTCAATTTAACCTTTTACCATGGTAAATAATTTTAACTTTATACCTTTGGTAAAAGTTAATCAAATAATTTATTACCTATTTCCTTAGTTATTAATTTCCTTGGCTTTTCCAATTACTCTCATCAAATTGCCACATACTCCACTCAAAATACGTTATCTTGTACACATTCTAATTGTTAGTTAGATTCCGAATTTGGAAATGTGGTTAACTACAAAGTTGTTCCTCTTTTTCTTATCTTTCCAACAAGACCAAATTTATTAAATTCCATTAAGATATGAGAGAGATATGCCCAAAATACCGAAATAGTTTCAGAATTGATATTTCACTTCAATCATATCATCTTGTACATATTTTAATACCTTGTTAGAGTCCGAATTTGAAAAAGTGGTAAACTACAAAGTTGTTCCTCATTGTCTTATCTTTCCAACAAGACCAAATTTGTTAAAATCCATTAAGATATGAGAGAGATATGCCTAAAATACCAAAACAGTGTCAGAATTGATATTTACTTCAATCAAACAAACTACATTATGTAGGCTGCGGAAATGGTCAACAATCCAGCTCATTTTTCTCACCTAAAACCTCCATTATCACCATAATTCATGCACCTAACATCCCACTACAATCCCATTATGAAAATCTTGTCCCCCACTTGTCATTTGCATCATTAAATCAACACTACATCTTGTTCCCAAGTCTGAATTCTTAGAACAAGCTAAAGTTAGTGAAGTCTCTCTCTTATTTTCTTTCACTTTCTCCATCAATTTCACTCTTGATCTGAAGCTAGGACAATAATACAACACTTTCAACCACTTTAGGAACCTCCATTAAGGTAAGAGGGGACAGGGTTGTGAATAACTATGAAATGGGTAGAATTGTATGTTGTCCTAGGATTCCAGTTTTATTTTTGTATCTTGTTACTCGGTTTTGAGATTGAAAACGTGTGATTTTGGATTCTAACTTCTTCATAAAAGTTGTAGATCTTTTTGTTATCTAAATTTTGAGACCTGAATCAATTAATTTTAATATGTATAGCAAAAGTTATAGCCAAAATACTACAGCATGTCCGAGTGGAATATTTATCCTATGTTTTGTATATATATTAAAATTATGGGACTTATACATGCATAATCAGCCTTTTATGTCTTCATGCAAGTTGTAGATATTTGTGTTATGGATCTGTAGAAAGTGGTTTCAAGTCAAAATAATTTTTGTAGCTCGAGTTATGCCTAAAATACTGAAGTATGTCCAAGCTGTAAATCTGTTAACTTGAGATACGTATTTTATTTTTTAAAATTGGGAACTTTGTGGTGAGAATTAGTGATTAGTGTCTTCATCAAAGTTGTAGATCTTCTTGTTATGGGAATTTTGAGACTTGAACCGACTGAATTGGATATGTATATCATACGTTATGATCAAAATACTACAGCATGTCTGATTGAAATACTTATCTTGTGTTTTGTGCATATATGAATATTTTGGGAATTATACATACGTTTTTAGACCTTGATGTCTTCATGAAAGTTGTATATATTTATGTTATGGATCTATAGAAAGTGGTTTCAAGTTAAAAGGATGTTTGTAGCTCTAGTTATGCCTAAAATACTGAAGTATGCTCAAACTAAAAATCTGTTAACAATGAAATGATATGTATAGCATGAGTTATAGCCAAAATATTACAACATGTCCGATTGAAATACTTGTCTTATGTTTTGTGCATATATTAATATTCTGGGGATTATACATATATATGATGTCTTCATGAAAGTTGTAGATATTTATGTTATGGATCTATATAAAGTGGTTTCAAGTTTAAAGGATGTCTTTAGCTCTCGTTATACCTAAAATACTAAAGTATGGTCAAACTGAAAATCTGTTAACTATGAAATCCGAATCTTATTTTTAAAACTGGGAATTTTATGGTGAGAATTAGTGGTTGGTGCCTTCATGAAAGTTGTATATATTTGTGTTAAAAATAATTTAGAACTAGTTTCATGCTAAAATTGTTTTTGTAGCTCCAGAAACGTTGAAAATACTAACCTGTGTACGTTTTAAAAATCCTCTTTGAGGTAGTTTTGTATTCGGTGAATAAGTGATGTTTCTGTTTAGAATTTGAATTTATGGTCTTCATGAAAGTTGTAGATATTTATGTTATTGAGTTATAGAAAGTAGAATCACATGAAAAGGATTTGATTTTCTCATGTTATGACTGTTTTACTAACGTATGTTGCTGTTGGAAATGCTGAAATTTGCTTATAATGGTTATTATGGATAAAAATGATATTTTCCCTATGGGTAACAAATTATTATTGAATTGTTGAGTGATTATGAAGTATTATGAATGTTTATGAGTGTCTAATGAGCATCATTCAGTTTGTGTATTTTGGTGGTGAATAATTATGAATGACTAAATTAATATATATACATGAATGCCTTACAGTTATTGATATATGTGGTTGAAACAGTAAATCCATGATTCTGAAAATTATTATATATGATGTGTCCTTTGAGGACTTGTGGTTTTCCAAGTGGTTTTGAAAATTGATATATCATGGTATGTTAAATGATAAAGAGAATTAAAGGCATTCATGCATCATAAGCATTTGGACGCACCATGGAATTTAGGGGTTCCATGATTGCCTACCCTGGTGGGGGGTTACTCTATGATGAGTTTAAGCCCTATTTTCACAAGAACCATGGAAGTGTAGGGATCCATGGTTATGTAAATTCCTACTGGTATACTTATTTCTGCAGGAGCCATGAAAGTGTAGGGATTCATGGTTATGCTAATTCCTACTGGAGTCTCTATGAGACTTTTTACTGCAGTATTCCCACCAAACCAAATGGATCCAGCATGACATCATTGGACTAAATTAAAGACTTATTAAATATAAATGAACTTTTTTGGCATATTCATCATATCATTATGGTTTGTTGATTGTGTTTGTGCAATTTTATTTATTTTATATTTATTCTATATTCTGTCTCACTCTTACATTAATTTTTACAGTGAATGTCATGCAGAATGAAGAGTGATGCCATGATTGATGCCTATATGAACTATTACTTGGACTTTGATTTTATGGGTTGTAATAAGTATAACGTATCATGTACTGTTATTTTTCTAAATCGTTTCCGCTACTTAAATGTTTTATCGAATTTAATTATTCACGACTAGTATGTATTATAATATTCCGTAATTACCAACTACTACGTGAACTCTTAATTTAATTTATGAATTTTAAAATGATCTTTTAAAAACGCGAAAAATTTATTCAGAAAACTACACGGGACGTCACATTGGTGGTATCAGAGCGTTTTCAAAAATTCAGGACCAATTGATGTAACATGTATTGTTCTTGATATATTACGTGAATTGTTTGATTACTTGTTTGATAATATGTTAAGTGTGTACTATATGACTTGTGCCTGACTGATAAATTGCAAAATGACTTGTTTGATTACTTGCTTGATAATATGATAAATGTATATTATATGACTTATTACTTATCTGATAAATTGTAGAATACTTATAGTTACGTTATAATATTATATATATACGACATATTTTCCCTGAGAATTAGTATAAACCAAACTACAAATGTAGGATGGCAAGAAACAACAACAACAACGATATGGCAGCTGCTTTCAACCGTTTGGCTGAAGCCATTGAAAGACAAAATCAACCGAGAAGTGTTGGTGGACTTCACGGGCTAGATCATTTCCTAAAAAGGAAGCCATCACAATTCAAAGGAGGCTACAATCCAGAGGTAGCGTACCTATGGGTTAAGGAAATGGAGCACATTTTCCGAGCCTTGCCCTGCACAGAATTTGAAAAGGTGGAGTGTGCCACTTACATGATGGTTGAGGAAGCAGAAAACTGGTGGATACATGCCAGAACTCGTATGATTGAAACTGATAGACCATTGAACTGGGTCAACTTGAAAGACTATTTCCTAGAGAAATATTTTCCAGCAAGTGTGAAAAACTGTAAAGAGCTGGAATTTATGGAGCTGAAACAAGGCTCAATGTCTGTTGGAGAATATGCTGCAAAGTTTGAAGAACTATCTCTCTTTTACCCTCCTTTTCAACAGGCTGGTGCCGAAGAATCAAAATGTGTTAAATTTGAGAACGGGCTGAATCTGGAAATCAAAGAGGCGATAGGGTACCAAGAAATTCAGAGTTTTCCTATTCTAATCAACAAATGTAGAATTTTTGAAGAAAATCACCAAGCCAGACTGGCACATGAAAAGGCCAATAGACAACTGAAACCTCATTCAGTTGATTTCAAAAGAAGAGGATCGTTCTATCCAAGACGTTTCAAGGGAGGATCATCATCATCATCTTCAGAGAGACGCAACAATATGAGGTGTCTTAAGTGCGGAGGTAATCATCATGTACGTGATTGTAACAGACGTCTTGAAGATGTCATTTGCTTTCGATGTAATCAGAAAGGACACATCAGTCCAAATTGCCCTCAGAACCGTCAAAACGACAGCAACACTATGAATAATCAAAGAGGCTCTAACTATCAAGGAGGTCGTGGAGAAAATACGCGAGCTGCTCAACCTCAAAGACTGAAAAGGGAGTCAACAGACCAGAGGTTACAACCAACAACTGGGAGAGTCTTTGCCATCAGCGGTTCAGAGGCAGACCAAGCTGATGACCTCATACAAAGTAAGTGTGAGATCAATGGTACAATTTTATCTGTGTTATTTGATTCTGGTGCTACACATTCTTTCATTTCTGATGAGTGTGTTAGACACCTTTAATTACCTGTGAAGCCTATGACATATGATCTGATTGTTTCCACTCCCACCGGTACACAACTTAGGACTACTAAGGTGTGTAACGAATGTTCTATGCTCATAGAAGGTAAAAACTTTCTAGTAGATCTTGTTTGTTTACCTTTGAAGGATCTGGAAGTAATCCTAGGGATGGACTGGTTATCGGCAAATCGAGTCTTGGTGGACTGTCATAACAAAACTGTGATATTTCCATCAGAAGAAAATCTTACTTCCGACAATCTCAAACTCTTTGCCTTACAAGGTGAAAGCCAATTATTTGCCTTGTTTACTTTTCCACAAGGAGATAGAGAATCTAAAGAGATCGAGATACCAGTTGTTTCTGAATTCCCTGAAGTATTTCCTGAGGATGTCTAGAGTTTACCTCCAGAACGTGAGATAGAATTCTCAATTGATTTAATTCCAGGAGTAGAACCAGTATCTAAGGCTCCATACCGCATGTCACCTATTGAACTGGCAGAACTAAAGAAGCAAATTGAAGAGTTATTGGAGAAGCATTTCATCAGGCCCAGTGTGTCGCCATGGGGAGCGCCAGTATTACTAGTCAAGAAGAAAGATGGAAGCATGAGATTATGTGTAGATTATTGCCAGTTGAACAAATTGACGGTGAAGAATAGATATCCTTTGCCCAGAATTGATGATTTGATAGATCAATTGAGAGGTGCTACTGTATTTTCCAAGATTGATTTGCGATCGGGTTATCATCAGATTCGTGTCAAGTCTGAGGATATTCCAAAGACAGCTTTTAGAACACGCTATGGCCATTACGAGTATCTTGTGATGCCCTTCGGAGTAACCAATGTCCCAGCTGTATTCATGGATTACATGAATCGAGTGTTCCATTCATACTTGGATCAGTTTGTTATTATCTTCATTGATGACATTCTGATTTATTCCAAGACATGGGAGGAGCATGAAAAGCATCTTCGAGTGGTATTGCAAATTCTGAAAGAGAAGCAATTATATGCTAAGTTGTCTAAATGTGAATTCTGGTTGAAAAAGGTAAAGTTTCTAGGCCATGTAATCTCAAGCGAAGGAGTGTCTGTGGACCCTTCTAAAGTTGAAGCTGTAACGAACTGGGAGAAACCTACTTCAGTCACTGAGATACGAAGCTTCCTGAGATTAGCTGGTTATTATCGGAGATTCATTAAGGGGTTTTCTCAAATTGCCCTACCAATGACTCGTCTAACTCGGAAGAATCAACCTTTTGATTGGACGCCAGAATGTGAGAGAAGTTTCCAGGAACTAAAAATGAAGCTTACATCTGCTCCAGTCTTAACCTTGCCTAATCCACAGGAAGACTTTGTGGTTTATTGCGATGCTTCTAAAATGGGCTTAGGTTGTGTTTTGATGTAGCAATGGAAGGTGGTTGCCTATGCTTCTAGACAGTTGAGACCACATGAAATGAACTACCCGACACATGATCTAGAATTGGCAGCGGTGGTATTTGCTTTGAAAATCTGGAGACACCATTTGTATGGAGTCAAGTTTGAAGTGTTCAGTGACCACAAGAGCTTAAAGTATTTGTTCGATCAAAAGGAATTGAACATGAGGCAGCGAAGATGGATGGAGTTTCTTAAAGATTATGATTTTGATTTGAAGTACCATCCAGGAAAAGCAAATGTGGTGGCAGATGCACTTAGCCGAAAGTCCATTCATATGGCATCTTTGATGATAAAAGAGATGGAGATGATAGAACAATTCAGAGAAATGAACTTGGGTGTGGAGATGAAATCTTCAAAAAGTATGACTTTAGGAACTTTGAAAATAACCAATGATTTTCTGAAGCTGATAGGTGAAATGCAGACAGAGGACTTACAACTACAGGAGTTGAGAGAGTTGCAGGCGAATGGAAAGGATATGGGATTACAAGAAGGATCAGATGGAATTTGGAGAATCAGAAGTAGAATTTGTGTACCAGATGATGTTGATCTGAGAAGGACAATCCTAGAAGAAGCGCATAAAAGTATGTTGAGCATTCATCCTGGATCAACTAAGATGTATCAAGATCTGAAGAAAAGCTTTTGGTGGCCAAGGATGAAGAAAGAAATAGCTGAATATGTGTCTTCATGTCTGGTGTGTCAAAAAGCCAAAGTGGAACATCAGAAGCCATCTGGTGAACTACAACCATTGGAGATTCCTATCTGGAAATAGGATGACATTTCAATGGACTTTGTGTCAGGATTACCAAGAACACGTTCAGGAAATGATGTAATCTGGGTTATTGTAGACAGATTAACTAAGTCTGCTCACTTCCTTCTGATGAATATGAAGAATTCTCTACAAAAGTTGGCACAATTATATGGGAAAGAGATCGTGAGACTTCATGGTGTACCATCCAGTATTGTGTCAGATAGAGATCCGAGGTTCACTTCCCGATTCTGGGGAAGCTTGCATCAGGAGTTGGGTTCAAGACTCCGATTAAGTTCAGCTTATCATCCTCAAACAGATGGACAGTCAGAGCGTACCATACAAAGTTTGGAAGACTTACTACGATCTTGTGTACTTGAGCATGGTGGTAGTTGGGAGCAATTTCTTCCACTGATTGAATTCACGTATAACAACAGTTACCATAGCAGTATTGGTATGGCTCCATTTGAAGCATTGTATGGTAGAAAGTGTCGAACGCCCCTTTGTTGGTTAGAAACTGGTGAAAGTTTGGCGTTAGGACCTGAAATTGTGCAGCAGACTACTGAACAAATAGAAGTAATCAGAGAGAAGATGAAGGCATCCCAAGATAGACAGAAGCACTATTATGATAAAAGGAGGAAACCACTTGAATTCCAAGTTGGTGATCATGTATTTTTGAAGGTTTCACCTCACAAGGGGATTGGCCGAGCATTGAAGAGTAAGAAGTTGAGTCCAAGGTTTATTGGACCATATGAAATTCTAAAGAGGATTGGTACAGTGGCGTATCAGATTGCACTTCCTCCTCATCTTGCAAATTTGCACAATGTGTTTCATGTATCACAATTGAGGAAGTATGTACAAGACCCCATACATGTGATTGCTAATGATAATGTTGAAGTTAGAGAAAATTTGACCATCCCTACAGAACCCACACAGATCATAGAAAGGTCGATTAAACACCTGAGAAACAAGAACGTACCATTAGTGAAGGTTGCATGGAAACAAGGGAATGATGTAACTCTGACTTGGGAGCGTGAGGATGCTATGAAGACGCAATACCCAGAATTGTTTCACTGAGGAGTGCGTTATGTTAAATTTCGAGGATGAAATTTTTATTAGGGTGGGAGAATTGTAACATCCTAAAAATTTTATTCTCATGTATAATCATTTTGATTTAGACCATCAATGATATTATCCATTTTATCTTAACTTTCTACATAAATTTTTGGTTAGGACAACATCTTCAATTTAACCTTTTACCATGGTAAATAATTTTAACTTTATACCTTTGGTAAAAGTTAATCAAATAATTTATTACCTATTTCCTTAGTTATTAATTTCCTTGGCTTTTCCAATTACTCTCATCAAATTGCCACATACTCCACTCAAAATACGTCATCTTGTACACATTCTAATTGTTAGTTAGAGTCCGAATTTGGAAATGTGGTTAACTACAAAGTTGTTCCTCTTTTTCTTATCTTACCAACAATACCAAATTTGTTAAATTCCATTAAGATATTAGAGAGATATGCCCAAAATACCGAAACAGTTCCAGAATTGATATTTTACTTCAATCATATCATCTTGTACATATTTTAATACCTTGTTAGAGTCCGAATTTGAAAAAGTGGTAAACTACAAAGTTGTTCCTCGTTGTCTTAGCTTTCCAACAAGACCAAATTTGTTAAAATCCATTAAGATATGAGAGAGATATGCCTAAAATACCAAAACAGTGTCAGAATTGATATTTACTTCAATCAAACAAACTACATTATGTAGGCTGCGGAAATGGTCAACAATCCAGCTCATTTTTCTCACCTAAAACCTCCATTATCACCATAATTCATGCATCTAACATCCCACTACAATCCCATTATGAAAATCTTTTCCCCCACTTGTCATTTGCATCATTAAATCAACACTACATCTTGTTCCCAAGTCTGAATTCTTAGAACAAGCTAAAGTTAGTGAAGTCTCTCTCTTATTTTCTTTCACTTTCTCCATCAATTTCACTCTTGATCTGAAGCTAGGACAATAATACAACACTTTCAACCACTTTAGGAACCTCCATTAAGGTAAGAGGGGACAGGGTTGTGAATAACTATGAAATGGGTAGAATTGTATGTTGTCCTAGGATTCCAGTTTTATTTTCGTATCTTGTTACTCGGTTTTGAGATTGAAAACGTGTGATTTTGGATTCTGACTTCTTCATAAAAGTTGTAGATCTTTTTGTTATCTGAATTTTGAGACCTGAATCAATTAATTTTAATATGTATAGCAAAAGTTATAGCCAAAATACTACAACATGTCCGAGTGGAATATTTATCCTATGTTTTGTATATATATTAAAATTATGGGACTTATAAATGCATAAGCAGCCTTTGATGTCTTCATGCAAGTTGTAGATATTTGTGTTATGGATCTGTAGAAAGTGGTTTCAAGTCAAAATAATTTTTGTAGCTCGAGTTATGCCTAAAATACTGAAGTATGTTTAAGCTGTAAATCTGTTAACTTGAGATACGTATTTTATTTTTTAAAATTGGGAACTTTGTGGTGAGAATTAGTGATTAGTGTCTTCATCAAAGGTTTAGATCTTCTTGTTATGGGAATTTTGAGACCTGAACCGACTGAATTGGATATGTATATCATACGTTATGATCAAAATACTACAGCATGTCCGATTGAAATACTTATCTTGTGTTTTGTGCATATATGAATATTTTGGGAATTATACACACGTTTTTAGACCTTGATGTCTTCATGAAAGTTGTATATATTTATGTTATGGATCTATAGAAAGTGGTTTCAAGTTAAAAGGATGTTTGTAGCTCTAGTTATGCCTAAAATACTGAAGTATGCTCAAACTAAAAATCTGTTAACAATGAAATGATATGTATAGCATGAGTTATAGCCAAAATATTACAACATGTCCGATTGAAATACTTGTCTTATGTTTTGTGCATATATTAATATTCTGGGGATTATACATATATATGATGTCTTCATGAAAGTTGTAGATATTTATGTTATGGATCTATATAAAGTGGTTTCAAGTTTAAAGGATGTCTTTAGCTCTCGTTATACCTAAAATACTAAAGTATGGTCAAACTGAAAATCTGTTAACTATGAAATCCGAATCTTATTTTTAAAACTGGAAATTTTATGGTGAGAATTAGTGGTTGGTGCCTTCATGAAAGTTGTAGATATTTGTGTTAAGAATAATTTAGAACTGGTTTCATGCTAAAATTGTTTTTGTAGCTCCAGAAACGTTGAAAATACTAACCTGTGTACGTTTTAAAAATCCTCTTTAAGGCAGTTTTGTATTCGGTGAATAAGTGATGTTTCTGTTTAGAATTTGAATTTATGGTCTTCATGAAAGTTGTATATATTTATGTTATTGAGCTATAGAAAGTGGAATCACATGAAAAGGATTTGATTTTCTCATGTTATGACTGTTTTACTAACGTATGTTGCTGTTGGAAATGCTGAAATTTGCTTATAATGGTTATTATGGATAAAAATGATATTTTCCCTATGGGTAACAAATTATTATTGAATTGTTGAGTGATTATGAAGTATTATGAATGTTTATGAGTGTCTAATGAGCATCATTCAGTTTGTGTATTTTGGTGGTGAATAATTATGAATGACTAAATTAATATATATACATGAATGCCTTACGGTTATTGATATATGTGGTTGAAACAGTAAATCCATGATTCTGAAAATTATTATATATGATGTGTCCTTTGAGGACTTGTGGTTTTCCAAGTGGTTTTGAAAATTGATATATCATGGTATGTTAAATGATAAAGAGAATTAAAGGCATTCATGCATCATAAGCATTTGGACGCACCATGGAATTTAGGGGTTCCATGATTGCCTACCCTGGTGGGGGGTTACTCTATGATGAGTTTAAGCCCTATTTTCACAAGAACCATGGAAGTGTAGGGATCCATGGTTGTGTAAATTCCTACTGGTATACTTATTTCTGCAGGAGCCATGAAAGTGTAGGGATTCATGGTTATGCTAATTCCTACTGGAGTCTCTATGAGACTTTTTACTGCAGTATTCCCACCAAACCAAATGGATCCAGCATGACATCATTGGACTAAATTAAAGACTTATTAAATATAAATGAACTTTTTTGGCATATTCATCATATCATTATGGTTTGTTGATTGTGTTTGTGCAATTTTATTTATTTTATATTTATTCTATATTCTGTCTCACTCTTACATTAATTTTTACAGTGAATGCCACGCAGAATGAAGAGTGATGCCATGATTGATGCCTATATGAACTATTACTTGGACTTTGATTTTATGGGTTGTAATAAGTATAACGTATCATGTATCGTTATTTTTCTAAATTGTTTCCGCTACTTAAATGTTTTATCGAATTTAATTATTCACGACTAGTATGTATTATAATATTCCGCAATTACCAACTACTACGTGAACTCTTAATTTAATTTATGAATTTTAAAATGATCTTTTAAAAACGTGAAAAATTTATTCGGAAAATTACACGGGACGTCACACATCCATTCATAAACTATCTATTTGAAATGTAACGCTCCCTCTAATTGGAATAAAGAGTTCTTGCAGCTCTTAAAGCTATATTCCAATTCACAGCTTGTAAATTTCGACTGGAATTTCAGCTTCGTGTCAGTTCAGAGATTTCTTCGTAAAGAGAAGAAATGGAGTTTGATTTCTTCTTTGTTAATGGCTTTTAGCAAGAGTTTGAAGAAAAAGATTGTGGATGATGTTTTTCACTTTGCAAAAGTCTTTAATTGATCTAACAGTAGTTGATATTTATATTGTTCATGCAAAAGAGACGTGAACAATAAAAAGATCTCTGTTGTACGTCTTCTTCAGATGATGAATAAGGAATAAGCATTTAATGAAAAGGGACAGCACATAAGAAAGGGTCCCATACTTAGAAAATATCTTGAAAAGTGAAGCTGCTAGAAAGTAGAAGAACAGATTGACGTGTAAAGCTTCAGTAACTAAAATAATCGTTAATTCCGACTCGGTTTTCAGTATATTCCGACTCGGTTTTAGCCTTCTGGGCATATCTTTCCGAGAAGGATTATCACAGCCTCTGCCCGCTCGGAATTCCTTTATTTGGAGGAAAGGTTCCATCCCATGGAACACTCGGCTTTCTTTCCTCGGAAGCATCCCACACGATAATATCGCATTCAAACATACTCGGGTATATTTATGTCCTAGTCAATCTTTTGCTTACATCACTCGGGAATCTTCCATCTAAAAATCACTCGGAATTTGAAGTCAACTCTCTCTCGGAAGTCTTTCCATTCGAACGAATCACTCGGGGTCTGACGTTGGCTGTCGTGATCCCGTCAAATTAGTACATTAAAATTAATTAATGTAGTACTAGGGTGTCAACCTAGGTTGTTCTCTCGAAGATCAACATAAAAATTTAGGAAAATCAAGTCTTAAACTAATTTTAACAAACTAAAATTTAACAAACAAAATTTAATAATTTTCTTTTTACAAACAGAAGTTCAACAAACATACACTGGGGGGGGTTTGATTGTTACAGAAATTTAAAACAGAATACAAAATACAAAATGAGTGTAGAACAAGTAAATAACGAATGATTGATTTTCTTAGAGTATTGTAATTTATTTTATCCTTGGATTTGAAAAGGTTTCTATACACTTCCTTACTGACAATCCCTTAGTTCAATTTGAATTAATCAACTAAGCGTCTTTTAATTCATAATTCCTTTACTTTCATAAAATGAAGATTTTAATTAAGCATCCTAATTAAGCAAAAGGAGTCAAGATTTTAAATTCTAGGAATTATTGAACATACATAGAACATCGCCTACATACATAAACTAGCTTCAACGTTATGGAATTAAGCAAACCACAACTATTAAGATTGATTTTTGAAACATTCATTAAGCATGTATATTTCTAAATCTATCTTAATATAATTTTTATTTAATTCTAACTGTATAATTAAATTAATTAAGCATACAACTTAATTAAACAATATAGATATTAAATAATTGAGCTAGAATTATGAAGAGATTAACAACAAGGAAATGTATTAAAAATCAAAACCTCAAAAATAACATTACATTAACCTCCAAGAAAATCAATCTAAGGGTTTTAGCCCTCCATAATTAAAACAAAATAAAAACCAAACCCGGAATGACGCTCCTCCGGAATTCTTCTGCTGTCCACTGCTTCTCTGCTCCTCTCCTCTGAACACTCTCTGTTCTGAACACTTATTCATTCTGACTCTCTGCTATATATACTGTCATTCTTTATGCTTTTCTTGCAATTTTCGTTGCCCATCTAAAGCTAAAAATGGGAACCTATTCCAGCTTGTTTTTGTTTTCTCCATTCACGTTAAAAATGACCCATTTTTATGCTGTTTTTGCTGTTTAAATTTCTTGTTTTTATGCTGTTTCATTCATTGCTGTACCAGCCAGCTTTTCACGTGAAAGCATCATGGGCATTTAGCATTTATTTCACGTTGGGAGCTTGTGGTTGTGCTGTCCAATTTTTCCTATTTTCCAGCAGCAATTTCTCTTGAAAATATGTTGTTTTGTTGACAAATTCCCATAGCCAACAGCCAACATTATTCACGTGAATACAGCAGCTTGTTCACATGGATTGTTGCTTTATTTTAGTGTCCATTTCTCTTTGTTCCTGCAGCTTTGACGTTGGTGAGCATTGAGTGAAAGCTTATTTAATAAATTTCTTGGCTTGTACGTCCCATTTGCTTTTTAGAAAAGCCAAAAAATCTTGTAATTTCATTCAGCTTTGCAATTCACGTTTGAACCTCTTCACAAAATTTAGGATACACTTGATTATTTAATTCATAAAGCATTGTGGCTGCTGTACCCTTTCTTGTATCTATTCAACCTTTATTCTTTTTGACCAATTCAAGCCTAATTCACAAGGGTCCATGGCTTATATCATTGTCCAATTATTTCCTACCTTTCTCCTTGCAATTCACGTTGAGAAATTTCCCATCAGCATTACCATTTCACGTTGGCACACTTAAGGAAATTAGGAGGTTCATTTTGTTATTCTTTGAAGCATGTATAAGGCTTACACAATTTCACATTAATATACTTGTCAAGATAAAGTAATTAGTGTGAATTTGTACTTGGAGGAGAGTGATTTATTTGCAAAATAATCAAGAAGCTTCCAATAATTTGATAACCTGTAAAATAAAATAAAATAAAATTAAACTTAGTTAATTCAATAGATTTTATTTTAGGATGAAAGCTTAATTTATTTTAAACATACTAATTAACACAAACTAAACAGAAATAGTAGAGATTAAAAACAACAATCACTAATAAATAGTAACAGTAAAGGAAAACATAAATCACAAAATACAACACTCAATAGTAACAATAAAAATAAGAAAACAGTGATCACTAGCAAGTAGTGAAATAAAAATTACAAATGGAGATTACTAACAAATTATGCTAAAACACAGTTATTATAATTTAACAGTAAATAAAACAGACAAACAGAGTAAGTAATTAAAGGTAAAAAGATATGTCATCAAATACCCCCACACTTACTCTTTTGCACTCCTGGACAAAATCAGAATAAAAACAAGTTTCACACTTTATTGAAAACATTAAAATTGAAATACAGTAAACACACAGAATTGGCATGCACATTATTGAGTTTTAAAATATACAGAGATACAGGAGTTGTTTGACATGTAGAATACAAAGCATCAGGATATGTATAAAAATCATCCAAACACTTAGACATGTGAGAATTAAATCAAACTGAAAGGAAAATCATAAGTGATAGAGCCTCACAAGATATACTCTCAACTCTCCAGTGTTTTGGGTTTGTGTATACACTCAAAATATTTCCTGAAAAACAGACAGTCCAAAAATTTGGCAAGTTTCTCAATTCCACAATCAACACAAATGCATGTATAGATCAACAGGGCTTTTTAGGGTTGTAATGTGGCCAAGGTGAAAGTAGGTGGTAAAATTTTGGAAAATAAGTTTAGATACCAAAAAGAATGATGGAGCAATTTAATTTAACTGGCAAAGAGTGAGGGTAAAACATTTATTGTATCATATTTGGTCGCAATCATCAAGAAATTTTATTTTATTATTAGTGATTGCATAACACTTGAAACAAGAGTTGGAACTCTTTTTTTGTACACCCTCACACTTATTTGAATGCCTGTTTTTGACTTGATTCCAAAGCTCTAATATATTCCTTAAGGTAGGTATATTTTTGGTTTTTCGTTCATAGCTTATTTGAGCTGCAACAAAGAAATGGTTAAATAGGCTCAAAGGGGCTAACAAAGGATGATTTATTCATGGTAGGCTTATATGGCTTAGTGGCTCAATTGAACGAAATGCCTGTGTCATTTCAAATACATTCATATGAGTTTCAAGTATCATCAAGAAACAAGACAAAAATTAGGATGTAAGCATTCAGGAATTTATCACACATGAAAGAATTAAGATGGTTTAAAGTGATCCATCAAATTTTAAGGCTCAAAAATCTCACAAGGTATAATTCTATCATATATGATCATCTCTCAATTATCATGTCATTCTCATCATACCAAAATTGTTTAAGTTCAAATTATTACATATCATTAAAGTTCATATCAGACATGAAAGAACTTACCTGTTACTCATGCATATCCAAAAGAATTCCAATAAAACATGCCTTTTTAAAACAAAAACACACAAAAAAAAATTTTTAAACTTTTTTTTTTAAAAAAAATTTATTTTTATTTTTATTTTTTTTGAAAAATAGTCACACAAAATTAATCACAAATTCACACAATGAAAACAACACACAACAATATACAAGGATATTCCCACCCCTACACTTAAATCATACATTGTCCTCAATGCAAGACAGAGCATACAAAATAGACAATATAATGAAAAAGTAAAAAGATGGGTAAGAAAAACTCCCTCAAGGGGGATCAAGAAGTGGTTCCCCCAAATTATGTTCCTCCATTGTGACATCTACAAGTGAAGGATTCTCATGAAATGGCTTCAAACGTTGTCCATTAACCTTGAAGCTTTTATTGGAGTTTTCACTTTTTATTTCCACAGCTCCATGGGGAAATACATTAGTAACAATGAAAGGTCCTTCCCATTTGGAGCGCAATTTTCTGGCCATCAGTTTCAACCGGGAATTAAACAGTAGCACTTTCTGTCCAGCAGTAAAATCCTTTCTAGCTATTGAGCTATTATGGAATTTCTTTGTTTTCTCCTTATAGAACCTTGAGTTCTCATAAGCTGCCAAACGGATTTCATCAAGCTCATTCAGTTGTAATTTCCTTTCTTACCTGCTTGATCAAGTGCTAAGTTGCAAGCTTTTACAGCCCAATAAGCACGATGCTCAATCTCCACTGGAAGATGACATGCTTTACCAAAAATAATTCTATAGGGAGACATTCCTATAGGTGCCTTAAAAGCTATTCTATGTGCCCAAAGAGCATCATCTAATTTCCTGCTCCAATCATTTTTGTTAGGCTATACTATTTTCTCCAGGATTCTTTCGATTTCTCTGTTAGAGACTTCTGCTTGTCCATTGGTTTGGGGGTGATATGGAGTAGAGACTCTATGAACAACCCCATACTTCCTGAGCATAGCTTGCATGGTCCTGTTGTAGAAGTGTGTTCCTTGATCACTAATGATTGCTCTCGGAATGCCAAACCTGCAAAAAATTTGAGATCTAACAAAATCCACAACAACTCGAGCATCATTAGTTCTGGTGGCTTTAGCTTTCACCCATTTAGAAACATAATCTACAGCTAACAGAATGTAAGTAAAACCAAAGGATGGAGGAAATGGACCCATAAAATCAATGCCCTAAACATCAAACACTTCACAAAACAACATAGGTTGCTGAGGCATCTGTTGACGCCATGTGATAGCGTTTCCAGTTCTTTGGCATTTCTCACAGGTGTTACAAATTTTCCATGCATCCTTAAAAATGGTGGGCCAATATAAACCAGAATCCAACACCTTCCTTGCTGTTCTTTGTGGACCAAAATGTCCACCAACTGGTGAAGCATGACAAAATCGAAGAACTGATTCTATCTCTTGATCAGGAATGCATCTTCGAATCACCTGATCATTACACAACTTCCACAAATACGGGTCATCCCATATATAATATTTTGCATCACTTTTTAATTTTGAAATTTGGTTTCTGGATGCATATGGTGGAAAAACAAAAGCAACAAGATAATTTACAATGTTAGCAAACCAAGGTGTATCAAAAGAGTTAGAAATACTCATGAGGTGTTCATCGGGAAATTGGTCCTGAATAGGTGCCGAATCAAGAGCATTCTCAATTCTGCTTAAATGGTCTGCCACTAAGTTTTTGTTGGTGTATGCACTATGAGCCTTTATGCTTTTTCATTTGTATCATTTTTCTACTTATCAATAGAATAAATATTTCAGTTTAAAATTGTTTTAAACATATTTATCCTTGGAGTAATAGGTCATATAAAAATTATTCCTAAAATGTCCCTAGTTAAGTATTTACATGGGGACATGTAAATACACTGAGACTAGTGTGTGAGTGTACTGATGACCTGATCTCACAGATCATAGATATAGATGATATCGAGTCTTCACACGGGTACACATTAAGAGTAATGATGTACTGGACAGACCCACCATGAGAACGTTGCATGGATCGTTACATGATTGTCATAAACGATTCTCAATGTGATAATGGTATATGTAGTCCTTCGACCTGAAGTCACTACGATTCCTACATGAGGAGTTTATTGTTTTAATACAATTAAACGTCTTCTGTAACAAGAGGACTATAAAGGTTGTGATTAGGCAATGAACAAATTATGCAGAGGGATGTGAGTGATGTAGATGGGATTTGTCTCTCCTATGTGACAGGAGTGATATCCATAGGCCACTTGATGGAGTAAGACTAAGAAAACGCATGGCCATGCTAGAAAGAATAAATATTAGATATTTATTCGGATCCAGTCTACTCCGGTATCAAGTAAAATAAATTGGGCCGTACAAGGATGACGCGACCATGCCTTGGGCCCAATTAGGATATCGTGACAAAAGGAATAAACGTATTAAATAATTATCACTTATAGGTTATGTTGATAATATTCGGACATAATGATGCATTGCTAGATGCCGCTCTTATTTTATATTAATAATAAAATAGTTTATTATTAATATGACCGGGTATTTTACCTATAGGGTCACACACATAGAGTAAGCCCATCAGAAAATGTTGTCTTATTTTAGTTGGACTAAAATAAAGCTATTGGGCCTAACTCATTTGGAATGAGTAAGGAGCCCACTTTTAGAGAGAACAAATTAGGTCAAACCTAAGCCTATAAATAGAGCATAAGATGCTCATAGGCCGTTCACTCAAGTAAGACACAAAATTCGCAAAAAGTTGCAAGAGCTACACGCCGTCAACCTAGCAGTTGGCAAGTGTTGCGATTCTGGTGGGAGTGCTCGTGTGGACTCCTAAAGGACGAGGCTACGACTGCTTCGGAGTTCTTCAAAAGGTAACCTAAATAATTTCGAAATTGGTTTTTGTGCTTTGAAACACGGAACCTTGCAAATCCTATGGAATCCCTTTAATTTTTTCGCTGCTCATGCTTAGGGATTTCCTAACAGTTTTGTGTTCCACTTTTGTCATGAATTTCCAAGTCAAACTCTTGGAGCAAGAGCATCCAACGAATTAATCTTGGCTTGGACTCACCTTTCTTTAACAAGTACTTCAGAGCTGCATGGTCAGTAAAGACAACTACTCGAGAACCGAGTAGGTAAGATCTGAACTTATCTAATGCAAAAACAATGGCCAATAACTCTTTTTCAGTGGTGGTGTAATTTACCTGTGCGACATCTAAAGTTTTAGATGCATAGTAGATAACTCTAGGCTGCTTGTCAATCTTTTGTCCAAGGACGACTCCCAATGCATAATTAGAGGCATCACACATCAATTCAAATGGGGCTGTCCAATCAGGTGCTTGGATTATTGGGGTGGTGGTCAATGCTTGCTTGAGACAATTAAAAGCCTCCTTACACTTTTCATCAAACTCAAATACCACATCCTTTTGAAGCAAACTGGATAGTGGCCTAGCCTTCTTGCTGAAATCCTTTATGAATCTTCTGTAGAAACCTGTATGACCAAGAAAAGAACGAACCTCTCGAACACAAGAGGGGTAAGGCAAATGTGATATAACTTCTACCTTGGCTGGGTCTACCTCAATTCCTTTCTCAGAGATTACATGCCCTAAAACTATTCCTTGTTTTACCATAAAATGACATTTTTCATAGTTCAAGACAAGGTTAGTTTCAATACACCTGTTTAAAACTTTATCCAAACTTTCAAGGCATGCATTAAATGAAGATCCATAAACAGTAAAATCATCCATAAACACCTCTATGTAATTTTCAATGAAATCATGAAAAATACTTATCATGCATCTTTGAAAAGTTCCAGGAGCATTGCATAGGCCAAATGGCATTCTCCTATAAGCAAATGTGCCAAAGGGACAAGTGAATGTGGTCTTTTCTTGATCCTCAGGTGCAATGTGAATCTGAAAATATCCAGAGAATCCATCAAGGAAACAGTAGTGAGACTTACCTGTGAGACGCTCAAGCATTTGATCAATGAAGGGTAAGGGAAAATGGTCCTTCTTGGTTGCTTGGTTAAGTCTCCTGTAATCAATACAAACTCTCCAACTATTCTGCACTCTAGTTGGGATCAACTCATCCTTCTTATTCTTCACAACTGTGATCCCTGTTTTCTTAGGAACCACTTGAATTGGACTCACCCATTCACTGTCAGAGATAGGATAAATGATTCCTGCTTGTAAAAGCTTGGTAATTTCCTTCTTAACAACATCAAGGATTACAGGGTTGAGTCTCCTCTGGGGCTGTCTTACTGCTTTAGTATTTTCCTCCAGAAATATTCTATGCATGCACATGGATGGGCTAATTCCAGGTATGTCTGCCAATGTCCATCCTATAGCCTTCTTATGTTTTTCAATACCTACAACAATTTTTCTTCTTGATTTTCATCAAGAGAAGTGGAAATTATCACCGGGAGCTGTTCATCATCCCCTAAGTATACATACTTGAGGTTCTCAGGTAGGGGTTTCAATTCTAACTTAGGTGCCTGCAAAACAGATGGAACTAACAAAGTAGATTTTGATTCCGCTGCTTGCACCTCAAAAATTTTGTTAGAGTTTTCTTGAAATCCCGCATTTAACTCCTTATGGTTAACAGGTATATCTAAAGACTCTAAATCAGAAATTATGTATTTATCAATTTCAGCACAAATATCACAGCTTCCAAAATCATTGCATGCAAAACATTTGTTTGAATCATCTATGCATTCCAAATCAATATTAGAAAAATGTTCAAAAACTAGTTCATCAATAATGTCAATTTGGAAAACAGAATGATTTTCAGATGGGTATTTCATGGCATCAAGAATATTAAATTGAACTCTCGTGTCACCAAATTCCATAGAGAGAGTTCCAGAATGAACATCTATTTTGGTTCGAGCTGTTTTCAAAAATGGTCTTCCCAAAATGATAGGAACAGGAATTTGAGGCATACCTTCTTCCATATCAAGTACGAAAAAGTCAGCAGGGAAAACAAGTTGTTCTACCTGAACCAAAACATCTTCTATAACTCCAGTAGGGTAAGCAGTGCTCCTATTGGCTAGCTGAATTACTACACCAGTAGGTTGTAAATTTCCAAGAGACAAAGATTTAAAAATAGACATAGGCATAACATTTATTGAAGCTCCTAAATCTAACATGCAATTTTCAAATTTGTTATTGCCTATGATACAGGGTATAGAAAACGTACCTGGATCTTTGCATTTCTCAGGGATATTTGGAATTTCCTTACCAAGTAGTGCAGATACATTCCTTCCCATGCTGATTCTTTCATTATCTTTGAGTCTCCTCTTGTGAGTACACAACTCTTTCAGAAATTTGGCATACTTGGGAATTTGCTTGATTGCATCAAGAAGAGGTATATTCACTTCCACTTTCCTAAAAGTATCCAAAATTTCTTTGTCCACTTCTTCCATCTTCTTACTTGGAATTACTTTTGGTGGGAAAGGAAGAGGGATATGAGATGGGATTTGGGATGGTTGCATCTCAGACTTGCTTGTGCTTGAAGAGGGTACATCATTCTCAACTGTTTCAGGCTCAGTTGTTTGTTTTTCAGGTTCCTTGGGTATGGGTACTTCAAGGTTCTTACCTGATCTTAACTGGATTGCGCTCACATTTCTTGGATTTGCAGCTGGTTGAGATGGTAATTTGTCAAAGTTCTGAGACTGTAACTGGCTCAATGATGAAGCTAGTTGCCCAATTTGGTTGCTTAAACTCTGGATGGTGGCATCATTCCTCTGTTGATACTCCAAATTTTGTGCAGCCATTTGTTTCACCAGTTCTTCCAAAGAAGGGCCACTTGTGGATGGTTGAGGTGTAGGTCTTTGAAAGGTTGGTGCATTGCTTTGAAATGGGGATTGGGAATGGGAATTTTGTTGTTGGTTACCCCATCTCAAGTTTGGATGGTTCCTCCAACCTGGGTTGAATCTATTGGTGGAAAGGTCATGGTTTTGTTGCTGTTGTGGTGGAGGTCTATCATGGTAGATATTGGCTGCATAGGCTTGGGGATTATCATTACCCTTTTCTTGTAGAGAAGGACAACAATCAGTGGGATGCTCTTGTGAAGTACAGATGCCACACACTTTAGCAGTCATGGATTTTTGATTAACTGCCAATTGTGTGACTAGAGTGGTGAGAGCGTCAAGTTTACTCTCTAGTTTAATGCCAAATGCACTAGAATTTGAATCATATGAACTTTTGAAAGAATCATTTCTCACACCAAATTGTTGAGAGTTAGATGCCATCTTATCAATCAAATTTCTTGCTTCAGCAGCAGTCATATCTCCTAAAGCTCCTCCACTTGCCGCATCAATCATGTTGCGATCAACGTGGTGCAGACCTTCATAGAAGTACTGAAGAAGAAGTTGTTCAGAAATTTGGTGGTGAGGGCAACTTGCACAGAGTTTCTTGAATCTCTCCCAATACTCATAAAGACTTTCTCCAGAGAGTTGCCTAATGCCAGATATGTCTTTACGGATTGCAGTTGTTCTAGAGGCAGGAAAGAATTTTTCCAAGAACATTTTCTTTAAGTCATTCCAACTTGTGATTGATCTTGGAGCAAGGTAGTACAACCAATCCTTAGCAACACCCTCTAAAGAATGAGGAAACGCTTTAAGATAGACATGGTCTTCTTGAACGTTTTGGGGTTTCATTGTGGAGCACACAATGTGGAATTCTTTGAGGTGTTTGTGCGGATCTTCACCTGTAAGACCATGAAACTTAGGCAACAAGTGTATAAGTCCGGTCTTAAGAATAAAAGGGACATCCTCATCAGGATATTGAATACACAAACTTTCGTATGTGAATTCAGGTGCAGCTAGTTCTCTAAGAGTTCTCTCACGAGGTCCAGCCATATCAGAAAAACTAGCAGTAGTACTTTCAGCAGATTTAGAAAAGATACTATCACTATCAATATCAACAAAGTTATTATTAAATCTAGCTTCTCTAATTAACCTATGAAAAGTTCTATCAATTTCAGGATCAAATGAATATAAATGCTCAAAAGTTCTTCTAGTCATACATAGCATACAACAAGATACTTGATCATGAGCAATAAATCATAAGAATCCTAAATCATACAAAAGAAATAAAACAAACAAACAAACAAATAAAATATATATTTTTTTATTATTTTTTTTAAAACAAAAAAAATTAATTTAAAACAACAATTTTCCTAAAGATCGTTGATCCCCGGCTGCGACGCCAAAATTTGACGTTGGCTGTCGTGATCCCGTCAAATTAGTACATTAAAATTAATTAATGTAGTACTAGGGTGTCAACCTAGGTCGTTCTCTCGAAGATTAACATAAAAATTTAGGAAAATCAAGTCTTAAACTAATTTTAACAAACTAAAATTTAACAAACAAAATTTAATAATTTTCTTTCTACAAACAGAAGTTCAACAAACATACACTGGGGGGGTTTGATTGTTACAGAAATTTAAAACAGAATACAAAATACAAAATGAGTGTAGAACAAGTAAATAACGAACGATTGATTTTCTTGGAGTATTGTAATTTATTTTATCCTTGGATTTGAAAAGGTTTCTATACACTTCCTTACTGTCAATCCCTTAGTTCAATTTGAATTAATCAACTAAGCGTCTTTTAATTCATAATTCCTTTACTTTCATAAAATGAAGATTTTAATCAAGCATCCTAATTAAGCAAAAGGAGTCAAGATTTTAAATTCTAGGAATTATTGAACATACATAGAACATCGCCTACATACATAAACTAGCTTCAACGTTATGGAATTAAGCAAACCACAACTATTAAGATTGATTTTTGAAACATTCATTAAGCATGTATATTTCTAAATCTATCTTAATATAATTTTTATTTAATTCTAACTGTATAATTAAATTGATTAAGCATACAACTTAATTAAACAATATAGATATTAAATAATTGAGCTAGAATTATGAAGAGATTAACAACAAGGAAATGTATTAAAAATCAAAACCTCAAAAATAACATTACATTAACCTCCAAGAAAATCAATCTAAGGGTTTTAGCCCTCCATAATTAAAACAAAATAAAAACCAAACCCGGAATGACGCTCCTCCGGAATTCTTCTGTTGTCCACTGCTTCTCTGCTCCTCTCCTCTGAACACTCTCTGTTTTGAACACTTATTCCTTCTGACTCTCTGCTATATATACTGTCATTCTTTATGCTTTTCTTGCAATTTTTGTTGCCCATCTAAAGCTAAAAATGGGAACCCATTGCAGCTTGTTTTTGTTTTCTCCATTCACGTTAAAAATGACCCATTTTTATGCTGTTTTTGCTGTTTAAATTTCTTGTTTTTATGCTGTTTCATTCACTGCTGTACCAGCCAGCTTTTCACGTGAAAGCATCATGGGCATTTAGCATTTATTTCACGTTGGGAGCTTGTGGTTGTGCTGTCCAATTTTTCCTATTTTCCAGCAGCAATTTCTCTTGAAAATATGTTGTTTTGTTGACAAATTCCCATAGCCAACAGCCAGCATTATTCACGTGAATACAACAGCTTGTTCACATGGATTGTTGCTTTATTTTAGTGTCCATTTCTCTTTGTTCCTGCAGCTTTTACGTTGGTGAGCATTGAGTGAAAGCTTATTTAATAAATTTCTTGGCTTGTAGGTCCCATTTGCTTTTTAGAAAAGCCAAAAAATCTTGTAATTTCATTCAGCTTTGCAATTCACGTTTGAACCTCTTCACAAAATTTAGGATACACTTGATTATTTAATTCATAAAGCATTGTGGCTGCTGTACCCTTTCTTGTATCTATTCAACCTTTATTCTTTTTGACCAATTCAAGCCTAATTCATAAGGGTCCATGGCTTATATCATTGTCCAATTATTTCCTACCTTTCTCCTTGCAATTCACGTTGAGAAATTTCCCATCAGCATTACCATTTCACGTTGGCACACTTAAGGAAATTAGGAGGTTCATTTTGTTATTCTTTGAAGCATGTATAAGGCTTACACAATTTCACATTAATATACTTGTCAAGATAAAGTAATTAGTGTGAATTTGTACTTGGAGGAGAGTGATTTATTTGCAAAATAATCAAGAAGCTTCCAATAATTTGATAACCTGTAAAATAAAATAAAATAAAATTAAACTTAGTTAATTCAATAGATTTTATTTTAGGATGAAAGCTTAATTTATTTTAAACATACTAATTAACACAAACTAAACAGAAATAGTAGAGATTAAAAACAACAATCACTAATAAATAGTAACAGTAAAGGAAAACATAAATCATAAAATACAACACTCAATAGTAACAGTAAAAATAAGAAAACAGTGATCACTAGCAAGTAGTGAAATAAAAATTACAAATGGAGATTACTGACAAATTATGCTAAAACACAGTTATTATAATTTAACAGTAGATAAAACAAACAAACAGAGTAAGTAATTAAAGGTAAAAAGATATGTCATCAGGGTCAAGGACAATTCTGAAGACAAACCCGAGCACAAGCTTTTGGTCATTATTGAATATCGACCCGAGCATAAATTTAACAAAGTTCACCACTCGGTAACTCACCACTCGGATATTTACTTTCCTCGGGAATTATTCACTCGGAACTATCCATTGGAAACATACTCACTCGGAACCATTTCACTCGGATTTTCCTTATTCGAAAGTGTCTCATTCGGACACCGTTCACTTAACTTAGAAATAATTCGCTTATTGATGTTTCACTCGGAAACATCTTAACTTCTTTTGGAAATGGCTTCCTCGGTCTTACTTCACCCGGTATCGCACCATATTCACTCGGAATATCATATTTCAACAGCATTCACTTAGAATTTCATTCAGAATTTCTCCATTAATCCTTAATGAATGAATTTTCTAAAAATTACAAAATTTGGGATGTTACAAATTTGATTCTGACTTCTTTATCAAAGTTGTAGAACTTTTTGTTATGTGAATTTTGAGACTTGAACCGACTTATTTGGATATGTATAGCATGAGTTATAGTCAAAATACTACAGTATGTCCGTTCTGGAATATATATCTTCTATTTTGTGTATATATTAATATTCTGGGAATTATACATACATATTTAGACTTTGATGTCTTTACAAAAGTTGTAGATATTTATGTTATGAGTAATTTAGAACTAGTCCCATGCCAAAATTATTTTTGTAGCTCCAAAAATGTTGAAAATACCAACATATGTATGTTTTGTTACTTTCTTTGAGATGGTTTAGTATACTGTGATTATGTGATGTTTCTGTTTGGAATTTGAAATTATGGTCTTCATGGAAGTTGTAGATAATTTTGTTATGGAACTATAGAAAGTGGAATTACTTAAAAAGGATTTGATTTGCTCACGTTATGGTTGTTTTACTAACATATGTTGTTGTAAAATTCTGAAATTTACCTATAATGGTTATTATGGATGAAAATGATATTTTTCATATGAGTAATGATTTATTATTGAATTATTGAGGGATTATTGATTAATATGGATGTTATTAAGTGTCCTATAAATGTCATACAGTATGTATATCTTTGTCATGAATGATTATGAATGACTAAATTAATGTATACATGAATGCCTTGTGGTTTATTGAGATATGTTGTTGAACTATAAATCCATGATTTGAGAATTATTATATTTGATGTGTCCTTTGAGGACTTGTGATTTTCCAAGTGATTATAGAAATATTGATATCATGGTATATTAAGTCGATAAAGAGAATTAAAGGCATTCATGCATCATAAGCATTTGGACGCACCATGGAATTTAGGGGTTCCATGATTGCCTACCCTGGTGGGGGGTTACTCTTTGTTGAGTTAAAGCCCTATTTTCGCTAATGGCCATGAAGGTGTAGGGATTCATGGTTAAGCTAATTCCTACTTGTGTACTTTCGTACTTGAGGGCCATGAAGGTGTAGGGATTCATGGTTATACTAATTCCTACTTGTGTACTTTGGTACTTGAGGGCCATGAAGGTGTAGGGATTCATGGTTATACTAATTCCTACTTGTGTACTTCGGTACTTGAGGGCCATGAAAGTGTAGGGATTCATGGTTATGCTAATTCCTACTTGTGTCTCTATGAGACTTTATACTGCAGTATTCCCACCAAACCAAAATGGATCCAGCATGACATCATTTGACTAAATTAAGGATTATTAAATGTAAATGACCTAGTTTGGCATATTCATCATATCATTATGGTTTGTTGATTGTGTTTGTGTATTATTTATTTATTTTATATTTATTCTATATTCTGTCTCACTCTTACATTATTTTTACAGTGCATGCTACACAGATTGACGAGTGATGCAATTAATGAAGCTTTTATGTTTTATTGCTTGGACTATGACTTCATTTGAATTTTAATGGGTTGTAATAATATTATGTACCATGTACTGTAATCTTCTTTATTGTTTCCGCTATATAAATGTATTATGTTTAATTGTTCATGATTAGTATGCACGATAATATTCCGCATTTACCAATTTTTACGCGACCTCAGAATTTTAAATTACGAATATCAAAATGATTCTTTAAACGCGAAAATTTTATTTGGGAAAAATTTTCGGGGCGTCACAACTCAATATCCGTGCTACAGAGATATGATAAAGGAAATGATCCTATACCGGTCATCCGAGGTCTCATCTGATATATTGAATCCCTTATCCGTTCTCAGTTTTCTGTTACGTACAACCGTTTACCTCAACGTCATGATAAGATAAGTGAGGGTCACTATTTATCAACGTTGATACCCTGCACAGCGGAATGTGTTTGTATCACTCACCGAAGGAAGTAAGTACGATTACAGGCGTGATATACGGAAAAAGTTGATTATCCCCATCCCTGTGTCAGAATCGTACACTGATCATTAACCTACCCACTGTCACGCTCTGAACACTGAGCCACTCTGATTGATACGCTACACACGGTATCAGAACCCTTGGGCCCACTTGCGCCTAATGATTCATTTTCTACGCTCAACTATAAATAGCATATTCATAAACACATGCAAGGTTACGTTATTCTTACTCTTACTATTCTATTGCATTGCTTAAGTGTTCTCTGAGTTTCCATACACTTTACTAACTTGAGCGTCGGAGAATCTTCGCAGGTGACACCACCTTTCGCCCCCTAACAACGCGAAACTCTGGTGTGAAGGATCTCCAGGACAACAAGACCAGTTTATCACACTGAGAGATCGGATTATAATACCGGATACCCACTGTACCGGTGTACAAATATTATAAAACATACTCTTTTGTGGTTGGTTCCCACACCGGATTACATACCCCAGTTCAAACCAGTTCACTTTTAACATATAAAAAAAGAATTAAATTAATTTATTACTTTTAATGTATAAAGAAAAAATAAATTTATTAGTTTTAATATATAAAAATTAACAAAATCAATTTATTAGTTTTAATATAATAAAAATAATAACATATGTTTATTAATTTTAATATATAAAATAAATTATTTTATTAGTTTTAATATATATAAAAAAATAATTTTTTTATTTTAATATATTAACTTATTTGTTAAATATGTATTATTAAATTTAATATTTATAACTTTTATTTTATACATATAATATTAATATAAACAAATATACACACAAATTACATATCTTTAAACCCATACCTTTTTTTAGTAATTTTATCCTAAAATACCATTTTCTCAACCCAATTCCACTCAACCAAATACAGAGCTTGTTTGGTTCGTGCCGATTTTCTCCATTCCACTGCGTCTGATGGCGTTTTCCACGTCCGCGTGAATGACCTTCTGTTTGGCTCATGTGAACCACTATGATTCATCGCTTGGACCGCGTTGCGTTGGGCAGGAGCTCCATTGCATGGAAGCACCTTGAACCAGCCTCCCTTCAACGGCGTTTGCACGAAAGTCCACAATACCCCTTAATGAGCTCTTAAACACGCGAGCCACAACACCTGATCCTCTGACCTAAACGATCTGAAGTGCTTGGGAAACCTGCGAGCGTCTGCCTCCGATTTGACGTGTGGGAACCTGTAACCGTGTCTGGCCTCCGATCTGCGAGCGTCTGGCCTTCAATACGCGAGTGTCTAACCTCCATTGAGGTATGGCACCACCGATGCCTTTTCATTTTCGTTTCTTTTGGTTTTTCCTGTGTTAGATGTTGAGGTCTGGAATGAGGGTGGTTTTGGGAGGGTGGTGAGTGGGACTGTTGGGGGTCTATGAGGGGTTTTTGGGTGGGGTGTCAATTTTATACGATTGTTAACCAAATCATGTTATAATAGAGCAAATCAATTTTATTTCAGACCTACCAACTTCTGTGCTTTAGAAGGCTACTGGAAAGTCCAGAGAATTTGAGGCCACTTATGGTAAATACAGAAGGATGTCCTCTAAAACGAATTCTTCCAACCAAAATTGGGTTGATGAGATAAGAGGTATCATACAAAAATTGAACAATGCTGCCATGAATTTGAGTTGCCAGGAAACCATTTGCATTAGTGCGCTAAGTGAACTCCAGGATACAGTAAGAGAACTAACCAGAATTCGATTCATTATTAACCAAAATCCAAACAATTGTGACCATTCATCCTTTTGAGAAGTATACTTCTACGTCTGATTCTACGTTTACTATATAGAAAAAAATAATTTTTTTAACATATAAAAAAATTTATTCTTTAGTTGTAATGTATAAAAACAATAAAATTAATTTATTACTTTTAATATGTAAAAATGAATGAAATAAATTTATTACTTTTAATATATAAAAAATTTATAATAAATTTATTACTTTTAACATGTAAAAAACAATAAAATTAATTTATTAGTTTTAATGTATAAAGAAAAATAAATTTATTAGTTTTAATATAATAAAAACAATAAAATATATTTATTACTTATAATATATAAAAATAATAAAATTAATTTATTAGTTTTAATATATATATATATATATATTAAATAAATTTATTTGTTTAAATATATTAATTCATTTGTTAAATATGTATTATTAAATTTAATATATACTTTTAATTTATACATATAATATTAATATAAACAAATATACACACAAATTACATACATTTAAACTCATACCCTTTTTGGTAATTTTACCCCAAATTACCATTTCCCCAACCTAATTCCACTCAACCAAACATAATTACTACTTCCTAATTGACTTTTCCAAAACTTTAAACCAAACACAACTCCGTTTACAAAATCCCAAATTTCTTAACTTCATTTACAAAACCACAATTTTTTCAACTCCGTTTACTCAACTTTTAACCAAACACCCTCACAATCATTACTTCCTAACTGACTTTTCCAAAACTCTAAACCAAACACAACTCCGTTTATAAAACCCCAGTTTTCTTAACTCCGTTTTCAAATCTTTAATTTTCTCAACTCCATTTAGAGCATGTTTGGTACAGAGTTGCGTTGAGAGCAAATGGAATTGGGGTGAAATGAACGAAGTTTTGACTAACTCGAATGATGTAAAAGATCAATATCAACCTTTAAATTTTTTTATTTTCCTAACTTCGTTTTCTCAACTGCAAATAAAATATTCCTTTACTTAACTTTTGACCAAACATCCTCTTAATGACATGAATAAATGCTAGTATTATAATTTATATGAGAACTTCTTTCTTCTATTCTAGCTCTAGTATATAAAATGGCAACGTAGCACTAGCAGCACTAACCTTCCTCGGTTAGTGTCTACTTATTTTGTTTCAGAATTTTGGTTTGACGATTTGTTGATTTCAGTTTTACTAGAGAGAGAGAGAGAGCGAGGGACACTGTCTCAAAACAGAAACAGCATTTTCATCACATCCGTTCCTAACCTTTTCCTAATTTCTCACTGTTTCACGCATGCTTGCTGTGGCCACCTCCTGTATTCTTCTTTCTCCACTCTCTCTCTTCTCTTCCTTTCTACTTCCCATGACTTTTCTTTTCATGCCAACATTGGGCTCTTGGGTCATGTCAAATGATGCCAAGTTTGGATTTTTCAATTCTGGGTTTCCTTTCCTTGTTTTCAAAGGAGTTTCTGTCATCTTTGCTGGTTTTGGGGTAACTTCTGTTTTTTGGATCCTTGCTTATGCTTACGTGCAGAATTTAAGGATGAGCTAGGAAGAGGGGTTTATTGTTCCTGCTATTTGATGCTATTGGGTGATTAAAGTTAGTGATTTCTGTGATTTCCCCAATTGGGCATTCAATTCTGCTGGATTTGGAATCTGGGTGTCTGTGATTTTGTTGGTTGATTTTAATTATCTGGGGAGGAGGGTTTGGATTCATGGAGGCTCAATTTGAGGGAGAAAATCAACATTTGTATGGGCCTGTGGTGCCAGAGATGAAGAGTATTGGGAAGAGAAGTTTGGAGTGGGATTTGCATGATTGGAGATGGGATGGGGATCTTTTTACTGCTGCGTCAAATTGATTTCCATCAGATTGTAAGAGTTGAGAGTTGTTCCCTACTGATCCCGAGACTCTTGCAAATGGTGATAATTCTAAAATTTTTTCTTCTGGATATGATGATATCATCAACACCAGGGAAGGAAAGAGAGAATT
Source organism: Clitoria ternatea (assembly GCA_037962975.1). Taxonomy (NCBI): domain Eukaryota; kingdom Viridiplantae; phylum Streptophyta; class Magnoliopsida; order Fabales; family Fabaceae; genus Clitoria; species Clitoria ternatea. The sequence continues at coordinate 267,365,488 of CM075671.1, forward strand.
AAAGAAGAGGAGGAAGGGTGTTATTGATGAAGGGGTTGAGATGAATGATGAAGCTGGTGGTTCCCTTAACTTGAACCTTGGGTCTCAAGTGTTCCCCATCATGGAAGGGGAGGAAAAGAGTGGAAAGAAGACAAACATAATGGGAACCACCTCGAACCATGCTGTTTGTCAGGTGGAAGATTGTCGTGCTGATCTTAGTAATGCCAAGGATTACCACCGTCGCCACAAGTTTGTGATATTCATTCCAAGGCTGGCAGGGCACTAATGGGAAATGTTATGCAGCGGTTCTGTCAACAGTGTAGCAGGTCAGCTAGGTTGCAAAATGATGGTTTCTTGAGACCATGTTTGATACTTATGAAATTTCGCACTTTATTGTTTAATACATAATTTATGTTTTTAAGTTTCAAGAACATTTACTTTAGCATCCCAGTCGGTGTGCAACTTGTTGAATATGGCAGTTTTCATGCTCTTCAATAGTTTGATGAAGGGAAGAAAAGTTGTAATAGGTGTCTGGCAGGCCACGATAGGAGGAGGAGGAGGAAAACACATCCTGATGCTACTGCAGTTAATGGAGGCTCTCCAAATGAAGAAAAGGGCGGTAGCTATATCTGTTAATGAGTCTGCTAAGGATACTGACCAATATGCATCGTGAGTTTGTGTGTCTTCAGAATTTTATCTACTTGGCATTCTTCATGGCATAATTCATTTGTTTGGCTGCTTTGTTGTCTTTTTGTTTCCTCTATAAACCCTCTCTGTATGGGACAAAATCTGATTATCGTAAAACTGAAAAAGAAAAAGGTAGAAGTCTTGCATGGGTGACAGCCTTCTAGAAGGTGTTAATTGATATCTTTGTTGTGATTTTGTGCTTTAATGCTGAAACTTTTGTAGCATCAATGAATTTTCTGAAGAGGTAAAATGAAAATAATTAAACTTCTCTTCAAGAACTGTTACATGTATCTATAACTAACAACTATTAACATCGTAGTTTGATGGGAATTGAAAGTCAAAACACTTGTCTGTGAGAATAGTATATGTACAACCTTCTTGTGCTATTGGGTGGATAATGGATATTCTCTAGAAATATGATTATTGGGAAGTGTGACATTTACTGTCATCAGCACACCCCCATCACTGTTTCATAAAAAATAATCTATTTATCGATTCCTAAGGGTTAACAAAACCACTAGATATATATCACAAGGTGCTCACTCCTATGATAATAACATTAAGAGGTTGAAGATCTTCACCTGAAATTTTAATATCGTTTGGCATAGATATGCTGTTATATTGCAATGAGCATATTTGTAGCATTTACATAAATTTTGTTGAGGGTTTAGACTACAGAAATTCGCCCTTATTCATATTTTCTGGGATTATTTTTCAAGATATATGCGTGGAAAATTCCCTTCTTCCATGGCTTGTTGCAGTGTTTAGGTGATATTTCCTCCCAAAAGAGTTGAATGACTTCATGTTCTTTGTAGAAGTCCTCCATAAGTCCCACTAGTTAAGGGGCAGTCTTTACTGGTAAAAGTAATCACTAGTCATTTATGCACCTATCAACAACTTTGTTCAGTCCCCTAGTAATCCTCATAAGGGAGACACCCTATAAACAACATTTGTTTTTTATTTGTTTAATGCTTGTTGCAAATCAACGGTAATTGCCTCATGGTTAATTTGGACAAAGCAAAATAGCTATTAAATTTTGGAATTACAATTCTGTTTTATTTAAATGTTGTGCGTTGGGTGTTTTCAGGGTGTGTGAAGGGTCAAATGAATCTATGCAATCTTACTCTCATGAGAAGAGAGGTCATTTCTGTCATGAGAACCCTATATGCCAATGGGATTCTTTAGGTTGGTTATCTCATTGATTCTTTTCCTAATTCAGGTAGCTGGAAGTTATTACTACTATTTGTAAAACACCTGAAAATCTTAACATAATGCTTGATATGATTTGCTTTTTCTCTAGTGTAGGCCTATGAGCTTGAATCTCTTTAGTTATTAGTAATTTAATTTTACAGTAACAATTATAGAAAGTTTAGGTGCCCAACATTCGTGATATGGAGGTGAATTAATAAAAGTCTTAAAAGGTAATTTAGTGCTGAATTGATAATGCTAATGTGGTTGGTGTGGAATGTTTAATTGTATGTTAAAAATATGATGTGTGGACAAATTGTATCAAAGAGTTAGTTAGGCTAATAGGGATTATTTTAATGAAAGACAAACATGCTATGATGATTTTAACTGTCTATTTTTCTCTGATGGTATTGAAAGCTTTCTTACCAGAAAGTTAATTCCACTTGAAACTTAGGTGTTTTGTCTTGAACAATTTGGCTTGACTCCTTTATTATGGACTTTCACTTGCCAAAAGAATTGAAAAATCATTTGGTAATAGGGTTAGCCCAAATTAATGATTAGATGTGGATTCTGATTAAAATTTTGGCTTCCAAGCGGGACAGTTTACTCTTCTAGTGATAACGTGTTCTGCTGAAACATTTCTTGAATAGAGGAAAGTGCCTTTTGGGTTTGCACTAAATATATCTATGCTTTTGGAATTTATATGTCTATCTACTGTAATGTTGGATTTCATCAATTGCCTACTTAATTTGGTTTGACATATTGTGCTATAAATTGCAGCAAATGGCTCAGATGATCAAACAAGAAATCAGGATGTTCTATCTCATTTGCTGAGGAACCTGGCAAGTCTGGCTGGTACAATTAATGGAAGAAATATAGCATCTTTCTTAGAGGGATCTCAATGTTTGTAAGAAGCTGGAACATCTGGAGCGGTGCAAAATGTTCCCAACACAGATTCACAAGGTCCTGAATCGTCCAAACCTTTCAGTTCTTCTACCAAGATGGCTGATGGTCTAATTCATCTGGACCCTCCAGCATCTAGGGTACAGCGTGAGATGATTCCTGCTAATAATATGGCTCAAAACAGTATAGATTCAGGAAGTTGTGGAGTGGGAAGTTTAAAATCTCCATTAGGACCACAGTCCTCAAATGTACTTCAGTCAAGGGACAGCCTACCCCAATCAGTTGCAGCAAAGACTACAGTCAGAAGAAATGGGTTAAGTAATATTGATCTGAATGATGTATGTGATGATGTACAGGACCTGTGCCAACCTTGTGAAAGTCCGGCAAGGGAGTGGCCCCTCCCTGGCCTTCAAACTGGGCCACCCCCTGACCCTCATACATGCCATTCACTATGTATGGACGTTATGGGAGTGTGACTCTGGCTGTGCGTAAAATCTTGGAATTCTATTATCTCTAGTTATGGCCAAATAGGGAAGGTCAAGGAGGCAGTTGAAGCTTTCTTAAAAATGGTGGAGGCTGGTTTAACATGAGTCTGGTAAATCTATACTTTAGATGTGGAGATTTGGTTTCGGCACAAAGAGTCTTTGATGACATGAAAAAGCTGGACATTGTGACGTGGAACGTGATTATTTCTGATTGAGTCATCATATTTTATTTTTATTTGATTTTGTATGTATTGTATATTATAGATAATTTGATGCCAAGCAAACATACAAAATCAAATAAAAACAAAACATGACGACTCACACATAAATAATCACATTTTAAGTCACGACGCCTGGCTTCCTCAAGTCATCAAAGACTCTTCATGCTGAAACCAAATTTCCACATCTAGAGTATAGATTTATCAATGCCGAACCTAAGTAGGAATCCAGCTCGGTATCATTTTTGAGAGAAAATTCTTCCACCAACCTTCCCAGGTCCAAATCCCCTAGGTCCCCAGCAGCCTTGAGCAGATTTAAGAGACTCATATTATCTGTTGTGAAACCTGCCTCCACCATCTCTGAGAATGCTTCAACAACCTCCTTGGCCTTCCCTAGTTGGCCATAACTAAAGATAATAGAATTCAGATATGGTTGAAGATTTTACCCAAAGAGTCACACTCTCTACAATGTCCATACATCGTGATTAGTTAATGGCATGTGAGGGTCAACGAGGAGGCCTAGTTTGAAGACCAGGGAGTGGCCCGCACTACCTTGCTGGATATTCACGAGGTTGGCATAGGATATGAAAAAGAAAGGGAAAGTGCAGTTGTTGGGCCTGCCCAGACCATGCGAGAGAAGAGGGAGAGGCAATGAGGGTATAGATGCCAAGTTGACACAAAACCATCATGATAGTGTAGCAATACTCGTCAGGATTCATGTGGAAGAATAACAAGTGCGAGTATTCCAGGTCATGGAATTTGATGGCTTTCTTGAGGAGGATTTTGGGTTCGGTGATCAACTGAACAATCATTTGAGCATGTATCTGCTTCAAACTCTTCCTAGATGAACACTGTTTCGCCATAATACTATAGAAGTTAGAAGACTCTTAGTCCAACCTTTAGTCAAGTTTTAGGAAATACTATAGAATGCATAGAAAGAAAGAATAGAAGACTCTTAGTCCAACCTTGAGTCAAGTTGTCAGGGTGAATATTGTTGCCGAATGACCTGCTGAAGCTAAATGCTCAGATAATCCTTTATTGCACTTCTTATTGATGATGGCTAAAGGTAAGTATGCAAACTTCTAAGATATAATTCCTACTCAGCATTCAACCAATTTAGGCAATGGGAATTTGTAGATACCTGATAATAATTGGAATTATTATGATGTCTTAAAGGACCTGAATGAAAAGAGAGAAAATTGTTAAAATTGTGAGAAAACATTGAAGTTGAAACCAAAAACTTATAATCTGTAAGTACTTTCATGCTGCAAGAAAAATGCCTATATATCTTCATGTTTAAACCTTTGATTCACTTTCTATACAGTCGTCTTCTTTTATTGCTGTAGTATATTGCCCATTTCATAGGCTGGGTTTTCCCTGCCAGAGCAGTTCATACAAATAAAAAAAAATCAAGGCATTAACTAGATAAACAAAGTGATTTATTTAACAACAAAATTGCATCTTTCTATCCCCTTTGATTGTAAAAGAAACATATGATAGAAGAGGCAATCTACCTTTCACATGTTCATATCACATTATCAATACACGGAGCAAGCACATCTGGCACCATTAAATTCTCTATCTATTCAAGGGCAGAACAAATATTGGAGATAACATAATCACAAAACAATTCATGGACAAAAAGTAAATGATGCAATGATGAAGGTAACGTTGAGCTTGAATCTGTAATTTGTAATTTTGCACATTTGAGCAAACTGTACACAAAATCCTGATATGCAACTCCCATTCAGAAAAGAAAAAGGAAACTTTAAATGGAAATTGAAAAAAATAATGAAACTCCAAATACATATACATACCAGTTTCTCCCTACCTTCAAAATTGGGCCTACCCATTCAACCATGAATCCCTCATAGGCCACAATCTCCCAACCCTAAGCCTATGACTAACCCATAACCCAAAATCTCAACATACAATATGGAACCGTGAGGGAAATGAGAGAAGAGGTTGAAGAAATCTTATACGAAATGGAGGAGGGAAGCTCAATGTCACCAGAGAGAAGGAAGTCACTGCTGCCGAAGAGAGGATAACAGGTTAAGTGTTAGGACTCGAAGATGAAAACAAGAATGAGGTCAAAGCAATGTTAGGGTTCACAGACTCACTGTTGATGCAGAAGGAAAATGTCGCCCCACAATTCATGCAGCTCTGGTGAGAACGAGGTATTTGAATTCACACAGCTCTAATGTAAGCAAGGTCATACTAACTAGAGTTGACAATTCAGGTGGACACTCATTTGAGTTTTTTTAGGCTGTGGGTTTTTTAGGGTCCAAAAAATGTCCACATTAATTCGGACTTTAAAATTGTAGGCTTTAACCTATCTTTCTAGTTACCAAAAAAAACCTAGCTTTCTGAGTTGCAAGTTTGATCTGCAAGCTTGATTAAATGGCCTATTTAATAAAAAACAATTGTTAAAAAAGGTTTATAAAAAATTGAACCAACTGAGTCAAAGATTGTTAAGGAATCCTATAGGGTCGGATAGTGAAATACAAGGATTCTCATAAGGTTTTACAAATCACGTGTTTCAAAGCAAACAATAGCAATTAAAATTTATTTATACTAACCTCTTGTAGCGCGATACAAGACAAAACTGAAGCAATACTAGCCTCGTCCTTAAGGAGTCCACACAAACACTCCTACCAGATTCCGCACTTCCGAATGCTAGTTAATTAGAGTGCGTCCTCCACAACATTTGCGGAATTTTATTTGTCACTGATGAACACTCTTTAGTGAATGAGCTACGTACTTATTTTAAATGAGTTTGGCTCAATAGTTTTAATTTTAGTCAAACTAAAATAAAAACTATCCTTTAGGGTTACTCTATGCATTCGCTTATATTCAATATAAAAATTTTATATTTAATATAATATAATAAGCGACATCTAACAATATATCATGATCCAAATATAAGTATCAAAATAACCCATAAGTGATAAACTTTATATGTTTGGTCGCTTTGCCAAAATATCTAATTGGGTCCAAGGCATGGTGACTATCATCCTTGTATGACCTAATTCATTTTACTTAATACCGGAGTAGATTTTTCTTAAATAAATATCTAATATTTATTTTCCTAGTATGATCATGCATTTTCTTAAGTCTCACTTCATCAAGTGACCCAAATTTCATCTACACCACTCACATCCATCTGCATGAGTTGTTCACGGTCTAATTATAATCTTTATGATCACCTTGTTATAAATGACATTTGATTGCATTAAAACAACAAACTTCTCATGTAGGAATCGTACTAACTTCATGTCAAAGGACTACATATACGCTTATCACATTGAGAACCGTTTATGACATTCTTGTAACGATCTATGCAACATTTTCATGATGAGTCCGCCTAGTACACTATTACTCTCAATGTATACTCATGAGAATAATTGACTAAGGATGATCTATGCAACAAACTTGATATTGTCTATATCTATGATTTATGAGATTAGGTCATCAGTACACTCACACACTAGTTTTAACGAATTTATATGTCCCCATATAAATAATAAACTAAGGACAATTTATGAATAGTTTTTATTTAATAAAGATTGTTAAACTATTTAACATAAAGATATTATTCAAAGTGATGTGTCCTATATAGGCTCTTAGTGTATATTTACAACAAAGATTTCTTGTTAAAACTATGTTCATAAAGATTTATTTTACTACACTTGAAATGAATTAGTTATGTTGCCACACAAACAATGCTATAAAATGAATAAAATTTCTTATAAAAAATATGTTTGTTATTGTACTACAATTGAAATGAATGAGACATTAGCTACTCACACAAACAATGCTATAAAATCAATAAGATTTCTTGCAAAAAAACTATTTGTAAAAACCTCAACTAATAAATAACACTTTCCATATTACTAGATTAACTAATAAATTACAAAAGAGTCATTCCATAACAAAAGTTCAATGTCAACATCCCTAACACAAATCCATAACAAAAGTCTGTAAAAGAAAACCCATAATAGTCTATTACAACCCATAAAATCAATCCATAAAAGTCTATAAAAACTAAAATAAAAACAAGAAATTGATGCATTTTAAGTTCACCATTCAGTATTTTAGTCTCTTTAAGAGAACTTTAAATCCCTCACTTTAATCACCCCCTTTAGATCAACATCTTCATTGTCATAATCTAAAATGGAAAAAAAAATAAAAAGTTATTTAATAATGTAGACTACATGGTGTTTTAAAGTTCTATATTGATATTAACTTACCAACAAACCATGGTTAGTGCAAGCAGTTCAAACATCAAATGTCAAGCAAACTTACCTTTTTAGCCAAATAAGGTTTCAGTACATGTATTCTTAAAAATGCACATGTATTCCTCATTTAAGAACCATTAATATTTCCTAAACACCCTTCGCTCAACTATATTAAAGGGAATATCATGTGAGGTAATCAACTCAGATATCATTGCATAATTAGTATGTTGAGAAGCTTCTGTGGCACCACTTATGTTTACTTTAGGTGGTGGGGAATTTATGCAGTTCCCTCATCAATAGAAATAACACATTTATCATTATCAACACTGACAGAAACATACATCTTATGATCCGAGTTCAAAAAGCATAAAACACAAGAATGAAAAACACATCACAATAATTACATAAATTAAACATATCAGTTGCAAGCTTCAATTAATTATACAGTTAATTAAATTAATGAATCAAACACCACAATGAACCAAACAAAGTAACCAAACACATCATAATATTTAAATACAAATATTGATTAAATTTTTTCACAAAAATTACACAAAATGAAACATATCTGTTGTAATTGCAAACTTTAATTAATTACACAGTGTCAACTAAATCAGTGAATCAAACACCACGGTGGACTAAACACAGTAACCAAACATCATAGTAACCAAACCAAACACATCATCATATTTAAATACAAGTGTGGATTAAAATTTTTCATAGTAGCCAAACACATCAAAATAACGAAGTAACTGAATAACTTATAACCTGTTGCGATGGGGGCGGAGCTCGTGAGATGATGGAGACAATTACGACGAGGCCGGAGCTCTACAAAGATGGAGAAAATCGAGAGGATCGCAGTGGTGTTGGAGAGAACTAAGAGGATCGAGACCATAACAAAAAGGATTGGGAGGTTCACGATGTTGTCGGAGAGGACGCAAGATGGCACTGTAAAAATGAGCAACGATGAGAGAGTGAGAGATGAGAGAAAAGAGAATGAAGTTAATATAAGATTTAAATAATGACCCAAACATGCTAAACAATTTATAGAACATGTTTACATCATTTGTTAAGTGGAAGCAAAAAAATATTAAAACTAACCTCCCACAATTGTTTGTTTGTTTGTTGTTGTTGTACTTCTTTGATCCTATTAGAACAAATGCTTTCTAGTTTCCAAACCCTCATTCTCAATACACGTTGGTGTTGTATGCAGTATGAGAGTAGGTTCAGTAACCAATGAAAGCCGAGTAATCCTTATATAGAGCTTTGACCATCACATAGCTCAACAGTTGCACATATGATTATTAAGATAATGATTAAATCAAGTCAACAAAATGGACCGCATTTAGAATCGAAATCCCATGAAATTGGGGAGCATTTCAAAATTAATTCTTTCAATAAAAAATAAAGCATAACCACTCTTTAGAATATGGAATCAGAGCATAATTGCTCCTTAGAAAAATATATAAAAAGGCTAACATTCTCCCACTTGGCCTATTATCAAGCTTAACAAGAAACCAAATATATGAATCATGGTGATAGGTTCTCTAATAGTGAGTATTATCTCCCATGTATCACAATATATCAAGCCTCTCAATATTAGCTCTTAACTTAATGAATAAACCATATGTTTATTCTTATGGTATTTCTCAAAATAAATATGTATGTGGATAGATAAATGAGAAAAATCAAACTTAAAGTGAGTTTTTACAAATGTACGTACAATGAATATCACATTATGGAACTAAGTCTCATTCGTGCTATACGATCCTTAAAATTCTTTGGTGGTATGCCTTTAGTCAAAGGATCGACAATCATCAATTCAGTGCTAATATGCTCAATGACCACTTTATTTTCCTTAACATGTTCTCTTATGGCTAAATATTTAATGTTGATGTGCTTACTTTGACTTCCACTCTTGTTATTCTTAGCCATAAACACTGTAGCAAAGTTGTCACAATACAACTTTAAAGCTTAGACATAAAGTCAACAATTCTAAGCCCAGATATGAAACTTTTCAACCATACAACATGTGAGGTAGCCTCAAAGCAAGATACAAACTCATCCTCTATAGTGGAAGTAGTAATCAGGCTACTTTGCACTTCTCCAATATACAAATCCACCAGCTAGCATAAAAATGTAACAGATGTTGATTTCCTGGTAACAATACAGCCAACTAAGTCTGAGTTAGAATAACCTATGACCTCCAAATCATTTGTTTGTTTGTACATAAGCTTGTAATTCTTTGTTCCTTAAAGATATCTCATAACCTTCTTTGCAGCTTCCAATGGTCAATACCTGGATTACTCTGATATCTGCCTAAAACTCCAACTATGAAAGTAATGTCAGGTCTACTACAAACCTGACCATACATAAGGCTTCCAACAGTTGAAGCATATGGAATATTTTTCATGTGTTCCCGCTTAATATTTTTTTCGGACGCTGACTTAATTCAAATTTATCACCCTTCACAATGGGAGCCACACTTGATGAACAATTTTTCATGTTAAACCTCTCTAAAACTTTATTGATATAGGTTTCTTGAGACAAACCCAAAATTCCTCGAGATCTTTCTCTATGAATCTTAATGCCTATGACATAAGATGCCTCATCTATATCCTTCATATCAAAGCTCCTTGAGAGAAATTATTTCATTAGTCGAAAGCAAAATATCATCCACATATAAAATAAAAAAATAAATTTTACTCCCACTAACCTTCTGGTATATACATTGATCCATGATATTTTCTTCAAAACCAAAGTAAGATACAACTTCATGAAATTTTAAATACCATTCGCAAAAAGCCTATTTTAATCCATATATCAATATATTAAGCTTTCAGACCAAATGCTCACCATTATTAGAAAAGAATCCTTCAAGTTGTTTCATGTACACCTCTTTATCTAGATCACCGTTGAGGAATATTGTTTTCACATCCATTTAATGTAACTCAAAATTAAAATGAGCTACCAATGCCATAATTACTCAAAAAAAAATCTTTCTTAGATACTGGAGAAAAAGTCTCCTTGTAATTGATTTCTTCTATTTGAGTGAATCCTTTGGCAATAAGTCTTGTCTTATGTCTCTCAATGTAACTTTAGTTCCCAACAAAATGACAATGTTTTGTTGTCATTTTTTTAAAAAAAAGGTATCGGGCTACCCAAGTTTGTGTGGGCCGACCTACACTCAGCTTATTTTTCTAGGCTTTTTCTATTAAGCTTTTTGTCTCAAATTATTAATTTTGAATTTTTTTTAAGGCTCACACAGGTCAACCCATTTCGCCAGCTCTAATAGTAACCTTTGTTAGGGTTTGAATAAAGGGGTGGGTGAGAGACAATTCTGCACCGTCACTGAAGGCTCTAAGGTTTAGGATTAGCAGAAGGCGTTGGGTGGCAGCGTTGAGAGATTCACAACTAAGGTTTCAAGAGCACGAAGGGAAAAATAGTTAATAGAGAACAAGAAATTCATACGTGAAAGGGACGATAAGAAAAAAAAAGGGATTAGGGATTTAGATATTGACCTTTTTAATATTTCTTATTTTTATTTTATTGGGTAAAAGGAAAAGAGAGGGGGAAATAAAGGAAATCAAACATGTGAGGTGTAACATCCCAAATTTTATATAAATAATTAAATTGAGATTTTTAAGGATTATTCATAATTTATTGGGGCTTTATTAGTTGAAATTATACCTGATTAAAATATGGGTGTCGGACCAAGTATCTCCGATTGAGGTGCTATTGGTCAGGGTGGTTACAAATATTATTAGGAGTCTGAATATGTATTCAGAATAATTTTTCGATAAAGTATTGAGCCAAAACAGAGATCCTGTTTGTTGTAAAACGGGAAATTATTAATGAAAGGTTAAAAATAAAACACTAAACTCTCCCTTCTTTTTTTTCATTCACGTCATTTTCATTTCCAAGGGTAGAACTTTCATTTATTCCCCTCCTTTCTCATTCTTCTCTTCATCTTCTTAATTCTTTAAAGTAAAGCAAGGTTCAAGCCCAATTTCTCTTCCATTTCACGTTGGTAGCCATGGAAGACCTTGGAGAAGCTCCAAATTGTTGAAATTGGAGGTAAATATAGAACCCAACTCTTAGTTTATGAAATTCCTAAACATCAAGAGCAATTGTGAAGTTGGTTTGAGGTGGGGCAGCCATGGCAACTTGAAGGAGTTTCCATTGTTGGTAAATTAAAGGTAATTAATAGAGCCTATTTTTTTTATGGCTGTCCATGTTTCAAACTCTCTCAAATTCTTCAATTCTTTAAATTTGAAAGCTTTCGGAGGTCAATTACACATGCGGGCAGCTTTGAGTGTTAGCGGATTTTGACGTTTTCCAACTCCGAGTAAGTATTTCGGATGCCCATAGCTTCTAAGATTTTATTCTGCAAGTTTCGGAGCCTAACAATAATTAATCTTGTGGAATAAGGTGGTTTCAGAGTGTTTCGGAGTGCGTTCGGAAGCCGGGCAGCCTTGGGTATCTTCTGAATTATAGTTTCGGTGACCGTTGGAGCAATTCAGAACCATTTTGGAGTGATTCGGTGCTCGGGCAGATTTGGGGTTCTTTCGAAATGGAGTTTCGGGGGTCGACGACTTGATTGGGTAAGTCGTTGGTTATTTAAATAATTATTGGAAGGTTGTTTAAGCTCCATTTAATTAATTTGTGTATTAATCGACTCAATCGTGATTTAGAAAATTAATCGGAGGCATTTCGGAGCTTGGGTGTTGATTGGAAACAAGCATTGGTAGTGGATAACATTCATCGGTAAGTTATAACTACCGAATAATAAATACAACATTAGTTACAAACTTCAGAGTATGGAATTAATAGCGTTTGGGTTATTAAAAATTAATTATCCATGTCTTAGGATTCTTAGAGGCTTCAGATTAATGAACAGATCATTGTTGTTAGCGTTTGGACAGCTCGGGGAGCTTTTAGACTACTTATTTCCAGGTAGCGGGAGCTTTACATTTTAGATGTATGGTTTATGGACGGGTTCGGGGTGTATTGATTTGCATTGATTGTGTGTATTGTGGTGATTGAATTGTTTATTGTGAAATGTTTGAGAATATACCCCGCTTATGTGATAATTGAGAATTATTTGTGTTTATGAGTTGTCGTCCATAATGTGATGTGAATTGTATGAGATGTAAATGGTAAATGTGATTGATGTGAGATGTTACATGTGATATGATAAGCGATGAAATTGAGGTAGTATATAAAATTAATGAATTGTTGAGATATGATATGCAATGTAGTTGAAAGAATTGTTTGGTATCATTCTATGGCATGTGATGCTTGTTGTGTAATGCATAAGGTTGCATATATAGGAAAAGGGTGACCCGTGGAAGGTCAGGAACCCCGTGGGATGATTTCAAGTTACAGATTCTTGGGCTAGGTCCTGTGAGAGCCCGTGATAGCCGACGGAGCTAGAGTTAAGTCTCGAGACATCACGAGGTGACCCGTATCACGCGGGAAGGGCTAATAGAGTGAGGTCGGGAAGGAATCTATAATTGAAATCATTGATTAAGTCGGATCCGCATGCATATGTATTGGTGCATTGTTATCTAGAATAAAATTAGTGATATAGCCTATATGATTTGATATTATGAATATCTGGTGAGTGTGAATTTAGTTGAATGGCAGTGAATGACATTGATTGATTGTGATATGGTATAGTATATTGGAGAATTGGATAGAATGATCCGATTCAATAACTGTCATTTAACATGTATTGTGCTCACCCCTATTATGTGGCTATATTTTTCAGTGAGATTGGACCATGATGGTGATTGGTGAGATGTCACCATGCTTGTGCAGAAGACAAGTTATATATGTATTGTCCATATATATATATATATATATATATATATTGTATCTTATAATACGCCTTAATTGGGTCCTATTGATATCTATTTTTACTATTGTATATAATTGCTTAGTGGATCCTAGGTAGCTGACGACTTCAACTAGAAGCCTAGATTTATTTTGGATATGCATATGATAATGTGATGATGGCATAGGTATTGATGATGATGATGATGGTTGTGGCGACCATGGATGGTCCCACCTGATAAGTGCTTTTTAATACAATAAAATAGATTTAGTTTGCTTAGAATTTAGTCATTATCCACTGTATTTCCTTTTATTTATTGCGATTTTTACTTTCTTTCCACTCTATTCTACTTGGGTATGTTTTGCAGGAATTAAGGAAATAAAGGGTCAAAAACAAGAGAAAACCGACCTACTCCACAAACTCCGTCCTCAATCCAGAACACCGCCCAGACTTTTCCCCAACCAACACGGCCCAAGTTCCTAATCCATGACACCGCCCAAGCTCCTAATCCATGACACCGCCTAGATTCTTCACTCAACCAGACTCCTCTCCTTTCCATCAACAACACCGTCCCATTCCCTATCCGCTGTCCCTTTCTTCTAATCCAAGCCTCAACACCGCCCAGCAACCGGCCTCACCTCTCAACACCGCCCAACCGTCCTCACATCTCAACACCGCCCAACCGTCCTCACATCTCAACACCGCCCAACCGTCCTCACCTCTCAACACCGCCCAACCGTCCTCACTTCACACACCGCCCAGTAACTCACTCAACACAACACCGCCCAGCAACACCGGCTCCATCCACCACACCGTCCAGCAACTCCACTGTCCCTCATATCACCATACCTGCCACATACAAACCAACAACGCCCAGCAACTAATACCAAACAGCAAGCTTTCACTCGGTCTTGTGGAATTCCAGTACTTTTCCATTCAGAATTTGCCCAGCTGAATAAATCCAAGCACCGAATTATTGGAAAATATTAAAATAATGCAATTTGGGACAGTTGGAAGTCACATGCACCGAAAGTTTCTTCCACTTGCAAATTGAATGTGTTTTCATTGCTGGAATCCTCAATCCATTTGCCTATAAAAGCAGCAGCAACCCATCAGCAAACAACAACTTCTTCCCAGTCAATTACCATCAGATTTCTTTTCTTTTCTTCGTTACTTTCTCTCCTTTTCTCTTTAGTTTTCTTCTTTTCTATTTTTTCTTTCTCTGTCCGTTTTTCTTCTCTTTCTTTTTATTTTCTTTTCTTTCTTTTATTTTGTAAGAGTGTGAGGGCTGTAAAAGTGAGAATTTAAATTTGTAATTGGTGGAGAATATTGCAACAAGGAAATACAAGTGGTAAATTATTTTAAGCTTTTGGAGAAACTCGTAAGTCTTTATTTTTACCATGTCTTGTATGTTTTATTTTTCCATTATTTACATGAATTTAAATTATTTCATGAGTAGCTAAATTAATTATCTTGGGATAAAGGGGGTATGATAATATTTTATTTTAATGTTATTTTGACTTAGAATTAAATAAATTTCTGTTTTCTATTTAGTTCAATTATGCTTAATGCTTTTAGTAATTCCTAACAAGAACCTAAATGATAAAACTGTATACTTACGGGTATATTAATAAGTTTAGGTAATAAATAGAATCGAGAGATTTATTTTTACCGGAAAGCTTTGAACTAAACCTAAGATTTTTGAAATGCTTTATGTGACCTCGGTAAAACCGTGAAAGTAATCAAAATTCTTTTGAGGAAATAAAAGGGATTTTCATAAAACGATAATGGGCCTTTCTGAGGATTAAGCAGCGCTTTCCATAGGTTAGGTACATTAATAGGATTCCGAGAGGAACATATTAATTAGCTTTTGGAAAATTCACCTTGGAAAACTTAATTCGATTCTTATTTATGAAAAGTTAAAATTCATTAACATAAAATAGAGTCTTGATCCCCTGAAATCCCAAGATACTCTCAACTCTGATTTTTTAAGTATCAAGTAAATTTTGTTTCTAAATTTGGATTTTTAAATTGTGTTTTATTTTACAAAAATATTAAAAATCAATTGTGTGGATAATTAAATTTCAATATGCTGGTACTTTGAACACAGTCCCTGTGGAGAACGATAATCTTTTATATTACGCGACATAACCCGTGCGCTTGCGGGCCCTGTCAAGTTTTTGGCGCCGTTGCCGGGGACTGTTGTCCCTCAAATATCGGCAATATTGAAATTCGATTAGATCATACTTGTTAATATTTTTATTGTTATTTTTATTTTTATTTTCTTTGTAATTTTGTATTTTGTTCTATATTCTGTGTATCTGTCTTATTTTTGTAATTGTTTGTTTTATTTGTCATTTATTTTCTATTTATGCGACGAAGCCGTAGTGTCGATCTAAACTTAGGATTTGACCCTGAGATAGAACGTACCCTTAGAGCTTTGAGAAAACAACAAAAACAACAAAAAGAACAAAAAGAAAAACAAATGGCAGACCAACACAGACCCTTAAGAGATTTTGCAGCTCCAAGCACTAATGGGAGAGGATCTAGCATTCTTAGACCCACAGTGGAGGCTAACAATTTTGAATTGAAGCCTTCACTACTCTCAATGGTTCAACAGAACCAATTCGGAGGTTTACCCTCTGAAGATCCAAACCTTCACCTTCAAATCTTTCTTGAATACTGTGACACCCTGAAGATGAACGGAGCCACCAATGATGCCATTCGCTTAAGACTTTTCCCTTTCTCCTTAAGAGATAAAGCAAGAGCATGGTTATACTCTCTTCCTGAAGGATCCATCACGACTTGGGAACAATTGTCCAGTGCTTTTATCAATAAATGGTACCCAAGGAACAAGACTGATGTTCTGAGAAAACAAATCATCAATTTTTCACAAAAAGATGATGAATCCTTGTATGAAGCCTGGGAAAGATACAGGGAGTTGCTAAGAGAATGTCCTCACCATGGGATAGAAAGGTGGTTGACAATCCATATTTTCTATAATGGACTAACTTCCACACAAAAGATCTCTTTAGATGCTGCAGCTGGAGGAGCCTTCATGAGTAAAAATGTTGATGAAGCTGAGAACCTGATCGAGGAAATAGCTCAAAACACTCACCAATGGAACTCTGAGAGAGGATTACCTTCTAAAACACCAGGTAAGTACTCTGTTGATGCTCTTTCCTTACTTTTTGCCAAAGTTGAAGCATTAACATTAAAACTTGATAAAATAGGGTCAACAGGTGCTACTAATATTGTTTGTGAAGTTTGTGGTGTTTCAGGACATGGAGCTACAAACTGCAACTTAGCCATGACCCCTAATCAAGAACAAGAAATGCATCAGGTGGACGCTATTGGAAACTATGGTGGAAACTATCAAGGTAACTACAGACCTCCACAAGGTCCACCTGGCTTCCAAAATAGGCCACCTCAATTCCAAAGTAACTACAAACCTCAACAAGGAACCTATATTCCACAAAAATCAAAGCTAGAATCCTTGATGGAGACATTTGTAGCTACTCAACTTAAACAAAATGATGAATTCTCTGATGCAATAAAAAACTTGGCTTCAAAAGTGGACTCTCTTGCCACTCACAACAAAATACTGGAAAATCAAATTGCCCAACAAGCCTCCTATTCTCAAAGAGCACCAGGAACATTTCCTGGAAAACCAGAGGCTGGACCATCCAACCAAACCATGGCTGTCACTCTTAGGAGTGGTACTCAATATGATGGGCCAGTTGACAAGACAGCAAAGGAGGAAAGGAAAGTCGATGAATCTTCATCTCATCCAGTAATTGAAGAAGAGAAACCACAAGAAAAGAAGGAGGAGGTTAAGCCATATCAACCTCCCATTCCATTTCCTCAGCGCTTAGCCAAAGCAAAGTTGGACAAACAATTTGGTAAGTTCCTTGATGTTTTAAAGAAATTGTATATTAATATTTCTTTTACAGATGCTTTGCAGCAAATGCCTACATATGCAAAGTTCTTGAAGGACATTCTGTCCAACAAAAGAAGACTGGAGGAAGATGGTACAGTTGCACTTACTGAAGAGTGCAGTGCTCTAATTCAAAAGAAACTTCCACCCAAGCTCCAAGATCCAGGTAGTTTCTCTATTCCTTGCATGATTGGTGACATGAATATAGATAAAGCATTGTGTGATTTAGGAGCAAGTGTGAGTTTAATGCCATTATCTGTTGCTGAAAAGTTAGGATTAGGTGAGCTAAAACCTACTAGGATGTCTTTACAATTGGCTGATAGATCTGTAAAATATCCTGTAGGAATTTTAGAGGATGTTCCTATTAAGATAGGAAAATTTTTTATACCTGCTGACTTTGTTGTGCTTGAAATGGACGAAGATTCTTTGATTCCTATTATTTTAGGCAGACCATTTTTAGCAACTGCAGGTGCTGTGATTGATGTCAAGAATGGTAAGTTGTCTCTAACTGTTGGAGACCAAAAAGTTGATTTCAACTTGAAAAATGTTTTAGAAAAACCTTATAATGATGTTTGCTGTACTGTGGATTTTGTCGAACAAGTGGTAAAGGAAGCAACCCTTCCTAATGACCCACTTGAAACTATTTTCATGATTGAGTCGACAGAAACATCTGATTGCTCTGAGGCCCCACATGATACTGAGGTCATGTGTGACAAAGTGGTAAGCCCCAATGTGGAATTAAAACCCTTACCAGCTTCATTAAGGTATGAATTTCTTGGTCCTAATTCCACATATCCTGTGATTATCAATGCTGAATTGAATCCATCTGAAACTGAAAAACTTTTGAAACAACTTAGGTTGTATAGAAAGGTAATAGGTTATACAATGGATGATATCAAAGGGATTAGCCCTTCTCTTTGTATGCACAGGATTACTGTAGAAGATGAAAGTAGGCCCACAGTAGAACCACTTAGGAGATTAAATCCTAAAATGCAAGAAGTGGTTAAAAAGGAAATTTTGAAATTACTTGATGCTGGAGTCATATATCCTGTTGATAGTAGTAAATGGGTAAGTCCTGTCCATGTGGTGCCTAAAAAGGGGAGAATAACTGTGATTGAAAATGATAAACATAACTTGATTCCTACTAGGATTGTCTCTGGTTGGCGCATGTGCATTGATTATAGGAAGTTAAATAGCGCCACGAAAAAAGATCATTTTCCCCTCCCTTTTATTGATCAGATGCTTGAAAGACTTGCAAAACACTCTTATTTCTGTTATTTGGATGGGTATTTAGGTTTTCATCAAATTCCCATTCATCCATCTGATCAAGAAAAGACTACCTTCACTTGCCCTTATGGGACTTATGCTTACAGACGTATGCCTTTTGGTTTATGTAATGCACCTGCGACTTTTCAAAGGTGTATGCAAGCAATTTTTTCTGATCTTATTGAAAATATGATGGAAGTCTTTATGGATGATTTTTCAGTGCATGGTTTGGATTTTGATAATTGTTTAACAAATTTGTGCCAAGTCTTGCAGCGTTGTGAAGAAACTAATTTGGTTCTAAATTGGGGAAAATGCCATTTTATGGTAAGAGAAGGCATAGTTCTTGGACACCTGGTGTCTGAGAGAGGTATAGAAGTTGATAAGGCTAAAGTGGAAGTAATTGAAAAATTACCTCCACCCACGAATGTGAAAGGTATCCGGAGTTTTCTTGGACATGCAGGGTTTTATCACAGGTTCATTAAAGATTTCTCCAAAATCACAAAGCCTCTTACAACTCTTCTGGGTAAGGATGTGCCTTTCAATTTTGATTCATCTTGTATGGAAGCTTTTTGCAGGATTAAGCAAGCTCTAATCTCTGCCCCCATCGTACAACCACCTGATTGGAAACTTCCATTTGAGCTGATGTGCGATGCGAGTGATTACGCAGTAGGAGCTGTGTTGGGGCAAAGAAAGGATAAAAAGCTCCATGTAATTCATTATGCCAGCCGGACGCTAGATGATGCTCAGGTAAATTATGCCACAACTGAAAAAGAACTGTTAGCTATTGTCTTTGCTTTTGATAAATTTAGGTCTTATTTGGTAGGTTCACATGTTATTGTTTACACTGACCACTCTGCCATTAAGTATCTATTGAATAAAAAGGAAGCAAAGCCTAGATTAATTAGGTGGATTCTAATATTGCAAGAATTTGACTTGGAAATTAAGGACAAGAAGGGTACCGAGAACTTGGTCGTTGACCACCTATCTAGGTTGACATCTGAAAAAGAAGAAACAGATAATATTCCCATCAATGAATCTTTTCCAGATGAACAACTCTTGAACCTTAGTATCCAACGTGTTCCTTGGTATGCTGATTTTGTAAATTTTCTTGCATGTGGTATCTTACCTCCTGATCTTAGCTTTCAGCAAAGGAAAAAGTTTTATGCATATGTCAAGCATTATTATTGGGATGAACCACTTCTTTTCAAGCAATGTGCAGATGGTATGATTCAGAGATGTGTTTCACAAGATGATGTCCATGCTATCTTGGATCATTGCCATTCTCTTTCCTGTGGAGGGCACATGAGCACCTCCAAGACAGCTGCTAAAATATTGCAAGCTGGGTTCTATTGGCCAAATATTTTTAAGGATGTACGTAAGTATGTTCTAACTTGTAATGCTTGCCAGAGAACAGGTAACATTGGTAAGAGACAAGAAATGCCATTGAATACAATTTTAGAAGTTGAATTGTTTGATGTATGGGGTGTTGATTTTATGGGTCCCTTTCCCTCTTCTTTTGGAAATCAGTTCATATTAGTGGCAGTTGACTATGTGTCAAAATGGGTGGAAGCCATTGCTTCACCTCATTCTGATGCTAAGACTGTTATTAAACTTTTCAAGCAAATAATATTTCCAAGGTTTAGGGTCCCAAAATGTGTTATAAGTGATGGAGGGTCTCATTTTATTGAAAAAACTTTTCAGACCCTTCTAAAGAAATATGGAGTTAAGCATAAGGTTGCTACACCTTATCACCCACAAACTAGTGGACAAGTTGAGGTATCCAATCGGGAAATTAAAAATATTCTTCAAAAAGTGGTGAATACATCACGTAAGGATTGGTCTATTAAGTTAGATGATTCCTTATGGGCGTATCGGACCGCATACAAAACTCCCATTGGAACCACACCTTTTAAGCTAGTATATGGGAAGCCCTGTCATTTACCTGTTGAACTAGAATATAAATCTTTTTGGGCTGTTAAAACTCTTAACTTTGATCATAAGGCTGCAGGTGAACAAAGATTGTTGGAATTAAATGAGCTTGAAGAACTCCGTCTAGATGCATACGAAAATGCCAGAATTTATAAAGAAAAAACCAAACAATGGCATGATCGTCACATCCAACGGAGAACATTTAATCCAGGTGATATGGTTTTACTGTTTAATTCCAGACTGAAGCTTTTTCCAGGTAAACTGAGATCCCGATGGTCGGGACCATTCAAGGTGACAAAAGTCTTTCCCTTTGGAGCTGTCGAACTATGGAGCGAGAAATCTGGTACATTTAGAGTAAATGGACAGAGAGTAAAGCATTACTTCACAGGTCAACCAATACAACAAGCAAGTGACTTGGACTTGTTTGATGCTCCTGATGAGTAAATCCAAACGGTAAAAAGTCTGGCTGAAGACTTAAAACTTAGCACTTGTGGGGAGGTAACCCCATGTCTTTAATAATAATAAAAAAAAAACCAACTATGTCAGATGCTGGTTTGGGGTTATTACAGGTAAGTTTTCTTATCCTTTTATCATCCATTTTAACATTGAGGACAATGTCAAATTCTGGTTTGGGGTGGTAGGTAAGAAAACTTAACTGTTTTGTTTACGTTGTGTGATTGTCATTTTATTATGCATGTGTGTTTTCTTTGATTTGTTTGTAATCTTGTAATTTACCATGATTGCATGACAAATTTACTTTGAACACAAGGCTAAAGTATCTAAGGACCCCAAAATTTTGAGTAAAATTTTCAAAATTTGATTGTTTAAATGCCAAATCAATGTCTAAATGAATCTTATGTGATTAAAATTTTCTTTGAAAGGACTTTCCATGGTGAGACTTGAGCCAAAATGGGTTATCTATCAAATAAATTTTCAAAACCCATATATTTTCTTGATTGAGTGAATCTCATAGTCATTAATATTCTAGAATTGTTTTTCAACCGATTCAAAATGGTTTTTGATTATATGTCTTAGGATGAAAAAGGCACAATTAGGTCTTATTCTTAAGCCTCAGAATTTTGTATAATTTGACCCCTAGTTGCCCCTTTTGAGCCTAAAAGTGAAAATTTTTCTTTGAAACCTTTCATTGACTAATATTCTCTATAATGGTGAAAAAAGTTGGAAATTTAGTGGAGCAAAGAAATAAAAAAAAAGGACTTAAGAAAAATATGTATTGAATGCAAAGAAAAGTAAGAAAAAGAAAAAGAAAATCAAAAGGATGATATTGAATGAATTCCAAAAAAGTTCATAAAAGTTCAAAAATTTGCTCTGTTAAAATTATAATGGTAATTTGAATCATTCATGATGTTAAAGCCCTTTTGTATTCCATTTTTCTTGAAATTCCTACCAATACAACCCAAGGCCGCGTTACAACCTTTGAAAGACCTTTAGACTTTGACATATTTTCTATCTAAACTGTGGAGTCTCTGGTTTATTAACAAGCTTATGGTAATGTTTTTTTTTTGACTATGATGATTTGAGAGATACACAAACCTTGAAACACTTGAGTGAAAATTGTGAGAAGAGTATCTCAAGTCTTGACATTGAAATTTGATTCACATAAGTAAATAAAAATTGGCATTTGAATAAATCTGTTTCTCTATTTTGGATTCCTTAGTTTATTAAGTTTAGTGTTTTCTGTATTTTATCTTGTGAATATGGTGATTGCTTGAGGACAAGCAATATTTTGGTTTGGGGTATTTTGATAAGTGCTTTTTAATACAATAAAATAGATTTAGTTTGCTTAGAATTTAGTCATTATCCACTGTATTTCCTTTTATTTATTGCGATTTTTACTTTCTTTCCACTTTATTCTACTTGGGTATGTTTTGCAGGAATTAAGGAAATAAAGGGTCAAAAACAAGAGAAAACCGATTTACTCCACAAACTCCGTCCTCAATCCAGAACACCGCCCAGACTTTTCCCCAACCAACACGGCCCAAGTTCCTAATCCATGACACCGCCCAAGCTCCTAATCCATGACACCGCCTAGATTCTTCACTCAACCAGACTCTTCTCCTTTCCATCAACAACACCGTCCCATTCCCTATCCGCCGTCCCTTTCTTCTAATCCAAGCCTCAACACCGCCCAGCAACCGGCCTCACCTCTCAACACCGCCCAACCGTCCTCACATCTCAACACCGCCCAACCGTCCTCACATCTCAACACCGCCCAACCGTCCTCACCTCTCAACACCGCCCAACCGTCCTCACTTCACACACCGCCCAGTAACTCACTCAACACAACACCGCCCAGCAACACCGGCTCCATCCACCACACCGTCCAGCAACTCCACTGTCCCTCATATCACCATACCTGCCACATACAAACCAACAACGCCCAGCAACTAATACCAAACAGCAAGCTTTCACTCGGTCTTGTGGAATTCCAGTACTTTTCCATTCAGAATTTGCCCAGCTGAATAAATCCAAGCACCGAATTATTGGAAAATATTAAAATAATGCAATTTGGGACAGTTGGAAGTCACATGCACCGAAAGTTTCTTCCACTTGCAAATTGAACGCGTTTTCATTGCTGGAATCCTCAATCCATTTGCCTATAAAAGCAGCAGCAACCCATCAGCAAACAACAACTTCTTCCCAGTCAATTACCATCAGATTTCTTTTCTTTTCTTCGTTACTTTCTCTCCTTTTCTCTTTAGTTTTCTTCTTTTCTATTTTTTCTTTCTCTGTCCGTTTTTCTTCTCTTTCTTTTTATTTTCTTTTCTTTCTTTTATTTTGTAAGAGTGTGAGGGCTGTAAAAGTGAGAATTTAAATTTGTAATTGGTGGAGAATATTGCAACAAGGAAATACAAGTGGTAAATTATTTTGAGCTTTTGGAGAAACCCGTAAGTCTTTATTTTTACCATGTCTTGTATGTTTTATTTTTCCATTATTTACATGAATTTAAATTATTTCATGAGTAGCTAAATTAATTATCTTGGGATAAAGGGGGTATGATAATATTTTATTTTAATATTATTTTGACTTAGAATTAAATAAATTTCTGTTTTCCATTTAGTTCAATTATGCTTAATGCTTTTAGTAATTCCTAACAAGAACCTAAATGATAAAACTGTATACTTACGGGTATATTAATAAGTTTAGGTAATAAATAGAATCGAGAGATTTATTTTTACCGGAAAGCTTTGAACTAAACCTAAGATTTTTGAAATGCTTTATGTGACCTCGGTAAAACCGTGAAAGTAATCAAAATTCTTTTGAGGAAATAAAAGGGATTTTCATAAAACGATAATGGGCCTTTCTGAGGATTAAGCAGCGCTTTCCATAGGTTAGGTGCATTAATAGGATTCCGAGAGGAACATATTAATTAGCTTTTGGAAAATTCGCCTTGGAAAACTTAATTCGATTCTTATTTATGAAAAGTTAAAATTCATTAACATAAAATAGAGTCTTGATCCCCTGAAATCCCAAGATACTCTCAACTCTGATTTTTTAAGTATCAAGTAAATTTTGTTTCTAAATTTGGATTTTTAAATTGTGTTTTATTTTACAAAAATATTAAAAATCAATTGTGTGGATAATTAAATTTCAATATGCTGGTACTTTGAACACAGTCCCTGTGGAGAACGATAATCTTTTATATTACGCGACATAACCCGTGCGCTTGCGGGCCCTGTCACCACCACATATACAGGTGATGCTTGATATGCTCAGGAATTATGTTTATGAGATTGATGCGTAGTATGAATATGATGGGCAGGAACTGTTGATATGTATGAATGAGAAAGGCATGAAAATAAAGTTTCATACTGAGTTATATGCATAATTGAGTAAATGATAGGGTCATAATGCGTTCCGCGGGGTTTGGGTACCTCCGGATGGGTCTGAACAACCAATTTGGGGTTGAATCAAATCGGAAAAATTTTCTTGGGTCTTTTTATGATTCTTTAACGTAAGGATGTTTCATGAGGCATGCATGACTTTTTAATATTACATATAATAGTAGAGCTGGGTAAACAGGTCTGAGCCCGCGGGCTGGCCCATTTAGTTACTCTTTATGCAGGTTACGGGTCAAAAAAATTAAACTATTTAAAAAGCGGGCTCACTGGTTTAGACCACGTAACCCGCGGTTTAAAACAGGTATGGCCCGTGGGTTCACGAATCAACCCATGGGCCAAGTAAAAAAAGTATGTATTAAAAATAATCTAAAAAAAGAATAAGCATATTTGTTCAAACACAATGACTCTTTGACTCATAGACTTATTGCATCTATTGTTGTTTTTATGTATTTGGAGTTTTTAAGATATTGGTGATGTTATTAATTATTATCATGCATTTGGAACCTATTTATTGTGTTTAAGGTTCATATTTGGATGATAAATCTTTCAAATTTAAAATTTCATGAGTTCATTTCATGAATCATGGTTGGATTTTTGAGATTTTGGATAATTAAATATGTTAAATTATATGTTTTTGGTTTCATAAAAAAAATAATTTGGGCCCAACAATTTCAAAGGAGAAAAAAAAGCAAAAAAGGTTGGCCTGCAGGTTTGCAGTCCTGGTGCGGGCTCAAAAAAATTAACTCATTCAAAAAGTGGGTTTTACAGGTCAACCCGTTACGGGGAGGGCCTAT
The DNA here is from genome assembly GCA_037962975.1 of Clitoria ternatea. NCBI lineage: Eukaryota > Viridiplantae > Streptophyta > Magnoliopsida > Fabales > Fabaceae > Clitoria > Clitoria ternatea. Next base: position 267,390,814 of record CM075671.1, read on the forward strand.
GCGGGTCAGCCTGTTACCTAACTATATATAGTAGTGGTTATCTTAACCGTCATCGTTTTCTTGAAAACATCTTCACTAACAATAATGTTTTGTTAAAAAACAAATTTCTTATAGTGTAATTCAAACACTAATAAATAACTTTTAAAAACTATCACAAAGCTAACACATTTCTTGAAACAAACTTGTGCATCCTTTCTCTTACCAAAACATATAACCATTTCATCTCCAATAACAGCCAATATTTGGTTAATAAATGCTAAAAACGATAATTAGCCTCAACAGTTATTTAGTAACCAAGTTACATAAAATTATATATTCTTATTAATAAAAATATATTTATAACACAATATTATTAATATTATTATATTATTAAATTTAGAAAATTTAATATACCACATTTTAATCTAATAAACTAAAATAATATTTTATTTTACATAATTATATTCTAAATAAATGCGACATGGATTAGCATCTAGTTTAACAGCACATTTGGGGGAGGCTGCAAACGGAGAAAACCTCCGTTAATTGAAAGGAGATTTTGTATCCTACGGGTCAACGAAGTTTTGATTGTCTACAACGGTGTGAATTTTAAATTTTTTACTTTAACTCAACTCCGTTTCCTCAAGTACAAACCAAATACCCTCTAAATAAATCTAAAAGACCAAATCTTTCTTTTAAAATGATTGTACAAGTAGTAAACATCCTTAATTACAACAATCGTGCATCAAAAGTTGGATCCTCTAATTTCTAAAGGAATCTTATGAGTTCAAATTGTAATTGTTGAGCTCCTTTTTCATATGGGGGACTTTCGTCTTAACCATAAGCATTAGCAATGTCATTTTGTGGTCCGTCCCTCACATTCTCTTGTGCCATGTGTTGAACAGATAAAGTTTGAATTGTGGCTCATATCTATAGCAAGCAAACTTACACATAACTTGGTTATTCCAACGTTGCATACACAAAAAGATGTAATAAAGACTGGCACGTGATGATGTGAACAGTGCAATGAGGGACCAAGGGGGACCATACAGATTGTTCATTCATGTACTTCATTCATCTAAATTTCGTGCTTACAATTTAGATTGCTATCTCTCTGCTGGCTGTTGTTTTTACCTTGGGACATGAGAGGACAATGGAAGAAATAGTGAGGGATTGGCCATTATCTTAATGGCTCCCAACTTATACCAAAATCAACACAGGTCATATTATCCTTAGCAAATTGAGTTAGCATACTTAGGATGTGTTTAGTATACAGTTGCAGAAACAAAGTTATAAAATGTTAATATTTATTATTCACGTAATTTGGGACAATCAGTTTGACCAACTTTTTTAACCAGTATTTTATGTTAATGATCTGTACATATATATGGCTAAGATAGGGATATTATATTGGATATGACAACCACGTCAACTTACATGCAGCTCTGAAAGTTAATATGCAAACCCCAAACCTATGATTGAGGTTGTCACATTTGGGTACCTCGATTGTAGTTCATGAACTTTGGTTTTACACTTGCAAAAGTATCTAACATTGTCATTGTTACCTTTGTATGAGTCTTCAAGTATAAATACATGCTTCATAAATTGATTTGAGTGTTGAGGGTACTTAAGAGACACTCTCCTCATCGCATTTCATGCAAGATCATGGCCACGTAAGATCTTGGGTACACACGACTTACCTCAAACACCAATGTACTCGCGGGATGAAGTACACCCTCATGTATGTTTCTTAGAATTGGACAATTCCATTAATAATAATACGATTAAGTTTAAGGGTCTTGTATACCCTTTTTACCTGTTCTAAAGAATTCAAAATAATTTTCTTCATTGAAATTGAAATGGATTGATGTTGTAAATATATTGAAAATCATAATAAGTATTCATGAAATTTTTTATTTTTATTTTTTAACCAATGTGTTGTAAATAATTTTCTTCTGATGTTGAAGATCGTTAACCAAACGTTAAAATCATCATGCCTAGACCATTAAGAGATACACGTCGAAAGCGTCAAACGTTGTGTTTCACTAATGGATTGATATGCAGTATTTTTTAATTTTTGAAGGACAGATGTGCATGATTTTTAACATCAGAAGGATTGATTTGCATTATTATTGCTACTTGGCTCTACAAGACAGAGGTTCTGTGTGTGGAATCTATGACAAAATTTTTCTAAACAATGGAAAGACAAGCAATTGAGGCACTTGCCCTGGCAATGTGCTAGATTCACAATTGAAACACAATTTAAGGCTAACATGAATAGCTTGAGGATTATCAATGAGAAAGCATGGACAAAAGCTTACTTCATTGATGGGCCTAAAGTTGACAACATTTGCATTAACAATTGTGAAGTTTTGAATGCAAGAGGTGAACCAATCATCACCATGCTAAAAAAAATTAGAACATTCATCATGGTCACAATTGGAAATAATAAGACGAAGTTAACTGGTTATTTCCAACAAAGCAAATTGAAAGGAGGGAAGAAAGAAAGCTTCAAGTGGTCTTTGTTATCTGGACAAGTTTGTTCATGTTGCAACCCTATAATTTTTGTTGTATTTTGCTTGATTTCTAATCTTTATTTTGATTCTAAAGGTGATCCTGATGGTAACAAATATGAGGTTAGTTGTTATCCATAAAAAGTGACTGTTAACATAGAAACACAAGAATGCACCTGCAAGCATTGTCAACTAACAGGTAAAGATTTGTGGTGAGCTCGGACATAACAAGCAGAGTTGCCCTGCTGCCAGGCAACAAAGGCCAGAGGAGATATAAGCAAAAATAGAAGAGGAGGCTAAGAAAGCCCTGCAACTATACCTGTGGCCGCTGATGAAGTTGATGTATCTGGGTCTCAACCACCAACCCAGCAAGATATGAGCACACCAGTGAGAAGGAAACCAGATTCATTGCAGTTTATTCCCACCCTAGGATTAAAGAAGAAAATGTAGTTTCATTTAGTTTGTTTTGATGTAATTATATTGGTTTAGGGTGATACCAGCTTTATGTTTAGGATGGAATCATATCTAGTATGGACCTTGCAAGTAGCAATAATCATGCACATCAGTCATTCAGAAATTAAAAATACTGCATATCAATCCATTAGTGAAATGCAGCGTTTTACACTTCCGACATGGCACAATCACGTGTCTATTAACAGTCTAGATAATACTTAAATTTCTCAGAAACTGATTAGCATATGACACTCTCAGAGACTAATCAGTGAGTTTGCTCTTTCTAAAAATCCATGAAAATATTTGATTTCAACTGGTTTTTATTGATTTATATAAGTTAGAACTATTCCAAAAAAATGACTGGTGGGAGTAACAACTAATAATTGATTGATATGTGATACAAAACGTTCATGGTGCTATCAAAAGACGTTGTCAAAACGCATGGGGATTGGGGACCCCCCATTGGATGAAGGCTGGGCCTGAGAACTGTGAGAACGAGGAGGAATTATTGTAGGAAGAAGATATAGGTAGTGGACAGGGAAAGCTCAGCTAGAGTTTCCTTTAATGTTGTGAGTGCTTGTACTCTTGTCCTCTTCGTGAGGGCATCATAATTAAAGAAATCATTGATAAGAATATGTAATTACCACAAGTACACGGTACCATGCTTCCATTGAAAAAATCACACAAGTGAACAAAGGTTAGTAAGTTGGTTTAGCTTTACTTGAACAAACTATTTCACACAGATATCACCGAAAAATAACTGTAAATTCACATTGGCTAATGCTGATTAAATAAGTTCTATTTTTCTTGCTAATCAATGTCAAAGCCACTAGTTAAAGAATTAAAAATGAATCTTTTTTTTTTTGGTTAGAAATCACATTAGAACTGTATTAATAATAGTTTTGAATAAAAACTTTCTATTTTCAAATTTCATTGCCATTTTTTCCCATAGAAAATGGATTATCATATATATGTTAAATTATGTGGCAAGCCCCATCATAAGGTTGGAGTTTACCCAAAAATATAAAGGTTCTCCTCAAATTGGTCTCTTTCAATGAGTGATCACTTCATATATTCACATTATTGTCCAATTATGTCTCAAATTATTGGGTACATATGTCTGCTAATCTTGACAAGAAATTAAGTTTTTCTAATAAATTTTTTTCCCTAGAGATTCTATTTCATATGAAGAGTTGGATGCACAAGCTGTCAGCAAAGAGTTGCACATGAAGAACTAGGTAAGAGATAAGTTGTTATCCATGTGTAGACAAATAAAATAAAAATTGAAGTTTACTCTTTTGTCTTCTATTTTCCTCTCTGTTACCCATGTGAAGGGGTGTAAATAGGACAGGTGTGACAATTGGGGTTTTAGTACAAATTTTGTAATCTAGGAACATTTGTAATCTATGTAAAATATCAAGACCAAGCTAAATTGGACATGTTCTAGCACTGTGGTCACTTTTGGACACCCCTCCTCTACCCTTTTTCTTTAATTACTCTCTTTGGCTAAGCAAGCATTTCAGAATGTGAAATCATGGGCTATCATGAATAAAACAAATATTACGTTTCTTTTCATAGAAATATTCCCTTTCAAAATAATCAACTATACAAAACTCAAGGTTGATTACAATAGCACTTGTATGAAAGAGAAAGATCGTTGAAACATTCAACAAAATTAACCTTGCTAATCATTGTCTTAATTGCAAGCTGCTTTTTGAGAAGATTGAGATGAGCTCATTGGCTGTCCATGTCACAAGGGAGAGATTTCTGAGGTGTCTCAGTGAGTCTTTATCCAGTGATGATAGGACAGAGACACATCCTGCTAGTGATAATGTGTCAACAAGTAAGGACAAATGAAAAAAAGAAAACTTAAACAAGGCTATGAAAAATCTCCATCCTAAGAATCAAATTCAAGTTGTTAAAAGTGATAATCTTTTATTAAAATGCATGTAATAGTTCTAACGTAAAAATAAAAGCATAATAAATACATCAATTTTTAATATAAGATTATTACTTAAACTCGGCCCCAAGCTAAAAAAAGCCTTTAAATTTAATAAAAAGAATTTGTTCTGGAGCCAAATCTTTTATTGGGAGGCTCAATGATGCCAAATCTATGAGAGCAAAATGGAGGAGACAACTAATCCTTTCATGACAAAAGTTAAAGTTTGGCATGTTAGGGAGATGGCAAAATTTTTGGTACCTGAATTTTTTATGAGACATAACAATGCATATGAAGCTAGCACTCTTTCCTCAACATCTTTATCATAGTTCAAGGATTGTAGCAACTGTGGCCTTAAGGTTGAGCAAACCATTGGTGGAAACTTCCTATCTTCAACTAAGTTGAGGCGATTGCTCATCCATGAAATAGTTACTAGGCTTGCTCTTGCCAAACATGGGATGCCATTTGCTATGGAATCTGCTAGTGCTGATAGTAAATTCTTATTTCCACTTTTGAACAAGACACACGCTGCTCTTGTTTGCCAACTTTCAGCTTCTTCATCCTCCTCATTCTAATCAGAAACATGCAACCAATCAATGATTTTGATGTGTTAAAAGAAAGTATCAATGAGTACTCAAAGCATGTTATCATGTGTGAAGTAAGGACAAGTAAATTAAGGAGTTCACATTGCATATTATAGTTTTTAACCAAAGCATACCTTCAAAATTGAATTATAAACAACAATTTCCTTGCTAGGAAATGAATCTTCTAAGCAAATTTCTTGGAAACCTGCTTTTTGTAAAAGTGATTTTTCCATCAATGATTCTCCTGTACATGTAAAGTGACCTGCTAACAATAGTAGAGCTTTAGCTGATTGCTGTTGCACATTGTCATTACATGTTTGACAATTTAAAGCTTCTACAAGTGCTTCAATTGCTTCTGCTCTATATAAGCTTCCCTTGAAAGGATCTTCCTGCAACACAACTGCTATTGCATTTGTGAACTCTTCAAGACAAGTATAGAATGATAGAGGGCCTAAGAGTTATGTTCTTAAAAATAATGAAAGTCACAGAACTTCGATCATTGTGCATAACCAATAATTCCACATGAGCGCCACTAAGTAAGTTGAAATGAAATAGAATTACCATAAGATCAAGCAGCAATAATATCACAGCAACTAAAGGGCGTTCTTCAGGTGGAGCCTTCTGAAGGTAAATGAAGAAAATGTGCATAATGTTTAAGCCACCACATCCATCTTTAAGTCCTCTCAAGAAATTCAAAATCTTGGTTCTTCTAGAAAGATTCAGAAAGACAATCAACAATTTTCAGGTAGAAAAGTAAAAGGGGGACCAAGAAAAAGAAAAAGAAAAAACAGGTCTAGAAAGTTAAGTGAGAACTGAGAACTGAGAAGTACTACTACATAGTACATACCTATCAAGGTAGAGCAACTCAGCTAGCACAGATAAGGCACATCCACTGGAATTCTGTTTACTCCCGAGAACAATAAGTTCAAGCAATGAAGCCTTGTTTATATTGTCAGCTAAGAAACCGCGGCAGCTTCCTTCAGCTCGAATGCAACAAGAAATTATCATAGCAGCATTGTTTCTCTCATGGATCTCACCTTCTTCAATTCTTCTTATCAGTAGGGTCAATCCCCCAAGTGAAAGAACCTGCCTAGCATTCTCCAAATTCTTGTCTTCATCAAAACCAGTAAGAAGTTGGTCCAAAACATAAAAGGCTGCCATTTGAGGACTACATTGTACTGTGAAGAGGGTCTGCAATTTGTCTCCAAATTCCAACACTCTAAGTATCAGTGGCACCCATTCTGAAGATAGCATCTGTTTTGCCTGAGGCTTAGACAGATAAAGTAGAACTGCAGCCTTAAGAAACAGACTAGTGCTTCTTAGAAGCCTCACAAAGATTTCTAGTTGAGGATCAGAATTCAGAATGATTTGCCTAATTGCATCATTCTTTCCTATTAATTCTGCTAAAATTGATATAATCAATTCAAGAATCTCATCCTCAGTTGAGGCAAACAACACCTCTAGGATAGCTTCAACTACACTAGAATGTGTCAATGCTTCTTCAATAAGAGGATCACCAGGAGAGTTCAACCAAGCTTTTGTAATCACACGGATGGAGAATTCGCATTCGCTTAGTACATCCGATGAACATATGGTTGTAATAGCTCCAACAAAGTCTCTTGAAAGAACAGTTGAAGGATTCTTGGATCTACAGTTTCTGCTCTCCAATGTTTCCTTTGGTATGAACCTGCAAGAAAAGCACTGGAAATAGTCTATTCTCTGTGATGCAGGCCATAATTGAGCTTCATTCTTGTCAATTTGGCCTGATGATCTTCCAACCAATATCCTCTCGTCCTTCTGTCAAAAGTGAGATAAGAGATTAGATTTCAAAATTTTTACTAACAAGATTTTCATCTATGAATTGAAGGAACTGAAACTAACCTGAATTGAACTGCATTTGTATTCATTCCTAGACAAATTTTCATCAATCTCTAAGCATGTAGTAGTTGACAACACTCCATTTTGGTCGCCAGGACCAGTATGTTGCTGCTCTATTTTGGGGCCAAACACTGTCTTGTATCTGTTGCATAAAACCAGAAGTATAAAATCACATACACATACAAATTGCATAAATTTGTTTCTCATAAATTTTGTTGTTGTTGTGGTCAATGTAAGACACTCATATAACTTACAAATTTGGGTTGATTGAGGAATTTGAAAAGGAGGAATCTGAAGACCTTCTTCTTGATGATCTATAACTTGGCCTTGATGGCAAAGACACATTTGGAAGAGGAGGCTCACTAGCCCCAGCCTTAAGCCATTGCTTGTAGTACTGAGCAAACAGAACAGTCCCAGTATCCATTTTTTCATTGTAAATTTTTCTCAGCACCTTCATTTTCTTTTCCTTCTCACCATGGGCTTCATTTGAAAAAAACTCAAGCTCAGTGCTGAACCAAATTTTAAGATGAAGAAGATGTGGAAGAAACAAATGCTCCCAAAGGTCAGGGAGCAAGTTTGTTCTAGCCAAACATGGAGAATCACAAAACACTTGCATTAAATGCTTAGATGAAACCCTGTCATTTTTCTGCAGCTTGTAAGCTATTGCCAAGTATAGTTGAGCACAAGCTGAAAGATGTGAATTTGGAACACCACTAGTTGAACCATCCCTGGACTTTTTAGAACTCAAAGAAGTAACCATGCTTAAAAGTTCAATGGAGTTCCTCAAGTTTTTCATCATCCTCACCTTTTCATTTGTTCCTTGGTTTTCCACCAATCCATCAACTTTCTTCATACCCAATTCCATGTTCACAAAAATCTCATCACCTGAATCCTTTATTTTTCTTTTGTCCAACAAAGACTCACACTTGTGTTGGATTATTCTCCTGAAATGATTATCTTTCACATACCTTCCTATGTAGCCACTGAGGATAGCAATCACTGCTCCAATGGCAACTTCATCCATCAAGGGTCCTACCATTCTTGAACCTGCTGACACAAGTGACTTAGAATTTGATCTTTCTGAAGCTGAACCAGCAACCCTTTTGAAATGAGATGAAAAAGAGACACTTCTTGCTGTGGCCTTGTTGTTCTTTGAGGAACCAAGGCTTTTTGGATCATGACAGATGTAAGAAGCAAGTGGTGGTTTTGGTTTTTCCTTCTTCTCATGTTTGTGTTTTGGACTCTCATGGTTTGGATTATAGGAAGAGTGTGTGTTGTGGTGGAAGTGTGCTGCTTCTTGTGAGGGATATTGTTGTTCTCCAAAGGAAGCCATGTGTTGTTGGTGAGTGGGTTGAAAGAGAATTTTGAAGCAAGAAGAGCTTCAATGACATTCTTTGGGACTCAAAAATAAAAATATAAGATAACACTAACAGGGACAGCTAGCTTAGCTATCGGAGAATAGTGGAACAGACAAATAAAGGGTTGGATTTGGTGCACGGTGAATGGTGAATCTTTTCAGCTGAATTTTTAAAATTCTACGTTCTGTTATGTAACCAGACTTCACTCAGCTCAGTGAAATTGCCGCCATATTTGTAAAATGTCACTTGTAATATAGTTTTTTTTTTTTATCATCATATTAACCGTAAGAGGAAAAGAAGATAATTCTCAGGAAGTAGAACAATTGGAGTTCAAACTCATCAACACTCACTTTCTATTCATGTCACAACATCAACATCAATAATTATAGCTGTAGTTTGATTAGTAATTGATTGGAACTTACAAACTTCTGCGTTAATATACTATTGCAATAAGAAATATTTTATTATATTTTAGTACTATAAAAAAAAGTTATAGTTTTATATATTTTTTTACTATTTGATTTGTCAATCATTTCATTGACAACAGAGGCACCTTCTACTAAACCTTTTTTTTTTGGGTGAAACAGTACCTTTTATTAAACTATATTTTGATTTCTCGTCTGAAACCAATCCAGGTTTTGAAAACAAGTATGACCATAACAGTAAAAGCAAATCCAAGATGGTTGAAAGCATATTTTGATTATTGATAAATTAATAAATAAAATTGGGGACAATTTGCTAAAGATGGTTGGTTTGATTCTTGTTAACATCGATAAGAATAAGTAGTGTGTTAAGTGATCGATAAAATCTTAGATACCCTGAGTTACCCTTTTTTTTAATTTTATTTCAACTAAAGAAAACATAAATATGACAAAGTGGTAAACGTACGTACAAAATTAAGAATAGATATAGGAGCAGCGTTACCTGCACAAAGCCACAAACGACAACATTATGGATGCAACTTACCCTTAAAAATTTAGTATGATTTGATTCTAATGCTACGTTAACCACACCTTAGAGGATTTTAAATTGATGTTCCGCACAAATTGCCACTTAATTATTAATCTAACCATTCATTGATTAGGAGAGAGAGGGTAAAAACTAATAAATTCACTAATCCATCCATTTACATCACAGAATTAATTGGTAATTATACTAATTAAACCGGTAAACAAAATTATGTCAACTGGTTAAAATTTGTGGTTCATTGATTTTGAACAGCTCAATTATTAAACACTAAAAATATAACATCTCAAGTATTTAAATTAAATTAATGACATTTTAGATAATTAAATGAATTGATAAAGGGGATTAATTAAAAAATTAGTTTTAAATTAAATTATGAGGATAAATTATTAATTATTATGAGGTAAAAGTAAAATATAATTAATTATTATTATTTAAAAGAAAATAGAAAAGAATTAAAAAAATAAAAAAATGAAAATAAAAATGAAAATAGGTGAAATGAAAAAACTGTCCTTGAGGTAAAAAAAAAACTTAGTTTCCATTTCTTTCTTCTTCTTCTAATTGAGAGAGAGAGAGAGAGAGAGAGAGAGAGAGAGAGAGAGAGAGAGAGAGAGAGAGAGAGAGAGAGAGAGAGAGAGAGAGAGAGAGAGAGAGAGAGAGAGAGAGAGAGAGGGAGGGAGGGAGGGAGGGAGGGAGGGAGGGAGGGAGGGAGGGAGGGAGGGAGGGAGGGAGGGAGGGAGGGAGAGAGAGAGAGAGAGAGAGAGTTGAAGCTTCCATGGCCATGTGATCCTTGTGCCAATTGACCTTTGAATCCTCGTTGAAAGTTAAAATTGGTCGCGTTTTTGAAATCGGAGGATCGAGGTAAAGATATAGACAATTCTAATTTCATGATTTCCTTCTTTTTCTCTTTAAGACCGAAGTGGAGGGTTTTTAATTTTTTTCATTTTCATGGCACTTTGGAGCTTAAGGATGACTCCTAAGGTAGTGAGTGCTGATGATTGACTAACGAGAGTTGTTTCAATACTGCTAGGTTAATTTTTATTTTTCGCAATAAATTTTTCACGTTTAATAAAAATTTAGATCTTAATATAAAATAATATTTACTTTCCTCAATAAACAACCCACTCGGCCTTGGTGTAAAATAAGATTTACTTCTTTTAGTTACATTCCAAATAATAAAATCATACTCATTATAAACAAAACCGATTGGAAACACATCCTTTAATAAAGTGGAGTTGAAAGCAGCAGGAGAAGAAGGAGAAGAAGAAGAGGATGAAGAAAGGGGGTTATTCGCTTAAGCGAGCGCCGACTCGCTTGAGCGAATGCCACACGTTAAACCTGAGCGAGCAGGACACACACGGGAGACTCAAGTCGGAGTTTCACTCGGCAAAAGGGTTTCACTCGGGAAACACTTAACTTTCATTCACTCGGGCATACCACGCTTGACTCATTCCTACGCTTCACTCAGAAAGGTTCGCTCGGTCACCGCTCTCTCGGGGATAACGTAACCTCCTTCACTTGGTAAGAGTTTCTCCGGGTATCCCCGCTCGGAAAATACCCCATCCTTACTTCACTCGGGAGAAGCTCTCTCGGCCACAATTCATTCGAAAACCCTTTCACCTTCGCTCGGAAGCACTCAAATTTTCACTCGGAAACATTCTACTTTTCATCACTCGGAACATTCTCCCGGCCAATCTCACTCGGGACATTCTAACCTTCCACCCAGGAGGGGGTCTCTCAGTTATTCTTCACTCGAAAAAGGAACAAGGAATTCCCACATAGATAAAACGAACATCAAACCGACTGGCCCTCGCTCGGACAGGAATAAATCCTCTCGGGCAAGATTCGCCCGGTAATCGGTTTTGCTACAACAAACACATGAAAATTAATACCAATCATCTAACAACATAAATTCACATTCATTCCATTAACACATCAACTCACACTTAGTTCCACACTCGGAAAACTCATTATATATATATATATATATATATATATATATATATATATATATATATGTATTACACCATTTATTCAAATTCACTCGGCCTTGGCATCGACCTCCCGCTTAGCGCGACTCCCGGGCTCCGACCTTCTCCCTGTCACTGGTTACTAAATTGAAAACAACAGCAAAGGTGAGTGTTTAGCATTATAATTAATCTAGAACGGAATAAAATATGAGTATAAACTCTATCCGAATCTTTATCTTCAGATTATACATTACACTTGCCTTTTAACTCACACTCGGCACTTTACTCACATTCGGCAATATATCCATTAACACTCGACTTTATAGTAATTCATACTCAGCAGTGTAACAGTTCTCCTTCGACAATCTTAACAAGTAACATTCAGCAAGTAATTTCCACTCAGCAAATATAACAATTTTCCACTCGGCAAATATAACAATTTTCCACTCGGCAAATATAACAATTTTCTTCTCGGCAAAGATATGAAATTACACTCATCAATTACCTCAAATCGTTCAGCAATGACTTAAACTTTCATCCAACAATTATGACCAATTTAACACTCGGTAATCATGACAATTCATGCTCAGCAATTATAATACTTCATACTCGGCAATTATATTCAACCTCATTCAGCAAATACAACAAGTTACACTCGTCAAATACAACAGATTGGCCCTCGGCAAATACAACATCATACTCATCAATTTTCACTCGGCAGTTTACTCATTAATACTCGGCATTATGGTAATTCACACTCAGTGTTATGACAGTTCTCATTCGACAATTTTCACAAGTAACATTCGACAAGTATAACAATTTACCACTCGGTGAATATAACAATCACTCGGGAATATGTGAAATTACACTCGGCAATCACATCAAATCACTCAGCAATTATAGCAATTCGAACTTGGCAAATAAAACCACTCGTTCAGCAATTATAACAGACTGCACTCGGCAAACACATCACAACCAATAATTCATCAATTATCACAACTGACTCTCAGATAAATTTTGACGCCTAGTATCCGGATACTAAAGGATCGACCTTTAGCTGGGAGTCCGACTTGACATCCCGTGAACCCGACTTGGTTCACTGAGCCCGACTTGGCTCCCCCTCAACCACTGGGTCAAAGACCTCTGGGTAGCTTAACTGGGTCCGACTTGACCACTGAAGCCAAAAACAGGGTAGTTCATACCGTTGGTCGTCCTCCACCACATAATCACATTCCATCATATAAACATAAACACATCATTCCGATTACCACTTGCAACTGTCAGAAACTGACCTGTGCTCACAGCGTAGGGCGACCGACTCGTCAAGCCCCTCAACATAACATACCGATTACCACAACCATCACGTATTTCATGCCATTGTAAGCCATACACACATACATGCATACACATACAACTCATCCAACATTATCTCAGCATTAAATATTTCAAGCTCATGACATGATTAACTCAACCACACACCCGATCTTCAACTGATCGGTGTACACAGTCATACACGTACAAACATGGGCACGCAACAACATTCAATAACATTTTCTTACCCTGTTCATACCGTTCAATGACTCGGATGGGAAATAAGTCCTATTCAAATTAATCATAACCCGAACACCCCCCTTACCTCGGTTCCAAGCTTCTATAATCTGCTCCTGGTGTCGGTTACGCCCTCTTAGCACAGGGTTCACAGCTTCTCCTCCGAACGAAGCACCAGCACCTTCACTGCTACCTATAGGTCGGAATACAAACCCGTTAGCTTCACACTCTCAGCTCTAAGAGCCTCCATCGAGCTCACACTCACCAGAGGAGTGGAGAACAGGCCCACACACAGCCATGCATAGCCACATGGTTACCCATGAAACGAAAGGGCAGGAAAATACAAATGCAGACGGGTTAGTGGACTCACCTTGAGACCACAGTCACAGAAATGGGTTTACTACTCGGTTGTGATGCAATCAGGGTCTCCCTTTGGAACATGCAATTCGTAGCGTGAGGAAGGAGAAGAGGAAGAAGACGAAGGAGGAAGAAGAGGGAACCAGATGAAGGAGAAGAGAGAGACAGTGGCCCACGTGAATGCTAAATAAAAGAGAAAAGGGAAAAAAACCTTTTATTTAAAGCCAGGGGCAACCGGTCACCTGCCCAGCCGGTCATTTCTCCATTCCTTTATGATTTCCTTAATGATTTTAATTAAACCTTTCTTCTTCTAATCACACCTTTTATAATTAACCAATAATTCATAAAAATATCAATTAAATTCCTAAAAACAATTTTTAACATTTTCTACTTCACCGAATTTTTCTATAAATATCCGGGATGTTACAATCTACAAAGGGGTTTAAGGAGACTAGCAATAACCGAGTTAACTATGTGGAAGTAATGCAAATAAAGAGGAGGCCTTAAGGGTATTTGGCTGGACATTAAGGATAAAGGACTCATTAAGGAAAGACCTTACTCGGGGACCATAATGAATTTAAATAAGATAACCAAGCTAAAGCAAATGGGATCTGCATTTGGCCTTCATCATGTGCATTGAGATATGTATATGTGATGAGATCCTAAAGTATATAATGACGAGGTACATTGGAGGACACAATCGTTGCGATCCACAAAGTGAGAAGGGTCTTGGGAGTACGAACAGGGCAGGCACCTACGGGACCTGGTGTAGCACCCGATGTCGGGTCGTCCATGGAAACCCTTTAGTACTTTGACTCAAACGGGTGTTTCTATGACCGTGTAGTGCCAAGTTTCAATTACCCTTTTGCGGTGTGATCACAACTATGAATTTTTGGGACCTATGTGTGCATGTCGCTTACCTTGTATATGCTTTTGGTGAACTTGTTGAGCTCCGATCACTATAGTAATGATTGATGATTAATGATTATTATTGATAATGATGATTATGAGAAGGATATTAGGCCCACATTCGCATCATGACAGACTTAAAGATGTAAAGTTATAATTGAACTCACTCATGCATAGAATTTTGTATGACTAACCCCATTATAATTATGATAACGTGTATGTATGTGTGACTATATGTTAGTTAACTGATCGTGGAAGTGTTATGTGAAATCTGTATTGAATTGGCAAATATTCTGTAAAGATCTGAAGTAAATGGTTACCGGTATATGTATCTAGGCGAGTAGGGTAATTGTGTATGAGATGGCTATAAGTGATAAGAGTGCAAGCTAAGGTAGCCAGAATCATAAAATGTGAACCTTGATACGCTTGGGGCTGTATGAATCAATGACTCATAGAGTATAACTGAAAGTATTAAAATTTTGATTGGTAATACCTAGTGCATATATGAGTAATAAATAAGTAAGGACGGAAGTAAAGACAATGGATTGAAAATTAGAAGGATTATAAAAACATTAACGCGAGTGATAAGGGGGCACAACCATGAAATTGTAAGAGTACGGATAGGGGTTAAATGAAAGAATAATTTGTGGATGCAACCTGTATGTTGAGTCTATGTGCTTGTTGTGTGAAATCCATCCAACAAGATGGTGCACCCTGCTATGCATTTCCAACAAGGCTAGAGAGAGATAAGCTCGCCTTTCTTATTTGTATGTCTGTCCTATTTGTACGCATTTACTAGATGGAACCAAAGGGGAAAGAGTTAGCTGTAGAGTATGTGTGGAGACGTCACCTGGGTAGAACAACATCTAGTATTTGGAAGAGAACTTCGGTCTTAGTGGAAGTGTTGTCAGGAGTCTTTGAGGTATGCTATGAAGAGAAAGAAGTTCCCCTCGAAGATGAACCGTTAAAGTCGCCTCCCTTCGATAAGGATATCAGGGTAGTGGAAGAATCTGTACAGTGATACAAGGATCTATCTTGCGCGCCTCAAGGTAGAGACTATGAGGACCCAGTAAAGGACTCACCACCACCTGGAGGACTGAGTGTTCATCCAAAGCCGAAACATACGATACAGAAGGAAAGGATATAGTTGTCTTTCACTAGATGCATCTTCAACAACCTCCTGGATGTGCCTATGGAACCCCTAAAGTAATAAGAAGAAGACAAAGAAGAAGTAGAATCTGACTTCATTCCTTGGGGCAACGAATTAGGATTTCTATGGAAGAAGGGTTGACGATAGTGTAGTGGGGGGATAGAAGTAAGAGTAGGATCCTGAGATGAACCGTCGTAAGGACGGTCTGGTTGCTCGGTAGAATAATTGAGTCTATATAAGCATTGTTGAATTATGTAAATGATTGTTATGTATGTAATGATCCACTACCGTTTTCTTGTATATATATATATATAAAAAAAAATTAGTTCTCAATTTTACAACTTTAAGTAGCACTCTTAGTTAAATAGGATGGTCCGCTATAAAGGATTGTCCTAGTTAACTAAGGGCGTTACAGTTCACTTGCCTATATATTATAAATTTGTATTCACATAGTAATTAAGTTTTTGTTCTTCGCTAGTGTTAATTGTTTTATGTCTTGTTTGCAACACTTTCAAGACCGGTCATACTTTCGTCTAACAGGCGTAGATGATGTTAGAAAACAATGGTCACATACTTTCATGAAATGAAGGAAAGACTTCGATAGACATTTATTATTTTATATCATTCATTAAACCTAGTATGAGATTTTTTTTTCATTTATTGTACCTAGTGTAGGACTGTAGCTAGGATTTAGGATTTTTTTTTCATTCATGTACATAATATTCATTATATATAGATCATTTTCTTCATTATGTTATTTATAACATATTAATATTATTTCATTTGTTTTCATTAATTGGTATTGTGCATGAAATGAACTATTTGGGATATATTGTGTTTGGTTATGTAAAATTACAGGTTTAGGAAATTAATAAAACAGAATCTGCATTTAAAAAAAACACTTACATTTAAACTCAGTTATGGCAATAATCGAGTTTAAATATGCAAAGTTTTAAACTCGGTTATGACCATAACCGAGTTAAAATGTCAGTAGTTTTAAACTCGATCCAACACCGAGTTTAAAGAATACCTATAAACTCAATTGGAAAATGAGTTTAAAAGTCAATATCTATTACCACGACGGGAACAAACTTGGTTGTAGAACAAGGTTTAAAGCCCAAATAACTAAGACGTCTTGAAAACCTACGCTGCTAAAACTTCTACCCAAAGGCAACCCGCATAGCTTCTGCAAGCTACCTGTATTTTGTATTTTTTTTCTTCAAAATTACATAATCACAAACTTAATATGCTTAAAGTAAAAAATATATATATATTTGGAGGAAAAAAATTAAAAAAGTATCATGAAAAATACAAAAAATCACACTATACATTTTTCTTAGATGTTATAAAATAAGAGAATCATATTTACACCTTTCAATACTAATATAAGTTTTGAAAAACATACATTAATAATTTAATATAACAAATTAGCCATGATCTAAAAAATATATACAGCAAAACAAAATTAATTTTTGAACATGGTTCCTATCTATGTATCAATCATAGGCCACTACACATCAACCAAATTAAAAAAACATGTCATCAATATATAACCGGGTAGCCAGAGCCCAGCATGTACTTGACATACCCAGCCCACATAAAACCTAGTTCGGACTTTTTCAAACTATACTAAATTTCCTCAGATCCATTTGAGCTACTAATTTAACTTAACTGTCAAAGTCTGTCTATTTAGCAAGCTAGTCCGATTTAATGGGATGAACCCATTTTGACAACTCTATATAAGCCCAAGTTAGATCTAATTTATATTATCTTGAACAAAATGCAGATGAAATTATTTTGAAAATAATTGCACATGTTGATTACATAAGATAGAAAGAGATCAACTTTCCTGCTTTCACAATTTTACATGAGTTGGTGGTGGGTTATGTGTTATCACCTTTAAAATGTGCACGATGCCACTATATAATATATGCAAGTCAGAAGCAAAAAAAAAACTATATGTGGCTTATGATTACACTTTTCTAGCCTTGTAATGTACAGAATCTCTGAGGGATGATGAGGAAGATGAAGATGAAATCCCAGATCGAGTAAACTCGGCCTTGTCCTTGCTGAAGGCCTTGTGGACATCATCTTTAAGCTCCACGAAACGCATCCTTTTGATTCTCTGCTCTTCATGTGTCCCCTTCTCAAGGTAAAATAAGTCTGGCAGGTCATCCTCCATGAACTTATCCAGCACTTCTGAGCAATGAGGGAAGTAACGCCGCCCCATCTCCACTGCCACCATAACAACATACAACATACTTGGTGTGTCAAAACTATACTCATAAACTAGAGGATGCACAAGAGTAAAATAAATAGCAATAAATCATTGTGAAGATTTTGCATCTTTAATATCTGTTTGGTTTACAGTTAAACTATCGTGACACATGTTCCGGTAATAAATGAATGATTGCGATTTGCTATGACACAAATCTCCATAATGTTTGTTGAAAGTGATAATTTTTCATTTCCTCTTGGTTATGGTTGGCGTTGAAACAACGCTACACCAAATACGCTGTCCTAACGTGAACATGCCTGGCCAGGGTTAGAGTATGCCGGTTTAGTTCTTAAAAGCAGTTTCCCTAAACCCAGATTCAAGCAAAGTAATTTACTTTTCTGTAGTTTCCTGTGTTATGCACATAGTATGGGGTTAAAAAGTGAACAAGAGATCCCAAATTAAGGGATAAGGAAAACAACTAAAAGCTCAGGAAAGGAAAATATAAGACTTTTTGGCCTTTCTAGACAATCATGTGGATGCCAGCAATGGTGAAGAAGACAGAAAGGGAAGAGAAGAAAATGAGGGGAAGAGAAACAGAAAAGGGTATATAAAAACAGGAGTAACCGTGGGAGGGAGAAACAAACTAATAAACAAATTTGATCATCAAGAGCAGAAGGTATTGTTTATTTTGAAAGTGAGCACTTCAAAATTGAAAATTTTCCAAAACCCAGATTGCACTT
This sequence comes from Clitoria ternatea, assembly GCA_037962975.1. Lineage (NCBI taxonomy): Eukaryota > Viridiplantae > Streptophyta > Magnoliopsida > Fabales > Fabaceae > Clitoria > Clitoria ternatea. The sequence goes on from CM075671.1 coordinate 267,409,376, forward strand.
GGTTAAACCAACTAAATATTAGACATTAAAATGTTATATTCATAAAAATATATAACTAAGAAGAAAAAAATTATTACAAAACTATAAGCATTCAAAGCTTACAAAGTACAGCCTGTAGTACCCAAGTGGAAATGAAGCCTGTACCACAAGTATTCGGGTAAATCAATGGAACTAGAAATAGAGCATGCATAAAACAATTTGATTACACTGCCCAATTGGCAATTTATTTGAATGACCACAAGACATCAAATATTCACTTGAAATTGACACCAAAGAAAAAAATGAGAGAAATTACCTGTTTTCATGAGGGCTTCCATCCTAGCAAGAAGTCTTTTATTTTGCATTATGGGGGTCTCATTGAGATCAACCTCCCTTAAGTTGCCATTTGAACCTTTTGAATTTGATGCAGAAAGACCAGCAAACTCAGATGTTGTCTCAGCATGTGCAATGTCCATGGCTAGTTTAGCTTCTGAAGGGAAGAATAGTCTTGCAAATGCCACTGCAGTAGACAGCAATACTTATTATTTGATGGCTTGAGCACAAAATATCCCAGGAAAAAAGTAAAATCAGCTAAACAATCAGTTAAGAGAATTCAATAATCAGCCTCGGATAAGACAGTCCTCAAATAGTAAAAGATTTTGGTAAACACTGGCTCTCCAATCTTTCAGCCATAAGGAGGTGGTTACAGTGCTTCTGCGTTTAAAATTTATCAAACTTTTCTTCTTAAAAAGTGCTTGCTTTAAATCTGGAATAAAGAAAACATCGAAGTTAACATTGCCATCTCTCGAAGGCATTTAGCTACAGAAACAAAATAATCAGTCTAAGAAACTAATTGGTCTTTTCAAGTGTTGTTTTGCACAAATAATTTTCCTCCTGAGGTTAATCACACAAAGGAGTCAATGACACACAATTCAAACCCAAAAATTCAGAACATGATCTTTTCAAGTGGTGTTTTGCACAAATAATTGTCCTCCAAATTGTCAACAAGACAAAAAGAAGTGAAAAATATACAAAAAGAAGTGAAAAATATACAAAAAGAAATGAAAAATATACATATAGAAAGAAAAGTAAAGAATGCAACTATGAGTAACTAACTATATTATTGTTAATTTGTTATCTCCTGTATAGAAGTGACACCAATCTGAGAAATTTTCAGTCGAAGGAATGAAAATTAAGCCTTTTAAAACCCACATGCTTGATCCATGACAACAATAAAATCATCCACAAATGCGTACCTCTGTTCTCAAGGTATAGTAACTTCATATGGAGATCGTCAGCCATGGTTTGGGAAGACATACAGACATCCCCGGCCATTGGATTTCTCCGCATTTCCCTTTCAAGAACATCGATGCATATCCGATCTTTGTTTGTTTCTTTCCCCTGTTCTGTTTTTGCATGATAATCCTTTGGCCTTGTCAACCTCCTACAAATACTAACAGCACTCTGACCATCAAAAGTCACATCTGATGCACAAGCCCCTTTTGTAAGAAGGGACACTATAATGGAAGGCTCCTTACGCATGGCCGCAATGTGAAGTACTGTATACCCCCGAGAATTCCGAAGATTGACATTAGCCAGACCCATAGCAAGTACCTCAGAAACAACCTTGGGGTCACAGTAGGCTGCAGCATAATGGAGAGCATTGGCCTCATCTAAAGTAATGTCTGACTCATTTAAAAGAAGTTTAACAAGCTCAACATCATCTGAGTCCAATGCCTTGTGTATTCTAGTGATTCGTTTTTGAGCCAAAGCATCCACTTCAGATTCATCATTTTCAACATCTTGCTGAGGATTGCGGCGGAGCAATTTAACTTGCTCTGAGAGCTCATGAGGAAGCTCTTTGTCAATTGAAATCTGGTCAAGGTCTGATCTGGCCACCCTGTCAATACATTGAGTGACTAGTTGACTCAATTGACAATGGAATGCAACCGTGAGGATTGGGATGACATCTTCGACAAGAGCTTTTCCAATAAAGTTTAGAAGACGTCGCTGCAAAATTTAAAGTATTAGTTCCTTGATCCTTGTGCTTGTTCACTCACAACATAGGTAGTAAGTTAGATGCCAAATTAATTTGCAGGTAATTTTCCAAGCATTAGCACAATAAATTAAGTCCATGTAGCATATGTTCGTTTATCCATTTCTGAAACTGCAAATGGAGATTGATCAATTTGAGAGTAACTTATCAAAGCAATTTTTTTTCAATTTCACTGAAAGTTGGTTGAAACACACTCCCAAATAAGCTTGTATTCAATAATTTCAGAAGATACTAAGGATATGGATGTAATGCTTAATCCCAAATAACCATTATAGCATCATCATAATTCATACATAGAATGTTATGTGGTGGTCTTATATCATCATCACACATAGAATGATTACCTGGAAAAGTGATACCAACTCTGGTATTTGAAAAATGAAAGAGGCATACATCAACTCCACAGCAAAGTTAATGGCGGGTCTACAAGCATAATGGGCACACACGTTGTCAACACATGTAGACACCTCCATTGGAGAGGGCTTGAGTTTACCAGTATACATGTAGCTCAGGAATATGAGGAAGGCTTCATATCCAACCTTGCCATATGGCAACAAATCACTCATGCAATACTGCAATTTCCCTTCCTTTTCAGACCCTTTCTCTCTCTTGAACAATTCTTGGAAAAACTTACTCCTAGAAGCCAGAATACATCGATGAACGCCAACCGAATTTCCCTCAACAATGATGTCAGCATCATTATAATTATCACTATCAGATTCAATCAAAAGCTGCTCCAAATTGGAGCTAAGCTTACTCAAACTGATAACCTCAAGGTTGGGTCCAGGATCAGAGCCATGAGAAGAGCATATGTTGTGACTAACTGAGCCATTAGATAAATAGGAAGATGATGTAAAGCTCAAAGATGATGAGGGTTCAGCTGAATAAGCCATTTATCAAATTGAGAATCTTATAAGTGAGCCTACGACATATCTTCTAATCTTTTATAACTAAAACTTAACACATGAAAAGTTCCTACAAGATAGAATCCAAAAAACTTAATTAAAACACTAAACACAGTTACTAAATTAAACAAAATCAAACTATAAATAGAAACTGTGGATGATACTGTGTATGAGATTAAAACACTGATCTGTATAAGTATTAGCTACAAAACCTTATGTCACAAAAACGACATCTGATCCAACCCATCACAAAATCCTACAAGGTGAGTTGAAAAGAATCGAATATGGATTGAAAACAACCCCCAACAAGGTTTAAAGACAAGAACAAAAACAAAAACACAGGTATTTGATAAGTCTGCAGAATTTGAGCACGGAGAAAGTGTAAAAAGATCAAGAAGAAGCCTCTTGTTTAAACTTCCAGAGCCACCAAAACAGCATAATCCAACCAAACCCAAAACTGATCCGAAACCCAAGAACCAACAAAAACAAAAAAGGGTCACTATAACATTGAAAAAAGGAAAAAACTTTGGATTACACAAGTGATTCTAAATAAGGAGAAGGAACGCCACCACCCCAGAAAATTAAACTCCCAAGTTTCCCTATCAGATCCATGGAAATGACAAAATGGCTCGAACTTTGATGGCTAGAACCGAACGAAGAAAGGAGAGAGATTCTTTGCTGGTCAATGACACACCACGCCCGAAGTTTCGTTTTTCGTAGTCATCACAAAGAAGAGAGAGGAGAGAGAAAGTGTATCTGTGTTGTGAACTGAACGCGTAGGTGGTTGGAGAGTGCGTCGATGAAGTGGTTTGTGTGACGCGAGAGGTGGCGTCAGCGTCCCCAGCTGGGACTTGCTTGCGTTCACAATGGCGTCATCGCTTTGTGTCTCTCTTCACATTACCCATTTTCAATTTCAACGCTTTTTTTTTCTATTATTTACCAATTTCCACACTTTTACATAATAATCTTAAACAAAAAAAAAATCGTCAACGATCCGAACCAACCCTACATCAATCGGCTAAGAAAGCGGTAGAAATAAAAGCAGGAAGAGAACAAAAGATCTCTTTGGATACAAATTCCGGTTGGGGTCTGACCAACCCAAAAATACATTCAACGATCAGATAGAGTTTTAATTGTTTTGAACTGCGTAAAAGATTAATATCAACTTTTAAATTTCTCCATTTCCACAACTGGAAACCAAATGGAAGCTTAGTGTGCTGCATCAACGAAGAAAAGTTTCGTTGGTTCGTAGGAACTTTTTATCCTACGGATCAATGGAGTTTTGATTGTATGGAACGTGTATCAACCTTTAAATTTTTTAATTCAACTCAACTTTTGTTTCTCCAATTACAAACTAAACACCCTTTAAGTTAAAGAAAATGACCATATTTAACTAAGTAAAAATTAAAGTTAAAATTAATAATTGAAATATATCATTTAAAAAAATTAAAGGTGTTTGACTCGACCGAATTTTTTGAAATATTATTTTAAATATTTTTTTAATTTCAACTATTAATTATTTTTTATTTTTTATTCCTTTATATTTTTAATAATTTATAATACTATTTTTATTTCATTTTTAAATGATTAAACATTTCTTTTAATTTAAAAAACAATTATTTCATGAATTTTTTACATTATTATTATTAGTATTATATTTGATATTTATATTATTTATTATTACTACTATATTTATCAAAACTTTATGGTATGAAATTCTGATCTCTATAAAAAATACTTATCTGAATTATGATATTTAAACTATGCATTTTTTATATTTATATAATTCATGATTTTTTTATAAGAAAACAAAAAAATTTGAATGTTATTTTATTAAAATTAAGATTAATTATAATATCTTAAAAAAGTTATAAGTTGTGCATATAAAAATTTATAAGTTTTACCTAAATAATTAAACATGTCATTTTACCTTTATCAACTATTATAATAACTGGTTTTATCAAATAATCTCAGTACAATTAGTTTTTAATTTTTAACGTTTTAATTAGTTTTACTAAAGTGACACTAAAACTAAACTGCATTTGGCATGAACAAAGCCTCATAACTCTACATGGGTGATGGAACAATTTCCTTTAAAAAATATGCAATTATGATCCCTATTAACGCTCCCGCAAGAATCGAATCATTGGTGTTAATCTTGAAAGCACTCACATGAGGAGACAACCATTTAAAAATATACATTTTAATGTGCCAAAAACATAAACTTTTGTCCTTAGGTTTGTTTCTTAGTTTTTGATTTCATCTTTTATCTTAGTTTTATCAACTTAGTGCTTTATATTTTAATTTTTCTATATAAATTTTTTATTTTATGGAATTTATTAACAATACCATTAACTTTTGTATCATAATCTCTCCTCTTTTTTTACTATTGTTGGATGTTAAATTCTAAATTTTGTTGTTGATGTTGTTAAGTGTGAAATTCTCATCTTTCTCTTATTCATAATCATTGACCATCAGCCGAATCAATAATTTAACATCTATAACATTTCACCTTTAAAATACAATTAAATTCTCCATATTAAATCTATTGAAGCTCCAAAGTAGGAAAAGTGTCTTTATCTTTATTATATCAATGGCGGTAGTACGAGAAAGAAGGTGAGAATGGAGAGGGAAAAAGAATGAGAAGTTGATAGCCATAAGATAATGAGAACAAGAGGAAGGTTTGTGACATGAAAGAACAAAAAGAAGAAGATGATGATGAAAAAAAAGTCAAAAGTATTTTTTTTCTTTAAATTAGCTTTTTAAGAAAATTATTTTAAGATATTTTTTAAAATCTATGAAATTTTTATGATCACAATTTAGTTGTTCACTTCACATAATCACTTTCAATTTAGTCCTTTTAATTAATATAAAATAACAACTAAAAGCATAAAAAGATTAAAATAAAAGATTTTTTTATGTCAAAACTTATTTAATTTTTAAAAAAATCTCATAACTAAACAAATTACACTGACCCACTTACCATGTTAAAAGATATTAATTCATAAACAACTATCATAATAATTAGGGTAAGTTACAAGCACCACTTATCATATATATTCCAATCCGCCCTAAACTTATTAAAAATGTTACATCCTGCCATTTTCTAGACAAGGGTGACATAATTTATCAATAGTACATTAAGGAGATGCATATTTAATTGCAAGGATCAAAACCTTAATCAAAGGTTACACCAATGGAAGTAAATTCAGCTTGCCATGCAAATAAAATTTATCATTGATTCTACAACCTTACAAGAGAGTAATTCATACTTCTTGATATCTTTCCTCTTCGAGAACTCAACCTAAACAACGATGTTTGAGAACTCGTTCTCCTATTTAGAGAAGGTGTTCTTAACATAAGTCGTTCAAATCCAACAATAAAATAATGTCATTGCAATTATTAACCATATCAAGAACAAGATCATCCTCAATCAAGCACATCTATCTTCAAATTTTTAAAAACTTCAAGAACCGCAATATATAGAGAGATTGAAAACGTAGAGGAAGAGATTCACAATCGGCGTGAAGAATAATTGAAATTGGATATGGGATTAGTCTTCATCACCCAAAGTGCATATATGCTCTTCAACGCCCCCACCCCCTTACCGAAAAAGTCTTTGGCGGAATCATTAATTATGTCATCTTGCCAGTGTCTAATAGGCCTAAAGCGGATCTAAGACCATGCCGTCACGACGATGGAATAAATGTATGATCCCAAATTTGGTTCAATTCCCCAACTTCGACATTGATGCAAAAAATATCATGACAACAATTTTAAATGTCAATTTTAAAACAAATAAGATGAAATGGACACGTTAAACAATGTCACAAAGGTATTACTAGGCCCATTAAAGCAGGTTGAATATATCGAGTTAGTTCACCAACCCAAAAAATACGAGGGGGGTTAAGGGTATTAGGCCCGCAAAACCTTTCAACTCACCCCGCTTTAACCTATCAACCTGTCGATCAACCCCACTGGGTTAGTATTGCTTTTTTTTAGTTTTTTTCAAACACATGACACATCACACACATTTACAACTACCTTTTTTTCATTTATCGTTTTTCTTAATTTTCTAAAACATAACGCTAGCCCTAGTTCTTGTTCTTAGTTCCCTTCATCCTCTCCTTTAAACTAAAATACCAAACCACACCTTCTCAATTTGTGTCATGCGATAACTCTTTCTTCATCCAGTGATCACACTGGCAACCGATAAGGCAATCCAAGGCGAACATCACCATTTTTGTTTATGGTTTCAATTTTAAGCAACTCATTCTTTATTCTTTTGGCACGATGTCGCTAGCCCTTCTAAATCCAGATATGCAATGCAGGGTGCTCCCGCTCTATTCAATTCATGCGATGTAGCCCTTCTCCATTTAGTTCACGCGATACAATTGATTTTTTATTCAGTTCCTGAGATGTAGCCCTTTTCACATCTTCATTCAATTCGCGCAATGCAACCGTACAAAATAAGATTTTTTTAAAAAAAACCTAGCGAGCCAACCCGTCAACAAAATAGGGGAGACAATAATAGTCAATCCACCTTTGATAGGTGGTCAATCTCGTCTCACCCCCATTTTTGAATGGTTAAGGTGGCACCATTTGACCCATTTTGATGCAGGGAGAAGACACATGTTGTAGACAGATTGATTGATTTAGTAGGGGTAACTCCAGGGCCGGCCCTGGGCCTTGGAAACCAGGGCAATGGCCCAGGGCCTATTAAAAATAGGGGCCCAAAATAAATAATTTTTAACTTATATACAAAAAAATCAATAGATTTCAATATGGATTATATGGCTCAGTGGTAAGGATATGTAAGTTTTGCTACATGGTCCCAGGTTCGATTCCTCGCTAGCTATGTTTTTTTAAAATTAAATGTTTCTGAGCCATCACTTTAACAGAAATTGGAATTGGCAAATTAGGACTTAACATTAACGGATAAAAAAATATATAATGGTAATTTTTTATATATATATATAACAATTATATTTTCTTCCATCATTCTTCATTTCATCTTCTTTGGTTTCTATAATTCTTTTTTACTCTTTCATTATTTTTCATTTCCTCTTCTTTTGTTTCTATAACTCTTTTCTACTTTGACGGTTTGATCCCTCTCAAGTCTCAATCACCACAGTTACATTAGAAAATCATAAAATTGGTATGTGTTTCTATTCACCTTCTAAATTACTTGTTAATTACGTTATAATTTATGTTGTTATATAAATTATTTAGAAACTTTATTCTTGTTGATATCAATATTTTTTAAATTCTTATGTTTATAGGGTCTTAATTTTTATTTTTTATCATCATTGTTAATTGTTTAATTCTTTTTATATTTTTATTATTTTTATGTTAAGAATATTGAATTTTTAAATTTTTAATAGTTATCACTAATTAGTTAGTTGTTTTGAATTTCATATTAATTTGTTAATTTTATGTTTACAGTGATTAAATTTTGCTATTGGAATTAACTTATACGTGTGAAGTTGTAAACGTGTATCCAACACTAGCTTCTCTTTCCAGGTGTTATTGTTCTTTATTTTTTTTCCTGTGTTAATTTATTATTTTAATTATATTTCACAACATGCCTCCTAAAAAACATTTATCTGGAAGTGAAAAAAGAAAAAAAACAAAAACGAGAGGAAGAATTAATTAAATCACAAAGAGAGGCTCTTGATAAATTTATTTTTAAAGAGACAGATTCTCATAAAAATATAGATCAATCAATTGAAATTGTGCATGATCAAATTCATTTAAATGAGAATGAAGTTAATGATTTTAGTGAAGCTAATAATGTGTCAAGTGAATCTAATATGGAAAATATTGATATTAAACAAGAGAAACTAATTCCTCCTTTAGATATTTATGATCCTAGAAATTGGAGTAATCTTGATAACAAAGAAAGAGATATTTTAATTGAAAAGGGACCTATTAGAGAAAATAATCTTATTTTTCCTTTTGATAATACTTCTAGATATTTTTCATATGTCTATTATTCTAGAAAGCTAAGTAATGGTGAGACTAGTGATAGAAAATGGTTGGTTTATTCCAAGCATGTTGATAGGGTATATTGTTTTTGTTGTAAGTTGTTCAAATCCGATAATAAAAAAAGTTGATTGGCAAATGAGGGTTTTAGTGATTGGAAGCGTATTAGTGAGAGACTTAAGCAACATGAAAATAATTTTGAACATATGACTAACATGAATACTTGGAATGAATTGAGAGCAAGATTAGACAAAAATCAAACAATCGATAAAAATTTACAACAAGAGATTATAAAAAGAGAAAGAACGTTGGCGACAAGTTGTACTAAGAATATTTTCTGTTGTTAAATGTCTTGCTAAAAATAATTTGGCTTTTCGAGGATCTAATGAAAAATTATATCAAGTCAGTAATGGAAATTTTTTGGGATTGATTGAAATGATTGTAGAATTTGATTTAATAATGCAAGATCATGTTAGACGCATTCAAAGTCGTGAAATTCATTATCACTATCTTGGGCATAAAATTCAAAATGAATTAATTTCACTTTTAGCTCATAGTGTTAGAAGTTCAATTGTAAAAATCATTAAAGAAGCAAAATATTTTTTTGTAATTCTGGATTGTACCCCTGATATGAGTCATCAAGAACAAATGACTCTAATAGTACGATGTGTGAATATGTCAAGTAATAAAATAAAAATTGAGGAATATTTTTTAGAGTTTTTAAAAGTAGATGATACATCTGGATTAGGACTTTTTAATGAATTACAAGATGCATTAAAATCTCTTGATCTTAATATTGATGATGTGAGGGGTCAAGGTTATGATAATGGTTCTAACATGAAAGAAAAACACCAAGGAGTTCAAAGACGATTTCTTGAAATAAGAGCCTTATATATGCCTTGTGCTTGTCATAGTCTTAATCTTACTCTTAGTGATATGACACATTCTTGTGTTAAAGCTGTTTCTTTTTTTGGAATTGCTCAACGCATATATTCATTATTTTTAAGTTCACCAAAAAGATGGAAAATTTTTCTTGATTGTGTTCCTGGGTTAACCGTGAAATCTTTGTCTAATACTCGATGGGAGAGTCAAATTAAAAGCATTAAAGCTATTAGATTTCAAGCTCCCCAAATAAGATTTGCTTTGTTGGAATTACATAAATTTTGTGATGATGCTAAATCAAAAAGTGAAGCTGAGAGTTTGGCTAATGCACTTGAGAACTTTCAATTTTTATGGGGCATGATTATTTGGTATGATATTTTATTTTCTATTAATACGGTGAGCAAGAAATTACAATCTAAGTCAATGTGCATTGATGATACCATAAAACAATTAGAAGATATATTATTATTTTTTGAAAAGTATAGAGTTGAAGGGTTCATGTCTAGTATGAATATTGCTAAAGAAGTTGCACTTGATATGGATGTTGAACCCATTCTTTTAGCAAAACGTCGTACTATTAGGAAAAAACAATTTGATGAAAATAGTCATGATGAAGAAGTTCAATCGACTGATGAGTCATTTAGAATTAATTATTTTTTAGTTATTGTGGACATGGCTATCACTTCTTTAAAGACTAGATTTGAGCAATTAAAGATATTTAAAAATATTTTTAGATTTTTGTTTAATTCAAAAAAGTTAAAATCATTAATGATAATGAACCGAAAGAATGTTGTGCTAAAGTTCACTCAACGTTTTCTCAGGGCAATTTATCAGATGTTGATTTGGATGATTTTTTTTCTGAATTAAAAGTGTTGAAAATGATTTTGCCTGATGATGTAATGTCAGCTATTGAAATTCTCAAGTTCATTAAAGCAGCTGATTATTATCCAAATGTTTCGATTGCCTATAGAATTTTATTAACTATGCCTGTAGCATCTGCTGAAAAAAGTTTTTCAAAACTAAAATTAATAAAAACTTACTTAAGATCATCAATGTCACAAGAGAGGTTGAATGGTTTAGCAATTTTATCTATTGAAAAAGATATGTTAGAGAGTATTGATGTTGATGTCCTCATTAATGATTTTGCATCTAAAAATGCTAGACAAAACCATTTTTTATGATAATTTGTGTTTTTTTTTGCTTCATTGTAGGTGGAAGAATGACTTTTAAAAGAAAGCATGAGACTATAGGAGCACGTTTTTGACTTCGTATTATTCTTTAGACCAGGATGATATATTTAATTTTTGTGTTTGGAATTTATAATGACTTTGTTAATATTAATTTAATTATTTAATAATTTTTTTAAAAATATATATTAAAATGCCTTTATCTATCATGTCGCCCAGGGCCATAAAATTCTAGGACCGGGCCTCGGTAACTCGAGGGCTTAAATGACACAATAATATATTTTGTCGTTGACTAAAAAGAGGTTGGATGTAATCTTTTTTATAGATTTAAGACAAATTATAATATTTGAAACCTATTAAAGGGATGTTTGGAGCAGAATCCCCAACGGAGGCCGACGGAGCTTTTCTCCCTTACCTTGAAGCAACCCAGGGTAGCTTTTACCCCAACGGAGCTTGGAACGGAGCTTTTCTCTGTTGCATGTGCCTTCCAAACGAGTTATAAAAGATCCTATAACTTACCCAATAATTAATAAATTAGGATAATTATTAAAAAAATATTCACTTAACTTTACTCGTCTCTCTATTATTTATTTATTTTTCCTACTCTTATTTTGGAATTGATAATCACCCTCTCCGTATTTGTATACAGGTATCGTTATTCGTTAAACATCAAGTCTTATTATTATTGGGTCTCCTATTGGTGCCATGTGAAATGGAAACAATTTTGCTTTCATTTCACAACTTGCCACTCTGTTGAAGCTTAATTAATTCAATGGTTACCATAACTTTGCTGACTCTACTGCTGCATAACTTTTTTCTTTTTCTAGTCAATTACGTTAGATTCCTTTTCAGGATAAATTTTTTTAATTACGCATCTATATTATGTATAACAACCTTTACTGTATGTTTAAGTTTGAACAACCTAAAAATATATCTTATAGTCAAATGAAGTTTTAACTGTTTCAAACGGCGTAAAAGATCAATATTAACCCTTAAATTTTTTCATTTCTTCAACTTCGTTTTTCCAACTACAAATCAAACATACCCTTAAAGGTTGATATTGATCTTTTATGTCGTTAGAGATAGTTAAAACTTTGTTTGACTATAGGATAAATTTTTTGTTTTTGAAAAACTCCGTTGCTTTCAAACCAATGGAGAAATCTAAACCAACCAAACGTGATCTTAATTTTGCATGCAACCTTTTTATGTTGTAGCCGATTTCTTTGAAGGAAAAGAAAAAGTAGCATCTTCTGATATCCTGTGCTCATATTATTCTGCAAAAATTGTTAAATCTCATGTTTAAGAATACAATATCTCTATTTGTTAAGCTAGTATGTCATGCATGTCGTAATTTTTTTTTATTAAAATATGGGAAATATTAGGACCTGATGTAGTATAAGTTCATATTTGCTGACCCGCTATCTCTATTATTGTTGTGTGGATGATAGTACGGTTACAATTAAATACTCAAGCCACTTGCATTGCATGGTTCTTCTTACTTGATATCAAAAGAGTATTGACTACTTGTCCAATTAGAAAAAATTGGTCTAAGTAATATATATTTTATTTTAGTTTAAATTTAAACTATAAATGAAAAGTCAAGCTGAAATAGTTTTTTTAATAAATAAATATTAATTGTTAGTTAATAGTTAGAAATATTAGTAGAGAGAGTTTAAATGTGTAATCATTCCTTCTCTATTCTCTTATCTATTTCCGTCCAATTAAATTATTTTATATCCGGCCTTGCAGCAACGACAAAATGTTTTGGGGAGTTAAAAATAAAAGTAGATCCAAGAATTCTCTATATAGGTCAACTTTTCAAACTGCTACCGAATCCACATGTGGATAAGAGACAACTTGGCAAACTGAAACATCTTAGTAACTAGAGAAAAAGAAAGCAAAAGTGATTCCCGTAGTAGCGGTGAGCAAAATGGGAGCGGCCTAAACCATGAAAATGAAGTTGGGGGAGAGCTATACAAGCGTCATGCTTATATTTAATCTCAATATCATATATAGATATTTTTAACTTAAACAAAATTATTTTTTGGTTATAAAAATGTTCACCTTTTAAATGTTGCAATAACATAATTATGTTGTAATTTAATTTTTTTAGTACAAACCGTGATTAGTTTATACTTTTCGTGTTTACATATTTTTTTAAGTATCTAAAGAATGATTTGTTTTAGATTTGTTTAGTGTAAAAAGAGAATAAAAGAGTAAAAAACTATAAAATTTAAAGACTAATATAACTTTTTGACGGAATAACTAATGTTTCTTTACTATAATAAAATTTGAACCCTTAAGGGCACTTTTTTTATTTTCTGCTTTTAGATTATATTATATAAATTTTTTTCTTATTTTCAAAATTTTGTATGCAAAATATTGAAAATATTATTTTTAACCGGGGTCTAGAGATCCGGACTCAAGTCAATCACAAATAGTATGCAAATACTGTGCAGAAGACCGGATGTATGAGTATCCGGTGTAAATATCCGTTGTCCTTGAGTGAGGAGAGCGGATTGGGCGTTCTGGAGATCCTTCACACCGACCTAACGCGTTGAAGTGGGCGAATGGTGGTGTCACCTGCAAAGATTCTCCGACGCTCAAGTCAGTGATGATATTCCAAGTAAGGAATGTATTTCAGAAAGTAATCGTTCATGAATTCAGTTGAAGATCCCTCACTTCATTAATGAAATGAGTTCATATACCTGATTGGCTCGTTTTACGAGGACTCGTTAGTGGGAACCACTAACTCCCATTAGCATTATTTTATTGCGCACTTACCAGCATGATTGGGTCAAGTGGCTATTTTATATTGAGCATGGAGAATATAGACTAGGATTAGGGAACAAGTTGACCATCCCCGTGAGCAGAATTTGGCTCGTAGTGCAGGGAATTATTGATCGATCCCTGTAGCAATAATCCTTGTCTTTAGCGCAGTGACGTGTGTGTTGTCCGGTGTCATGGTGTTATCCTGAACAACCGGTATAGGGAGAACGCCTGATACGGAATTACAGTCCGGATGTATACCGATGACACTGGTTACACGTTGAAGTCTTGACAAAGACGTTGAAATATGTCTTGCAGATCGGATACCGGTATTGAGACCGGATCATATGTCCCCTAGCTTGTATGAGGGACTGAGTGGTTGTTCACATAAGCTACTCAACCTGCGAGAGGTCTGAATATCGGTAAGCTTACGCGTATAACAGTTCCTTGGCATTTATTATTATTTTGCAAAGAACCGTTCTCAGATTAAAAGATCCGTTCTATGAATTCCATGGAATGGATCCGTTCTATGAATTCCATGGAGGAAAGTTAGTCGCAGTGGTTGATGGTCGTCATGAAGATCCTCCGACGTCCTTATACGGTTTGCCTCCTCTTCCTGAGGGTCAAAGTATGGGACCGGATTTCGTCTTTCCTACGTCTGAGGTTCCTTTATCTGCGGAAGGAACCGAGGCTCCCGGAGGGGATATTTCTGAGGAAGTCCCAAAGGAAGGGACACAAGAGCCTGGTGTTGAGGAGGCACAGAAAGCTGAAGAGCAAATTCCTCCCTCGTAGTCTTGTTTTCATTTATATGTAAAGTTGTGTACCGGAATCAACTCCGGTTTTGAACAATTGTGTAATTTCGTCCTTTATGAATAAAATTCATTTAAGAAATTTGTCTTCAACATTTCATGTATATTTAAGTCGTTGTTAATCCGTTCTGTATGATTAACCTTGAGGTCGAATTGAAATCATTACCTCGGAAGATTAAACAACAAATGAATTTAGAACGGATAAATATATATACATGTCCCCAAGTGCGTGTTAAGAAGAAAGTGCCTGTCTTTAAGGCATGATCCTTAATTCTTTTGGGGAAAAGAGGGGTCGATCCGTTGTTTAGTAAAATAGTGTAACAGGACGGATGACTGTTCTTAATTCATGTTATTCTCACTGGAGAAAACAATGTCGTCCATTGTAAGAATATTGTTCCAAGTTTGGGGAACTGCAAAGGTGTAAGAAAGTGGTGTTTGAGCCTTCCATCATAAGGATGATGATGGGAGTTTGTCTATGCCAGGAGTTACGTCATTGTATCACAGAATAGGTGATAAAGAGTATTCGTCCTGGGAGAATACCACTTGAGAGCGAAAGTGCGGATTAACTTTCAAAATCTTCCATCATAAAAATGATGATGAGGATTGTTTGTATCAGGGGTTACATCATCGAATCACTTTATAGGTGATTGAGATCGTCCGTCTTGGGGATGTGTACGGCACCAGGAGTTACATCGTCAGATCACATAATAGGTGATTGAGATCATCCGTCCTTGGGATGTGTACGGCGCCAGGAGTTACATCGTCAGATCACAGAATAGGTGATTGAGATCATCCGTCCTGGACAAGTACACAACGTCAGGAGTTACATCGTCAGATCACATAATGAGTGATTGAGATTATCCGTTCTGGAAGAGTACACAACGCCAAGAGTTACATCGTCAGATCACAGATTAAGTGATTGAGATAATCCGTCCTGGAGACATTTTTTCAATCGTAGGAGTACGGATTGTGTGAATGCTTCTCAATTTTCAAAAGCTTCCATCATAAGAATAATGATGGGAATTGTTCGTACCAGGAGTTAGTAGATTTGCTCATATGAGCTATATCGATCGTAGTACGTTTAGTAAAAAACAGCTTTAATAGAGGGATTGCATGTGTATTAAATCATTCCGGACTTAAGTAGTGAAGATCGGGTATGAACGTAGAACCTTCATTCCGGATTTTTACATGCAAGATGAAGAACGGATAGAGACGTATAACTATCGTTTTCATGCATAGGCATTTTGATAGCCAAAGACTTGATTTGACAGAAAAGATAGAGTATCTTTTGTCAAGTATAGATAGTTTGATATAAAAGCCTGGTAAAAAGCGTATGTTGCTTCTTAAAGATCAGGCCTTTTGGTTGTAAATATCATAATAGGGATCGCCGTTGTAAGTGAACATGTTATTGTCATGAGAACGGCTTGTAATGTAAATCTTGAGGGGGAATGACTGTGAGAACGTTTCGTCAAGAGTTTATTCCTCAAGATATTCGTTAAATTGTTGATACTGTCCCCAAGTATTATTGGGTGATCAGACTTTGAACGAACTCTGAGTGATACTTTCACGTGAGTTCTTAAGAGTGAGGACTTCGGATAGAAATTCCTCTATTTGATAATTTCGAATGTAAATATTTCCGACTGAAAGGTTTCGGGTGAATGTGCCTAAGATTGTGGCGTACCCGAATGAATTATTTTTGGGTCGGAGTTTATGAGTCAGGTTTCAATTGAAGAATTGATGACTCAGAATTTAAAGCTATAAAACTTCCAAATAAAGAACTTCAAAAGAGAGTATTAATTTGGAGTTCAGTATAACTTACTTGTTGTGTTTGGAGTTCGGTTTGATCCTACAATCCATGTCATATTTGGCGTTCGGTTTAATCCTACTAACCGTTCTTCAATCGGTCTTTGATTTTACCCAATGACGATTCTTCACCGACGTTCGGTCAATTCTACTAGTCGTACTCAGAGTTCGGTTTAATCCTACAATCCGAGCCTTCAACACGGGGTTCAAATCAGGGCTAATCCTGAACCTACTGCGCCCGTTACTTGGGGTTCAGCGTGGTCTTGAAGAAGAACCAGCTTACTGCGCCCAAGCCTTCAATACGGTGTTGGGTTCTACCCTTTTACCGTTCTTAGAATGGGGTTCGGTTCAATCCTACAACCCATTTCCTGAGGTTCGGTTTAATCCTACAACTCAGGTCTTCACCAACGTTCGGCCAAACCTACTAGTCGTACTCGGAGTTCGGTTCAATCCTACAATCCGAGCCTTCACCGGTGTTCAGCCAAACTTACTAACCGTACCCAAAGTTCGGTTTAATCCTACAATCTGGGCCTTCAAATGGGGTGGTTCACCCAGTTGTACCTTTGAAGAGGTTCATCGCTAACAACAGATACATTGTTAGGATCATCCGTCCTGAAAGTATCTTGTCACAACAGTGTTGTGCATCGAATAAAATCATAAAGACAATGGGTGAATCATTTAGAGTATTTCATTAATTATGAATTACAAAAGAGAGAAAGAGAGATAAGTCAGGGTTATGACTCATTAGACCTTCTTGGTAAAACCTGATCGAGAAAAACCTAAGTAAGGAAAAGGAGTGGAGTGCACACCGTCTTACCGACTAGCTGTATCAACAGAAGGCCCTATTAATTTTGCTGGCCTGATCCCTAATCAATGACCTCTCGACGGCCTTGATGTTGTTGTCGGGGCATAGTGTTTTGCTGTGCAGGCTCACCAATCACAACTCCCTTTTGTTTTTCAGAAGCAGTAAACCTTCTGATCGGAGTGGGATGATCGTCATCGTCTTCCTCGTAATCTCCTCCCCTTTTCTCAATCTGGTCCAGTTGATCAGTAGACCTTTCTTTGAGAAGGTATTGTTTGAGTTTACCCTCTCGGATCAGGGTCTCAATAGTATTCATCAGAGCCTGACATTCGTCTGTTGAATGGCCGTCTTGCTCATGGAATTCGTAGTATTTCCGAGGGTCACCCTGTTTGCGGAGCTGGGGCGGAGTCCTGACCCCGTACGCAATAAGGGTTGGCCATCCGATCTCCCTAAGAATTTGAGATCGTTCAGAATTTAACGGAGCATAATTGTCGAATGCATGCATCCGTTCTGCTTAACGCTGTGGAGCGGAGCTATCGAAGGCATCGCCACGGCACGGTCTTTCCATGGGATCCGATCTGGATCTGTTCTTATCACTCTGTTGTAACGTTGGGGATTTCCCTCTCGCCACTGTTGCTTCCAAGTGTATTTCAATGCTCACATACTTGGATGCTTTCCTCCTGAATTCTTCAAAATTCACTGGAGGATTCTTTGCCAACGACAGGGCAAAAGCAGAGATTGGTTGCAAAGCTTCTATTGCTATGTGCAATTGTAGTGCTTCTGCCAAGTTTGGAACAGTAGCTGCTTCCTTGTGAAACCTCTTCAAGAAGTCCTTGAGAGTTTCATGTTCCCCCTGCCTAATCTGAGCCAAGGTATGAGATGTTCTGGGAATATCACTGGAAATGACAAAGTGGTCCACAAACGCTGTTGCCATTTCTTCCCATGAGTCAATGGAACCTGATGGTAGCTTCCTGAACCAGCTAAGGGTATCATCAACAAGAGTCCGAGGGAACATCCTGCACATGACATCTTCATCTGCCCCCAGGTACATGGCTTCGAGTGTATAAGCATCAAGATGCTTAGTAGGATCAGTTTCACCACTGTATTTTTCTATAGAGAGAGGTTGAGTAGTCTGTAGGTGCTTAGGGATGCGTACACTCATAAGTCTCCTTGAAAAAGGGACTGTGAGCTTATAAGTTACTGGAGAGGCTGTCATCAGCCTCCTCTTCCCTTTAACAACTCTCTTATCAGAATCGTGGATCTGTTCCTTCCCTTCAAATGTGGGGATATTTGAATACTGGGGGGTAGAGGATTTTTCTCCCTCGGTTGTGTGATGTGTCCCCTTGATCAAAGACATGACTCTCTCCTCCACGCTCTTTCTTTCACGTTTCAATTCCATCAGTTCCTCCATCAACTTTCTTATCATTTCATCCTTTAGATTTGGTGCTGAAACCTGCACCATTCTTCTTGAACTTTCCACAGGCGACTCGAGAGCTAAGTGCCTGTTCACTGGTTGTTCCTGGGCAGTGATGTCTTCCACGTGCCCATCTGGTTGGTTTCTCCCATTGCCTTCCATAATAAGAGACCAGACTTCTTAAACGAGAAGTGGGAATAACTTTAACGAGTCCCACCGGGCGTGCCAATGATCGGTCCTGAACCGGGGTCTAGAGATCCGGACTCAAGTCAATCACAAATAGTATGCAAATACTGTACAGAAGACCAGATGTATGAGTATCCGGTGTAAATATCCGTTGTCCTTGAGTGAGGAGAGCGGATTGGGCGTTCTGGAGATCCTTCACACCGACCTAACGCGTTGAAGTGGGCGAATGGTGGTGTCACCTGCAAAGATTCTCCGACGCTCAAGTCAGTGATGATATTCCAAGTAAGGAATGTATTTCAGAAAGTAATCGTTCATGAATTCAGTTGAAGATCCCTCACTTCATTAATGAAATGAGTTCATATACCTGATTGGCTCGTTTTACGAGGACTCGTTAGTGGGGAACCACTAACTCCCATTAGCATTATTTTATTGCGCACTTACCAGCATGATTGGGTCAAGTGGCTATTTTATATTGAGCATGGAGAATATAGACTAGGATTAGGGAACAAGTTGACCATCCCCGTGAGCAGAATTTGACTCGTAGTGCAGGGAATTATTGATCGATCCCTGTAGCAATAATCCTTGTCTTTAGCGCAGTGACGTGTGTGTTGTCCGGTGTCATGGTGTTATCCTGAACAACCGGTATAGGGAGAACGCCTGATACGGAATTACAGTCCGGATGTATACCGATGACACCGGTTACACGTTGAAGTCTTGACAAAGACGTTGAAATATGTCTTGCAGATCGGATACCGGTATTGAGACCGGATCAAAACAGAAAATAGAATAGTTTATAATTAAAATAAACAAACATAAACTATACTTTGCCTGCATTTCAGGTTGTGTGTAGCTTTTGTTTGTAACTGAAAACTTACCCAAGTGATTTCGATCTTATCTCATTTCACTTGGTAAGTCTTTTAACTGTTTCTGAGAGTTTTAACTATATTAAACAGAGTGAAAGATTAATATTAATATTAATTTTTTTATTTTTATAACTTCTTTTCCCTAATTACAAGTTTATTTCAAACAAAGTCTCTCTATTATTCCTTTGGTTAACTTCAAAATAAAATACTGTTTGCCATTTTAGAAGTTTGAAACAACATAAATATATTTTTATTCTATTTTTACATACACTTAATTTTGAAATATCAAGTGAAAAAATTGAGTCGGCTATGAAACATTTTTAGGTTCACTCAAATGATAAAATTAAAAAATAAGTTTAACTGAAATACAACGTTATTGTTAAAATTTCTATACCATTAATCAATTATATATAAATCATAAATCACTATAAAATGACTTCTAAAATAATTATTATGGAGTAACTGATGATTATTTATATTTATATAATAAGGGGAAAAATTGTTACACCGTCGTCGTTCTATTTTAGTTAAATCCTGAAAATAAAAATGAAAAGTATAAAATAAAATAAGTAAAGCTAAAATGTATAAAAATTAAAATAATTTAAAAATGAAAACGTCAATTATATCAGGCAGATAAAAAAAAGTGTACCTATTTAGGGAACTGACCTTTACCAAAAAAAAATCAGGAACAGTGGGTCCTACCAAAATTCGAATCTAATTGTCTATATGTGCCGCCGAAACTATTTTAGTAATTTTTTTTATATCAATTTGAAAGATAATTGGTATAAAAAAATATAACTTTTTCCTTTGTTATTTCTTAAATTAGTATAAAAAATATTTTTTAGTATCTATTATAAAAGAAAAAATTTACTCCCTAGAGTGAGAGGGTCCATTTGCCCAAAATACCAATTTGCTTCTTACACCACCGTCTCCACTAATTATATTTGACACTAGATAGTGGAACTGTAGATACACGTGCCTCGATTTGGTATTAGATTTTTTATTTGTAATTATATTATAGTTATTTAATAAAATATAAAATAAACAAATACTAACCAGTATTATAATGATATTAGTTAAAGAAGTTAAAATAGAAATTTTTTATTATAAAATATCATTAAAACTTATTTATTTTAATTTTTAATTTCTCTTTATATTATTTTTAATAAAAAATTATTTTTATTCCTTTAAACAATGTTTTTAAAATACTTGTTAGTTTGACCCAAAAAATAATTATACAATAGGGTTATGTACATATAAACAAGATAGAAAAAATAAAAAGAGAAAAAAAATAATTATGATCGAATAGTATTTGCATTAAATATGATATATCTCCGCAAAAATATTAATAAAAAGAATGAAGAATAAGAAAATGAGCATACATGTTAAAATGACTACTCATGCCATTTTTTATTTCATGTTTATAAATTACAAAACTAATGAATTTTAAGAATAAGTTTTTGAATTTTCTAAAAGAAAATGATAAACATCAGAGTTTCTCATGAAACAAATCAGACTTTTTTTTTTAAAATGGGGTGCTTTTTGAAAAAATTAAAAAATGGGATGACTTAAAAAATAATTGTATGTTTAGGGTAAAAAACATCACACATCAATGTTTTATATCACACCTAGCATGCTCACACCAAAAATCAAACTTTGAATCCATGAAATACAACATGATATGACAACCACCAGGACAACTAATTCTTTAATATAAATAAAGAATGTTATTAAGTATAATTCTTTTTATTTTTACTTATACACATATAAATATATATTTACATAAAATAAAAACAACTTATGTAATATATATATATATATATATATATATATATATATATATATAACACATTAATATTATATATTAAAATGTATAATATACAGTTTATAAATTAAATATATATTTATAATATTATACATTAATATATATTAAATATTTTAATATATAAATTATATATATTATATTAAATATATATTTTATATTAAGTTTTTTAATATATATTTTATATACATTAACGTTAATATATATATATATATATTATATCAATTAACATTAATGTATATAAAATATATATATATTAACGTTAATGCGTATAATATATATATATATATATATATATTAAATTATTTTAACAGAAAATATATATTTTATGTTTAATATTTTAATATATATTATATATTATACATTAATATATTTATATATAAAAATTATATATTATATACATTAATATATATTTTATATTTAATA
This sequence comes from Clitoria ternatea, assembly GCA_037962975.1. Lineage (NCBI taxonomy): Eukaryota > Viridiplantae > Streptophyta > Magnoliopsida > Fabales > Fabaceae > Clitoria > Clitoria ternatea. The sequence continues at coordinate 267,431,264 of CM075671.1, forward strand.
TTATAAATATATATTTAATTTGTAAATGATATATTATAATTTTAATTCATAATATTTTTTAAACCATCCTATTTCCCATTTTTTTTAAAAACACTCCATTTAAAAAAATAAAAGCCAACAAATCACAATCCAATGAAAGATAAAACAACATTATAAAAAGTATACCCTAGTGTTAGTGTATAAAAAAATGTGCGAAAAACTTATTACGATGATTTTTTTTTTAATTTAGTCATATCATGTGTGAAAAAAACTATCCTACACTAACATAATTTTTTTTAATTTTAGAAATCCAATTAATTTGAGGATTACTTAAAAATCAATGTAGGTGAACATTAATAATGTTTTTAAAATAAAATTTTCCTTTCTAAATTTCTTATTTTATATAAAATTACACAAATTTAATAAACCACTATATATATATATATTTGCATATTATTATTATGATTTTCTCTAATCTTACAAGATAAAAAAAATAATACTGATCAATTATTTATAGTTATTTTTATCTTTTTCTACAATAATCTATGATTCATATCTTATTTTTATATCACATTCTTTTTCTTGAAGTAAATACTACATTCTTTAAATATAAAAAACTACACTTCATCTTATATTAAAAATTATTAAATGTATAGTTATTTAAGAAAGTACAAACTAAAATACCCTCATTTAATTTTATTATTTTATTAATAATAAATAATGTCTCAATTTTTAAAATTTTATTTATTAGTCAAAATAAAAAATAATATAAGAGAGATACATTAATTATACAATATTACAATTGGAAATAATTAATTACACCTTAAAAGAATAATTTTAAAATAAAAAAAATCCAAAATAACAATAAAAATAAAACGAATGGAGTATGGAGGTTTACTTCCCCAAAAATGTATTATTTCCCTCTAATATAAACAAATGATAAACAATTCTTGTGTAACAATATAAGTAAATATAAACAATTTTAGTTTATTAAATACGGAAGTATTTTTAAATACTCTTATTTTATATATATGTTCATTTTTAATAGATAAACACTAAATCCATTAACGACTTTTAATTAAGGGTAAATACATGTTTTTTTAGGTAAAATTAATGATATTAAACAAGATTAATTACTTTTCTTAAAAGATGTCAGGTAGTTATCTATTGCTTATAGCAGAAGTAACTAGAAATATTTATTTTTTATAGTTATTTTAATGGCTTTAATTTGTACATTAAAAAATGTTCCATTGTAATCTTACATAGCTCTTAATTTTATTTTTTTAAAATATTTTAAATAGTTTAAAAGACTAAAATAAAAAATATATATATATTAAAGAACCAAAATCACACCTCAACTATGTTACGATAAAAAATAATTAAATTAAATTTTGTTTAGTATTTTATTTATTTGACGACCCTTTTGAAAATGTGTTTTTTGTGGATTTGGAAAACGTAAGTTATCAATACTCCTTTTGGAATATGGAAGCTAGCAATGTCGGCAGCCGTTATTTATTATTAATACGTTTCTTTATCGTTTTCCTTATGACATATATTTTAGGAAAGAAATTCAACGGTGACCATAGCTAAACATATAAAAAAATATTATTTTATACTATTAGAATCTATTTTAAAATTTCTATATGGTTATGAAAAATAAATTATTTAGATAATATATTTTGTTTGTATATTAATTTTTTTAAAAATATGTTTAAAATTATTTAAATAAATAAAAGAATTATAAAATTAATAAATACAAAAGATATAATTAAAAAAACAACAAATGTATAGCAAAAATAAATATCGTTTACAATCAGATCATTTTCCTTTTAAAAGTATAATTAGATAAATTAAAGTATACTTAAAAAAATACTCAAACATACAAATACATACTTTTTTAAAATAAAAAACTAAATTTATAAATAAAACACTTTCAAATTATTCTTCGTACATGAATTAACAAATAAAATAAATACCTTGCTTGCAACCTGCAAAGGTAAAAGCATGAGGTCACACCGTTGTGCACACGTCATACCAAAGTGATTTTCAAACGTTTTAAAGGTGTGTGAATATTAAAAAGAGGTGAGAGATTAAATAAACATTTACATACAATATAAATTTTGAGATTTGGTTTTATGTAGAATAAGCACCTATATATGAGATTGTGAAAATAAAAAAATAATATTAAATCTTTATGTTATTTAAAATAGTTAAGTTTTTATTAAATCAATAATTTTTTTTTGTTGATCAAAAATCAGTTTAATTAATTATCTAAGGAAAAGTTATTTGTATTAGGAGGAGAAAGAATGATTGTGTTTCTGTCCATAATAAGAGATGTTTTAGGGTACTTCCCACATTAGTTCCAGAATAAATGGCTGATAAATATGTCATAGTATTTAATTTGTTTAACCAAACTTGATGAATTAATTTAATTTCATCTGCTTTGTGGAATTGGTTCATTGTTCTCAAGGTCAATATTTTTGTATGTCAATTTTCCTGGGTGGAATTCTCGTCTTGCAGGAAGAGTAATAAATAATTCAAAGTTGATTTGTAAATTGTGTAATAAGGATAATGAAATTGTACAACATCTACGTTGGTGCGATATTTACACAGATCAAATCAACATTTTCAGGGCTCGGTTTCTGGTTTCTGGTTTCGTTACCGTACGTTTAAACAATGATTACTTATGACAAAAAAAAAACAATGATTACTGATTTTAAAAATATTTGCTTTATTTGGAAATTTTGAAAGGTAATAACGACATTGGAATCTTGATAATATTGTTGACTTAAGTGGAGATCTTTCCTCTACTCATTTAGTTGCGTAATCCTTTAGATTATCTTCTGTTTTTTGAGTAGTAAAGATTTTTGTGGTTTTAATCTTTATGTAAAAGTGCCTTGAGTTTAGCCTTTGGTTTGTAACTCGAGTACTTTAATGTAATTTTAATTTAATATTTTTTGGTTTTTTTATATATAAAAAATACCATGTGAAATGCTTAATAGTTTTAATTAGACGAGTTCTAGTGATTAATTTTGATGAAATAGGCTATAAGAAAGGCATTGGTGATTAATCTTCACTTATTCTAATTGTTATAACTTTTTTTTTATCTTTTTGAAACTAGACTAAATAGTTTTTTTAAAAGTACTAATTAAAAAACAAAAGCTTATTTTTCATGAAGAATATTAGTGCCCGTTTGATGTATAGAATTGAGTATGAAATTAAAATTTGAAATTGATTCTTAAAATTTTAATTTTGATGTTTGAAACTCATCTAACAATTGGAAATATAATTCTAAGATTTAATTCCATAAAATTGAAATATTTTTAATTCCTAACCTATATCATCTCAATTATCAATTTCTAACATCATATTATATTACCGCTACCATCATCCTCATCCCTACAACCATCACCACCCATTACATATGGTCATCATCATTATTACCACTATTATCATTGCCACAGTAACCAGCGTCATTGTCATCACCTCTACCACCGTTGCCCCGCGACATCCTTTAAAAAATTAAAATTTGTATGTAGTTGCTTATTTGTTACCCACTAGAACAAACACATAAAGGGCAGTACTTTATTCTTCATAATTATGAAATTCTTATTGGATTAAAAGATAATTGGTAAAATTATTCCCTAGAATTTTCTTAAAAATATTTGGCCAGAGTTTTTAACTTTCAGTTAAAGAAAAATATAAAATAACTTCTTTATTTTGAAAACTCTTTTTTTAAAACTTTAGCTTAAAAGTATTTTTCAAGTGAAAAATAAGATGGGCCAAATAAGCCTAAATAAGAAGGGTTATTAATTAATTTTCTTTATTTAAAGTTGAGTTTGTTGATGGCGATAACCAAATCACATTAAATAAGATAAGTTAATGTTTTTACATTGAAACCAAAAAAAAATACTTACACATTCAAACATGTTATGCTGATACATCGATATTGAATTGTTAAAAGTGTGAATGAAAACAAACCGTGACTTAAAAAACGTTTGAAATGGCAAGGAAAAGGTACTGAAATAGCTAATTCCATACCCCCAAAGAAGCATTAAAAACTAGTTTTTAGATTTGTATTATGTTATGTTGTACTGATGTACATTTCCGTGAACTTCAGTAGTTAGCTGGTTAGAAGCCTAACGCTATATACATACAATGATTTTCACACAAAATAGAGAAGAAAACACCTAAAACAAGTTAGGTTCTCAATACTCAAAATTGAGATAATGGTCTTTCCTTGATAATTTTCTACTTTTCCTTACCAGTTTTGCTGGTTATGAAGGTCTAACTGATAGTCTTTAAGCTGAGCTGCCCATACAGTTTAGGAAGTTGCCAGGTAGTGGTTTCTAATATCATGTCAGCAATTGAAGAAAATATATGGAAGAAAAATAAAATAAAATATATATATATATATATATATATATATATATATATATATATATATATATATATATATATATATATATATATCCTTTTATGCTGAATGCTAATGTTATTCTGGTTTTTGGCCTGGATACAGCATTGGCTGTTAGAGGGGTGAACATTAAACATCTCTTAAGTCTGCTGTATTGTAAAATGAATTGAAAATTGAAAGTAAACGGTTTTTATATAAAAATGTATTAGGACTTCCTTCCAAATCAATAAAAATTAACGATGATTTTATTTTAAGAATTAAATATGGTTTTTGTCTATAAAATAAGAGCCTTTTAAGAATTAAGGACTTAAAACAAAATATTTAATATAAGATAGATGTAAAAAAATTTATTTTATAGGGACCAAAACCAAAAGATTCTTATTTTATGGGGATCAAAAATATATTTAAGCCTTATTTTAAATAAAAAATTTCCATTTCTAATTCCCTAGCAGAGCATTTTTCATTTCCTAATAGCAAAATCCTCTTGAATATTGTGTTCAAGAGTCATCTGTTAATGGTGGTAGGTGATACAGTGGGTCAGTCTTCCCCCAACTTCAGAAGCAATATAGCATAATGCTTATGCTGATAGGCTAGGCTATCCATTCCATATTTATGACTCTCTTAAGGCTTCCAGTGGGTTGTTTGATTACAAATTTTCATTTATTGGAAGCCTGGACAAAAGAACAGGAAGGCTCTCTAATCTGCACTCAATTACAAACTATACCATTGGAAAAGAAATGAGAAGCAACTGGTTATGGACCAACAAAACGAAAAATAGATTAGAGTTGGAAGTTTGCTACATAACATTTGTGTGGCGACCTTCAAATCACTCTTAACATATTCCATTTGTTCATAGGAATAGCAACACTGGAACTACCAAGAGTACAATTGCATAAACAACTTAAGTGTTTGTTTAATAAACTCTTATCACATAAAGGCTTATGCTATATATGGCTATGCAACATTGCAACTACGAAACTTAATGAAATCACATTGAATATGAAGCTGTACCAACCACACACTAGGTCTTTGCCGCTGAACATGGAGGAGACCACGTAGCAATGGATGTTATAGGCAAAGACTAGCTTCATTTGTGATGGTCTTGAGTTCAAGTTTCAAGAAATACAATTGTTTTAAATTTCAGTTGGAAGAACTTTATCCCTCATAATAGTTGTGCCAGTTCAAGCTCAAATAGGATACATCAGAAGTGAAAACAAAAACAAAAACCAAAAAAAAAAGACACCATATGTTCACTGCCTCAACTACCTACTTTAATTTTTGGGAATTAATAAACTCAAAACCCTAACTTTGCTTGGTAAAAATGAAACTCCTATATGAGTGTTGTAACAGACACTGATAGTGAAAGGTAAAATTCATAAAGTACATTGATGTGATTAGTAGACATTAAATTTGTAGACGACGAGTATATATGATTGGAGTAAATTCATTGTATATAACTCACAATATGTAGGAATCTCGAAAGAGGAAACATATGAAAATGCTTCATTACTCCCGAATGAACAAGCTATGAAGAAGAAGAATCCAGAATTTTTAGGTTGGCTTTGACTGAATCAAGTTGCTCTGCAAAAAAACAGAGCAAGCATAAGAATAATAGATAATATTGATTAAAGAAGAGAGAAAGCGTGTAGCTTACTCTGCTCTGTTGTGATTGCTGTTGGGATTGAAGTGCGAAAAAATAGGTTAGCGTTTCTCTGATATACAGCCTAGAGGGAGAGAAAAGGGAATGAGAAGGGTAAAAAGAGTGAGTGAAAGAGAAGAAAGAGAGAAGAATACTCTGGAAGAGGAAAGGTTGTTGAGCTCGGCGATGGCCACTTCATGGCTCCTCAATTGCTTGCTCAGATCACTGTTCCTGTTACTTGAAACTGAGGCCATCGGAGAATAGAACAAGCAAGGGTTTCGGGTTTCGGGTTTCGGTTTCAGAATGTATGCCTAGGTTACTAGTCAACTCCTGTAAGAATTAGTCCATTATATTTTGCTAATTAAAATTGGTTTATGTCATTAGTTTTGTGTTTCTACATAACTCTCATGAAAATTTTGTGACTAGAATCTTCTGATAGTAATAATTATTTTTTTAAAATTTTAAGAGAATATCAATGATTGTTCTTTTAATAATATATTTATTGATAATAAACTAGTGAAGAAAATTTTAAAAGCAATAAATAAGAGAATGATAAAAATAAAATAGAAAAATAATTAATTATTTTATAAAAATTAACAATATTAATCACATATTTTTTTCCCCTAACAATTAAATAGAAATAGAAATAGTAATTATTAGTTACCTTGTGATCCGGTCTCAATACCGGTATCCGATCTGCAAGACATATTTCAACGTCTTTGTCAAGACATCAACGTGTAACCGGTGTCATCGGTATACATCCGGACTGTAATTCCGTATCAGGCGCTCTCCCTATACCGGTTGTTCAGGATAACACCATGACACCGGATAACACACACGTCACTATGCAAAAGACAAGAATCATTGCTACAGGGACCGATCAATAATCCCCAGCACTACAAGCCAAATTCTGCTCACGGGGATGGTCAACTTGTTCCCTAATCCTAGTCTATACTCTTCATGCTCAATATAAAATAGCCACTTGACCCAATCATGCTGGTAAGTGCGCAATAAAATAATGCTAATGGAAGTTAGTGGTTCCCCACTAACGAGTCCTCGTAAAACGAGCCAATCAGGTATATGAACTCTCTTCATCAATGAAGGGGGGATTCTGAACTTAATAAAAAAACGATTACTCTCTGAAATACATTCCTTACTTGGAATATTATCACTGACTTGAGCGTCGGAGAATCTTTGCAGGTGACACCACCATTCGCCCACATCAACGCGCTAGGTCGGTGTGAAGGATCTCCAGAACGTCCAATCCGCTCTCCTCACGCAAGGACAACGGATATTTATACCGGATACTCATACATTCGGTCTTCTATACAGTATTTACATACTATTTGTGATTGACTTGACTCCGGATCTCTAGACCCCGGTTCAGGACTGATCATTGGCACGCCCGGTGGGACTCGATAAAGTTATTCCCATATCCATTGAAAGAACAAGTGATCCTAGATGGAAGGCGAAGGACAAGATTTCGTGGAGAATCAACCTGAAGGCAGAACCAACCCCAACGTCTTTAGGAAACTCAACTTTGATTCTCATGGGGGCAGCTCAAAGAAGATAGTAACAGTGTCTAATCCTGATCCTCGTGATGAGCTGATCAGTCAACTTCAGAGGGAACTCGCTGAACTGCGAAGAGAAAGAAGGCAAAGCGAGGACAAGGAATCATCTCGCACACGAAACACTCCCCATACAACTGACGGAGAAAAGTCCACCACTCTCTAATACTCGAACATCCCTACGTTTGAGGGGAGAGAACAGACTCATGACTCTGAAGTTGAAACTGCCCGAAGGAAGAGGGAGTCAACAACAACACCCCCAGTAACTTACAAGTTAAAAGTTCCTTTTTCAAGGAGACTCATGAGCATCCACATCCCCAAGCACCTTCAAACTACTCAGCCACTTTCCATTGGAAAATACAATGGCGAAACCGATCCTACCAAGCACCTTGATGCTTACGTATTTGAAGCCATGTACTTGGGGGCTGATGAGGATATAATGTGTCGAATGTTCCCACGGACATTATCAGAAGAGGCCCTCGGTTGGTTTAAAGGTCTACCTTCTGGATCTATAGATTCTTGGGCTGAAATGGCAGCTACTTTTGAAACTCACTTTGTCATCTCTAGAGATGTGCCCAGGACATCTCACACCTTGGCTCAGATTAAGCAAGGTGGAAACGAAGGCTTAAAAGATTTCCTGAAGAGGTTCTACAAGGAAGCTTCCCTGGTTCCTAACCTCACAGAGTCCATTAAGCTGCATATTGTCATTGAGGCATTGCAGCCAGGATCAGCTTTTGCCCTCTCATTAGCAAAGAGCCCTCCAGTAACGTTTGAGGAGTTCAGGAAAAAAGCCTCAAAGTACGTGAGTATAGAGATGCACTTAGAAGCTATAGCTGCAAAGAAAAAGCCACCAACACCACCTTCCCAAACTCAGAAGGGTAAGGAGAAAACGAGGTCAGAACGCATGGAGAGACCATTCACCAATCCTAAAGTTAATAACCACTCTCCTCGACCTCGAGAAAGGCAGGTTAATTCCTTCAGCCATTATGCACAACTATCTGCCAAGCCATCTCAGATTTTGAGAGAGGTCGGATGGCCAGCTTTTAGCATCTATGGCGTTAGAAGGCCAGCCCCTATGAAAAGACCAGGAAATCCCCGTAAGTATTGTGATTTTCATGAGCAGAATGGTCATTCCACTGATGAATGCCAAGCTCTAAAGAACGCGGTTGAGACGCTAATTAGAGAAGGCAAATTAAAGCAATACCTGTTCAAAGAGAAATCCTTTGACAGAGTAGAGCGGAATGAGAAAAGAGAAAGGGATCCAGACGACGGGGATGACAATAACCGTAATCCGGTTAGAAAATTCTCTGCTTCGGAGAAACAAAAGGGTGTGATGACTGATGAAATAGCACATAAATATAGCATGCCTCAACAACAACGTCAAGGCCGGCGTGAAGTCATTGACATGATTGCTGGAGGATTCGCTGGAGGAGGAGCTTCAATTACAGCCCGTAAGAATCATCATAGAATGATTCTGTCTGTGCAAGGGAAAGTCAAAGACAATCGCCCTTACAGAGGTGGGGTTGAAGCTCCAATAATCTCTTTCTTCGATGAGGATTTTGGCCCAACCGTTCCTGGTGGTGACGATGCTGTGGTCATCACTGCAGTAATAGCCAACAAGGACGTCCGAAGAATCCTTGTTGACCAGGGAAGTTCCTGCGATGTTATTTTTTATAATTGCTTTGAAAGAATGGGTTTTAAAGACTCAGACTTACAACCTTATACGCAGGAACTAACAGCTTTCAATGGAGCAAAGCAATCAACGAAGGGGTACCTTGACACCCTTATTTCGTTTGAAGGTGAACCAGGGGCCAGAACGGTTAAATCCCGAGTGTTGGTGATCGATGTTAAATCACCATTTAATGGCATCATAGGCCGTCCTACGTTAAATGCCATGGAGGCAGTTGTATCAACTCCACATCTCCTTGTCAAGTTTATTGATAAGGATAATGCTGTTTCATCTATCCGAGGTGATCAAGAGATGGCTAGGTACTGCTACAACCTAAGCCTCAACATGACAAAGCTGGAAGCCTCCAATAAAAAGAGGAAGCTCAATGATTCTGGAGCAGCCGCTGGATCTGTAAGCCTTGTCGACCTGGACCCTAGGGCGGATTTGAACATTGATCCATCCAACCCATTAAAGCCCACACCGGATGGGGATTCCAGGGACATCGTCTTGGGAGATTCTCCAGAAAAGATCACCCATATTAATGACAAGCTCGATACAGAAATGGAACAACGTCTACTGATGCTCCTGCAAGAGTTTAAAGACCTCTTTGCATGGACTGCAGCCGATATGCCTGGCATAGACCCTGCTTTCTGCTGTCATAAATTATCCGTCTATCCAGAGACGAGACCGGTTGCCCAAAAGAAAAGAAGATTGGGACCAGAGAAACAGAAGGCAGCTTGCCAGCAAACTGAGGAATTACTGAAGGCCGGATTTATCAAAGAAATCCGTTATTCCTCTTGGCTATCAAATGTGGTGATGGTCCGTAAATCCAATGGTAAATGGAGAATGTGCATTGACTATGTGGACCTCAACCGCTGCTGTCCAAAGGATCCTTATCCTCTTCCTAATATAGATCGGATGGTAGATGACTCCTCTGGTTATCAATACCTGAGTTTCATGGATGCTTATTCGGGTTACAACCAGATTCCGATGTACGAAGAGGATCAAGAGAAGACAGCTTTCATAAATGATCGTGGTGTCTTTTGCTATACAGTTATGCCCTTTGGCCTGAAAAATGCTGGGGCCACATATCAGCGCATGATCAACAAGGTTTTTGAGGGTATGCACACCAAACTTGTTGAAGTGTACATTGATGACATAATAGCCAAGACACCGGTTGGAGGCGATCATATTGAAGACCTACGCCAAGTATTTACCCGCTTGAGAGAATTTAACATGAGGCTAAACCCAATGAAATGCACTTTCGCTGTCCCTGCTGGGAAGTTCTTGGGTTTCATGTTAACCCAACGCGGTATTGAAGCCAATCCAGGGAAGTACCAAACGATTCTAGACATGCAGAGTCCAAAGGATCTGAGAGAAGTCCAATCCCTGAATGGCAAAGTAGCAGCTTTGGCACGGTTCATGCCAAAAATGGCTCACAGGTCACTCCCTCTGTATAAAATACTGAAAAAGTCCAAGAAATTCGAGTGGGGACAGGAACAAGAGAAAGCATTCCAAGAGCTTAAGGAGGTGTTGTCTAAACCTCCCATTCTCACGAAGCCTGACCCCGAAGACACACTCATCCTATACTTGGCTATTTCAGATAAAGCTTTGGGCGTTGCCTTGATAAAAGAAACTCCCGATGGACAGAGACCGGTCTATTTCACTAGCAAAACCTTACAAGGTGTTGAGATCCGGTATCAAAAAATCGAGAAGGCCGCCCTCGCTGTTGTTTGGGCCTCTCGATGGCTACGTCCGTACTTTCACGCCCATCCAATCATAGTAAGAACGGATTTACCACTCCGCTCTGTATTAATCAAGCCCGATCTCGCTGGGAGGATGATCAAGTGGTCTATTGAACTCTCTGAGTTTGATATATCCTATGAACGTCGAAGCGCTATTAAAGCTCAAGTCCTGGCTGATTTTATTGTGGAAATGACAGGGACGGATCCAGATACCCCTCGTGTCCATTGGACTATTTACGTTGATGGTTCATCGAACCAAAGGGGCTCTGGAGCAGGTGTAGTCCTTGAAAGTGATGACGGAGTGCACCTGGAAATCTCCCTTTGTTTTAATTTTAAAACATCCAACAACCAAGCTGAATACGAAGCTTGTTTGGCTGGACTGAGAGCTGCAATTGACATCAGAGCTTCTGAAGCGACGCTCTGTAGCGATTCACAACTGGTGATTTCACAGATCTTGGGAGATTATCAGGCTCGCGAACCTCAACTCCAATTATACTTGAACTGTGTCAAGGAGTTGAGAGAGAAATTCTCGAAAATGGAATTCAAACATGTTCCACGCGAAGAAAATACTAGAGCGGATATACTCTCCAGATTAGCAAGCACCAAACGACCAGGTAGCACCACTACACTGGTTCAAAGCACACTGACGTCGCCCAGCATTCCTCTTTTCCCTTCTCTAAATGCCATAATGACCAACTCCCTTTATGAAGACACATGGATGGCCCCCTACATCCGTTATTTGGCCGATGGGCAGCTGCCTACGGATGAGAAGGAAAAGACAAAGATAAGGAGGGAATTACCATACTTCACCACGATCGATGGTAATCTTTACAGAAGGGCACTCTCCATGCCTTATTTGATTTGTCTCAAAGAGAATAAGGTGCAAGGTGTAATGGAGGAAGTGCATGAAGGACAATGTGGACACCACGCCAGAGGAAGAAGTTTAATGAGAAAAATCCTCAGGGCAGGCTACTGGTGGCCCATGATAAAACAAGACTCCATTGACTTCGTCAAAAAATGCGACGCTTGCCAAAAGTTCTCTAATCTTTACCATACACCGGCGGAAGAACTCTTCACATCCGCTGTTCCATGGCCCTTCTACCAATGGGGATTGGATATTCTGGGCCCCTTTCCAACTGCTCCTGGGGGCATCAAATATCTTATTGTAGGGGTCGATTATTTCACTAAGTGGATAGAAGCAGAGCCGGTGGTACATATTACTTCAGCCCGAACTCGTCGTTTCATGTATGAAAACATTATAACACGATTCGGGGTCCCAACACGAGTTGTCACAGATAATGGCACCCAATTCACGGATAGAAAATTCACAGATTTACTCGAAGGGTTAGGAATAACCCAAATATTCTCATCCGTCGAACATCCCCAAACCAACGGCCAAGCTGAAGTGGCCAACAGGGAGGTGCTGAAAGGACTAAAGAAACGCCTTGGTGAAGCCAAGGGCGGATGGATAGACCAGTTGTGTCACGTCCTGTGGGCATATCGGATAACGCCTCATTCTTCTACCAACGAATCCCCATATCGCCTCACATACGGGGTAGAGGCAATGATACCCGTGGAATTGCAAATTGCTTCCACAAGGGTCAAATACTTCTCTGAAGACAACAATAACGCTAACTTGGCGTCAGAAATAGATGTCATACAAGAACTCAGAGAAGATGCATTCATCAGAGATCAGGCTATCAAAGCCAAAGTTGCTCTCCGATACAACAAACGATTTCAATCAAGGACTTTCAACGTTGGAGATTTGGTTTTGAGGAAAGCAAGTGTAGGGAACAAATTCGCTCATCAAGGCAAACTAGCCCCAAACTGGGAAGGCCCATACAGGGTATCCGAGGTTGCTGGCAAAGGCTCTTACCGCCTTGAGAACCTTGATGGCACTCTAATCCGAAATAAGTGGAACACCCAAAACTTACGCATCTATTATAGCTAGCTGCTGGAACGATACATACTCTCCTATCCTCATTTTAAACTGAATACTGGAGAAATTATTTTCCCGGCTATGCTTTCATTGTAATTCTTATTTTTGATTTAATAAGAATCTCATACAACAATTTAACTCTTTTCGAGTTTTTCTTATGCTGTGATTTTCAGTTTATCCGGCGTACAGAAGCATGTTCAGGACGGATAATCTCAACTACCTATTCCGTAGTTGACGATGTAACTCCTTGAACATGTGCAGCGTATAAGAGCATACTCAGGACGGATGATCTCAATTACCCATTCTGTAATTGACGATGTAACTCCTCGAGTATGTGTGAGAGACTGAAGGCCCGGATTATAGGATTAAACCGAACTCTGGGTACGGTTAGTAAGTTTGGCTGAACACCGGTGAAGACCTGGGCTGTAGGATTAAACCGAACCTCAGGAAATGGGTTGTAGGATTGAACCGAACCCCATTCCAAGAATGGTAAAAGGGTAAAACCCAACACCGTATTGAAGGCTTGGGCGCAGTAAGCTGGTTCTTCTTCAAGACCACGCTGAACCCCAAGTAACGGGCGCAGTAGGTTCAGGATTAGCCCTGATCTGAACCCCGTGTTGAAGGCTTGGATTGTAGGATTAAACCGAACTTTGAGTACGACTAGTAGGATTGACCGGACGTCGGTGAAGAATCGTCAATGGGTAAAACCAAAGACCGATTAAAGGAGTGGATTGTAGGGTTAAACCGAACTCCAAATACAAGTAAGTTATACTGAACTCCAAATTAATACTCTCTTTTGAAGTTCCTTATTTGGGAGTTTTATAGCTTTAAATTCTGAATCATCAATTCTTCAGTCAGAAATGCTCAATTGAAACCTGACTCATGAACTCTGACCCAAAAACAATTCATTCGGGTACGCCACAATCTTAGGCATATTCACCCGAAACCTTTCAGTCGGAAATATTTACATTTGGAATTATCAAACAAAGGGATTTCTACTCGAAGTCCTCACTCTTAAGAACTCTCACGTGAAAGTATCACTCAGAGTTTGTTCAAAGTACTGATCACCCAATAATACTGGGGGACAGTATCAGCAGTTTAACGAATATTTTGGGGAACGAACTCTTAGTGAAACGTTCTCACAATCATTTCCCCTCAAGAATTAACTTTTCAAGCCGTTCTCATGAAAATAGCATTTTCACTCACAACGGCAATCCATACTATGGTATTTACGACCAAAAGGCCTGATTTTCAAGAAGCAAGATACGCTTTCTACCAGGCTTTTATATCAAATTGTTCATACTTGACAAAAAGATACTCTATCTTTTCTGTCAAATCAAGTCTTTGGCTATCAAAACGCCTATACATGAAAAACGATAGTTATATGTCTCTATCCGTTCTTCATCCCGCATGTAAAAATCCGGAATGATTCAATACACATGCAATCCTTCTATTAAAGTTATTTTCAACTAAATAAGCATATAAAGGCAAATGGTTCTTTTATTGATCAAATGGAAGATTACATGAAGAAATTCGTTTAGTAATCCGGAGCTGATCCCGGAACACAACGAATTTGAATCAATAAAGACAAAGACAGGGAAGGCATTATTTCTTTTGACTTGTATCTCCTTCCTTCCCTTTGCCTTTACCTCCGGCCTTGCCTTCATTAGCACCAGAGCTAGTTCCTTCACTTCTAAGCTTCAGGAGAGAAGGTCCCATTGATTGGCCTTCAGGTAGAGGAGCGAACTTGTACGGGGTGTTAGGCGGATCCTCATGACGGTCTTTAACAACGGCCACCAGTTTCCCTTGGTGAAACTCATAGAACGGATCCATACCATTCAAATTAAGTTCTACTTTGGGATTCCGGTATTGAACTTGACGAACAGCCAACCCAAAAGATTCCTTGACTGCTTGATCACACATATCTACAGCCTCAGCCAATTCTGCTTTCAAGGTTTTGACTTTGTCAGTCGAATCCGCCAACTTTAAAAGCAGCTCTTTCTCCTTACGTGACCAATCTTCTGCTCCTTGAGAATAGACAATCTTAGCCTCCTTCAGCTCTTCTCCCAGCTTCGAAGAACGTTCCTTCTCCGTACAAAGGCTGGCATGGAGGTCAGAATTGATTTTCTTCTGGTCAAGTACTTGGACTTCCAGCTCATTGACAAGATACTTCAGTCTGGCAATTTCCTCATCCTTTTTGTACCCTTCCTCTTTGGAAGCCTCTAATCTACTTTCTAAACAGAGGATATTTGCCTTATCCTTAGCAGCAGCAATGCTAAGGTCGTTAACCTTGCCAACCAATGAACTGAGCCTTTCATTGTCTTCTGAAAGCTTGCGAACCGACTTCAGAAGACCGGATAACTCTGCCAAGTGCTTCTGTCCGGCATCGCAAGCTTTGATTACTTCTCCACTCTCCAATGAAGGCTTCAGCTTGTACGGAGATTCAGGAACGCTCTCAGGAACAGAACCCTCATATACAAGGTATTGAGCAAGACCGGAATTACCTTCAGGAGGGCAGGGAGCTTTAGGTGCAAAGTAAGTTGTTATTGGTTTTGCACCAAAAGTAATCACGTTGCCTGGGGCATTCGGAGTGTGCCCTTCCACTTTCTTTCCCTTAAAAGGCTCCAGATCAGCAGCCCCTTTCGAAGTTTTTGGTTTCTTGGGAGAAGGTTGAGGTTCCGAGGTCCTGGAGGAATCAATTTTTGCCTTTTTCCTTTTCTCTCCGCCCTTCTTAACCACCACATCAGGGGTCGGTTTCTCAGATCCGCCCTCTAGCAAGGGAATATCGTCACCAGCAGACGAAGTCAGTATTATGGTCTCAGCGGTAGCCTTCTTAGAATTCCGTTTTGCCTGAATGTCATTTTCAGCCGCAACGGAGCTCTCTCCAGCTTTGAGCCCTTTCAACTTATTCATCTCTGGTGACTTCGTCTCGATTTCAACTGCAAAACCAAATAACACAATTAGAGATCGAAGATTTCGAAGCATGATATATAAAAGCATGAAAAATGGCAGGAAAATTACGTAAATATTCCTCGCGGGTAGACTTTGACCCTAGCAAACGCCTGCAGGAGAAAAATTTATGCGAGGCGGTATATGACTGAAGAGCGGAAAGAACAGAAACCGAAGATGGGCTCAATTCATCTTCCTCAGTGTAATACTCCTGGGAGGTTAATAAGAAATGCTCATGCATCCAGGCTACAGGAAATTTCGAAATCCCATCTTCAGTTAACCAAAAAACTGGTTCGTTAGGCTGGACACTGATCTTCGTAAAGTAAGATTTAAAAGAACGACCATCAACTTTGGCGGAGTCAGTGTAAGACTCAAAGTTGATGATCTTGGAGAGAGTCCGGAGGGTTATCAAACTCACTCCCCCATTCTCCTTATTTGCACGACGGACCACTTGGGAGAAGTAAAAAAGCATAGCCACCGTCGGTTTAAAGTTAAAGTGCTCCCCAAGCACTTCAAGAGAACGGATCAACCCCCATCCGTTGGGGTGAAGCTGTGAAGGGGCGCAGTCCAAAAATCTCAGGACCCCCATCTGAAACTCTGTGAAAGGGAGGCGCACGCCTAGATTCATAAATATGAAGTCGTATATATGCATGGACCTTCCGTCCGGTGTAAATGGGGCCAACACCATAAAACACCTCCTATATTTTTCCCCCCTGAAGACAGTAAAGCGCGGTTCCAACTCTGCTCTGTCCTCCCGAGCATGGACGGACGGTGTTTCACGAAATTCCTCAGCCACCCAGCTGAACGGATGCTTCCGTTGGAACTTCACCCAATCAATCCGGTGTGCAACTACATTGCACAGGCCGGAAGCTGTCTTCATTATGTACTGTTGAGAGGGTACTTCCCCACCAGATGTTCTTCCTCCAGTCGTCTTCTTTACTGCCATCGTAAAAGCTTTTACGCTGCGGTAAAAATCCACATCATCAGAGAGGTACAAATCATCACTCTCAGCACTCTCACTAGAGGAGGATTCTGAAGAGGGTATTATCACCCTTCACCTCTGATACGGCGACGTCTCCCTCTCTGAATATAGTGGCTTCGATTGGAAGATCACTGGGATCCTCCCACCATGAACTGAGGGATTTCGAGTTGAGGCCCTTCCTCCTCTTCCTCTAGAGCTAAAACCTCTCCTAGACATTTACAGATACTGAAAGAAGATACGTAAAGTCGAAGGAAAATGGTTACCTAAGGATGAAGGAGGATAGTGAATCAAAATTCACAGAGGCAAACACGAAGGTCTTCTCGAAACTTTTGCAGGGTTTCGTCAAGGGAGCAAGAAGAAGTGATTACTGAAATTGCCAAATATGTCTTTTTCAGGGCATGAAAGCTCTCAAATACCGATTCAAGCAACCTGTCGTTTACTCTCAAACGACTCTCCCTTTTTGTGGATCAAAATAGTGGTTTTGAACCCAAAGGCACGAAAATGCCATCGTTTCGTCACAGAGCCTTCTAAATGGGCCTATTAAATCCAAATTCTAGGCCCACCAAGTTCCTGTGTGACGGTTATTAAGACATGCGCAGTTAACGCAATAATGGCTCGCCCACGTGAGTAAAGGCATTAAATGTCCAATCATGAGAAACGTGGCCACCATTACTCGAATACCAAGGGTTACAAAATTCAATAAACTTCTGAGATTCTCATTGTTCAAATCCGCCCTCAAGAGTTTCATCATAACGGAACCTTGTTCCAAGAGCGGATATTTACACAACAGTACGATCGGTATAGCTTATATGAGCAAATCTACTAATTCCTCACATAAGCTAGGGGGCTAGTAGAGTACTACTGAAATCCGATTTCGGATATGAAAATTGAACACTCAATCCGTACGATTGAGAATCATTTATCTCAATCCGTACTCCTGCGATTGAAAAAACGTCCCCAGGACGGATGATCTCAATCACCTATTATGTGATCTGACGATGTAACTCCTGACAATGTGAACTTTTCCAGGACGGATGATCTCAATCACCTATTCTGTGATCTGACGATGTAACTCCTGGCGCCGTACATATCCCCAGGACGGATGATCTCAATCACCTATTATGTGATCTGACGATGTAACTCCTGACGATGTATACTTCCCCAGGACGGATGATCTCAATCACCTATTCTGTGATTCGATGATGTAACTCCTGGTACGAACAATCCCCATCATCATTCTTATGATGGAAGATTTTGAAAGTTAATCCGCGCTTTCGCTCTCAAGTGGTATTCTCCCAGGACGGATACTCTTTATCACCTACTCTGTGGTACAATGACGTAACTCCTGGCGTAAACAAACTCCCATCATCATCCTTATGATGGAAGACTCAAACACCACTTTCTTACACCTTTGCAGTTCCCAAAACTTGGAACAATATTCTTACAATGGACGACATTGATTCTCCAGTAAGAATAACACGGATTAAGAACAGTCATCCGTCCTGTTACACTATTTTACTAAACGACGGATCGGCTCCTCCTTTCCCCAAAAGAATTAAGGATCATGCCCTAAAGACAGGCACCCTTTTCTTAACACACACTTGGGGACATGTATATATTTCTCCGTTCTAAATTCATTTCTTGTTTAATCTTCCGAGGCAATTATTTCAGTTTGACCTCAAGGTTAATCATATAGAACGGATTAACAACGACTTAAATGACATATATGCATGAAATGTTGGAGATAAATTTCTTAAATGAGTTTTATTCATGAAAAATGAAATTACACATAACTGTTCAAAATCGGAGTTGATCCCGGAACACAACTCTACATATAAATAAAAACAACACTACGGAGGAGGAATTTGCTCTTCAGCTTTCTGTGCTTCCTCAGCTCCAGGCTCTTGTGTCCCTTCCTTTGGGATTTCCTCAGGAATTCCCCCTCCGGGAGCCTCAGTTCCTTCCGCAGACGAGGTGACCTCAGACGTAGGAAGAACGTAATCCGGTCCCATAGTTTGACCCTCAGGAAGAGGAGGCAAACCGTACAAGGACGTCGGAGGATCTTCATGACGACCATCAACCACGGTGACCAACTTTCCTCCATGGAATTCATAGAACGGATCCATTCCATAGAGGCTAAGTTTCACAGTGGGGTTGCGGTAGAAAACTTGGCGTATAGCTAGGCTGAAGGATTCTTCAACCACCTGGTTGCATATATCAATAGCTTCCTGCTTCTCAGCTTTCACTATAGCCAATTCTTCCCGCAACCTCGATAGCTCCCCACTTTATCCTCCAGATTCCGTTCTCCCAGCCTTCAGTCCCTCGATCTCAAGAAGGAGCCTCTTCTCCTTTCGGGACCACTCCTCAGCAGCAACTTTGCTCTTATCCTCGAGCTCAACCTGCTTAGCCTGGCTGCTACGGAGTTCTTCCTTTGATTTGTTAAGCGTTTCCTCCCTCTCTGCCAATTTATCTTCCAAGTCTTTGAGAATACCTTTAAGCTTAAGGTTCTCTTTGTTCATAATATCCCCGAACTCTTTAGACTTGGCAAGACGGTCTTCCATTAATTTTATAGTGGCTTTATCCTTCCCTGACGAGAGGTTGAGCTGTTCTAATTTATCACTCAGCTCATCAACCTTATCAACATTGTCAGCTAACAAACTGAACGAGTGAAGCATTCCAGTCAGTTCTGCTAATTGCCATTTTCCGGCCTCACACGCTTCCTTGATTTCTTTAGTGTTAAGCATGGGCCGGAGTTCATACATCGGTTGAGGAAGAATCGCTGGGGTTGCTCCCCGATATGAGAGGAAGGGGGTAAGCAATGAAGTTGTTGGGTAGGAGATCGGATTAGGCCTAGGAACCCCGGCAGCAATCCCCTTATGGAGTCCGGAGGAAACATCAGCTGCATCCGAGGTTTCTACAGCCTTACCTTCTGGAGTTTTACGTTTCTTCACGGACCCCCGAAAGAATCATTCTTGATTTTTCTCCTCCTCTCAGTTATTGGGGGCTGACCCGTAGCTGCGCCAACACCGGTTGAACCGCCCTCCACCAGTGGAATCTCCCCTTCAACATCTGAAGTCAGGATGATCAATTCAGGACGATCCCTTGCGGAGGGCTTGGCCTGAATTTCATTTTCGTGGGCTATGGATTTACCTGCCGCTTTAAATCCCTTTAACTTATTCATCTCCGGAGATTCTTGTTCTATCTCACCTGCATGCACAAACACAAGATATTAACAACCACGAAATACTCGATACATTTGGCAAAGGAGAAAAAGAGAAATAAAACGAGAATTACGTAGATATTCATCCCGGACTCCGCTTGAACTACTTAAAAGACGCCTACACAAAAATACTTTAGAGCGTGTAGTGTGCGCTTCAAGTGCGAACAACACTTTTGACGATTCAGGGGATAGCTCGGATTGATCAGTATAATATGCTTGGGAGTTTAAAAGAAAATGTTTATGGGTCCAACTCAAAGGAAATTTGTTAAGACCATCTTCATCCCTCCAAAAGATTGGTTTCTTCTTCCTAACAGATATCCGAGTAAAGTAGGATTTAAATGATTTTCCATCGACTTTGGCCGAATCGGTGTAAGATTCAAAGTTTACAAAAGAACAGAGAGTTCGGAGTGTCACTAGGCCAATACCGCCCTGCTTGTTAGCCCTCCGAACTACTTGAGTGTAATAAAACAGCATCGCTACTGTAGGCGTGAAGTTGAAATGATCACCCAAGACCTCCAGAGCACAGATAAGGCCCCAACTATTGGGATGAAGTTGAGAGGGTGCACAGTTTAAAAACCTCAGCACACCCATCTGAAGCTCGGATAAAGGAAAACAGACTCCCAAGTAATGAAATATGAAGTCATGCATGTATACGGAACGGTCATTGGGTACGGCATGGCATATCCGCTCTGTAGGAAGTGGTGCAAATACCCTAAACCACTTCTTCATTTCTTCTTCTGCATGAAGCGTGAACCTTGGTTGAATTCGGGGTCCATCCTCGTTTGCATGATGGGAAGCCAAGTTCTTAAACTCACTAGCTACCCAACAGAAAGGCCATTTAGCCTGAAGTTCTTCCCAATTCAACCTAGAAACAGCAACGCTGTAAAGACCTTCTGTTGTCTTCAGAATGGTATTATCTCCGGAAGTCCCTTCTCCAGCAGCTATCTGAATCGCCTAGACCGAACTCTTTAATCTACGATAAAAGATCATATCGTCAGAAAGGTGATAACCATTACTCACTTCATTTTTTAAAGCGACTACAATCAGAGGACGACTCTGAGAAGGGAAAAGTCACTTTCCACAGTGAGTAAGATCCCCTTTCTGAGCGACATGACTCAGCCCTAGGAAGAATCACAAGGATTCTTCCCTCATGACTGTTAGGGTTGTGAGAAATTAATCTCCCCCTAAATAAAGCACATTCTCTTCAAGCAAAAATAGCAGACCAAAACGAGACGAGAATAACGGGGGAAAGAGAAATAGTTACCTCAGATGAAGATGATGAAGATGAGGACTGAAAAAAATCTCGTAGAGCAAGCGATGAACTTCCTTGCGATATTTTTGCAGAATGTTGCTAAGAAATCAGAAACAAGTGGAATCCAGAATCCACTAAGTGTTTCTTTTATAAGAAATGAAAAGGTTCGGTTACCAACTCTTGAAGTTGTGTCGTTCTCGACTAAACGCATTGATTCACAAGTGAAACGACACAACCGTTCCAAATTCATGGGCGCCAAAACAATAGCAATTCGACGAAAGGCCTATTTACTAGGCCCAAAAGTTTCGAAAAATATAGGCCCATTAAGCCCTAAACGACGGTTATTGAGATTTCTATCTCAGACGCAATAATTGCTCGCCCACGTGATTAAAAGCATTTAATGTCTAATCATACGATGCAATTCACGCTTTACAACCGTTACGCGAACTTCAAGAGCCTTCAATTCCAATAAACTCTTGAAATTCTCATACAGCGAATCTTTGTCTGAATCCATTGTGATAACATCACTACATCGGATCTTTTAATCTAAGAACGGTTCTTTGCAATATAATAACAAATGCTAAGGAACTGTTATACGCGTAAGCTTACCGATATTCAGACCTCTCGCAGGTTGAGTAGCTTATGTGAACAACCACTCAGTCCCTCACACAAGCTAGGGGACATATGATCCGGTCTCAATACCGGTATCCGATCTGCAAGACATATTTCAACGTCTTTGTCAAGACATCAACGTGTAACCGGTGTCATTGGTATACATCCGGACTGTAATTCCGTATCAGGCGCTCTCCCTATACCGGTTGTTCAGGATAAACACCATGACACCGGATAACACACACGTCACTATGCAAAAGACGAGAATCATTGCTACAGGGACCGATCAATAATTCCCAGCACTACAAGCCAAATTCTGCTCACGGGGATGGTCAACTTGTTCCCTAATCCTAGTCTATACTCTCCATGCTCAATATAAAATAGCCACTTGACCCAATCATGCTGGTAAGTGCGCAATAAAATAATGCTAATGGAAGTTAGTGGTTCCCCACTAACGAGTCCTCGTAAAACAAGCCAATCAGGTATATGAACTATCTTCATCAATGAAGGGGGGGATTCTGAACTTAATAAAAAAACGATTACTCTCTGAAATACATTCCTTACTTGGAATATTATCACTGACTTGAGCGTCGGAGAATCTTTGCAGGTGACACCACCATTCACCCACATCAACGCGCTAGGTCGGTGTGAAGGATCTCCAGAACGCCCAATCCGCTCTCCTCACGCAAGGACAACGGATATTTATACCGGATACTTATACATCCGGTCTTCTATACAGTATTTACATACTATTTGTGATTGACTTGACTCCGGATCTCTAGACCCCGGTTCAGGACTGATCACCTTGATAATGTTACATGTTTTTCTCAAATAAAATTAATTAATTAATTAATGTGATATTAACCTTTATTTTCTTACTCTTAGTCTTTAACTTTCCATGATATTTGAAGAGTCGCTCATGTCTTACCTACTAACACCCACATTAAACCTAATTAATTTTTGCTTAACCTAGATGTCAAATCTACTATATTGTTATGAACTAAAGTTCCTTTCAATTCTAAAATTGTTTATATTGCTCATTGTCGTCCTTTTCGCGAGATACAATTTGAGTTGTTTTTTTAAATGACATTATTTCTGAGGTAGTCAGTCATCCTTGTCGCGAGATATAATTTGAGTTGCTTTTTAAATGACATTATTTCTGAGGTAATCAATGACATATCTCATATTCTTAAGCAAATCCCAAGTAACCTTTATCTTGTTCCTTACCATATTTCATAAGGAACCATTCTTGTCATGAAATACAATCTAAGTAATTCATTAAATGACAATGTTTCTAAGGTGGTTAATCTCATAT
Organism: Clitoria ternatea; assembly: GCA_037962975.1. NCBI lineage: Eukaryota > Viridiplantae > Streptophyta > Magnoliopsida > Fabales > Fabaceae > Clitoria > Clitoria ternatea. The sequence continues at coordinate 267,454,550 of CM075671.1, forward strand.
TTCCAAGTGAATCCTAAGTAACCTTCTTCTTTTTAACCATTCTTGTCATGAAGGGGAAAGAAGTTTGATCAAATCGAGAAAGATGAATTATAAAAAATAAGGCACATCACTAGATTGACAGAGAAAGGATGCGCAACAAGGGAAAGGTGCCATATCACCTAATAAAGCCATATAACAACATCTTGATAAATGATGTTTAAAACTCATTGTCACGCAACCAAATGAAGCGACATGAAAACAACAAGGGAACGATACTTAACATATACATGCTCTTTAATGGAAAATGATGCCTAAAAGTGATATGTCAACTCTATTACAACGCACAATAAACTTGCACCTCACAATGAATAGTGCCCAGATGTTATGCGTCTCTTTCAGAGCGGCCACTGTAACGCCCTCAATGATTCAGGATAAGCCTTATGAAAATTTCAATGTGGCATTACCTTAATGAATTCAAATACGCCATATGTTGCAAAAAGTAAGAGTTTTTTTTAAAGTAAATAGATTGGTAATTCGATGCACGATAAGTGGTAATAGAGACTAATAGAATAAAATAAAATTCCATATACCAAGTTTAACTATTTCATCCTTAAGAGCTCCATTACAAGATACATAAAACATGAGAATGCATAAGGACAACTTAGAGTACCTACTAAGCCCACTAAGATTCTAAGCACACTATCACTACCCCTCTATCTCTTTAGCATTGTCTTATTCTTCTTCGGTCCTTGTAGCGTCCCACGGGTAGGGCTACCGTCTTAATAATGGTACACCACACTTTCGCCGCACCACTCAGATGCCAAGTTCTTGAAATAGCCTCACTTCAGGGAAGACCAAGGCATTGCCCTTGTTTGAACGAGGGTTCAACATCTAAACGCACACTGTAAGCATGGAAAGCACACACAACAAAAGGGATAGTTCATCACTCCTATCTTGAAAGACACAGCATTGCCAAAGGCATATAAGCATGAACCATAAATCATAAATAATTACTACTATGTTACACAGGCTACAAACATCATCACCTCATACCAACATATCACTATCAAGCATACAAATCAAATAATTGCAACAGGACATTCATGAGTTAGCCAACCAATGATGAATGTATGAGTCAATCAATTTATAATTAGCCTCTAATTTTATGGAATGATGCTAAATGCATAAGGGACTAATAACATCATCTTTACAACCGGAGACCGCCGATCCTTACTGGGGTAATCATGGACTCGCAATCCTCACATAATAACCGAATTTGGATTTTTCTCAACATGTTCAGGGTCAGTTCTCCACGGTCTTGGACATGATTGTTTAAGTCAAAAACACTAAGTAAGACATGGTCATGCTCGGTAATGAGTGCAACTCTATGCCATTGAGGGAACTGCCCCAATTGTGCTCCCAAGACCTAACCAACAGGTCAAACACCGTTGTTCCTTAGAGTACCCTTATTGCGGACTTTCTTCACAATAATCCTAAACATTGAATGATGCATGCATGATGTGTAACGTTCGTCAAATTCCTTCAAGTACTATGCTTGCTCCCAGTGCATACGTCCTTACCGCTTATGCTCATTTATATGCTTTTAGGGAAGCGTTCATAACTCATTATTGTCGTTGCCTCCTTAGTTATAGTCACTATTATTATTATTATTATTATTATTATTATTATTATTATTATTATTATTATTATTATTATTATTATTATTATTATTATTATTATTATTATTATTATTATTATTATTATTATTATTATTATTATTATTATTATTATTATTATTATTATTATTATTATTATTATTATTATTATTATTATTATTATTATTATTATTATTATTATTATTATTATTATTATTATTATTATTATTATTATTATTATTATTATTATTATTATTATTATTATTATTATTATTATTATTATTATTATTATTATTATTATTATTATTATTATTATTATTATTATTATTATTATTATTATTATTATTATTATTATTATTATTATTATTATTATTATTATTATTATTATTATTATTATTATTATTATTATTATTATTATTATTATTATTATTATTATTATTATTATTATTATTATTATTATTATTATTATTATTATTATTATTATTATTATTATTATTATTATTATTATTATTATTATTATTATTATTATTATTATTATTATTATTATTATTATTATTATTATTATTATTATTATTATTATTATTATTATTATTATTATTATTATTATTATTATTATTATTATTATTATTATTATTATTATTATTATTATTATTATTATTATTATTATTATTATTATTATTATTATTATTATTATTATTATTATTATTATTATTATTATTATTATTATTATTATTATTATTATTATTATTATTATTATTATTATTATTATTATTATTATTATTATTATTATTATTATTATTATTATTATTATTATTATTATTATTATTATTATTATTATTATTATTATTATTATTATTATTATTATTATTATTATTATTATTATTATTATTATTATTATTATTATTATTATTATTATTATTATTATTATTATTATTATTATTATTATTATTATTATTATTATTATTATTATTATTATTATTATTATTATTATTATTATTATTATTATTATTATTATTATTATTATTA